>OX038869.1:20384751-21858911 GCA_943789525.1 Agriphila geniculea | reverse complement strand
AATACCTGAAACGCTCTACTTGTTCGACGGCCTCGCTATTAACGTGTATGGGCGTTACATCTGAGGTGTTTAGGCGCATGCCTTTTGTTTTCTTGCGGTTTATGCGCAGGCCCTCTTTAGCAGCAGCGTGAGCGAGGTCGTCGGTCTTGGACTGAAGATGATCTCGTGATGTTGCTAGTAAACACAGGTCATCCGCGAAATCGATATCCTCAAGGGTATTCCCATCAACCCAAGGTAATCCTCGCTTTGCCTTGTCAGTTACTCGGCGCATCACGTCATCCAAGACTATTACCACAGTTTAACTCCATACAGTTGTTAAACGCCTTTGATGTTGGACGACGCCGCCGCGTGCCGCCGCCCGTGTAGGTACTTACGCAATCAGCCGCAGATGTGCAAGGGTTGTCAAAATAGAAAATAAATGTGATTAATAAGTAATTATTTATTAACAACACACATACACATGAATTTTCGCATTTATAATAGTAGGTAGGTATTAGTAGAAAATAGGATTAGTGATTAGTAGAACAAGGATATAAATAATCTAACATTACGCGATCAGTGTTCAAGTGCCTATAGCCCGTGCGCAAAGCGTAGGTATGTAGGTAAGTCGGTAGGTACTTATATCAAATATACTTAAAAAGTGGTACCTAGCATGCTTTTAAGTACTTACTTTAACAGAACGGCCGCGGTGTCATTAACTAATTAATAGTGTTCGAGTATTTAGTAGCACAGAAAATAAATTAGTAGGTACCTATCTTGGACGAATCAAGGTACCTATGTAGGTAGGTACCACCAGTGTAATACATAAATCTCTGGTTCACACAAGGTCGTAGGTACCCAACTATTTTGTGATCATAGCAACACGCACGATATGCTTATGTACCTAGTTCCTACATACCTTCCAAATATATAATCATTATTTATTTCACAAATCTACTTGAAGTAATTCTTTAGCTACAATTAAATTTTACTATAAAACTGCACAGCACACCACAGGTATTATTATACAAAATAAGTACCTACCTAATAGCACGAGATGATGATTGGTTAAGTAGGTAAGTAATACGAAATTACTTATAGGAATAAATAAACTTACCTCGCATCACGGGGAAAACTATGAAATTTTAAGTCCTTGTTGTATGTTGCCGTCGAGGCACATCCATATACGGAACAAGTGTGCACCATTATAACAAGTGGCTCCGTGAGCTGTAGACCTCGCGTTAAAAAGTAGCTCAAATTGTATGTTGTTTAAAAAATAATCTAAAAGATGTCGCCACCCCTTTTTCCCCACACACCACGAGCTTTTCAAAGCACATAGTAGGTATGTACGTGCTGTTTGGTATATTATTTGGTAGGTATATACTCACTTCACTGCTAGATGGCGCTTCTAATTTTAATAATTTTTCGAAATAAGTGATTTTTGGTAAATTTCGAAAAAATGGATAGTTTAAAAAATTATACAATATTATCGAACCTGCCCATAAAATTTCATCAGAATCGGTTGAGAAATGCGACCTGTAGAGGAGATCAAAGAGCCCGGAAGCTGGACTGAAATATGTTTTTTTACATATCTCCGTCATTTTAATAAATTTCGAAAAATTGCCTCTACAAAAAAATTCTATATATTTATCAAATCTGCTTACAAAATTTCACCGGGATCGGTTGAGAAATGCGACCTGTAGAGGAGAACAGCAACACCGGAAGTCTGGACTGAAATACGATTTTTTTACATTATCTCCGCCATTTAAAGAAAAAATTAAAAACTGGCTTAACAAAAAAAATTTATACAATTTTCAAACCTGCTTACAAAATTTCACGAGAATCGGTGGAGAAATACGACCTGTAGAAGAAAACAGACAGAACTGGAAAGCCCGACTGAAATATGTATTTTTAACATTTCTCCGTCATTTTTAAAAATTTCAAAAAACTGGCGTGATAAAAAAAATCTATATTATTTTCGATCCTGCTCACAAAGTTTCACGAGAATCGGTTGAGAAATGCGACCTGTAGAGGAGAACAGACAGCGCCGGGAATCCGGACTGAAATACGATTTTTTTACATTATCTCCGCCATTTAAATAAAAATTAAAAACTGGCTTAAAAAAAATTTATACAATTTTCAAACCTGCTTACAAAATTTCACGAGAATCGGTGGAGAAATGCGACCTGTAGAAGAAAACAGACAGAACTTGAAAGCCCGACTGAAATATGTATTTTTAACATTTCTCCGTCATTTTTAAAAATTTCAAAAAACTGGCGTGACGAAAAAATTCTATATTACTTTCGAACCTGCTCACAAAATTTCACGAGAATCGGTTGAGAAATGCGACCTGTAGAGGAGAACAGACAGCGCCGGAAATCCGGACTGAAATAGGTTTTTTTTTAACATATCTCCGCTATTTTGAAAAATTTCAAAAAACTGGTTTGACAAAAAAATTCTACATCATTTTTATACCTGCTTACAAAATTTTACTAGAATCGGTTGAAAAATGCGACCTGTAGAGGAAAACAGGCAGAGCTGGAAAACGGACTGAAATCTGTTTTTTAACATATCTCCGCCATTATGAAAAATTTCAAAAAACTGGCTCAACAAAAAAATTCTGTATAATTTTCGAACCTGCTTACAAAATTTCACAAGAATCGGTTGAGAAATGCGACCTGTAGGCTGGAACAGACAGCCGGACATACGAAAGAATTTTTGCCCAAACTGAAGCAGAGACGCTTCGCTCGCACTTCGTGCTCGCTCGGTCAATTATGTACGATAGTAAAATTGTACCTAATAAACGATAGCGACATAAAAGTTTTTTAAAATGGTCGCTCGCAATGCGTGATTTATTCGGTCGCGTCACTCGCGCCGGCCTTCCGCGTTCGAGTGCCCAAACTCGGCGAGTTTGGGTACTCCGAGCCACGCCGCCCGACCCCCTCGAGACCCCCTCCGTTGCTCTGCGCAAGTACATTCATTTTTCAACTATATGGAGTTAAACTGTGCTATTACGAACAACAACGGTGATAGTAGGCATTCTTATTTTACTCCGGCAGTCACTGGTATCGGCTCTAAAAGTTGCCCGTTGTGCATCACTCGGCAAGAGGAACCCAAATAAAGGCATCTAATTACTTTTGTGACCTTGTCTGGTATACCTCTTCAAGTATGCGCCATATACTGAACCACTTTACCCTATCAAACGCTTTTTCGAAGTCAACGAACAAAGTGTTGCTGCATTTCGTTATATTGCTCCAAAATCATACGCAAAACGTTGACCTGGTCTGTGCAAGATCGACCCGCTCTAAAACCACTCTGTTCTTCTCTTAATGTGTTATTCAGAGATGTTTCACAAAACTGGGGTGCAAGACTGTTCTAACAAAACCTGGTTTAATGCTTTTAAACCAGTCACAATGCACCTTTTAATCCTTAAACGGTGGGACTAAACGTTAAACTGTCACTCTGAATACGATTTGCGCTAAAATGGCGTTAGTCCGCAGTCTAACGCCATGTTAACTTTGGCCCTAGTTTAACGAACGGGTGCAATCGCCGCCCTTGTTAACCGGTTCAACAAAATTTTGCACAGAACCTTTGAGCAAACAGGCAGCAAGTTGATCCCTCGCAAATTGGAACACTGAGTCAAGTCTCCTTTCTTCGGTAGCTTAATGATGATGCCTTCTTTCCAGCTTTCGGGCGCCTGTTCTGTTTCCCAAATAAATGTCATCAGCGACAGCAGCATATCAGCTGTGGCATCGGCATTGGCCTTAAGCGCATCAATAGGAATGCCATCGTTGCCTGGTGCTTTGCTGCTCTTTAGGCTTTTTATGGCGGCACAGATTTCAGCCTTATCTGGAGAATCGACCTTAACCTTGTATGCTCTAAGACTCTAACATCCAGAACTTCACAAGCTATCTCCGCATCATTGTGATCCAGATCATCCATCTCGCCAACTACCGTAAGGAAAACCTCTGCGAAATGCTCGTGCCATCTACGCAGTTGATCATTCTGCGCACTAAGAAGCTTCCCATCTTTGTCTGCTACCGGTCTTATAGTTAGAGGTTTCTTGTAAGTCTAACTTGACTTTAAAAGAAAAACTTTTTAAGATATTAATATTTATTTAGTTAGAACAAAAAGATATAAATTTACTTAACTCTAAAATTTTTCGGAACCCCTGAGAGCCTCTTATGGAACCCCATGGTTCCACTAAACAATATTCGGGAACCGCTGCCCTAAACTATGCCCAGGCTTAACAGCTATAGAACAAAAAAAGTTTCATTCGAATCCGTACAGTATTTCCAGAGATAGCGTGTTCAAACTGACAAACAAACAGATACACTTTTTTCTAATTCTTACTCTATTACTATGTCTCCATCGCCCCAAAAAAATTTTTTTCAAATATATTCAATGTACAGACACTTTTTAGGGTTCCGTACCAAAATGGTACTAATGGTAATGGTACTTATGATGAAAAAAGTAAAAAAATGACCGTCCCCCCTCCCCTTATCTCCAAAGTTTGCAAAGAGAAAAATATGAAATAATTCTATGTAATAGCAGTTTATATAAAGATTACAGGAAAAATAAAACGATTTCTCAATATAGTATACTTTTTTTGAAATTATCAAATTTCTAAAAAGTTAACATTAGTTCCACTATAGGTCAAGAGATGGCGCTGACCTAAAACTGCAATAATAATTTTATTATTCTACTCTGCTGTGTATTTATTATGATAGTACGGAACCCTCGGTGCGCGAGTCCGACTCGCTCTTGACCGGTTTTTGTTTACAGTTTTATTACTTATATGTATGGATAAAAGAATTAACCTGTGATGTTTAACACTATAACATTTTAGAATACCTAGGAAGTAGAATTACTTATATTAGTATAGTATTATATTATTATCTATGGTACTAGTCTGTTTTTCAACAAGTCATTAATATGTACATTAATGTGATTGAACTGTGATATTTGATATTATTATTGTTATCAAAATAACTTTTTAGTGTCACACCTTAAGCGTTAATAAATCACAACTTGTTGAATTGATTTCCTGAAGTTTTATTTGATTAAAAAAAATTAAAAAAATTAAAAACATTATTGCCCTGCCAAAAACGAACTAAAAAGTTAATTAAAAAAACAAGTGTCATTGCAATCAGGGGACCGTTTTGTGAAACAATTTTTAATCAAAGAGGTCCCCCGACTGCAATGACACTTGTTATTTAGTTCACTTTTTAGTTCGTTTTTGGCAGGGCAGTCGTATTTTTAATATTTTTTAGATTTATTTAATTTATTTTACACATTTTAGGGACAAATGATATAGTTTTGGAATGTGCGCCTTTCATTTGATGCCCATATTGTAATAAATGAAGAAAACAATTTTTTTTTTCTCATTTAAAAGAGGCGTCGTACAGTCGCCATATTGACTTTAAAAAAACATAGCCAGTGTCACTCGGAATGATGTAAGGATTCTAACGATACCCCATACATCTAAATCCGTTAAGCCATTTAGAAGTTATGGTGGAATAAAGAAACTCACATACCCATAGATTAAAGTTATATACTGCACATACCTACAAACATACATGAACCCTGAACACATTTACACTCCTTTTTTGAGCAGTCGTGTAAAAACCTAAAAGTAATGTGCTACGATACGCTACAAACAATCTCAGTAAACTTCAATACGATGTCCGCAAAAATAATACTTCATGGTCACCCTAGTTTATTTACATACAAATTTTAACCTCGAATTGCATGGTAAATACTGCAGTGATTGGTTTCAGATAAAGCTAGATCCTCAGTGACGGAAATTCTTTTTAATATTAATTGCTTTACAATATGCGTGAGGCAAAATTCACGTAACGTGACAGTTTTAAGTATGGGCCAGACAGTGTGACGGGTCGAAATATTGTTTTCGCTTTTTCTATTGATGTGTCGTTACGCGAACGGATTTGAAGTGTTATATACTGTCACTTATCAAACGTGACGCTGCTAGACTGCTTCATTTGGCTCCAAACGGTTTAGTTGTCGATATTTTGACAAATGAAAACTGGTACAGACGGTTCTGTATGTGCCTTGTTTAAACAACAATTTTAGGAGATTTGTTCTGTTTTGTATGATGTTCGAGTGTTAAATCTTATTTATTTTTGCGTCACTGAGCATCTAGGAAGTAAAATTTGACTTTCGTTTGCTAGTTTTTGTTATTTCCAGCATACATAACCTTCAGCGTCATCTCGTCTGTGCCATGTTCAGACGTCAATCATTCATAAACCCTTGCGTCACGTTTGTTCTGAATACCAAAATAATAAATTGTTTATCCGTCACTGAAGGTTTTTATAGCTAACAAGCCAGAAGGAGTAAGGCACATACGAGGTGACGATCATAACAAATATACT
Organism: Agriphila geniculea; assembly: GCA_943789525.1. NCBI lineage: Eukaryota > Metazoa > Arthropoda > Insecta > Lepidoptera > Crambidae > Agriphila > Agriphila geniculea. Next base: position 21,852,540 of record OX038869.1, on the reverse strand, counting down.
CAGGGGAGACTTGTGAAATCGCTAACAAAGATGTCCGTTTCATTGATATGCTTTTGTTTTTTTCAATAATTAATTAAAGCTGATGAAGGAGTTAAAAAATAATGTTGCTACTGTTTTATGATTCTAGTAACATAAAGTGTTTTTACATAACAGAATTATGTTAATACACTTTTGAGTCTCATGTGCCTGATGTTCTTTTCCTCGCAGTTGTCCGCTAGTGCGTAACGGGGCTTAGGGTGTCCACTGCGTTTAAGCGGAACACACACGCGGGTCAATATAGATTGCCGTTTTTATGACGGACAGATGCTTGCAGTGGATGAGTAAGCTCTAATCTATGTCGAACCGCGCGCGTGTACCCGCTTAATGCAGCGGACACCCTAAAGAGCTGTTTACATGGATCAAGCGATTAAGTAGTAACTAAATGGGCAACTTAATTTAAAGTTCAAATTTAGTGAAAAGTTGTTAATACGGTTTAAGTAGTAAGTAGCCAGTGTGACAGTGTTGCCGATTACGAAAGGCCATTACACACGAATGCCAAGTCAGAAATTCCCGATTTTGAGAAAACATTGTCTAGTGATCTGTAGTTAAACAAAAACAGGTGCAAATAAAGGGATTTTCGACCTCATAATTTTGTAGTTTTTTCCTATACTCTTGTTGATTAACTTTATCATTAAAAACCGTTATTTTAATAAATGTCAAGAAGATCGAAAATCGCTTTTAAGTATCCGTTTTTTTTAACTTCACTTTTAAAAAATGGATGCAAGCGATTTTTGACCTTATTGTCGTTTGAACTTTGGTTGTATTTTCCCATATTCTCGTTTTACATACCATTAAATATTTGATTATATTTTCTATTTATATGTATACGTCCAAATACCCGAAAAGTCTCAAATTAAAGCGATTCCCGATTTAACTCCGACTAAGGCCCATATCTCCCGAAATCGGGAGAAATCCCGCAAATCAGCAGCAAATGGCAAGTACAGCGCCTGGCCACTCCCAGCGGCGTAGACAGAGAAACCTATAGACAAATTGACGGCGTCTGTCGCATTCGCACACGAAAGAGAAAGACTTATGCACACGTCTTGCATGGAAATGAGATAGAGCGATATGCTTTTCTGTCTCATTCTGCGTGCCGGTTTTTTCATGTTTAGCAAACTAGTTTGCTAAACAAACTTTTGACAGTTCGTCGGTGGTTCGTCGTAAACAAAAGAAAAAAGTGTTTTGTGACGGTTTTGTGAGCTAATTTGGTGCGGTGTCACTTTCCAACGTAAAGTATTAAGTTCCTATAACAATTATAAACTTGTAAAATCTATGAAAATGGTTCGATGTTCTGTAATAGGTTGTAAAAGTGATAGTGAACGAAAACTATCAGATATATCATTTCACTCGTAAGTATAGAAGATCTTATGTATTAAATTGATTTGTTTCTTTAAATTTTCGTTAAATAACAGTTTATTATACAATTTAATTCAATCTGATCACGTCTAAAATATTTCATAACCTAAAAACTAATTTGGATTGTGCTGCCAGTATTCGATGTAAATTTTCCCATTTGCTAACTACACCATACGCAAATTAGTGTAGGAAAGGAAGGTAGTGGACCCCTCAGTAAATCCTCAGTAGACGAAACTTTACAGTATGATAAAGTATCATAATTGAAACATATTTTATAAATTATCCAAATCGTTTTTCTTATGTTTTTGGATATTTGTACATAGGTTTTGGTTAATACTATATTACATACCTGCAAAATTTCATCGACTTAGGCGACGGCTACACGTATGGTAAATACTATGATCCATCAGTCAATCAGGGGCCTATTTCATAAAAGATTAGTTTACCATTGTTGTTTTTGGAGTAGAATTATATTTCTTATTAAGAATAAAACATAATTTTACCCCAATAAACGACTACTATGGTAAATTATTGTACTTTTTCATTCTTTTATAAAATAGACCCCTGATTAAATACTGATGAATCACATTATTTACCATGCCAGTAGCCATCGCCTGAGGATTTAATGTTGGGGTCTCCCAAGAATCTTATATTAATATTCTAGGGTCTCCATACAAAAGAACGCTTCATTTCCTACACTAAAACATTTTTAATACAGAAGGTAAAAAATAAGATTGACTTTTACAGATTTCCTAAAAATGAATTAATACGTGCCATATGGATTGATGCCACAGGCCGAATAAATTGGGCACCAAAAAAATCTTCAAAAATATGTTGCAAACATTTTGAAAAAAATGTTTTGCTTAAAAAAAATAAAGTCACTTTTTTACTCCCTAACGCTATTCCACTTGTGGTAAATATGATTAGTTTTTATCGACGGAAATATTGTAGTTAGATGGTTGACTTTCTGTAAAATATTTAACAATTTTTATCATTATTTTACAATAATAATAATAATTAAACCACCTTTTACGATAAAAAATAATAATGTTTGAAAAAAATGTAATAATGTATTTCTTATTTCAGGCTAAAGAACCAGAAGTCTTAGTGACTACTACTGCTGTAAATGTGCTTAGGAAAATAGATTGTAATGTGATGGCATCAACTCTAAAAGTAAGTCTTTTACGGCTTAGCTCGCGCAACATAACTTGACTCAATTTTTAGTACCACATGACCTGCGCACTACAATTTTTGAACTAAAAATTGCTACTGCGCATGCTTTTCATTGTCTATGGTTTGGTTCAAGTTATGTGGTGCGGGCTGTATATAAGTAATAGTTTTTCTAAGTAACAACACAACTATGATTTTACTTTATGGTTTTTTGCATGTTATTATAATTTAGTTATTATTATTTCAGCCTAAACCACCTGAGGTTACAGTGACTGCAGCTGATGTAAATTTACTTAAGAATTTGTCTTGCATCAACTTCAAAAGTAAGTCTAAATAAATTCACTTATATAATAGTTTTTTTACATAAAGATAATGGTTTTTACTTTATTTATTTGTCATGTTATTATAATTTTGTTATTATTTCAGGATAAAGAACCTGAAATCACAGCGACTACAGCAGCGACGGCTGCTGTAAATGTACATAAGAGTATAGATTGTAGTGTGGCATCAACTTCAAAAGTGATTGTATCAACTCTAAATGTAAGTCTTTGATCGGACGACAGATGTGGGCTGCGGAGGTTCCCAAATAGTTGCGTGGAGCGTGAAATCTGTAATAATTTACTTTATTTATGGCTTTTTGTCATGTTATTATAATTTAGTTATTATTTCAGGTTAAAGAGAATAAAGTCACAGCAACTACAGCAGCGACGGCTGCTGTAGGTGTACTTAAGAGTAGAGATTGTGATGTCATGGCATCAACTTCAAAAGTAAGTTTAAATTTACATAACACGACTGCCTTGCCAAAAACGAACTAGTAAAAAGTTAAATAACAAGTGTTATTTCCAGTCTGGGGACCTCTTTGATCAAAAATTCTTTCATGAAACGGTCCCCCGACTGCAAATTAGACTTGTTATTTAACTTTTTATTAGTTCGTTTTTGGCAAGGCAGTCGTGTTTTTATTATATATTTTTTTTATTTTTAACCGACTTCAAAACTAACAAAAAAGGAAATTCTACGTTTGACCTGTATGTATGTATGTTTATACGCGATTTTCTCACGTTTAGCTAAACCAATTTTCATGCGGTTTTCAGAAAAGTATTTGTTACATTTAGGAAAAGGTTTTGGTATTTTAACCGACTTCAAAAGAGGAGACTCTCTTCTCAGTTTCACCCGTATGCATGTTTGTCCGCGATTATCTCGAGTTTGGCAAAACTGATTTTACTACCTAGATATTATAGAATATTATCTAGGTAGAAAAATCGGTTTTGCCTACAGAATTCACAAGGTACCTACTTACACTAAAATAATAATAATAAAAAAAACAAAATACGACTTAAAAATCCTACGCTACCTTTAAAAAGCAAGAAATAATATTCAAATCACTAGATGCGCATTATCATTGTAATAAAACATGTCTAATGAAGTCGGGTGTGGCTTTTATTTTTTATTTTATTTTATTTAAAAAATAAGTTGTCTTCCAGCCCCACCCGACTACAGACGTATTTTATTACAATGATAATGCGTATCCAGTGATTTGAATATTGTTTATTACTTTTTAGAGGTAGCGTAGTAGGCTTTTGAAATCGGTTTTTTGTTTTTTTAAACAATTAATTAATTTATTTATTAGAAACTTAATAGCCTTTATGCTACAATCATGTTTAAAATATAAACTTATAAGTTACAATTAGTCAATAACAGAATTTTAGCGCATGGTAAACATTTAAATTTTATTATTTTTATTTTAGGGAACATCATCAGACTGCAGACATAATATAGCACTACAAAGTAAATTGAATCGCGCTATAAAACAATCGGCAGACAGACTAAAAAAACTCCGAGCTCTTCGCGAAAAAAGTAGACGCTTGACGAAGAAAGTAGCAAATTTGGAGAATGTGATTGCGGAACTGAAAGCGAAGTCTCTCGTCAGCGAAGAAGACGGAGATTTGTTAGAATCGATTGACGCAGTGAACAAAGATTTTTAAAAAAAAATCTTATGTCCCACTTCTTGCGGTAGGAAATACTCTCCGGCTTTACGGAAATTCGCCCTTTGTTTGAATTTTATAAGCCCTCGAGCATATAGATGTGTACGAGAGCAATTTAATACGTGCTTACCTCACCCGTCCACCCTTACCACGTGGTACAAAAGCGTTGATGCCAATCCTGGGTTTACTACAGAAGCGTTAAATTGCATCAAATTACTCGCCCAAACCAAAAATAAACAATTGTATTGTGCTTTGAGTATGGATGAAATGGCAATCAGAAAGCATGTACACTGGGATGGTAAAAAGTGTGTAGGCTTGGTAAATTATGGGGATGCTTTGGATAGTGATAGCGCTGCTGTAGCTAGAGAAGCTTTGGTCTTCATGGTAACAAGTATCAACGATGGGTGGAAAATTCCTGTTGGTTATTTTTTTTATTGATGGTTGTAACGGCGATCAAAAAGCAAATTTAGTGAAACAGTGCATTGGTATGTTGAAAGAATGTGGTATCAATGTATTATCTTTGACATTCGATGGTTGTCCTGCCAATTTCACAATGGCCAAAACATTAGGATGCAAATTCGATTCTTCCGGAAATATCAAACCCTTTTTTGAAGTTAGTGAACAAAAAACAGTTATCATTCCGGACCCTGCTCATATGTTAAAATTAGTTAGAAATACTTTAGGGCAGAAAAAAGAACTTACTAATGCATGTGGCGAAACTATTTCTTGGCATTATATTGAGGAGTTGCATAACCTACAAGAAAATGAAGGTTTACATTTAGCCAATCGTCTTAAACGCCAACATATACATTTTAAACAACAAATTATGAAAGTAAAACTTGCAGCACAAACATTTAGTAACTCTGTTGCCGATGCTATTGAATTCTGCAGTGATCAATTAAAATTACCAAGTTTTTCGGGTTCAGAGGCGACTGTAGAGTTTTTGAGAATAATAAATAATTTGTTTGACATTTTAAATAGCCGAAATTTAAATGCTTATGCATTTAAAAAGCCAGTTAATGAAAGAAATGGTAACCAAATTCTTTATTTTTTGAGTAAAACAGAAGAATATATTAAAGGTCTCAACTTGGGAGGTAATAATATACTGCATACGAACAGAAAAGTTGGTTTTCTCGGTCTTCTTACATGCATCCAAAGCCTTAAAGAAATTTATACTGATTATATATTAACTCGAAAATTAAAATTCTTACCTTTTTACAAGCTCAGTCAGGATCATCTAGAATATTTTTTCAGTTCCATTCGCTCAAAGGGTGGCTTTAACAACAACCCAACAGCATTCCAATTTCAAAGTGCTTATAAAAAAACTAGTAGTACATGGGGAAATTAAAAGTATTTCATCTGGAAATTGCATTCCCTTAGAGGATATAAAAATATTAACTCATACGGAAGTACGATATGAAAAAAAATTAATGCGTATACTGACCTCTGCTCTGAAAGCTCTGATCTCGAAGATTTTGAACTTGATGATAAATTTCACAGTGACCATGATTATTTACCTGATCCTTCTAGATTAACAATGTATACAGAGGAAATTATTCCATACATTGGAGGATTTGTAGTGCGAAAATTAAGAAAAACTTTGAAGTGTCAAGATTGCCTTTTTGCTCTCATATGCGATAAATATCCGGGTATCATTTTTAAAAAAGATAAGGGAGGCCTTATTTATCCATCTCAAGATGTAATAAAAATATGTAATGTAGCAGAAAAAATATTTAAAAAATATATATTTATTAAAAAAAGGCATTCTTTGCGGAAAAAAATTTAATGTTAAAACTAGTAACTTCAGCTTTTAAAAATTGTCAACCTTTTTTAAAGATGACTATTTTGATAGCCAACTATTAGTTGGTAATCACAGAACATTATTAATAAAGGCAATTTTGGCGTGTTATTTTGAAATTAGAATTCACCATGAAACGAAACAATTTGAGCCGAAAGAAAGAATCAGAAATATTAACACAAAACTCATTTTATTTAAAGGGCAATAATTCCTTAATTCCCAAGACAGGGGGCTAGCTATCCCTGACTTCCCAGGTAGTCTCAAGGAAAATTAGTCTGTCTAAAAAGTCTATTTACATGAGAAATTATTAAATTATTTAGAAAAACTTATACTGGTATGGTAACCCTGTTGGTGCTGTCAAAATTCTAATTGTAAACATAGCTTTACTCAATTTTATTTAGATGGGTATTGGTAGGGTGGTTTAGGTGGGTAATAAAATTACCTTTGAAATTACCCATGTAAACAGACTTTTTAGACAGACTCTAAATGAGTTGATAAATATCAAACTCCGGTATGTCCACCTGTCACTTAGTTTGTTTTTTGCATAGACTTAATGCATAGAATCCGCTGCGGTTTTTTATTTTTTTCTGATGTTTCGGCACCTTTGCAGCTACCGTGCTGCGCCGCGCTGCTCGACTATCTGCTTCAGTCCTCCATGACCACGGCAGCTGCAAAGGAGCCGATACTTCAGAAAAAAACTGCAGTGGATTCTAAGCATTAAGTAAGCCTATACAAAAAACAAACCAAGTGACAGGTGGACATACCGGAGTTTGATATTATCGACTCAAATGGTCCTCCAGATGGATGTGAATGTGATACATTACATTGCTTCTTCTTTTTCGCACAAATAAAAACTTACCAAAGAAAAGTAGAACGCATTCATCAATAAATACTATTAGATAGGTTTAACCATGTGATATTTCTCTTTAGTTCTGATCTAAAAATTAGGTATTGCTAAAAAGTAAAAACGAAAGTAGTCGAAAATAGCTAAACTTGAGTAGGACATCCGCAAGTATGGCGCGATCGCTTTTTCATAGGCTCCATCATTTGTATTCAGAGGGAGCTGCGTATTCGATCGCCAAAGTAGAAATTTGAAAAGTAGCTTGACATTTTTGATGAAATCTCTTTATATCTTCATATCGCGTAAAGTTTGTTAATCCAGATTTGTACACAGTACAAGGGTATATCATAGGTATATGTAATTGTTTTTTTAAAAACAAAAACGCCTTTTTTTAAAAACATTTTGCTGGGGTAACGTTACCCTGTACCTGTAATTAAAATAGTTATTTTAATTCATTGCAATCAGGTAATATAATGACTCAGATAATAATGACGAAGACTAAAACTTACTTATTATTTTGTCATTTATATATAATTATATATTTATATTTTGTATTTGATAACTTATCGAATAGGTAACTTTCTTTATATTTTTGTGATTGGTGTTTAAAATCGTACCAAAATCTGTTGATTATCTTGATATTTTTTCTTTATATTTTATGATTGGTGTTTAAAATCGTACCAAAATCTGTAGATTATCTTGATATTTCCTTTACAGAGGTTTTGTGCTATTACGTGCCATTATCCTATTGATATTAGGTATATTTGTTAAATCTCTAAGTATTACTATAAGTGAGAAGTCTATTGAAGTTCATTTTTTGTTAGCTATGTTTAATCTTTATTATTTGTTTTCTTTTAGTTAATTTGAAGACTGATAAACCAAAAAAACATGAATGAGCAATAAGTAGGTGAATTTGAAATTATTTTGTTGTACTAATAAATGTTGATTATAAAAGAATGCAATATATTTTATTTGTCAAACTGCCTACCTGAATAGAAAAAATAGTTTTCCATAAACAAAACCAGTAACTGGCGTATACAACTTTCGAAGTTAAGCAGATCCCCACGTAAAATGCAGTAAGTGCCACTTGCTTTGTTAAACACCTTGAATGTCTCGACGTAAAGATCAGTAACTGACAAATATCATACACAGGATTATTTGTAAAACACCAACAACCTCGCAGGAGTAGATTACTGTCATCATAAACAACAACATTCGTTCTACGACTTTTCCGAAAATAGACAAAAAATTCGACTCTCCATACAAAAGGTCCGAACAGCTGATCGTCTTTTGTATTTTTTTTGTCAGTTTTTGGAAAAGTCTTAGAACAAATGATGTTGTATTGTATATGATGTTACTAATCTACTCCTGCGAAGTTGTTGGTGTTTTACAAATAACCCTACAGGGTTATACACACAGTATTAAATACAGTACCAAAAGACAAAAGTGCTTTATTCTGATAGATTTTGTCCATCACGCATTTTTTATTATGGCACCGAAGCTGTATGTAGCACTGCTTCACATTTGTGTCAAAATGTATGAAAAGACAGACTTTTTAAACTCAATTAAAATCAAGTACTCAATTAAAAGTAAGTACTTTAGCGGTGCTACAGCTTCGGTGTTATAATAAGAAATGCTTAGGCGGACAAAATTTATCAGAATTTCCTTTTTGACCAACTTTTTAATATTTGTTCCAAAAGGTATGAAAAGACAAAATTCAAATTTTTCAAATTCAAAAAAAATTGAATTTTGTCTTTTCATACCTTTTGGCACAAATATTAAAAAGTTGGTCAAAAAGGAAATTCTGATAGATTTTGTCCGCCTAAGCATTTCTTATTATAACACCGAAGCTGTAGCACAAAAGGTATGAAAAGACAGACTTTTGAACTTATTTAAAATCAAGTATTGGGAGGGTGCGAAGGTATAATAATTGATCGCAGCGCTCATGGTGGCAAAAAGTAGAAATAATTAAGGCTCTGTAATCTGCTTGAAAACGAAATTTAATTTATTACTAGCGATACAGGAACAATTATATATGTTTATTATCACTTAGTAAAATTATTAAAGTAGCTTTATCCTCTTGATTTACAAAATCTACAACTAAAAAAGAAGTAAACAAACCCTGATATAACCAAAATAAAACACTCTTTTTAAATAGATCTTACTTGCCATATTTAATTTAAATGACCAAAAATGATTTCACAACACTTTGTCCACCCAAATCATAGTAATTTTGAAATTTACATTAATAACACAATATGTATAGTATTTTTTAACATTTTGTCACAATGCCGCCATTACATATCAAAACGTCAAAACGGTCAGGTCAGAGCCAACAAAGTTGCAACACGCTAGGTGGCGCTAAAAGCGTGCACGGAGCCAATAGCGATGCTATAGCTTCGGTGCCATAATAAGAAATGTTTAGGTGGACAAAACCTATCAGAATAAAGCTCTTTTTGCTTTTTGCCGGCACTTTTACATTTGGACCAAAATGGATGATGTCATTCACACAATTTTTAGGGTTCCGTACCAAAATGGTAAAAAAGGAACCCTTATAAATAAATAAATAAATAAATGGTACTACTAGGGCATGTGGGGTATCATATGAAAAAACGCCGTTTGCACGTTTTCAATCATTTTTTCTTTTTGTTTTAGGCCGCATAGTTTTCGACTTATGGGGAAAATGTAAAAAAAAATACCGCTCCCCCTTATCTCCGAAGTTTGCAACGAGAAAAATCTGAAATAATTCTAGGTGATAGCAGTTTATTTAAAGATTACAGGAAAAATAAAACGATGTCTCAATATAACATACTTTTTTGGAAATTATTAAATTTCTAAAAAAGTTAACATTAGCCACTATCGGTCAAGAGATGGCGCTGACCTAAAACTGCAATACTAATTTTATTCTGCAGTGTGGTTTGATGGTACAATTATAATGGTACGGAACCGGATAGATTTTTAAAATTAGACATTTAGTAAGCTGCTTTGTTATGCGGGCACCCTAAAACTGGGGTAAAATTGTTTATGTAGCAACACCACCTGTTTATCGTCCTTTCTCACTTGTGACCACGCTAAGCAGGAGTCTATAGGTTTCTCTGTCTACGCCCAGCGGGGAGGCATGTGGTGTGGGCGGCGTGGTTACTTGATAAAAATAGACTAAATTCTATTTACTTAATCATTTGCCCATTTAATGGGCTGGGCAACTTACTACTTAATTGGCAAATAAGCAATTAACACGCAAAAACTTAGTTGGCCGGCACCCAGGCCCGGATTTCCGCCTAGGCCTACAAGGCCCTGGCCTAGGGGCCCAACCAGCCTAGGGGCCCTAACTGAAGATGGTCCTCAATGGAGGATGAACTGACTAAAAATCGCGCTGCGCGGCTCTTTTATTTACACTAAAGACAGGCAAGATTACAAGATTAGTGGATAAAACTGACTAAAAATCGCGCTGCGCGGCTCTTTTTTTACTATAGATAGACAGACAAGATTACTTGATTAGTGGATAAACTGACTTCAACTCACTAAAAATTGCGCTGCGCGGCCCTTTTCTTTTTTCTATAGATAGGCAAGATTACAAGATTAGTGGACAAAACGGATTATTTTTTTAATCATAGACAGGCAAGCAAGATTATTTGATCATTGGATAAACTGACTAAAAATCGCGCTGCGCGGCCATTTTTTTTCCCGAATACAGGCAAGATTTTACGATTAGTGGATGAAACAAACTAAAAATCGCGCTGTGCGGCCTCTCTTTGTTATAGACAGGCAAATTTTTGTCCATGGTCCGTAATTTAGTTGATGGCAGGCCTACATGAATTATTTCTGCTGTTTATATTTTATTTACAGTTTTTAAAGTTGGTTAAAAATCGTACTATATTTTTGCACTAGTGCATTTTATTTGCTTAATGTCCAAAATGCGTCGGGATGGGGGGCCCAAATGTAAAGTGCCTAGGGGCCCTGGGTCTCTAAGTCCGGGCCTGCCAACACCTTAATTTAAACTAAATCACTTAACTTGACCCTTGTAAACGGCGCATTAGAGCATTCTAATGCTCGTATTATAGAATCAAACTCAAATCTTTGCTTGAGTATAGTTAGAAAGGGATGGTGCTATTCATCGCATATAGCGCCATCCCTTTCTAACTGTATGTACTCAAGCAGAGATTTAAGTTTGAGTTTGATTCTGTAATAGGAGCCAAGTTATAAGTTCAACATAATTTTATGCGAACAGCAAAATAATGACATTATTCTGTACACCTACAGGATATAGAAACATAACAAAATAAAACAACGAGTCAATATTTCACCAGTCCTATTAGAGTCAAAATTATACAGTCTTCATATAGAATTATTTACCACAAAACAGTTAGGGATTTTCATTTTTTTCCGGAACATTTCCACCACGTCGACTGGTAGAACTCCTCGGACACTTGAACTCAATGTCATCTTTAACACTCCCACGATCTGGGTGTGACAAACACAATCTTAGAAATAGAATATGCGACAGTTTTTAAATACTAATAATTATATTGTGCTTCTGATAACTCGCCTATTCTTCTCGAAAATTCGCCCAGCCCAGTTTTGTTCGCTGTGATGAAATAGATTTCTTCGGTCATCCGATCAAGCCAGCAGTTTAATCTTGGATATCTAAAAAAATTTTTTATTCCCAGTAGTTCCTTTTGACAGTTCCTTCAAAAGAACTAATGATACTTTTTCTTCCCACTAGTTCCTTTAATCATTTCGAAGGAAATAGTGGGTGGAAAAAGTATTATTAGTTCCTTTGAAGAAACTGTCAAAAGGAACTACTGGTAATAAACGTTTCCTTTTGACAGTTCCTCCAAAGGAGCTTATGGTAAATTTTCTTCCTATTAGTTCCTTTAATCATATTGAAAGAACTAGTAGAAAGAAAAAGTACCATTAATTTCTTTGAAGGAACTGTCAAAAGGAACTACTGGGAATAAACGAAAAAAATAGTAAGTAGGCACTTTTACCACAGTACAATATATAGTAGTACTAACGTACAGAAGCCCATCTTTCGAGGACAATTAAATAATAAGCTACTCTCGCTGCACAGCAATAAAGTGAAATTTCAAATTGCACAGCGCTGCGTGCCTAAAATTATAAGCACCTAAGAAGTGCCTCGCTTTCTGTCGCATAGCTTTGTCTCAACCGATACAACTCGTGAATCGTTAAGGTTGCTTGCTACTCGCTACACCGATCAAGATATAATGGAAAACATCCGTTATGCCGATAAATATACAATGAAATTACTGATACAAAATATAATAAATCTACTTTACTTACCATAAGTTGAGCATATGTCTTTCTAAGTAGGTACCTAGTTAGTAAAGTAAGTACCTACTTGGGTACGTATCAGAATGTCTAAAGTTAGAATGTGTAAACTTAAAATGGCAAAGTTCAAAATGTCAAAAATTTGAATGTCTAACGATTAAAATGTAAAAAGTTCAAAATGTCAAAAACGAAAATGTCAAACGGTCAGATAGTCCTAAATTAAAATGTGTAAGTTCAAATGATCAAAACTTAAAATGCCTAATAGTCCAAATACATATTATAATGAAGTATAGAATTTACTTATTTTCTTTCATTTAGGTATCTTATTAATTAGGTTAAATAACTGCGTGTTGACCTCTGTGCCTCCACTGCACATCAACATAGCCGTGCCACTCCCTGATTCGGTAGCCGGTGCCAATCACTGATTCAGTAGCCGGCGAACAAAATCCACCTATTGACTTTGAAATAGATTTTTTTTCTGGCGCTTCGCCGGCTGCTGCCGCGGCACGCTCGCTTCGCTCGCTCGGCTCGCGCGCTGGGTTCATGTCAATCTAACATGCTCGTCGCTACGCTCCTCGCACCTATCTCGTGACCTGTGGTCTACGGTTTCTAAGTCCCAGTAGACTAATTTAGACTCGTTTCCGACAGCTAAATTTGCTATAAAGCATTTTAGGCGAAGCCCAAAGACACCTCCACAGACTTAATTAATCTCAAAGAAGGCGATTAGTTTTAAGATCCAACTCAATTCAAATAAATCATTGTGAACTTAGACTTAATGACCATTTGATATTTTAACTTTCAAGTATTTAATACGTTTGATACTTTGAATTTTGCTATTTTGAAGTTAGACATAATGATTTTCGACATTTTAAACCATTTAAATTTTAATTTTTGACATTTTGAACTTTGTCATTTTAACTTTAGACATTCTAACTTTAGACATTCTGATACGTACCCACCTACTCTTAGTTACTTGTGTAAAAAGGATATCATTTGGGAGTTATTTTAGGTGATGTATAAAGTTCGGGTTGATTTACGTAAAAAGTAGTAATGAATGAAGAACTCACTCGTTTGAGCGCTCGTCGCTTGCAGACAGCAAGCGTGTCGGCACGGTGGGGATATCCCTCGACCGTGGCTCGACATGTTTTTTTATTCATGTTCTAAAAGTACTATTAAGTACCTATGTATTCTGTGGCTTTACTTAAAAAAGAAAATTAAACATAAGGGCTGGTTCACAATTTACATTATCTTAGCTGTTAGTAGAGAGTGTAAAATCAACGAACATGCCAGGCAAGGCAATGTACCTATTTCTACTTTCTTCTAAAAGCTAAGATAATTTAAAACCAGTCATAAGTTATATCGAAAATGAAATTACCTTGTCTTTACTAATAATACAGTACGAGGTAAACATCATTAAGGTATAAACAGCGGAGAGGTACGCGGGTGGCGGGAGAGGGGCGCACGCTATTGGTCGCTTGCAAGTGCACATGCGCAAACTTATCGCCACTCCGTCGAAAAAGTTTCAAGATCTTTGCCTCGTACTGTACTAAATAATAAAAATAGCTTTGTAAATGCTATAATCTCTAATTTAAAAATTACCTTGTTTTGTCAATGGGTACGAGTAAATTGAGCGTGCTAACAGTGGCGGCTATGCTTATGTCGCCGAGAGTGGGCCAGCTACCCCCCACCCAGGTCTTGCCCACAAGCATGTTCTCCAGGTCACGATAGGCGCATTCAATTTCGCACACTTGCTGCGGCATCACGAATTCGTAATTCTCGTACAGTATTGGATTCTGGACGAAATTGAAAAGTAGTTACGTACTTACGATTCCGGCAAACATCTTGACGCTCTTTCGACGGAGTGGGGATAAGTTCGCACTCAAGCATTTGGGAGCGGCCAATAGCGCGCGCCTCTCTCCCGCCGTTCTGCGCAATACCCACCCGATTTTAAGATGTTAGCCGGCTACTATACCTACTTAAATAAAAAAGTAGTAAAAAAATAAAATTAAAATTTTTAAAAACCACCGCCCACAAAACTTTCAATGTCGTTGAAGTAACACGGTACCTTTCGAATCGATCAGACATAAGAAAGTTAGTCAGATCCCCTCATCAAATAGAAAAGAGCTGATGATCCTCAAACGGCTGAACAGATTTTCATGAAACATGGTTAAGAACACTCGAAATAAAATTATCTATGACATAAAAAAACTAAACGAAAATTGGTTCATCCGTTTAGGAGCTACGATACCTACCACAGACAGATACACAGACACGTTAAACTTATAACACCCCTTTCTTTTTGCATCGGGGGTTAAAAACAATTATTTTTTATTTTAAATTATTTCCGTCATAAATTATGTATTGTAATTTAAATTAACAGGCAGATAAGTTAATAATCAAGTCACTAACCGCAGCTGCTCGGTACCGAGGATACAGCACTCCGCTGTCGAAGTGCATTAGCTGATCTATGAGACTTCTTCCTCCAGGGTCTTTAGGTAGTAATCGGCCATTATTGCAGTATCGGCTCGCCAGATATATTGCAATTGCATGGCTGCAATAATATTAAATTCACAGTAAAAAGAGAAATACTTAATCTTCTGTTCTTTTTATGATATTTCGCCGTAGCTACCTGTCGTATAATATTAGTTCTCGGTCCTTGAAAATAGGCAAAGTTTGAAGTGGATTGAGCTGAAAAAAAATACATTATTTATAAAGGGCGTAAAAGAAATACACAAAAAAATGTAACAGACAGACATGACGAATCTATAAGGGTTCCGTTTTTTGCCATTTAGGCTACGGAACCCTAAAAAAACATTTTACTACCTACCCAGTTGTTTACATGCTGTATACATACAAGCAAGTCATCATAAATGAAATGATACCCCCTATTTAGACACGAGCGGCAGGCTGTGACGAGGTGCGCCGCTGCGGCAGGCCGTAGTATGTACGGTCCGCCACAACGCCGCATGCCGTATTCCGTATTCCGGCCAACCGTATCGTCTTGGTTCTGTAGCGGTCTGCCGCATTTCGTCGTCAGCGCTGTGAGTCACAGTGTCAAGCAACTGACTGTCCGGCCGCACGAGCTGCGGGCAGCACTTGCAGCTAACCACGCCGAGTGCGTGGAGGTGGTGCGGCGCGCCGCTACATTCAACCAGTGCGACCCACCGCAGCTCAAAGACAACTGGCAGGCTGATTATCTAATTAAAAACTATTTAGCGACTGGTCTCATTTGACAGATGAATGTGATACATTGCTTCTTCTTTTTGGGGTAAAAAAACATAGCAAAGAAAAGTAGCAATGTATCACATTCATCTGTGAACTGAAATCGGTGGCTAGGTGGTTTTTAATTATATAATCAGCCTGCGGAGCGGTTGACGGCTGGCCGCAAGTCAGTGCGTTGGTATCAAGCGGTTTCAGAATATAAAAATTAAAATGCGGTCTGTCACAACGACACGCCGCATTGCGGCCTGCATCTAGTGCGTTTTGGCCTAAATATTGTTGACTTACAATAGTCAACTCGGGGGACTTGTGTTCCCCCTTGTCCAAGTTTACATCGACTTCTGTGATGCTCAGGTTCATGGCGTCGAGTGCCATCATGACGGCACGGCATGGAGGGCTGCGGTCCGCCTTCCATAAAGTACAATGTCTGAGGACAGGTAAATATTCAATGAATTATGCCTGGTTTATACGGGGTCAGTTATATGGCAGTACAGTAACCCAGTCCAGCGCTGACTTGCTACTGGGTTCACGTAGACACTATTTTCAACCCAGTCTAGTGCTGCCTTCTCGCCCGCAAGTCAGTCCAGCTGTCTAGCCACCCGTTCTATTTTCGGGCACATTACGACACAGTACTACATTTATACAGTTACTGGGTCCGAAATTCCAACCAAGTCACTGGGTCCAGTCACTGACCTCGTCTAAACCAGCCCTTAGGTAACTATTTCAGCTCAGCATTAACACACTATGCAGACATAAATATGCATTGTCTGTCATAATGACATATATAAATTAGTAATAAACATAGAAATCAACTTGATGATAATAATAATTAGAATCTTGATTATTGTGTAATAATATCCTTATCCTTAGCCACTAGTTTCAAATAAATTAAAGATGTTTAAAGCGGGATTGAACGAGCTTCTACTTTTAATCGAACTTTCTGAGTTTAATAACAATGACTTATGAAGGAAGATAACAGGGGCCCTATTTTTGAATCGTTCGGCTGGCGTCGAGCTATTGGTTCCTACTGATTTTCGTTCAACATTTGACTTTCCATATTTTTGAATCGCTCGAGCGCAACGAGTGGGTGAGGGCACTCGTTTGCAGTCGAGCGATATGGCACGGCGAGCGATATTCTTTTCTACTAAAAACAAAGATATTTATGTAACAGCCAAAAGAAACATGGATATTACGTTTCGTTTACGTTGCTGTAATGAACGGTTTTCAATGACAGATTAAAAAAAAGGAAACTATGAGTAGATGGCGTTGTGCAAAAGTATGATGTCAATGTCAATGTCAACATGTCAACCCTGACATGACATGTCCAAAAAATCTATCTATCTTGTCCAAAGAAATAATACTGCTTAACAAAACACCTGCAGATCAATAAATTCAGCCGTTTCAGCCATCTTTTCTAAAAATCACAAATAAAAACCACAAATTAACTTACGTGACCTTTGTAAGCATGAATCGGACCGGGCGTCAGCGCGCTGTAAGCATGATTCGGAACGCCACCTTAGAATTTTTCGCTAGTTTTTTGACATCATACTTTTCGATAGCGTCATCTAGTGAGGAAATTGGAACTATTTTTTTTTCTTAAAAAAGCGCTCATTACCAGTTTTCTCTAGATTCTGCGTGGAACGGATAAAATCCAACATTTCGTTTATATTGGCAGCACCGGAAACGAACGATTCAAAAATACGGAAAAACGGCGTCATGCGACTTGGAAGACGAGTGTGACTTAAGTCGCATGCGAGAACACTATGTCATACCTTGATTCATAAACATAAAAATTACTGTAGTAAATTACAACAATCGTTTAGTGTTTCATTGTGTCGCCAATTTTAAACTAGAAAATAAACTACCTACTCAAGACGCTGCAATGTATGTGAATTATCGTGAACGTTTATGAAATAGGCCCCTGGAAGATATACAGAGAAGTCACTTCTAAGGAGCTGTTTACACGGGTCAACTTGTTAAGTAATTTATTTAAAATTAAGTGTCAGGCAACTAAATTTTCGCGTGTAAACAGCCAAATAAGCAGTAAGTTACCCATTAAGTGGGAAGTGATTATGTAAATAGCATCTAGTCTATTTTTTGGGCAAGTAACCTGCAGGCTGATTATCTAATTTACAACCACCTAGCGACCGGTGATAATTACGAAATAGTCGCTGTCAAACTCGATTTCATACCACCGATCGAGTTTCTACGAGTGCTGCCTCCAACGGACAACTAAAGAACTAAAATATACGAGCACTTGCAAGGAAATGCTCCGAAATTCGTATTATCTAACTCAGAAACCGCGACGCGACCGCGACGATTTCGCGATTTCTTCTGTCAAACAGAAACCAGACAAAACGTAATTTCTGATTAGTTTTCGTTAAATTCTTAGCCTTACCTTTGACCAAAATTAAATAAAATTGCTATAATGTAAAACAAAAGGCCTGTCCTTCAATGCCTACACGGAATTTGCCATTTTGAAGACGAAAAAATGTAAACGAAATTCGAAGCGAAAACAAAAAGGTTATGTTCACAGAGCACATATAGTCAGACACATACACAGATACAGACTACTTTCGGTAAAAGGACTTTTCAGTCGCTGCCACCGGTTGCTAGTGGCGCTAGTTTCTATGGAGATCTTAACGAGCATAAACTGGAGCATAAACTAATCAGCGATCGCATACATAATACCAAATCAGTGACTCGGTCGCGCGACGATTTCGAAATAATTCAGGAATCGATTTCGGTCGCTCATTTTAGATAATCAGCCTGCGGGCCGCCCACACCACATGCCCCCCTGCTGGGCGTGGCCACGCGCTGTACCTGTCACTTGCTGCCGATTTGCGGGATTTCTCCCGATTTCGGGAATTATGGACTGTAGTCGGGATTAAATCGGGAATCGATTTAATTCGGGACTTTTCGGGTATTTTGTACTTAAATATTATAAAAATAGAAATATAAATATAAATTATAATCAAATATTGTATGGTATGTAAACCGAGAATATGGGAAAAAACAACCGAATATCAAACGTCTATAAGGTCAATAATTGCTTGCACCCGTTTCTTTAACTAGTGAAGTGAAAAAAACGGGTGCAGGTGATTTTCGACCTTATTGATTGGTTTTTAATGATAAAAAGTGAACAAAAATATGGGAAAAGACAATCATATTTCAAACGTCAATAAGGTCAAAAATCACTTGCACGCGTTTTTAATTAGTAAGGCGTAATCGGCAACACTGGGTACACTGGCTACTTTACTACTTAAACCGTGTGAACGAATTTTCACTAAATTTTAACTTAAAATTAAGATGCCCGTTAAGTTACTACTTAATCGCTTGACCCATGTAAACAGGGCTTAAGAGGCAGGTTGCATGATCATTCAGACTGGTGTCAGTCTGAATGATCGTGTAATCTCCCTCTAATAGGGACATAAATACTTTGGCAAAACTATGTACAAACAACAAAATAATTACTTTAGACCACTTGTTAATATTTCTTTACTGCCTGTAGCTCCCATTTTAAGTCCTTTTTCCCGGGTGAGTAAGGTTCATAATTGATCCAATTATAAGTAAAAAGTACCTTTTCAGTAGATAAGTGCTGAAAAATTATAAATAAGTAAATAACAATAAAAAAATATGTAAATAGGTACCATCAAAATTAATAACTTAAGTTGACTTGAGATTTATTTATTTTACATATTTTTTATAATTATAATATTATCTCAAAATCCTAAGGTTATCTTAACAAAATAAAGTCAAAGTCAAAAAGAGTTAGAATGATGTCAAAAAGAGTACCAACTTAAAGAATATTTAGGTACTGGCAGGTTGCTGGCATTTTTGTCTAGCACAGACAGAACAAAAATCAGATAGAGGTATGTAATACACATTTACATTTACATTGTGTGTGGCATACACATTTACATTGTTTCGGCTCAAGCGCTCCAGTCACACTGAGCTGGCGCCGCTGTCGACCCTATTTATATTACGTTTTTTATATCAGTAGGTAGTTTTGTATGTATAGATGTCCGACGCACCTTCACATTAATTATTTTATTGTATGAGACAGATGTATGTAGGTATTTGTGTCCTTTTCTAAGCATTCTCAAAATTGTATATAAGAAGTGAGTTTTGGAAAATAAATCAATCAATCACCAATCGACTTTCATTGAACAACTATCCTGCACAAGTGGTGACCCCGACATTCAAAATGACGGACGAAAAAACTCCTCAAGCATTACCTACTGTTCCACCAACAGTTATTCCAATAACTCAAGAGCTACCTGAAATATCGGGAGTGTCTGTCGGGCTACGGATTCCTCCTATATGGCGCGATAAACTGCGAGGATGGTTCGCGCATTTCGAGGCCATCACTGCATCCCAGAAGAAAGGTGACCAGGCCATGTATGAACTGGTATTGGGCCAGCTGGAACGCCAAGATGTCGACGAAATCTACGATATTCTACTGCAGCCGCCAGAAAAAAACAAATATCAAACAATCAAAAAACGACTACTGGACGTATATGAAGACTCGGCTCAAAAGAATGTACAGCGCGTCATTGCTGGAATGGAACTCGGCGATTTGAAACCTTCGCAGCTGCTACGTCGAATGCAAAACCTAGCCGGCGATAATTTATCTGAAATTACGCTTCGCGGGATGTGGTTGAATCAGCTGCCCGCGTACATCAGTTCTATTATTGCAATCAGCGAAAAGTCAAGTCTAAGCGAAGTCGCGCTCATGGCCGATAAAATGATGGACCAACACTCACAGCGAGAAATATCAGCCGTTACTCACCGTCCACAATCTAGTAATTCAGAGGTAGAAGCATTCACTGTTGACCGCGCATCCACATCAAAGCATCAAAAACTCGAAGAAAAGATCGATAAATTAACGGAAGCAATAAGCCTACTAGTCGCCGCGAACAACCGCCACAGACGGCCGTCGCAGCCCCACTGGCAACGCGGGCGCACGGCAAGCCGCTCCAGATCTAGTGATGGGCGTTAAGGCTATTTAAAAATAATTTTTCACCGTTAAATTAATTGTGAAATAGCTTTTTTCAATTAACGCTATTTTTAACGTGAATTTTAACGATCGTGCGTGCATCATGCATGAATGACTACTTTCAATTATTATCTTAAACAAAGTTAATTTGTCGTTAATTCGCTTTAGTTTTCTTTATTATATTCATACCACAAACCAAATCATATCTGAAAAATCAAATTAATTATTTAGTAAGTATGTTTTTTTTTTTAATGAAAAGATATTACAGTGAATTAATTGAGCTCAATGGAGCACCTTGTGTTTCTCAATGCAAATTTAAAAAAAGTGCGATTTTAAGTATTTGTTATGTTTTGTGTTAATTTCTGTAATATCTTTTCATTAAAAAAAACACGAACACACGAACCCGCAACACCTATGCGACGTGACCAATTTCGTTAATGATTACTTTCACACTGGCTGGATGGAGTGGCTAGTGAAAATCGCTTCTTCCTTCCTTCACGTTAATAAACTAAACGGCGTTAAGGCTAGAAGTTGTTAAAATTATTAACACAATTTCAATTCAAAACTGAACCTTTGGTGTCATATAATAAAGACCACGGTAATTTCGTTTTCTAAACTCAGTGCTCCACAGCAGGAAGCAATAAATCTCAGAACAATGTGTCTTACTTGCAAAGTTAGTTTTATTGGGACCCCCGCCTTTGTTATTATTCTGAGCAAAAAACAATACTTACAATAGATACTGTTGTCTCGGCCCATGACCGAACTATGCACGTGTGCAACACGTGCGGTGGCGGTCAAGCGAGGGACCTTAGCTTTTTTGGAGCTTCACGTTAGAATCGTTAATTAATTTTAGCAGAATATTTCATTTAAAATTAATGAGCTAATGCTAAATTCTTGATTAGTCGTTAAGTGTTAAAGCTAAGGCGATAACGACACATCACTATCCAGATCCCGTTCATTAAGCCGAGGCCGCTACTCACACCGTAGCGCTACACCGAATGATTCGCCGCACTGCTATTTTCACCGCAAGTTTGGGCAGGATGCTAGAAAATGCACAGAACCGTGCACCTTTCTGAAAAAATCGGAAAACTAGATTCCGCGTTGGCAGAGACGGATACCAGCGCTTCGTTAAACCATCACCGTCTATTTATTAAGGATAAGAAAAGCAAACTGATTTTCCTCATTGACACCGGCGCGAACATATCTGTTATTCCCAAGAAGAGTTGCTTTAAAGGACTACCGACGACGTTCAACTTATACGCTGCCAACAATACAATCATACCAACATACGGCGAAAAATCAATGGAGCTGGACCTCAATCTACGTCGACCTTTTAAATGGAAATTCGTGATCGCGAAAGTCAGCAAACCTATCATTGGAGCTGATTTCCTAAGTTTTCACAAGTTATTGGTGGATGTCGCTGGGAAAAGTCTGATAGATAAAGTCACGAATTTATCAGTGAAGACATCAATGTGCAGCTACCCTACGCCAACAATAAGAACCATCGATTCAACCCAGAAGTTTCACGATGTATTAGAAGAATATCCAGATGTTATACGAATGTCTTCCATGAAAGAAACGCCGAAACATTGCGTCGAACATTATATTGAGACGAGCGGACCACCACTATACTGCAAAGCACGACCTATTCCGCCACACCGCTACGCAGCCGCTAAACAAGAATTCGCAGCTATGATCGAACAAGGACTATGCCGACCAAGCAAAAGCCCCTGGGCCAGCCCCCTGCACATAGTACCCAAGAAAACCGGCGGTATTCGAGTCTGCGGAGATTATAGAAGGCTCAATGCTGTGACCAAACCTGACCGCTACCCAGTGCCACGGTTGAAAGATTTTACCTACCAACTATCAGGGAAGAAAATTTTTTCTACAATCGACCTCAATAGAGCTTACCAACAACTGCCAGTATTTGATGACCATATTGAGAAGACGGCCATCATCACACCGTTCGGGCTGTTCGAGTTTCCCCGCATGTGCCCTGGATTAAAGAATGCGGGCCAGACCTTCCAGAGGTTTATCCACCAAGTGCTACGTGGCCTAGATTACGCCTACCCATTCGTGGATGACGTCATTATAGCCTCTGATGATGAAATACAACACAAAGAACACTTACGCACCGTTTTGGGCAAACTGAATGATTACGGTGTGACTATCAACCCTTCAAAGTGTGTACTGGGTAAAGATGAAGTGAAGTTCCTCGGCTACACGGTATCGCACGAAGGAATCAAACCACCTGAAGACAAAATAAAAGTAATTACTTCATATCCACGGCCTGAGACTATAGAAGAATTGCGAAGATTCCTTGGAATTATAAACTTCTACCGAGACGCAATACCCAAAGCAGCCGCCATACAAGCTCCACTGAACGCATACCTGCACAACTGTAAGCGAAAAGACAAAACGAAAATATCATGGACCGACGAGGCAAAAGAAGCATTCGACGCGTGTAAATTGAGCCTACAGAACGCCACTTTACTCGCTCATCCCGCTACCGACGCGAACATTGCATTGATGTGTGACGCCTCCGATACCTGCGCAGGAGCGGTGCTACAACAACATGTAAACAACAAATGGTTCCCGCTCGGCTACTTTTCGAAGAAATTCTCTGAAACACAACAAAGATATTCAACTTACGACAGAGAATTATTATCAATTTACATGGCTGTCAAGCATTTTCGAAAACTATTTGAAGGACGACCGCTGATAATTTACACCGATCACAAGCCGCTCACTTACGTATTGCATAAAGGATCATCGGCGAGCGACACACCGCGACGCACCCGCCAACTTGCATTTATAAGCGAGTTCACCAGCGACATTCGCCATATAAGTGGGAAAGAGAACATTGTCGCCGATTCGCTGTCTCGCATTGAAGAAATAAATTTCCCGACCACCCTCGACTATGAAAAGGTTGCTGAGGCGCAAGAAAATGATAGCAATTTACCAACCCTGCAGCAGCGAAAGAACCTTTGCTTCAAAAACGTGGAAATACCAGGCTGCAACCGCAAAGTATGCTGCGAAGTATCCACAGAAAACATCAGACCATATTTACCTGAAGACTTTCGTCGTATAGCTTTCAACGCCGTACACAACTTAAGTCACCCGGGGATTCGTACTACGCGCAGAATGATGCAACAAAAATATTTTTGGCCTTCAATGAACTCGGACGTCAGTAACTGGGCAAGATCCTGTATTCCCTGTCAACAAGCGAAGATACAGCGACATTCAAGCAGTAACTACGTGCAATTTCAACCAACAGACAGATTTCAGCACATACATATTGATTTGGTAACCCTACCTCCGTCACGAGAGAATCACAAGTATTTACTGACCATTATCGACAGAAGAACGCACTGGCCTGAAGCTATACCGCTCCATGATATAACTGCTGAAACAATCGCTAGAAACATTTACGAAGGCTGGATCGTACGATTCGGCTGCCCAACCACCTTAACAAGCGACCAAGGAAGACAGTTCGAGAGTCAGCTGTTTGCATCGCTCACTAAACTACTCGGCATTGAAAAAACTAGAACTACGCCGTATCATCCACAGGCAAACGGAATCATAGAACGATGGCACAGGACGCTTAAGGCAGCATTAAAAGCGAGCTTAAGCAACCAACGCAACAAATGGCTGGAAGCACTGCCTACTGTACTACTGGGTCTCCGCGCAGCGATGAGAAACGACACTGAAGTAAGCGCCGCTCAACTCACTTACGGCTGCAACATACGATTACCCGGCGATTTTTTCAATAACACAAGTACAACGCCACAGCACCTGGACCATACCTACGTCGATCAACTACGTCAAACTATAAACGACTTCAAGCCAACAGAACAAAGACGTTTCAACCCGAAAACATTCGTACACCCACATTTAAAGTCGTGTCGAAGTGTTTTTCTACGCGTCGATGCAAGCCGCAAGTCACTGCAAGCTCCATATGAAGGGCCGTTCACAGTCCTACAACGCGACGATAAAGTATTCCGCCTACAACTGCCCGGACGTGAAGTGAATGTCTCGATCGACCGATTGAAGCCCGCATACACGCTGAACGAAGAAAATCACTGCAACACTAGCGAAAACACCACAGTAAAAACTACAAGATCGGGACGAACTGTTAAACCCGTAGTACGCTTCGCTTGAGGGGGAGCTATGTGGCATACACATTTACATTGTTTCGGCTCAAGCGCTCCAGTCACACTGAGCTGGCGCCGCTGTCGACCCTATTTATATTACGTTTTTTATATCAGTAGGTAGTTTTGTATGTATAGATGTCCGACGCACCTTCACATTAATTATTTTATTGTATGAGACAGATGTATGTAGGTATTTGTGTCCTTTTCTAAGCATTCTCAAAATTGTATATAAGAAGTGAGTTTTGGAAAATAAATCAATCAATCACCAATCGACTTTCATTGAACAACTATCCTGCACAGTAGGTAAGTATTTTATAGGTACCTACATAGAAAAAAAAATTCAGGTCAATGCTACATAGTAAGTACCTAAATAGAACCTACATAGAATAAAATTTATCATTACCTAACTTGAGCAAAGTTACCTATACACTAAACTTGGTCCAACCAACCAAGTCGAGTGGGATTTGAATCCACGATATACCTACTTAGCTTATAAAAGTTGTACTTAAATAGTTTGTGTACGTAAACTGTTATGTTTAGCACTTAAGTAATCTAAATAGTTGATTTGCGATGATGGTCTTGATTCCTTTTAAGGTACCTAGGTAATATTTTAATCGGATCCATAACACAAAGTTGACTCGAGAAGGAAAACAAAATATTTTATCTTCGAAAACAAGTAAAAAACAGCCTGCTTGACCGTCGGGCGTCGCTTCATAAATAAGCAGGTAGGAATTGAATGCATAATGTTGACGTAATATGAATCCTCAGATTCCATATCACACGGAGTTCGTCCACACAACGGCGACTTTTTTCTTTACGAGGAGTCGTCTTTCAGTTCTTATTACCGGAAAGTTATTTGTTTGGGGACAATTATACGAGTGTTACGAGCTAAGATTACTCTTAATTAATATTTATTGTAATTCGCTTTCTCTCATCAATTCGGAGAAAAAGTTCTCAGATACCTATCACGTAGGTACCTACGTTTAGTATTGTCACAGCTTTATAATACTGTGGTATTGTGTTAATGCAGTGCATTTTAAAGAAATCATTACGATTAAACTGGTTGCCATGGCCGGTAAGTGTTTCAATTAAGCTTCTATGGATATTTTATGATCGTATACATTGTGTTTTTTTATGGATGTATTTTTCTATTAGGTTGATGTATATAACATGTCCCCAATTCTGTATGGAGACGAAGCCTCTCCACCGGTTAGGTTTGTCATGATGACTGCCTCCCTCCTGCAAGTTGATCTCAAATTTCATAAGATAGATCTGTTTGCAGGCGAAAATAAAACTGAGTTTTTTACAAAGGTAAGTTTTAGAAGTTTCCATTGAACCAGCATTAAACCATTAAATCTGATTCATTGAACTTTGTTTTATTGGCATATTCAGTATTAATCAAATTGATATTGCCGTTCATATTTCATACTTAGATTTTATTCTCAGTAATGTGTATAACTTTTTTGCGTTATGTAGCGAACGATAGTTACCTACTTACACAGTGTTTTTTTTATTATCTTTTTAATATTAATCCTACCTAGGGAGTTACTGGTTTTTAACTGCCTGTTAGTAATACAATACATCCCTTATTTCCAACCAATGTATACCTATACACATCAACTTTGTCTAGGGATACAGGTGTTATTTTCATACAAACGAGGTAACTTTGAAGCCTTGGTTTTCTGCCAGGAATTTACCGTGCTGTAATCTGATGATGGCCATCCAAGGACTGAATGGAGCAGATTCAGATCGCTATACTCACCCAACTGATCTGATCAGCATTTTAAAAGAAAAAAGGGTTAGAGTTCTCAGTTTGAGGATTTCCATACATTTTCATGCTATTTTCGTGGTTTTTTTAAACATGTCCATTACGTTTTTAGAATGCTGGTCAGATCAGTTGGGTGTGTATAGCGATCTGAATCTCCTCCATTCGCTCCCTGGATAGCCGTCATAAGATCACACACAGCACAGTTTGTATGAAAATAACACCTGGTATCCCTAGACAAAGTTGATGTGTGTAACTTTTAATGAGTAGGTACACGACTTATGATATGTCTTTAAAATTATTTTTCAGTTAAATCCACTGCAGAAGGTTCCTACCCTTGCAGTTGGCCATGACGTTATTACCGACAGCCACGCCATCGCTCTATACCTATGCCGCCAAAAGGGAACTCAGGATTTGTATCCAGAAGACTCTTTGACACGAGCAAGAATCGATCAGATGATGTTCTTTAACTCTGGATCACTGTTTCCAGTAGACAGTTCTATTTTTGTAAGTATAAGCAGGACTCTGTCTCGAGTACGAGGTCAGTTTGTCTCGCTCTATTAGGGTGACCATAAGTTTGAAAACAAATAATCTGCTGTATACATGAAGTATACAGCAGATTATTTGTTTTCAAATGTATATGAAAAAAAATGTATATGAAATACCAAAAATGGTGAAACATAGATAGAACTATAAACATTGTTTAATGTGTAAGTATTAACATCATTAATGTACCTATGTTTATGAATAAATGAATTATATTCTATTCTAAATGAATTCTATTCTTGTTCTTTTTTTATGCAATTAGTTGTTATCGGTTAAACTAACTTAGCTATAACCTTCCTGTTGTACGAAGTATGGTTAATACCTACAATTTTATTACAGACTTTACAAGTAAAACTCTTCGTACCTCATTGATAATGCTTTTTTAAGTTCTGAATCCTGCTTTTTTTATTTACAGACCGATTATTTTGCCGGTAAATGGCCAGTGGACAAGAGTAGAATAGACCATTGGCATTATTTACTAGATCATTTAGATTATCGACTCAGTAAATACGCATGGCTTGCTGGTGACAAGGTAATTAATTAATAATTAATAATTAATAGTTATTTAGTACTATAATACCTAATTATGAACAGTTACATACAAAACTTTATCTACAGTTCTACACCCATTCTTTTATTTTTTTTTATTTGGGAAATAAACAATATTTATAAGCACATATTATGGATTTAAACACCCATGATTTGTATCCTTTATGAATTGATTTTGACGTTGACCTTAACCTTGAAGTTGATCTTGACCTTGAAGTTGTCGTTACTTTGAGTTTCCTCCCCTTCCTCGTCATTATATCACCTGAACGAGTGTTATAATATTGTACTGACACTGTATATTATGTAAATCGTCGAGCGGATATTGTGGTTACTATGAAACTGGTAGTTATAATGATGGCAGTAAGCTAACTTTTTTAGAACCCTTTAAAGAAGATTTAAAGCATGGGTGTAGATAAAAATATATTAAAACATTCGTAAATAAGTACTTACTTATTAAATAATTTGTTATTTACTTGTTTTCAGTTATCACTATGTGATCTTTGTTGTGCGACTACTGTAAGCTCCTTACAGTTGCTAATTCCAACGGTGAAACATGCTCGAGTATGCGATTGGCTGATGAAGTTGCAGCAACTACCTTGCTTCCAAATTAATAGTCGTGGTATTCAACGCTTGAGCAGTTTTGTTGGTAAAATGGCGTAATGTAACTCGTTTGTCAAAATTATTTAGTGTATTATGTTACTTTCTTACCTAATAATTTCGTAATAAAATAACTGCTTACACCTGTAACTTTTCTTTTCTTTACCTAAAACACATGACGAATCCCTTGGATAAATATTTTTAGAGACTTCACAGGATGGAAACTGATTTGTAAATCCATATTGTATTTATTATTATTATTGGGCTTCACGGCACTCGGTAGGTACTATAAAATAAACTATTTTTTTTATTTTAGACCATTTGTGTCCATGTTTTGTGAGTAACAATAAATTTACCTATTTATTTAATGTTATGGTAGTGTTACACTTACATTTTACTGAAGTAGATAAGCTAAAAATCTTTAATTATTTTAGACCATTTTTACCGACTTCAAAAGGAGGGAGGTACTCAATTCGACCCGTTTTTTTTTTGTTTTTTGTATGTACACCGATTACTCGAAGACGGCTGGACCGATTGAAATGATTCAAACGTTATTACATTAGGTAAACTCCCAAATTGGTCCCATTTTTTAAATTTTTTAAATCGGTTCAGTACTTTTCTAGTAATCTTGAAAAAAGCACGAAAATAGTATGATTTTGTGTGAACTACCTCGATGATAAGTCGTATAACTTCTTTGTTTATGAACTGAATGAGATAATTATTTTTTTGTTAGAAAAGGGATATCTTAAGTGTAGTTCTTTAACCGACTTAAAAAAGGAGGTTCCCAGTTTGACCCGCATGTATGTATGTTTCTCCGCGATTAACTCACGTTTGGCTGAGCCGATTTTAATTTCTACCTAAATAATATACCTACACTACCTAATACAAAAGGTACCTACACTAAAAATAAAAAAATAAAACATTGTTTAAAAAAACAAAAAACCGACTTCAAAAAACCTACCTCTAAAAAGCAAGAAATAATATTCGTAATAATAAAACACGTCTATTGAAGTTGGGTGGGGCTTTTAGAATAAAAAAAAGGGATTTGTCTCCAGCCCCACCCGACTTCAATAGACGTGTTTTATTATTACGAATATTATTTCTTGCTTTTTAGAGGTAGGTTTTTTGAAGTCGGTTTTTTGTTTTTTTAAACAATTTTTATGAGTTACAATTTTACTTATTAACTTAATAGAGCGGCGGTATTCTTAAAAAAGACTCCTAGAAAACACTTTTCGTACAAGTCATCTCGGAAATATGAAAATTTGGTATCGTTGCATTCAGTACGATGCCCTCATCACAAATATATAAGATGACAAGTGCGAAAGTGGTGGGGGTAGAATTGTGCCGTCATAAAGTTTTCAGTACAAAGAAATTTTTTTTATACCATGTGGTATATCAAATGAAAGGGCTTTCTGAGTAGATTGCGAGTATATAACACACCATAACATTCTCACTACTTGGTCTAACAAATTATTAGCAAACGTCGGAAAATTTCGCAATTCAGAGTCGCCATTGAACAGGTCTAGATTGAAAACGACTGAATTGATTTTTACAAAATACATAACAAATAACTCTGCACATACTCTATTCGAATGTCTAAAGGTAATTGACCAAAGATATTTAAAAATAAGAAAAGTACATCAGTTTTAATAACAGCATACTTTTCTGCTTTTTCTAAATTCTCAGATTCCTTTAGTAATTAATAAAAAATAAATAAATAAACTTTCGTATGTTTATCCTTACTTTTTCTATTTAGTAAATAACATTTGACAGTTTCCATGCTTCTTTTAAATTT
This sequence comes from Agriphila geniculea, assembly GCA_943789525.1. Lineage (NCBI taxonomy): Eukaryota > Metazoa > Arthropoda > Insecta > Lepidoptera > Crambidae > Agriphila > Agriphila geniculea. The sequence goes on along the minus strand of OX038869.1, from coordinate 21,822,441 downwards.
AAATCACTATAAAAAATATGTTAACAATTTCTTTAGTATTCAATGCGTGGAAAACCATTTGTTGAATTTTATACATGATTATTTCAAAAAAGAATTGAGTATAGTTTGTTTACCAAATAAGACAAGATTCACACAAGAGACATTCGAAAAAAGTATGTGCAGAGTTATTTGTTATGTATTTTGTAAAAATCAATTCAGTCGTTTTCAATCTGGACCTGTTCAATGGCGACTCTGAATTGCGAAATTTTCCGACGTTTGCTAATAATTTGTTAGACCAAGTAGTGAGAATGTTATGGTGTGTTATATACTCGCAATCTACTCAGAAAGCCCTTTCATTTGATATACCACATGGTATAAAAAAAATTTCTTTGTACTGAAAACTTTATGACGGCACAATTCTACCCCCACCACTTTCGCACTTGTCATCTTATATATTTGTGATGAGGGCATCGTACTGAATGCAACGATACCAAATTTTCATATTTCCGAGATGACTTGTACGAAAAGTGTTTTCTAGGAGTCTTTTTTAAGAATACCGCCGCTCTATTAAGTTAATAAGTAAAATTGTAACTCATAAAAATTGTTTAAAAAAACAAAAAACCGACTTCAAAAAACCTACCTCTAAAAAGCAAGAAATAATATTCGTAATAATAAAACACGTCTATTGAAGTCGGGTGGGGCTGGAGACAAATCCCTTTTTTTTATTCTAAAAGCCCCACCCAACTTCAATAGACGTGTTTTATTATTACGAATATTATTTCTTGCTTTTTAGAGGTAGGTTTTTTGAAGTCGGTTTTTTGTTTTTTTAAACAATTTTTATGAGTTACAATTTTACTTATTAACTTAATAGAGCGGCGGTATTCTTAAAAAAGACTCCTAGAAAACACTTTTCGTACAAGTCATCTCGGAAATATGAAAATTTGGTATCGTTGCATTCAGTACGATGCCCTCATCACAAATATATAAGATGACAAGTGCGAAAGTGGTGGGGGTAGAATTGTGCCGTCATAAAGTTTTCAGTACAAAGAAATTTTTTTTATACCATGTGGTATATCAAATGAAAGGGCTTTCTGAGTAGATTGCGAGTATATAACACACCATAACATTCTCACTACTTGGTCTAACAAATTATTAGCAAACGTCGGAAAATTTCGCAATTCAGAGTCGCCATTGAACAGGTCTAGATTGAAAACGACTGAATTGATTTTTACAAAATACATAACAAATAACTCTGCACATACTCTATTCGAATGTCTAAAGGTAATTGACCAAAGATATTTAAAAATAAGAAAAGTACATCAGTTTTAATAACAGCATACTTTTCTGCTTTTTCTAAATTCTCAGATTCCTTTAGTAATTAATAAAAAATAAATAAATAAACTTTCGTATGTTTATCCTTACTTTTTCTATTTAGTAAATAACATTTGACAGTTTCCATGCTTCTTTTAAATTTAAATCACTATAAAAAATATGTTAACAATTTCTTTAGTATTCAATGCGTGGAAAACCATTTGTTGAATTTTATACATGATTATTTCAAAAAAGAATTGAGTATAGTTTGTTTACCAAATAAGACAAGATTCACACAAGAGACATTCGAAAAAAGTATGTGCAGAGTTATTTGTTATGTATTTTGTAAAAATCAATTCAGTCGTTTTCAATCTGGACCTGTTCAATGGCGACTCTGAATTGCGAAATTTTCCGACGTTTGCTAATAATTTGTTAGACCAAGTAGTGAGAATGTCATAGTGTGTTATATATTCGCAATCTACTCACAAAGCCCTTTCATTTGATATACCATATGGTATGAAAAAAAATATTCTTTGTACTGAAAAGTTTATGACGCCACAGTTTCTACCCCCACCATTTTCGCGCTTGTCATCTTATATATTTGTGATCAGGGCATCGTACTGAATCAAGAACCTTATATTCATATATATAAGGTTCTTGTACTGAATGCATCGATACCACATTTTTGTATTTCCGTGATGACTTGTGCGAAAACTAACCTCAAACCTTGTTTTACCGCCCTACTATAATGTTATGGTACTGTTACTACTGAAGTAGGTATTTAAAAATTTTCCATCGATATAGAAAAACTAGTACACTTCACTACTATTTATAGTACCTAATCGATTGTAATATTCTTGAATCGAGAAATATAGGCTGACTTTGTATTTTTGATCGGTGTGTGATGTGTGATACATCACTGCTGTGTAATACCTATCTCTATCTGTCAAAACTCCTTAGTCTATGCTAGCTATTGATTGGTCGACGAGGAGATGTAAAAAATGGCTGCCTTGCCTTCTCCTACTCAGGTAGAATTAAATCGGATTTAAATGGAAATTATAGTGATAATTGAATGACACAGTATCTGAGCTTATAAACTGATTACTGGTCTATCGTTTCGTGTCTTTTGACTAGATTCCCAGCGGTAGTTCTACTGAAATACACGTTCGAAAAGTGTCGTTCAGTCGCTGGGTTACGCTGTTTAGAAAATATTAAAATTTGTGAATTTTACGTTATATTTGCTTTGAAGGAATAATTTATATAGAAGTGCAGTGTTTGTCAGTGTCCGTGTTTTAATTATTTAGCTAATAACTGTTTAAACCATTGAATGTCAGGAGCAGTGTTAAAATGTCACACCCATAGCGATTCAAAATAAGTTTTCTCCATCTGATTGTGGTGAGATTTTAGTGACCAAAATGTGGATTGAACCGTTGCAGGTGGCAGGAACCCACAGTGCAATATATGAGGCTTATTATCATCAAGTAAGTAGTGCTCGTTATGGTGAATTAATTTTCTATTGCAATGCAAGGTGTTTTCTGTTTTATATTCCTGGTGCTATATTACCCCAGCTTGTAACTTTGATAAATCAGTCATTTATCGAACCTATGACTAGTTACAAATGAAATACAATTAAATAAACGGCAGCTAAAGTCAATGAGAAGAAAGTACCTATTAAATATAATATACTATAAGTGTACCTGAAATAAAACACTTTTTAACTGGTACTAGTGGGGTTTTATTGAAAGTACTTTGTTAATTAGTTGGCATTTGGTTTGATTGTGACCATTTCAGGTGCAAAGGTGCCGAAATGTGGGGAAAAAAATTCAAATCGAATAGGTACCAACCAATTACTAAAGTACTTTCAATAAAACTGTGCTAGTATCTGTAAAAAAAGAGTTTTATTTCACATTTTTGTTTTATATTACTTTTATGTTACAAGTATTGACTTGTATTGAAAACTTGATTTAACGTTGATGTGACTGAGCTGTGTGAATGGTACTTTAATATGCTTCACTGCTCTATTGTTTTTATAAAATGTGTTTTAGAAACCGGTGCCTGAACTAAATGTTAAGAACCTGTATCACAGGACATTAGGCCTTCATAACCTGATTTTAATATCATAATAGACATACAAAAAATGCACTCACATGAGTAAATCACCACATAGTATAAAACAAAGTTGTTTCCTGCTGTCTGTCTTCATGGATGCTTATATCTTTAAAACTACACAACAAGGTTTTTTTTAATAGAGTGATTCAAGAGGAAGGTTTATTTAAATAAATAATCATATCTTTTAAATGTTATGTATAGTATATGGTGTCAGATTCCACACTACACGAAAGCGAAGTGAGGACAGTTCGCTACTAAAATCATAAATTTATTTTAAAAATTATTGTGTTTATAGGTGGATCCCCAAGGTACAGGGGCAATTCAAGCACTTGATGCCGCTCGATTCCTCAAGAAGTCATATCTCAGCGATGTGGTCCTCAGCAAAATCTGGGACCTCTCGGATCCCACAGGAAAGGGATATCTTGATAAGGTAATATAACTTCTACTACTTTATCTTGAAGTTTTAGCGGCCATCCACGTTTTGCTGCTCTCTCTCTCTCTCCCACATTTCATGTTTTCTCCAGATTTCCTAAATCTGAGTTATTTAAATAATGTGTTCTGGCTACTTTTCGCAATATGTATAAGATTATGGACATTATAAAATATATTTCAGTTTCATGTTGCTGAAATACAAAAAGTTGTTGTTTCTACTGTCAGGAATGACAACTTTTTGTAGAGAGAGAGACAAAATGTAGATGACCTCTTAAATACTTTTAAAACGAAATTATGATTTTATCACTCACAAAATTGCCATGCTGTAACTTCCAAATCATCTGTGTTTATCTGTGTTTTCTTTATTTCTGGGGGATATTACAATCTCTTAAAACTTGCCAGGTTTATCAATTGCTATAGTTACATCTCTTTCTCGCTGTATAGCAAATAAAAGAGATGCACTGATAGCCATTCAGAAAACTGGCAAGTTTTAAGAGGTTGTAGTACGGGGCTGGTCATCAATTTAATTCTGAATGATAAATCAACTATACTAGATGTTTATAAAATCAGATTGAGATTGAAAGTAATTTTTTAGATAATAATATAACAATACATACTTTGAAAGGCAAACCAAGTAGGCTTTTGACTGATGTAACTGATGAATCACAGTCTCACTCAACTCATAAGTAACAGGTAATTTACAAACTATAGATAAATAATAGATAATTTATCTATTTAATTAAATAATGATAATATTATCTCTCTTCTAATCATAAATAGTTTTTAAGCAATGTTTTGTTCCTATAATGTGCAATTTTCAGTATGTGAAAGTAATTTTATTTGGAGTAAAATACACTTTAAAACTACTTAAAAATAACACTTTATAAATAAGAGGATAAGTTTTTCAGGTAATATAGTTACCAATAACTATTTACTGTATGGTAATATTAGAGTGATAAAGAACTTTAATTTAATTGAAAAACACTTTAATTGAAAGACACTTTAATTGAAAAACAGCCCTATTAAATGCTATCCCTCAGCCTGCCCTATTGGTGTACCTGCAATATATTTTTATATATTGCAGGTACGCCAATAGGGCAGGCTGAGGGATTGAAAACACATTCTGAATGCCTCAATAAACCTCAATCGCGTCATCTATGCTAATCATAGTATTCCTTTCAGTTTTTTTAGTTATTTCTATTTTGTCAGTTAATAATAAAGAAAATATAAGCAAAGAACTTGAAGTAGTCTTTTAAGACTATTTAGCATTACTGCAAGTGCTTAAGGGGCCGTACAACGCTGGAAAAAATTTTCATAGTTAAAGTTATCGAAATTATTGTCAATTTTATCGTTTTTAATTAAATTAATGACTACTAAACTATTTCTTATTTTGGAAAACTGTCAATCACAAAACTAAAGAACAACTTTTTGTTATAGTTTCAAGATTATAAGTGTATTATTTGGTTGGCTGGCACATCAGTGATATAAACTACAAAATTGGAGGTAACTTTACGATTTTTTTCTTAGAGAATAGGTTTGGCTATTATGTTTCTGTCAATCACAAAACTGAGTACTATAATCTACTTTCTACATTATGTTTTTGGGACCGATAAATCAAGTAATACTGTGTAAAATCTATGTTAAAAAAAGTGTATTTTTTGGTGTTGTACGGCCCCTTAAATAATTTCAAAATATGGCTCTCCGCCAAACATGACTTGCTTTGTATTTTCTTCGGCGTGTTATTTCAAAGGATGTCGGGGTTATTTCAACCCTGATATTATCGCTTTTCATAGCATGGCCATTGGGAATTCGCGAGTTGCGCCGCCCGTAACGTCACTCACTGTCGTCGTTATGAATGAACCGCTAAGTTTTTTGGTATTTGACTTTATTGATCTTTTTGCTGGACAAGCAATGGAATTGCGATTTCGTCTGGTCCGACGTCGGTAAACGTATGCCTTTATTTAACCAAATATTGTGTGCTATAAGTACTACTAGGGTGAGAAACATTTTTTTTTTCAAAATAAGAAAAGAATCACCTTTTGTAACTAATAAAGAACTTTAAATCACAAATTGTGATGAAATTCAGTTGAAATAATACACATCAAATCACAAACCATTTTCACTCATTCTGTAGTGTTTTTAGAGATAAGATAGTGCAAAGTCTTAGAAGATATTTGATCAAGTGATCTCTTTTACATCTGATAAGTACGATTTCGACTTTAAATGCTTCTTCAGTCGTCGTTATTTAATTTTCATTTGAATCTTCATCTCATACCACTTATACATGCGTACCTACTTACCAGTTTAAATGATTTATTATACCAAAAGTATGGAAATATTATAATTAATATTTACAGGAATTAAATTATTCTTAGTTGAATTTTATTCCATTATTTGTCCTTTTATGAATTGAAGTTGAAAGTGTGCAAAAACGTAATATCCAAACAATATCGTGAAAAGGGGAAAGAGGGAAAGAATCTATTTTAGTTTTACCCCGTTTTATTTTGAAGATCAATATTGCTTATTTTTGTTGAGGAAAGTACAGTAGCGATAGCGTGTGGATCGCCTTCTAAAAGTAAATGACTTATAAGTTGCAACAAAAAATCGGTACATTTGGCGAACAGAGGTAGTAGAGTCAATAATGAGACATTCTTTAGTAATTTCGGAACACCTTACTGAGTTACATTACAATGCCTATATCTAATCACCAAACTAACCAAACGAAAAACAGAGTTAGTAGACGTTTTCTAGCGAAACCGACTCAAGGTTATGTTTACAGCCACGAAAATTGTAGTGAGTATCGAATCGACTTACGAGTAGGTACTTCAGTTTCGCCGCAGAGGACATAAAATTAAAAGTTTGTAGACCACCTCCGGCCGTAAATGAAAACGCTGCTGACATAGTTCGTAGATCTCCTTCTGCTACTAAACTGAATTATAGTCTGGGTTGGCATGAGATTGCCTGTCCGAAATGTCTATGTGTGCGTGCGCGGAAAACAGAGCTATTTGTTTCCAGCATACAGGGTGTTGGGTAATATCCGAATCCGAATATGGTAGATAGGGTACCATGCATACAACCCCGGAAAATAAAAAAATAAAAACACATTTTTCCTACCCTAAAACGAATTTGTGTTTTGTTTTTGCCCATTAATGGGATCGATTATCGAACACAATAGTCCATTTGCGTCTAGGGTTGTCATTTTGCATTTTTCCGTACAAATAAATAACAAAATTTCTCAGCTTTATGTGTTAGAGCAGGGGTCTCCAAACTACGGCCCGCGGGCCAGATCCGGCCGGCGAGCACCATCAATCCGGCCCGCGAAAGCAGGCCGGATCGTACCAACAATACTGTAATCCACAGTATGTTGTTAAGGAGCTAGCTAGATCCTGGCCCTTAGGACTTGGTGAAGGAGCAAGTCTGGCCCTTTTGCTAAAAAGTTTGGAGACCCATGTGTTAGAGGATGCACGCTCGATTACTCGTTTCGCCATGATATTCTACCCCGTATCTGCGCGATACGTTATCAGCACTCGTGGAATGTATGAATGAATCGTGTGATGACGAGTGTGCTCTGCATAGTGTCTGGTTTGAGAGATTGCGTTGGTTTAAAGCATCCTTGAAAACCATTCTGGTTCTGAAAAGAAAAGCTACACCTTGCAGAAGCGATAACGAACTTCGAAAGTTAAGTTCGTTGTCGTTTTCTTAAATATGACTTTATTGTCTACTGGTCACAGTGTATATTTTCTTTGATTGGGGCCAGACAGATCCTAATTCATCCAGCAGATTAATCCAAAAACATCTTCTCCATGTTGATATTAACATGACTCAACTATAATGACATTGAGAATTTGTTTCTTTTGACTGTGGATTATAAAACCTTTAACATGGAAAGTCGTTCTAAGTCAAGGCCAAGAATGTTACCCCTAATAACCACGCTATAGTATTTATCGTGTAGTTGTGTGAAGGTATTATATTAAACAAAGTTTTTGCTCAAATTCCGAGATGGTATAAAGTTCTTAAAAGTAAGAATTACAACTTTATAAGCACTTAAGTAGGTCACGTTTTCGTTTTGTGGGCCTATCCCCCTCCCCCTACCATTTAATTATGTCACGATGTAACTCTCTTGTAAGTTTTCTGTGTCGGTTCATAGGTTTTTTTACAAACGTTTGTAACAAAATATACGGTTACTTATAAACTGGACACACCAAATTCAGTTGCAGTGCAGTGCGTATGCGTTGCAGTGGAGACGTAGTTCATGAGGATCAGTAAAGTATGAAGTTCTATGAAAGAAGCCACACTACCATAATTTCTTATGTATAGGCAACGTACACGAATCGCTACTGGATTTGGTGTCCCAGTTTTATATCCGGTGTAATGTCAAACTATAATCCTCATCCAGTTTCCAAACTAGACATTTCGAAGGCCATTTTTAAGGCCTGGTAGATTAGCCGTATACATTAGCCTGTAACTGTGCTAATTGCGGTTAAGCAATAGTGCGTGCGTGCTAATTGTTTTATCAGGATACCGATATACACCGCACTTGGGTCCGAATCTGCAGGCATAACTAACACGACAAATAGAATGCTACCACAAATTTGTGACTTTTCTACTCTACTCTCTCTTAATCGTTCCCTCATGACTGAGGATCGTGATCACTGGCTGCTTATATGATTTGCCTCCATCGGTATCGGCCTATAGTTGCACTCATTGCTTGATGGAATTTGTTTGAGGTTGCTAGTTGCTACTCTTACTTGGTGAGACCATCTGGGGGCTAATTGTCTAATTTCAATAGATTTGATTGCGATTTTGAAATTACACAATAGATAGGCTAGTTGGCGAACAACCGCGGGCTCTCTTGCCTTCTATTCCACCAACCACGACCAGCTTTCGCATTATGTGGCCAAAGAATGAGGGTAAGGTACGTGATGTAAGCAAATAGTGAACAGCCGAGTCTTGACATTCATAATTGTGATGTGCTAGGATAGATACATTTGTGCGTTTGCATTCTACAACCATGACGTTATTTCACTCTCCGATTTCCCACTCTTCCCCCCCCCCCCCCCCCCTATCTATATTACTATTATGTATTCTGTGTCTGTATCTCGTATCTGTCTGTCTATTATGTTTGCAGAGTTATCCTGCATTAGTTAAATGCATTTCTAAATTCATACGCACAACTGCACGATTCATTAGCACGATGATTCATTTAAGTTATCATCAAAGATCTGAAAACACTCAAGTTGAGACGAGCCACGGTCCTCTCGTGAAGCATCTTGAGATAAATCGAAAACAACCATACAGAAACAAAATTGTAAAAAGAAATGTTTCATTCACTTGTCTATTCTGAGTAGAATTCTAATGCAATACATTTTCAGGTAAAATGTTTTCATTTTTTATCCGATTTCCAAATAAAAGGAGATTGTTTGTCATACTGTTTTTTTTTTATCTTTTTTTTACCGACTAGCGGTTTATTTAAGTAAGTATAATAAAATAATGTAAATCGAAAGTGATTTATCATTATCTATTTTAGATTTTTTTATTCACAACTTCATTCATAAAATGATTGATTAAGTAGATAATTATATTATGTAATCGATACATAATCTATTAGATAAGGGCTTATTGATTTGCAATTTACATTTTTTTAATTAATAAGAATATTTTATTATTATACTTAATTCAACATTGAGTCATCGCCACTTTGACTTTGAGTAGTTAAAGTATTGTTTCAAAATAAAAACATACCAAAAATACGCTCACAGTTTATTATGTTCACATTGACTGGTTGACCTACAGATCGTCCTTTAAAAAATAATTCATCTTCAAAAGGTGCTTGTAATTGTTTTTGAGAATCGTGTAAATTGCGTTTCATTTTATCATTAACTTACATAGGTGTATAAGGCATACAGTGATTAATTATTTGATGCATGTCTTGTATTGTCACATTGTTTTTTTAGGGTTCCGTGCCAAAATAGTAAAAAGGAACCCTTATGGTGTAACTCAGTCTGTCTGTCTGTCACAGCTGGATATCTCGAGAGCTATTAATGGTATCAAATTGAAATTTGGAATAGTTTAAGATGACGTTTGCCCAACTATTTTGCAAATAAGAAAAAAAATAAATAAATATTTTGTTTACAAGAGGGACTGAAAAGAGTTCTTAAAATTTTTAAGTGGGGCTACTAAGGCATGTGGGGTATCATTTTTTTTAGACCGCATAGTTTTCGACTTATGATGAAAAATTTAAAAAAATACCGTTCCCCTCCCTTATGTCCGAAGTTTGCAAAGAGAAAAATCTGAAATAATTCTATATAATAGTAGTTTATGTAAAGATTACAGAAAAATAAAACAATGTCTCAATATAGCACACTTTTTTAGAAATTATCAACAAAAAATACATTAGTTCCACTTCCACTACCGGTTAACAGATGGCGCTGACATAAGAAAAATACATTACTTCCACTATCGGTCTTGACCGATAGTGGACCTAAAACTGCAATAATAATTTTATTATTCTACTCTGCAGTGTACTTAATTATTATGATGGTACGGAAACCCTCGGTGTGCGAGTCCGACTCGCTCTTGACCGGTTTTATTCAGATTGAATGAATTTTCTTCCTCTTTCCAATCTCACAATCCTTGATTTAAGCAATCTAAAATATTGAGGGATACTTTTTTAATTTGTTTTATTTTTTATTTTTAGGGTTCCCAAATGGGCAAAAACCGGCCAAGCGCGAGTTCGCCAAGCGCGAGTCGAACTCGCGCACGAAGGGTTCCGTACCAAAAACGGCAAAAAAAATCACGTGCGCACGCACGCACGAGTCCAATTCGCACTTTGCCGGTTTTCCCCGTCCCGACATTTTCGGAACCTTTCGGCAGCTGCCGTGGTCACGAGAGGAAACATTCAAATTAAACCAAACAATTTAGTTCTAATAGTGTATAATAGTAGTTTATGAAACTGATGCATAATGAGGGGTATTAAAACATGAGTGTGTGTTTAAAAACCGAGCCGTAGGCGAGGTTTTTAATAGTATCACACGAGTGTTTTAATACCTAGTTATGTACAGTTTCATACACTACTTTATCTACTCTCATACAATTTGTTATTGAACCTACAAAATAAAATATCAATAGTAAAAAGAGTAAGTAGTTTCTCGACTTTGATTTAGGTAGGTAGGTAGGTTACTTACCTAGGTAAAGTAAGACGTTTTTCCGTCGCCGCATCTAAAATATCGGGGAGTCTTTTTTCACACTCACTACCTACTATCAGAAATTTTTAAGCGAAATAAAAATTAAAATAAAAAATGGCGCGTATTCTATTAGAAAAAAAAATAATGATATGAGTGAATTCCAGCAGACGAATCGTTACGCTAAGTCATCGATCACCATAGAGTACATTTTAATCATGGAAAGTATATGGGAATATCATTGTTTTTTTTTTAATATCGCGGCACCTGCTCTTCTTGGATTGGCCCTGTATCGTAATGAGAAAAAAAGTTATTTTATAGCATACTTTAGTATAGCGAAGGTATGTTATAAAATAACATTTTAATTTTTTTTCGGTATTGCGTGTATAAAGTATGCCAATATAAATTCGTTTTGAAATTCATAATTCGAATTTTACGATATGAGAGTAGATAAAAGTATGTTATTTATTACTAATTCCTGGTTGTTGTGCGCAGTCGGGATTGTTCGTGGCGCTGAAGCTTGTTGCGCTGGCGCAGGCCGGCCGCGACATCAACATGAGCAACATACACATCGACGCGCCGCCGCCCAAAGTTGTAAGTTATACATCATGTATGTATACTATAGTCGGGACTGTTCGTGGCGCTGAAGCTGGTCGCTGGCGCAGGCTGTCCGCGACGTCAACATGAGCAACATACACATCGACGCGACGTAAGTTATACATCATGTATGTATACTATATTCTGTTCGCGGTGAGTTGATAAAAAAAGGAAAGAATCAGGATTTCAAAACTCATTTACTAATTGCGGTCCGCTAATTGACTATCAGCCATTTTTATTGTCCCCACTGCTGGGGCACAGGCCTTTCTTATGGGTGGATAAAGAGGATGGGCCATAACCCACCATGCCGGCCCAATGCGGATTGTTAGGTGTTAACGACTGCAAATGCAGCTTCGACCGACGGCTTAACGTGCCTTCCAAAGCACGGAGGAGCTCGAAACAAAAAAAAAATGTCCTAAACTCCATTCCAATGTCCATTAAATCAACATTAGTCAATGACAAATGTCGGTAAATTGTACAATTGTCGTTACTTTAATTAGGGACAAGTATATTGCGCAACAGGGATTTTTTTTCCAGTCTTCATGTTTGTTTGACAGTTATTTTTGATACAAGATTGGAGCTGAGTCAAGTTATCGTAACAGACTTGTAAAAATATTTATTTCACAACATATTTGTCCCTTATTATGTTAATTTGGTGAAATAGGGGCCTGAACCTTTCCTACTTTTCTTACATTTCCTTCCAGACCTTTTTAATCTTTACTTTTTAACCGCTTTTACATTGACTGATTTGACGTTTGTGTTGTAGGGTGAAATCCCAAAGGTCTCCGCGGCACCGCCGAGCCGGCCCGCGGCCCCGTCGCCGCAGGCGCCGCTCGGCGACTGGACCATGAAGCCCTCCGAGCGGGACAAGTACAGCCAGCTGTTCGACTCCTTGCAGCCTAACAATGGACTCATCGCCGGGAATAAGGTATTACCACAAAATAGAGAGAGAGGATTGAAGTCAAGCTTATTACTACCAGGCCAGTGACACTCCGCACTATAGGTATGAAGCTATAAGTACGCGGCGGGCTCGACCGTTTGGGCCAATGTGAAATGCAGAGGGCTGCCACGCGCCGGCTGGGTCGCACGTTAGTTCGATACTCACCCACACGTTCACCGCGTCTCGCGTATATGGTCGCGCGCCAAGTACGTTTGTCGCTTAAGATATTAAATAAAAATGTTTCAATACTTTTGTTTGTTTATCTTACCATAGTATGTACAGTAGAATCTTTGTACGTAATTATGATATGCTACGCAGTTCATTTAAACAAAAACAAGACATCCCTAACGTTCGTCAAAAGAGATGTGACTGGGGAAGAGAGCGCTGTGCCAGCTGAATTGCGTTTATTGTATAGGAGCAAGAGTTGCTATTTATTTTAAAGATCTTGCGGAGTGTCTCTTCTGTACTTGTACTCTTATATGTATTCTGTGGTACTACGTCCGCTCGAGCAACGCTCACATAGACACCTCTCACCGACACCATACCGAGACAGAATCTCTGCTACGCTCGAAACAGTTCGAGTGCGTGACGCAGTGTCTTCGGTAGGTCAGAGCTGTCTATGTAATGTATGACTTCTATTTTACGTCGTCTTGGAATTTAGTTTAATTTCTGGGCTTGCACGTGAAAAATTAACAAATAAAGGGACAGAGATTTAATTAACCCTAGACCTAAATTGTGTTTTGCCTTTGCCCATGAATGGGATTATCGAAAACAAGTCTATTTGCCAGTTTAGTTGTTAGTTTGCAGTTTTCCATAGAAATATAAGAACTGTTAAGGGTTATTATCAGAGGTCGGAATCCGCCGCTTATTCCAGGTCCGCATTGAAATAACATAAGGGCCCACTTAATAAATTGTATTGTGTGTGACAGTGGGAGAAGGGTACTATGAACTGACTTTGTTTATTATCTCAAAATAACAATGAATTCATGGTTATAAATGTTGGAACTCCTGCAAAACACGGATTAAAAAGAGGGCCCAAAACATATCACTTAATTAAAGCACAGAATACATAATAGTACAAGTACAGAAGGGTTACTCCTCAAGATCATTTAAATAAATTGCGACTTTTGCTCCAATACAATAAAGCGCAATTCAGGTCGCACAGCGCTCCCTTCCCCACAGTTATACTCACCTAGAAGTTGCTTTTCTTTCTATCGCGTAAATACTCTCATCTCTTCTAACAACGCTAGGGCTGTCTTGCTTTAAATGAACAGGAAGAAGAATGAAAAGGAAAGCCATTGTACATACTATGGAATAAGAAAAGCATACAAAAAAATTGGAAGCGACAAAAAAACGTACGACTGCGACTATAGGCAAAGCGCGCGGCGAGCGCGTGGGTAAGTTTTGAACTACGACATTGGTTCCTAACCTGGGGGTAATTACCCCCGCAGGGGTAAAACAGCTAATCTAGGGGGGGTAACAGAGGTGGTACCAGTAAGAATTAATAGAATAGAGAGATGGCACTATGGTTCATTTGAAATAACACGATACAGCGGCAACACATTATGTAACACCGTGTATAGCATGTATTGATGGATTGTGCAGGTAAAAGGAGTGCTGATGGAGTCGAAACTGCCGCTGGACACACTGGGCCGGATCTGGGACCTCGCCGACCAAGACAAGGACGGCATGCTCGACCGGCACGAGTTCATGGTGGTCAGTTATTGCTTCTAGTATCTTACTAGCGACCTGTAAAAGTATAACGGGTGTAACGAGACACTCAACGAAGCCAAAGTCCACGCATTCCGCCCATCATAAGGATCGTTTTTGTCTTTTAGACTATACCTGGGAAACCAATAGCTACGAAGTTATTGAAGGTCAAAGTAAAAATGTTTTTAATTTTTTTTATGAAATATTATTTTATTTGTTATTTCCTAATTTTTGATGACAGAAACGTTATACAAATTTTATGTATTTCGTAATAAACAATGGCTTCAAAAAGTCATCACTCAATGTATTTCATGAGCATGCACATAAACGTTGCCTTTCAACTCGGCCGCACGCAGCTGTGTAGCATTCACTCGCAGGCGCGGTCTTTTGTACGCGTTACATTGCGTGGTAATGTATGCAATGCTTTTTAACACCAAAAATTAAAATCGTTTCGCAGCAATAATTTTGAACAGAAATGGTCCTGATGATGGGCCGAATATGTAGACCTCTGCTTCGTTGAGTGTCTTGTTACACCCGGTAGATTTTGTTTTAGAATTTGTATGGATTGGATGACCACAAAACAAAATAGATGAATGATAAAACTTGAATAACTTGTAAAAATAACTTTTATAGTGTAATGAAAATATAACGCTAATTAATGAGTCGCGAGTTGACTGTGGAATGACTAAAAACAGTAAAAAGATTGACATAAATTAAATGTAGGTCGTTACATAAATCGTACGGAGTTAGTTTAGACCAGAGGTTCCCTAACTTATTTGGGTTGCGCCCCCTTATCACAGAATAACTAATAGTACAAGTACAGAAGCAGCACTCGGCAAAGTCATTTAAATAAATAGCGACTTTATCTCCGACACTATGAAGTGCAATTCAGGTCGCGCAGTTCACCTAGTAGTGGCCTCTCTTTCTATCGCGTGCTCTTACCTTTTCTGACGACGCAACGTTAGGGTTGTCTTCTTTTAAATGAACTGCGTAGCATATTATCATAATGTGATTAACGACAATTGATTATTGGTTTTTTGATTTTGATATCCGTACACGGCACAGTAATGTCGATTCGACATTGTTACTATTATAAAGAAGCGATATCTACGCAGGGAATAAGATGCCGCGCGACTACGCAGGCGGGCGTGTGGCGGCCCGCTGCTCACTTGTTAGTTCGAACGAACGGCTAGCGGTAGGTGCTTATCGCGCGACCTTGAGCGAGTGAAGGAAGCCTGCC
Organism: Agriphila geniculea; assembly: GCA_943789525.1. Classification (NCBI taxonomy): domain Eukaryota; kingdom Metazoa; phylum Arthropoda; class Insecta; order Lepidoptera; family Crambidae; genus Agriphila; species Agriphila geniculea. The sequence goes on along the minus strand of OX038869.1, from coordinate 21,806,942 downwards.
CTTATAACCGAAAAAAAAACAGTGCCACCCCTCCAAGGACCGGAACCACTTACCGTTAAAGGGGTTTTTGATTGGGTATTTCATAGGCTTGTTTTCAAAAACCCTATCAATACGGTAGCCCTATCGAAAGGGCCCTATCGTAAGCACTTACCGAATCCGAAAACCCTATTGGGGAAACAATATGAAGGCTTTATGAAAGGGTTTTATTTAAAACGTGTTCAAGGAATTTATACCTAGTCCCACCTGGGCCGAAGGACCGGAACCGCTTGCCGTTAAAGGGGTTTTGATTGGGTATTTCATGAACCGCTTACCGTTAAAGGGGTTTTTGATAGGGTATTTCATAGACTTGTTTTTAAAAACCCTATCAATACGGTAAGCATATCGTCGTCTAACCCTATCGAAAGGGAAACCCTATCATTTGGTAAGCTTATTAATAGGGTTTCCCTAACAATTGGCTTAACTTAAAAAGAGGTTTTCCGGTCCCTGCCCCCCTCTACCTATACAATTTTAGGTTAATAACAGATTACGTTACGATTCGAGTCGCCCGAACTAACCGCTCTGCGGTTAGTGCGTTGAGTAGGCGCTTTCAATAGGTGTACAGACACTATACCTACCTTCGGAAGTTGTTTCTTGGTTATCTCTAAATAAGGTCCTTAACTACACAGGTGGCCCGCGTCCTCCTTGGAAAGTCTCTGCGCTTCCCTTGGGGGGGCTCGCTCTCCACTTTGAAAACCTCTGGCTTAGACTATATAGTTTGATAAACATACAGATTAAATTTTAAAATGTTTTTGTTCCTACCTATAAAAAAGCCTTAGGTACAATAATGCTTAATATCAGCGAACTAAAATCTATGGTGAATTGTAAACAAATATTGCTTAAAAAATGGCGCCACGGGGTCGAAAAAGTACAATCCGCTCAGCTTTAGTCAGGCCAGCCACGCACCCGGTGACTGACGTTAGCGTTGTTTACAATAATTGCAGTTTGTATTGTAGAGAAAAGAGAGAAAGATAAAGTTTATTAGAAACTAGCTTCCGCCCGCGACTTCGTCCGCGTGGATATTAGAAAAAATCGGTTGCCATCCCGTCCCGTTCCCGTACCGTTCCCGTCCCGTTCCGTTCCCGTCCCGTCCCATTCCGTTTCATTCCCGTTACCGTTCCCACTCTCTTTATGTTCTCGTCCCATCCCATCATATTCCCGCTCTCGTTCCGGTTCCCGTTCCCGTCCCGTTCCCGTCCCATTCCATCCCGTTTCGTTCCCGTTCGCACTCTCGTTTTGTTCCCATCCCATCCCGTTCCGTTCCCGTTCCCGTTCCCGCTCTCGTTTCTGTTCCCGCTCTAGTTCCCGCTCCCGTTCCCGTCCTGTCCGGTACCGTTCCCGTCCCGTCCCGTTCCCGTTTCCGTTTCTGTCCCATCCCGTTCCCGTTCTCTTCCGCCCCGTCCAGTTACCGTTCCCTTTCTCCCCGTCCCCTGGGGCTGAATCATGTCCACCAAGTTGGACTTTAAAAGAAATGTCATTTTCGCAATCACCATCCCATAAAACCTCAAGAATGACATCCATATCGATTTTTATGTTCACTAACCCCATTTACCCCCTAAGGGATTGATTTTTAAAATCACAAAATATATTTTTGCCTATTTATTTTAAGACGTGCTCCTACGAAGTTTAAAGTTGTAATGTCTATTTCATATTCTTTTACCATACAAAATATGAACCCCATTTTCATTGTTTTAGGGGTTAAATCATGTACATCGTGTTGGACTCTAAAATAAATGTCATTTTCGCAATCGCCATCCCATAAAACCTCAATAACGACATCCATATCAATTTTTATGTTTACTTACCCCATTTACCCTCTCTAAGGGGTTGATGTTTAAAATCACAAAATATATGTTTTCCTATTTATTTTCAGACATGCTCCTACGAAGTTAAAATTTGTAATGTCTATTTTATATTATTTTTCCATACAAAATTTTAACCCCATTTTCACCCCTTTAGGGGGTTAAATAATGTCCACCATCAGACTTTAAAATAAATGTCATTTCCGCAATCGTCATCCCCGAAAACCTCAATAACGATTTTTAGGTTTATTTACCCCATTGCATCCCAATTTCATCCCCATAGGGATTGAAATAATAACGATAACGATATACATTGCGCTAGATTTACACCCATAAGCCTAAATAATAAATTTAGCTATTTTTACTTCGAAAATGAAGGATTTCCTTCTATACAGAACTTCATACCCCTTTTCACCCCTTCGGGGGTAGAATTTTGAAAAACGCTGAGACCCGTATTTATTAATTTTTAATCGTCAGCCTAAATACAAAATTTTAAGATCCTAGCTTCAAAACTGAGGGACTTTCATACAAATTTTCATCCCTTATTTCACCTCCTTAGGGATGGAATTTTCAAAAATCCTTCCTTAGTGGATGCCTACACTGTATGAGGTATCTGTGTGCAAAATTTCAAGTCTCTAGGTCCAGCGGTTTGGGCTGTGCGTTGATAGATCAGTCAGTCATTCAGTTTACGATTTTATATATTATAAGATGACGTTCTGTGCAGTCAAATGGTGTAAAAGACGCAAAGAAGGCAGTAAAAATGCAAAAATAACGTGTCATATTTTTTGTTAAAGTATAAAAAATATCTAGGAGTATACAAATTATGGTCGCTAATAAGCAACCAGTGCTCAGACGCTTTGTACTGCATAGCTAAATGCCATCATTTTTAGCTACATCCACTTAGTTGTACTTTTCGTGTGGTGCCATTTTTTGAGCCCAATACTTGTTCCACAGATTTTAGTTCGCCGCTTAATATCTTAATATATAAAATCGTAAACTGAATGACTGACTGAATGACTGACTGACTGACTGACTGACTGATCTATCAACGCACAGCCCAAACCGCTGAACCTAGAGACTTGAAATTTTGCACACAGATACCTCATACAGTGTAGGCATCCACTAAGGAAGGATTTTTGTAAATTCCATCCCTAAGGGGGTGAAATAAGGGATGAAAGTTTGTATTAAAGTCCCTCAGTTTTGAACCTAGGATTTTCAAATTTTGTGTTTAGGCTAAAGATTGAAAATTAATAAATACGGGTCTCAGCATTTTTCAAAATTCTACCCCCGAAGGGGTGAAAAGGGGTATGAAGTTGTGTATAGAAAAAATCCTTCATTTTCGAAGTAAAAATCACTTAATTTATAGTAAAAGCTTATGAAAGAAAATCTAACGCAACGTATATTGATATTGTCAGTACTTCAACCCCTATGGCGATGAAATAGGGGTGAAATGTGTAAATATACCTAAAAATAGAGATGGATGTCATTATTGGGGTTTTCTGGTATAACGATTGCGAAAATGACATTTATTTTGAAGTCCAACACGGTGGACATGATTTAAACCCCCTAAAGGGCTGAAAATGGGTTTCAAATTTTGTATGGAAAAAGAATATAAAATAGGCATTACAACTTTAAACTTCCTAGGAGCACGTCTAAAAATAAATTGGCAAACATATATATGGTAATTTTGAAAATCAACTCCTTAGAGGGTAAATGGGGTATGTAAACATAAAAATCGATATGGATATCGTTCTAGAGGTTTTATGGGATGGTGATTGCGAAAATGACATTTATTTTAAAGTCCAAAACTATGTACATGATTTAACCCCTAAAAGGGTGAAAATGGGGTTCAAATTTTGTATGGAAAACTTATGGAAAAATAATATAAAATAGACATTATAATTTTAAACTTCATAGGAGCACGTCTTAAAATAAATAGGCAAACATATATTTTGTGATTTTGAAAATCAACCCCTTATGTGGTAAATGGGGTAAGTAATCATAAAATACTATATATGGATGACGTTCTTGAGGTTTTATGAGATGGTGATTGCGAAAATGACATTCATTTTGAAGTCCAACTCGGTGGACATGCATGATTCAGCCCCAGGGGACGGGGAGAAAGGGAACGGGAACGGGAACTGGACGGAGCGGAAGAGAACGGGAACGGGAATGAGACGGGGCGGGAATGGGAACGGGAACGGGAGCGGGACTGGAACCGGACGGGACGGGAACGGGACGGGAACGGGACGGGACGTGGATGGGAACGGGAACGGGGACGGGACGGGACGGCAACGGGAGCGAGAACGAGAGTGGGATCGGGAACGGAACGGGATGGGATAGGACGAGAACGGAATCAGAGCGGGGACGAGAACGGAACGGGACGGGACGGTAACGGGAACGAGAACGGGAGCGGGACGAAACGGGAACGGGAATGGGAATGACCAGTCATTTTTACGCGATTAGGCGGGTCCCCACCGAGCGAGCGTGCCTCGTGCGACAAACGCCTTGCGTCTTGCGTCTTGGCAAACGTCTTGCCTCGCGAGGCAGCGCGCTTGGTGGTGACCCACCTAATCGCGTAAAAACGGCTGGTCGGATCCTGGTTGAAGGTTCCCTAAAGATTTTCTCTAATATCCACGCGGACGAAGTCGCGGGCGGAAGCTAGTTATGAAATAAACTTATATTCCTTTCAGCATCCTTGACTTAGTACTTGAAAAATATAATAATGCCCATTTTTGACCACATTAGTTATAACTAGAGACCGGATTATATTGCATATTTAACCCCTTTTCAGTGGTAGTTGCATTTTTTGGCAAAAAATGAAATCATGCATATTTATGCTTGATCATCGTTCATCGTATCATCGTTCAGATGTCCAAACAATGGCACTCAAATCAAAATGCTGCCCAGTCACCTCAGTGCATGCCTCAGTTGACGTAGAACGGTCCTTTCCGCTTACAAAAATATATTAAGCAATCATATACACAATTTTTCTTCAGAACATTTGGAACGGTACTTAGACGTATACATTTTTAAAGGTAAATTTCAATGTCAATTCAATTTTGTAATTGATAATTCGCAAATACGATTGTTATCGTTGAGTAATAATACCTTTTAAGAATAAAAAAAGCAATTTTTCTTGCATATTTGTATGCATAATTTGTCCTTTTTATGTTGCGTATAATCCGGTCTCTAGTTATAACAATGACATAATATAGATACACCGTTTTATAGGCGATGCACCTCGTGTACAAAGCCCTAGAGAAGCACGCGGTGCCGACGAGCCTGCCCCCCGAGCTGCGCGCGCGGCCGGCGCGGCCCCCCTCGCGCCCCCCGTCGCGCCCCCCCTCGCGCCCCCCCTCGCGGCCCCCCTCGCCGCAGCCGCGCGCCGCCCCGCCCCGCCCCGGCCCGCCGCCACCGCAAACACAATCTAATGCGTCTCTATTGGAGGGATTGCTCGATTTGTCAAGTGTAAGTATTTTATGATTATTGTGTTTTTAACCGACTTCAAAAAAAGGAGATGGTTTTCAGTTCATTGAAATCTTTGTTTTTTTATATATGTTACTCGATTACTCGAAGACATCTGGACCGATTTGAAAAATTCTTTACTGTTTGAAAGCATGGACTTTCAAGTTGGTCCCATTGCCATAAAGTCAGGATCAGATGATGGGATCCTGGAGAAATCAAGGGAACTCTTCAAATATTATGGGCACAGCTATAATTTTGGTATGTTTTTAAGTAGTTTGCATTTGCTTTCGGAGAGTACCATTTTGGTGAAGCGGAACTGATGATGAAGCCCATAGATGATATCTTGGAGTCTTTTAAAGACCACGGATTCAGAAAGAATTTGTATTCTTATTCAATGTTTAATGTAGTCTTGAATTTGAGATATTTAATTTCCACCTACATTTGTTTATTATAAACTTTCTGGCTCAGGCCAAGAACTCTTATGTGTATATTTTTTTAATAAAATCGTTTTCACAATGTATTATGCCTCTCTCAATATCTCAAGGCTCGTCGAAAATTTTCTGTGTGACGTTGACGAGAAAATTATTTTTAAGTGTAGCTGCAAACACGAAAGTATCGCCCTCAATGTTCGGCTGAATAATTTCGCAGTGGTTTTCAACTAATCTATGACAAATTATCCGAAAAAACGTTGCCTAAAGATAAATGTCGAAATAACAACCGCCATCGTTTACCGTTCGTTTGGCACCAAAGCTTAGACTCTAAAAATTGTATGTCTTCCAGCCTCCGTCACAAACCGCCCCGTCCCCCATCCCCGGCATGGGGGCACCAATAGCGGCAACGATGGGGGCCTCTCTCGTGTCTCCATTGCCGGCTCCGGCGGCAGACACGTGGGTAGTGACGCCCGCCGAGAAGGCAGTGTACGACGCGCAGTTCCAAGCGGCCGACGCCGACCGCGACGGGTTCGTGTCTGGTGCGGAGATCAAACACGCGTTTTTGGAGTCAGGGTTGCCTCAGAAGACTTTGGCGCATATATGGTGAGAATTTGATAAGTTTATTTTGGTCTTTTGATATATAACTTTTGCTCGTTAATAAGTAACATTAATAAAAGTGAAGGAATGTAGTAGGGTAGTATGGAGAGAAGGGTAGCCACTGATAAGAAGGCCAAATGGAAGATCTTCCTCCGGGGTGGGTGGTATTAACCCGGGGACCGCGGTCCAACCGATGATGGTTGGCAGTTGTATATATGGTGCGTCGCTGAGTAAACTTCGTCAGCGAGATGTAGGTTTCTCCATATATTCTCCATACTACGAGGTGTTATTCCTTACTAATCTTTGTATTTATTCGACACTAGCGCCATAGTACACGGTGATGAATCTTGTTGCAACCGTGTGTTGTGGTATGTGCGGCGTTAGGCGATTCTCACACTGCCGCTGCGCGCCGTCGCGGGGCGCGGTTTGGCATTTCACGCGCGCGGCGACGGCGAAGCGTGACGCCAATTCGGGCGGTTTTCGACGCGCCTCCGCGCTGGTCGGCGTCAGACGCGGCCCCGCGCTTACGTACAAAAACCGGCACGATACTATGGAGCTCAGTGTGTTGTACCCCGCGATTTCCGCGCCTGCTGGCGCGCACGCCGCGTGCCGCCGGCGGCACGCGGCGGTGCGCGCTCCCGCGCCTAGGCGCGGCCTCGGTGTGTTGGACCAAGCGGTTTTCTATACAAATTGATGTACTTACATACAAAGTAAAACACGCGCGCGGAAGCCCCGCGACCGCGGGCGGTGCCAGTGTGAGAACCGTCTTAGGTAGATGCCGCTACAAAAAAGAGTATTTTTTGAGATTGTAATATAAAATTAGTAATTTTGATTTGTCAATAATATCATTAAGGTATCTTTTACTTTAATTTTTTCCTGTTTGTGTAACAAACCGACTGATTGCTAGCCACTGTTTTGTTTACTATCGTCGGATACTTTTAACATAAGAGTTCTTGCAGGCCTAATCTATCGTATCTCTCTTAGGCCACCTACGCACCGCCGCAAGTGCCTAGATAAGTGCCTAGAGCCTAGATATGTAACCAAGTAAAACGAACGTCCACGACGTAACCTAGAATCTATCGTAGGCGCGAGGCTTACAACCAAAGACTTTGAGACCAAGGCGACTATCCCAGCGACTCACCTTCCAGTGCGGTCACCGTGTATCCTAGCAAGTAACCTGGATATATCTAGGCACCTGTCGGTGCGTTCGCAGCCTTAGAATGTTGATCAGTTTAGTTGGGTGTGTATAGTGATCTGGATCTCCTTCATTTACTCCTTGGATAGCTATTATCAGATCACAGCTTGATCAATCTCTGGCAGAGAACCAGCGAACTAAAATCTATGGAAGTGTAATTGCAAACAAATACTGCTTAATAATGGCACTACAGGGCCAAAAAATGACAACCCGCACTGCATTTACCCTCGGTTTTTGATCATCAGATCAATCAGATAACGTTGATCCCTCCAATTAAGTTAAACGTCCGATAAAATATCTCAGAACCCGGGGGTTAGTCAGGCTAGCCATCCGGTGACAGACGTTAGCGTTCTTTATAGTAAAATTGCAGTTTGTATTTTATAGAAAAGAGAGAGTTTATTAGAAATGACATCCCGTGGAGTCAAATGGTGTACAAGATACAAAGGAAGCGTACACAATCGCAAGCGCAATTTCTTTCCGAGCGCATACAATCTGACTCTTTTCAAGGCCAGAGTAATTAAGCACCTTCTGGGCAAGCTCGCTCCATCGTAGACCGTCTTTGCTCTAAACTGGGGTCAAACGCAAAGCCATTGACTATAAAAAAAACACTTATGGCCGAATACTCAAACGCTACTTAACTTTGAGCGGTTCTCAAATAGCATGCTGTCTTTGTCATATCTTTGACATTTAACACTTCCTCTCCCCCCGGACCGCTAAACAGTGCGCACGTATTACTAAACTGCTATCACTTTAAATAAAAATAATAAAAGTAAAATAATTTCACTAAAATTCCACTATAAAAATAGGAGTGCATAAACTAGAAGGAGGTCTGAAAGCAAGTGGCCCAGCACCGTCTCGGCGCTGCCAAAACATCTTAAAGCACTGGACAACACGTACGTACTACCAGGAGTGCATACTCAGCGAGACGTCGTAGTAGCCGCGCATCGTATCTCTCTTCCGCTCTAACGCTAACGCCCATCTCAAGCGACATCAATACAACGGGACCGTTTCGTAGCACTGCTACGAACGTTTTGAACTGCTACGACTCCACGTGCTACGACGGCTACGGGTGCTCGAGGTACTTTATTATTACTACCGCTTAACTTCTGCTTTCCTGGTACATGCAGCCGCCCTCGACTCTGTGCTACCGTGTGACCCCCCAGCTCACTGCTTTTATTTTGCTTAATCGCTTAGCTCCTCGAAGCTTTTGCCATCCTAGTAAATCATGACAGAAAAGCACAATGAAAAATTTACGGACCCGGAAATGTCGGTTTGCCACTCAGAAGATGAAGAAAAAACGCCACCGAACTTCGTTACCCAACGCTTGCAAAGGTCAGAAAACTCACAATTTGATCGACTTAAAGAGGAAATGTGTAAACTAATGGATAATTTTGCGGCGAATCAGGCAAAGGAACTAAAAGAGCTAAATTCAACACTAAGGGAGGTTCGCCTATCAAACCAAAATATTGAGAGTTCGCTTACATATTTGACCGCTCAAAATGAAGAGTTCAAAAAGCAAATCATATCACTGCAAAACCATGTAAAGGAAGATAGGGAATATATTGTTTATCTGGAAAACAAACTGGAAGATTTGCAAATCGCTTCGCGTAAATCGACATTTGAACTAAAAAATGTACCCAGGAAGAACAATGAAACCAAACAAGACCTAATTGATATGACTTTACGTCTTTCGGAGACCATTGATTGTAAAATTACTAGAAGCGACATTAGAGACATATTCAGAGTGCGCGGTAAAAAGCCGGAACAAAAGAACACACCAATTATAGTTGAAGTAAACTCCGCGTTATTAAAATCAGATTTTATAAAAATGGCAAAGTCCTTCAACATTAGGAACAAAACTAAGCTATGCGCTAAACATTTAGGTATGAAGACAGACGAGGATACGCCAGTGTTTGTTTCGGAACACTTGACTGCCAAAGGATCGCGGTTATACTTTTTAGCCAGAGACCTCGCCAGGTCCAAGGAGTTTAAGTTTTGCTGGACCGCGTATGGGAAAGTGTATTTGCGAAAAGATGAACAATCACCGGTTATCTTGATCAAAACTGAAGACCATGTTCATCAGCTCCTTCAAAAGTGACTAATTTTAGGTGTATTAATTTTTTTGCATGTTCTTTTTTATTTTCATAGTGTTTCTTTATTTTTCAAAGCTATAAGATTACTCTTTAATTTCCTTTCAATCAAATTATTTTTGCATTGCTTTTTTTCAATAAGCACTTTTAATTCGTGCAACCTTTGTATGTTTTTTACAATGTATTTTGATTCCAATATCCAATCTCCACAAATACACACACACACTAATTCATACACACATAACCCTACAATACTACTCAGTTCACTTACACAACCACATTCACACATATATGTACAATATCCTACTCAATTAATAATTTTATTTTGTCTCAATGATATACAAATTGCATCTATAGCTATAGTTATAATAACTACGCAAATACTTAAATTATTTAAATATAAAATTCAGCTGCCAATCACATATCCGATGCATTGCTTGAACACATGTTTTGCTCTAACATTTTACTTAAATGGGTGATCCAATAAGAACATTACAAGATATAGACAAATTAGAGATAGCACGTTCCTTTGAATGTGATGTAATGGATCTCCAGAAACATATACATGTAAAAAAGAATGACTTTACCATGATCTCCCAAAACATAAGGAGTATATTATGTAATTTTGACGACTTTACATTAACCTTGTCAAGCTTCGATTTTGACGTAGATGTAGTTGTTTTGACAGAATGTAGAATTCATTCCAAAAAACCTATACCTGTACTATCTAACTATTGCTCTTATTTTACTAAATTTACGCTGAATCAAAATGATGGAGTTGTCGTATACGTTAAAAATAGTCTAAAACACAAAATCAAAGAGATACGCTTGACACATGCGTCATGTCTCCAGCTAGACATACTAAACAACACTATCTTATGTATCTATAGATCCCCATCAAATACAAATGCTGACAGTTTCATAAATTCCTTGAAAGAACACCTAGACACTCTAAACTCGGCAAAAAGTATTTTGATTACGGGCGATATCAATATAAATATAGCTCCCAAAGCAAATGAGCCGCCGCAGGAACTCAAAAATCGATTAAATTATTTAGACACGTTGTCAGCTTACGGTATACTTGCTGGCCACAAAATCCCCACTAGAGAGAAAAATTGCTTAGACCATCTTATGCTAAACATAAACAAAATTAAATTTAAGGCCGATATAGCAATCTTACATACCACTTGTACTGATCATTTTGCTACATTTCTCTCGCTATCTAAAATAAAACCACAGCTACAACCATCAAAAACAAAAATTTCGATTAATTTCGATGAAGCTTTAAAACACTTAAAAAATAAAAAAATGGGTGATTTGTTGTTCTGTGAGGACCCTGTGAAAGTGATCGACGGTTTAATATATATTATGCTAACAGACTCCATAAAAGAACATACAGTAATAACTAAAATACCTAAAAAATACCGCATTGTTAAACCGTGGATTACACCTGGCATTTTGCGATGCATACGAAACCGTAACAAGTTGCAAAAAAAGCACGCAGTGAGCCACTTAATGATGTAGTGGTAGTAACGTATAGAAGATACAGGAATTACTGTAACAAATTAATAAAAAAAATAAAAAGAAATTATGAAAGGGAACTATTAACTAATTCTGTCAATAATAACAAACAATTGTGGAAAAATATAAAGGAAATAACGTATACAAATAAAGAAAACAGCTTACATTTGGAACTTTTAAACATAGATACAAACCCATCTTCTTCTGCAAACTTTGTAAATAACTATTTTGCAAATATTGGTAAACAGCTTGCTGAAAAATTAAAACCGGATAAAAACAGAACTAATACTTACCTCCAAAATTTGGCTTCTCAACTTGACTCCTTTGTCTTGTTACATACAGATTATGACGAAGTAAATAACATCTTGAATAACTTAAAATCAAATAGCGCTCCTGGTTGGGATAACATCCCAACCGCTTTTCTTAAACATGCAAAAACAGAGGTTGTTCCCATCATTACCCACCTTGCAAACCTCTGCTTTGACACAGGAGTATTTCCAGGTCCCTTGAAACAATCTATTATTACACCGGTTTATAAGGCTGGGGACAGAGACGATGTGAACAACTACAGACCTATATCTGTACTACCAGCGATCTCCAAGATACTTGAAAAACTATTAAACTCAAGGCTAATTAAGTATCTTTCTAAATTTGATATCCTGTCCTCGTCTCAGTATGGATTTAGGCAAGGAAAATCAACCGAGGATGCAATAGCTGCACTTAGTTCGTTGGTAGTCAAGGAAGTGGATAAGCATAATAAATGTATGGCAGTATTTTTAGACCTAACAAAGGCATTTGACACGGTCTCTCTCCCCATCCTTATAGGCAAGTTGGAAGTCATCGGTATCAGAGGAGTCCCTTTAAAACTTTTTATAGACTATCTGACAGAGCGAAAACAGGTGGTCAAATTGGGAACCTATACCAGTGAGAGCGTGAAAGTGTCCTTTGGGGTTCCGCAGGGGAGTGTTCTTGGCCCTACGCTCTTCTTAATTTATTTGAATGATCTGTGCAACATGTCTATTAAAAATGCCGAGATTTTCTCCTACGCGGATGACACCGCTATAGTTTTTACTGGAAAAACCTGGGAAGAGGTAAGAAGAGATGCAGAGAGTGGACTTGAACAAATAGGTATTTGGCTCCGAAATAACCTCCTTACACTGAACGCTGCAAAAAGTAATTATATATGTTTTGGCATTTACGACAACGCTCAACCTGACACAAACTTTGAGGTAAAGATACATCAGTGTAGCTCTTCTAGGGATAAAAAAACCTGCCAATGCCCCTCCATTGAAAAAGTAGCTCAAACCAAATACCTCGGAATTCTGGTGGACCAAAGACTCTCTTGGTATCCATACCTTGAACACGTAACTCAAAGAATTCGCAAGTTAACATGGATTTTTAAGACATTACGACACGTAGTACCAAGAGCAAGTAATGAACCTGGGGTTACTGAGAGAAATTTACTTAAAGACATATACATATCTCTTGTTCAATCGATCCTCAGATATTGTATATCCATCTGGGGAGGTGCTGCTAAGACACGTTTTCTTGAAGTCGAACGGGCACAACGTAGGCTAATAAAAATTATGTATTTTAAGAAGCAACGGTTTGGTACTGATTTATTATATCAAATTTGTGGACTGCTTTCTGTTAGAAAATTATACATATTTCATACAGTTCTTAGAAAGCATAAGACTCTTACTTATGATCCCACAAATGTTAAAAGAAGAAGACCAAAATTAGAGGTTCCCACACATAAGACCACTTTTGCTTCCAGGCAATACAGTTTTCTTTCGGCACTTATTTACAAAAAGGTCAACAATAAACTTGACATATATAGCAAAAACTACCGTGAATGTAAGAATGTGTTACAGAAATGGCTAGATAATATAAATTATGAGGAAATTGAGGCATTACTTTTAAAAATTGAATAGCTGAGAATGCAAAAGCTGAATAATAATAATAATAAAAAAAACGAGATATATATTTACATGAATATATAGTACATGTACACACAATATTCCACACACCCACATGCGCACACATACACAGACACACACTCACACACACACACACACACTTTGGATTGTTTATTATATTTATAGATTTTTCTTACATTAAATTAGTAGCTGTACCATCTTTACTGCAAACTGTTTATCCTTAAGTTATTTCATTGTTATGGAAGAGCGGTGCCCCCTGACACAGGCAATTTAGCTTAAAAGGGGAATCCGGTACCTTATGTAATGTACATTTAAACAGTTAATAAAAAAGTTTATTATTTATTTATTTATTAATGCGACAGAACGACGTTTGAGAGCCTCTCAAAGTTAATTAGCGTTTGAGTATTCGGCCATTATTTATTTATTTATTTAATTTCGGACGACCAACAGCTCCTATAACATCATACATAACTTCAATAGTAACATAAAGCCAATTATAGGTCATCTCACAAATATAAGATCTATCACTATCTTAGTAATTAATTATTGTATTGTATTGTAATTATTGTATAATTGTAACAATTAGGTCGCATTGAAGAAACTGAGACTCATAATACGCGTGATCGAAGCTTCACTTGTCGCAAAAAGATCCAAGTCTGCCTGACACGTTGCCGAGTTACTTACGTCGGTATGTGTGTAGGGCGCTGTGCGACACTGCGAGCACGGGCAAGCTGTCGCGCGGGCAGTTCGCGCTGGCCATGTGGCTCATCGCGCGCGCCACGCGCGGCCTGCCGCCGCCGCCCGCGCTCTCCGCAAACATGCTGCCGCCAGAGTGCCGCCCCAGCCAGACGCAACAGGTAAGTTATTTTTTATTTTATTATATTATATTTTGTTTTCTTTTGTTCTGTTCTGTTTTATTTTATTTTGTTTTGTTTGTTTTTTTATTTTTTTTATTTTCTTACATTTTATATTTTGGAAAACCGCTACCTATTACAATGTTTATAAAATTGTGCATTAGCCAGTAATCAACATTATTATGCCCTCTATCCACGTTGCCGGCTATTGAGCTATGCCTCGAGATGCAGCTCCGTGATGTGGAAACGCGTATGTCTCGCTAACCAACGACTTGACGTTTCCTCCCTACATACAACTTGTAACGAAGCGATCATGCCTCTACCCCGATGACGATGTAGCGACGAATGCTTCGTCGAACAACAAAGAGATGCAGTTAAAATCAGTAATTAAATCAAATAATGTCTTTCTCGTAAACGTTCGAGTGTGAGCTCGCTTCAGTCTGATCTAGTAGTGTGCTTCACATTCTAGGGTGCTCTCATCTCAGTTTGAGGGGCTCTTATTTAGAACGACCACTACACACTTTGAATTTAAACTGCATCTGACATTTTCCATTCTAAACTATTAATGTAAATTTTTCGCTGTCTATTATTATTGAAAAAAACGACTTTCAAAAACAGCACCACTCTATTTCTTGTCTTTATTTCATTAGAACATGCCTAATCTTCGTCGCTTGTCGCTCACCATGCAGTCGATCGCTCGCAACATGGACGCGATTATTAACAAAAGTAGCCACAACAATACGTGATGGTTACACTACTATTACTAATAATACAATGTTTGTAAACAAATACACTATATTTCATTCCTATATTAATCATTACAGCATTCCCAATCTTCGTCGCTTGTCGCTCGCCAAGCGGTCGATCGCTCGCAACATGGTTGCGGTTACTAACAACAGTAGCTACAACAATACGTGGTGGTTCCACTACTATAACTAATTATACACTATTTGTGAACAAAACTACTATATTTCACTGCTTTATTAATCATCACAACATGCCCAATCTTCATTGCTTATCGCTCGCAAAATAGTAGCGGTTACTAACAACAGTAGCCGAAACAATACGTGGTGGTTCCACTACTATAACTAATTATACTCTGTAAACAAAACCACAATATTTCACTCCTATATTAATCATCACAGCATCCCCAATCTTCGTTGCTTGTCGCTCGCCAAGCGGTCGATCGCTCGCAACATGGTCGCGGTGACTAACAACATTAGCAACAACAATACGTGGTGGTTCCACTACTATAACTAATTTCTCTGTTTGTAAACAAAACCACAATATTTCACTCCTATATTAATCATCACAGCATTCCCAATCTTCGTCGCTTGTCGCTCGCCACGCGGTCGACCGCTCGCAACAAGATCGCGGTAACTAGCACCATTAGCAACAACAATACGTGATGGTTCCACTACTATAACTAACTAGCGGCCGCCCGCGACTTGTCTGCGTGGAAAGTTTTTTTGCTATCCCTCGGGAACAATCGTTTTTTTCGGGATGAAAGGTATCCTATGTCCTTCTCTGTACACCTGACAACGAGTATGCAAAATTTCATGATGATCGGTTCAGTAGTTAAGACGTGAAGGCGTAACAAACAAACAAACAAACGGACTTTCGCATTTATAATATTATAGTAAGGATTATACACTGTAAACAAAACCACAATCTTTCGTTCCTACATTAATCATCACAACATGCCCAATCTTCGTCGCTTATCGCTCGCTACGCGGTCGACCGCTCGCAACATGGTCGCGGTAACTAACAACATTAGCAACAACAATACGTGGTGGTTCCACTACTATAACTAATTATACTCTGTTTGTAAACAAAACCACAATATTTCACTCCTATATTAATCATCACAGCATTCCCAATCTTCGTCGCTTGTCGCTCGCCACGCGGTCGACCGCTCGCAAAATGGTCGCAGTTACTAACAACAGTAGCCACAACAATACATGATGGTTCCACCTCAAATGGTTACCCTCCCATACTTCGAGCTTCACTGTGCCTAAAAGTGCGTCACGTTGCCAGCAACTGAGAATAAAGACGAGATGCTTAGTACTTGCTTATTAATTGAGAAGTAAAAAAAAGCTTAGAGAATATCGCGGTCTAGTTAAATAGACGTGACAACAAACTACGACGAACAACAGTAGCCACTACAATACGTCATTTTAACGGTTTTTTTTTACATTTTTCATCAAAAGTTGGAAACTATGCCGCTTAAAAAGAAAAGAGAAATTGATTGAGAATAACCCCACAGTGCTCCACATGGCCTAACAGTCCCACTTCAAATTTATAAAACCCCATTTCAGTCAGTATTGCAAAAGAAAACCGTATGCCATATAGTAATGAGTTTCTTTGCCGACCTATACAAGTTGCCGTCCGAGTACTTGACGTTGGAAAACACGATTTGGTCCCTTGCGTTGAGGTGTACCCGCTTGCGGCTCTCGCGGTCAACTGTACGGGGATTCAGGAACTTGGTTCCCACCCGCCAGGACAAGGGCATGTCTCTTAGAGACAGTCTGTAACAATAAAAATAGTCAGTCAGTCTGCTGGTGGATATCGTTACTTTGCTATATGACTGTCCCTGTTCGGGCGCCATTTCACTGTGGAGCAATAGAAGACAGGATTCCAGTGTAGTTATATTTTCGAAATAAAGAACCTAAAAGATACATAATACATTATTAACAGTCCGTCTTATTAGACAACATAATCTAGGTCTTACCTTAAAGACGCAGAAATCTTAAGCTAATTTTGTTGTTGCTTGAAAAACAAGCTATAAATATTTTATGCTGCATTCACTGTTAGAGTAGTACTCGTAATTTTTGAAGTGAAAACTTCTTAGCGGCGTTGTACGCTTTTTTGTAATGGGGAAAAAATGCTGAACTCGCGTCAATAAGAATCACGTGACCCTGATTGAAAATTCGTAAGACGGATGTGACGGATGGAGAGTAGACAGCCGGTGGCGGAAGTATTCCCCTCTCTTTCTACGGGGCGCGGTGAAAATGGCGGCGCGTCATTTCAAGACGTAAACACTTGTGTCACCATAGCAACGCGCTAATTTTTTAATTCAATGTCAAAGCTCTAGATTTTCTGTCAAGCTATGAATAAGACTTTCGTACAATACTGTTCTGTATTTGTAAATTCAAATGCAGAGTAAATTCGTAAGACGGCCGGCAATTCGTGCAAAACCATTCCAAAATATCAAAAATGCACAACGTTATTATTCAAGTTTTCACTTCTGCCGGCACTCCCGGAGTGCAACCCGTTTTTTTTTTGAGTATAAAGTATAACATACCCTGGGCATGTAAGGTTGACCGGTTCCCCACGAGCAACGAACAGGATGTCAGCTTGGTACTTAGGAGCCGGCAACGGAAGCAGCTGCCAGAGAGAGAACACTCCACCACTGTTGTTAGCTCGCTCTAACAACACACCTCTTGTGGTACGGACTTCGAATAACTTCCGAACCTCGCAGTTTATCTGTATACATATAATAATTTGATTTCGTGTTGCTTTTAGTATTTGGCACATCCTCACCTTGTTTAGCTACTTACTTTGGAATCAAAGCAATGTTTATAATGTTGTCTTATATTTATTATTATCGACAAATACTTGTTTGCGCTCACACGCGGAAATAATCACTCACTTTACACAGTCCTAATAAGATTTCGTCACGCCGCTGTCTGACTGTCGGCAACATCCGAATGTCACTCTGTAGATGACGCGAGCGACATGGTATTCCACTAGGAAATGCTGAAATTAATCACTTCTGTACATAACAACATACACATGTGGTTTACACTAATAACATACCCCGGACACTCCATTATAAACAGATGATGTCAAATGACGTTTTTGTACACGCGCAACCGTGTAACGGCCCAGCCACGGACAGCGCGGCAGGAGGCGAGGCAGGCGGCGCGGCAAGCGAATTCAATAATCACTGCGCGCTATCCTGATGGCGGCCTCTCAGCTCGTCGTCACGACCGCGCAGTGGTTACCGAATTCGCTTGCCGCGCCGCCTGCCTCGCCTCCTGCCGCGCTGTCCGTGGCCGGGCCGTAAGTCTGTAGCCCTAGACTTACGGCCCGGCCACGGACAGCGCGGATAATGCAGTTTGTACTGTATGAACGGCTTTCAATTCATAATTCGAACTTCTTGGTGAATAAAGTTACGCGGATTGCTTTGAATATCAAAATAAGTTGACGTTGACAAACACGACAAAACGAACACACGAACTCGCGGGGCGGGGTGAGGTAATTGACTCTGGGGCGGGGCGGAGAGTGTCCTTTCTGTACGGTAGTACTTATATCTATTTTGTGCTAATACCTAAATATGGTCTCAAATCGTCATGGGTTAAAATAGAATACCTGCACATTTAATGTGTTCGATGTCGTAGATTACTATTGTTAGTTATTATGGAAAATATTTAACGTAATTCGGCTTTATGAACGATAATATTGTAGGTAATGGTAGCGTTTATCATGTTTCCGATATATGCTCTATAGTACGTATATGTAAAATACGTATGTATGTACTTCAAAAAACAATGTACGTAAATCCTTGCCGTACAGAAGACGGTACATCAGACTATAACTACATGTTGACCTTGAGACCGTCTTTATGCCCAACGTATAAAAACGGGTTTCTCTGTTTAAATTGATGTGCTGTCGTGTGTAAATTATTTTATATTTTTACTTTATTCAAGTTAAGTTTGTTGCAATAAAATGTTTTAAGAATTAGCATTTATATTTTCCGAGTTAGTGGCGTGAAACATGTGAAATTATGTTATTAAAGTGTGACGGTCTTTACCTGCAAATAACTGCAGTATGCGCTGTACCGACACGTCATTTCCATCTGGTGCACTCGTCTCTTTGATTTCTTCCTGTTTTACCTGAAGACAATACAGGTAAATGTAAATTAATAACTATTTTGATGACATTTTCATTGTTTTATTTGAATACGAGTTTCTCTATTTTGGTTGGAATTAGTAAAATTGACGATACCTATTTATACGAATAAATACTGCATTATAAAGTGGAAATCTTTCTCCAAGACTTGAGTGTGTACAATGTACGGTCTACTCTTACTTAACTTTTTTAAACATAATCCTTTCGATAAGCTTAGACCAACAATAAATTAAACTAAGTTTGTTTTTAGCAGGGCAGTCGTGTTGTTTTAAATTTATTTATTTTAATTGTTATGGCATTGGCATCAGACTTAAGTAAGATGGTGGTAGCTAGCCAGGCTTACTTGAAATAAGTCCTACCACCAACCAAACCGAGTACAAATGTACCACAGAACCCCTGCCTTACATGTGTGGGCGAGCCAATAGACCACAGAGGCGGTTATTTAGGGTCGTTCTCTTCCATTATTTCCTGTTAATAGGTCTATGAAAGCGCTCATGGCGGAACTGACAGACTGATATCGTACTTGATTACGTTTGTTAAGCAACGCTCGGTCCGGTCAGGTGTCATATGGGTGTCCGTTAAAGTAGCAATATAACTCAGCGCTTCCGTGCTTCGGAGAGCACGTTAAACCGTCGGTCCCGGCTGTTGCAATCTGATAACAGTCGTTAAGCCAAGTTAGAGGCCTTACAGGCGGCGGCTTGATAAACTCTAACTCCAGAGGTGGCCACTAATCCTCATTCGATAAGAAAGAAAGATTATGTCTATGTTGTCGATTTTACCTGACGATTCAGTGTATTGTCAAGTTTGACGTAACACATGCCGTGCCTACGCCTCCTGCCGACGGCGCCGCACACGCTGCACTCGCTCCAACGAGACCATGCGGTGAACACGATCAGTGACAAATTCCCGATTCGTACTGTTGTGGGCGGGGCGGGGTACGGCCCGTCAGTGTTGTGAGATTTCACCTGAATATTAGAAATCATAATGACATATTTGACCGATAAAATAAGTAAGCTTTTGAAATATCTTATCGAGGGTGGTTAAGGAGCATGCTATAACTCACACGTGGGCCCACTGCTTGTTGTCTCTTATCCCGGTTTTTTTGGGGTCGTTCTCTTCCATTATTTCCTGTCACCGTCATCTCCTCATTTACACACATCCTTACCATTCTTTTCATTCGCACACAATCCATCTATATTTTCTGCGGTCTTTGGTTTTTCTCTTCCATCAACGTTCATCTCATCTCTTTTCTAGCAACAAATTGTCCACAATTCGCTAACGAACAACAGCGGTGTTATTACAAAAGATTTACACCTGTTTAACCTATCTGCGCGTGGCGTGCCGTATACCCCCCTAAAATAATTAGCACCAGAGAAGAAAAGAGACAAAAGAAGAACACGTGAACAAGTTGCCGGCCTCATGCGGCCGGGTCGGCGTTGACGGAATTAACTGAGACACTGTTTTAATGTGATGTTGTCTCTTTTAAACAATATTGTTAAAAAAGTGGCAGCATCACATTTAAACAGGCGTTTAAAAATCTTTTTAATAACACCGGAAGTGTTTAAACTATGAAAGCGTCTGCTTTTAGTAAATATATTGTTTATTAACTGTCTTTGTGCAATTTACTGCTTACCACATTATACCCTCGATTCGGGTCGGTCACCTCCAAAATGACCAGTCCACCGACGCTGTGCCCCAGCTTGCAGTTGTAAACGCCGCTGTCTTCAGTTCTAACACCGTATATTGACAAGTCGCCGTTATCTTGAGCCACCACGTGATATTGATGAACCATAGCTTCAAACGCAGACTCAGGAGACTTGAAAATATTAAATGTATTAATAAATAATAGACAGAGGCTACATAAATCAGGTTATTTCGATCTGTTACCCAAAAGAATCCACCCTGAGGTGGATTATGGGAAACGTATGGCCTCTCGGACATATTCACCCTATGCTACGTAATACCATAGCTTAGGGTAATTTCTCGGATAAACTTTTCCTAGAATTCACCTCAGGGTGGATTCTTTTGGATAACAGATCGGAAAAACCGTTAAAATCTGGTGTTTATACTGAGGAAACTACAAAAACGAGTTTGTTAAAACAGTTGGCCAGAAATCAATTCGAAAATTCGATAGTACACTCATTATTAATACAATTTACTGCTAGATGTTACCAGCTTATTCAATCGTAGGGGTTAGGAAAAGCTGATTCTGAATATCAGAATTTATTCAGCAAATAGAGATGATGTTACATTTTTAAAGTGTCCTGAAGTTAGTGTCTGGTCTCACTTACTTTAGCTTGTAGCCATCGCACGTAGTTCCGCTCGCCCGGCTCGACGCACAGAGAGCATGGTAATGTAACCACAGCGCCCTCTATCGCCGCCTTGTATATCGCGGGCAGGCGACCCGATGACGTCACACGCCGCGCTACTCGGGACAGGCAGGCGTAGTGATCCCACCAGATCTTGGATAGTTGATCTAGCTTGACTTTATCGCCTCCTAGGAGCGGAAAAGTAAATTACTCCGAATGTCACATTCAAAACAGTAATTTTATTTATTTTTTATTTAACCATTTATTTCAGGCTACTAGGCCCATACAATATATACCTTACAGACTAACATACATAATTATTAAATAAAAATACAATCTATTTGTTTACACGTATCGAAGGCGGCGACGTGTTGCGCAATGCGGTGTCCGGTATCCGACCGCGAAAACGTCGGAACCGTCTTTCATGAAGGTCGACAGATGTTCGGTCGGTACCCTCACCACGAATGAGTTGAAGTTCACATTGTGGCGGGACTCCAACCGCTCGACCCTCAGACTGAATTTGGTCTTCAATCTGATGTACTCTCCGATTTCATCAGGCTTCGTGCTGTAGTGCAGACGAGAAACATACACAAGCGTTGTCGGGATAGCCGGACGTAGTAGGTGGTTGTGTCCGGTCGGGGCGGTGCCACAAAGGTTACGGCGGGTGGGCTTCCTCTTCCTTTCCACCTTTTTGAAGCCGTCCTTGTCGCACTCATCATCCAGTCTCCGTGGATGCACAGGCTTAGAGACCGGTCGACGTTGTATGTCTCCCTCATTGGTACCCCGCTCGAGTTGTTGAACAGCGGGTCGGTTAGCAGCGGTGACTGCAGCGTATGCACGTTGAGGGGTCGAAGTGCTCACGCGTGACGTCTCCGCCGGGGCGGAGCGGGTGGCGGCCGGTGACGCATCCAAGTTCGCCGACTCAAAACTGCCGATGGATGCATTTTGCGCCCCACGACGAGTGTTCACGTTGCAGGCCTCAGGTGACCTACTTACCGCAGCGGTGTTGCTTAACAACAACACTTAGGCTCGCAACTCACTTATGGTGTTTTCTGAGGCCTCTAGTTTACACTGTACTTCTGCCAGGCACGCTTTCAGGGAGGTGATATCCTTTAGCAGCCTGGTGACGTCGACGTGGTCGAAAGTAACGGGGGGCAGCTTGTGCAGCTCCTTCGCCACGAACGTTGGCACGTCGTCTGGATCGGTCTCCTTTAGACAGGTGATGATGTCCTGGAGACTCTTCGCAGTAATAAGAGCAGTACAGTAAATCTTATGTTTTTGTAGCGCAGCGTTACTGACATATCGTCGACGATACTGCATTAGCGCTGCTCTACCATTTGCAATACCGCGGAACTGCGAACAGTAGCGAAATTTAAATTACCTCTCCGCGTTGTCCTGGGACCCTACAGCCTAACTCAAAGCTATAGCGATAGCAATGCACTGTCCGTCCTTGTCATATCACAACACAATGACAAGGACGGATAGTGCATTGATTTGATATAGCCTTAGAGTAAGACGCGCTTCTGTCCCAGAAAGAGAAGCCATACGAAGCTTTCCCCTCTGCCGAAGTACAAGCCCAAATGGGCATACGCGGTTAATAAAACCAGTTGCGCCCGGATTTCTTTCTAGACCGAGTCCAGTCGCGCATGTGAACGCTGCAGTGTTTAAAATGCCGAATTGATGAGTTTTTTGCTGTTAACAGAGGTCTGGAACATCAATGTTTACAAAAAGACGGTATTACATTTCACATGAAAGTAATTTTTTGTCGTATTATTGCTATTTGTTTACATTTAAACATTAAATTCGTACATTTTATACTTGATTAGTTGTCAAATTTGTTCAGTGACATCGGGTCTGCTCGTCCATGGCTCGACCGTACAAATTTCAGATCTGTCGCTAGATAAATCCGAGATCTCGCCGATGAGCAACTTAGTGATGTTACCGTATCACAATGTTTGTCGATAAAGGACATGGCCTGGTCCTGCTCCAGGCAGTCTCATAAATGTGATATAATATACCTGAAAAATCCTTAAATATTTATTAATTCTTTTTAACTTCTGACAGACTCAATTTGGTCTTTGCAGTTTTACACTGTCACATTCTGCGTCAAAGAGTAAAATAATATCACAGCATAAATTAATTGGTTCTCTCACAGAATAAATAATCTTTTTGATACATCTTATATTATTATATAAAAATGAATGGAATAAGATCCCTATAAAAGAAAAACGTCATAAAATGCTCTTAATACGTATATGAGACTAGGTAATAAGACTGAGTGTTCTTGAGTCCGTATTAACTTGTTTAAGACTAATTTAAGAACGATGACATGTCACAAAACAATTATAAGAGCCCTGTAAGCCTACCACTCTAATAACGTGCGCATCCTGAGACTTTTTTGCTCCTTCCAGACCATCTGACCACCAAATCCTACCACCAGTGGTTGGTTGGAACTCCAATTTCTCAACTGACTACCCGTGACCAAATAACACCATCTTACTCCCATTTCACCACTGGTGTGGTGACCAAACCAAAAATTATTATATTTATAAAATATTCGAATCTGACTTCTGCTGACAGGGAGTTTCAGTTTTTTTTATATATTTTTAATTACTTACGTCTCCAAAGTACCAGGATCATATAAATAAGGAGAAGGGGCTCTTTGTTGTTATTCACCCCATGTAAAATGTTTGAGTTTGTTACCTTTATTCCTTTTTCCGTATCGATATTGCTGCAACGACAGTTGAGCCCAGCCCTTTATGTCAAAAACGAGTCATATTTTGATGTGTGACTCATCCGTACACAAATTTTTGCTGTTTTGTTTTATTTTTTATGTGTTGGTGTCGTCTTTACAGTGTTGTTTTTGTATGTGAGTATGCGGAACTGCACTTGTGTGCACTTTCCCCCCCCGCAAAAAATGCCAGAATAATTTGAATAGAGTTATAATCGCTAAGGCTGCTCCCTTCGAGACGAAGCCGCGATGCTCTAAGGATATAGCCAATAAAAAGCTCTCTCACGCTTTGCTACAATAGCCCGATGCGCGTCCCGAGCTTAAATTACAGCCTAGGACAGCGCGGCGCGGTAATTTAAATTTCGCTTCTGATCGCAACTCCGCGGTATTGCGAATAGTAGATCAGCGCTTTTGCAGTATCGTCGACGATATGTAAAATGGATTCAGAAAATTGATATGATTATCTGGATTATCTAGGATTATCCGTTGTCCTTGTTAGTAGCTGACATCAGATCTGATAAACTTGCTTGGAAATTCCAACTGGTCATCACTCTCAAACTCCCACTTTTTGATGATATTATTCTGGCGTTTAGTTTGCACATTTTTAGTTTCATTTTGCCCTTTATGAGTGGTTGATAGCACGTTCTGAAAAAGAAATGCAATGAATAAAAATTGTAACAATTTGGCAGACATTATTTATTTTGTCATCTGACAGATTTGGAATGAAACTAAATTTGAATTTTGAATCGAAAAGAACTTCATCATGTTTGTTTTTATTTCATTTTTCGTTACGAATTTTTTTCATAGCTTCCAAAATGCGTTGTAAAAATACCCGGCATTTGGGTTTTCTCCCTGATAAATACTGGGATTTTTCCTAAGTTTTTTTTAGTCGGGTTTTTTCCTACAATCTATCACGACTTCACTGTAAGAACTGGGTAAATTTGATTCAAATCTATCCTGCACGCAAAATGTCAAACAAGATTTCATTCCTATACTTGCCGTACTTCGATCATCTATTTGCCGTAGGTAGGTGGAGCATGCTCGTACAAACAAGAGTTATAAATATTTTCTTTATCGTCACTGCTAGTTAAAATACAAGGTGAGCCTTTTAAAATACCGTTTGGTTTATTAAGTACTTCTTAAATTTGAGATTTTTAGCATTCAAAATATTATTTTATGTTACTGTAAAAGCCCGTATATTAGTAAATCTTAGGTTTAACTAAAAAAATCTTAAGATTTTCCAACAAGAGTTGGTAAATGTAAGGATTTTTTAAAAAGGTGAATTTTTTTCGGTCTTTAACCATTAATGTTTAGCTTATTGCTATGTTTTACCATTGACGGTTGGTAAACGTTTGATATTTTAAAAATTAAACAAAATCAATTACTTAATGATACAAAAAATGATTAAGTTAAAATAATTTATTTCTTTTTACCTATCAGGAAAAACCTTAAAGGAAATATTTTTAACTATCATTTATATACCAGGGGTGCCCATATTTTTTTTTTAATGAGATCGACCTAGCAAATATTTATGAAAAATACGACTCGCACCAGATCAATACTCAGACGGGAATCGAACCCGCAACCTTTGGATATCTGGTCTCTCTGACCTCTGAAGTAACGAGTCACTAGTGATATCGTCGAATTTCTTCTAGTATGTCCTACTCTTACGCTGCAAGCTACCGTTATTTCACCAATTGGAGGAATTACCTCGACATTCAATTATCTTTCCAGATATTTTGACATTTGATTAAGATGAAATCCTTACTAATATTATAAATGCGAAAGTCCGTTTGTTTGTTTATTTGTTTGTTTGTTACGCCTTCACGTCTTAACTACTGAACCGATCATCATGAAATTTTAGATATACGGTGTAAGGATTATAGAGAAGGACATAAGATACCTTTCAGCCTGAAAAAAGTATTGTTCCCGAGGGATAGCAAAAAAAAAACTTTCCACGCAGACGAAGTCGCGGGCGGCCGCTAGTAGCTATATAATTTTTAAATTTGAGGTCCCCACATTCACAATGCTATCTTTATTTAATTAATTTTTAATTTCTAGTATATTATTTAGTATTGTTTACAGATGCAGAAAACGGAACCAGCGTTGAGCCTGGGCCCGCAGCCGACGCCGGAGATGGAGGCGATCGCTCGCGAGATCGACGCGCTGGCTCGCGAGCGGCTCGCGCTCGACGCCGAGCTCGCCGCCAAGCAGAGGGAGCTCAATGTCAAGTCGGGGGAGGCGGATAGTCTGCAGGTACAGATTTCTCATGGTGGAACTTGACAGACTGATCGTATTCAATCACGTTTGTTAAACAACGCTCGGTCCGGCCAGGTGTCGGATGGGTGACCCTTAAGTGACATTACAACCCGCTATGACAATGGCATGTCTCTTAAAGATAGTCTGTGATAATAAAAATAGTCAGTAGGTCTGCTGGTGGATATCGTTAGTTTGCTAGAGTCATATTAAAGCGCTCATGGCGGAACTTGACAGACTGATCGTACTCGTTCACGTTTGTTAAGCAACGCTCGGTCCGGTCAGGTTTCGGATGGGTGACCGTTAAAGTGGCATTACAACTAAGCGCTTCCGTGCTTCGGAGGGCACGTTAAACCGTCGGTCTCGGCTGTTGTCATCTGATAATAGTCGTTAAGCTAAGTTAGAGGCCTTACAGGCGGCTTGATAAACTCTAACACCAGCCTGCCTAGCATGACCGATTTATATCGCGTGATATAGCATTTTATCGACACTCAACTGTCAGATTCCTTTGTATTTTTGATAGTTAAACGTGATAAAACGCTATATCACGCGATATAAATCGGTCATGCTAGGCAGGCTGAGGTGGCCACTAATTCTCATTCGATAAGAAGAAAAACACGGAGTGGGGATAAGTTCGCGCATGTGCACTTGCGAGCAACCAATAGCGCGCGCCTCTATCTCGCCGCCCGCGTACTTCACCGCTACGCATACGTAAAATATGCGTTCTGCGCAATCCTCACCCGATTTCAAGATTGCTGGCTACTGAAAGTATAGTTGTAGGAAAGTATGCCTTGTCACAAAGGACGATGGTTCAGTTTTGAGCGCAAACTTTTGAACATTTTAATTATTTTGTGTGCAATTTGTTCTAATTTAATTGTTTTATTTATATTCGTTTTGTAGGCTAACTAAATTTGTTTAAAGGAGTATTTTTTTTAGATTATTTTCCTGTATTTTGTAAGGCGGACTCGTTTGTCGTTCTAGAAAATGACTATAAATAAATATTGTTTTTTCACAGAGTGAACTAGATACATTGACGGCGACGTTAAAACAGTTAGAAAACCAAAAAGGAGAAGCACAAAAGAGATTAAACGATTTAAAAGCACAGGTAAGAGAGAATATAATGTTGTCTTTGTCCGTTTAATCCTTAGGTATTTTTAATTCCATATATGTACTTTTCTACGTAATAATTTGAGTAACTATGAAAATTATCAGCAGACTAAGTATGATGTGATGATTGTCTCTATCACAATGTCTTTTTTACAGTTGCACAAAACATTGTCTAAATGGGATTTCTTTTTGAGTATAAGATATAGACTAAACCTTGTTATGACCACCAAAACGCGATATACAGGGTCATTTTTAGTCACCATCCAAATTTTGAGGATGTGTTCAGTCCATGAAACTGAACAACTTTCTCTAAGGAACACATGGTCAAATATGTAAAATAAAAATCGACTTTCCATACAAATCAAAGAGATCATGTGATCAATTTAGTATGGGATGACCAAAATTTTTTGGCGAAATTTGACACATGTTTCTTAGAGAAAGTTGTTTAGTTCCATGGACTGGACACATCCTTAAAATTTGGATGGTAAGTTCAAAATGACCCGATATATTGATTTATCGACACTTAACCAGTGGGTTTGACTCCACGCCTAAATACATTTTTATATTAGCCTACTGCTCGCGGCTCACTCAGTCGAGACAGCGCATAAGATATATTGTGTGTCGGTTGAGACAAAGCAACATGACTAAGTGTGCGTTCACACAGCGATCCGTTATACAGGACCGTTTTATCGGATCCGTTTTATTCGGCAATGGCCTATGTAGTTCTATGAGCCTGTTCACACATAACCCCGGATCCAGTAAAAACATCTATCCCATCCGATATTTTTCGGCGATGGCGTATGTAGATCTATGAACGTGTTCACACACAATCCAGTATATCGGATCCGTATGTGTGCTGTATCTATAGCAACGGATCCGATAAAACGGTCCTGTAAATGCGATGTGAAAGTCACATCTAGTAGCAACGGATCCGTAAAAAACGGTCCTGTAAATACGGATCCGCTGTGTGAACGCACGGTAACGCGGCAGAAAGAGAATGTGCATACAATAATAGGCACACAGCGCTGTGCTATTTGAAATTGTACTTTATTGCCGTGCAGCGAGAGTAGCTTATTATTTTGATTGTCCTCGCGCGGATGGGCTTCTGTACGTTTAGTAAGTACTATTAATATTCTTTGACTTGACTGTCGAAATCCAGTTTTTTGTCAGTTAAAAGCGATAAATCGCTATATCATATCGTGTTTTGGTGATTATGCTACGAGTGGTAGGGGCTCTAAAATGCATTATGTCTAGGTGGATAAGTTGCGATCGCAAGTGTCGGCTCAAGAAGCAGCGGCGGCAGAGACTGAAGCGGAAGTGGCCGCGCGAAGGGCCGCCGCGCAGACGCTGAAGGAGAAGGAACGCGCGCTGCAGCAGGAGGCGGCCGAAGCGGAAGCGGAATGTGACGCGCTCACTTCGCAGCTGAGGCGTACTGTGCTCGCGCTTAGTCAGGTAACAACGTCATCATCATATCAGCCGCACGATACACACTGCTGGGTATAGACTACCTCAAGGATATCGGTCCTGCTCTGCCCGCATCTAGCTGCTTCACGCTATCTTCACTAGATTTTCGGTCCACCTTGACCCCAACAGCCATTAGTTCTTTTCGCTGTGTGTCCCGGCCACTGCCACTTCAGCTGAGCAATCCTTTGAGTGATATCGGTTACCTTAGATCTTCTACGGATCTCAGAATTTCCGATTCGATTCGAAATGCTGACCATGGTTCTCTGGGGACCTTGCTTGGGGATCATGCTGGGGACCTTGACCCTTCTTTAAGATACCCTTAGTTAGTGAGTATCATAAATAAGTAAAGGTTAACAAGCACAAAAAGCAGCAGCAGAAACAGACGTTAATGGAGAAGGACGCGCGCTGCAGCAGGAGGCAGCCACAGCGAAAGCGGAATGTGACCCTCTTACTTCGCAGCTGAGGCGCACTGTGCTCGCGCTTAGTCAGGTAACATTATAGTGGTCATGCTAGGGGGTTAGAAGTGGCCGCGCGAAGAGCCGCCGCTTAGTTGCTGAAGGAGAAGGAACGCGCGTTGCAGCAGGAGGCGGTCGAAGCGGAAGCGGAATGTGACGCGCTGACTTCGCAGCTGAGGCGCACTGTGCTCGCGCTTAGTCAGGTAACAAAGTTGACAAGTACAAGAATCAACGGCAGTACAGACGTAGGCCACAGAACGTAACCTTTCACGTCTTTTTTAACAAAAGTTTAATAGATTTTAAGTTATTGAGGGTGTCCCTTCTATTTTGCACTTTGCAAAAGTTATTGACAACAGACATTTTTACATGTTTGTTTGATTTCAAAATGGAAAACATTTTTTATATGAAATGAAATATGAAATCGGTTGTTTCAGGCCAATATTAAGATATCTCACCTCGAAGAACAACACCGGTTGATAGAGAACGCCATCGAAGCATTGTCTATGGGCGGGGCAGCCGCCACCGCCGCCGCGTCGCTGCAGCCGCAGCACTCGCGTCAGCACCTGGAGGCACTCGTGCGAGGCGCCACGCCCAGCGACGCGCTCGTGAGTACCACATACTACACACCATACTCTCTCACGCACACGCACACACACTAAACACACACACACACACACACACGTACATACACACACGCACACACACACACATACGGACACATTGATTGAGTGCCCAACCGACAAATTAATCTTCGTAACACAACAATAGGTACATCGAATAAAATAGGAACATAATTGACGTATAAAATTTACCAACTATTTGACGATATAAATTTCAAAAACGTTAAAGATGCATCATAAAAATGTATCACTGTACAGTACACAATGTTCAATCTAAAGTTATCATATCACACAATACTAAAACTGCAATAAATTTGCCGTCATAAAATCCACGAAATAAAAATCTATCATAAAAATTTGAACAATTACACGGACCCCTGTGGAAAAGGACACACACATTTTACCACTTAGGCAGTGTATATCTTTCAAACTTTGCAGTGTATATCTTTCGAAAAAATTGTCTTAGGGACCTCAATGTCATTTTTAAAGACCTATCTATCAGCCCCGCACGTATTATTTGATAAAAGAAAAATATTTTTCAGTTTCAGTTCCATGTATGAGGTCCAGGTATGAGGGGAGCCCCCCTTAATCTTTTATTTTTTATTTTTGTGTAAAAATCGTAAAGCGGTTTACAGAATACTTCTACCTAACCTACTAAGTTTTAACTGTGTAATCCTAATCCTTCGGAATAAACTGGCTGTGACATACGGACGGACGGGCAGGCAGACAGACAGACATGAACCTATAAGGGTTCAGTTTTTTGCCATTTAGGCTACGAAACCCTAAAAATCAGCTGTTTCATACAAAAAACTATAAAGAAAATATCAAAATGTATGAAACATCTGTTTTTTTCATGATTCTAGAGTTGGTCCCATAGTAAAAGTTGTTCAGTTTGATGGTCCCTATCTACCATATTCGGCATTAGAGGTATTTTTGTAACACGTTGTATATCGTGCTTCGGTGGTCATGTAGGTTGATACACAGGGGTCCATGGAACACACTTTAAGCATCGCCTTAAAGTGTGTTCCATGGACCCCTGTGTGGCGGTGGTCTGCAACAAACGCCGTAGGTCGCGTCCGGCGTAACGCTGTACGCGGCCTACGAATGCTTACTATGGAAATGTACTTGAGTGCTCTATGTCACACGCTTGACGCCGTACGCTACGCAGTCATTTTGGAGCATTCTGGCGTACGTGACGTCGCGTTTTTGTCGCGCGGTCTCGTTGAAAATGGTGAAATTTTCTAAATACGAAAGTATTCTTTGAACTTGATATTGTTAGTATATAAATGTTTTTTTATCAACGTATTGAAACAATCCTCAACTTCTCTCTTCACGAACAGGTCGTGACGCCTTTTTGCTTCTCTCCTGTTTTAAGACCCTCTTCGAGAAGAAGAACACTTGAAATTGTATGTTCATCCATTATTTTAATCACTCACGTTACGTCCGTTTACATTGAGCGCATGCGAGAAACTAAAAACAGTTCCGAGTGACCATCGCAGTGACGCTGGAAGCCGCGTCCGGCGTCCGGCGTCTGGGACGCTGGACTCGGCTTCCAGCGTCGCTACCGGAGTTTTTTGCAGACCAACGTCTAAGAAACCCTGGTGTGCGATTCTGGAGCTGCGAATAATTCTTTATTCCTTCTCGTTTGTGCAGGAGGACGATTCGTTCTCGAAGAACGAGTTCGGCGCCATGAACGGATCGGCGGGGTTCGGCGCAGACCCGTTCAAGGATTCGGCGTTCTCCGGCGTTACGCCTAATGATCCCTTCGCACCCGCCGGAAATACCTCATCTTCTATTCAGGTCTCATTTTATTTATTTGTAACGGGTGTAACAAGACCTTCAACGAAGCCGAAGTCCACGTATTCCGCCCATCATCAGGATCATTTTTGTATTTGAGACTATACCTGGGAAACCGATAGCTACGAAGTTATTGAAGGTCCAA
Organism: Agriphila geniculea; assembly: GCA_943789525.1. Lineage (NCBI taxonomy): Eukaryota > Metazoa > Arthropoda > Insecta > Lepidoptera > Crambidae > Agriphila > Agriphila geniculea. The sequence goes on along the minus strand of OX038869.1, from coordinate 21,775,210 downwards.
GTCAAAAAATTTTTTTCCAAATTTTTATGAAATCTTATTTTATTCGTTATTGCCTATTTTTTGTCCAATGAAACATTATCAAAATTTTAAGTATATCGTAACAAACAATGGCTTCAAAACGTCGTCACTCGATGTATCTCATGAGCACGCACATAAACGCTGTCTTTCAACTCGGCCGCACGCAGCTGTGTAGCATACACTCGTAGGCGCGGCCTGTTGTACACGTTACATTGCGTGGTAAAGTATACAATGCTTTTTTAACACCAAAAATTAAAATCGTTTCCCAGCAATAATTTTGAACAGAAATGGTCCTGATGATGGGCCGAATACGTGGACCTCGGCTTCGTTGAGTGTCTTGTTACACCCGGTATTGACTATTAAAATCTTTGTTAGACACTTTTCGTGTTAATTGTTATCGTAAAAATCGTAAAAACGAGTTTAAAATTTAAAACACAAACTTGTTAATCATTGACTTTGAGTTTCAGTTTTGCATACCATAAGCGGTTTGAATTTTATTTGTGCATATTTTGTTATCGCTAAAATTAAATTACGGAATACGATAATCTGCAAATTACCGAGTACGATCGTTAAAGTGCGAAATTTGTGTGCGCGCATGGGGCCGGACAACAATGGAAAATCTATTGTCTCATTTTGTCTAGCTTGACGGGCTAAAGTAGCAGATTTTTGCACTTTACGTAGTTAATCTGCATATTAACGGATGCTTCTCCATTAAACCCCAGAAGACAACGTAATGGCCAAGGCTTCAGACAATTTAAGTTAAATATCTCTATTGAATAAATTTTACAAATTTTTTTGCGCTTCGCCGTCGCTTCCTCCGTTCGTTTTGGTCGTAGTTCTAACCTAACGTAATGAACTTTTTAAGACAATTTTCATTGAGATATATTGTATGCGTTGTTCGTTGAACAGGATGGATTCGGTTCGGACCCGTTCGCGCCGAGCAGCGCCGCGGACCCGTTCGCGGGTGATGCGTTCGCGCCCGCTGACAATAAGAATAAGGCTCATGATGAGGTAAGTAAAGTACACATTTCATGTATATCTTTAGAGAGTTTACCGATCTTTTATTTTACCTAGTAGACGAATAAAGTGTGTTTTTACAGGATGTATTAAAATTGATCATTAGCGCTTATTCGTTACATTTTGTAGAGTTTTTAGGAAAAGTATATCTGTAAGATTTTGTACTGAAAAGTTGTACAGTATTAGCACTAAGTAGGGTAGGAAATGCTATAAATGAAAACTGTTTTCTCTAAGACCTAGATATCTACGTCAAAATATTGTTAGCCACTTCAAAATCACAAAAATTGCAAAAAGTTCGATTAGTCGGTCACTTTCTGTATTAGCTGATCTAGCTCTTTAGGAATTCGCTCGTCGCCCCTTCACGTAGTTAATCGTGGATGATGGATTAAAAATGTGATTGTTCCGTCCTCCTTAAGGCGAACATCGTCCGTTTGCGGTACTACACGCCCCCACACGCAACCGTTGCGCCCCGAATCTTATTAGCATAAAACACATAATAGTACAAGAACAGAAGGTACATTTCGCAAAAATTAAATAAATGGCGACTCTTGCTCCGACACAATAAAGTGTAATTCAGGTCGTACAGCGCTAATTCCCTACAGTTATATTCACTTAGAAGTTGCGTATCATACTCTCATCTCTTCTAAGGGCCTGTCCACATGACAACGTCACGACGTCGTCAACGTGAAACGGTACGGTGTCGCGACGCGGTGCGTTGAAGTGACGTGCAAATTTACGATGCCGCAACGTCACACGTTGTCGTGCCTTGAAAAATTCCTATACATTCTTCACTCACGTACAGCGAAATAGCAGTCTCTTTATCAATATGGATATAGCAGTCTCTTTCTAAATATGGATATAGTTTTGTTTTTACGATCGGTTCGATCGATTTGCGGTTTTACATTGATTTTGAGCTCGTATGCCGCCCACTAGCTTCCCATGCGACGTCAGACTCGTACTGTGCATTAGCACGACGCGACAGCGCATCGCGCCGCGACAACGCACCGTTACACGTTGACGACGTCGTGACGTGGTCATGTGGACAGGCCCTTACGATCTTTAGGGTTTCTTCTTTTGAAATATTTTAAATTAGCGGTCACCCGCGACGTGGAAATTTATCTGTATATTCATCAGGAACAGTATTTTTTCGGGATGAAAAGTGTCTTTCTATGTCTTTCCTATGTCCTTCTCTGTCCTCCTGACAACTGACAACATATGCAAAATTTTATGATGATCGGTTGAGTAGTTAAGACGTGAAGGCGTAATAAACAAGTAAACAAACAGACAGACTTTCGCATTTATAATACACGGTAAATTTTAAGTATAACTTAAAATGAAATGAGTGTATGTCTTCCATATTCTAATCGAGTATGTCAGTTAAAAGTTTCAAGCTTCGTACAGACTGAGGCGAGCGAATTGCGCGCGTCGCTCATTTTGACAGATTTTGATCACGTAACTCAAAGCAATAGCCATAGCCATTGCCATAGCAATTTCTTTGACAATGGCTATGGCTATGGCTATCGCTTTGAGTTACGTGATCGCACTCGCGAATTTCGCGCGGAATTCGCCTCAGTCTGTACGAAGCTTCAATATTTAATAATTAATCAAGATATTGTGGTTTGTTTATGCCCCAAAATTTTACTGATTTCTGGATTTAGAGCTCATTCATAGAATTACAAGCACGTAATTAAAAGAGATTATCTTGTTTACCTACGTAAATAACGAAAAGAATGAATCTACGCACGCGTTTTGCTATTTTTGAGAGTTTGCCGATTAACCAAGTTTTTTTCCGATATTTTCAAACTATTAATTTTTTACTTTTAACTGCACGTTCATATTTAGAAACGTGATCTAATATTCCCATTTCATTTTTAGATATTTAAAAACTAACGGTGTATTAGTAAATAGGGAAGTAAGGATGAACTACTGCGTACCAAATCATAAAAGGAAAGCAATGGTATGCACTGTACTGTAGTCACCCGGTCTAGACTTTTTTAATTGATAAGAAGAACGGGCGCAAGAAACTTATCAGCTTTATATTTTAGCTTTTATTAGTGTGGTATTAGGTTCAGTGTACGATTGCTCGGTCGTCCGTTCTCGGTCCTCCACGCGCCCACGTGCACCCATTATTAGTTCCACCCTCTGCGTGGTTAGGTCGCCACGGAGATAGGTATAATATGTGATCGTATCGTCCCTGGTAGGCGTGGGAGGCGGACCCGTTCGCAGTGCTGCACGCGCCCACGCGCGCGTCGCCCACGCCGCGCCTGCCGCCCAAGCAGCCGCCGCCGCGCCCCGCGCCGCCGCGCCCCACGCCGCCGCACAAGGTACGCGCCATGCACACGCCCACTACACTACATACACTATGCGCTCAGTAACGCGGCGGCTGTCTGCCGAACCGTGAGCTTCCCATACAAACGTAATACCAATATGATTTGTAATATGAGCATGATAAACTCGTCTTGTAATCTTATTATGCCTTTAAACGAGCAATTCTTATATGTGTGTATATAAATTTATTTCTGTGATCTCGGAAACGACTCTAACGGTAATATATATCCAACGGTAAAAATAGGTTTGGTATTTTGGATTTTTCCCGTCCCCGCGCACCCCTGTATTTGTCTACTGTGCAACGTTCCGCACGAAGTCAGAGCCGCCAAGTTATTTTGCGCATACTGTACACACGAGTACAGAACCTAAGGGCACAAAATGTTCAGTAGACACAGAAGAGTAGATCTGCTTCAAACGAATTGCAGTTTTCCAACACTTTTAAAGACCAATGGGGAATGTCCGAAAAAATCAAATTGGCTTAATATTTTTTTATAGATAGGAATAAGCTCCCTTATAAAAAATTCAGAATTTTCGGTTGTGAGAAAAAATTTAAAAAAATTAAAGTCTCTTCGACTTCACAAATGTAGGAAAGTAACAGCAGAATGGAAATTATACCTTTGCCAACACCTGCCACTATGACAACAAGAATTAAAAACAAAAAGTTTTGACATTTTGTGTTGAAATTTTTTTTTAAATACCATGTTGTGGTTGTGGCAGGTGATATCAAAGGTATAATCTCCATTCTGCTGTTACTTTCCTACATTTGTGAAGTCGAAGAGACTTTAATTTTTTTAAATTTTTTCACGCATCCGACAATTCTGTTTTTTTTTCTATTACTAAGGGAGCTTATTCCTATCTATAAAAAATATTCAGCCAAATTGATTTTTTTCGGACATTCCCCATTGTCAAAAAAACACGTTTGAGTAATTAGGCCAGTCAAATTCTAGATTAAAAACACTAAACGCAATATAAAGCTGCATTTTTGGTATGTTATTTGGACCTCTTAGAGGAGTATAAAACTACGTTTTGCAAGCAAAAAAGAGTTTACTACCTGCGTAATACGAGAAAATCTGCATTTTTTTCAGTTTTTGCAGTTCAGTTCAAAAACTATGGACTTTAGACATTCGTTGCTACTATTATTTTGAAAGTATGAAAGAATTAACGGCACCGTATCTCTAATAGTTTTTGAGATATGATGCTTGAAAAATATACAACACTCATCGGCACATCTAACCGCCCTCAACGTTATTTTCATACAAACATGTTCACTTCACAGTCTCATAAATAAAAAAAGGTTGTGCATCTCTGCAATGATTTGTGTGTTAATAAATTAGTCAGGTGTTCATTTTTCGAATTAGAATGTCATAAAAGTATAGACACCTCAATTTCGCCAAAAATGCAGCAAAGCAATGCATAATTTTAATTCTATGCAACGAGGAAATTGGTTTACCTTTCCCTCATTTTGGATAGCTGGAATGACAAGTCACCGTCACTTGTTACTAAAAAAAGAAATTTTTTGTTTGCACTAGGAGAGAACAAAACAATACGGTTTACGAGAATACATGCGAGAACTGCTAGTTGATGACGTAAGGCTGTTGCTAACAAATCTCGATTGCAATCGATTGAAAGCGCAGTTACATTGCTACTTTAAGTAAGATAGTTGTCACTTTGGTTCTTAACTAAAGCAGCGATTTAACTGCGATTTCTGTCAGAGTTGATTGCAACAAAGTTAGATAATTACCCCCCTGGAGTGAATGAAAATTAGATATAAAAAGGCCCGGGCCTCATGTCTGGGGAGCAGTGGCAATAAAAACAAACAAACAAATGCGGTAGTATTTTCGAATACGGCCAAAGCCGACTTTCTGTCTAAAACACACAGACTTTTTATTTTGTGCCCTCGGGATTCTTTAATTTATTAGACGGTTCAAAACGGATTGCTGCTGCGCGACAGCATATCAGAAATTGTATCGCATTTTGGCGTCCTTGTTTAATACAAAAGAAGTCGTGCGATAGCAGTCCGAATCACGTCAACACAACATTTGCTATTTAAACAATGAATTTATAAAATGTTTTTTTTTCTTTAGTGAATACTATCGATATAATTTTTCTTTAATATTTTTGAAATATTTGAAGTGCTAAAATTAATAAATCTTTATTATTTAGATTACTGTTATGGGAAATTGACATTATTTACTACTTTGCTAATTAAAAAACTGAAAAATATGTTTCGATAATATTATGATAAAAAAGCAAATGATGACAATTTCTCAAACAGTGTCGAGTAGTTTTAAGCTAATGTTTAATTTTCAGATTTTGTTTGATCCCCAAATTGTTTTTGGTAATGTGTTAACCCCTCCCGTCCCGCAGCATGTCAGTGGTTTACTAAGAGTACAGTTAATTTTATCTAGTACTTAATAGTACAGTTAATTTTATCTAGTACTTTAATAGGACAGTTAATTTATCTAATATTTTACCTTTAACGCTGCAGAGAAAGTAAAATGTACGTAAACCCCTTTAGTGCACGTTTTGGTTACGTACACGCACGTTAAAATTTGGAATAAATATGACAATGCTTTTTTAGATTGTTTGTGTTAGTATATGTAGAGAATGGCATTTTATTGTTTTTGTTCGCTTGTTTGTTATAAAATGTCAGTCTCTTTTTGGTGATCCTCAAGAGTTGTTAAACGTATGATTTATTTGAATTGTATGTTATTAGTGAACTACAGTAAATGTTGCTGCGCAATTTTACTTTCTCTGTTCTGTTTTGTTGAATGCCATTCTCGTAATAGTGTTTAATGTCACATCTTTGATAGTACTTTTTAATTTGTAGAGCCTACTTCTATTTGTGAAAAGTAATGTTTAGTTAGTGTGTAAAGTGAAATTCTTGTTTGCTTTAAATGGTCTCTATGGTATGGTGAAGGCTACCGTTTTTATGTTCATTGTAGATAAAACTGAAAAGGGATTGATTCTTATTTTGCATTTTGGATTTGCATTGTATCAATAGATGTGACATTTTTAAGGCTTTAATTGCTGGCTTTCTTATGTAGCTCATTTTTCATATCATTCCATTCAGAATTGTTCATTTAATTATTATTCTATATACCGCACTACCTGCATTGGTTTCACAGTTTAGATTTCACTTATTGTGAGCGCCTATGAAATGTTAGTATTGCATGTTTTTTATTATTTTATTTAAAAAAGTATCTCTCTGCTTATATTTATCCTCCTATAATTTTTTTATCACCTTTTACGATTCAGTTCATTTTTATTTATTTATTAAAACCATTATCTTCTCTAACTTACGTGTATAATACAATAACATTTATTACTATTATATCAAACATTGCGCGACTTCATCTGTCTTATTTTGAAATAAAAATGTAATTTTTATCAAATGTGTCTGTTCGTTAAGCGCCGATTACATATTCCGATCTAGCATCCGATCTCAGAACCAATTTCGTGTTGCCATCCGTACTTGACAATGAAATATTGTATGATAAATTCGATTTTAAAAGTGAATTTACACTTTATTGGAAAGGTAAACATTGTTAAATTAGAGATGAGAATCGAAAATAAAAAATATAAACAATGTTGACCTTTCCGTTATTTGTGTAAATTCACTGTTCAAATTGAACTCATTTTATGGGTGGCAACTCTAAATTGGATTCCTAAATCGGACACTAGATCGGTATATGTATCGCGGCTTTAGAGTTGAGGTCGCGCGGTGTGACGTCACGTGTCACTGCCACTAACATGCTAACCACGGCTCGTGTGCTTGTCCCCACATTGCAGCGCTAAGCGGACGCGGCGTCGGCGAGGGCGACACGTGCGTACACTCTATCTCTCTCCCCCACAGCCGACTAGCGCACCCTCTCACTCACCCGTTTGTTGCGTCCAGGCCCGCGCGGCCAGCGCCATGGACTTCACCGAGGACCCGTTCAAGGACTACCGCTACGAGGACCCCTTCAACATCGCCGACCCCTTCGCGGAAACGCCCGACGCCGCCCGACCGCTGCGCACCACCTCCCTCGCAACGTTCGACACCGATGCCTTCTTCTCCCCCCCTCCCACAGTCAACGGGCGAAACCCCCCTACCCGCGGAGGCCGAGTATCCGCTCCCCCTATCGCCGCCGACCCTTTCCCCCGCCCTGACGACTCGTGGGCGGCTTTCCCCGTCGACAACTGGGCCGCCGACGACGCCTGGGCCGGCCCGACGAAAACCGACGCCAAAGCTGACGCGTGGGCGACGAACACGAACAAAAACTCGAACACGTCGAAAACCGACAACTGGGCGAACAAGACCGACACCCGAGCGAAGGACGACTGGGCGGACTGGTCCACCGACCACAATAAGAACTTGAACGAAACGTGGCCGAGTACGTTGCCTAGTAAAAAGGAGAAGAGTCCGAAGCCGGTGAAGTACGCGAAGTCGTTGGTGCATACGATAGGTGGGATCGGGCGTAGTAGAAAGAAGGGCGGTGGCGGAAGTGGCGGTGGCGGTGGTGGTGGCGGTGGCGGTGGCGGTGGCGGTGGCGGTGTCGGTGGCGGTGGCGGTGTCGGTGGCGGTGGCGGTGGCGAATGGGGATTGCCATCAGAAGAACAGCAGTGGGCGTGGGCGGCGGCGGAATCCCGCCGGTTGCAAGCCGCCGCCGACGCCGCTAGAAGGCAGGAGGACGCCGAATTGCAATTAGCACTCGCCATCTCAAGGCAAGAGAAGTGATCTGCCCTTACTGGACTAGACGAACGAACGTCCCGAGCTTACGAGTCCCTTGTTTATCATACTAACGAAAGCGGTTGAGAACTATGGCCCATGGCCAAATAAGTAGGAATTCTAAAGAAAATGTACACTCGTGAGCTAAAATATGAAATCACAGGCCTATTTTCATACAAACGAGGTATTTATATATATTTTCGGAATCATTCTTTTTAATTAATATATTCATGTTTTGCACCCAGATATAACGAAAGGTAGATCTAAGTTGGGTTTTAGTTTCCCAGAACAGCTGTCGTATTCGCTGGGTGCGAAGGTATAATAATCGATCGCAGCGCTCATGGTGGCAAAAAGTAGAAATAATGAAGGCTCTGTAATCTGTTTGAAAACGATATTAAATTGATTACTAGCGATACAGGGCCAATTATATATGTTTATTAACTTACTGTACCGTCATTCGAAGCCTAAATAATGAGAGTGGCAACCCTGTTTTTCTATTCTGTGGCGGAAATAGTGTGTCAATTGACTAAAATTCACCCCCCCTTCCTGTCGTAGCCGGTTTTAGTTTTCAAATTCTCCACCAGGTGGCGAAGTTGTGCTGTTTAGCACGAAGCCATTTTTGAGTCATTGGTGATTCGTTTTTCGATCTGTGCGGACGTTTCGCGAACAACTCGTAGTCGCGAATAAAAGTGTGTCGATACAACGTAATCAACAAGAAAACGTAAGTACTATTATAATAATCTTTCTATAACGGTGTTACCGTTTGGTTTTTTAGTTTGAATAATCTTTGTTTAACGGTTTTACTGTTTGGTTTTTAGTTTGATATGAATTCAAAAAGTTCAGATGATGATTGTTCCTCGTCGTCAAATTCTTCTGAGAAATCCAATGCACCTCAGTCGGCACCTGCAAAATTGCACGCGCCAAAGAAAAGAAAAGCCGTTGTTCAATCGGAACCAAATAATGCTAAGCGATTTAAAAAATCCGAAAAATCGGCTGAGCTGCGCAAGCTCGCGGAGCAAGTTAATAATATTGAAAATTTGTTATCTCGTGGTATGCTTCCTCAATCAGCCTTTTATAATTGCCGTACCCTGTGCCTTTACCAGTGAATAGTGACGATGAGGTCAGTCTTAATGTTAGTAATGAATTATTTTCCGATAACGAGTGCAATGATGAGTCTAAGTCTGTACAAATTGACTCTAGTGTTAACTTTTCTATCAACACAGTTTTAAAGGAACCGCCTCTTCCTAAATCATCTAAAGTTCATCTAGATTTATTGCAAAAAGTTCAACATTTTGATAATCCCGAGTGGCGTGACGTACGTTACTCGGAAGTTCAAAAAGCATATTCTACTACCCCCGGGTTTGTGGAACTTGAATGCAATGACGAAGTTAAACCTTTTGATAGGTTTTCAAATTTTTGTGTAACAGAGCGAAGTTACGCCGCCATAACACAAGCTGTGATGAATCAAAAAGACGCCGCGCAGGCTGGTTTTGAAGCACTTTTCAGTTGGGCTTCAGCTCATCCGAAAGACTTATCTGCATCAACAATTAAAGATAAATTAAATGAGGTTTTTATTGAGGGTAGTTACAATAAAATATCAAACCACTTATTGCAACTCGCATGCGGCCACAGGGCCGATACAATCGAACAAAGACGAGACTCTATATTGAGATCTGTGAAAGATAAATTCTTGCGATCCAAGTTACGTAATATTCCACCCACAAGTTCTTTTTTATTTAACAAAGATGCTTTTTCTAATGCAATAGAAAAAGCCGGTGGTGTGAGCAAAGCTTTTTGGCCTATTCGTAATACATCTCAGAAATCGAGTTGGACAGCTGCGCAAGCTGGACCGTCAAATACAAAGACACCCGCGCAGGGTTTTCAATTTCAAGGTCCAAAGGGACCATATGGCAGGTTCCCGCAGAGCCAGCCCATACAAAACGTGTATTCATATGGGTATCAACCCTATTATGTCCCACCACCGGGAGGTCCGTCATTTACCAACTATTATCCAACGATTCCCACGCAGGGAAATAATTACCCGGTTCACTTAAACAGAAGGTTTGCGCAAAACCATTATAAACCGAGACCTGATTCTAGCAGAAACAATCAGCAAAGGTCTAACCTTGATGACAATGTTGGTAAAAGTCAATCAAAGCTGAATAATAAAAATTTTCGCTCCAAGCGAAAGTTCTGACTCAGACACGTTCGAAGCGGGTCGTCTAGCGCATTATGCACATGTGTGGGAGAAATGTCATGCTCCAGAGCCAATTTTAAACATAATCTAGGGTTACAGAATCCCATTCAAGCGCAAACCTCCTCTTTGCATGCCTCAGTCATTAGCCCACAAGCGCCAGACCAAAAGTACACCTCAAATGGAGGCTGCCATAACTGCTTTGATAAAAACAGGTGTATTGGAACATGCACCTATCTCCCCCAGTTTTGTATCACCCATGTTTTTGACGGCCAAAAGCGATGGAAGCATGAGGCCAATATTCAACCTTCGCACGCTCAACGACTATGTGATTCTATTCAAATTCCGGCTGATAAATATGCAAAGAATACCAAATTTCTTACAGCCATACGATTACCTTACAAAAATAGACCTATCAAATGCTTATTTTCACGTGCCGGTGGCTCCCGCTCACAGGAGGTTCTTGAGGCTGATATTCAATCGAAAATTGTTGCAAATGACGTGCCTCCCCTTTGGCCTTGCAACTGCACCACATGTTTTTGCAATGTTGAGCAACTGGGTCGCGCAGACTCTGAGGGAACAAGGAATAAGGATCGTGACGTATTTGGACGACTATTTAATAGCCAACCAAAACAAGGAAGTGTTGACAGATCAAATTCGGTACACGGTGAAACTACTAGAGGATCTGGGTTGGCAATTAAATGTCAAAAAATCAATCCTTACCCCCCAAAAGTCAATAGAGTTCCTAGGGATTTGCTGGGACCCTTGGTTGGGACTGAAATGGCTTCCTGTCAAAAAGTGTTTGTCCATAAAAGCAAAGGCAGAACCGATCTTGTCCAGACAAACGGCCCATTTGAAGGAAATTCAAAGCATAATAGGTCTCATAAACTTTGCAAGTTTCGTGGTGCCTCGCGGTCGATTGAATCAAAGAGAACTTCTTCGCTTTTGCAACCATCTTTTGAAAATGCATTCCTCTCGCCGCTTAAGAGTCCCAAAAGAGGTCATATACGAACTAAAATGGTGGATAGAGAACAAAAGTGCTCATTCTCGGCTTCACCAATTACCAGCCAGTCACTTTATGACGACCGATGCATCGGGAATAGCGTGGGGAGCCCGAGTCGACGACCGAGAACTTTGTGGCATTTGGTCCCCCCAAGAAACAAAACTGCATTCGAATGTGAAAGAAATGCTCGCTGTGCTTTACGCTCTGAGAGATCAATGTCTTTACCTAGCCAATTCCACGATTTTGCTTCAGAGCGACAACAAAACAGTAGTGTCATATCTGAAAAAAGAAGGGGGTTCAAAATCCCAACATTTAATGAAACTGACACGCGAAATTCTCACTATTCTAGACTATTACCATATAAATCTGGTCGTTTATCATCTGCCAGGGACATTGAACAGCGAAGCAGATCGCTTGTCACGAATTCAACTTCCTCCGGAATGGCACCTATTACCGGAAATAACCCAAGTAATCTTCAACAAATGGGGCACACCCCACATAGACTTGATGGCGTCCAAGACAGCACATGTAGTGTCACGGTACGTGAGCTTGGACCAGAACGATTTGAATGCGGAATTTCACGACGCCTTCAGCCAGCTATGGGACTATCCTCTTGCATGGGTGTTCCCTCCACCATTCCTCGTCCCGAAAGTCCTAATTCACCTGAACACAGCGAAGGGCGTGTTCCTGATTGTAGTTCCAATGTGGGAAAAGGTGTTTTGGAAACCAGATCTCAAGAATCGATCCCTAGCACCTCCGTTTACAATAAACCGCCTTCACCAAGTTTTAGTGGACACAACAACCGGGCTACCTCCGCCGAAAGTCCACGAGATGACCCTGCAAGTCTGGAAATGTGGGAGTGGACATCGAAGCTGACAGATTGGACTCCAGAGCAAAAAGAACTACTGAAATCTGGCTGGCGAGACTCCTCTCTTAAAACTTACCAACATGCATGGCGCAAATGGTTGCAATGGTGCTCAGGTAATAATATTAATAATCCTTATAACCCTGATGGCTCTCAATTAGCCCGTTTTTTAATTGATCTGTTCCAAAAACAAAAACTAGTATACAGTACTATTTTAGTATACAAATTTGCAATATCTACACTTTGTAATCCAGATTTTTCTGAAAGACTCAGTTCGAATATTTTAGTTAAAAAAGCTTTAACTTCTATTTCAAATCAAAGGCCCAAAGATATTATTAAACCTCCTATCTGGGATGTTGACAAGCTAATAGATTGGTTGTTAAATACAAATTCTGATCCTAATAATTTACATCAGTGCTCTAAAAGAGCTGCTACGTTACTGTTACTTTGTTCAGGACGCCGAGTCCACGATCTAACACTCTTAGCAGTAGATAATAATCACTGTTCTATTTCAGATAACATGATTATCTATTGGCCCAAGTTTGGGTCGAAGACAGATAATTCTGATGTTCGGCAGTCTGGCTGGCGGCTAACTCGTAACACCGAGCAAACTGCAATTGATCCAGTTTATTGGGTGAAGCGAGTGATACAATTGTCTAAAGTAAGGCGAGCTCAATGCAGTATCAATAATCTATTCATCACGACATGTGGTGAACCAAAACCAGCCTCCCGTACCGTCATTGCAGGCTGGGTGAGGCGTCTCCTGAATGAGGCGGACATCAAAGCAAGCGCCGGAAGCGTAAGACCTGCAGTAGCCTCCAAAAACTGGATCTCTAACTGCCCACTAGATGAAATCCTAGCTCGAGGTAATTGGCGTTCCCAGGACACCTTCAAGAAATATTATTGCCGAGAAATTAAACCCTATCGGAATCAAACAAATGTGGTATCTGCTATGTTTTCACCCATAGCCAATTAATAACAAAATAATCAACATACTTTCTGATTTTTCATTTAATTATTTTGTTGATTTATTTACAAAAAATAGTTGGTAATCTTACTTATACATATGTACCTTAATATATTTAATTAATCCCAGTATCATTTCTTGATTAGCGACTAATAACTAGAACTTCTATTAAATCTTACCATCATACTTAATGTAAAGGTGAATTTTAAAAACTGTTGTATAGCTCTAAATATTAATTAGAAATAAAACAATCATTAAATTATATAAAAGGTTTATTGTTCTGTTTTACATTGATTTTTTTTTCTTTCTTTAATGGTTCTAAATATTAAATAAAATATGATTCTGCTCAGTACACAATCTTCTTATTAACATCCTTAACATAGTTCCCTATGGGTCCATGCTAGTTATTTTTGGGCTTCACATATTTCTCCACCAGGCGATATCAAACAGCTCTCATTATTTAGGCTTCGAATGACGGTACAGTAAGTTAATATCAGCGTTTTACCTAACAATAAAACGCTTATTAACTACTTACCTCATTCGAAGCCTACTTTTATATCTGCCTGGCTAATTCGAGCCAATGACTCAAAAATGGCTTCGTGCTAAACAGCACAACTTCGCCACCTGGTGGAGAATTTGAAAACTAAAACCGGCTACGACAGGAAGGGGGGGTGAATTTTAGTCAATTGACACACTATTTCCGCCACAGAATAGAAAAACAGGGTTGCCACTCTCATTATTTAGGCTTCGAATGAGGTAAGTAGTTAATAAGCGTTTTATTGTTAGGTAAAACGCTGATATTATCACTTAATAAAATTATTAAAGTAGCTTTATCCGCTTGTTTTACAAAATCTATAACTAAAAAATAAGTAAACAAACCCTAATATAACCAAAATAAAACACTCTTTTTGAATAGATCTTACTTGCCATGCCATATTTAATTTAAACGACCAAAAATGATTTCACAACACTTTGTCCATCCAAATCACAGTAATTTTGAAATTTACATTAATAACACAATATGTACAGTATTTTTTAATATTTTGTCTCAATGTCGCCATTACTTATCAAAACTTCAAAACGGTCAGGTCAGAGCCAACTAAGTTGCAACACGCTAGGTGGCGCTAAAAGCGTGCACGGAGCCAATATGTTTGATGGTTTGGTAACTTTTATGCTTTGGTTCTCCGTCCAGGATTAAACGAGCTGTGATCTGATGATAGCAATTTAAATAATGTCCTACATAAACCTAACGGATTAGACGAGTCGTTTCGCTCAGGGTTGAAATTAAAAAAAAACCTAAAATTGCATCAAAAGTACTGGAAATATAACACTAAAACTCCATGCGGTCTATGGTTTAAACGACTCTTGGATCTGTTGGGTTTCTTTAACGTTGTGGGCTTCCTCCATTCACTCTTTGGATGGCCATCATCAGATCGCACCCGATCAATCCCTGACGGAGAACAAAGGCTTAAAAGTTACCTTGTTTGTTTCATACAAACAAGGTAACTTTTAAGCCTTTATGCATGTGATTTCATATTTTTGTTCGCGAGTGTAGTAATGAAAATATATTACGAAGTCCGACCTACGCCCTTGCGTATTTTAGTTTGATTAAACGATATGTAATTATGTTAATCAATTACTTTGTATTGAAGTTCAATATTGGACAACGGTATTCTTAACCGCTAGTGGTCGTCCTTCGTCTATGGCCAGACTTGTCATACGGACAAGTATTTCGACTGCTGCATCCCAAGTCGGTACGAGATTATTATTTAGTGATACGTCGATCAGCATTCCACTAACGTGTGCGCACGTTTCCATGAAGAGTTCATTAACAGCTAAGAAACAAAAGTTCACTCTTCATTGGAAATAACAACGATACTAATTCAGCTATTTAAAAAGAATGAATATTAATTGTTTTAGCGTTATTGGCATATCTTATTATTAGCAATTATTAACATTAACAGGACATCGTCGCTAGTCAATTTGATATAAAACGTTGGGGTTCTTGAACAAATTACGAGTCTGGGCGTCAATAAACTGGCGTTGCAAACATTTAGAGAAATCTGTCATCACATCACACGGGAAGGTACGGGTTATATAGGTAGTCTAAAATATCTTATGAGTTATTAAAGTCTATGTGTATTTAGCAAATGGCATTATAGAATCTCCTCGCAACTTAAAATGACAGAATTTTCTATATGTCTGTGACGATTTGTAAAACTGTAATATATTGTTATCTACGAACCGAGGCCTAATTGCTGCTTCACCCTGTATAGTCTGTTAGTCTTAACTTTTATAATATTATGCATGAAACTTAACGCAATATGTATTCTTATGAATGTGCGTATACATTTTTATTTCACTATGGTATCTTAGACTACAAAACTACCAATATAGAAGTCACGCGAAATCAATGGTAACACTGAATCCATGATAAGTACGTTGTATATGTGATATTTATCTTTTGTTGTTTCTCACAAATGTGTCACAGTACTTTATAAATTATCGAGTCCAGAGATGGTTATACAGCTAGAAAGGTCTTTCTTTGTAACTACAGTGCTTTATGTAAATGTATACTTGTAAAAGCTATATAATCTGTATTTTTGACCTGTCTGTAAATTTTCTTTTAAGAAATTATGATATTCAAATGTAATAACTTTGTATAAATCGAATTATTGTTTTAATGTGTTTTGTATAAAGTTAAAAATGCATGACTGTTGAAGTACAACTTATGCATTTCGCTGTATGTTTTTTTGTTGATTTGTTATTGTTTTGATTATGTAGGCAATGTTTGAATGTGTTTGAATACTCGTGGTACACACATAATAATATATATCCAAAGTTATACCGATCGACCACCGAATGCTCAAATAAAAAGATTCGTGTATAATAAATTAATGTAATAAATGTTTCTATATTTTATTTACTGAATGGTTATCATATCGCGCTGTTTGTATTCTGTAGTGCCTTTTGCTGTCTATGTCGTCTTCTCCTTCTTGCGTATACCGAGTGAGTGATAAAGATTATGTGGTTATTAAAATTGGACACGATCGCTGAAAAAAAGGTGATTGTTTCTGTGAAAATGGGTCGTTACTTTGAATGTTTTACTGATTATTAAAAACGAAAAAAATAATAAAAAAATGTTGCAATAATAAGAAATTTTCTACCAAATTGGTAGATTTTTACCTAGCATTCGAAGTTAGCTATTTAGAATTGCATCACTGCTTACGTGCGCACGGACCCAACGCGCCGCCTCGGTACAATAATTAAAATAAGTAGCACATTCTTGTCGAGACATATATTTATATCTATCACGATTGTCTTTGGACACTGGATGTCTCCACAAGCAGCCCCTAGTGTAGGTTAGTTATAATAATATGTAATTGTAAACTAATTGTGTAACTATAACTGAAATACCAGTGTGTTTATGGGTAAATATTATCCTAAAGTTGTTATCTCTTTCTTAGGCTCTGTTGTTTGTGGTTCGCCGGACCGTGTGGCACAGTGGCACTCAAAAAATATTTTCTCACTGCACTTTGCACGTTCATTTAGTTAAATGTATAAATAATGCTATGCTGCTTTAGATATTAAAGAAAACTTATAATGTAATTGTTGTGATGTAATATTATTTTAAACAATTAAGTTGTTGAATTTTATAATAACTCTATTTTAGTCCGTCTTGTCAATTCAATTTCTGATGTCTGAAATGAAGTATATTTTATGTAGTTATTTACTCTTTATGTGTCGTCCTACGCGGTCCGCGATCCGTCTGTTATCAAGTATACAGTATATTGAATGTACTTCAATACTAGCGGAATAAACTTTAATTCTTGACGTTGGCGTGTATACGTGTATTTAAAGGCTAAATTAACGGAAACGACTAAAGAACAATGACCACTTCCCATACTAGCGTTGACCTGTCAAATTGCTTTTTTTTTAAAGTTGATGTACAATGATAATAAAGTTAAATTTGAATAGTTGCTATGACCGTAGAACACTAGTATTTATTGAATTTTAATTTGGCAATTAGAAAAATATCTATTGGTAAAATCAATGTGTCCTAATTGTAATGAATTTATATATTGCGGATTTTTGTTTTAGTTAGCAATTTATAAATAACAATAAATTCTCTATACTGACAGGATAATTTATAAAATTAACATTTTGACAGGTCAGAAATGGGCATCCTTCTTTGGTATACATACAGGTATGATAAAGTTGGTAGTGACGGTGTGCGGTACATGGTAACCAATAGAATAAGAATATTAGCTTCTTGATGGCAACCAATACTGACCTCACGCAATCCACTTTGCAAATATTGAGTCTCGGTGGAGTGGAATCGATTAGAAAATGATTTGTTAAGCAATACCAGAGGCCGTACTCTAAGCTCTTATAGCAACATTAAAATGATGTTGTTATACATGTCATGTATGCGCTACATGTCATGTATTCTCTTACCAAGCATTTATGATTGATTTATTTATACTGCCCGGCATATATATTGGCAAGAGAATGAAAGAGACAAAAGATGCGCAGTAGCCATAAACACTAAGTTTATGGCTACTGCGCATCTTTTGTCCCTTTTCTTCTCTTGCCAATATATATGCCGGCATCTGTACCGCATTAAATTTTCCATGATTTTCTATCAAGAGGCATTCTACACTATTTCACAGTATTATTTTTACCGCGTAAATAACTGATCAGCTTGTTGCCCGCAATTTTTTTGTTGATTAGTTTTTCGTCAGATGTTACGATGCTAAGGCCGTTTCGAGTTTTTTTACCTATCTATAGATTAGAGCCTAATCTATAGATAGGATCCTAATCATTAGGCAATACATTTAAAGTGTAATGGGCCCTACACACATGCGCAGGCCCGGCCGGAAGGCCGAAAGGGACGGAGCAATACAAAGACATAAGGACAACTTTCTCTTTCATTTGTATTGCTCCGTCCCTCTCAGCCTCTCCGGTCGCCTGTGCATGTGGAGTGGCCCATAAGCAAGATGGAAACCTTCCGTGCATTCGATTTTCTTAAGAGTGGCTTTATCTACAAATCTTTGGACAGTAGATATTTTATATATACAGGGTCATTTTGTAATTCACCATCCAAATTTTGAGGATGTGTTCAGTCCATGCTGAAACTGAACAACTTTCTCTAAGGAACACATGGCCAAATATGTAAAAAAATAACTGCTATCTGTACAAATTAAAGAGATCACGTGATCAATTTAGTATGATCAAAATTTTGTGGTGAAATTCGACTCATGTTTCAAGAAAGTAGTTTAGTTTCATGGACTGGACACAACCTTTAAATTTGGATGATAAATTCAGAATAACCCGATATATGGCCACAGATTATTAAAAAGTGATATGGCATCGTGTAGCTACGAGTATATCATCCAACTTTAGGCATATTGTTTAAAACTTTAAGGTTTCTGTCGATTAAAGTTTAGAAAAGCCAATATCATTAAAAAATAAAAGGTAAAATTGGAAATATTGTTTCGGAAAAGGTAATTGCCGAGTTATTTTGTTACAGTCATCAACTAAACAGAAAATATGGTCTTAAAATCGAAACTAGAAAGTTGATATTAATAGCTAATAGTTTTTTAACTGAAAAGAGATAAGAGAAGCCTTAAACTTGAATCTTCATATTTGTATGAAATATCTATCACAAATTAAGGCTTAGAAATTATTATAAACCTTAATGCGTTGATGGTTAAGGTGAAATTTCCCATGGTTATGTATGATGTTACCTAAAGAGCATGGGTGTAGCCATCGAAATGTAGATAGCGCATTATAAACGTTGGCGGTATTAAAATTAGTCATGTAGTGGATGTGTACGTGAAGTATCGAAAAATGTACCGGTGTTCGGGTATTTTTGAAGCTGGCAATACTGTTTTAAACGTTACTTTAGCGTATCATTATTTTATTGCCTAGTAAAAGATTTTAAGTGTGAGGAAAGATCATTTTGTACTTACAGTAAAGCTGGTCGCACATTTGTCAGTATCGTACGCGCGTGCCGCACGCACTGCACTTACGCTCGTATTATAGAATCAAACTCAAACTCAAATCTCTGCTTGAGTACAGTTAGAAAGAAATAGTGCTATTCATCGCATACGATGCACATCTATAATACGAACCTTAGAATTCGTTATATGAAATCATATGAAAGCTCCGCACGTTTCATCCGCACCGTATTTCTCTTAGTAAATTCTACTTAAAGGTGGATATTCCACCGAAAGTGGCGCCCTCAGTTTTTATTTAATAAGTTGTTAGTAAAAAAAAGATGTTAATAAAACTTTATGTGGTTTATGTGGAATGTACTATACAAAAATGTTGTGTTATATAAGGTTCTTTTTAAATAGTGCACAAAATTTTAAAGGGTCAATGTACTCATGCATAAAAACAACTTTTACTACGGTACCAACATTGTAATCGCGAAAAAAAATCAGCTGTTCCATACATTTTGATCTATTCGATTTTAAATTTTCTATGGAACAGCTGATTTTTTTTCGCTATTTCAATGTTGGTACCATAGTTAAAGTTGTTTGTATGCAAGAGTACATTGACCCCATAAAATTTTGTGCACTATTTAAGAAGGACCTTATATATCTACTGTAACATATGACATATCGTACTGGAAGCTAAGTATTTGACCACTCAGCAACGTAATATAATAAGTCTATGCCACTCAGTAATTGAATGACCTACCTACACTTTAGCAATGACTCGTGGTATTGCGCGGTAGTATACTTAAGTGTCGAGCTTTTATAGAAGCAAAGAATACTATAACTACTATAGAAGCTTGCTTTTCACAATCGATGTTGGCTGCCACTTATGATAGTTTTTCACAGCTTTTTTATATGCAACGAAATATGTAAGTTTTGCATTATCGGTGTACTCGTTGAAACTGTTTCCTGGCCTACACGTCTTAAATTTATGTCGCTACGTGTAGCGTGTACAGTAGATAATATGTTTGTCATTAAATTAATTTATAAAATGTGTCTTGAGAGCCAGGTATTTTGATGGCATGTTCTACTTACTAAAGAAATAGCTAAAAATACTTCAAAGATACAAAGATAGTAATGTTTGTGAAACTTTGTGAAACAATTTTAGCATTGTAAAAAGTTTTGGTACAGTCAACGGCATGCTGGGTTTTATTCAATTTTAAACTTAGATGCGAAGTCGTTAAGGTTCAAAATAAATTAGATAGTTTTGACAGTTTTGTATAACCTGACGTGCTGCTGACTGTACATTTACACGTGCCACTTTTATTCAGTTTTATAATTCGGTCGGCTTTAGCCATTAAGATAATTTTGAACAACAATTTTCGACTATAATTTTTAAGAAAAGTTATTGTTTGCATTGATTTCACAAAAAATAATAAATTTTATTAAAATACTTAAATTATAGTACAATGTACCTCATATCATAATTTGTTTTGCGTCGAGTGGATTGTTCTAAGATACAATAACTATATAAAGTCGAATCCTTGTGATTAAGAATATTATTGTAAGTACGGTCACGTACAAAATATAAATATACATACTTACTTATACCTTACATCAACAAAGTTTAATAAGCATGTCTAAAATCTTATACTTAGTCAAACTTTACACTGGAGAATGGTTTTTGAATCCTAATAAAATATCTTATTCATTAAAATTAACACAATCCTTATTAATAAAAGAAAAGTAAGTTTATACCTGGGCCCTATTTCACCAAGTCGACATTTATCAGTGATATAATTATGTCGGTTAATTTTACAATTATCGTTACTTTAATTAGGGACAAGTATGTTGTGAAACAGCGATATTTTTTACAATTGGACATATTTGTAGATTTGTGAGTAATTCTTGATATGAGATTGGAGCTGAGTCAAGTTTGCGTGACAATTGTCGACTTGTAAAAAATATCCCCTGTTTCACAAGTTCACAACACAAATTGTCCCCTATTTAAATAAGGAAAGTACTGTAAAAATTGCCGACATATGTCACTGACAAATGTCAATTTGGTGAAATAGGGGCCTGGTTTAACCAAAAATTGCATAGTAATATTACTTCTTACGTTTGAAGTCTCAAAGGGTCATATTCTTAAGCAAAACTTTTTGGTTAAACTAGCTGGAAACTTGATCTTCGTTTATTAATAAGAGGGCTAGCGTTTAAAAGTGTAAGTCTGGAAAAGTATGTTGTTTCTATTGTTCAACATCATTAAAACTGATTTAGATCACACTAGAATAAACGTAATTCCAAGGTTTTGCTAATATGTATACCTAATTTTATACGTGACTGTACATAGATGTTTTCTAATTGTAACACTGAGGGCTCTCTTCATACAGCCTGAAGCCCATTTTGTAGTATCTAGGCGTTAAGGGCTTTCTACACCTTCCGATTTAGGATGTCCGGCCAACCAGTCCGACAGCACGTCTTTGAGTTCAATATTGTACTAAATTTATGTTTTTATAGTTCAATATTGTCCAACATTTAGAAAATCGGACAGGTCGGATCGGGAGGTGTGGATATCTCTTTAGTTGCTTACTGGTTTATGGGGGAAGCCTTTCAGTATATCAAAATAAATGGAAACACTTATCTAATATAAATATAATCTAATGATTAGCTTTACGATGTTACTGGTATCACATATCGCCTGTTACATATAATCGTTAGCTGTGATTTGCTTTTATATGCTTGAGACCTACGCTTCGGTATTTTTCTATCTCTGTCCCGTTCTCTCGCATCTTAAACTTCATTAGATAGAGTGAGAGAGTTATAATGCAGCAAGTTTCGCTCTTACCGATTTCGTGCTATAAAACTTAAAACGGTGGAAAATTCAGAAGTGTGTCTCACGTAAGCTGATGAGATGACTGTATTTTCTATAAAAGAGTTTAATTTATATATTTTAATGGTCGATGTAATTCTGTTCTTAAGATAAGTTTAACAAACAGATGGTATAATTGTTCAAGCACGTCGTAGTAACATGCAAGATTAGAAAATTCTACTAGGTACTATATATAAATTATGGTTAAATTATAAAATAAATGTTTATATAAAGAAGTTGTGTACGTTTGTTATAATATAGCGTGTACGACCAAGTAAAAATTATTATTGAATGTCGGTACTCCGGGGTTGCGATTGATTATGAAGTAGCAAGTAACTCTGACGACCTAATTTGTATGGAAATTGTGTATGAATTTTGTTTGATGGCTGTGTTTTGTTGCAAGGACGCAATGTCGCTTACATAGTACATAATTTATTTTTGCACTGGTCACACTGTCTGGTTCTATGTTGGTAACAAGATTTTTTCTTTGAACGAACTATCAAATTGTAACATGGAACAGCCAGGTGGCATTTATTATTACTTTTATGTGGAATTTTATTGAAAAGCCAGTCGAGTACCAGCGTTCGTGCATTCGTCATTACCTGCTGACATGTATTCACTGTAATGATACTATGATATTATATTAATATGGAAACAAACAATTCCTGAGATAATAAAAAGGAAAAATTCAAAAATATGTGTTTTATTTTTTAACCATAAAGCGTATTGCACTTGTAAACAACAGTAATTACGTTATATGAGGTAAAATATATAAAAACATGTAATAGGTAGACTGGTTAAATGAGTCCTCGCCCGCGAAGCACAAGGGCGCGGGGGGAGACGAGAACGGGGGCCGTGAGAGGTGCGGGCGGCGGGACTCTTTTAACCGGGGTATGATAAAACATTCGAACATTTTATAATACTATAGTTACCTACTACTAATACACAGGAGAGCGACCTCCTGCTTACATGTCACAAAAATACTCAATTCTGCGTGACTAAAATAATACTGTGTTATTTATTTCCAATGGAGCTACGAAAAAGAAGGAATTATGAACGTAAATGCGATGTTACGTAGGCATTAATATAATCAGAAGTCTCATCTTTACGGCTTCAAACTTTCTACGCGGCATCTTGTACACCCTCAGTTACTGCAGTCGCAAATAAGTATTTTGTTATTACTTTAGCAAAACTTTTGTTTGAACAAGACTACCTAATCGTTCTCCGCTTCAAGCAGTATTGAGTGGTCACAGCAGACCCCAGCGTACGTAATCATCGACAACCTCGTTGAGTCTCTCAGCGCAGATGGCGTTGGTGTTCTGTAACATTGCCGCCATCCCCTCCACGCTGTCGGAACTGTCCTGCGCCTGTTGCACGTGCTCCATTTCTACCGTGATCATGGGGAGCATCATAACGGCAGCTAGCAGACCGTAGGGCTGCATCTGTTGTACAAAACGAAGATAAGACCGTAAAGGCCTACTCAAATCTAACCGGTATCCTGTACCGGTGGCGGTAACGGTATACCCGACCGATATTCCGACCGTATTTTGTATGGCATTACCGCAGCTATTGCAGAACACCTTTGAACAGCGCGTTACCGCATGCCCATCGGGATATTGTTACGCCACCGGTACAGGATACCGGTCAGATTTGAGTAGACTTTATACTGAATGACAGAACAGTTCCATATAATCCATATAAAACTATACATTTGAATTCGTCGCTGTAGGCACCGCGCCGCGTGCCGCTGCCCGCGGCTGTCATCCAGCTTACGGTCAAGGCACTTGGATTGGATCTAAGTTCTTTCCTAAATCCTGAACGATCAGACAAAGAAAAAAATGGAAAACAAGTAGTTTGCTGAACTTATACCTACAACTAAATCAGAACTTTAGCATCTAAGTCTTTCGGGAAGACACAATCAGGGTCGAGGTGAAGCCTCTCTAATCTGCCGTCGGTCGTACGTGGTGTTGGCCTCTGAATGTTGCGTCAGAGCCCGTAACCACGAAGTACATGAGGTCGTTGAGGGCGCTGCCATTTGCGTCGGAAATAGGGCATCCAATCCCGCATGTAATTTGTGATCTCGGTATTTGCGGGACCAATGATTTATGATCCCGCGGAATCTCGAAATTCGCGGGATCCCGCCGGTGTAAGATGAGCTGCTTATTAAATGTTGTGTAAAGAGGTGTTTTTAGTTAAAACTTTGCTGCTTGCTAAAAGAAAGTCCAAATTATACTGAAAATCTAATTGAACCCGTATTAAGTAGCGTAATTAGATGCACGATGTAAGTATTTACTTCTTACTGTCAACGAAATCAATCAAACAAAACAAACATGGCATATTGGCGATATCAACAGCGCGGTGCATCCCGCGCAAAGGACAAGCGCGCGGTCGTTCGCCAGTCAGTCATTCAGTATTCGCGCGTTGCGTTTGCGTCCCGCAAATCCCGCGGATCCCGCGCTGGTAATCTCGGTCCTTGCGAGACTGGAAAATGACGCGGGATCTCGGTATTTCGAGATCTCGGTATACCGAGATTGGATGCCCTAGTCAGAAAGCTAACATACCTCCTTTACTTCAGCATCGAAATCTTTCGGAAAGACACTATCAGGGTTAAGATGAAGCCTGGTGAGGGCCTCTGGTCCGCTCGTAGTAGTAGTGGAGCAGACGGTCGTAGTACCTACTGGTCTCTGAATGCTGCGTCAGAGCCCGTGAACACGAAGTACATAGGTCGTTGAGGGCGCTAGCTGCCATTTGCGTCGGAAAGTCAACATACCTCCTTTACTTCCGCATCGAAATCTTCTTTCGGGAAGGCACTATCAAGGTTAAGGTGAAGAGCCTGGTGAGAGCCTCTCTGATCTGCTTGTAGTAGTGCTCGAGCAGACGGTCATAGTGCTGGTCTCTGAATGCTGCGTCAGAGCCAGTGAACACGAAGTACATAGGTCGTTGTGGGCGCTGCTAATTTGCGTTGGAAGTCAACATACCTCCTTTACTTCAGCATCGAAATCTTCTTTCGGGAAGACACTATCAGGGTTAAGGTGAAGCCTGGTGAGAGCCTCTCTGGTCTGCTCGTAGTAGTGCTCGAGCAGACGGTCGTAGTGCTGGTCTCTGAACGCTGCGTCAGAGCCAGTGAACACGAAGTACAGGAGGTCATTAAGGGCGCTGCCAGCGCTCAGCGTCTGGTAGTCCACTATCACCACTTGGAGTTTACCATTCTGTAACATTTGCTTACAAATAAGTAAAATAATAACTTTGCTTGGTGAACTTCTGATTTATCTTATGATAATGAATTTAATAGAAAAAAGTAAAACTATTTTGTAAGTTAACTCCTCTTCTTATATACTTATAAAATGAATTACTGTTCGTTACTCTGGATAAATCTCAAAAACGGCTTGACCGATTGGAATAATTATTTTTTCGTTCTGTTCGTTCGTGCAAATTTTTGTAAGGGAATCGAAATTTTGGATTACTTTTGACAAAGGCACATTTTTGATAAATAGATAGGTAGAAGGAGGAGGTAGAAAAATATAACAAGTATGGAATCCATCATTTTACACTTATTAGCTTTTTTTCCATGTACCTACCTCAACGCCTGTTATTTTATTCTGAGCAATTCTGATTCACGTAGCGCCTACAACTTTGATTTACTCATAATAAGCTACCCATCACCCAATACCGTTGCCCGCAATAAAGTAACAGGCGTTTACATAAAAAAACCAATAAATGTAAAACTATGGATTTTAAAATTTAAGTACGTGTAGTAAGTGTACCTACGTTTAGGCGTACCTACCTACTAATATAAATATATTCAAATAAAATAAATAAAACCAACTAATGTTTTAAGTAAAGGTGTTAAAAAGAACTTACATGAAGAATGTGCAAAATTATTACTTGATACCGCGGTTATGACTAAATTTCACTAAATGTAGCTTTTTTGTTGTTCTAAATAGAAAAAAGAAAGATTCACCTCATCTGTTTTGTGCATCAGATTGCTGATCCTGAAGTCCCCATGCATAAGAACCGGCCTCTTCAACGGTTGGTAGTACTTAGTTAGCTTCTCCATCGTAAAGTTCTCCATGAAAAACTTTTGTAGTTTTCCTCTGTTCTCCTCCTTCACCGAGTCCATGAGCTTGCCGATCATGGCCTGCATCATGCCCCCTAGAGCACTATCTTCAGCCGGCATTTCACGCTTCAGAATGTTTAAAGCTTCATTGTAATCATCTGGATACTTCTCTTGGTAAGCAATCGAAAGCGCGTGTAATTTCGCTAATTGCTCCACGGCATTTGATGCGTAGTCCCAATCCATCGACTTTATACGGTCGTAAGTCGTGAATCCTTCGGCGGTAAGATCCTGCAATACCACAACTTCCTCGAGATAAGTTTCATTGCAACCGTAAAACTTAGGCATAACCAACCGATGTTCTTCAGGCACTTCGTTTTCATCTTGGAGTTTTTCGTATAACTTCGCGAGTTTCGTATAAAAGTGGCGTTCGACATCATAAACAACTACTGGCATTTGGGTCCGAAACACCTCTCCGACGACTGCTACTTTGGCGAACAAAAGGAGATCTTGTTTTTCCGCCGCGGAAATGGTGACGAAGAAAAGTTGGGAGGTGAAGTTCGCTCCGGTCGGAGGGAGAGCTTTTATTTTTGAGTCATAATCGTCATAGTTTTGTTCTTTTGCTATATCGGCGAGAACTTTTCTTAGGAGTGTTTCGCGCGTGTCCATCGTGTTGGGATCGCGGATGATACTGGCGTGGCGTTCGTGCGATATCTAACGATAGCTTTGTGTATGCGCACTCGGCTATAAATAGGTTTTGCGCCACGCCCATTCAATTCATTGCTGAGAGCTATAGCGCATGTTATCACATAATTAGGGTCGGTCGGCACTAAGTTATCGTTCAGATTCAATAATCATTCCCGGATTCATGAAACAGGATCTAGATATAACGATAAGTTATCACGGTAACTACTCAAGCATCCTATTGAAAGTGGTCTAGACATTCGCAATATACATATTGATTAGGTATACGAGTAGATAATATTGGTAGAACAACAATACCTGATCAACAATCAGTAAGTAGGTTATATCTTTCAGTTGTGCAATGCTACATCCGTAAATAAACAAGTAAGTATTTTTTCTACATTACAGGATGATGCAAGTTTGGCCTTGACTTGTGGTCTTGCCTGTGGTCCAACTTTTTTTAAATTATGGTACTTACCGAAATGAAACCTCTTTTGAAATATAGATTTTATCATTAGGGATGACCTTTACTGCGGATCAAAAAATCTAGCCAAGTAAAAAAGTCGTGATGGGGCTATTTCACGCACAGCTAGCGCGAGAACGTGATTAGAAAGCGCAGGGTAAGCCGGAAGTCATGTATGGTTACGTTTTGTGATTTTTTAGGTGCCATTGTAAAAGTCATCCCTAATGCAGGCGCACGTGCGAACACGCGATCTTCTTTAGGGCGGGCGGGGCGGCGCGACGCGCCCAGCAATCCCGCAAAAACAACAGAACGGATTTAGTTGAAATTTATCACACATATAGTAGATAGCCTAGATTAAAACATAGAATACTTTTATCCCGATATTCCCAAGGGAACGGGAACCACGCGGGTGAAACCGCGGGCGGCCGCTAGTATCTCCATAAGTTTAGCAAACTAAGGTCGTGTTTGATATCGTTATCGATCGTATAGGTAATAAAATTCAAGGAAGAGGAATTAATTCGTTCATAGAAAAAAAATTTTTGGAGCAAAAAAGGAATACAAATTCTTACAAAATCTATGCCTACAATGAACTACGGATCAAGCAAGCATTTTAGTAGCTTTCTATTACTTTTCCCAATTATATCTCGGTGCAAACTGCCTCGATCGCGATCACCCCGGACTATAATCAACTATTATCCATTTTATAATATTTACAAATTATAACATTGAATTAAAAAGATTGTGGTAGCATAGGGTAAAACGTAGTGATTATTTCCTCTATAGCGTAGGGTAGGTACTAATAATTTTAAATTGAGGTTTTAAAACAAAATTATAAGTAAGTAGAGTAGTACTCCTCAGCAAGTATAAAGAAGAAAGTAAGTACCGAGGTAAAAGTTTATGTTGTTTGTCTAGGAATCTTTAAACATCTCCGGGTACCTACCTACCTATTTATAAGTAGGTACCTAAGTACGTATTACAAGAACTTTGTCTCAGGCATTCAGGTAAATAAGTAGGTATTTCGGTAGGTACTGCAAAACTCCGCCAGCCTGTTTATTGTTACCGCTCTCATAAACAAACATCGTCGTTGCTATTTTCCTAAGCTCTAGGTCAAATCTCTCAATGCCATTGTGGCACAATTACGAACCTAATGGTTCTATCGTTGCGTCAGATATCTCAGTGCGGCCGTTGGCCGTAGATAGTCGGGCCACCGTCGTCCGTCATGTCGCACGCCGAGGAGACGCTACTAGAGGTCCTGCGCACCGTCGCCGCCGACCATGGATACAGCGACAACCAACTCGACTTCCTGGCCATCAACAGCGGCGGAGCCAACTACACCTCCAAACTATACCTAGCAACTGTGTCTTCCCAAGGCAAACAAAACCTGAAACTCTTCGCCAAAGTCGGATCTTTCAGCGAAAAAATGAGAGCACAAGTTAACGCCGACCGTTTCTTCCGCACCGAACATTTGATCTACAACAAACTCGTTAAAACCTGGGACAGTTTGCAAGAAAAGTATCAAATACCTGACGAGCACAGATTCGTGTTCCCAAAATATTACGGTGGCAACTTGAAGACGGGCAGCGAAACGGTGGTTTTGGAGGACTTGGTTGCAGCCGGTTACGCCACTTATGATCGATTTAAATCAGTTGACTGGGAGCACGCATCCAAATCTATTGAATCGTTAGCCAAATTTCATGCATTATCATTCATTTTAGAAGAAGATGACCCGGTAGGGTATGCCAAAATTACTGAACAGTTTAAATTTGAAGTAATGCCGGAAGATGAATCTGTGAAGGAAGTGTGGATGAAGATGGTGGGTGGTGCTGTGCAGGCGGTGGAGGAGGGCCTGAGGGACAAGTTTGCCGGGTATTTCCAGAATTGTGACTGTCGGCAAACCTATATAGACTTCAATAGTCCTAGGGGAAGATCAATACTAGTGCATGGAGATTACAGACCCAGTAATTTGATGTTTAGAAGAGAGGTGAGTTAAACATATTTTTAGTCATAATTTGTGTACTTTGCTCATAAGTTACAGTTAAACCGCCGCCGCCGCTAATTACCTTATGTGTTACAATAAGTATTTAAATAGTTTTGAGAAAATGTTCCCGCTTTCCCATTCCTTTTTAGGGTTCCGTAGCCAAAATGGCAAAAAACGGAACCCTTATAGATTCGTCATGTCTGTCTGTCTGTCTGTCTGTCTGTCTGTCTGTCTGTCTGTCTGTCTGTCTGTCTGTCTGTCTGTCTGTCTGTCTGTCCGTCCGTATGTCACAGCCACTTTATTCCAAAAGTATTAGGTCTACATAGTTGAAACTTAGTAAGTAGGTGTATTCTGTAAACCGCTTTACGATTTTTATACAAAAATAAAAAAAATAAAAGATTAAGGGGGGGCTCCCCATACATGGAACTGAAACTGAAAATATTTTTTTTCATCAAACCAATACTTGTGGGGTGTCTATAGATAGGTCTTTAAAAATGACATTGAGGTTTCTAAGACTATTTTTTTTGAAAGTCAACCGTTTGAAAGATATATGCCGCCAAAGTGGTAAAATGTGTGTCCCCCCCCCTTTAACTTTTAAAGTAAGAGGGTGAAAAATCTAAAAAAAATATAAACTATAGATCTTAATAAACACTTTCAACGAAAATTGTTTTGAACGAGATACAGTAATTAGTTTTCGAGATATAGCACATTTTCCAAAACCGCAAATATAACTTTGTCATTCATACAAACACTGTGAAAAACAAAGTTATTTTTTCAGACGAAAAATGATAGCGGTATTAAAATATGGTATGGTATAATGTACCTACGGAACCCTACTGCGCGTGGCCCGACACGCACTTGGCCGGTTTTTTGTCTTCTACTTTCAATAAATTCGTCTTGATTGAGTCAAACGAATGCCATACAAGTTTTGAATTTTGTTGAGAAAATACCTCTGATTAATGCGCAAAAGGAATGGGAATGGGACAGAATTAGTATTGCCTAAAAAGATGACCTGGTTTTTTCCACTCTTCCCAACGTGTGAGTGGAAAAAAAATCCGTGTATCCCAACTGATTGGGATAGCCATTTGGGATATATGGAATCGCCTGATTATTTCAAATATTTTATTGAAACTGAATCTAAGATTTTACGTTTTGAAAGGTAGGTAGGTAATTACTTATTTTCTTGGGTCGAAGAAAATAATTTTTTAAAGATTCATTTAAGCGACCTTATAAATAACATCGATAAAAACTCAAGGTCCTCGAGTAGGAAATGAGATTTGTTATTTTTTCACTCAGAAAATACACCTACTTAGTTAATTGTGGTTAACATCCAACCAATCCAGGTTGGGTCTAAATAATGGACCTTTTTATTAAACATGTCTGATTTATATTGTGTCTGTCCATCACATCGTTCATAAATTATATCATACACGCGCCTTCCGTTAGCCTTGTAAGGTTACCGGCATAATGACATGTTATTATGCAATCTAAAACAAACACGCGTATTTACAAACATTATACGAGGCCTCACAGTGCCCGCTAGGGTTGCCAACTTTTTTTGCATCAAATATAGTATTTTCAAGATTATTACGTGTAAAAATATAGTAGATGGCGAAAAAGTCCAAAAAAATATAGTGGGTTGCCGTTTTGTATGGAGGATTTTAAAGGATTGCATTTTTCATACTTACTAACATTTGGATAATTTATTCAACAGCCATAAACACAAGTTTAAACACTAAAATTATTATGAAATTACTCATGTGCATATAAGTAAACATTTTTTTGCTGCTTTTGTTTAAATTTTTCACTTGAAATAAATAGTAGTTTTGCCTACTACACAGGGTTATTTGTAAAACACCAACAACCTCGCAGGAGTAGATTACTATCATCATAAACAACAACTTTTGTTCTACGACTTTTCCGAAAACAGACAAGAAAAATCGACTCTCCATACAAAATGTCCGAACAGCTAAACAAGTTTTGTATGAAAAGTCAATTTTTGTTGTCAGTTTTTGGAAAAGTCGTAGAACAAATGTTGTTGTATATGATATTACTAATCTACTCCTGCGAGGTTGTTGGTGTTTTAAAAATAACCCTGTATATTTTTTCAAAAAATATAGTAGGCGAGCCCGTTATATAGTAGGATACTATATTATATAGTAGGGTTGGCAACCCTAAAACAAACGAACCAATCACAGAGCTCTATTTCAACGCAGTGCGTTCGCATAGTCAAGGGCATTTGAGTATATGTTAAAAAACTGTGGTACGGTTAGCATCGAAAGTCGCTTAACATTTTAGTACTTTGTCACAGTAACGTTTTTTGACTAATGCTTCAAACTGTAAGAAAACTCTCAAAAAAGTTGCTAGACAAAGTTCTAAAGTGGTAAGTGACTTTCATTGCTGACTGTACCTACTACCTATCCGACTTGTTTTCATACGCAAGGCAGATACGTCTTACTTGGTCTTATTTAATTGAACACCAAGGTCGAGATTCTACGTATCAAACACTTATATTATGCAGTACTGTGCAGTTGTAAAATCTGTCAGCTATTTAATCTATTACACGAGTACATGTTACTTTGTGATAAAAAGATATCAAATCAAAAGAGTAATTGGATAAATTAATTTGATATTTATTTAGTCTAGTATGTACGATACTAAATTTTGCCAACGTTTCCTTTATTTACTTAGATCTTTATTACCTATAAAATAGCTGATTTATATCGAAAAATTCAAAGACATTTTTTATATGAACATTTTTTATTTAGTCAACCAAATTGTTGGCTATTATTATTGTTAATGTAAGATAAAACACTTTTTAATAGTATTTAGGTAGTTGGTATTTGGTTTGATTTTTTTATTTTCCCGACGTTTCGGCACCATTGCTGCTGCCGTGGTCACAGGGACTGATGATGCCCGTGAGCCTATCCTCATGCGATAAATTATTAAAGACGTCCATTGATTTATCAATCCGCAATTTCATTGACCTGGTAATTGAGTATTCTGTGTACTAACAATAATGTACAAGACAAACGGTTTCATTGATCGTTCTGCATCGAAAGCTGGCATTGTGTCCGTGCGACCGGCGGATGTCGCAACCATGGCTTCGATGGATTCGACGGCCGACCCAGCTACCGAAGCGGAACCGGAACCCAAGGCTGACACGATCCCGGCCATTATCATGGGTTTCTCTCAAGTTGTCGTTTTCAAATAATGACCTTAAATTAATTAAAAAAAATCGTACGAAAACGGTTTCGCACGAATGATTACTGTTTTTTTATAATACCGCTTGATTTATGGCAATTCTTGGCACGTCTGTGTTATTTGTTGTGTTTTTGTGACTTCTCAAGGATATTTTGATTCCGTTTAGAACCGGTATCGGGTTATTATTTGTATTTGAATAAGTATTCATTTATTATCAAATTTTCTTAGCTGGGGGGCTTTTAATTTAATGAGTTGGGCAAGTGGTTGTATTATAACTTGACTACACCGTTCATTTAAAAATATATAAGTATATCTAAAAATGAAATGGGGATTTCAGACCACATGAATGAACAAATTTTATTATGGGGCCAACCATGGAACCGCGAAAAAAAATCTGAACAACTTTTTCTATGGGACCAACTCAATCAGATCAAAAAAAATATATTCAGCTGTTCCATAGAAAACATCAGCATCAACTCGACCAAAATGTATGGAACAGCTGATTATTTTTTTGCTCTGATTAAGCTGGTCCCATAGACAAAATTGTTCAGTTTGATGGTCTAAGCCACACCACAAAATTTGTTCACTGTTAAAAAAACACACTAAAAAAACACACCTATTTTTAAAAGATCAAAGTGTGGGGTTATTAAAATGACATAAATTTATTTGCTCGGAGAGAAACGTAGCGTCTAGGAAGGTCAGTTATTCTATTGCAATAATGTGGACTGGTGCGAACTGCGAACTAATCTACAAAGCTCGTAGATGTATAAATTAACTGTAAGGATTTTTAAACTGACAATCTATGGCTGGCATGACTCTTTGGGTGGCAGATTTTAGATCACTCTGATGCAACGCTTAATGTAGAATGATTACTGATTGGACTTCAGTTGAGTTCCCCCAAAAAATAATCCCAAACTTGATCCAGGCCCAGGCATC
Organism: Agriphila geniculea; assembly: GCA_943789525.1. Lineage (NCBI taxonomy): Eukaryota > Metazoa > Arthropoda > Insecta > Lepidoptera > Crambidae > Agriphila > Agriphila geniculea. The sequence continues at coordinate 21,741,974 of OX038869.1, read as the reverse complement.
CAGGCACGCATGGTATGCAGTCAACGTGCATTGTGAATTTGTTAATTTTCGTTACTCATAGGGCATACGGTATATAATCAAAGGGGCGTACATAAAACGTGATGTCTTATCGACTACCTACTTCTATATATTTTATTCTGTTTAAACGTTTTATTCAGTGGCAGTGCTGATCTTTGGTGAGGTCTTCCAAACGTATTATAACTTAGCGTATTCTAAGATGCTTCGAACAAAAGAACAAATCAAGATTTTTAAGGTTTTGATAAGGGAGAATTCTTTAGTGCAGCACATAAGAAACCCAGTGTCTTAGATGCTTTAGTCACAACTATCAATATAAATAAATAAAATAAAAATAAAAATAATATAGGAGTCGAATAATAATTTGGAATCGTGCATTACATTACACCCAGATCACGCACAACTAACTGACGCTGCAGCAGAGCACCCTTGAGAGTGTAGTCAAAGAGAACTGGATTACGTTTGCGACTAAAAGAAATATAAGAACATTTAGAAGGGTTCAGATCAAGGTCATTAGCCAAACAGTAACTCTCGAGCCGACCCAGGGTCTGGATGTAGGGGCATCGCATCATCCCGTGTTCTAATTTTTGCAAAGATCTTCATGTCATCTGCAAAGCAAAGTAACTTGGAATGATGGAAACATGAACTAATGTCAGCGATAAAAATTACGAAGAGCAGGGAGCCCAGAAGTGAACCTTGAGGTACCCCTCTAGGAACCTTAACCCAACTAGATATTTATAAAATTAATTTTAGGGCTATGGATTATATTATCGTTTTTCCAATATTTATGTAATAGTCATTAAATAGATTTGCTATGGTCTTACTTATGTGATTGTTTCATTGTTTCATTGAAATACTGTACCTACTCCGATAAGAGCTGGAGTATTTAAAGTTTTAGCTCGTTGACTAAAAAGCAGAAACTAATAATTTATTGAAAAAAGAACTATAAATTCACGTTTTTTTACGGACTTAATAGTAAAAATTTATCTTTCCCATAAATAGTTATGACCCTACACAGTTTTAAACCTAAAACATAGGGCGCATATAAAAGACAAATTGATGATAAACCTTGTCTTCCACGCTTCGGCGGCCGCATATATTTACTTACAGAATGCAGGGTTCCCTGTTTAAAAGTTACAGGTATAGCTTGACCATAAGGCCGGCCACACACAGACGTAATCACGTAACGGAATTCCGAACGTAATTTCGACAATGTATGAAGATTCCGTACGGAAAAAACACGCTTGTGTGTGGCAGCCTTGGATGAATTAACCACTGGATACGTAACGTAAGAAAAATGTATGAAATCACGATCAACCAATTTTTGCGGGGTGAGGGGGGATTACACTTGTCAAATAATGTCAATGTTATAGGGTGGTTTAGCCGGTTTTCGGCCATAATTGCCGGCCAAATATTATGGATTGTGAAACTCATACATTAGTTTTCGGCCAGGCGGCCGAAAAGCAAATGACCTCCCAAAAACGCATTTAGTTACCAGGCCATCAAAGGTGAATGCGCAGGCTACATACAAAATTACCCGAGCCCCGGCGCAAATTAAATCTATCTCAGGTTTAAGTACCTTTTATGTGTATAACAAAAAAAATATGGGACCTCTGTGATCGGTGACTAACATAAAAAAACTGCATTTTTTTTTTCAGGAGTTAATATTTTACGTAGCTAAAGGTATATTTTCAAAAAATATTAGGTAATAATCACGACGGACCAGCTAGATAGCGCAGTAAGTAAGCGCATCACCCAGTGATTGCGACAGTTAAGCAACTTTTCAAAAGGTTTGGTCATGGGATGGGTGACCAAAAATGACCTCAAGCTCCTCCGTAACTTTGAGAGGTACGCTAAGCCGTTATTTATGGCCTATGATATATCATTGTTTTTGGCTGCATTTTCAGTCGTAAACACCCCACCCACGGGCGTAGCCAGGGGGAGGGTTTTGGGGGTTCAAACCCCCCCCGAAATATACAATAGGCATCATCTATTTATTGATCTATAACATTAAAATAAGTTAGGCAAGGCGAGGAGTATAATTATAATACATATTAACATTTTGAATTTGCCGCGCTGCCATCTGTCACCGATCATTTGAATTACACCCACCGCATCACATTCGGATTTTCGTATGTTTTCGTGCACCGCTCGGCTGTCGCCAGTCAACAGTCAGCAGCAGCACCGATTACCGCGAAAATAATTTAGTGGGTAGGTCAAGGGTAGGTACACATATTCTAGCGTGCGTGCCGGACTGCAGTGAACGAAGTATTTTGTCACTTACTTGTAAGTAAATGAAAATAACTAATTAAAAAAATGGGCCAATTTAATAGATCACTTTTGACATCTGTCAGTCCATAGTGTGATTTGGTAAGTAAATGGTAAAGCTTTCTTTCGTTATTATTTATACAATAAAACTTATTATTATTAAGTTTTGGCATCCCGAGGTAACCTCGGTGAGGTTAGCAGACAACCAGCCTACATGCCTTATGATAAAGGAGTAACAGTTAAGATCGGCCACGGTTTACGTGAATACTCTGTACTGACAGTTTACACTCCAGGCATAAAGGTCAACAACATATTGGGTTCGCCGAAGGATGCAGCTGTGGTAGTTGTTATATTGGTAGTACGAAACGAACTATCACTGAAAGAGTCCGTGAATACATCACAGCTGTAAAAACCGCCAAACTAATAAATCAGCGATTGCAAAACATTTGCTGGAAAGCGGCACAAACCATTGGATCGAATATTATCGCACGCAGGTTCTTTCTACTGCAACTCGGTCGAAACGTCGGGAAAATAGGTAGGTGTGAAAATACCTATCGTAGTTTGCATGCGTTTAATTCCTGTCATTTTACTTAAGTATATCCAAATATTTATACATTGCTACAAATTTTGGCGACCATACCCGTTTCCACTGCTACCTACGGTTGCGAGATGGTCGGGATTTGCCTGGATTCTCCCGGAATTCCAAGTGGTCTCCCGACTCCCGAAAAATCTGAAAATCTCCCGGAAAAACTGCTGTTCCGAAAGTTCTCTAGAAAACATGAATTTTCGCGTAAGAAACTACAGATCACAAGATTAGCGGATGAAACTAACTAAAAATCGCGGCCGTTTTATTCTACTATAGACAGGCAAGAGTACAAGATTAATGGATGAAACGGGTGAAACTAACTAGAAATCGCGCTGCATGGCCGTTTTTTTTTCAATAGACAGGTAAGATCACAACTTACAAGATTAGTGGATAAAACTGACTAAAAATCACGCTGCGCGGCTGTTTTTTTTTTATAGACAGGCAAGATCACAACTTTCAAGATTAGTGGATGAAACTGAAGCAAAATCGCGCTGCGCGGCCGTTTTTTTTTTCAATAGACAGGCAAGATCATAACTTTCAAGATTAGTGGATGAAACCGACTAAAAATCGCGCTGCGCGGCCGTTTTTTTTATAGACAGGCAAGATCACAACTTACAAGATTAGTGGATGAAACTGAAGCAAAATCGCGCTACGCGGCCGTTTTTTTTTAATAGACAGGAGAGATCATAACTTTCAAGATTAGCGGATGAAACTGACTAAAAATCGCGCTACCCGGCCGTTTTTTTTTTACTATATACAGGCATTTAAGTTACATTTTTAATTTTAAATATTCATTTCTTTGAGCGGTCCTCTAATGCCCATGGGTTCATTTAATAAAAATATAAATGTCATTTCATTTACATTGTTGTAGTTTTATTTTCTTAAAACCCCCCCCCCCCGATACAGAGCTCTGGCTACGCCCGTGACCCCACCAATCCGCATTGGGGCCCCTTATTATTTATTTATTATTATTATTAGTTAACGGGAGGCGCCTAATCACATAACTAACATAGTTAACTTACTTTAAGATAAACAGAAATGTGTAATAGCCGAACACCCTCTTGTATAGGTAACTCAAGACCTTTTGTACTTTTTGACCATTACCTTATATTTCGCTTCGTGTGGATTCCGCACACATGAACTCGTTTCTAATTTTTTATCTTAGTTATGGTCAGTCCTGTTTATCCATCCATAAGAAAAACCTGTGCCCCAGCAGCGGGGACATTATAAAATTATAAAAATAGCTGATGTGCAATCACGTCTGATAATAATATAATAAAAATAAAATTAGAATAACGTCATAACATATTTTTTTATTTATGGTTTTATATTATCCACATACAAGTCACAAGTCCTACAAATCTATTAAAAGATTATCCAAAAATGAACCTGGATGCGCAAATTCTTCTAGGTTATGTCGAGCTCAACCAAGAAAGTACAAAATGCTCATAACATGAGCGCAACATCCAAGCGTTCGGCGGCCATGAATGCACGAGCAATAATATTCATTTATGGCACTGCGACCCTGTGCTTCATGATTTTACAAAATGTAGGTATAATATGTTTTGCTCCGCACACGTGTCGCCAATCTTTCATCACACTCGCCCTTACTGACTGCTGGACACATTTCTAAAATATACAGTTGGTCTGTACTTAAATCATCACGGCTCTTCGTTATATCTGTGCAAACAATAGCTTACGGAAGTAAATGATTTGACTGGAAGACATTCAAAATTATTAAGTGCCTTCCCTATCGGACCACTAAAGCTTTTCGGCCCTGTAGTACTACCGTCTAAGTATTCAAAAAGATGTCTTAAACTTCACTCATTTGCGTGCAGTTGACATATTAGCCATTGAAGAGGACGTTGCAGCTTGTTTTCAAGCAGTTTGATAATTCCGGCTCTATTACCAGTGTTAACAGCAGTTCCTCGCGCGAAATGACTTTCAAGACGAAAATTTACGGAAGTCAAACATGATTTTGAAAACGTTTTGTAAGAAAAAATTGTTGCTTTTTGTTGATTATTATTGGCTTTTGTGTATTTAAGTATCTCTTAATAATATTAACTATTAAAAAAATGTGATAAATTTTGTTTAAAATTACATTATGAAAATATTTTTAGAAAGTTTTTCGAAAACGTCAGCTCCTGGGGGCAGTACGTCTCGTAATTTGTTTCTAATTATATTTTGTATACGTAATAAATAAGTGTATTGGCAACTTTTAATATAATAACACCTGGAAAAAGAAATTTCACGAAAAATTTCTTTCTTACATTTTTACATTTTCCGTAATGGCCGAAAACCAAAGGGGGCCGGCAAACCGACTAAGTCACCCTACTTTGTTTACATACCAAATTTTATTTATTTTGCGAAAAATAGCTACTATAATAAGTTGAAATTGTGCTTACGCGTGAAAATAAACATTTCTTGATTGCCCGCTATTTTTTTTGCTGAACAATACGAAGCATTTTGCCCATTTTTGTACCAATGTTTCGCCACGAGCTCTAGCATCACACTGACAACGCGATATCGTTTACTGAGGCTATCGGTCACAGTAAGTGGCAGAGGGGTAAAGGCGAATATGGCTGTCATTTCGCGTCCAGTGGTTGATTCGTCCAAGGTGGCAGCCCATAGATTTTGTATGCAGCTGCTGCGTTCGGAATCACGCACGTACGGGATTCCGTTGCGTGATTACGTCTGTGTGTGGCCGGCCTAAAGAGTTGACATAAATTGAGGGCGCCACTTTCTATGTAAATACGTCAAAATCACGAATAATTTGGCAACACTGACTACATTTAGTACTGAAAATTTTTAGTTCCATTTTATTTAATTTCAACTCTTTATGGTCAAGCTGTATGTGACCCGTTCATGCCCCGTGTTTTTTTTCATATAGGTATTTTATAGAAAATCTAATTCGAATTAATCATGGTAACTATTTATAAAAGATCAAACTACGATTAGGTATACTAAAAAAACCGACTTCAAAAAACCTACCTCTAAAAAGCAAGAAATAATATTCGAAATAATAAAAAACGTCTATTGAAGTCGGGTGGGGCTGGAGTACAAATTCCTTTTTCACCTCTCCAGCACGAAAAGGGTGCTTTTGGCGCGTAAAAACTCGCAGCAAAATCGACTTTTGCTGCGAGTGTGAGGCAAAGTGCTTTTTACCAAAAACTCGCAGCAAAATCGACTTTTGCTGCGAGCGTGAGGCAAAGTGCTTTTTTAATTTCTAACACCTAGCTTTTCTCGCTGGTAGAGGCGAAAAGTTGTATGTTTAACACGTGAGCAAATTTTTTGATGTCTTGTGCCTTTAAATCACTCACTGTGCTCAGTAGTCTATATTAGAATCACTCGCTACGCTCGTGATTCAATTCTAGACTACTTCGCTAGTTCGTGATTTAAAAGTCAGCACTCGCAGCAAAAAATGACTTTGCTCTCTTGTATAACAAATAACTATTTTTTATTCTAAAAGCCCCACCCGACTTCAATAGACGTGTTTTTATTATTACGAATATTATTTCTTGCTTTTTAGAGGTAGGTTTTTTGAAGTCGGTTTTTTGTTTTTTTAAACAATTTTTAATTTTTTAATTTTTAGTGTAGGTACCTTTTGTATTAGGTAGTGTAGGTATATTGTTTAGGTAGAAAAATCGGCTCAGCCAAACGTGAGTTAATCGCGGAGAAACATACATACATGCGGGTCAAACTACGAACCTCCTTTTTTAAGTCGGTTAAAGAATTACACTTAAGATATCCCTTTTAAAACAAAAAAATAATTATCTTATTTATTCAGTTCATAAAGAAAGAAGTTATACGACTGATCATCGAGGTAGTTCACACAAAGAAGTCGGTAAAAATCATACTATTTTCGTGCTTTTTTCAAGATTACTTGAAAAGTACTGAACTGATTTTAAAATTTTAATTGGGACCATTTAAAATGGGACCAACTTGGGACTTTACCTAATGTAATAACGTATAAATTATTTCAATCGGTTCAGCCGTCTTCGAGTAATCGGTGTACATACAAAGAAAAAAAAATGGGTCGATTTGAGTACCTCCCTACTTTTGAAGTCGGTAAAAATAATTAATATGTCTGCACTGGCTACTGTAATGTGTCACTTTTGACTCCAAATAAAACCTTATGATTAAAACCAGTTAACATTTCGTTTTCAATTTTTCCGATAATAATTTGCAGTGGGAAAAACTGCAGGCGCTACCGATCGACTACCAAACAGTGCACACTGGGTGTCCTGCGAGCGACTTCATCTACTTCGTGGTGACGGCCACAGACGAAGAGTTCCGGAGGCACCACTACCAGCGCCTGGTCGAACACTACCACGCGACCTTGGACAGTGTGCTTCGGAGGTACAACCTTGACGTAGAAGACGTCTACCCCAGGACACAGTTTGATGAGGATTTGAAAGAGGTAAAAAAAGTTTTTAGAATCTTACGTGAAGGTCGTAGGGGTAGACAATTAACTTCCTTTTTAAGTTAATAAGAATTTCATAGGTACTTTAAGGATGTCGTATTTGTAGGCTGTATCAGCTAGTAGTAAGTGTTTACTCTGTGTGTATGTAAGCCTTTTTAGAACAGTTGGTTATTTAATAAATAATAATAATAAATGCTTGGACAATTTCACACAGCGCCATCTAGCCCCAAACTAAGCAAAGCTTGTAATATGGGTGCTAGACAACTGATATACTACTTATATATTTTTAAATATATACTTATTATACATAGTTACACCCAGACCCGTCACAGAAATAAAAATTCATCATTTCAATTTCTGCCCGGCCGGGAATCGAACCCGGGACCTCTTGCGTGGTAGGCGGCATGTTGACCACTGCACCACTCAGGTCGTCTCCTTCAAATCACTGAAACGAAAAGTAAATTTAAAAAGAAGGATGACAACGTGTTATCTTGACAGAGTCTGTTACGAACCGGCTAAGGGCCGAGATCGAGTAGCTCATCGAATGGTTGTAAACCACAATAAATAACAGTTTTCTAGTCCAAAGAATCGTTTTCATTGATAGGAGCTAGAGTTGTTCATAACGCCTATAAAGCAACAGCACGCTACAGACTATATGCTATTGATTTCTAGCGCGCTATTAAATATGCTATGTTATAACGCGCTATTTATCAGGTAGCATGCGGGCGGCTGACTGGCGCGTTAGATGCAGCACGTTAGATTTCGTAACACGTTACTTCACACGTCGTTCGTTAGACAGATCGCGCGCTTTACAAAAACGTTATTTATTAATACGTTACATTTTAGTCTTAAATAAAATAAAGCAGTAATGTAAACTATGAACTTTATCTTATACTTTTCGGGCTTAGAACTGTCTAAAGTTCAAAAATAAGTTTCGTAATAAAGTCGAAAATCGCTTGCACTCATTTTTCTACCTTGTGATCCCTAGACAATGTTTCCTAGTTAAAAAAACAGGTGCAAGCGATTTTAGACCTTATTGACGTTTGCAATTCGGTTGTTTTTTTGCCGTATTCTCGTTTACTAATTCTGATGTTTTCATTAAAGACCGTGATTTTGGATAATGTCAATAAGGTCGAAAATCGCTTGCATTCATTTTTTAACTAGTGACCACTAGACAATGTTTTCTAGTTAAAAAAACAGGTGCAAGCGATTTTCGACCTTATTGATCTTTGAAATTCAGTTGTTTTTACCATATTTCTCGTTCAACTAACTTTGCTTAGCTAAATAGTTTTAACATAATACGAACTAATTGACTAGTTGTGTCATAAAAGTCCTAATCGTACTCAATAGAAGGTCGCGCGCGATACTTTACTCGTACCTAGCGTGTTGCGAGAGAAACGCGCGTAACGCGTCCGGTAGCAAAAGCGCGCACGCGATATTTTTTAACTATAACGAATGCCCGCGCTCCCGTCCGGCCAACGACGACGCTACTTGTTGCCACGCGCGATATTAATAGCGCCATAGCGTCTACTTACATAGCACGCTATGTGCGCTATGTACAGATAGCGCGCTATAATATGGCGCTAGATGCTATATTAACCACCTCTAATAGGAGCGCACAAGCGCTACGGTACTTATAAAGTGTGTGTCGAACAGTTGTCCCGCTTGTATGTACCAGATAAGTATTTGCGTATTCGTTCTAATCGTAGACACCGGCTTTTTGCAACACCCCTGTGTCGCACAGTGGCACGGGCACAGTCCCCACTTTGTCGTATGCAAAACGCACTTAACACACTCTTGTCAGCTTACCCTGATTTCGATGTATTTGTTGACGATGCGAAATTATTTCTATCTCAATGTGATATTGTTAATTTTGATTAGTAAGCATAATTATGTAATTGGGCATAAGCCCGTTTAATTATGATAAATAAAAAAAAATAAAATAAAAAAAAAATAAAAAAAAAGTTGCAAGTCCACTGCATCGGAATCGGAGTGTACGGCGTGGACGGAGCGTCGGCATTTAATTTTGTCACATCACAATGTATGAATTTCTATGGCGCAGAAATGCCGATGCAGTGCACGCACGCAGTACCATAGAAATCCATACATAGCATCAAATTCGTCCGGTCCAATTCCGATGCAGTGATGCAGTGGACCAGGGCGTATAGTGACTAGTCGATTTACTTTTACTTTGTAATGACGAGGTAGTCTGTATTCTTAAATATTACCGGTTCTTTTCGGTTCAAAACATAAGATTCTTTACTAGATACAAACAAACAGATAGCATGCATTTGAGGTGCTTGTAATATTTACGAAAAGCCCTAAATTTAAATGTAAATCGTTTGCAGATGCTACCCACAGCTCTGATGCTGGGCGTGATGATACTGCCAGTGGTGGTGGTGGAGGCGGAGAGCGCGCCGCGCACCGACAACGCCGGCATTGACAGCTTCATCGTCAAGCCCAGCCAGCTGTTTGCGGAGCGGCTCGGCGGACTCATCCGGGACCTCGTCCGGTGGAACGTCATATAAGAGTACCGTGACTTATGCTTGATATATCAGTTGTTTGATGGATAACGGTAATGACCTCGGTATGTGCGAGCGCAATGGCAATAAGTATGTTAGCGAAATTAAAATATAGAAGTTAAACCTTCTACATATTTATGTGATCCTAGTACTTTGATGACGTATTGTTTTACGAAAAAGTCTTCTTTGTAATTCTACATATCAAGGGTGAGCCCCAGTGTAACTACTGGTAAAAAGAATTCCCCGTAGTCACACTGGTAAAACGGTGTGACCACGGGTCGGTCGTGACGTTTTCACATTGGGCGGGCATTGTATCGTATCGTATGTGAGTGAACTGTGGAAACCGTGATAATTATTGTCTACTTATAATGTGTCTGACACCCACGTTATGTTATGTACCCGTAATTGATCAAAACCGGTGCTGGCAACTGGTTCATCGATATAAGAATCAAGCGCGAAGCGTCTCCGTTTCAACTTGGGCAAAAATGCTTTCGTATGTCCATCCGGCTATCCGTTTGTTCTTCTCTACAGTAGGGGTATTACATCCTCTTAAAACTTGCCAGTCTCTTTCTCGCTGTAGCAAATAAAAGAGACGCATTGATAGTAGGGTTTTCGGGTACCCGGCCTTTTTTCATACCCGGGTATCGGGTATTATTTATTTCAATACCCGGGAATACCCGGGTACCCGGGTATCTTCGAATACAAATAAAACTTCACATTTTTCATGTGTTTCGCTCAAATTAACATACACACAGATAACATTTTAATCGTTTAAAACTTAAAATCCCTTTATATGAGTGTTCCACTTATGAAAATAAAGATATTTTCGATATTCCCTAAGTAAAGTAACTAAAGTAGGGCAATTTAGATGACATGACATGACACATCTAACATCTGTAAGTCCTTAGTGTTATTTATCAAACTAAATCGTAAATTTGCTTTCCTTGTGATTTTAACAACAATTAATATTTACTTATTATTAACTGAAAAAAGTGCCTTTAATAAAATAAATATTATGTGCCCGCCGTTAGAAGGTTACGTTGTTAAATTTTGATGAAGTGTTAAATGTGATCTATTAATTTGACCCTACTTTAGACAGCTAAAAACATTGTATTAGTCATTAAGATCAAGTATTAGTATAGGAAGTATTTTTGTAATTTTTCGAACCATGTATCTTTGGCAAAAAAAATGTTTTATTCGTAGAAAACCCACTTTAAGGAATTTAATCGATTAGTTAGACAGTATATTTATCAAGAAAAAACAACTAGGTACTCCCAGCAAATATCTGTTGAAAAAAACATAACATAAAAAGATCCGTCTTCTGAAAGACGGTGTTCTCGTATTTCGACTATTTACGACCTGCATTTCTTTAAAAAAAGTTGCTCAGATGGTTGTAAAAATACTTTATAAAAATCACGCAGACATCTTAACAGTGATAAAAGCTTATTATTAATGTAAAATACAAAAGGAACAATAAAAGTTATTGTTTTATTATCATTAATGTTGTCCTGTTAATGAAACTAGCTTTTGAAAATGCCAAGGAATTAAGAGAATGATTGGACAGCCTATCTTTAAAAGTGGGTTTTATCGATTAAAGGGGTTTGTACAGCAGATTTAAATTATGAGTACTGCTATAGACAGTAAAATAAAATATTTTTTATTATACCCGGGTACCCGGGTTTTTCATCAATTATTACCCGGTTCCAAATTCTCTTGTATACCCGGGTATACCCGACCCGGGTACCCGGGTCCGAAAACCCTAATTGATAGCTATTCAGAAAACTGGCAAGTTTTAAGAGGTTGTTATACGGGGCTGGTCGCATTTATCAACCGATTCTCATGAAATTTTGTGAGCAGGTTTTATAGAACCTGCTATCATTCATAAATGAATTATAATTCATAAAGCATTTTTTGTCGATTCAGTTTAAAAAAAAAAATCAAAATGGCGGAGATATGGAGAAAAATTAAATTTCAGTAAAATCGAAAAATGATCAAAAATGTTAGAAACGTGAGATTTACAACTCTACAGAGCCACTAGTTATGAAATTTTACATGAAAAAACACAGCTCAGAATATATAGACTATATACCGGGTGTATGGGACAGCTTGGCCAAAACTGAAACAGTAGCTTCAGACCATGATTTATGATTGAAAATAGCTGGAATTTTCCTCAGGAAAATTTCTAATTTTCCGACTTTCTTCCGAAGTTATCAACACATCACAGATTAAGTGTAAGAAAAGTCGGAAAATTTGAAAATTTTCCTGAGGAAAATTCCAGCTATTTTCAATTATAAATCATGGTCTGAAGCTACTGTTTCAGTTTTGGCCAAGCTGTCCCATACACCCGGTATGTATGTACATGTAAGTAAGCATACTTATAAGTAAAAATATTGTTATTGAAGCCCTTTTTATCATTAAAATGTAAAAGCAGGTAATCAATTGACTGTGGTTGTTTTATTTCAGTTGTCTATGTATGTATTGGCCCCTAGAAGTTTTAACAGAATATGAATTTAATTAAACTTCTTGATTGGCGCCCCTTATTGGCCATTCTGCTACCCGCACTTTTTTCTTAATATTTCAATACTGCAGTTCTGGCAGTTCTGGCACAAAATAGATAAGTTCTGGTCGGACCAACTACTATATATTATTCACTTCTCAAGCTTACGCGCTCACTATTAGACATGAAATAAAACACTTTTTAACGGATAACGGATAACGGAACGGACCGCGCTAGTATCCGTTAAAAAGTGTTTTATTTCATACTATATATTAATCAAGATAGCTTATGTTTTTACTTGATAATATTGTGGGGCTGTAGAGTTTAGTGCGAGATCACGGTGTTAGTTTTAGATTTAAATGATAAAGTTTTATATATTTAAAAAGTTTATTATTATTATTACACAAATAGTTCTTATGATAACTTATAGTTGAATTTAATGTTAAATGTTAATTTAAGATAGTCCAAAGTAAATGTTTATCAAGTAGTTAAAAAGTTATATAAAAGTTAGTTATGTTTATGTTTGTTAAAGGAATGCAACCGGCGCGTTCGATACCGAAAATTGCACTGAAGTGCCGCGCGCGAGTCAACCTAAAATTAATTACTGCTGACCCGTGCGCGTACGTCATAATAGGTGTTCGATTCCATAGCATCGAACATATTGCCGGCCGAGAAGATGAGGTGCATGAGATGATATTAAAAGTTTGATGAGAGGGCAAGTTTACAAGGTGAAAACAATGTTAGCTTATAATTATAAAAAGTAAAAGTGAAATACAGTAAAACTTATGCAAAATAAATGTAACTTTTTTTTTTTTTTTTTGTGTCTCTAGGAAGTCTTCACATAGAGTCTTCACTAAACGAAACCCTTTTTAACACGGGGGTTGTCCCTTGATGTTTCTTAATCACACTATATCCACTTTCACTATCACCACTCACTATCACTCTCACATCACTGACATGGTCGCTGCTGCGAGGGGCGGGTGCGGGCGCGCTGAGCGCGCGTCCCGCCGCTCGCGATGACTCAGCTGTTGAGGAGAGTGCGGGCGGCTGCCCACGACAGAATCTTCTCCATAGGATAATGCTTCCTGCCAGGCCGACTGTTACCAAGATACCGTAGATGAGCGTATAATGATGTATATCATGATATGATATATCTTGATCCATAGTATTCTCGCTTTCTTTCATTGTTTTCAGTCTTTCCTCAATATCTTTTTCCATTCTTTCATTTGACATATCACGAAGTTGGTTCTCACTTTCTTGTTTATCTATAGTTAAATTTATTATATTGTTAATAGGTGCTATTATTGGAATTTCAATCACTGGTTTGATATTCATCTGGCTTTTATGATTTTTGTGTGCAAAGATGGTGAAATTGTCTGTTTTCACTACACACGTATCTTCTATAGTCACAATACTTGTTTGTGTAATCTTGTGTAATGTAACCTGATCACTACACAGTGTTCTGTATTGACAATAATCACAACAAAAGTATATGAATGTATTTAGTCTCTCTAAACTGTACCATTTACTTTGGCAAGCCGAAATGTTTATCTTGCATTTATTTTGATTTTTCTCGTCTTTAATACAGAGATCTTGATCTGTTTTCATTTTATAGATAGGTTGTTGAATGTAGCATATGTAGGTAGACACTTCCCGTATCATGCAGCTCTGAAGGTCTCGTTGAAATATAGGTAGATATGAATCTTTTTGTAAGTTAATAGCGACATGATCGGCTATCGGAGTTAAGCTGATCATGCTATTTTTACTTCTCTGTGGCAACGCTATTACGTGATATAAATCAAAACTGTCACGACTAATTAGCGGAATTTTTATTTCGAAAATAAAATAGTTTTCCGTCATTCGTGCATTTACTTTCATTAACTTATAAAGTCCACGAAGATCGGTTTCGCTGTTTTCTAAAGGTAGCGATATGTCACTGGTCAACAAACCTGATATTACATTTAATTCTTTCTTTAATTGATGGGGTGTTAGTAAATGCCGGTCGAACTGTTCTTGATAAATATCAGTAAGTGTGTCTATCAGCGACTCTTGAATTCTTTTCAAATGGTTCAACATGTTATTTGCCACAAATGCTGATAAGGTAAATTCTTGCAACTTTGAAATACTGTCTACTTGTTGTTGCAGTCTGTTTACGGCAAAGTCCAAACTACTCAAATGTTTATTGATTATTTTATGTTGTTTCGCAATGTTTTGTTCCGTTCTTCTTAATAGGTTGTACTCAGCCTCCACCACAGATGTTTGATTTTTCCACAAAGCATTTAGACGAGCTTGATTTTTTCTCAAGAGTTCGATATCTTTGGTGTATTTTTCCGCAAAACGTTCGTCCAGTACTCCGAAGAGCGAGTTCGCCAGATATCCTACACCATTGATAAGGCCACGGCGCCGCCTTGTCTGCGCCTGTGTCTGAGCGCTAAAATGTTGAGTTAGTAATAATTCATTATAGTATTTTAATTCCGAGTACTCGTGCTGTAATTGAAACACTATCAGGTTGCAATGATTGTTTTTCTCCATGGCGGTACAAGTTGTATTTAAATAATTATATATTTTTTCGAATGCTTCAATTCCTTCAAAATAGGGTGCCATGTCATAATAAACCACAAGGGTCCATTTATCCCTTATCAGTTGCATTTTCGCAAGTGGATCAAAATACAATGATCGTTCCTTATCGATTTCTGTGATCATAGTTGAGCAGCTTGATGACGTAAAAAGCGTCATAAATAGTATTATCGCCATAGCTATGTTAGCGAAAAGAGTGCTCGTTGGTTTGTTTATTTTAAAGTTACTCTGTTTTGGTACCTCCACCTTCTCGTTTTTGTTGTTAGATTCGCTCTCCTTTTTAGTTTCTGATGTTGAATTATCGATTGGTAAAATAGATAATTTGACGACTGGCCTCTTGATACTTCCATTTTTTGTTTTCAAAGTGACAACTCTGACCAGACCGTCTTTACCCGGGTGAAGGTCAATGACCCTTCCCATCGCCCACTTTCCTGGTGGTAGGTTCTCGTCCTGTATCACCACTAAATCACCGATTTTCAAATTTCTTTTAGGTTGGAGCCATTTCTTACTCGCCATTAGTTGGTTTAGATATTCAAGTTTCCATTTTTTCCAGAGATCTTGAAATAATTTGTTGGTAAGTTGCCACCTAGTTCTAGCATCTTCTGTTGTCTGTATGACTGTTGTTTCCGCTCTTCCTATTAAAAAATGAGCCGGGGTAAGAAAATCCAGGTCATTTATATCTTCAGTTAGGCTGGCAAGCGGTCTGGAATTTAAACACGCTTCTATCTGGGCGAGTATAGTGGCGAACTCCTCAAATGTTAATTTTTGATCGCCTACAACTCTTCTCAGGTGGAACTTGAGACTCCGTACCGCTCTTTCCCACAAGCCCCCTGCGCTGGGCCAGGATGGCGCATTAAAGTGCCATTCTATAGACATATCTGATATTTCAGCGAAGAAGCTGTCGTTAAAAATGTTTTCTAAATGTTGAAACTCTGCCTTTAAAATACGGTTGGCCCTCACAAAGTTTGTTCCACAATCGCTGTAAATATGATGTGGTGCCCCTCTTCTGGCTGCCATTCTCCGTAAGGCCGCTAGGAATGCAGAACTTGTCAGGTCAGACACTAACTCGATATGTACAGCTTTGGTCACCATACATATAAAAATAGCGACGTATCCTTTTGTTGTCCTTGCTCCTCTGGACTTATTTAATTTTATGTCCAAATATCCTGTGTAATCAACCCCTGAATGGGAGAAGGCACTCGCAGGGTTGCATCTGGCTTCTGGTAAATCACCCATTAATTGATTTTCCATTATAGGGTTTTGTTTTCTACAAATGATGCAGTTGCGAAGTTGTTTCTTTATCGCGGTGTTTCCTCCAGTCACCCAATACTGTTGTCTCAAGGTTGCCAACGTGAGTCGTGGGCCGCCATGGAATGTTAGAAGATGTGCTTGTTCTATTAGTAGGCTGGCTAATCTACTATTATGTGGAATTATGATAGGGTGTTTCGCTTCTGGTTTTAATATTGAATTTTCTAATCTTCCTCCTACACGTAAAATGCCAAACTGATCGATGAAAGGTTTTAAATTTAATAGTTTACTTTTTTCATTCACTCGCTTGTTTTTGTTCAAGTAATCCATTTCTGTTCCGTATGCATTTTCTTGCACATGTTTCACAATTAATAATTTAGCATTACGGAGTTCATGTAACGTGAGATATCTGGGGCATTGTTTACGATTCCGAGTCAACGCCCTGAGTATCCATGCTATTATACGTACTATCAAAGTAAATGAACTGTATTTTTCTAATAAGTTTAAAATAATGCTTGTTTTTTCTTCTTGTTGTATTACGTTAGACTGAATACATTTTGTTTCTTGATCTGTTTTATACATAATTTTCTTTTCTTTTTCATCCTGGAATTTAGATAACCAAACTGGGCCTTGCCACCACAAACTATGTTTTTTCAACTGTGTTACATACATGCCTCTGCTTGCAGCATCCGCGGGATTTTCGCTAGATGATACGTAGCGCCAATCTTTGCTAGGAATAGTTTCTGTGATTTTTTGTACTCTATTCGCTACGAAACTTTTCCACCGTTTGGGGTCGCCATTGACCCACCCTAGCACTATCATAGAGTCTGTCCAACCATAAAGCTCTATTTTGTGTTGTGACAAGGCCTTTATTATTTTGTTCATAAGTTTTGCAAGCAAATAAGAAGCACTTAATTCTAATTTTGGGAGTGTTTGAGCTTTTTTGTTTGGTACCAGTTTAGATTTTGCAGATATGAGGGTTATGTGGGATGTATTTTTAATCTTGGCATATACTACACAGCCGTATGCGTTTTCAGACGCGTCACTTGTGCGAAACCGTGTAGTTGTATGACGTCATTCTCGCGACTTTTAATCCATCTCGGTATTTCAAACTGATTAATAAGGTTTATGTGTTCTTTTATTTTAGTCCATTCTTTACATATTTCATCTGTTACTAAGTCATCCCAATCTAAATTTTGTTTCCATAACTTTTGAAATAATAATTTTAATTTTGTTGAAATAGGGGTGACCCAACCTAACGGGTCAAATAATTTTGATATTTCAGACAAAAGTTTTCTTTTGGTTGGTTTTGTAGTCTGTAGTGTCATATTACATTGAAACGTGAATTTATCTTCTGCCGAGTTCCAACATAATCCGAGTGTTTTAGATGTATTTTCTGTTTTGAAATTAAAGATTTCGTCTGATTTATCTTGTTGGTTGGTAATTTTGAGAAGGATTTCAGGTTCATTCGAGGTCCACTTCCTCAAATTGAATCCTCCTGATTTTAATAACTTATTCAGGTCTGTTATAAGTTCTTTTCCTTCTTCTATGGAGTGGACCCCATGGACCAGGTCATCCATGTAAAAGCAGTCCTCCAACACCTTCGATGCTTTTGGAAAAGTGGTTTTTTCGTCAGCAGCTAGCGTTTTCAAGGTCATCATTGCAAGAAACGGGGCGCTTTTTGTTCCATAGCTGACAGTGGCCAGCTGAAAAAATTTTAGGGGTTGTTCTCTAGAATCTCTCCACACTATTTTTTGTAGGTGTTGGTCATCTTCATGTATTAAAATCTGCCGGTACATTTTTTCAATGTCCGCAGTAAAAGCGTATTGATATTGCCGCCATTTTAATATCAATGTTTGCAGATCCTGTTGTAGGTTGGGTCCTTTGCGCATCACATCGTTTAGGCTCAACCCTGTATCTGTTTTGGCCGACGCATTAAATACAACTCTATATTTAGTTGTGGTTGATTCGAGGCGTTGTATCCCATGGTGCGGTAAAAAGCATTCTGGAGTCCTATTACCGCTCATTGTTTTCATATGATTTAAGGCGAAGTACTCATTCATAAATGTTTTGTAATCATATGCTAATTGAGGGTGTTTTTCAAATTTGCGTTCTAAGTTTAAGAATTGCGCAATAGCCATTTGTTTCGAGGAACCCAATTTTTTTGCAAAGTCGCCCTCAAAAGGTATTTTTACTATATACCTGCCATCTTCCCTTCTTTTTGTTGTTGATGAGTATAATGTTATGCATTCTTGATCTTCTACAGATAAGTTAGACTGCTCGCTTATTTCTTCCACCTCCCAAAATTTTTTCAACTCATCTAGGTTGTTCAAAATGACGTTGCACTGATATGTTTTTGCGTTTCCACAAAGTAGCCAGCCAAGTTGAGTTTGCTGCGCTATCGGTTGTAGTGTATCCTCACCCTTAATTATTCCGGTTAACATAATATTCGAATATACATCTGCTCCAAACAATATGTCTACTGGGCGGCTGACAAAAAACTCGGGATCTGCTAAATTTATGTTCTGGATAAATGACCATGATGGTTTCATAAATGTCTTGTTAGGCAGGTTTTTAATTAAGTTATTCATTATGAAAACATCTGCTATAAAATCATAATCATTGTACATTGAGGCACACTCGATATTTATCATACCCTTGCAGTTATTTTCTCTCTCTCCTACTCCAAAGATAGTGCCTTTACTCTTTTGCCTTTTATTACCTAAAAGCTGGGCGGCTCTCTCCGTTATTATTGAAATTTGAGAACCTTGATCAATCAGTGCACGCAGGTTATGGTAAGCGCCATTTGTTCCCTTCACACGTACAATTGCTGTGGCTAGTAAAATCTCCGACATGTTTTCTTGTGATACATGTGACGTACTGGGTATGTTTTCTTTCGGAGTTTTAGGTACTGTCGCGCCTGATGAGGATGACGCACCCGTTGATACGTAGGCCTCATGTAGTATGGTGTTATGTGGCCGTGAACATTTTCGGCATCTGTGTGTTGAGATTGAGATGCAACGATTTCCATTATGGCTGAATAAACAGTTTGAACAAACTTTCAATTTATTTACTGTTTTTAATTTTTGTTCATTCGGCATTTCCAAGAATGTTTTGCAATTATACAATCCATGTTCGCCGCTGCATAGCGGACACTTGACACCGGAAACATGAAATGATTTCGCCATAGTTTTACTTCCATTATTGTTGTAATTGTGGTTATAATTATTAAAATTATTTTGTGGCCTCTTTATGTAGGGCGTTGAATGATTGTTATAAGATGTTTGTGGAGATGTTTTCTGATGCGCGTTGTCTTGCTTACGCCTTGATGATTCGAGATTCATGAATTTACTCTCCATGTAGTCGAGAAACTCTTGTAAAACGGGCAATTCTCGAGAGTTTGACAGGGATTGAATATAATCCCCATATGTTTCGGCATCCAATTTTTGGGAGAGAAGATGTACTAAAATTGGATCCCAGCTGCTGACATCCACTCCTAGATTCTTGATCGCATGTAAACATTCTAAGGTTATATCATGCATCTTCTTTATTTGTGACATTGACTGCTGTTGCATATTGGGGAGGCTGAGTAAAATATTCATGTGTGAGGTGAAAATTAGTTTTTTGTTGTTATATCGGTGGTTAAGCAGCTCCCAACATGCTAAGTAGTTATCTGTACTAATAGGGAGGTGCTGTATGAGTCGCTCTGCCTCACCGCGCACTTTACTCTTCAAAAACTGCATTTTTTGAGCCTGTGATAACGAAGGGTTGTTATGAATAGCTTCGTTAAACAGGTCCTTAAATGACACCCACTGATTAAAATGGCCACTAAATAAGGGAATGTCTAGTTGCGGGGTGGACTTTTCTCTGTGGGACACCGCCCACATCTTTTTGTTAATACCTTTTTTCAAATCATTGTATTGTTGCTCGTACTTATTAAATGCTTGTTCATATTCCTTATTTTCTTCAAATAATTCACTATCTAACTCCCAGTGTAGAGAGTCTATTGCTGACCAGCGACTTTGTAATGATCTTAGGACGTCCTCGAACTCCCATTTATCTGACATAGTTTCTAAATTAATGTTTGCTGCAGTTCTTCTAAAAGCCTTGAAATTAGCCATCTGTTTACGTAACATTTCATCCAATTTACTATTATTTCCTTGACTTTTAGTTTGAAACAAATGATCGTTTTGCTGCTTTGAACCCTCTCCCAATTCACACTCCATTTCTAAGGTTCCTTTTTGTTCTATCAGGATTTCAGATGGTTGTTTCGTCTCTGCTTGTAAATGTTGCAAAATCCACTGTCTCTTCTCTTCATAATAAGCTTTTGTTTTAGAATAGTGATTTTCCACAAAATAAGTGTAATCGTGTTCACCCAACTTGCATATCTCGAGATGGTTTCGTTCAAACTCTTGCCAGTATCTATCAAGAGCTTGAAGTTTCTTTTTGATGTATAAGGGCGTTTTGCGACTTGCTCCGTCCTTTTTAAAGTTGGTGACGAGCTGCTCTATGGCATTCATCAGCTGCTTCTGGTTTTCCATAAGAACCTCCATTGTAGATTGTAGTAGTAAGAAGATAATGGAAAGATCTTACTTGTTATGCTGTTGGTACTGGCTTACAGGCGTGACTTGGTTGTGATACCAAGCCCGTTGATGCTCGCTGACGCTCGATCACCACCAGCTTGTTTCACCGCAATCCACACAAATCACTGCTCACTAGTTCTTTTACCCTCACTAGACGATAGTTCAACCGACTCGCGACCCTAGTAGCATTTTGTGATGGCATCCATTGGCCAACAGTTGGGAATCCGTTGGAATATAGTTAGTTGGGTTGCCTACATAAAACTAACATTGGCCCAATGCAGTCAAATATTATCATTTCGTCCAACCATTTACCAACGTTGGGCCAATGCTACTACTACTACCGTTAGTAAAAAACTGTTGGCATTTCTGCAGTGTATTTATAGTAGGCCCTATTAGTTATCAACTAACTTTGGCCCAATGCAGTAAAATATTATCATTACGTCCAACCATTTACCAACGTTGGGTCAATGCTACTACTGCCTACCGTTAGTAAAAGACTGTTGGCATTTCTGCAGTGTATTTATCGTTGGCCTTATTAGATATCAACTAATACTCACCCAATGCAGTTAAATATTATCATTACATCCAACCATTTACCAACGTTGGACCAATGCTACTACTACTACCGTTAGTAAAAAACTGTTGGCATTTCTGCAGTGTATTTATAGTAGGCCCTATTATTTATCAACTAACTTTGGCCCAATGCAGTAAAATATTATCAGGACACCCAAGCTATTACCAACGTTGGGCCAATGCTACTACTACTACCGTTAGTAAAAAACTGTTGGCATTTCTGCAGTGTATTTATAGTCGGCCCTATTAGTTATCAACTAACTTTGGCCCAATGCAGTAAAATATTATCATTACGTCCAACCATTTACCAACGTTGGGTCAATGCTACTACTGCCTACCGTTAGTAAAAGACTGTTGGCATTTCTGCAGTGTATTTATCGTTGGCCTTATTGGATATCAACTAATATTCACCCAATGCAGTAAAATATTATCAGGACACCCAAGCTATTACCAACGTCGGGCCAATGCTACTACTACTACCGTTAGTAAAAAACTGCTGGCATTTCTGCAGTGTATTTATAGTAGGCCCTATTAGTTATTAACTAACTTTGGCCCAATGCAGTAAAATATTATCATTACGTATAACCATTTACCAACGTTGGGTCAATGCTACTACTGCCTACCGTTAGTAAAAAACTGTTGGCATTTCTGCAGTGTATTTATCGTTGGCCTTATTGGATATCAACTAATATTCACCCCATGCAGTAAAATATTATCATGACACCCAAGCTATTACCAACGTTGGGCCAATGCTACTACTACTACCGTTAGTAAAAAACTGTTGGCATTTCTGCAGTGTATTTATAGTAGGCCCTATTAGTTATCAACTAACTTTGGCCCAATGCAGTAAAATATTATCATTACGTCCAACCATTTACCAACGTTGGGTCAATGCTACTACTGCCTACCGTTAGTAAAAAACTGTTGGCATTTCTGCAGTGTATTTATCGTTGGCCTTATTGGATATCAACTAATATTCACCCAATGCAGTAAAATATTATCATTACACCCAAGCTATTACCAACGTTGGGCCACTTCAACCGTTTAGACGATTGAGAATTTTAGATCATGATTTACTTATTATGAAAACTGACAGCTACTTTATAATTAGACAATACCACATTGTCACCAATGCAATACAAATCGCAGATACAAGGCCTCGGCACGGATCTTGAGCGGTGAAATTTTATGCGCAGACAGAAGTCATTTTTAGCTCTCGGTAGCGGGGTACGTGGATAGAGACGTACGTGCCGTGCCGCGCAGCAGCAGTGTGTAGCCAAAGAGTACCTACTTGTATTAATCAAAATCTACCACTAAGCGATCGTTCGCATGAGTGACTTTATTTTTACCGCCGACAACGTTCCACGGGAAAAGGTATCTTATGTCTAGGCCATTAGGTAATTTTTCCCGTGGAACATCGTCATCGTCCATGCAAACACACAGCTGAGAAGTTATGTGACATTCCACGGGAAAAGTTACCTTCTGGCCTGGCCGTAAGGTAACAATATTATGATTACGTCCAACCATTTACCAACGTTGGGTCAATGCTACTACTGCCTACCGTTAGTAAAAAACTGTTGGCATTTCTGCAGTGTATTTATCGTTGGCCTTATTGGATATCAACTAATATTCACCCAATGCAATAAAATATTATCATTACACCCAAGCTATTACCAACGTTGGGCCACTGCAACCGTTTAGACGATTGAGAATTTTAGATCATGATTTACTTATTATAAAAACTGACAGCTTCTTTATAATTAGACAATACCACATTGTCACCAATGCAATACAAATCGCAGATACAAGGCCTCGGCACGGATCTTGAGCGGTGAAATTTTATGCGCAGACAGAAGTCATTTTTAGCTCTCGGTAGCGGGGTACGTGGATAGAGACGTACGTGCCGTGCCGCGCAGCAGCAGTGTGTAGCCAAAGAGTACCTACATGTACTAACCAAAATTTATCACTAAGCGATCGTTCGCATGAGTGACTTTATTTTTACCGCCGACAACGTTCCACGGGAAAAGGTATCTTATGTCTAGGCCATAAGGTAACTTTTCCCGTGGAACATCGTCATCGGGGACGTTCCACGGGAAAAGTTACCTCATGGCCTGTTATTAATATAATTATTATTTTTATATGAACATTATTATTATTTAAGGTGTTTGTGATTTTGTGGAGACAAAATAATGTGAAGTAGACATGTACAATCGCCCACAATAGTCACATTCTATACTTATTATTACTTATCAATTTTTATTATATTTGGAAGTTACGTAACCATTACAATAATGTACAAATAACCTCATAAATAAAATTTAGGTAATTGACCGAGCAAGCGCGAAGTGTTTCTGCTTGTGGAGCATGTCTATCTTATCTGCTTCAGCAGGCCATGCGCACTCCGCCTTTTAAGTAGGTACTAAACTACTAAGCCAATAACCGCGGACCAATTTCAGAGGGCTGCCCTGCCGCGTGCGGGCCAATACACACTCGCGCACCGCGTTCGCGTATAACTGTCACGTCGTTCATTCACACATTTATAATATTTGACGAAAATGAAGCATATTGCATGAATTGCATCGCAATGGGCTGCTTAATAGTTATAAAAAAACGGCCAAGTGCATGTCGGGCGACGCGCAGTAGGGTTTGTAGTTAACTTTTATACCATACCATAATGAACCTTTTTTTGTTAGCGGTGTAAAGCAAATTTTGTTTTTTATTTTTAGAGATTTCATACGTTAAAAACACTCATAAAAGAAGTTGCGTTCGCGACTGGTACAATCCCCTCCCTCCCGCTCAGGATCCGTGCCGGCCGAGCCGAGCCGAGGCCGAGGGAGGCCCGGCGGCGTATTGCCATACTGTATATCAGTACAGACACCTATAGTGTGTACTCGATCACTTTGTGCTCATTAAAATAACTATAAAATAAATACTGTGATCTATCAGTATTTAATCAGGGGCCTATTTCAAACCACAACCCCAAATTCCATGGGTCAAATTCTAAAGTTTAGATAAAACTCAGTTTTTGGTACTTAGTTTTGCACGAATTAATGATTATGGGGGTTAGGGGGTAAGGTGGTGGAATAATCTACCCTCCAGTGGCGCTCCCACTCCGTGGAAATGTGTAATGTGGTAAGCTTTAATGAAATTTCAAATGCGTGTATTCAATAACTATGTATTTCTGCAGAGTGAGAAATCGGCCCCCAAACAAAAAAGTTAGCCGCCATCTTGAATTTTTTTGTATTTTCAACATTGAGTTGTTATTTTCGTGTCATAATAATACCAAAAACCGTGTTTCATCTAAATAGGCCCTCAAACAAAAAAGTTGGCCGCCATCTTGGATTTTTTTATATTTTCAACATTGCATTGTTATTTTCGTGTCATAATAATACCAAAAACCGAGTTTCATCTAAATCGGCCTTCAAATGAAAAAGTTGGCCGCCATCTTGGATTTTTTAAGGTTTTCAACATTGCGCCCCCCTTAAATAATTTATAATTAATATGAAATGACATTATTTAATTTAATCCTTTATAACATTAATATTTTCTGTTTATGTTTGCATGCTACTTAAGTTGGCTAAATAGGTTAAGCTTCTGATTCACCTACTTTTAAGATCTCCATTTGTACCCTATTTAAAGCAAACAAAGATATTTGTATTTGTATTTGTATTGCGTTGTTATTTTCGTGTTAAAATAGTACCAAAAACCGAATTTTATCTAAATCGGCCCTCAGACAATAAAGTTGGCCGCCATCTTGGATTTTTTAATATTTCAACATTGCGTTGTTATTTTCGTGACATAATAGTACCACAAACCGAGTTTTATTGAAATTGGCCCCCAAACAAAAAAGTTGACCGCCATCTTGGATTTTTTAATATTTGTAACATAGCTTTACTGTTTTCTTGTCAAATAATTACCAAATACCGAGTTTCATCGAAATCGGACCACAAACAAAAAAGTTGACCGCCATATAGCTTTTGTTATAAAATACTTTCATTCTATAGCGGCCTTACCAATTTTTTTTTGTTTTCATTGATTATTTTGGGGTAAAATTTCACATGGTAGGCAACACAAATTTTCTAAAAAAATAATTGAAGGTTGATATCGCGGTCTTTGTCTAATTTTGTTGTGGTCTTTGTCTAATCTTGGTGACGGTATTGTTTTTGGGACGTGTGTAAGTGAGTCAGATATATTTTTACTCAAAAATGTTTGGTGGTTTAAAGCTTCATCCTACACGGTTAAAAAGTTACACGCTTTTTGTGGCGCGTGGTAGTGAGGTTTGCTTCTCTTGTATATTTTATCTCGATGACGTACTTGGTATGATTACTGTCAGACGAAACCAGTGGGATGGGTTGAGTTGATGGGCCAGAGACAGAATCTTCAATGAATTTTTGCCACTATTTAAATTGACACTGGAATAGAAGTCTAAAGTTGGAAAAATCCTTTTCAAAAAACATTAATGTTTACAGTATCTTCCGCTCGTACCTTGAGGACATTTACAATATGCAGTATCTATAAACACTGTTTATAAAATTTCAGACTCGCTTTCGGATTGATGTTTATATTCATTTGAAATTAGACTCTAATACTTTATAAAGCATAATGCATTTCAATAAAAGCGAGAGGGCATGTCTGCACTCCATGTCTGCACTCACATGTATTTTGCTCATACTGAAGCATGCCATTCTACATACTATGTCTGTACTCGTATGTTTTTCGCTCTTACAGACTAGAGCAAAGTGTATTTTATTTCAGACTCTGTACTGACAGGCATTATGCTCTCCAGCTACAAGAGCATATTGCGTGCGATTTCAGAGCAACTCCTGTCTGAAGTAGTACACAGTACAGGGGGGGTATTACAATCTCTTAAAACTTGCCAGGTTTATGAATTGCTATAGTTACATCTCTTTCTCGCTGTATAGCAATTAAAAGAGATTGATAGCCAGTCAGAAAACTGCCAGGAAATAAGAGATCATAATACGGCCCCAGTATGGCAATACGCGGCCCGGCGAGGTGAGCGAGACGGTGACGGACGAACGGAAACGGAACGACGGTCGACGGCAGCGGCGGGCAGTGGCCATTTTTGTACGTAGTAACTAATTTCTAATCTGTGATTTTTGTAGTGGACTCGCGCGCGCTCGCTCGCGCCGCGTCGCAGGCGACATTTTCTGTTTTCAAAAATGTTTAAAGTTGTAGAATTTGAAGGTGCCAGTCTTGGCATTATTCGCCAAGAATGGCTCACGCCTAGAAAGAGGCAGTGTCTTTGGCCACCTCACAAATCCAAGGTTCCGGATGATGATTAGCCGGTGCACGCCATCAGACGTATTTTTTATGAAACCGGTGAGTTTTATTTTTTAAATTAAATAGTACCTAATAACAACCTAAAAGCGTCTCTCATTATTACAGCACTTGCTTGTGCGTGTCGTGTCGAGTCACTTGTGGTGAAATTATATTACCTATGTATTTTTCTCTTTGATACACTACTTTATGTGACCTTAATTTTGGAACTGACGCGGATGGTCCGCTGGCTAGCCAGCCAGCCAGCCAGAGTCGGTCCGCTGGCCAGCCGGTCAGCAATCGGCACTCGCGTCGAAGCTCGAAGCTCTCTATCGGCGCCTTTGATATATTTACGCCCCAGTGCACCTACGTCTAGTTAAGGGTGTGTAGTGTGAGAAGAAAACTACAGAAAGCGGTCGGAGAGACAGGTTCGGGCTATTGTGCGCTTTTATAATTCTCGACGGCCCGGCACGGCACGGCCCGGCACGGCACGGCTCGGCACGGCAGCGGCGACACCGAAAGACGCTTTTATAATTGCTGCCGTCGCCGGCCGTTGGATGTTCAACACAGAACACTCATAGCGAAGAAGTTACTATTTGTATTTGTACATTGTACAGTAGTGTCGTGGTATCTACTTTTACTTTAGAATAATATAAAGAATAAAAGTTGACCTTCTCTCTCTAGATATTTGTTACCTTTATAATTATTTCATAAAATAATAGTTTACCAATTATACAATGTGTAACAGAAAGGAGGTATCAACTCGAAAGGAAGTCAATGTACTCGTGAATCTGAACACTTCCAACAGAAAAAGATTTCAAATTGAAAATACAATTTTGGACTCTCCATAGAAAATTTGAATTTGGCACCAATATTTTATATACGGAGGGACATTAAATTTTTTTTTTTTTTATGTTGGAAGTTTCACGAGTACATTGACCTCCTCTCGGGTTGATACCCCCTTTTTGTTACACGTTGTTTAATGATTATATTACAATGTAGGTAGGTAGTTAGGTACTGACTTAAATGATAAATAAATCTTTTAAAAATCAAAGAATATATTATATGTAGCTGGTTTTCATTACGTACCTACTTACCAAGATAGGTACACAACACATTATTTAATTAAGTAGATAACTACTTAAGTAATATCTAAGTAATTATTTGTTGAGATAGGTAACAATATTTAACTTTGGTAAGTCCCCTATTAACGGTGTTCCCACCGCTGTAAGTACCTAGATATCTTTCCGATCAGTATCGAAATAACTGTTTGTCGGAATATTACCTATTTGTTGATTTTGATGTTGTTTGTTTCCCCAATCATACATAGGTACATGGCATACCAACAACAACACATTAACGATATTACGCTAATATACTGGTTGTGCCCTTTATACACGCTGTATATTCTTTGCACTGGACTCACACTCACACATATGAATCCTTGTAGCTACGCACTACATCGTAAAAGTTCGACGGCAGCGTAGGATTTGGCCGGCACGGCCCGGCCCGGCACGGTTTGCCGGTGCCGTTGAGGAAATATAAAAGCGTCTCCATATGATTCCATACATTTCACTTCCCTGTTGTGCCGTTGGACGGCTGCCGGGCGGTGCCGTGCCGGGCCGTTGAGAATTATAAAAGCGCACATTGTGTCGTCATATTTAATATTTGTTTGCAGTTTCAGTAGGTACCTACTTAGTCAAAGTTTTAACAACTGATTCATACCTACTCGATTTATTGTCATAATGTTTCAGAGGTAGGTAGTTTAGCGTATTCCTGTTAATTCACCTTAATAATAAAATATTATTTTACAGATGGCATATCTCAAGCCAGACAAAAGTGTAAAAAGGCTGAAAGTGAAACGGAATTAGCTCCAACTGATATTGAAGTAGATACCGCCGAAAAATAGCCAAGGAAGAGGAAAGTTCGTCCTCGTAAAATTGATAGTGATGCTGATGACTATGAAGAAAGTGATCATGAATGTCAAATCAAACATCCCATTCCACCAAAATCAATTTTACCACCACCACCTGTATGTACCTATACGTACATCGTCACCAAGATTGTTATGAGATTTTAATGTTGGTAAGTAACAAAACAAAGTTTCTTACTTGTAAGATTGTGAATTATATTTATTTATTAGGTTATAGGTTATTTATTTAATCAGAACTGGCTAACTAGTTTTTTTACATTTATTTATAAAGTGTCATTTATAAATTTATGAAGTTTCCAATGAGATCCTTAAGTCCGTTTGTTTGTTTGTTTGTAACGCCTTCACGTCTTAACTACTGAACCTATCATCATGAAATTTTGCATACACGTTTTCAGGGGTACAGAGAAGGACATAGGGTATCTTTCATCCCTGAAAAAGGCTTGTTCCTGAGGGATAGCAAAAAAAACTTTCCACGCAGACGAAGTCGCGGGCGGCAGCTAGTTGTTTATAATTCATTATCATAATAATAATAGTACCCACTTAACAGATTCTCCGATATCTTATAAGCCCACTAACGAGGAAACCACACCAACAACATTGCGGTCGAAACATAACCAGAAAACGTTCCTGGAAAGATTAAATGCTTCTTTAGGTAAATATTACAAGAATAGAGTTATGTTTTGCATCTGAGTTATAGAGTTTTTTGTCCCTTAATTCAAAATGGAAACATTTTTTTTTATTGTCTGGTAAATTTCTAATTTCTACATATACATGAAGCGTCAAGTAAGATTGTTTATAATTAATGATTCTAATAATAATAGTGCCCACTTTACAGATTCTCCGATATCGTCAGCGTCACTTAATCCAACTCCAACTAATACTGTGGAAACCACACCAACAACATTGCGCTCAAAATATGCACAAAAATCAGTAATGGAAAAAATAAATTCTTTCGGTAAATAAAAATTACAATAATACCTTATATTTTTATATCTTCACATCGGAGTTTTAGAGTTTCTTAATGGAAACATGAGATGACTTTGATAATTAGTTTGATAGATTTTATTTAAGTAGGTAGGTATATGGTTTAAGAATCTACTATAATAAGAATATAACTTTATTGTTTTAGATGTCATTGCCGACTGTCTCGGACACATGAAAACTGAAGTTGAAGATCTTAAACAAACTCAAAATTATATTCTTTTGAAAATATCATCTCATACTACTGCAGCACTACCGTTGAAGATTTAACAAACATTCGAAATTGGCTTCCAGAACAAGAACACAAAGAACAATTGGTAAGCCTATTAAAATTCTATTAGAAATATACAAGCAAGCAAGACCATTGGAGGCACTGATGATGTATAATAAATAATATGCTATGTAATGTAGTTATAATACTACTATTATATAAAATTTAATTAAATAGTGTACACATGACAGCGCTTCAACTGTACATGTTGACCTTGAGACTGCCTTTATGTCCTACGTTATAAAATCTGTTTTCGCAGTTTAACTGTATAACCTGACGTGCTGTTGAGTGTATATTATTGTTTTGCTTTTATTTGTCATTGCCTATTATTGAAATATTGACTTTATGGCTACAGATAAATAATTTGAGCTATATTGGTGGGAAAGGAACAGGCTCAATTACAAGAAGAATTCTGGAACGAGTTTTCACAGACTCTTTGGCAATACAATTTAACTGGATTGGAAAGAATAATAAGTTCAGTTTGAAAAATTTTGAATTGATTAAAGTCATAATAGGTATGTATGACTATGAAAATTACACATATTAGATATATTTATAGTTAATGAGAGGATTTTGACTTTCAAATTAAAAACAAACATTTTAAAATATAAAACCATGCAATACAGCAAGCAAATGCTTTAAGGAAATTTTATTTTTATGATACATATTATAATAGCATAAATAAATTATTTTGTACCGTACGAGGCATGTATCTTGAATTTTTTTCGACGGAGTGGGAATAAACTCGCGCATGTTCTCTTGTGTGCAACCAATAGCGCGCGCCCCTCTCCCGCCGCCCGCGCCCCTCACCGCTACGCATGCCCAAAATACGCATTCCGCGCAATCCCCACCCGATTTCAAGATATATTCCTCGTACTGTACTTAACCTATTTAATAACTTTATCGATTGTGTTATTCTAATTTAAATTAAATTCTAAAGTAAGGTGTAATGTTTACAGCTGCAGTGCGAAGAAACAAGGTGGCAGAATTAGCAACTGAATCTGAAATTACAAATATAACAAGCTGGTTTAGGTTTGCTAGAGACCGAAATGGCGGACGAGAGAACAGACGAAGATCAAGATCAAACTAACAACAGCAGCTCTATACGAACACATTCTGGACTTTTCAACATGTAACTTGCACTTTTCAATAAGGAAATGCAGATTTTTATACATAACAAATCAAAAACTTTCTCAGCAATTACTTTTCGCAATTTTCAAGATGGACGCCACGCCAGCCATTGCCGTTTGATGATAAAGGAAAGTATTTAATACATTTGCGAGAAAAAAATATAGGTACAAATGTCAATTTTAGTGTCAAACAAAATAATAAATTTTCTGGATGAAATCATGGAATCATGAAAATCATGAAATCATTTTCCACTTTTCTTTCTCATCAAACGGCAATGGCTGGCGTGGCCATTGCCGTTTAGTTTGATAAAAAGAAGTAGGCGCTAGTTCTGCAGATTATAGATTCCCCTTGTATTGTGAGTCCATATGGTTATAAAAAAGTTTTAAATAAAAGATATATATTGTTATAATACCATTTTTTATTTGCTCCACAGCTGAAATACCCTTCGGTCGCAGAACGTTAAAATCGCAAAATGACAAGCCATTGCAAAACGTCGTGCGCTTTTGAAGTTCTACGACTGAAGGGGGTATTCATCTTTAGTGTGGGTCAAACGGATGTAGCACAGCGCGTGACGGTAAACGACTTTATGTATGAATGCTATGGTATGACTGATGCGCAGCCAGTCGTGCTGCGTTCGGTGTGACATGTACTGTCATATACCATAGCATTTCATACATTACAACGTCGCTTGCTGTTACGCGCTGTGCTGCATTCGGTTTGAACAGCCACTTTTACTCAAACTCCAACCGTTTGCCAACAGTAGGGTAACTGTCAATATTGTTTAGGAAGGCCCCACAATGAAAAACAACCGATGGCCAACTGTAGGGTAACGGTAAATACTATTTAGGAAGGCCCTACAATGCAAAACAACCGATGGCCAACTGTAGGGTAACGGTAAATACTATTTAGGAAGGCCCCACAATGCAAAACAACCGATGGCCAACTGTAGGGTACCCGTAAATATTGTTTAGGAAGGCCCCACAATGAAAAACAACCGATGGCCAACTGTAGGGTGACGGTAAATATTTTTAGGATGGCCCCACAATGCAAAACAACCGATGGCCAACTGTAGGGTAACCGTAAATATTTTTAGGATGGCCCCACAATGCAAAACAACCAATGGCCAACTGTAGGGTTACCGTAAATATTGTTTAAATAGGCCCCACAATGATAAACAACCGATGGCCCTTCAGAAAGAAATTCTACAATGGCCCTTCAGAAGCAAATTCTACAATGGCCCTTCGAAGTAGGCCCTGCCACAATAAGATGGCCAATTACAACCGTTGTCCAACTAACGACGTGCACGTGGCCCGACCAAATGCCAACAATAAATGCTATTAGGGGAGGTCGCTCGAAGGACCATGTAGAGTTTAGTGCGAGATCACGGTGTTAGTTTTAGATTTAAATGATAAAGTTTTATATATTTAAAAAGTTTATTATTATTATTACACAAATAGTTCTTATGATAACTTATAGTTGAATTTAATGTTAAATGTTAATTTAAGATAGTCCAAAGTAAATGTTTATCAAGTAGTTAAAAAGTTATATAAAAGTTAGTTATGTTTATGTTTGTTAAAGGAATGCAACCGGCGCGTTCGATACCGAAAATTGCACTGAAGTGCCGCGCGCGAGTCAACCTAAAATTAATTACTGCTGACCCGTGCGCGTACGTCATAATAGGTGTTCGATTCCATAGCATCGAACAGGGGCACTGATGTAAATCCATTGTGGGCTGTTTGAAGATCAATTTATTGCAATTAGTCTAGCTAGCCTGAAGGAACATCATTCTGTTTTGATGGCGTTGGCATGCAGACTTGATCGCTTTTCCGGAAACAGTTTTATGACGATGTTGGTGCAGGGAGCCTCTACGAGCAGCCAAAGCGCGGCCGCCATCACAAACGACATACCCACCACGCTTATCGCAATCAAGATCTGAAAAAAAAATAAACATCACTATTTGGGTAACCGAAATAAGTGGTAAAATATTCATGTCTGAAAAGTGTTTTTTGCATTTGCGCACTTTGCGCGGACGATTGAGCACGACGAAAGCCTGCGGGATTGGTTCATACTTAATTTTAATTGATAGTTCGCAGTCATTCGATAATCTTATTTTCACCTCTCCAGCACGAAAAGGGCTCTTTTGGCGCGTAAAACTCGCAGCAAAATCGATTTTTGCTTGAGGCAAAGTGCTTTTTTAATTTCTAATACCAACTTTTAAAATAATAAAGAAAAAAGAAATAAAGTGACAAGGATGAGACTTGTAAAATTGATATGTGAGAAAAGGATAGATAGAGTGCTTTATGGTGTCATACATGGATTAAAAAGTAAAAAAATAAAACACACGGATATACCAAAGAGTTTTAAATAAGGATTGTTAAAAAAAAGTTTGATAATTCGAAATAAAGAGTATGGACGAAATGAGGTCGCATGTATGAAATAAATAAAAAATAAGAAAAATTAATGAAATTTATTAACAAATTAGTGTTTTATAATTATAAATAAGATGGGATATTAATGAATAAGAGAAAAGAACAACGTAATAATGTAAAACAAAACGGCGGGAATCTACTTTATGAATAAAATTTTTCAGCATAGGTTTGATCGAACTATTATTGTGATAAATTACAAAAAATGAGTCGTCCAACGATGAAGATAGTTGTCTAACTCCAAAAGAATTGCGTGAACAAGTTTCTAATGCTGAAATTTAGCTTTTTACCAGGAAACTCACGTAAAATTTTTCTCGCTGGTAGAGGTGAAAAGTTGTATGTATGTTTTACACGAGACCAAAATTTTGTTCTGCCTCGTGAATTTAAATCACTCACTGTGCTCAGTAGTCTATATTAGAATCACTCGCTACGCTCGTGATTCAATAATTCTAGACTGCTTCGCTAGTTCGTGATTTAAAGTCGGCACTCGCAGCACATATTGATTTTGGTCACTTGTATAACAAATAACTATTTACGATAGTTACCAAGTGGAAAATCGATCCAGTGAAAAGCGTGAGAGAGGATCCCATCATCCACCGGATAACAACATCCGGATGTAGGTTGTAGGAGCAGTACGTGAGCCTGGCGAGCGGTACCCAGCCTGGCCACTCCAGCACGCGTCGGTACAGCGCCACCTCTGTGCCGAGGACAAACATTTACTCCAGCATTAAATAGATAACCAGCTCAGCGCAGCATGCTCACCACGACAAACTTTATCTACACTTTGTGTGCGTTAGGTATTGTCTGTCCCGCTAATACCGCAATGATGTCCCACGCCATGCGCCCATGCGGAATCGGCACGAGAGATTTGAGCTTAGAGACGACTAAGATGGCCAGCCGGCCCGGCCTAGCATGCGTACCACGACAAACTTTATCTACACTTTATTCGCTTCAGGTGTTATGTCTGTACCGCTCCCGCTTATACCTCACTAATGTGAGTGGAACAGACATAGAGAGACAAGACGTGTCCAATTAATTTAGTCCTGCGCCAGCATGCGGTATCGGAAGGACAGTTTTGAGCTGGTCCATCAGCCATTTTTTAAGTCCCCACTACTGGGGCACAGGCCTTCCTTATGGGTGGATAAGGAGGACGGACCATAACCCACCACGTGCGCTCAATGCAGATTGGTGGGTGTTAATGACTGCAAATGTAGCCGGGATCAACGGCTTAACATGCCTTCCGATGCATGGAAGAGCTCGAGATAATAAATCCCATAAGCGACCCTTGCGAAAGTTGCATAACCTCTGTAATCGCTGGGTCAGGCGCTAAACTATCGAAGCCGAGCTCGATTTGAGCAAAGATGCAGCTAAAATTTCATCGGAACTGATTACCATCTCATAAAAGACTGTTTCTAACTGTGAGTAGGACTACCTACGCACACTAGTGCAAGAGCTAAATGGTAGTAGCATCATCGTCATCAAGGTTGCCAGTAGCAGGTTATATTAGTTACCTACCGAATTCTTGACATTGCAAGAGTCGCTGCTGGCGTAGCTTCTGTGACATTCACAAGTGCTTGTAACAGCCTAGACTGAATAAATTATTTTTGAATTATTTTTTTTTAATTTTGAGTCGATGATGATGATATTACATTCTCTTTGGTCGCTGCACCGTCCAGAGCAGCAACTTATTCAATCTTAATCACAGAAGTGATGATGGTACTTACTTTCCACCTGGTATATCATGCCAGCAGTGAGGAGGGCTAGCGCCACACCCCAGGCAGGGTTCCGTAAGAGAGCGAACAGCAGGCGGGCGCTTATATCTCCGCGACCGTCTTCACTCCATAGTAAAAAAACGTTCGCAAACGACAAAAGTAACAGAACAGGTAATAGCATCCAGTATAAGATGGTGTATTTCTGAAAGAAAAGTGCGTTTTTAATTTGGAGAATTTGTGTTTGACTTTTCACAAAGTAATATTTTTTGGAAGCGATATCGAAATTTTGCCAAGTTTAAAATGACTTCTCGAATTGATAAATAAATAATTTGTGAACGATCCCGTATGTTAATAGGTATCATACAGTTTAGCTTTACCAGGTTTAACGACAATTAATTATCCTCCGATTATATCACGAGTTCTTTTTCGTTTCGGTAAGCCCTCTTGAGTTCCGTGACAATAGTGTCGCGGCATACCTGATACTTGCTGACGTCGGTTGGATTCTTCTGCCAGTTGTACACAAAGCTTCCCAACAACATGCCAATCACGAAACTGGGGATGTTCGTATGAGACCGTTTGTATAAATGCGTGAATGTCTTGTCTGCGACTATATTCTCCACCTTCGAGTGTCTAAAAGATATGGAGTAATTTTAATGGATGAATATGAATAGTACAGTTTCCATGGATACGTTAGGCTTGTATTGGCACCCATATGGTAGAATGCTAGTCCCAACCTATTGAAGGCTCCTTTTGAAGGTGGACTGGTGGATAGGGGATCAATTCGGACTGTATCATAAAGTCAACGATACCGCTCGATCTGCAATTATGTTTATTAAGCGGTTTTGCTAGATGAGAGACTAAAAGATTAGTATGGTGAGCTCCGAAATACAGAAGACTCAGTATTAAATTCTTGCATTCTACTTGACTCCAGTGGAAATCATTTTAGTAGCATTGTTCATTCAATACTAATATCTTTAATTAATCCTTATATCTTTCGAATTCGAAAAGATACAAATTGCGCAGTGGAAGTCAATTATTGGAATTTCATAACTTTGTAGACTGTACTTACTGAGGTTCTATTATCATGCTGCCTTTGAGGTCCTTCGCGTAGGTCTCGACGACCGGCGAAACTAAGCCGATGATCAGTACCATCCACAGCAATGAATTTCGGACTCTTTTGGTCGGCGCGATGAGCAGGATTGTCAGCCCTAAGATGTGCAGGTGGAAGTCAACTGCCGTCGACCTGAGTTAAGAAATGAAAAGAAATCAGTGGAGTTTTCTAGTTGAACTAGGCAAAGGGACTTTACAAAGTTAATTAGCAGCTGGTAAAACAAAATTATTATTTGTTTACCACTCTTGAGGCATCAGTCACCTAAGGAACTATTTTTTTACAACTCAAATACATAATAACACTGTGTCGCTCTGTTTCTGAGAAAAAGGCGTGGTATTATGTAAAATTGAGGGCTCCAAAGTTCCAATTCTATCAAACTCAAAATGCTACGTTATGTAATTGTGGCATAATAATTATTATTTAACTCCCTGCATCATATTTCCATGTCAGTCTCACCAGAACTGCAAGTTACACATCAAGCCGTCCACGTAGTTTTGGGAGAAGAGCAAAATCGCAGGCCAGTTCCGTCGGCAGTCTTCAACCTCGCGGTTCACCCAGTTCTGAAATGTTAAATGTAGGTATTGAATCTTTGTTATACTAGTAAAGGTATTCTCTATCAGAGGATCTTAGAGTAAGATTGTGTGAGACTTTGGTTCTTTCTAAATCATGCAGACCTTACACTATGCAGACCTTAATTTATTACAAAGAAGCTTCGAACCACGAGTTCGTTCCCGATCGAAAAATCCCTAGGGAACCTTTAAGCAGCATAAAAAGTTTAGTAGGTAAATGTTTTAACCCAGGTAATAAACTTGTTTTGTTCCAAATTTCATCCAAATCAGCTCAACCATTTTTGTGCGATTGAGTAACAAACGTTCAAAGTTAAGAACTTTGCTGGTGGCTGGCGATGGTGGTCAGCCACGAACTGAACTCAGTCTTGCCTCGGAGCGAAGTTTCTATTAGGTTTGCGGGGTGGTACCGGTAGGGGAAAGACTAACAGAATCTTACAAGTACCTAACATGCGGCTGGTCTAAGAAAAAAAAAATAACTTGATTACCTCCCAGAACGGACCAGGAGGAGCGAATTTAAGCCAAGTGGCGCTGAAGAGAACTATGACATAAGGCACCGGGGCTAACCTGCAAAAGAATATTAAAAAATAACGTAATGTATACTGATTGCATGAATTTGTCTTTGTGTTATTTGATCAAAGTGTGATTGTTGAAGTTCAAGAAGTTTCGAAGTTTCAAAGTTGAAGTAGTGAAGAGACTACTTCACTACTTGAGGCGTATGTTAGTTAGGGTTAAGTTTTTTATTTTATTTATTGTAGACTGGGCAGGCATTTGACCACCATCTTGCTTATTCTTATTATTTAGAAGGGGGGACACCAGCGAAGCCGGACGATCAGTCACCTTGGTCGGAACTATTTAACCTATTTCCCCAAATACCCTAAAAGCTGAGAGCAGGGGGAAGCGGGTTATTATTTACCCCACCGACTGAATCATGTTGCTTGGTAAACAGGATATTGTGGTCTAAGGTGAAGCACGCATGCCCAGGAAATGCCTATTCACTCTTGCCTTGAAAAGACCAAGGTTGTAATTATCATTTGTTCGAATGACATAAACTATGAGCATCAGTCTGATGAGTGAGTGCATCCACACCGTCTGTTTATTGTATAAAGCATATTGTCAGTGTCATTGCATAATAGGTATAATTTCTAAAAAAATGAATTTGCTTGATGAGGTTACCGCAGCCACCGCAGTAATATCGCCTTCGGCAGCGACCGCCAAGTTTTCGGGTTCCTCTCGCTCGACCGTTCCGTGTTGAACGCCAGCAAAAATCCCGACAAGAAGAAAAACGTCTGCATTGTGATAAAGCCTTGAATGAACACTTGTAAGGCGGGGGTTTTGTGTAGCTGCAAGAGAAATAAAAAAACGTGTTAAAATACTTATGTGACATGTCTAACCTCAAGAAAGCAAAAAAATATTAACATTTAATAGGTACCTACATATTTTATTTTAGTTTTGCCCAAACTTATGTTTATATTATGGTATTTTTTGAAATTGATTTTTGGTTTAATTTAAAACAAGTGCTGAAATGTTTACCTACTTGTAAGTGAAATGTATTTCAGCACTTGTTTTATGTGTTATATTTTTAGAAACAACTCAAAAAGCCCTTTCATTCGATATCACACATGATAGGTTTCAACATTTTTTTATCATACCTAAATACTTAATCAGTAATATCTTTGATTGACTACCCAATTACCCAATTTATTAATTTTTCATTTCATTGATTATTTTTTTATGATTACTCATGAAAACAAAATGACAATATTGTTTTCTTGAGGTTAAATATGAGGAAATATTACAAAATCAATAATTGAGGTAAATTTTATGAAAAATAATTCAACCGTTTGTTTGATTTTTCAATCTAATTGTTAATGACGTGGCACAATGTTTCAGGCAGGTACCAGCTGTGTAGGTACCTAAATACAATACAACTCATTTTATTTTATGCCGATGATTTAAAATGATTGGTGTGTAAGAATGTCGTTGTATATTTTCTTCGCTTCACTCGAAAAAAACAATACAGTTACTAAATTGAAAAATGAGATTTTATGTAATATTTATAAGATTGGGTATTATTTTGATCAAATATTTAATTTTTGCTGTCATACTTAGATAAAATGGTTCCAAAATATTTCAAAATACTTGGCTTTGTAATTTGAATTTGTAATACAAAAAGATGCTCTGTACCTAAAGGTATGTTAAAGCATAAACAGCTATCGAAAATAATTACGCGCATCAAAATATTTGATAGAGTAATTTTGGGAAATTTGTACAGCGCCATCTACCGCCGAAAAACGAAATAAAATTTTCCATAGATAGTTACTCTATCTAGTTTTTTAAGAGCGTGATTTTTTCGATAGCTGTTCGTACTAAGGATACGGTATATGGGTTTATAATTATTTTTTGTGGTTATCAGTTGCCTGCATTGTACCATTTTGAACCCTATGTACTTTGGCTTTAGGGTTTTTTTGTAACACGTTGTATAAAATAAAAATCTTATTATTGAATTCCGTCTCACATTTACGACATAGTCCATATCTTCAACATTATCAGTGACACCCATTGCATGGAACATTGTGATGAAAGTTGATGAGATGGTTCTGTGAACAAAGAAGTCATTCGTAAATCTTTATTTTTCTTAAACATGCGCGGAAATATTGTCATTACTTTTAAATAAAGAACAAGTGAAGTATCATATTTACGTAGACTGAAAAACCAAATCACTTCCCGGCGCGTTCTTTGAATTCGGAACGAAGAGCGCGCCGGCAATGTTGTATGAAACGGTGTGCTGTTTGAATTTAGAACTCTTTCATCTATCGTACACATTGCGTCATAGAGTAAGATAAAAAAAATTGGAATAAAGAGCCCTCTCGCGTTTTAAGGTCTACTCATTTCGAAGCGCCATCTCTGGTCGGCGTTTTTCTAGTTAGTTTGTTTTTTTTAGTACCTAATCCTAGCAATCCTACATGGCTTTGTTCTAGATATCTTTTATAACATTCTAAACTTCGTGTTCACTAGTATTAGTATTTTTTCCGAAGAAAATAACCAATACAAGAGAACAAACGTTTCAAATGTTATAAGAGATAACTAGAACAAAACAGTTAAAAACATCAAATAAAAAGGAAGAGAAGAAGAGGACAAGGACACAAAATTAAACAACTAAGTGAAAACGTAATTATGTTTTTATTTATACCTGTCAGTTCATATAGGGGTAATTTTATTCAAAATACACGGTCAGGGTACCTACTAACTTGGTATACATTGTACCTATAGCTATTATTTTTCCCAGGCAAGCATAAATTAATTAATTTTGTCAAATGCTACTTCACTTTAAATAACACATCATCAAGTATAGCAGTTTTAATGAAAATGCATTTTCATCAAAACATGTTGCGCAGCCAATAATTGATCGCTGAATATTATAATAAAAACCAAAACCATTCCAGTTAAATTGTTTGTACATAAGCAAATGCTTTTGCAAAGTAAAATAGGAAGGATGGTTCGTGAACCATCCTTCCTATTTGTAAATAATTTAACTGACACCTTTATGAAGTCCTATAAATTATTACGAGATATAAAACAATCATTTTACTTACACTCTTACTTTAAGTCTATATAACGATTATTGAGCCAAAGAGTCCCGGAATTGAAACAAGTATTATAAAAAAATATTTTGATCATTTGCGGTTTCCACAACTAAATTAAACTGCTCGTACTGCACTGCACCTGTATCAGGATGACAACAAAATGGGATGGGGGTGGGCTGTGATCTGAAAAGAGAAATATGTTGTTTACTAAAAAATATAGGTAGTAGTTTATGAAACTGCTATACTATAGAAAATATTATAATACTTAAAAAAATAAATACTTAAGTACATATTATAACCAAGAATAATAAAAATACAAATACCCGCGCTGGGAGTATAGTATCATTTGAAAGGCCTAACGAAACTCTACATAATGCGATATAATTTCAATTCCAAAATCAGGCGCCCCATTTCTAAAGCCAACCTAAAAAAAATTAAGTACGTGATGTTGCTTTAATGGAAACGCACCCTTAATTAAGTAGTAAGTACCTACATAAAAAACTTACACGATGAATTGCCGGTAAGTGAAGGGAAGTTACTACGCCTGCAACTAATCGCCTACAGGCCTTATCCTGCTGGTGGAAGGTGCAGGTTGCAGACCCTCATTCTTTTCAACTTGTCAACTGTTTTTTTTTAGTTTGCCACCAACAAGCTCTACCCTAGCTTTAGAACTATTCAGGTCCTTATCCTCGGATGGGAAATGATGTAGAGGCATTGGTAGCTTATCAGAGCTTAAATAAACAAAACAGAGAAAGATTTTTGCGAAATTGCTAACCTACCAAATTGACAATTAAATTTTGTTTTCGATAAAAAGAGTACAGTAATATAATAAGTCTATGACACTACCTTTATGTTAAGGCTGCGCAGTCTGCACACTAGCGCAACCATTGGAAAAAAAAACATAGTGCTTAAATAAAGACGAATTTGTAAATTATCTCTCTGGAGTGCACTCCGAACAAGCTTTGCGGTACTTTTTATCACTTAAGCACTATTTTCTAGCCTGTCATTTAGTTATATGGACTTTTATTGTTAAAAGTGGCCACTTTTCGCAATAAAAGTACATATAACTAAACGACTGGCTAGAAAATATCGTTTAAGTGATTAAAAGTACCGCAAAGATTGTTCGGAGTGCACTCCAGAGAGAAAATACATAATTTCTTTTTTATTTTAACACTATGATTTTATTTCCAATGGCGGCGCTAGTGTGCAGACTGCACGTGTATTCTCGAGGAGTTTTTGGCGCCATTTTGTCCGGTTCGGTTTGGTGACTATTTTAATTATTCGCAAATTGATTCATAGTGGATATTGTGTCTTAAAATTGGTGCAGTTTTGTGGTACAAGTGTCTACGCAACTGAACAATATGTGGGATAATTGAAATAGGCGCGATCTTGGTTGCGTGAAGCCGAGACTTTTAGTGTAGTGGTGGCTACCTCGGCAGAACCTACCGAGTAAAAACTGTCTTGATATACTTGGTGCCAAATGCTCCAAGCAGCATTGGAATGCGATGCACCCACATTCTAATGTAAACGAAACAATCTACCACTGAACTATTCAACACTTGACACTGGCAAAAATTACTTCCAAGAGGAAAGTAGATTGCCAAAACAAAAATAAGAAGAAGAATGTATTCTCGCTGAAGACTTTTATTAAAACCATAGACTTTTTCCAAACCACAGAATAGTTATCTCCCAAACCATAAACGGCTTGACAAGCATTTACGTGCTTGTCAAGCATTGCTTGGTCGCTGAGGGAGTCCTTTATAAAAAAAAAAGAATTGTATGAAATAATAATCTTCGCCGACGAGAGATGAAGACACTTCCTTTACAATAATGTCACTTAGTATAGGAGTGTCACGAGTGTCCCCCTCTTCCAATTTTTTTATCTTACTCTATGTATTGCGTTCTCGTGGCTGTATAGCCACAGATGCGTTTACCTTTCGGCACAAACTGTAAAATAAAATAAAAAATTGGCGGTAAAGCGGAGTTCTTTGTTATTTTGTTAATAAAAAATAATTAAAATTAGTTCCGATGATTCTGAAGGTGAAAATGAAATGAACATTGACTGCACTCCACCAGATTGAAGATCGGAAGCTAAATTAGCGATGGAAAACCTGCTTCCAGCAAAATCAAAAGAAAAATATATGAAAGGATATGAAAATTTCATGTTCTGGAAAAACGAGAAAAATACAAAATTGTTCTCCGAAACAGTGTTTTTAGCGTATTTCAATGAAATTGCTAAAACTAAAAAGCCGTCTACATTATGGGCGATTTATTCTATGCTGAAATGTACAGTTCTTATTAAAAACGGCATTGACTTGAAGGACTACGGAAATATATCAACTTTTCTAAAACGACAATCGTCTGGGTATAAGAGTAAAAAATCGAAGATTTTGACTGGAAACATAAAGCAGTTTCTACTCGAAGCCCCAGATGATATATATTTAGCGACAAAGGCAAAGCGAAAATCGATAACATTTTCGTTCAATAATTGTCCTAACATGAGCAATATAACTTTTAATATTAATTAAATTTATTATGTAAAAGGCCCTTTTTTATTTCCTTGCATTTTTTTAAGAAAAGCACTATATATGCCTCGGCTGAAATGACAATTGCCTGTCTCGTATCATTGAAGTCCTCGCCTGCGGCTCGGCCTTCAAACTCATACTCGACCTACAATTGGCTTTGATAACTTTTTGAACATGACTGGAAATCTCAAAACCATTTCGAGGAATAAGCTTTCGGTACAGTGTCTACTAATTAAATTTAAAAATAATTCTATAATTTAAAGATATTTATAATATTCAATAAAAAGCTTTAACCTTCAAATGACCTTCATATGACGTCATCACATACAGATCCCCCAGCCATAATAAAAAAAAAGAAAAAAGGACAAAGACAATTTTGACAATGAACTTGGCATTAGGGATGGCGGAAGGTGGAAGTGAAAAAATATCGATATAGGTAATATTTCTCAGAAAAAAATGGGATGAAATGGGATGATGACTAAGTAATGGATTCTAATTTTAAGGTATTGTAAAACATAAAAAATAGCAAAATAAACCCCTACGCGAAATTTTGGCTCGATTGGCTCTGTAATTACAAAAAAAATGTTTTGGAAAAATTATTGTAAAAACATCTATCGATAAATCAGAGTATTTAATATCGCCCGAAAAATATCGATGAACTTATCTCGTAATTTTTTCCACATCCCTACTATTAAAT
The DNA here is from genome assembly GCA_943789525.1 of Agriphila geniculea. Taxonomy (NCBI): domain Eukaryota; kingdom Metazoa; phylum Arthropoda; class Insecta; order Lepidoptera; family Crambidae; genus Agriphila; species Agriphila geniculea. Next base: position 21,698,465 of record OX038869.1, on the reverse strand, counting down.
GTTTGTAAATAGAAATAAAGTATGCACATATTTACACAATGTTTATTATGTTATTCTGCAAATTTATCAGTCCACAAGCAATCGTTACAATTTCATCCATGTAGCCTACATCCAAAATAGACACAATACATACAAGCCAAATTGCGAAATGTACGCAATTTGGGTAAATTGGGCGTGTCAGTTTTTACAAAGTTTTTCAGCTGAGTTTCCACTGGTAAGCATTTTTATTATAATTTTACCACCTCAAATATTATTGCGGCAAATTAAGAAGGTAGGTTAGAACCGTCACAACTGGATTAAATGAATAAAATAGAAGAAATATTAACTATAACTTATTTGTTTACAAACAACCATAAAGTCATTATGACAGGTAATGAATGACACTTGGCCGTTCTTTTTCTATAAGTAGATGGCAAAGGTTTTCCTTCTTAAACTTTCATGCCACTAATGACGTCATTCCGGTTGACCATATCCGCTCGACAAATATATTTATAAAAAAAAAAATACGGGACCAAATATTAAAATATTCAAATTAGTTTCTTAAATTGGCCTAATCTGTAGTAAAAAAATAAAAAAAAAATACCTTTTATTTTTTAACCAAAGCCAATTGCCTATTTCGCTGCCTTTGCAATAATGTACTAATATCAACACATAAGCTTTTGACCCTTTAACTAAAGGGTTCTGAAACGGTTAGCTTACTGCCAACATTACAGTAGGGATTGCAATCCGGATACTTCGAAATTCGAAAATGACTGAAAAATCCGGATTTTCGAATTTCTGATAAATCCGGATTTAAAGATTCAAATCCGGTTTTTTCGGATTTTGACGACAATGAATTTATTTTTATTTTATTTATTTATAATCAGGCAACAATGGCCCATAGGATATATACCTTAAAAACTAAACATATATTAAACTATAAAACAATGTTTTTAGTTAATAAATTAATAGTAATGTTAACAAAGAATTAATTTGACACCATTTTCTGTGTCGAATCGGAGGCACAGGGCAATTAATGTCCCTCGGAAGTGCCTGTACACCACGCCCTGCGGCCAGAAGTCCTCCTTTACGAAAAGTCTAGCTTTACTGTCGGGATGCGCACCACAAACGCCAAATTGGTATTATGGAGCCACTCCAGAGGATGAACTCTCAAAAAAAATTTGCTTTTCTTCTTAATGTAGTCTATCACGTCCTGCGTAGTGGTGGTGTGGTGCAAGCCAGACAGGTACACGGCCGTGGTTAATATGGCAGCTCGCAGCAGGTCAACTTCCTGATGCGTTGGGCCCTATCACTGCAGTGCCATGGTGATTCTGCCTCGTTCGCTGAAGCTGTAGCTTTATGTTCCGAACCACGAGGAAACCGTCTTCATCTTGTCCCGGTCAGACGACATTCTGCGAAGGAGCTTGACGAGAGCTGTCTGCTGCGACTGCGGCCTTGAGTTGTTGGCGGCAGCAACATTCCGTTGACAGCTGACGGGCGCACGCGTCTCAGGCGAGCGTTTCGGATGCCTGGAATTTCAGCATCACTTCAGCCAAACTCGCCTTTAGGGACACGATATCCTTAAGGAGGCAGGTCACATCGACGTGATCGAAGGTGACGGGAGACAGCTTGTTGAGGTCCCTCACCACGAACGTCGGCTTGTTATCGGTGTCGGTTTCCTTGAACAGGGTGATGATCTCCTGCAGGCTCTTCTGTGTCCCGTGTCTCCGGGACACCATCTGGTCACCCTTGCCGAGAGTCGTACAAATGTTTTTTTCACCGTAGCCACATCGTCCTCACTGAAGTTGGACTTGCAAATTTGCAGTGCGCTCACCTCATCTATGACGTACAGCTTTTGTTGTAAGAACGCCAGGAGTTCATTTGCTACAAGTTTGTCGCTAATGGCTCTATACAAACAGCGGCACTTGGCTGCGTTACGCGTTTTCTATTTTTTTTTTAGTTTGCGTCTGCACCGATCCGCATCGTACACACGATAATTAATGTGAGTCCTTAACTTTTCTTCGATGTATATATAATTTATGTTTGACACGACACTTCCGAGATATGAGAATTTGTGGACGTGTTCCACACATCCTGTACTGTTGTTTCCTGCTCCAGATCTCATCTCTTAGGTCTTTCGGGTGTTGATTTTTAACCCTGTAATCTCCGCCTCCCATCGCGGGTCGTGCGTGTGACTCAGCAGTCATAGGTCATCGGCATAATCCAGATCTTCTAGAACGTTGGATATTCCCCGCTCTATCCGCGAAGTTTGTTGTGATAGGTCCGTTACATACCCTGTCGAGCACTACCAGGAAGAGAAGAGGCGAGAGTAAACAGCCGTGGCACACACACGCATGTACTGCAGTGTCTTCTGAATAGAGGCTGTCGTGTGTAACTCTACAAGAATATTTCTTGTAGATGGCCTTTAATAGGTTGGTGATTTTCAGCGGGACGCCCATTTCGGATGAGCGAGACCAAATGCGTATCAAAGGCTTTTTCGAAGTCTACAAAGATGCGATATATCATATAGTTCCCTTTGCCATTCAGATGCCTGCACGATTATGATATGAGTGTTGATCTGGTCAGTACACGAACGATTCGGGTGGAAGCCAGCTTGCTCATTGCGTAAGAGAGATCCTACAGCCCTCGATAACCTGTCCAGGATAATCTTACAGAAGACCTTGGATGGTACCGAAAGCAAGGTGATGCTTCTTTATTCACCACATTGGCTTAAGTCACCTTTTATGGGCACAGTTATAAGCTACCCTTAATGCCAGTCATCTGGAATCTCCCCGCGTCACCAGATCTTCTCATTAAAGTACTTCAACGGCGGAGGTTAAGTCAGCTATTTGCATTTCCGCAGTGATAAGTTCGAGACCTGGGGTTTTGCCAATTTTGAGAGAGCTAATGTGGCCTTGGCCATTTCTTCGTGTGATGGTGGGTTCACGTTGATGTCTTGTTAGTGAGCTGGTCGTCTTTGGATTTTAGAGGCTTCCTTACGTGGCTGCTAAGGTTTTAGTGGCTATATATAGCTCTCTCAGAATACCAGAATTAGCAGCGAGTTGGGCATTATCGGCAATACCGTCAGCCCACATTTTCTTACCTTTTAGCGTGCTGCAATAGATTTTTTGTAAGTCTGACAGTAGTGCTGTCTGAGGTAAAATCGGAGTGATTCTTTGGGTGTCTCTAGCAGTTTTAATTGAAGCGCTCTTTTGTTGTTGACGAGCTCCCAAGTTGAAGTTGACATCCAGTCTTCTAGGTTGTGAGATCTGTACCCTGGAACGATGGAGCTGGCTTCTGTCTGTATAAGCCACTTTAATTTGGTTTCACTCCTCATCTAACGAGTTGCCATTTGTTCTGAGTCCAGAGAAACAATTACGGAGTACGATTTTAACCTCGTTGCCGGTGTTCGGTTCACTGTGTTTAGATACGTCATACCTTCTTCCAACCTTGCCAGGTCTTCTGGCTGGCCATGCTACCGCGACCTTGAGACGCAATTCAGCGACAACCATATGGTGGTTGCTGTCTTTATCAGCACCTCTATGGTTTTTTATTTAATTAATTTAAATTATTAATTACTAAGCAAATATTGCTTTTGATCTGACTGATTATGCATGTGATAACTTAATAAGTATTATAATTGTTTAAGAAACACAGGTTTTTTTCATTACGAACCCATAAAATAAAACACATGACTTCAACCACTTACATTTAGCATGAAATAAGAGTAAAAGACAAATTTTTGAAAATTTTGAGCAAAACTTCGAAAAATCCGGATAATCCGGATTTCTATGTGACTAAAACTCTTAAATCCGGATTTGAAAAAAATCCGGATTTTGCAATCCCTACTCAAAACATAAAATTATTGACTAATACCTCGTTTTGATTTCTCTTTTTTTATTGCAATCATTTTACTTTCTATAGTCACATAATCAGTAATTTCTCAACTAGTTGAAAGTTATTTACTCTCACAATTACCAATCCGATATGTAGTAGGTAATTCATTTCATACCCATTGTGTGTAAAAAATATTGTGATGGAAAATGACCTCACTTTAAATGTTGAGGTCGTTTTTCGATGTTGACGACTCTGTATGAAGTATTATACAGGGAGAAAAAAAGCAGTCCTTGACGAGTTTCTTGCCGGTTCTGCTCGTTACAAGGTCTCCCGCTTAGGGTTTGCGAACCGATGGCGTAGCTTCTATGACATTCACAAGACTTGTACTATTATGTATTCTGTGTCACAAGTGCTTGTAACAGCCTAGACTGAATAAATTATTTTGAGTATTGAGTTTAGTGTTATTAGCTTGTATTATAAAACAGTAGGAAGCTTCAAAATGCTGTGAGCAAATTGTGCGAGTACGTTTAGGAAACATGTTTTGCACAAGCTTGGATCGAGGCATCTCGTATCATTGCATCTTTTGGAAATCTGAAATATAAACATTTAGGCCATTTTTGTCACATTCCGCTTCCGTCAAAATAAATAATAGACTGTTTTTTTTTCTGAAAAAACGAAATTCCTCTTTCGGCAGAAAAAAAGTTAGTATTTTTTCCAATATTTTATAGCCAGAATAACATAGGTACCTACTGATAAAGTCGATATCGATATTTGTTTCTGTGCTGTCACAACATTACCTTGCTGCAGTGTGGCCACCGTTTTTAAAATTAAAATGGCATATTTTGGGACAAATTAGTGACATCCGTAAATATTTTATAACTAGCTGCCGCCCGCGACTTCATCTGCGTGGAAAGTTTTTTTGCTATCCCTCGGGAACAATACTTTTTTTCGGGATGAATGGTACCCTATGTCCTTCTCTGTACCCCTGACAACGTGTATGCAAAATTTCATGATGATCGGTTCAGTAGTTGAGACGTGAAGGCGTAACAAACAAACAAACAAACAAACGGACTTTCGCATTTATAATATTAGTAACGATAACGATTAGTACGAGGCGGACTCGCGCACCGAGGGTTCCGTACCATCAAAATTGCACCATCAAACCACACTGTAGAGTAGAATAATAAAATTAGTATTGCAGTTTTAGGTCAGCGCCATCTCTTGATTAATAGTGGAACTATTAACTTTTTTAGAAATTTGATAATTTCTAAAAATGTGTGCTATATTGAAACATCGTTTTATTTTTCCTATAATCTTTATATAAACTGCTATCACATAGAATTATTTCATATTTTTCTCTTTGCAAACTTCGGAGATAAAAGGGGGGGGGGAACGGTATTTTTTTACATTTTTTATCATATATATCATATACTATACGGCCTAAAACAAAAGACCCCTTTTCAGTCCCTGTTGTAAAAAATATATATATTTTTTTCATGTTTTTTTATTTATTTCTTATTTGCAAAATAGTTGGGCAAATGTCATCTTAAATTATTCCAAATAGCGGCCGCCCGCGACTTCGTCTGCGTGGAAAGTTTTTTTGCTATCCCTCGGGAACGATTTTTTTTCGGGATGAAAGGTAGCCTATGTCCTTTTCTGTACCTTTGACAACGTGTATGCAAAATTTCATGATGATCGGTTCAGTAGTTAAGACGTGAAGGCGTAACAAACAAACAAACAAATAAACAAACAAACGGACTTTCGCATTTATAATATTAGTAAGGTCCGGTTCTATTTTTCACGATTTCAGAGTTGGTCCCATAGTAAAAGTTGCTCAGTTTGATAGTCCCTATCTACCATATTCGGCATTAAAGGCTATTTTGTAACACGTTGTATACATTTTCTAATGGTTTATTTATCTCGATATTGTTCGCAAACATTTTTAAATTATGAAAACTCACTTAACCTTTACTACCTCTAGTCAACAACAGATTTCATGAAAAGTTACGCCCTCTGAAAATGTTCATTTACATTTTTAATTTTCATAAATATTATTTAAAATTTTGTTTCTTACTTTAGTAGGAATTGTTTTTCTCATTTACCTAACATACTATTTCCAGAATTAATGGCAACTAAATAGGGTCGAATTCATTGACCAATAAATTAATTTAGAATAAAATTTAGGCACTCGATATATTCCTAACATAAGGGATCAAATATATTCTTAATATCTTTTTAATTAAGGGCCCACCGAGCCTCCACTAGCGCCGCCAGTCAAGAAAAAATCATTACAATAAAATAACTATGTTAAATGAAATCCTGAAATATACATTGTATAAAGTTAAGGAGGTAAAAGAAAGATAAGTGTAGTAGAATCGCCTAAGGAGAATTGTATCTAAGAAGTGAAAGACAGAAATATAATTTAATAAAATACAATTTACTTATGATAATCCTCAAAACACACACGTACAGTCTGTTCATCCTTACTTGTCCTATTTAGTAAACAGTTTTTGACAGTTGTCATACGTCTTTTAAACTTAAATCGTTATTTAAAAATATGTTAGTAAGTGTATGAAATTATTGTTAATTTATTAACAATTTATTTCGTAATCTATGTGTGGAAAACCATATGTTTTATTTTATAAATGATTATTTCAATAGAGAGTTGGGTGAAGATTGTTTACCATATAAGACAAGTAAGGATGAACAGACTTTAGTGTAGTGGAAGCCCACGGCCGGTCACGATACTCACGATGGGGAGAAGCACAGAGAATGGAGCCCGCGGCAAGTCACAATGAAAAGAAGCACGGAGAGTGGAGCCCGCGACAGATCACGGAGCCCGCGGGTCACAAATGTCACAATGAAGAAGAAAATATTTGCACGGAGACTTGGATTGTCAGCCGGCAGGCTGATTATCTAATTAGAAACCACCTAGCGACCGGTCTCATTTGACAGATTTTTACAACGGAGCTCGTCGAAATAACTCCCGTTTTAAGTTGATTGCGTGAGTTTGACAGTTTCTCTCTAGCGTAACCGACATCGTTCGTTTAGTAGTCCATAAACTACGATAGCCAAATTCAAAATGTTTGTTATAATTTCAACCAACGAACTGCGCACGATTATCGTGGCCAAGTGACTGCGTTACGCAATTGCGTACGTTATTTTCGTAATAGGCCCCCTGTACTCCATCGTTGGTTTGCCGCCATTTTCACAAAAATGCACACGTCCGCACAGGCGCGGTCGCAGCCTGAAATTTGGGGGTGGAGGGGGGGGGGGGGGGTCACTTTCACTAAAAAATCGCGCAGGGCACGAAACTAATTTGCATTCATGAAATTAATGCACGCATTACGAAAATATTAAATTACACGTGAAACTGTTGGTAAAACTAATGTCACGAAATTAATTTCATGACACTAATTTCGTAATGTAATTCCGGCTTTAAGGCCTCCCCCAGGGATCTCAACGACGATAAATCAAAGTTCGATTTCAAAACCTGGGCACGACAATCTCTGATATCTATTGCGTGGAAGTTATTGCTAAATATTGTTTTTGAATTAGGTAATTATAATGGACTCAAAGTAACGACCAAGACTGATTCTATTGAATATACACCTGATACCATTGAGTCCTATTAAGCGCGCCGTCATCCTGTCCTGCGGCCACGGAGCCATCAGCTTGGACCAGTTGGCCGACAATGAGAAGCACATCAGGTAGCCTTTGGAACAACGGAATATAATCATTAATAATAAAGATATGTTTATTATTAATAACATGCAGTTCTTGCAAAACGGACACTTCAGTTATAAATTATTTTCAAAATGGAATCACTATATTCTCAAGAAATCACATTTCAAGATTTCTAAGATTAGATGTCTCAATCTTTAAAATTACTCAAATGAAAGAAAAGAGTCGGATGTAATTATTGGAAATAGCCTGGCGACATTGGAAATGCTTATGGGGTAGACTGTGATAATCTTAATTGTCTGTGTTCCACAGGGCTTTGTGGGTGATATTTTTGCTTTAAAAAACCCAGTGCAGTCAGCACATAGCAGGCGATGCTCTGTACTGTACTGCACGGTGTTTTCAGGCTTATTTAATTTGAAAAACCTGTGGTCCAGAGCAGGTAGTGTCTGTACCCCACAGACATTTTTAATATCGCAGCAGTCATCATCTAAATTATTAGACCTACCTTTTGGATCTTTGTTAATGACGAGCAGATCGTAGAAAGTGCCAACAGCTGAAAGTGCGATAAATGTGAAGAACAAAGTGGCGGCGGCGCAGTCCTGCCTGGTGAGGGGGTGCTGGTTGCCGTGGCTGTGGCAGGCGGTGTGCTCCACGCGCGCGCGCAGCCCGTACTCCTGCTGCAGCGTGCGGTTCAGGCACGCGCCCAGCGCCGTCTCCAGCTCTGCATCAGAGTCCCCCGTGTAGAACTCCTTGCAGCGCCGCGTCATGCAGTACCCGTAAACAGCCTTCGTGTAATTCAAATGGTGAGACTCGGAGTTGCTATAATTCTGAAATTGTTGATAAAAGAATTACTAAATTTACCTACTTCTTGGGAAATCTAGAGTCCTATTTTACAAACACATTGTTTTTATTACTTACCAACATTACATCGTATAATTCGTTTGCGCCTTCAGCCACGATCTCGACGTTGCCGGTACAGTATACTCCTCCCTTCTCGCCGACACATTGTGTGAACCGGTCGACATGGCGGAGCAGAGGAAACCGGTTCCATTTCTTGGCTGTTGCAGAAGTATACAACCGTGACGCCCCTATTCAGAAACCAAGAAGATTGAGCAACAATAAAATGATTTCTACTCAGTTATTATGTCCGAGATGAGACTCTGTGATCACAGAATAGATATTAGTATGATAGAGGCACACACCAACTTTTCCCTCTTATTCGGTTAAGGCTCCGTTATGCGAAATCATTTGTCTGTCTCTGTCTTTTTCTGTACGTGTAAAGAGTTTGGAAAATAACATCACTTCTGCACTTTTTCGATGTTTTTGTTGAGGAAAAGGTGGTAATAAAGCAGTGAAAAAAAGTCTCCTGGTCTTCTCATTGACAAATTCCAATAGTTTTTTCATCATTATCTTTAGCACAATTATCTTTCTTGAAAAAAAGTTATTGGAGCAACTGCACAGTACGTTAAAGTGTATTTTAATGTATAGTTCAATACGTTTCCGCTATTATTTACGCCAAAAATATGGCTCGCGACGAAAGCTTTTGATGATATTCTGATTTTTTTTCAATCATCTGTGATGTTTATACGCAATTTGATACTTGTGGCTACTAGATAATCTCTTCAGCTTGTCGTATGTTTTTTTTTTATGGCTACCTCCTTACGTTTTCTATACAAAAATATGGCCCGCGCAAACCATGTTTTCCAATTATGGCCCCGTAAGAACAAATTCTGGTTTAGGCAGATTCTCTACTTTAATATTTATGACTTAGACAATACATAAACAGATCTGCAGTTCAGGGTTCAGGATAGTACATTTGTTGGATGATGCGAGGACTGGCTAGTACTGGCCAGTGAGTGTCATACACATAATCTAATCTGCCACATTGACTGATGTCACAACATAGAGATTAAAGTAAAAATGACACAACTTGCTGAAGCTAAGTCTGATTGAACCATTGTTTATAAATATTTAATACAGTATTTAGGTGAATGCTACTCTGCTGTATCCTTTGTCATACAATATTGTAACTAATTAATTAAAATCATAAGTTTAAGCTTACCTGTTGATTCATTTTCATCATGTAACGCCAAATTATGTTGAACATAAAATACAATGAGTAAGATGAACACCGATAGAACATCATTCATTACAATATTGACTAGAAGCTAAAAATACTGAGCACCTGTCGACAAGTATTGTTTTAAAAAACAATAGAAAACACCATAGACTTATTATTATATTACTTTGGGAAACTCCTACACTTGAGCGTAGCGAAAAATATTCTGTCTATGCTCCTACTAGGGCATCCAATCTCGGCATACCGAGATCTCGAAATGCCGAGATCCCGCGTCATTTTCCAGTCCCGCAAGGAGCGAGATTACCGGCGCGGGATCCGCGGGATTTGCGGGACTGGAAAGTAGCATAGAAATGTCCTCTTGCAAGCGTATTGTCTTGTCTATGAATGACTGATTGACTAGCTAATGGCGATCACGCACGGCTTGTGGCGCTTGTCCCGCGCATGCACCACGGTGTTGATATCGCCATGTTTGTTTTGTTTGCTTGTTTTGCCAGTAAGAATTAAATATTTGCATCGTGCATCTAATTACGATGCTCATCGTAAAATTAATAAGCAGCTTATCTTACAACTGCTGGATCGCGCAAATTCCGAGATTCCGCGGGATCGTAAATCATCGGTCCCGCAAATACCGAGATCACAAATAACATGCGGTATTGGATGCCCTAGCTCCTACATTCTTAGCTTGCCTTATGTCTTGTCAATGCATTGATGCCAAATCTTTGTTGACGCCCGCCATCTACTCGACAACATAGAAAAAAATTACTCTTCTCGACAACATTACAAAAGTAGAGTGCTTTTTGGTTGGTTGTTCAATATTGTTTTGCTTTGAGTCAAATGTACCGTAGTAACTATTTAGTAACCTGTGGACCTGGGTTCAAATGGTAAGAGCTAGGCAATATCATTGGAGCTAGGAGCATTATGTTTGTGTTGTGTGAAGATCACAGAACAAAGAAAACATACCTCCAGATTTATTCATACGGTTACATAAATTGATGAATTTTGTGATTGGTGTTTTTAGGGTTCCATAGCCTAATCTCAGACCAAATAAAAAAAGTAAAGACGGAGTCTTCAGACAAAGCGGTGAGGCCAGTAAAACTACGCCTTGGCTGTGTACATACACAGTTTACGCACACACATGTAACGAAACTACGCCTTGGCTTTCGTTCGTCATTGGCCGTTCCATATCGAACCCTGCCGCCCGGCCCCCGCCCGCCCCCTAGTACGCACACATGTACCAACAAAAACTGGCCTCACTTCGTTGTTCGCAACCACTGCGCAACGCTCCATCTTCCTTTTTTTATTTGATCTGAGAGCCTAATGATAAAATTTAAAAAAATATTCAAAACACGGCTGCCCTGTCAAAAACGAACTAAAAAGTTAAATAACAAGTGTAATTTGCAGTCGGGGGACCGTTTTATGGATCAATTTTTGATCAAAGAGGTCCCCCGACTGCAAATTACATTTGTTATTTAACTTTTTAGTTCGTTTTTGGCAGGGCAGTCGTGTTTTTGATATATTTTTTAATTTTATTTATTTTTATTTCACACATTTTAGTGACAAATTATATAGTTTTGGAATGTGCTCATCAAGGCCTTTCATTTGATGCCCATATTGTAATAATTGAAGAAATTTTTTTTTTCACATGTGAAAGTGGGGTCGTACAGTGGCTATATAGAATTTTTCAAAAAAAAAAAAAATATAGCCAGTGTCATTCGGGATACTGCAAGGATTCTAACGATACCCTATACATTGAAATCAGTTCAGGCATTTAGAAGTTATGGTCTAGTTATTTTTACATTCTCTTTGGTTATGGTGGAATAAAGAAACTCACATACCCACAAACATACATGAACCCTAAACACATATACACTCCTTTTTGGGCAGTCGTGTAAAAAACGGAATCCTTATAAATTCGTCATGCCTGTCTGTCCGTCTGTCCGTCCATCCGTATGTCACACATTGTTCCGAAAGTACTTTTGCGAAAGTATTTAGGTATTAGGATTACACATTTTCTATGTATTCTGTAAACCACCATACGATTTTTTTACCCAAAAAAGCTTTTAAAAAAAGCAAAAGCTCCTTCAAAATCTTTATAAAAGCTAATGTTCAAATCGATTAATTAAAATACGTCTAGAAGTCGGGTGGTTAAACCATATATTTTGACTAAGGTGTAGAGTTTTTGAAGTTAGAGCTTGTAGATTTAGGGTTAGGGCGCGTAGAGTTAGAAGCTTGGCTCTACATGAGAACTGATAACTTTTTGACAGTGCGAGCCATATTGAAGTCTTGGCAACAGTATACATGAAAAAGTCTTCGGTGGGATTAATCTTTCAACTTCAATACAGCTACGTTATTTACCTTAAGCATTGTATGCATATTTTTTTAACCTTTTACACCTTACCATTTCAAAAATATCTTGGAAGGTCGTATTTGGCAAAAAACCGGCCAAGTGCGAGTCGGACTCGCGCACGATGGGTTCCGTACCAAAAAATGGCAAAAAAATACGTTTGTTGTATTGGAGCCCCCCTTATAAATGAATTTTATTCTGTTTTTAGTATTTGTTGTTATAGCGGCAACAGAAATACATCATCTGTGAAAATTTCAACTTTCTAGCTATCGCGGTTCATGAGATACAGCCTGGTGACAGACAGACAGACAGACAGACGGACAGCGGAGTCTTAGTAATAGGGTCCCGTTTTTACCCTTTGGGTACGGAACCCTAAAAAGGAAAGAACCGAAGCGAAGCGAGGGCGGGTCACTAGTATGCTATAAATATAAGACAACGACAAAAACATTGCTCGGATTCCAAAGCAAGTGGCTATAGCACTTGTGTCAATCAGAGCAAATCAGAGGCAACGGTGGAACTACAAATTGTACAAATACCCAGACCTGAGCCAATTTAAAAAATCGTTTTCTAAATTGAGCCAGCCGGGGATCGAACCCGGGTCCTCGGAGTAGATATGAGCGCCGCGCCGGCGCGCCGCCGCCGCCGCCAATTCTTCCGCGCCGCCTCCGCAGCGAAAAGGCAACGGCGCGCCGAGCGAGAGGAAAGATTTAATGAATCAGTGTGAACGAGCTCCTTGTTATGGTAGGGTAGGATAGGACACGTTACACGTTTGCGTCAAAATGGCCACGCCTGCGTCGTCGTCGTCATTAGAAGAACAAAATGTGGATTTTTTAAAACGAAACTAGATAAATTACCGTGTCTTCGCTTTCCTAATTAAAGTCTAATTAACACAGTTACTGTTGGAACTATTACTTGGTGTTCGTGGACTATAAAAAATCCTTTGATTCGATAGAGACCTGGGCGGTGCTGCAATCTCTACAGAGGTGCTAAGTGGACTAGAGGTATATCGAGGTGTTGAGGTACTTAAACGAAAATGCCACCATGTCGGTCCGAGTACAGAACCAGAGCACAAACCCCAACCAACTACAGCGAAGTGTGAGACAGGGAGACGTTATTTCTCCGAAACTGTTTACAGCTGCGTTGGAGGACATCTTTAAGCTCTTGGACTGGAAAGAACTCGGTATCAACATCAATGGCCAGTACCACATCGTCGTTTTGCCGATGGTTCAGACCTTGGAAGACCTGAATACAATGCTCGAAGATCTCCATAGTGCTTCCCCTTTGACTTTGAGTGGGTCTCAGGATGATCATGGATAAGACGAAAATCATGTCGAATGCCCATGTCGTACGTACCCGCTCCAGTTATGTTGGGAACACTTTTTTTATTAGGGTTCCGTACCCAAAGGGTAAAACGGACCCTATTACTAAGACTCCGCTGTTCGTCTGTCTGTCTGTCTGTCTGTCAGTCTGTCTGTCTGTCTGTCACCAGGCTGTATCTCATCAACCGTGATAGCTAGAAAGTTGAAATTTTCACAGATGATGTATTTCTGTTGCCGCTATAACAACAAATACCAAAAACAGAATAAAATTAATATTTAAGGGGGGCTCCTATACAACAAACATGATTTTTTTGCCGTTTTTTGCTCGATATTAATAACGACAATAGGTAGACAGTTGAAATTTTCAAAGATGATGTATTTTTGTTGCCGCTATAACAACAAATAATAAAAACAGAATAAAATTAATATTTAAGGGGGGTCTCATACAACAAATGTAATTTTTTTGTCGTTTTTTGGTATGGAACACTTCGTGCGCGAGTCCGACTCGCACTTGGCCGGTATTTTTATTTTTGTTTTAGGCCTAAAATTTTTAGCCTTTTCATCATAAGTATGTAAAAAAAAATACCGTCCCCCCCCCCCCCCCCCCCCCCCCTTATCTCCGAAGTTTGCAAAGAGAAAAATCTGAAATAATTCTATGTGATAGCAGTTTATATAAAGATTACTAGTTTTTCGCCCTGGTGCGCGGGCTGCTGAAGCAGCCCGCGGGCATCGCCCTTTTGGGCTGTAAGTGGCGGATTTTGGGTAGTTGGACTGCAAATTGTGGAATAGCCATATTGCCATCCGATCAAATCACATTGCATTTTATCTGCAAGTTACAGGGCGGTGTGTGGTGATGCGTAGTGAAAATGAATGCTCTATATTTTTTTCTAAAAGCTGCTGGCTGATATTAAAATCATAGAGAAACTAATATACACGGTTTATTTTTAAGTATATCTAAAAATTTCATGAGTGTATCTCATTCCTATTCTAATCGAGTATGTACAGTTAAAAGTTTCAATATTTAATAATTGGTCAATAATATATTGAGGTTTGTTTATGTCTCAAAATTTTACTAATTTATGGATTTAGAGCTCATTCATAGAATTACACGCGTGTAATCAAATGAGACTATCTTGTTTACCTACGTAAATCATGAAAAGAATGAATGTGTGCTATTTTTGTGAGTTTGCCGATTAATCAAGATTTTTCGATATTTTCGATTTTTTTTTTAATTTTTTACTTTTAACTGCACGTTTATATTCAGACACGTGGTCTGATATCTCTATTTCATTTAAGATATACTTTAAAATTAATGGTGTAGTTACTATGTGATAAATCAAATCAATCAGTGGGTGCTAAGAATCCCTGGTGCGGCTCGGCTACCATCAACCACGAAAACTGCACCTGGCAACCTACAAAACGCGCACACTGAGAACCGATACGAAGTTAACCGAGTTGGAAGAAGTTATTATCAAGTTACACTGGGACATCATTGGTTTATTAAAGAGGCTATCGAGCGGAATAAAGGCTACAAAGGTAGGTAGAATTCGGTAGAAACCTGGGCGGTGCTGCAATCTCTCTAAAGTTTCCAATTGGACCACTACAGGTATATCGAGGTGTTGAAGTTCTTATATATCACCTCATTTCGGACCCGATCTCTTAGAGAAACTCCGAGCAATAGCCCATTCCATAGTTCGCTGCGCGACTTTAAATTTATGAACCAGCCCTACAGTGAGTGTCCACGTTTCGGCTCCGTAATGTCATGACTGGCAGGACGCACTGGTTGAAGACTTTCGTCTTTAGACTCTGTGGAATAGGCGACTCTAAGACACGACGAAGTTTCTCATATGCTGCCCAGCCCAGCTGTATCCTTCTGTTGGCCTCTGTCTCGAAGTTGTTTCTACCCAATTGCAATGTTTGCCCGAGGTAGACATATTTCGTAACAACCTCGAGAGGACTTCCTTGTACTGCAATCGGTCCTGGAATTACATGTTCGTTGAACATAACCTTGGTTTTGTCCAAGTTCATCCGAAGACCGATGCATAGAGAGGAATCAGCTAGGCTGTTCAGCATGTATTGTAGATCCTGCAACGTTTCGGCCACAATGACGATGTCATCCGCAAATCGCAAGTGTGATATGTATTTGCCGTTAATGTTAATACCGCGTCCTTTCCAGTCCAGCGTTCTAAACATATCTTCCAATGCATTTGTGAACAATTTGGGGGAGATAGTGGGGATATGATAACATCCTCT
The DNA here is from genome assembly GCA_943789525.1 of Agriphila geniculea. NCBI lineage: Eukaryota > Metazoa > Arthropoda > Insecta > Lepidoptera > Crambidae > Agriphila > Agriphila geniculea. The sequence goes on along the minus strand of OX038869.1, from coordinate 21,682,969 downwards.
TATCTCACACCTCCATACAAGGGGATATGCTTAGACTGCTGGTTCTGCAGTTGGACCGCCATGGTTGCGGCATTGTAGAGACATCTCAACTCTTGGATATATCGCCAATGGGGAATGTCCGAAAAAAATCAAACTGGCTGAATATTTTTTTATAGGAAGGAATAAAATCTCTTAGTAATATATTTTTTTTTCTATTGCTAAGGGAGCTTATTCCTATCTATAAAAAAATATTCAGCCTATTTGATTTTTTTTGGACATTCCCCATTGACTTGGCATCGTTGCAGGGCTTCTAAAACAGCCCAGGTTTCGACAGCATCAAATGCCTTCTCATAGTCCACAAATGCTAAGCACAAAGGCTGGTTATACTCTTCGGACTTCTGTATAAGCTGCCGCACTGTGAAGATGTGATCTATGGTGCTGGTGCCGTATCTTGCTCGAAACCTGGCCTGCTCCGGGGGTTGAAGATTGAAGATCGAGATGCGAAGCGTACAACTGGCTATAGAAGTTTTCAATTTCCAAAAGAACCTCCGGCTTCGAAGCTACGACGACTCCACTGGCCGTAGTCAACTTCGTCAAGTGACTTCTCCCAAGAGACTGAACAAATACTTTCGATCCCCGATTTCGCTCCATTGCTCGTTCAATCGAGTGTGAATTGGAGCATCGGTGATCGTAGCGCACCAGTTTACCAATCTTCTTGCTGAGAGCCTGTTGTTTGGACGAAGTGACAGGTGAGTCTTCACGTCGCTTCTACATGAGCCTAAAGGTATCTTCAGAAAAGTTCTTCTTCAGCCTTTGCGCTGATTTTCGCAAAATTTCGAGCCCTCTTCCCTGAGTATTCCGACCACATTTTCGAGGGCCCGGTTGACGTCGACAGTATTTGTTGTTTCCACAGCAACGAATCGGTTTTCCAGGTTCGAATGGAACGTTTCAGACCCTATGATGGTTTGGAGCAAGTTAGGACGGAGCCTGTACTTCATCAAGCGAGCGCGTTCAAGCTTAACCTCGATATTCAGAGAGCCTCGGATGAGTCGTCTCTGAATAAATGCTTTTTATCGCCATGATGAAGTCGATCTCATTTTTTGACCTACCATCGGGGCTTCGCCATGTCCACTTTCTTTGGAGCTGTTTCTTGAAGAAAGAATTCTTTACTAAAAGCCCCTCTTTCTCAAGAAAGTTGACAATCATTTGCCCCCTGTGGTTTCTGCTCCCAAAAACAGGGGATTCTACTACAGATTCGTCGTGATTCTGTACTCCCACTTTAGCGTTGAAGTCCCCCATAATAACGTTGAAGTATGTCTTGATAGAGTTGGTAGTGAAGTGTAAGGCCTAGGATATGTTTCCAAACATATCTTCCATTTTATCGTCCGAGTGTGCTGAGGTCGGTGCGTAAACCTGCACAACCTTGAGAGCATACCTCCCGGTTAGCTTGAACACAATGTACGCAACCCTATTGGACACACTCGACACTTCTACAATGTTGTCACAGAGGGCTTTATGTACCAGGAACCCTACGCCACCCTGGGATAGCTGGTCTCCCTCTCGGAAATACAAAAGGTGGCCCGATTTAAGGGTCACAGTATCCTCCCCCTCTCTTCGGTCTTCGCTGAGCCCAAGAATGAGCTACTTTATCCTTCTGAGTTCTTCCTCGAGTTGCGCCAGGTGTTCGTCGAGCCTTAACGTGTGTACGTCGTACGTCGCCAGGGTCAGTTGTTTATGGTGGCCTTCCGTAACCCGGGGATTCTTCGCACCCCCTGTCCTGCCGTTACCGTGACCACCGTGATTAGGAATAGCAGGGCGGCTGGGAACTGGGGGCCGTGGTCTATTTTGTGTTGCCATTAGGAGGGTTTGCCCATAATTTCCACGCTGGGCATGCGGGTTGGCAATAATAGTGCGTAGCTAATCGCACCAGTGTCACTGCTGCCTGACACCGGTCTGTGTCTGTGTATTTCATTAGCTCGCAATGTTTGTGGTGGTTATCCCGCCACCGGTCGACCGCCAGAGCCTCGTTCGTACTCGTGCTAGCAGGGTGCACCGCGAGCAGGAGAAGTTGGCTTTGGCTTTGAATGATGTTATTTGGAACCCCTTGCACCCATCCCCTTGCATCCACTTTTAATTTTTTTAAATAGTTTTCTAAATTTTTAATACTTTTTGGGGTATATTTAAAAAAAACAACCCTGAAAATGGTAATTTTTTTACTGAGCACAACTCCTTGATATGTTGCCTAATTCGCCATTTTTTTTCAAGTGTCGTAAACTGCCTTAGAATATTTGAAAAATGTATAAAATTTACAAAATGGCCGCCACCGCGTCCGCCATAAAGATTTTTCTATTGTTTATATTTTTTCTATATTAAGCAGTATTATACTGCTGCGTGCGATTACGTTTTGATTTTCTTTCTCACTCGCACCCAGCCGCCGCAATAGGACTTGAAAAAAAGGGTATCTCGAAAATGTCTTTTACCTTAGCAGTTTCCAGGGCTGCCAGACGTTGTCAACCAAAATACCAAAAAGTCATTTGTATATAGACAGTAAATGAACCCTCATACCCGAAATTCCAAAAAAGACGTTATTTCACTTTTTTGCATTTTTGAATTGGGGTTAAAATATTCTACCAATCATAGATATTATATCAATACCTATAACTGAGGCCCTACCGGCCAAGTGTCGTCGACTTCGCCGTTGGCTTTATTTGACAGATGGTTGTAATACATTGCTACTTATCTTTGGTAAGTTTTTATTTGTACCAAAAAGAAGTAGCAATGTATCTCATCCATCTGTCAAATGAAGCCGACGGCGAAGTCGACGACACTTGGGCGGTAGGGCCACTGGCCTATGAACTTCAATACGCTCCAGTGTTGCCATCTGGAAGAATATCGACTTTAAAAACCGGCCAAGTGCGAGTCGGACTCGCGCACGAAGGGTTCCGTACCAAAAAACGGCAAAAAAGATACGTTTGTTGTATGGGAGCAACTCTTAAATATTTATTTTATTCTGTTTTTAAGTATTTATTGTTATAGCGGCAACAAAAATACATCATATGTGAAAATTTCAACTTTCTACCTGTTGTCGTTATTAATATCGAGCAAAAAACGGCAAAAAAAAATCACGTTTGTTGTATGGGAGCCCCCCTTAAATATTAATTTTATTATGTTTTTAGTATTTGTTGTTATAGCCGCAACAGAAATACATCATCTGTAAAAATTTCAACTTTCTAGCTATCACGGTTCATGAAATACAGCCTGGTGACAGACAGACAGACCGACAGACAGACAGACAGACGGACAGTGGAGTCTTAGTAATAGGGTCCCGTTTTTACCCTTTGGGTACGGAACCCTAAAAATGGCATATTTTCGTACCTCAAACAAAATGGCCACTACAACAGGCGCCATCCTGATTTTTTTAAATTTCCAGTTTGGTAAAAATTGAGAGTTATTGTATCGAAACGGTAAAAATTATCACAAACCAAACAACACTTTAGAGCTGTGCCCCCGCGGTTTGCGGTCCAAAAATAGATTTTCTTCAAAAATTTTCGGCGCGGCCGCCATTTTGTGCTTGTTTTTTTTTTCCCATTTTTCTAAATCTTAAATGACAAAATCTACCACTCTAGTAAGTTTGAATAAGATCAGTTGGAAGACAAATAGTTAAAGTCCTCGCCACAACCGCCATTTTGTTTTTCCTAAATGTCATAATTTTTCCCCAGTTCGATTGGGGTTTTGCACATTTTCCCCAAACTTCATTCTACCTTTTTCCACCTCCTTCTGGGAGAACAATTATGTCTATCAGTCAATGAGTAAGTGGTATTTAATTTTTCCCCATTTCGATTGGGGTTTTGCACATTTCCTCCAAATATAATAATACCCTTTTTCACCACCTTCTGGGAGAACAATTAATTCAATTAGTGAGTGAGTCAGTCAGTATGTGAGTGGTAATCAAACTATATAATTCTGGGTTTTCTGTAATTTTGTATGGCGGCCATTTTGCTTTTTCGCCATTTTGAATTTTTTTTCCTTGCTTCAGGCTCTGCTTAGAATCTTGTACAACTTTGGTTGGAGCACCATCTACCTATGAAGTACCATTTTGGCGAGCAGTACCCCGTCATTAGGATCTTGACCTGGACTTCCACTTTTAATATTTTTTTCTGATAGTTTTCTAAATTCTGAATACTTTTTCCATACATTATACCCTCTACAAATGCTGCTTTTTGGTAATAAAAATGTAGCGGTACTTGCAAAATAAACTTATTTTCAATTTCAGTGTTGCCAACTATTTGATATAAAAATAGTCAAATGTCATTAGTATTGGCAAAATCAGATGGTTTTTGATAAAAAAAATATTTAAAAACGCCGCTACTTCCATTATTCAAATCATTATTTTTATCCTAAAGGTCGCTGTATACGTTACGGGAAAAACCCCGGACGGGACGGGTAAGGGGCGGGGATAGAACGTGATCCTGACGGGTAGTTTAATGCATACGCAACGTGCTGGTCGCGACAGTTATAGATGCCGGCATATAAATTGGCAAGAGAAAGATGAGACAAAAGATGCGCCGAGATTAGCTCCAGCGCGGCCAATATTTGGTTTTTGTCGTTTTTTCTATATTTTGTTCATTTTAAATGTCAAAATCTCCCACTCTAGTAAGTTTGAACAAAACCAATTGGAAAACAAATAGTTACAGTCCTCGCCACAGCCGCCATTTTGTTTTTCCCAAATGTCATAATTTTTCCCAGTTCGATTGGGGTTTTGGACATTTTCCCCAAAATTCATTCTTACTTTTTCCACCTCCTTCTGGGAGAACAATTTTGTCTATTGTTTTTCCCAAATGTCATATTTTTTCCCCAGTTCGATTGGGGTTTTGCACATTTTCCCCAAACTTCATTCTTACTTTTTCCACCTCCTTCTAGGAGAACAATTTTGTCTATCAGTCAGTGAGTAAGTGGTTTTTAATTTTTCCCCAGTTTGATTGGGGTTTTGCACATTTTCCCCAAATATCATTATACCCTTTTCCACCACCTTCTGGGAGAACATTTAATTCAATCAGTGAGTGAGTCAGTCAGTATGTGAGTGGTAGTCGAACTATATAATTCTGGGTTTTCTGTAATTTTGTATGGCGGCCGTTTTGATTTTCCGCCATTTTTATTTTTTCTTCCTCGCTTCAGGATCTGCTTAAAGTCTTGTACAACTTTAATTTGAGCACCATCTACCTATGTAGTACCTATTTGGCAGGCAGTACCCCGTCATGAGGATCTTGACCTGGACTTCCACTTTTAATTTTTTTTTCTGATATTTTTATAGATTCTGAATACTTTTTCCATACATTGTACCCTTCTACAAATGCTCCTTTTTGGTATTAAAAATGTAAGTTTCTTGAAAAATAAACCTACTTTCAATTTCAGTGTTGCCATCTTTTTGATATAAAAATAGTCAAATGTCATTAATATTGGCAAAATGTAATGGTTTTTGATAAAAAATATTTAAAAATGCCACTATTTCATTTTTTCACATTTTTGGGGTAAATCTCGAAAAGTACCCTGAAATTGGGTAATTTTTTTTTACAGGGCATTACTCCTTAATACGTTGCATAATTCGTCAATACATGTCAACTTTCTCAAGCATCGCAAACTGCCTCAAAATAGCCTTACAATATTTAAAAAAGGTATAAAATTTACAAAATGGCCGCCACCGCGTCCGCCATGTTGATTTTTCTTTAGTTCATATTTTTCCTATATTTTGCAGCATATACTGCGTGCAATGACGTTTTGATTTGCTTTCTCACTTGCACCCAGCCGCCGCAATAGGATTTGAAAAAAGGGTATCTCGAAAATGCCTTTTTCTTCAACAGGTTTCAGGGTTGCCAGACGTTGTCAACCAAAATACCAAAAAGTCATTTATATACAGACCATACACAAGACCTCATACTCAAAATTTAAAAAAAGTGGTTATTTCACTTTTTTGCATTTTTGGGTAAATCTCAAAAGTTACCCCGAAATGGGGTAAAAATATTCTATTAATCAATACATTGTATCTATACCTACAGCCGTTCTATAAACCTCAAAACGTTCCGGTGTTGCCATCTGGAAGAAAATCGACTTTAAAAATGGCGTGTTTTCGTACCCCAAACAAAATGGCCTCTACAACAGGCGCCATCTTGAATTTTGAAATTTTTTTCCCGATTAGTAAAATTTAAGGGTAATTGTGGTGAAACAGTAAAGTTTTTTTTTTCTTAAATCAAACAACACTTCAGAGTTGTGGCCCCACGGTTTGGGGTCCAAAAATCAAATTTTTCAAAACTGCCCAGCGTGGCCACCATTTTGTTTTTTATTTTTTTTCTCATTCTTCTTAATTTTAAATGTCAAAATCTACCACTCTTGTAAGTTTGAACAAAATCGGTTGGAAAACAAAAAAGTTACAAACTTCGCCACAGCCGCCATCTTGTTTTTCCCAAATGTCATAATTTTTCCCCAGTTCGATTGGGGTACTGAACATTTTCCCCGAACATTGTTATACCCTTTTCCATCTCCTTCTGGGAGAACAATCATGTCAATGAGTGAGTCAGTCAGTGAGTGGTAATCGAGCTATATATAGTATAATTACAAGAAAAATAAAACGATGTCTCAATATGGCACACTTTTTTTGAAATTATCAAATTTCTAAAAAAGTTAACATTAGTTCCTCTATCGGTAAAGAGATGGCGCTGACCTAAAACTGTGCAGTGTGGTTTTTGGTGCAATTATGATGGTACGAAACCCTCGGTGCGCGAGTCCGACTCGCTCTTGACCGGTTTTTAATAGATAGGCAAGGACTTGCCCGCTATCACGCCTGATGGTAAGCGATGATCTACGATGAAACGCGCTTGCATAGAAGATAACTATTCACTCGCGACTTGAAAGCCCCCAGATTTCACCGATCGGGAAACACATACTCAGGCAAGGAGTTTCACTCTCTAGCGGTACGAATGATAAAATTTGAAGCAAAACGCATAGGCGAGTCTTTGGAATATCCACCAAAAACGGTAGCGCTGATGAGTCTACCTTTTATGGCAGAACTTTTTATGTCATAATTTTATTATGCATAACAACTAATGGCATAAACTTCATGTCGCAGAAAATCGTTTGGCATACACTCATTTATCATACACTTAAAAAGCATAACTTTGTAAGCCAGAATCATCTTTTGGCATACATTTCATATCCATAATAATTAAATAGTAGAACCATCATATCGCAGAAAGTTCACAGTCAGAACCATCATATCGCAGACAGTTTATAGTCAGAATCATCTTTTGGCATACATTTAACAGAAAATTCATATCTAGAATAATTTTGTATTTCTTACACGCATGTTTCATGCTGCATGCATCCTTACATGTAGACTAATAAACATGCATGCAAGCAAGCATGCAGCATGCAAGCAAGCATGCAGCATGCAAGCAAGCATGCAGCATGCAAGCAAGCATGCAGCATGCAAGCAAGCATGCAGCATGCATGCAAGCATTGTGGAGCTCCGCTCGCTTCGCTCGCTCCGCTGCGAGTGGTCAAAACACTAACCTAACCTAACCTACTGGTAGGTGCATTAAAAGTTTTTCTTTATAGCGGGGGGCCTCAGGCCCCCCTGCACCTCCCGGCAAGCATGCAAGCAGCATAAACAAGCATTCAAGCATGCATGCATGCAAGCAAGCAGCATACATATCGGTTTTGCAGCGATTCGTTCTGTTGTTGACTTTTGTAGCACAACATTTACAAAAATTCAACATATTGACTTTTTAAGACAAATTTTTAATTCAATTTTTTAGAGATTACAATATGCCTGATGACATTATTCTTAATGAAATTCTGCCATATTCGTAGTATACCATGTGAAAATTATACCAAATAATTGTCGACTAAATAAACGTTATGCCAAACGATATTCTGCGAATAAAAATTTTGCCAAAGGTATTTATGCCTAATGAAATTCTGCCATCTGAATAGTATGCCATTGTAAATTCGGACATGTAAACATTCTGCCAAACAATAATTATATTAAACAATTTTTATGCCTTAAAAATATTCGTTTAAAGAAGATTCTGCCAAGTGTGTTCTGCCAAATAAATTTCGGAGCATCAAGTTTCTGCCAGATAGAGGTAACCCAGCGCTGATTCGTACGTCTGGTTGTCCGATGGAAGAAGGGAGATGGCAGAATTTGCAACCTTACGTCTATGTCCGAGGCTTTTTAGCTTACTACAAAAAAGATTATCGTTGCTGATGAGCTTCCTGGCCCTCCGCTCAATGGATTCAAGCGTCTGGTCTGGAGCTGGTATTTGCGAAGCAATCCCAAAGTTGTTGACCAACTACACTCGAAGTTGTGGACCATTAAGTATAGGGTATACTTAGGACAGAAAGTCCAGTCAAATTTCAAGAAAGATCTCGTCGAAATCAACTTGAATGGGCAGCATTCAAAAAGCTTTGAAAGATCTTCGCGTCCAACTTACCTCAGTGTCTCAAGAGGGAAAGTCTATGATCAGTGTATGTTGCCAGTGATGCCTTAAGGCAGTGAAAAGTGGTCGCTAACTATGGGTCTTTTAAGAAGGCTCAAGATAAAAGCAGCCCAGCGTGCAACGGACAGAGTCATGCTCGGCGTGTCCCTACGTGATCGAATCAAAAATGAGGAGATCCATAGGAGAATAAAAGTAACCGACATCGCTCGAAGGATTGCTCGGCTGAAGTGGCAGTGGGCAGAACACATAGTGAGAAGAATCGATGGCCATTAGGGCGGAAAGGTTCTTGAATGGCGACCGCGCACCGGACGAAGCTCCGTCGGTAGGCCCCCGACAAGGTGGACCGACGATCTGGTGAAGGTTGCAGGTAGCGCAGGAACGAGTGTTGTGGAGATCCTTGGGGAAGGCTTATACCCAGCAGTGGCATAGAATAACTAATAGTACAAGCAATTGGCAAGCGACTGATATGATGTGCGTTTTTAAAATTCTAATAAAAACAAGTACTTCTGATTGAAAAACTATGTGTTTTTATTATTCCCTGTCAATAAATAAAAAAACCATTTAGAGGTCACGCTGCCGACGGCGCCGCCGCCGGCGACCCAAAAAAGTCGGCGCGCCGCCGCCGTCCTTTTACCCATCGGCGCTCATATCTACCTCGGAGATGGCGACACCTTGAAAACCGGTGTAAAAATGATTTGGATTCAAGTTGCTATAGGTATTTTTGAACTTAAACGTAATTTGTAAGAATTTTTTAACCAATCAAATCCTTCGAGCGCGACGTAAAGTAATTGACAACCCCCAATATGCGATACTGTGACGTCGATTAACGGTACATATTTATCTCTGGTTCCAGAGGTATAATTGGATGTTCTGGCTGACGGTGCCGGCTGCTCTTCGGGGTGATGTACGCGCACTCGTACCTAGTGCTGGCGGAGGGTGAACGGCGCAGCATGCTCGTGCTCGTGCTGTTCGCAATGTTCCTGAAGCCCATCTGGGGCGTAATCTTAGCTGCTATCATATTTGGCATGGTATGCCGAGTTGAAAGTGAGTGTCACAACACAACCTTTTATACTACAATTTCTGTTTGTATTAATGAAAATTTTACACATTTGTTTTTTGGGTTAATTACTAAATTATTACTATTAAACCATTATTAAACTTTAAAGAGACCACTATTTACTTCGTCCGAACAGCTATTATTACTTCTGATTACTTTGAAAACTAAAGAAGTATCATCCACAAATAGCACGGTCTCACATAAATTATTCGCGTAATTAGGAAGGTCATTTATAGGAATCAAAAACAGCAATGGGCACAATATTGATCCCTGTGGCACGCCCATAGTCATGAGAGTTCCAGTAGATTCAGTTCTATTTATCACTACTTACTGAGTTCTAATGTACTGTTTCATAAGTCTATTTTTTATGCTTACTTATTAATTTCTAGGCTTACTGATTTATCAGAGATACCATAATGTTCTAACTTCTTTAATAGTGTTTGGTGATCAACGCAATCGAATGCCTTTATCTTCGACTAACTGTATTAACTAAGAGGTGTTTTTTATATGTATGGTACAGATGTCTATCGGGGCGTGCTGGAGTGGCCGGGATATTTACCACTGGCGGGCGCGGCTCTCATACTGCATTTACAGCGCGCACATGATCCTCGTCCGATGACTGTACGCCAACGACACGCAGCTCATCCATTTATCTGAAATGAATCTAGGTAGTAAGCATCAGTAACAGAAAAAGAAAAACATGGGGCAAATTTTAAGAAAACAGTAGGTATGCAAAATCCTCGTGTTAATTCGAATACAATCTGCTTTGGGACCAGTGCAAAAAGTTAACCACTTCAAAATATGGGTCATAATGTGGAAATTGTGGTGGATAGCTTTCACGATAATCCCAAATTCTTCTGGAAATTTATGAAAGACAAAAGAGCACAACGATGGCGAGATGTAGTGAAACTGTTTGCCAAAAGTCGGTCTACCGAAGAGTAATAGTAATGACAACGTTAAGTATTTGTCCCAATGAGCGTGTGCTGTAAATAAATAAAAAAAACCGGCCAAGTGCGAGTCGGACTCGCGCACGAAGGGTTCCGTACCAAAAAACGGCAAAAAAAATTGTTTGTTGTATGGTAGCCCCCCTTAAATATTAATTTTATTCTGTTTTTAGTATTTGTTGTCATAGCGGCTACAGAAATACATCATCTGTGAAAATTTTAACTGTCTACCTGTTGTCATCTTTACTAATATTATAAATGCGAAAGTCCGTTTGTTTGTTTGTTTATTTGTTTGTTTGTTACGCCTTCACGTCCTAACTACTGAACCGATCATCATGAAATTTTGCATACACGTTGTCAGGGGTACAGAGACGGACATAGGGTACCTTTCATCCCAAAAAAAAGTATTGTTCTCGAGGGATAGCAAAAAACCTTTCCACGCAGACGAAATCGCGGGCGGCCGCTAGTTATTAATATAGAGCAAAAAACGACAAAAAAATCACGTTTGTTGTATGGGAGCCCCCCTTAAGTATTTATTTTATTCTGTTTTTAGTATTTGTTGTTATAGCGGCAACAGAAATACATCATCTGTGAAAATTTCAACTTTCTAGCTATCACGGTTCATGAGATACAGCCTGGTGACAGACAGACAGACAGACAGACGGACAGCGGAGTCTTAATAGTAGGGTCCCGTTTTTACCCTTTGGGTACGGAACCCTAAAAAAGACATAAAATATATAGGTGTTAAAATAAATATTATCTCCTACAGGTGGTAAGGGTCGCCGGTATTGTGGTACTCTCGTGTGCGCTGGCGGCGGTGGTGTGGCTTCTAGTGGAGGCACCTAGCACCAACGTCATCAGGAAACTGTTCCCGGAGAAGAAATCTGTCCTTGATGCCAATGCCGCGACTAAGAAAACTGAATAGCAGTACCTATACAACGTGTTAATGAATTAACACAAAATGAGGAAACCGTTTTTCGGACTATCAAACTGAACAACTTTTACTATGGGACCAACTCTGAATCCCGAAAAAAAATCTGCTGCTTCATACATTTTTATATTTTTGTTATTAAATTTTGTATGAAACAGCTGATATTTTTTTCGCGATTTCAGAATTGGTCCCATAGTAAAAGTTGTTCAGTTTGATGGTCCGAAGAAACGGTTTTCTCATTTTGCGTAAATTCATTAACACGTTGTAGATGTTACTGTGAATATCCGACATTAGCTAATTAATATTGAATAATAATAAACACTTAAATAAATAAATAGTAAAATATTTAAATACTTATTATATTAGACACAACATCACAAACATTGCTGATTCCAAAGTAAGTATGTAGAAGTAATTTTACGATAGGATCTTTTCTGTATAACCCCATTATTAGCGATGTATAAGCGATAGTAGTGGTCTTAACGAGTGTAATTTTAGTTCGTAAGTGTAAATTAACTCAAATGATTATTCTACAATGGTGACATGTTCAGTGTTTGAACAAACCCCAAAAAAAATAAAGAGAAAAAAAAGTGTAAATTAATATTTTTTAATTACTATTTGTGAGGGCCTTTAATTGTCTATCTACTGCAATCCAGGGCTGTAGCTAGAGTCTAATTTGAGGTAGGGCAGCATTAGTTACAGGTAGGGCGGAAGCAGTGCAGGTTTTAGCACTACCAGCGCCCTAGGCGACATTTCTACGGGGCGCCCCCTATCTGCGATTCCAAGATTTTCTATTTTGCCTGTTAGTTAAAAAACGGCCGCGCAGCGCGAGTTTTAGTCAGTTTCACCTACTAATCTTGTAATCTTGCTTGTTTATAGTTAAAAAAAACGGTCGCGCAGCGCGATTTTTATTCAGTTCCATCTACAAATCTTGTAATTTTGCTTGTTTATAGTAAAAATTCACAGATGTCGTGCTTTTGACGACCTTCTGGTACATTGAATATGAATTTAATAACTGAATTTTATAAAAAAAATATATTCCTTTGTTTGAATTAGTACTTACAATACTTTGAAATCACAGTAAAGCCATGAACAATTTTGGATTTACTTTTCTGTGATTCGTGTGTATGAAATTCATATAAAAATATTTGTGCCAATGCCAGTGTGAAGGGGCAGCCGTTTGGATAAAAGAAAAGAAAGGGCTGTGCGTCAACAAAAAAATTATATTGATAAAAAAATTATGAGAGATAGGGTCGCGGGGAGAAGCCCCTTAATTTGTGCTCCGCGGATCGGCACTTCCCTGTGTGTCTGCCAGGTTCGTCGCGCAGGTGGTCGGCGACGGATGGAGGTGGGTCACAAGTTGGTGTTCGGGCGCGTAGTGCGGGCGGTGTCAAGCGTGAAACGTCCCGGGAAGAAAATGTCCCAGTGTGAAACGTCCCGGGAAGAAAATGTCCCAGCGTGAAAATCCGTGCGTAAAAACGTCCCAGCGTCAAACGTCCCAGAGCCAAACCCTGGAATTCACCACCATTATGCGTATTAGAATACGTCCACCACATCGAGCTATCCGATCAACCGCAGCAGAAGGCTATCAGGGATGACCGATAATAGCGGTGTAGTGGCTTGAATAAAATTAATGCAGATATCGGCGACATTTAATTTTGTGGGAACGTAACGCCATTCACTCACGTGCGTGAGTTCATCAATTTCGCCCAAGCGATTCGCTACAAACACGTTATAATTGCGGGAATCATTTCGCAGCCAGTGTAACACCGTAGTTGAATCGCTCCAGAATACGCGGCACTCGGCGGTCATCTTGTGTTCCTTCGTAATCGTATTCGCTAATCTTGCTGCAAGTACAGCCGATTGTAATTCTAATCTTGGCATAGTTGTAACTTTATTTCCAGCAACTCGACATTTGCTTGCAATAAACGTCACGTGCGGATTCGACTCGTCATCATGGAGTTCCCGCAGGTCTCGTTCCTCGTTGTGGTCGGAGCACGTGGTCGAGCCGTGAACGCTAACAAGAAGTGCCGTGTCAAGCGCTTGCGTGGATGAGGACAGGCGCGGCACCCTTCCGTGGAGACACCAGCCTAGGGGCGTGCGAGTGGCGCACGGTTCGTTAGGCCCGCCCATCAAGGTTTCCAAAGGCAAGAGAAGGTGATAATTGTCTTGCCCTATTAATACCTCAGGTTTAAGAAAAGTACAACAAAGTTCATCCCTAATATTACATAAGTAGTTATAGTTCTCATACTTAACTAATGACAAGTTTTGTTTAGGTAAATTAAGCTCATTCACACTACGTAAACTAATATTAAATTCGCCCAATCTATTAGATAAAGTGACATCAAATAACTCAGTTTCACATAATAGTTCGGTATTGTCCCAACTCCGAAGCACCGCGTACTCGCATCGACTGCTTCCGGCAGCGCAAGGCAGCGCAACCCTGCGCGCTTAGCTAACGCAGTGCTCATCATGGATACAGTGGAACCGTCGTCTAATAATGCCTACGCACTGAGTATACCGTTCGGTCCATGAATGTTTATAGGTAACACCTTTAATAGTACTGAATTACTGTTTATATTAACATGAGTAACTGATTCATTCTGCACACTGGATTCAGTCTCTGGTGCGTCGTCGGAATGCGCTTGCAGAGCAACACTATTACCGTTTTCTTGACTCGAGTAGGGAACATAATGGAGCAGGCGGTGGTGTGCCTCTCCGCACTCGTTGACATCGCAGGCGGGCGGCGGGACACGTATTTCTGTCGTGCTTAGTTAACAAGCATTTGTAGCACAAACCGGTTCGTTTCACATAATACCATCTGTCTTTGCGGAGTGCTTTCTTAAACTTCTTGCAATCTGGTAACTTGTGTTTAAAAATACGACAAAATTCGCATCTTTTCTCTTCACTATTGTCATTTTGTCTTTGTTGTAGCAAAACAGTTTGAGTGCCACCAAAGTTGTTCACATTATATTTCGCTTTACTGTCCCAGCGAGAATTCATTAAGCCGGCACTACACTTTGAAATCTTAAGCGCCTCCATACTCAGAAAATCGGACAGTAAATCAAGCTTAGACTTCTTGCCTTCAGCTATAAGTGGATAACTGTAGTCAGTCCACTTTGACAATAATACTGTAGGTAACTTAGCAAGTACCATGTTGACAACACCGACACCGTGTAGGTACTCTTCACGTTTCAGTTCGTGTACCGAAACTACAAAGTTCTTTATTTTGATAGAAAATGGTACGATATCTTTGTAGTATTCTTGTGACAGAGGGGTTAACTTCTTAACTTCATAAAGAATTTTCGAAATAATAACATCTGGATTTCCAAACTGCAGATCCAGTGTTGACATCACTGTTTCAGGTGCAGTAGTGCTTATCAACAAAGCTGACACTGACTCCTTGGCAGGGCCTCGAAGACATGTCCTTAAGCGCCACAGATTCTCTTTTTCCGCAAAACTACATAGGGCTGTGGACTCTTCGTAAGCGTTCTTAAAGGACAACCATTCCATTGGGTCTCCCGCAAACACTGGGAGCTCTTTTGGTGTGCTGATGCGGCTGAGCAGATTAGCGTTCTGGCTAGTGGATGAAGAAGCGGTGACCAAATCTTTAAGTGCGCTGACTATTTGCTGAACTGGACCGTCAGTGCCGTCGACAATCGGCGGCGGTAACGGCAAGCCATTTGGAATTTCACTGTCGTTAGCTTGTCGTTTTTCCAGCTCGATGTTACTGCGCTCGAGCCACTCTTCGATATCGTTTCCACCATCTTGACTGTAGCACTCCGATGCTCGTGGACTGTAGTTGTGTTCTTTTTCAATAGCTGCTAAGTCTGCCGCCAGCTGAATGTCAATGAGTTCCATCTGGATACGCGCTTTTTCTTTGGCTGCTTCTAATTCTAATTTCTTTCTCTGCGCCAGTACCGCGGATGACGAGCTTTTCGAGGATGACGATCGTTTCGCGGACATCGGTTTTGATGAGGTTGGAACGTCAACCCTTCTTTCAGTTTTTACACTTTCTGAACTTGTTCCAGTTTCCTTAGCCTCATCGGGCACCTTCGACCTTCCTACTTCCTCAGGTACCTTGAATTTTTCTTGGCCGGCAGTTGTTTACGGCGCCGGCTGCTGGTTGTCACCCAATTCTTTTCGTGCGGCGGTGTTGCGTGTTTTTACCATCGTTTTACTCCGCGACGGTGGCGTATGAGACATCGGGATGGCTCGAAGACCAAAATGAAGGCGACGGAGTAAAATTAAATTGAAAAACTAGAATTACAGTCGCACGTATATTTGACAATTTGACATTCGACAAGAGTACACACTAATCCATAGAAAAAATTTACTCTTAACAGTGAGATAACAATTCAAAGATAACAGAAAGTTTAGAGAGAGTTGACATTGACATGACAGGAAAAGCAGTGTAACCAGTTGTGCAAAGGTAAATTAAAAATAATTTTTTTCACTGGTATTCATGCGCAACACACACATACGAATGTATACTTGTGTGCAAGAACGCAATCTCTTGAACAAAGATAATAGCACTAATCGCACTAATCTCTGCCCACTCATTTTTTAAACATATATTTTAAACCAAAATTAACCGCCTTGGACTCGAGTCTGAGCTGCGTCGCTAACAACGTCTATTGAAGTGGGGCTGCTTTTAGAACAAAAAAGTGGTCTTCCAGCCCCACCCGACTTCAATAGACGTGTTTTATTAAAATTGATATGCGTGTCTCGTATCTAATGATTTGAATATTATTTCTTGCTTTTTAGAGACAATTTTGATGCGGTTATGGTTTTAAGGTTTTCCGAAGTTTGTTTGAAGGAAGTTTTTCTTTTTTTTACTGTTTTATTATATGTAAGGATCCTACTAATATTATAAATGTGAAAGTTTGTGGGTTTGGATGTTTGGATGTTTGTTCCTCAATCACGCAAAAACTACTGAACGGATTTGGTTGAAATTTGGCACACAGATAGAAGATAGTCTGGATTAAAACATAGGATACTTTTTATCCCGATATTCCCACAGGAACGGGAACCACGCGGGTGAAACCGCGGGCGGCCGCTAGTTTTTATATAAATTAAAAAACGAGGGAAAAAATATAAAAATAAATAAAACAATTTTTTTCTTTTATTTATTTATTCGAGTGCTGTAAAGGGCTAAATAATCTTTAGCTAGGAAAATAAATACTGAGGTGAACATTTTGCTTTAAAGACATTCTGCAACTTAGGCTTTCTGATCAAAAAAGGACAGGGGGCCTACTCAAGTGGCAAACGTTTCCAAGCGTTTTTCTTTCTACAACATTCAACGCTCTGGCGTTATCGATGAACGCTCCGCTCATTCTCTCGATTTCAAAGAGTAAAGTAATATAGGTTAATAAAAGAGGACATGATATATTGTTTTTGGTTTCTTAAGTATTACACTATATTTCTTTTTACTTTTTTGCAATATTCTTTATTTATAGCAAATAAATGAAAAAATAATAAAATAAAACAAAAATAAATATTATAAATAAAAGTTAATGGTTAAGATACAGAAATGACGCTACTTTTTTTCGATCGTTTGCGTTGTTCTGTGTGTACCTACTGTGTGATCTGTGGTTAACGATAACGTTGCGTAATCAAATGGTACCCAAGTGGCTGTTTTAGCGTCTGCGATTGTCGACTGAGCTATTCGATTCTTGTGTAGCGGAGCGAACGCCGAGACCCTGTAGATACAGAATGTAGTCGTACGCTAGCGCACACACGCGCCTCATTTTCTAATTTTGAAAACTAATTATTAGGTATTATTCGTTGTTTTCATCACGTTTTCACACCGTTAATAAAATGTGTTCATGGCTACCTACCATTTACCATTTTGATTTATTTATTACTAGCTTCCGCCCGCGACTTCGTCTGCGTGAAAAGTTTTTTGGTATCCCTCGGGAATATAACTTTTTTTCGGGATGAAAGGTACCCTGTCTTTCTCTGTACCCCTGACAACGTGTATGCAAAATTTCATGATGATCGGTTCAGAAGTTAAGGCGCAAAGGCGTAACAAACATACAAACAAACGGACTTTCGCATTTATAATATTAGTAAGGATTATTACCTATTTCAAAATTTTGAAAGTCCTGTCAAAAATCCGGACATTTCAATAAAAGTCCGGACATTTTTTTTTTCAAAAACAACTAACTGAAAATGATGTATTCCAGCGTAATGTAATTACCTATTTTTGTTGTGTGCTTACGTTTTAAAGCACAACATAAAATGTTCCTTCCAAAACACAAAGTTATTTTAGATAAATTGTATGATTAGAAACTGTTTATCGTGTCTTTACCTATTTTTTGGTATAGTATACCATAAAATAGGTAAGTAAATAGTGGGCCAGATTCCATACATTTTGGGACATTTCTTTCGAACACTACTGTATGTATGTTTTATAACAAGTATTACACCACTCAATAGCCGGACAAATTACAAAGCCGAACATAGTCCGGACAAATTTCTAAGTGTTCTAAAAATGTTGAATCTACCTACTACATTCAAAATGAGTTTTCCTGGCCATGGGCCTAGATTTACTTAAGTTTTGTTTGGTAGATATGATAGTAGACAAAATGAAGAAAGGTTAGCATAATAATCAAAATTTATTTTATAATTAGATCTAAACCAATACAATACATGATTTTTAAAGTACGAAGTACACAACAGCCAGCAGTCATTTTTCCAGCATGCTCCTTTATATTATTATTACAGTACCTAAAGTTTCATAGTCTTGCTTGTCGCTTGGAGTAAAATATTCGTTACTATGGTTTTCTTCGGTACTAGCTTCCCGGCATCTTTTCTTGCCAATATAAGAGGTACTAGTTTATTATATTCTGCGAAGTCATTAAACCTATATTGAATTGTATGTATCTGGAATAAATAATAGATAAATTATTAAAAAGTACAATTTGGGTTACAAGATTGGGTTAATAACAGTTTAGGTAAATAATAGACTATTGAAAACCATTGCAGTATTTTGATCTTATTATTATGTAATGTACTTAATAGGTACCACAATGTTTAAATAAAACCACTAAGTATTTAGTATTATTTACCTACATGATCACTTGTAAACCAATTGTAAACACCTCTAGTCTCTGCCTTTTGTTTGTTCAACATTTCTTGCCAATTATATTCCGCAATGCCATTACTTATTTATTTATAGGTTTTGTATATCTGAAATAAAATATAGGTAAGTAATTTATTGATAAGTTCATAAGATAAGTCTTATTGAAAACCATTGCGGTGTTTTGATTTGATGTAATAAGTAGTTACTTACCCAGTAAGTATATAGGTACCTAAGTGCCTTTGTACGTATTACCTACGTATTAATATTATTTAAAAAGCACATGGGCACTGAGCAAGGATTTGTTTTATAGAAAATTGGTTATAATTAATAATTCGCCGACGCTCAACGACACAACAGACAAAGACAAAACGTAGTGATTTTTTATTACATTGTGTGCATTCCAATAGACTAATCGCTGAGTCATCGATCACCGTAGAGTGGTCACCAAACTCTAACCATGGAAAGTAATGAGAGCTTTTAAAATGACAAAAAACTGTAAGTTCGGTGGATGGCGTAGATAAAAATGGGTGTGTCAATCTATTTTTAACCGTATTCAAAAAAACAAAAAATGATGTTCTTAATTTGACCTGTATGTATGTATGTTTGTATGTATGTATGTCTGTTTGTCCGCGATTATTTCGTGTTTGGCTGAACCGATTTTGATGCGGTTTTCAGAAAAGTATTTGTTACACTTAGAAGGTTTTAGTATTTTAACCAACTTCAAAAAAAGAAGGTTCTTAGTTTGACTCGTAATATGTAGGTATGTGTATCCGCGATTATCTCGCTTTTTGCTGAACCGATTTTGATACGGTTTTAAGAAAAGTATTTGTTACACTTAGGACAATATTTTGGTATTTTAACCGACTTCAAAAAAGGAGGTTCTCTTCTCAGTTTGACCCGTATGCATGGTTGTCCGCGATTTTCTCACGTTTGGCTAAACCGATTTTTCTATCTACCAAGATAATATTTATATCTAATGCAGAAGGTAATTACACTAAAAATAAAAAAAATAAAAAATTGTCTTGAAAAACAAAAAAACGGACTTCAAAACCCCATTCTACCTCTAAAAAGCAATAAATAATATTGAAATCACTATACTCCGACCCCTAATTCGGTGCAATGATTTAACAGCTCAAACTGTCAGTAAAATTATGTTGCCACCTCATGTCTACTAGTGACTTGAACAAAACCGGCCAAGTGCGAGTCGGACTCACGCACGAAGGGTTCCGTACCAAAAAATGGCAAAAAATTACGTTTGTTGTATGGGAGCCCCCCTTAAATATTAATTTTATTCCGTTTTTAGTATTTGTTGTTACAGCGGCAACAGAAATACATCATCTGTGAAAATTTCAACTTTCTAGCTATCACGGTTCATGAGATACAGCCTGGTAACACACAGACAGACAGACAGACGGATAGCGTAGTCTTAGTAATAGGTCCTGCTTTTACCCTTTGGGTACGGAACCCTAAAAACCAATTAAATCGTGTTCAATGGGATTGTTGTGGTAATTTTTTTTGGCCGTTAGTTTAAATTAATTATTAGTAGTAGTTTAGTTAGTTTAATTATTAGAGTAAAACAAAATGCAACATTTATTAGCTTTATTTAAATAATTGCCAAATATTATGAATATAATGATACAGTTTTATGTTAATGCCTAATTAATAATAATATTGAAAATATACTATTCCGTAATAAGTATTGGAGATGCTTGGAAATAATGAAAAACAAAGTCACGGGCGGCCGCTAGTAAAAAATAAAATAATAAATCAATATTTTTTTCGGAATTATGAAAAATGATTTGACATACCGGTAAATTGGGTGACTAGCAACATGCGTGGTGTGGTGACTAACATCGTTGACATTTTTGATAGAAAAAAAAAATAGGTAAATAAGATCAAAATGACATTAATTTTATAGAAAAGTGTTTTAAGAACAGGCCGAATAAGCTCATTTTCAATTTTTCATATTGAAAATGTACCTAGCTGTATATTATTCACCACCCAAGTTGCTAATCACCCCAGTTTACGGTACCTACTTAAGTATACACTTAAGTATACAATCATACGATTGTTTGATAATTTTGAGTATGAATTACAGATAGCAATTTAAAATACAAACGATATGTGTACAGACGCACTATTTCTCTTAATACTAAAATAGCTCACTTAAAAAAACATTATTGAAATTTAAATTCAGTTAACTTCCATTAACATTTAAATAAAACATATACACGTAGCATCATCAGTCATCACAGTATTTATAATATTTGGCTGTTTTAAAAACCTAGTTTAAGCATAAAACCTATAACAGAACACTTTTAATTTTCGATTTAATTTTAATACAATATTTATATTTAATATTTATATATTTTGGGCTACTTCAATCAGAAATGGATTCGCGGGCTGATTTTCTGCGATTTACTGATTAAGACATCTGGCAACCCTGCCACAGACTACGACAATACCCTGCCCCTCGACCCGCGCAAAATGTTTTGTTTGTGTACGTGTTTTCCAAAACAAAAACATTGTTTCTCTACACGAAAATGTTTCGCGAAACAATGTTTTGTGTAGATGTTTTTGTTGATTGTGTAGAGCAAAATATGTGCTATGGAACCGGCCTTACATGGCCGCATGAACCAATTTAAAAAAATCTCATTTTTACTCAGAAAATTGTATGTTCTCGCATTTTAGCAGAAAAGTATTATACAAGCCTTGTACTGGAATTATTGGCGGATCCAGGGGGGTGTACCTTTGCAATTTTGTCATTGAAAATGACAGTTAAAAAAAATATTTATTCTTATTGTTTTAATTTTTTATGTAGGTGGCAAGGAGGTTTATATAGGGAGTGAGTACTATACAAAAATTCTCACTATTCGTTTAAAAAAAATTCAACTTTATTGCCTTTGTCATAGAGTTGAAATTCTATCGATGACATTGACTGAAGACTCTACTGTGTGAATGAAACAACACTATGTGGAGGTCGGTGTCTCGTTCGCACAATTGCCATTACTAAACAATAATACCACGATAGTAGGAAAAAAAATGTACGTTACCAATCACGTAGTGTATCAAAGTTAAGGATTCGGAGTGGAATATTGAAAATATATTACTTAAATATTAATTTAGAAAAATATTAATTTAGAATAACACATAGTAATTATAAAATAAAACTGAACTTACTCTTTTGATTTAATTAGATTTCTACAATAATGCTAATCAGCATTATTATAGTTGTATAAATTCAATTGTCAATCCTGGCAACTCCGATCCGATTTTGACTTTGGCGCCGAATTTCAATTTTAGAATTTCAATATTCAGGAAATATTCTTTTACAAAACTAGGGTGACCATAAATACTACACCATTTCAGATTTCATAAAAACGAAATTGTTCTATCAATTGAAATAACTGGAAGTCGCAGGCGAGGAGTAAAGTTAATATTAATAATCAAATTCATGTTTATGCGCCGATTTCGATGAAACTCGGTTTATGGTACTATTTCGACAAGAAAATAATAACGCAGTGTTGAAAATATTAAAAAATCCAAGATGGCGGCCAACTTTTACGTATGTAGGCCGATTTTGATGAAATTCGGTTTTTGGTACTATTTAGACAAGAACATTACAAAATATTTTTTTAAGTATATAAAATTCAAAATGGCGGCCAACTTTTTTGTTTGTGGGCCGATTTCGATGAAACTCTGTTTTTGGCACTATTTTGATAAGAAAATAACAACGCATTTTTTAAATATTAAAAAATTCAAGATGGCGGCCAACTTTTTTGTTTATGGGCCGATTTCGATGAAACTCGGTTTTTGGCACTATTTCCACATGAAAACAACAACGCAATGTTGAAAATATTAAAAAATCTAAGATGGTTGGCAACTTTTTTGTTTGTGGGCGCCGATTTCGATGAAACTCGGGTTTTGGTACTATTTTGACAAATAATTTGCAATTTTGTCATTGAAAATGACAGTTAAAAAAAATATTTATTCTTATTGTTTTAATTTTTTATGTAGGTGGCAAGGAGGTTTATATAGGGAGTGAGTACTATACAAAAATTCTCACTATTCGTTTAAAAAAAATTCAACTTTATTGCCTTTGTCATAGAGTTGAAATTCTATCGATGACATTGACTGAAGACTCTACTGTGTGAATGAAACAACACTATGTGGAGGTCGGTGTCTCGTTCGCACAATTGCCATTACTAAACAATAATACCACGATAGTAGGAAAAAAAATGTACGTTACCAATCACGTAGTGTATCAAAGTTAAGGATTCGGAGTGGAATATTGAAAATATATTACTTAAATATTAATTTAGAAAAATATTAATTTAGAATAACACATAGTAATTATAAAATAAAACTGAACTTACTCTTTTGATTTAATTAGATTTCTACAATAATGCTAATCAGCATTATTATAGTTGTATAAATTCAATTGTCAATCCTGGCAACTCCGATCCGATTTTGACTTTGGCGCCGAATTTCAATTTTAGAATTTCAATATTCAGGAAATATTCTTTTACAAAACTAGGGTGACCATAAATACTACACCATTTCAGATTTCATAAAAACGAAATTGTTCTATCAATTGAAATAACTGGAAGTCGCAGGCGAGGAGTAAAGTTAATATTAATAATCAAATTCATGTTTATGCGCCGATTTCGATGAAACTCGGTTTATGGTACTATTTCGACAAGAAAATAATAACGCAGTGTTGAAAATATTAAAAAATCCAAGATGGCGGCCAACTTTTACGTATGTAGGCCGATTTTGATGAAATTCGGTTTTTGGTACTATTTAGACAAGAACATTACAAAATATTTTTTTAAGTATATAAAATTCAAAATGGCGGCCAACTTTTTTGTTTGTGGGCCGATTTCGATGAAACTCTGTTTTTGGCACTATTTTGATAAGAAAATAACAACGCATTTTTTAAATATTAAAAAATTCAAGATGGCGGCCAACTTTTTTGTTTATGGGCCGATTTCGATGAAACTCGGTTTTTGGCACTATTTCCACATGAAAACAACAACGCAATGTTGAAAATATTAAAAAATCTAAGATGGTTGGCAACTTTTTTGTTTGTGGGCGCCGATTTCGATGAAACTCGGGTTTTGGTACTATTTTGACAAGAAAACAGCAACACAATGTTAAAAATATAAAAAATTTCAAGGTGGCGGCCAAATGTTTTTCTTGTTCTTTTTTTTTTCAACCCAGTAATATCAAAATCAACCCGAAAA
Source organism: Agriphila geniculea (assembly GCA_943789525.1). Classification (NCBI taxonomy): domain Eukaryota; kingdom Metazoa; phylum Arthropoda; class Insecta; order Lepidoptera; family Crambidae; genus Agriphila; species Agriphila geniculea. Next base: position 21,659,233 of record OX038869.1, on the reverse strand, counting down.
CAAAATTAGTAGCTATTTTGACCTTTTGACATTGTTTACGTTGCATATTACCATATTTACTATATTTATAAATCAAAACAAAAAATTTAATAAAAACGCGATAAATAACTTGTTTATAAAAAAAATAGTTTCTGCTTTTTAGTTAACGAGCTAAACTGAAAATATACCACCTCCTATCAGAGCTCTCGTCAAGAGGAATCAAACGAGCTCAAACTCAATGGGGTTGCATGGTTTTATTACAGAATTCCAGTGGCCTTCTTTCGGCTTCATCATTAGACCCTGGAAACTATTTCCTATCAGAGTACTCGTCAATACGATTCAAACAAACCCAAACTCGATGGGGTTGCATGATTTTATTACAAAGTTCCAATGGCCTTCTTCCGGCTCCTTCATCAGCCCCTTGGATATTATTCCCCAACAGAGTACTTGCCGAGACGATTCTAACGAACCCAAACACGATGGGGTTGTATGGTTTCATCATAGTGTTCCTGTGGCGTTCTTCCGGCTCCATCGTCAGATCAGCTCAATGATACTATACATTACCTTCTAGTTCTGTGTTCAAAGTTTCAAGTCTCTAGTTCATCGGGAAGTTAGTATAAAATCGTTTGCAAAATTTGTGCTCAAACAAACAAACGAAAACACAAACAAACGAGCAAGCAACCTTTTAAAAACTTGGCAAAAGTATTAATTGTAAATATAGAACTACCTAAGTACCTAAGTTTATATTAAACAGTTTAAAGTAATAAGTATGTCTTCGACCAACCATACAGTTTGGTCACCCTAATGAAGAAAAGGACACTCACATCTACTTGACCTCTCTGTCGGCTCGTTTTGGGGCGAAGAGCTCATCTGGTTTATACCGAAGGGATGTGCTACGTCTATGGTAGGTGGTGTCAGTGTCTCTAAGTTTTTTTTTTAATAATAAAACGTGGCCCGAGTTGGGTTTCTATCTGACAGACATTTGACGCATTTGACAAGCAAGGTTTCTAGGCGTGCGGCTGGCGCTAAGCTGTGACAGGCATTTTTTAATTTAGCGGGTCTCGCTGTGAAATCTCGCATACATGCTCCAATCACGCAAGCCTTGCTGCGCAAGCTACCCGTCCGCCCGGATGAAACCGCGTATTATAAGATTAGTGAATAAATAAAAACGGCGCAGCGCGAGTAGCGCGACCCCCTTTTTTACTGTAAACAGACAAGATTAGTGGATGAAACTGACAATAAATCGCGCTGCGCGGCCCTTTTTTAGGGTTCCGTATCCAAAGGGTAAAAACGGGACACTATTACTAAGACTCCGCTGTCTGTCTGTCTGTCTATCTGTCACAACACAAGGCTGCATCTAATGAACCGTGACAGCTAGACAGTTGAAATTTTCACAGATGATGTATTTCTGTTGCCGCTATAACAATAAATATTAAAAACACAATAAAATAAATATTTAAGGGGGGCTCCCATACAACAAATGTGATTTTTTTGCCGTTTTTTGCTCGATATAAATAACGACAACAAGTAGACAGTTGAATTTTTCACAGATGATGTATTTCTGTTGCCGCTATAACCAAAAATATTAAAAACATAATAAAATAAACATTTAAGGGGGGCTCCCATACAACGAATGTGATTTTTTGCCGTTTTTTGCTCGATATAAATAAAGACAACAGGTAGACAGTTGAAATTTTCACAGATGATGTATTTCTGTTGCCGCTATAACAACAAATAGTAAAAACAGAATAAAATAAATATTTAAAGGGGCTCCTATACAACAAACGTGATTTTTTTGCCGTTTTTGCTCGATATTAATAACGACAACAGCTAGCTAGACAGTTGAAATTTTCAGAGATGATGTATTTCTATTGCCACTATAACAACAAATATTAAAAACACAGTAAAATAAATATTTAAGGGGGCTCCCATACCACAAACGTAATTTTTTTGACGTTTTTTGTTACGGAACCCTTCGTGCGCGAGTCCGACTCGCACTTGGCCGGTTTTTACTATAGACAAGCAAGAGTACGTAGATGCAACTGACTAAAAATGCCATTGCGCGGTCGTATTTTTTATTGTAGACAAGACAAGATTGGTGGATGATAGTGACTAAAAGTGGCGCTGCGCGGCCATATTTTTTACTATAGACAGACAAGATTAGTGGATGAAACTGACTAAAAATCGCGCTGCATGGCCGTTTTTTTACTATAGAATTTTTTTTTATCTGTTGTTTTGTGCATCCTAGACAGGCATCCTCCCTTATATTCTCGGCTGTAATGTGCTATTACTCGAACCACATTAGTGCGTGCTGAAAAAATCAGGGGCTGAAAATAACTAGCACAGAGGAAATAATCACTACGATAACTAGGACGAATTTAAATGACCGATGACTCAGCGGCTAGTCTGTCAGAATGCACCCGAATTTACGAGACGAGACTGTCCGTGTTTTAGTTTTATGTATTCTGTGGTTGTAGAATAGAACAAGCGTTTGCCTGCTACATATAGTGATCTGTGGCGTTTGCTATGCTAATGTACAATTACACTTGGCAGTGCTGCCAACTTAGCGCGTTTCGCGCTTTTTTTGGCTCGAAGCGCGTTTTAGCGCCTAGCGCTAAATCTAGCGCTTTTTTTGATTTTAATAGATTAAGTATTTACCTGGGTGAATCTATTAAAATTATACAAATTCGATACTTAATTAGTATTATTATGGTACACCAAGCATTCTAATAGATAATCTACTTCAATTTTTTTTAACCTCTGGGGGGGGGGGGGGGGTAGGCGACGCTCTTGCAAAGAGCAAATACATAGTAAAACAATTCGTGATTAGCGCGAAATCTGGCGCTTTTTTTTAAAATGCCATTTTAGCGCAATCTAGCGCTTTTTTACAGCGTTGACAGCGCGTTTTCGCTCAGACTAGTTGGCAGCACTGACACTTGGGTACGAAATTCGTGTCGAAAACGTTGAAGCGTCGAGTTTTGTATAGAGAAACGCTTAGAAACGTTTTTGTGCAATTTGATTTGACTTGATTTTGGATTAGTTAGGGTTTTAAATTAACAATAATGCAATGTTATGTTTGTTAAACAGTCACAGGCATCCGATGGACGACTATTTGTTTCATATAAGGTAAGATCACAGTTTTATTTCATCAAATAGAAACATTGTACACTTGGGTACGAATTAACAAATTCGTTACGCTTGATCACGTGACATATGTCAATCCCATACATTGTCATTCTATTCTACTAGCGTTATTGTTAGTAGAATGGCCACTTGAGTAGGCCCCCTGATCAGAAAAGGAAAGTAAGGTGGACTAACAATCTAGAGAAAGCAAAGCAGGACCGATCATTGTCGAGGACCTTGGGGTTGGCCTATACCCAGCTGGGGGTATCGTGCGGCTGATGTGATGATGATGAGCTAAATGTTTGTGCTATAAGGGTACTGCATTGCTTTGTTTTACCTTTGCACTCACCGCGCATGTAATTTATTTAACTAAATAATATGTGACTTTCACCATCGCCACTAATGCTTGATACACCGGTGCAACATTGCATCTACTAACAACTGACATACATAGTAACATCTATAGGTACTACTATTCAGTTTTCTTAGTCGCGGCATTGACATCAAGGACAGATTTCTTCTCCGGGAACAGTTTCCTGATGACGTTGGTACTAGGTGCCTCCACTAGAAGCCACACCACCGCCGCCAGCGCACATGAGAGTACCACAATACCGGCGACCCTTACCGCCTGTAGGAGATAAAATTTATTTTTAATATCTATTTTTGTATGTATTTTTTTATTTATTTACAGCACATGCTCATCGGGTCATTAACGTTGTCATTACTATTACATGAGTGCATCTGAGATGGTATGATAGGTACGCGATCCAGATCTTTCGTCTATTATAAATTGCCAGAAGAATTTGGGATTATCTTCAACTAGAGTGTCTTGGAATTCGGGGACTTGCTTTAAATTGGATAAAATCCTATTTATCTAATAGAAGTCAATGTGTAGAAATAACCCAACTTAACACAAGCAAAACCGTTGAAACATATCATTCAGACTACAAACATAATGCTCTTGGTGTTCCGCAAGGAAGTGTTCTCGGTCCTTTATTATTTCTCCTGCATATTAATGACTTGCCAAATATAACAGAACACAAGACTGTATTATTTGCTGACGATATTTCATTGATAGTTACTAGTAAAAAAACATCTTCGTTAGAACATCATAAACGTGATATAACTTCTACACTGAACCTGATAATAGGATGGCTCCAAGACAACAATCTTAAAATTAATCTATCAAAAACAAATTTGATCAATTTTAATAATCTAATAAATCAATCACTTGACATAGATTATAACGGACAAATTCTGCGAAATGCTACAAATGCAAAATTTTTAGGCTTAATAGTTGACCCCAAATTGAATTGGAAAGACCAGATAGATAAAGTATGCAACAAATTAAACAGTTTTTCTTTTGCTTTATACAAACTAGCCAGAATCGCCAGTCTGCAGACAGCAATTACTGCCTACTTTGCATATGTCGAGTCAGTCTTAAGATACGGTTTATTGATTTGGGGAAATGGTCTCGACATAAACAGGTTGTTTATAGCGCAAAAAGCATGTATCAGATCCATTTGCAATCTGAGATCTGATATATCATGCAAGCCTTACTTCATCTCCCTCAATATACTAACTCTACCTTGCCTTTATGTACTTGAAGTAGGAATCTTTGTCAAGCAAAATAAAAGGTTGTTTACACAGGCTTGTCAACTGTATCCAAGAAATACGCGTAATCCCAATAGGCTAGTATTAGAAACTGTTCTGAAGACAGCACGATATAGAAAGAATAGCTATGCTATGTGTATTAAAATTTTCAATAAAATTCCTGACCATTTTAAAGATATTCCGATTAGTCGCTTTAAATTCCTTCTTCGAAAATGGTTATTAGAAAAGGCTTTTTACTCGATGAAGGAATTTTTGGAACATTAATGTGTACATGTCAATATTATGTCTCATTTCTTTTTTATTTTTTTATATTATTATTCATTGACATTGTTTTAATCTTTTAAAGTTGACATAATTTATTATTGACATTTTTAATATGACATTATTTATTATTGATATTTTTAATTTGACATAATTCATTACTGACTTTTTTTTTTTACATACTTCCTTCTTTTGTGCTGTTGACATTCCGAATATATTTTTATGTCATTATGAGTGGTAAACGGTGTAATCGTTATTTCAGTAATTTGTGTCAAATATTAATTCCAAATAAGGTGTTATTGTTGTTATAAATTTGCATGCTATATAAGATGGCTAAATAGGTTAAGGTACCATTTTTATTTAAAACATCTGAATTGTAAGTAATCACCCTATTTAAAGCAAATAAAGTATTTGTATTGTATTGTATTGTATTGTATCGTAAAGGCTATCCACCACAGTTTCACATTAAGGCGGTACCCTGAGCGAAAGTGGCGCCGCGGTGAATTTTATTTAATATTATAATTCTAAAACACAATTTTAATAATGTCTCTCGTGGAGATTTTAGGGCCCATGGTCTAGTATTTTTAGAAGTAATTTCTACATGCCCTCGTAGTCATTCGTAGAAGTAGATAGCAAAACTGCTAAATGTGGCCGTTTTTGACACATTTTCTATCTACTTCTACGAATGACTACGAGGGCATGTAGTGATACCCTCTAAAAATACTAGACCATGGGCCCTAAAATCTCCACGAGAGACATTATTAAAATCTTTTTCTATTAATGACTTATTAAATAAAAACCTCTGAGGGCGCCACTTTCGGTCATACAACGGCCTTAAGACCCATCTTTTGAAGTATTTAAATTTTTGCACTGGTTCCGAAGCAGATTGTATTCGATTTTATCACAGGAATTTGCATACTTATGTTTTACATTTTGCCTTATGTTTTCTTCTGTTATTTAATGCTTACTTTAGTAATTTCAGAAAAATGGATGAGCTGCGTGTCACTGGCGTACAGCCATCGGACGATGATCATGTGCGCGCTGTAAATACAGTACGAAAGCCGCGCCAGCGGTACATAGCCCGGCCACTCCAGCACGCCCCGGTAGACATCTGTACCACACACATAATAAATTACCTCTTAGTTTATTTTAAATTTAATACAGTTAGTCGAAAATGAAGGCATTCGATTGCGTTGATAGGCGTTGATCAACGAACACTGTTATAGAAGTTACAGAACTGTTATAGAACATTATGGTGTCTTTGATTAGTCAGTAAGCCTAGAAATTAATAAGTAAGCATAAAAAGTTGCCTTATGAAATCGTACAATAGAACTCAGAAAGAAGTGATAAATAGAACTGAATCTACTGGAACTCCCATGAATATGGGCGTGCCACAGGGATCAATATTGGGCCCATTGCTGTATTTGATTAATATAAATGACCTTCTTGACTACGCGAATAATTTGTGTGTGACAGTGCTATTTGCGGATGATTCTTCTTTAGTTTTCAAAGTAAACAGAGTTCACGAAGTAAATAGTGCCCTTTCTAAAATTGAACACTGGTTTAAAAGTAATATTTTGGCATTTAACCCCCCCCAAAAAAAAATGTGTTAAATTTTCATTACCTAATGATGAGCAGATCAAATTAAAAATTAATTTGAACGACGATTAAGTCGAATTTGTTGAGAGTACCTACCTACAAAATTTATATTACACTCGATTTAGGCAGGACTGAAATAAGATCCACATATTGAAGCCTTGTTAAGTAGACTTAGTTCCGAGGCATTCGCTGTTATGAAATTAAAGTTTTTAACTGATATTGAAACGGCAACATTAGTATATTTTAGTTATTGTCAAAGTGTAACGTCTTATGGACTGCTATTGTGGTGCTCAGCGGCCAGTATTGAAAATCTTCGGCGGAGAGACACCTTGAGAGAATTGTTTAACGAAATAAATTTGGCAAGCCAATACATACATATTATTATATGAAAATTTAGTTTATGTAAATAAATACTATGATTGATTTACTAAGAACAGCGATAGTCACCAGTTTAATACAAGCCCCCTTTCTAATAAAGATTGTATAGTAGCTGCAAAGTTACACAGTGTTTTGTAACTTTCTTTTTAATGTCAAATTCAAATAGGTAGTTTGACAGAGAGTAACCATTGTGTAACTATACATCTGCTATTCAATCTTTATTAGTAAGGGGGAAGAAATAAAGATAAACTTGTCGTTCCAAGATTTAGTCTTGCACAAACTAGATGTTCAATTATGGTGAAAGGCATAGCCTTTTTAATAAAGTTCCATAACAATTAGTGATATGATCTTCTTTTACATGAATTTAAAACCATGATAAAAAGACGCTAATGCATGGGTAAAGGTTGTTGTAAAGTAGACGATTATCTAAAAGACCGAATCCTATCCTATCTGAATATTTTATACAAATACTAGCATTAGCCCGCGAATTCATCCGCGTGGACATTTTAGAAAATCTATAGAATTCTTAAAATGCCGTAGAAGACGTTCCCGTCACCTCTGCGTAGGGAATGCAAATCCGTATATATTTCAAAATCCGGATTTTTAAGAACGGATATTTGGTCAAATCCGGATTATCCGGATATTACGGATTTTTTATAAAAATAATTTCTTTTTTATAAAAATAAATCATTTCTGTCTATAAAGGTTCACTAATGTGATGTCTCTTATATTTATGTAAGTGGATTCAATGAAAAGACAATATTAATCAAATCCAATACTTTTTTTTTCATAAAACACTACAATATTATTATGTTACCTATTGCATGCCTATTGCTCAAATGTAATTAAAATAGTGTATGATTCACTTGCGATTTGCGAGTAGGTGACGTAAGTGATCGTTCGCATGAGCGCTTTTGCGATGTTTTATCGCGCGATTAATCTGAAGCTTCTAATAGAACACAATGTGACTGATTGTGGAACGGGATAAAAAATATCGCGTGTTAAAAAAATCACTCTTGCAAACACACAGTAGAGAAGTCATATGTCCTATTCCGAAGCGTCACAAAATCGCGCGATAAGACGTTGAAAAAGCGCTAATAAAACTAACAATCACACTCTTTGTAAAATTATACAAATGCACCTAACAAAAAAAGAAATATATCATAATAATATATTAATATGATTAAAAATGTACATAACTAAACAACATAATATTTTGTTTAGTTTATATGAATTTTAAATATACATGGCACTTAATGTGATAAAGCCCTGAGAGATTGAGAGACGCACCGTATTAGCCACTCGTTCCTTAGGAGGTTAGGACGATTGTCACCCGCGCACCATCCGGAAGACTATACGCCACCACGCCAACGGGAAGAAGAGACCTTACGTGCGCCAGTGAAAACAACCAAGAAGTTCGCATAGAAGATGATGGCAATTTTACATTTTCCAGTCGACAAGAGAAGCAAGCGCGCCACACGCACTAATGGAAGTGATATGAAGGTTAGATGCGCGCTCCGTACGACCACCAAGAAGCGAAACGAAGCCGAAGCAAAGTGAAAGGTGGTCCAGGGGCCCCTACCGCACAAGTGTCATCAGCATCGCACACATTGCTTCTTCTTTTTGGCACAAATTAAAACTTATCACAGAAAAGTAGCAATGTCTGTCAAATGAAGCGATGCCAATGACACTTGCGCGGTAGACCCACTGGTCGAGCTAGAGACGCTGCAAGAACACTCCGAAATTGAAATGAAGAAGGAGAGTTGTATCGGCAGTAACACCAGGAGAGCTGTTTCAATCAAACGAACTTTATGTGACAGACCTGAGACACGGCACTATCAAGACGCGTAAATGGCGTCATCTAGAAAATATCTAGCTATTGCGAGAAACGCTTGTGTCATCTAGAAAATATCTAGCTATTGCGAAAAACGAAAGTGTTCCATTTATAGCAACTGAGTGAATAGCAATTGAGGGAATAACAACTAAAGTATTCCACTTAAAGCAACTATCAATATATTTGTAAGTCATTTTGTTAAATATCGAAAGTTGCTCTAAGTGGAATACTTCAGTTGCTATTCGCCCAGTTGCTATTCGCTCGATTGCTCTACTCGTAAGTGGAATACTTCCGAGAAACTTGCTCGTTTTAATTTTTTGTAACAATTTCTTATTATTCGAAAAATCCGAATTTGATTTTCAAATCCGGATTTGGAAGTCTAGTAAAAATGAGCGGATATCCGGATATTTCGGATAACGGATTATCCGGATTGCATTCCCTATCTGCTTCCCTTTAGAATAGGGTCCACCAGAGATATTAGTATCCTCTTTCCCCGTTCCTTGCTTTGACTTTTGACTATTGACTTTAGACCTTTGAATTTTGACTTTCGATTACCGAATCGTCATCGTCAGTCTAAACACAAAATTTGAACATCCTAAAGCTTTAAAACAAAGAGAAGTCTCTTTGTTTCATCGTAGAGTCCATAGAAACTTTCATCTCTTATTTCATCCCCTTACGGGGTCAATTTTGCAAATTTTTTTCTGGGTCTACCCTTTATGGCAGAACTTTTTATGTCATAATTTTATTATGCATAACAGCGAATGGCATAAACTTCATGTCGCCAAAAATCGTTTGGCATACATTTCATATCCATAATAATTAAATAGTAGAACCATCATTTCGCAGAAAGTTCACAGTCAGAACCATCATATCGCTGACAGTTTATAGTCAGAATCATCTTTTGGCATACATTTCAAAGAAAATTCATATCTAGAATAATTTTGTATTTCTTACATGCTGCATGCATCCTTACATGCAGGCAAATAAACATGCATGCAAGCAAACAAGCAGCATGCAACATGCGTGCAGGCAAAAATGCAAGCAAGCATGCAGAATGCAAGCAAGCATGCAGAATGCAAGCAAACATGCAGCATGCAAGCAAGCATGCAGCATGCATGCAAGCAAGCAGCATGTATGTCGGTTTTCCAGCGATTGGTTCTGTTGTTGACTTTTGTAGCACAATATTTACAAAAACTCAACATATTGACTTTTCGAGACAAATATTTAATTCAATTTAAGATTAAAATTCATTTATTTAGAAAATTACAATATGCCTAATGACATTATTCTTAATGAAATTAATTCTGCCATATTCGTAGTATACCATGTGGAAATTATACCAAATAATTTTCGACTAAATAAACGTTATGCCAAACAAAATTATGCGAATAAAAACTTTGCTAAAGGTATTTATGCCAAATGATTTTCTGCCATCTGAATAGTATCCCATTGTAAATTCGGACATATAAATATTCGGCCAAACAGTAATTATATTAAACAATTTTTATGCCTTAAAAATATTCGTTTAAAGAAGATTATGCCAAGTGTGTTATGACAAATAAATTTCGGAGCATCAAGATTCTGCCAGATAGAGGTAACCCTTTTTTTCTTAGTGCTCACCATGAAAGGCAATAACATGAAATCTCAACTCAACTCAACATAAAATCTACACTCCAAAAATGGTATCTTAGTGCAGTATTTAGTGGCATCATTTGTATGGGGACCTTGCAAATCGTCAACAAAGGAAGCCGCTTGGCACAGGCGTACTTTGTGGTCATCTGAGCTGATTTAGCCCTGTACCCACGTGGTACCACCATGGTGGTAGCCAGGGGTGGGGGGGAGAGGTGCCTTCTACCACGCTGCACTTTCACATCCATATCTCCATAAGTTTAGCAAATATGTCGTGTTTGGTATCATTTTCATATAATTCAAGGACAAGGAATTCATTTCTGGAACAATTTTTACACTCGTTCATATAAAAAATAAAAGTTCTGCACAAAAACAGAAAAATAAGAAAACAAAAATTTTTCAAAATCTATGCCTACAAATAAACTACGAGATTGTGCTTTATAAAAAAATATGATTAAACAGCCCTGTTTATATAAAATATATAAACATCAACTTTCTTTTACAAATTATATTTATAAATGTGTAAAAAAAAACATTTGCGCCGCGCGGCGGTATTTGGGCGCAGTATATTTGGATAGGATTTATCAATTATTGTTTAATAATGACACAAATTGGTCGTGTTTTGTATCGTTTCCGTATAATTCAAGGACGGGGAATTCATTTCTACTACAACATTTTTAATCGTTCATAGAAAAAAATTATTCAGTGCAAAAAAAGAAAAATAAAAAAAAAACTTACAAAATCTATGCCTACAATTAAACCACGATATTATGCTTTATAAAAAATATGTTTAAGCAGCCTTATTTATCTTAAATATATACACATAAAACTTATCTATAGAAATTATATTTATAGATGTGTCAAAAAAATCTGTTGCGACGCGCGGCGGTATTTTGGTGAAGTATTTTTTGATTAGTATTGGTAGTCCAATAATTTTACTTTCAAAGAGAGTTAAAGTTATAATTATTTTATTTACTTAGTTTAGTTATAACAAATTTTACTGGCAGTTTCCGTTGCATCCACATAGTTCGGTGCACTTTATTTATCTTTTTAAACAATTGCACCTTCCTGCGCATTTTTGCTTACACTTACACCTTTTTTAATCCATGCAAGCTGTGGCTGCTGGTAGAAGGGTGGTCCACATAGGCTCCCATAAGCTATTATTTTTGGCCCGACCCCAATCTGCAGGCCATGGCAGGTTTTGGATTGGTTTTAAAAGTTGATCCCAAACTTCCTCCCTGATAAATCGCTCGCAAAATTTGGTTGCACAGCAGGTCTCTGGTTGGTGGAGATTCTCCAGCTGCCTGTCCCTATTCGTGAATATGCGTTCCAACATTTCCAACAATAACTTAAATCACAAAAACCAATCACCACGTAACTTACTTGTCATTTGTCATACAAAGCAATAACATTTTTTTCTAAACTTATTGGCAAAGCCTGCTCCACATTTCCTTCTTTAGCGTATTTAAATACTTCCGTTGCAATTGGATAAGCGCCCCAAATTTCAAAAGCGCTTTTTTCCCTTTACCAGCAAAAGTCGATACGGTATCCACACCCGGAAAAGGAGTGGAACAAAGGCAATACTTCTGCTTTTTCCGGTCTTTTGATGGTAATGGGGAAAAAGCGCTTTCGAAGCTTGGGGCGCTTATCCAATTGCAACGGAAGGATTTAAAGACCCTAAAGAAGGAAATGTGGAACAGGCTTTGCCAATAAGTATTAGAAACAATTGTCATTGCTTTGTATGACAAGTAAGTTACTGGTGATTGACTTTTGTGATTTAAGTTATTGTTGGAAATATTGAAATGCATCTCCTTGATATTAATCAATGCAGAAAAGTGCTATTCACGAAAAAGGACAGGCAGCTGGAGAATCTCCACTAACCAGAGACGCCCTGTGCAACCAAATTTTGCGAGCGATTTATCGAGCGAGGAATGTATGGGGTCAACTTTTAAAACCAATCCAAAACCTGCCATGTTCTAGACTGGGGTTGGGCTAAAAATAATGGCTTGTGGGAGCCTATGTGGACCGCCTTATCGCCAGCAGCCACAGCTTGCATGAAGTAAATAAGGTGTAAGTGTAAGCAAAAATTCGCAGGAAGGTGCAATTGTTTAAAAAGATAAATAAAGTGCACCGAACTATGTGCACAGATGTGGTTACAGCGGAAACTGTCAATAAAATTGGTTATAAATAGGTATATATTTTTTTTATATTACTACAACTCTCTTTTAAAGTAAAATTATGGGACTACCAATACTCATCCTTGTTATTATTAAACAATAAGTGATAAGTCCAAATAAAAAAAATACTGCACCAAAATGCGGCGCTACTGATTTTTTTGACACATTTATAAATATAATTTCAATAGAAAAGTTTATGTGTATTATTATACACGCTGAAATTTTAATCATTTGGTTCCCGCTGTGTGGTGGTTCCACTCATGATTACAAGCAACTTTTACTATGGGGCCAACTATCCTGCTCGCAAAAAAAATCAGCTGTTCCATACATTAAGGTCGAGTGGGTACTGCACTTTTATAGAGTTGGCCCCATAGTAAAAGTTGCTTGTAATAATGAGTGGAACCACCACACGGCGGGAACCAAATGATTAAAATTTCAGCGTGTATATATGGTCTATATGGTCGATATGGTCTCTATGGTCGAATAGATCAAAATGTATTGGAACAGCTGATTTTTTTTTTGCGATTTCAATTTTGGTACCATAGTAAAAGTTGTTTGTATGCATGAGTACATTGACCCCTTAAAATTATGTGCACTATTTAAGAAGGACCTTATATTTAAGATAAATAAGGCTGCTTAAACATATTTTTTTATAAAGCATAATCTCGTGGTTTAATTGTAGGCATATATTTTGTAAGTTTTTTTTTTTATTTTTCTTTTTTTGCACTGAATAATTTTTTTCTATGAACGAGTAAAAATGCTGTAGTAGAAATGAATTCCCCGTCCTTGAATTATACGGAAACGATACAAAACACGACCAATTTGTGTCATTATTAAGAGGAGGCTCCCAGAATTTGGCAATATTTGAACTCAAATAGTGACGTCTGTACAATCTCAATGAATGTCAAATTCAGATATATGCTTTTATGGACCTTCATTTAGTGGATGACGGCAGGATTTCAGAAATTATTGAGTTTGGCTCGATAGTTTTTTATTCTGAAAACATGTCCTTTTTAGGGGAATTTTTAAAATATCTCTTTAATTATACATCGTTTCTGAGCAAAATTTATGTAAATCATAAGCAAATTACGTGTTCCAGTGACTGACGGCACAAAAATCGTATATATTAATTATTACTATTGTTATTACCAAAAAAGAGATTAAATACCAGCGCGCTGCGGGCGCCGCCTTCGTTAGTACTGCGCAGTGCGCCGTCGAGGTAGGACGTGTGTCGCTCGCGCATCGAATTTTTTATCAGTACGAGCATTGCTTTGCAATCTATCTATACAGTTGTTTAACGTATGTACTTGCGCAGAGCAACGGAGGGGATTTCGCGAGGGCTAGGGCGGTTTCTCTCAAATTTCTATGATAAAGATTGTATAACTGTGGTATGGGTAACAAACAGCAAAGCGCGCGTGTTCATCGTTCTGGCAGCGCCACGGTCTCCGATTTGCGTGAATTAAATACATCACGAATGTAAATTTTTTGCCAGTCGGGAGCTCGGGAGAAATTAGGTTTGATCGCCCCCCCCACTGGAAGAGGTACATCCGAAGATGTACGTATATGTTCATTATTAGGTTTGAGGAGCCACGTCACACCATTATTTAGCAGCAAAGTAGATTATTTTGTAGCACAAATCCTGAAATTAGCATCATAATATATCGCGAGAGGTATCAATGCAAAGGTGGCTCCTCAGTCTAAACATCAGGTTTGAGGAGCCATTCTGGAACTCGCTAAGTACCCGTTGAATACTTTAGAAAATTAATGCATCATTTAGCAGCAAATGTGTAAAGTACTTGCTAATTTTTTTAAATTTTTAGCTCAGTAGTGCTGGAGAACGCAATTTGTATGGCTCCTCAATGCTGACGTTTTGCATATAAACAACTTACTTACTGTACCTACCTCAGATAACAATGGAATCAAAACCAGATACGCTTACATTTAGCAAAAATTTCTGTTATAAATGGCTTTTTTTCGTTTCCACAACGCGATGTGTTCGTTTGGTATGTTGACCACGACGCGAATATCGCTTTGTGGTATTTCCATGATTACCACAACGCATTCAAACAAATACACGCATACAAATAAATAAATAAATAATGCTTGGACAATTTTTCACACAGCGCCATCCAGCCCCAAACTAAGCAAAGCTTGTAATATGGGTGCTAGACAACTGATATTACTTATATACTTTTTAAATATATACTTATTATACATAGTAACACCCAGACCCGTCACAAAAATTGAAATTCATCATTTCAATTTCGGCCCGACCGGGAATCGAACCCGGAACCTCTGCGTGGTAGACCGGCATGTTGACCACTGCACCACTCAGGTCGTCTGATATAATGTCAAAGTAAATAAAAGAAACTACTTGTCCTGGTTTCATTCATATAATATGGTTACCTTTCACAGCGATTTCTTAAGGAATATCGAAAAGTATTGTATTTCAGTCACCGGAAAAAATACAGTGCTGAATTTTTTAGATGTACTTAGCCGACATTTCTGCTAAATGTTAGTGTCTCTTGTTTTATACAGCAAAATTCAGGGCACCTGTAACCAAACTGAGCATGCCAATATTTAGTTCTACCTTAGCAAACCCGGAAAATATCTGTAACGAGTATAACACAGCTACTTTCCGAGAAATAAGCCGTTGATTCAATATGCCATACAATAGGGAATGTCCATAAAAAAACTCAAATCGGCTGAATATTTTTTTATAGATAGGAATAAGCTCCCTTAGTAATAGAAAAAAAATTCGGAATTTTCGGTTGCGTGAAATAATTTAAATAAATTAAAGTCTCTTCGACTTCACAAATGTAGGAAAGTAACAGCAGAATGGAAATTATACCTTTGCCAACACCTGCCACTATGACAACAAGAATTAAAAACAAAAAGTTTTGACATTTTGTTTTGAATTTTTTTTTTAATACCATGTTGTGGTTGTGGCCGGTGATGGCAAAGGTATAATCTCCATTCTGCTGTTAGTTTCCTATATTTGTGAAGACGAAGAGACTTTAATTTTTTTAAATTTTTTCACGCAACCGAAAATTCTAAATTTTTTTTCTATTACCAAGAGAGCTTATTCCTACCAATAAAAAAATATTCAGCCAATTTGATTTTTATCGGACATTCCCCATTGGTACATCGAGTAGAAAAGTTTTAATTTAAAAATAACATCATTATCGTAAATTAATCTTCTTGAGACATTCTCTGAATGTTGCTCACCACAGCAATACACACACACAGTGTCCTTATTTGTGCCTTGTTTTACCAATTTTATAGTCATTAAGTAATTTTATTCTTAAATTTTATGTTTTTTACTTTTAACTTTGACGTTTTTTATGTTACCGTAAATGTAGTGACGGGGATAGTAATATTTTGAGACTACTATTTAATTTATCGGATTCGCGCTAAAATTCGATTTCATCGCCATGCGGACCGCAGCCCAAAACAAAGAGTATTTCTTTGTTTTTTGACACCGACAAAGAGTATATTTTTATTTTATTATTTTTTAACTAGATCAAACTGTCATAGGAGAGGCAAAGAGACCTAATTCCATGCAGCCAAATAGATATTTTTTTTTTACTTCCTCTTGATATTTTTTTTTATTTGTTTGTGCATGTAGAATCGATGCTTGTTGGTATTATCTTCTTTTTAACGTGTCGACTCGGTATATGTATAATTATATTTGTGAGGACCAGAACTCAGCCACTGATATCGCATTATCGCGTTGGTATTATTATTATGTAGGTATTATTTCGTTGAAATTGTCTTTTCTGTATTTTATAGGAAGTAGAATTGTTTTTTTTTTTGGTTTGTCTGTCGGTTGTCGTCACCAAGTAGGCTCCTCCAGAATACTAGCGTTGCAGTGGTATGCTCCGGTATGCCACTGTAGCATTGCTGAGGTTGGAGCCTAGTTGGCCGCACACAAATTAGTTCGTGTAGGTACATTGTTTTCTTTTTTTACTGTCTATACCTAATGTTTTACGGTCAATAAATAGTTTTTCTTTCTTTCTTTCTTCTTTCTTTCTTCTTAGTACCTAACTAATAATATGTGTATATACTGAATGGGGAATAGTAAAAAGCATTTTCTTTAATTTTCTTTTTTTCTTATTAAGCTATGTAAGCTTGCCACAAAAATATAAATACTTATCTATAGTTATATTACTTACTTTTATACTTACCTTTATAATTCTAATGAGTGTTCTCAGAACAGATCAAGCCTTGTTTGCAGGCGAAAAGATACATAAAAATCATATAAAATATATATTTTAAATCAGTTGAAAATTTTGCACTTTAAAAATCGGAAACCGGGGCGCTGCCAGAACGATGGACACAAAGCGCTCAGCCGCGCGATATAGTGCGGGAGCGAGACAGTTGCGAGTAAAATAAGTGGGTGGGGGGCAGCGAACGCACGTAAAAATTTTGCAAGCGGACTCTTAAACAATAAGTGATAAATCCTATCCAAATATACTGCGCCCAAATACCGCCGCGCGGCGCAAATGTTTTTTTTTACACATTTATAAATATAATTTGTAAAAGAAAGTTGATGTTTATATATTTTATATAAACAGGGCTGTTTAATCATATTTTTTTATAAAGCACAATCTCGTAGTTTATTTGTAGGCATAGATTTTGAAAAATTTTTGTTTTCTTATTTTTCTGTTTTTGTGCAGAACTTTTATTTTTTATATGAACGAGTGTAAAAATTGTTCCAGAAATGAATTCCTTGTCCTTGAATTATATGAAAATGATACCAAACACGACATATTTGCCAAACTTATGGAGATATGGATGTGAAAGTGCAGCGTGGTAGAAGGCACCTCTCCCCCCCACCCCTGGCTACCACCATGGTGGTACCACGTGGGTACAGGGCTAAATCAGCTCAGATGACCACAAAGTACGCCTGTGCCAAGCGGCTTCCTTTGTTGACGATCTGCAAGGTTAATGCCACTAAATACTGCACTATCTCTACTTTCAGCCGGTAAGGCTATAGGCGTATCCCAACAATCGATCAACCAATCGATCAATCAATCGATCAATCACCGATCAATCAATTTAGAGTTTTATATTGTATAGGTTAAAGGACAAAAGAAATTTTAGTATAAAAGGTCGTGACACTCACTTTCAATTCGGAATACCATGCCAAATATGATAGCAGCTAAGAGTGCGCCCCAGATGGGCTTCGGGAACATTGCGAACAGCACGCGCACGAGCATGCTACGCTGCTCGCCCTCCGCGAGCACCACATACGAATGCGCGAACAACACCCCACAGAGCAGCGGCACCGTCAGCCAGTACACCCACTTATACCGCTGGAACCAGAGATAGAGATGTATCGTTAATCGACGTCACAGTATCGAATTTTGGGGGTTGTCCCTTGTTACTTTACGTCGCATGCGACTTAAATCACACGAACGATTTGAAATGATTGTTTCAAAAAATTTCACAAATACCTATAGCATTTTTAAGAAAACATAATTTGGATTCAAGTATGTAGGTATGTTCCTTGTTTGTCACTAAAATATCACAATGGTGTATAACTTGCCAGTGTCAAACGAACTAAAAACTTTGTAATAACCTAATTCTATTCACCCGATGCTTCTTGTTGCTGCCAAGCCATTTCCTTTTTCTTTAACACGTACTTTTAATATAGTTAAACCCCCAAATCCAGATTACTTTGTCGCCAAGTTAAATACATGCGATTTTCAAACGACTTCAAAAAAGAGTAATTTACATAACAATATGCGTATATTATTTCTTGGTTTATAGAGCTGTTTTCTAAGGGTTTTTATTTATCGAAGACTTACAGAATAAAACAAGGAAAAAATCAATGTATTCGACTACCTCCGTGGTTGAATTATATAACATGTAAGGGGATACCTTGTAATCGGTTGTGTCTACCGAGTTCTTCAGCCACTTGTACACGAACAACCCAAACGCCATGCCAATGAAGAAGGCAGGCATGTTGGTGTGCGTACGCTGGTGTAGGTAGTTGTATGAGTCATAACTATCGAATGCTCGAAAACTATAGAAATGTCTGAAATTGATAAGATTGACAATAATTTAGACACTAGACCTTCCAATTTTCAGCAAATTAAAACGGACTCAGAATTATAAAAATCGAACTAAAAACATTAAAACGGGCTGGTAAAAACAGCCTAAATGTATAAAATAAATTCTTCTGTAAATATATAACCTTTTACCTACAGAAATGTTAAACCTCAAACCGTGGGCCGCATGCAAAAGACAATATGGATGATAAATTTTACAAAATGCACCCCACGTTTTTAAGTTTAAAATTTCCCTGAAAGAAGACCCAGACTCTGAAAACTATTTCCCAACAAAGTACTCGTCAAGACGATTCAAACGAGCCCAAACTCGATGGGGAAGTGTTGTTTTATTAAAGAGTTTCTATGTCCTTCTTTCGGCTCCATCATCAGACCCTGGAAACTATTTCCCAACAAAGTACTCGTCAAGACGATTCAAACGAGCCCAAACTGGATGGAGTTGCATGGTTTTATTACAGAGTGCCAATGGCATTCTTCCGGCTCCAACGTCAGACCCTGGAAACTGATTCCCAACAAAGTACTCGTCAAGACGATTCAAACGAGCCCAAACTGGATGGAGTTGCATGGTTTTATTACAGAGTGCCAATGGCAGACTTCCGGCTCCATCGTCAGACCCTGGAAACTGATTCCCAACAAAGTACTCGTCAAGACGATTCAAACGAGCCCAAACTCGATGGATTAGTATAAAGTGGCTTATGCGATGAAGACAATGGGGAAGGCAACTGTCAAAATGGCGCTGCGTACGCTTGTTCCACGAGAGCTATGAAAACAAAGTACTTTTACTTAATAAAATAGTTTTTTTAGCTTTAAAATGATTAAATTCTGTGTAATAGGCTTTAAAAATGTTGGCACTTACAAATTTCCGAAAAATCTGGATATAGAAAAAAAATTATGAATTCTGTAAAAATAAAAACGTCTTAATTTGGCTTTCAATTTCGGCATTTGTATTGTAGATTCTACAATGTAGAATAGTCTTTTATATCCATTTTGGGTCAATGGGTCTTTTTCGGTAAAAAAAATACCACAAAATAAATACATATTTTCCCATACATTTTGTTCTGAACGTCTACTGTCTTAGGAACAAGCGTACGCAACGACACCTACAATTAGCTTTGCGTTGCCAACCCCATTAAAACAACTTTTCACTACTATTGGGATCTTTTATTTAATGGCTATTACTAGCCCCAGGTCGCGTTCTCGAATTACCATCAGGACAAAGGAATGCAGGCCATCGACCGATTCTCAAATTCTAATACTAATTCTTTATTTATAAAGAATCGATACAAACCAAATAGTTTTCATGCAACGCCAGCCAGGGCGTCACAGTAGCGTGGTTTTATTAAAGAGTTTCTATGTCCTTCTTTCGGCTCCATCATCAGACCCTGGAAACTATTTCCTAACAAAGTACTCGTCAAGACAATTCAAACGAGCCCAAACTCGATGGGTTTGCATGGTTTCAATATTGAGTTCCAATGGCATGGCTTTCCAGCTTCATCAACAGACCTTGGACTTCGTCTTCCATAATATGAGTACTCGTCAAGACGATTCTAACGAGGAGCCCAAACACGATGGAGTTGTATGGTTTCATAATAGAGTTCCTGTGGCCTTCTTCCGGCTTCATCATCAGATCAGCTCAATGGCACGATAATATTGCATTGCCTCTAGTTCTGACTTATGTTCAAAGTTTAAAGTCTCAAGCTCATCAGGATGCTAGTATAAAATCGTAGTCACGTGCGTGGTTACGCGTTTAGTGACGCGCAGCAAAGATATGTGCGTGTTCGAATTTGTTCGGTGTGACGTCCAATAGGAAATGCCATTGACTACAACGTCATCAATGCGTTCCGCTCTGCGTAGGTACGCAGCCTGTTTGTCTCATGGGAGCTGCAATGCGTAGCGTTACGCATCGGTCTACGTGCACGCGTACGTTACGCAAGCGGTGTACCATGTATCATAAAGTTTCAGACATTACAACGTCATGTCATGGTACATCTACGCGTACGTGCATGCTTACGCTTACGCATCCGGTGTGTTCCTTCCTTCTTAAACTGTTCATCTAAACTAGAATTTGATGGCATAATACTTACTTCCCGCTAGATGAAAAAAAGCCGTCAAGGTTCCTGAAGTATGTTTCGAGACCGGACGCGGCCATGCCCGCGGCGATGAGCAGGCCCATCGTGGCGGCGCGGGCGCCGGCGGGCAGCAGCAGCACCACCAGCCCCACTGTGTGCAGGTGGAAGTCAGCTTCCGTCGACCTGCCCGCACCCTCACACAATATCACTACTATACAAAGTGGCATCGAAACATATAGCATTATCTACCAATTGAAATGAACATTGGAACTTTCCATTGTTCCACCACATCCCACAAAAAAACATTTTCATCTAAAATGTTGCCCAGAGGGAACGCTTGTGCTATTAAAAACTCAGACCTCATGTAGAGCCAAGCTTCTAAGTCTACACGCCCTATGTTGACGCCATTAACTAATTTTAATTTCACGCTCTTCGTGATGTGGCGTCCTTCCGGGCTATTCCTATCTTTTTCCCTCTGACGCATCACCATACGCCGAGTGAAAGAGAAAAAAAACCGGCCAAGTGCGAGTCGGACTCGCGCACGAAGGGTTCCGTACCAAAAACGGCAAAAAAACACGTTTGTTGTATGGGAGCCCCCCTTAAATATTTTTTTTATTTTGTTTTTAGTATTTCTTGTTATACCGGCAACAGAAATACATCATCTGTGGAAATTTCAACTTTCTACCTGTTGTCGTTATTAACATAGAGCAAAAAAGGCAAAAAAATCACGTTTTTTGTATGGGAGCCCCCCTTAAATATTTATTTTATTCTGTTTTTAGTATTTGTTGTTATAGCGGCAACAGAAATACATCATCTGTGAAAATTTCAACTGTCTAGCTATCATGATTCATGAGACTGATTCATCAGCCTGGTGACAGACACAAACAGACGGACAGCGGGGTCTTAGTAATAGGGTCCCGTTTTTACCCGAATTGAAGAAATGAATTGGAACAATGGAATAGATAAAACTAATATTGTAGCATGGGTTGAAGAAAACGATCATAATATTCAGTCATCCATCACCAAGGAGGAGGAGTGTTAATAATTTCTCAGTTTGGTTGGTGGTAGGGCTTATTTCAAGTCCGCCTGGCTAGCTACCACCATCTTACTTAAGTCTGACGCCATAACAACAATTTAAAAATTGTTGTATTCCGGCACTTAGAGGTAAGATAGCCAGTTCCTCAGTGATGAGGATTCCGGGTGTAGTGCACTTCCACCTTCGTCCTAATCGTCACTTAACATCAGCTGAGGTAAAGGCCAAGCACTATCTCGTTGTAAATTAAAAAAAAATACAATGGGGAATGTCCGACAAAAACCAAATTAGCTGAATATTTTTCTATAGGTAGGGATAAGCTCCCTTAGTAATAGAAAAAAGTTTCAGAATTTTCGGTTATGTAAAAAAAAAAAAATGAAAGTCTCTTCGACTTCATAAATGTAGGAAAGTAACAGCAGAATGGAAATTATACCTTTGACACCACCTGCCACAACCACAACAAGTATTTTAAAAAAAGTTTTGACATTTTGTATGGAAACTTTTTTTTTAATACCATGTTGTGGTTGTGACAGGTGGTGGCAAAGGTATATTTCCATTCTGCTGTTACTTTCGTACATTTGTGAAGTCGAAGAGACTTTCATTTTTTTTTAAATCTCCCGGAAAATCAGCTGTTCCGAAAGTTCTCTGGAAAGCAATTATTTTTACAGATGAAACCACAAATTACAAGATTACTGGATAAAAACTGACTAAAAATCGCGCTGCGTGGCCATTTAATTTTACTATAGACACGCAAAAGTACAAGATTAGTGAATGAAACTTACTAAAAATCGCGCTGCGCGGCCGTTTTTTTACAATTGACAGGCAAGATAATACTTACAAGATTAGTGGATGAAACTGACTAAAACTCGCGCTGCGCGGCCGTTTTCTTACTATCTATATACACATACAGGCATTTAAGTTACATTTAAATTTTAAATAATTATTTCTCCCGACAACAACCGCCAAATTCCGACATTTCCAAATTTTCTCCAGATATTTTGGACTTCCGATCTGGCAATCCACCCCAGGTTTCAGGTTCGAAATGTGGGGCTCGCTAGGAGGGGACCGCAACATTCAACGTTGCGGCTTCCTCCACGAACGCCTCCCGCATCAAGCCTTAGCAGCTCAAAGGGATCCCAGGAGGATGGAATACCCACTAAAAGCTCCGGCACAGGCCCTCAGGGACCCTTGTAAGATTCCAATCTCATTGGACCCGGCGGCCGGCCCGTCTTTCCGCGCCTCCTCACGGCGAGTATGGAACCCTAAAAATAATGGAGTCTACGTACCACTGATGTGGGTTGCACTGCGAGCCGAACACATAGTTGTTGTAGAAGAACACCATGGACAACCAGTTCCGCTGGCAATCATGCATCTCGTCTTCCACCATATCCTATGAAGATATATATAGATATATATAGACTATTCCATGAATTGAGCTCCAAAAAAATTCGTTCCGTTTGTGCCCATTAGCTAACGCGCGTGACCTTCTATTGAAGACGCGCATTTGCATTGCCTAAAATCATTTTAGCCTATAGCATAGCTCTAGCTGAGCGCTTTGACAAATGAGTTGCGAGTATTTTGTTCCCTGAGTTCAATCGTGGAACGGATTTGCACATATAATAGTTTAAAGCCTGGATTGAAATATAGGTTACTTTTTATCCCGGTCAAAGTTTCCCTTGGGATTTATCGAATGTCCACGTGGATGAAGTCGTGGGCGAAAACAAAGCTTTCATAAAAGGAACTGATGCCTGTGAAAATTTTTTGCCAATAATTAATGTTTCATCCAAAATCTTGCAACTTTAGCCCCGCTGAACGTTGTTTCTAGAAAACTAAAATATTTCAATCTAGTATAATACGAATTGGGTAGGCGTAGGCGTCATCTAAAACGAGCACTGATAAGTACGTGCCGGACTACAGCTGCGCCACAAAAAAAAAAGTTGGAAATCTGACTTTTTGACTATGCCATGATGAAGTCCATAATTTGTCGGAATTTGTCGCACAAAAACCAGAATTTGTCGGTCTTGCGTTTAGGAGATACGTGTGGCCCAGCTGTAGAGACGTCTCTACAGCTGCGCCACACAGATCTCGAAAACGGAAGGTCGTAGCGAAAATCTGATTACTCGTGTGTGCAGCCGTTAATTTGTCGGAATTTGTCGCACAAAAGCCAGAGTTTGTCGGTCTTGCGTTTAGGAGATCTGTGTGGCGCAGCTGTAGAGACGTCTCTACAGCTGAGCCACACAGATCTCGAAAGCGAAAGGTCGTAGCGAAAATCTGATTACTCGTGTGTGCAGCCGTTAATTTGTCGGAATTTGTCGCACAAAAACCAGATTTTGTCGGTCTTGCGTTTAAGAGATATGTGAGGATATGCTGTGGAGACTTTTCTACCTGGATCTTGAGAAAGGAAGGTCGTAGCGAAAATCTGATAACTCAAGTGTGTAGCCGTTAGTTTGTCGGAATTTGTCACCAAGAATCAGAGTTTGTCGATCTCGCGTTTAGGAGATATGTGAGGATACGCTTCCAACCTTTCGTTCTCGAGATCCAGGTAAAAAGGTCTCCACAGCGTATCCTCACATATCTCCTAAACGCAAGATCGACAAACTCTGATTCTTGGTGACAAATTCCGACAAACTAACGGCTACACACTCGAGTTATCAGATTTTCGCTACGACCTTCCTTTCTCAAGATCCAGGTAGAAAAGTCTCCACAGCGTATCCTCACATATCTCCTAAGCGCAAGACCGACAAAATCTGGTTTTTGTGCGACAAATTCCGACAAATTAACGGCTGCACACACAAGTAATCAGATTTTCTCTACGACCTTCCGTTTTCGAGATCTGTGTGGCTCAGCTGTAGAGACGTCTCTACAGCTGCGCCACACAGATCTCCTAAACGCAAGACCGACAAACTCTGGTTTTTGTGCGACAAATTCCGACAAATTAACGGCTGCACACACGAGTAATCAGATTTTCGCTACGACCTTCCGTTTTCGAGATCTGTGTGGCGCAGCTGTAGAGACGTCTCTACAGCTGGGCCACACGTATCTCCTAAACGCAAGACCGACAAATTCTGGTTTTTGTGCGACAAATTCCGACAAATTATCGACTTCATCATGGCATAGTCAAAAAGTCAGATTTCCAACTTTTTTTTTGTGGCGCAGCTGTAGTCCGGCACGTCTGATAAGTGCCTCAAAGATGAGCGAAAATGTATCTTATGTTTTTGGTAAACAGTATAGATTCCTCCATCATTTGCTTGTTGTTCAGCGCTCTTTTTACGTGACGCGATATAATACCTGCCACAGAGGACCTTGCGGAGTGTACTTGGATAGTGATGAACTGTACAGTATCACAGCTAGATACACGGGCGACAATCTGAAATTCAAAAAACTTTTGTAAAACTATAAAAAATATTATTTTCAGGAAAAACAATACTGATTATATCATGACCTTAAAAGTTTGAAACAGATCTTAATGATAAAATGCGCTGGAAGGCTTGACGTTGGCTACGTCAGTTTACCTGAGCCACCTGAGGAATATTGCTTTAGGCAAGGACTTCCAAGTCATCGGGCTCCTCTCGGCGGATGCCTGCGCGCAGTACGACAAGAACATCCCGGACAGAAACACAAACGTTTGTATTAAGATGTGAAGGTTGCCGACAATCAGATATACACTCGATTCCATTAGCTGGAAGAAAAATCACTTGCTTAAGAACGTAAATATCATTAAATGTTCATGGGCAAAAGCTCAGTGAATAAAGAAGTTTTACCCTGCAAAAGGTCTATAGTATTTTTTTTTATATTTTGTACTATTATACAATACAATGTAAAATCCTTCCCGTGCTTCATCCGCCATTTTGGAAAAATTGCCAAAAATTGGCGCATCTTTTACTATTTCGCCTCTAGTTATCAGTGCACTTCTGCGCAAAACATGATTGGGAAATTTTGTACAAATAGTAAGTTTTTTGCGCGAAAGTGCACTGAAAAGTAGAGGTGAAAGGAAAAATAGTGAAAATGTGCCGGCTTTTCCAAAATGGCGAAGGAAGCCCAAGAGTGGAGGTGACGAAATACTTTATGTTTTCTTTACTCTATCAACCCTTAGGAATAGTGGGGGGTAAGGTAAGTAACCCTCTCTGTTTGCCGACTATTCACTGAATCAAACGTCGAAGATCATACTCACTTCTTCCATGGAATACACGTTTTCAATCGCGAACGGCATTGGAATGAGTGATTGTAAGAATACAATCGCTGTTGAAGTAATAAATCTGTAAAATAAAGGTAAAGGTGTAATGTGTAATTTTTATCTTTTCCAGTATATTCGTTTTTATCGGTATAAAATATTGGTTTATATTACCTGAGTCCGTTAATTCCCATGAGCCTAGATTGGTCCTGCGGCCACGGAGCCATCAGCTTGGCCCAGTTGGCTGGGATTGAGAAGCACAGCAAGTATCCTATGAGCACAGCAAATAAGTCAATCGTCAGGGGTTGATTCGATCTCACTTCGTCAGATTCAAACAATGTTACACTAGAGTAGGGGTCTCCAAACTACGGCCCGCGGGCCAGCTCCAGCCCGCGAGCACCTACAATCCGGCCCGCGAAAACAGGCCGGATCGTACCCAAATACTGTAATTAATCTATAGTATGTTGGTACGATGAGCTGGCTAGATTCTGGCCCTTGGGAATTCATTGAGGAGTTAATCTAGCCTTTGTGCTAAAAAGATTGGAGACCCATGCACTAGAGTATGTTTGAGTAGGTACTACCCGTTCTGCGGACACCCTATATTTGAGCAACCCTTGCCTTTTGTATCCTTTTTAGTGGCCAACAAGTCGTAGAGGGTGCCGGCCACAGCAAGGCCAATGAGGGTGAGGTAGACCGCGATGGCAATGCAGTCTAGCGCGGCGAAGCGGCGCTGGTCATAGTGGCGGTAACAGACGAAGCGATTCAAGTACGCGCGCAGCCCGTACTCCCGCTGCAGCGTGCGGTTCAGGCACGCGCCCAGCGCCGTCTCCAGCTCTGCATCAGAGTCCCCCGTGTAGAACTCCTTGCAGCGCCGCGTCATGCAGTACCCGTATCGTATGTTCCTTAAATCGTAATGCCTTGGCGCCGAGAACGAAAAATTCTGAATAAAATAAATTAATAGCTTAGCCGGTGACACATATGGACGGAAACCATTCATTCAATCACTTTTGATCGTTTGCGACATTGCGATAGTGATAACAACAAAGATATCACAGGTTTGAATGAATTACTACCGCGGGTGTTTGCTATGGCCTACCATAGTGGTTACTTTCATCAAATGCTCTCACCAATCCTAATTGGTGAGAGCATTTGATGAAAGTAACCACTCACCATAACATCACCGCACGCGCGTCTCGATGTCCACCGTCGAGCGAGTGACCGAGCTCGTCATTGAGATTACGGAAGAATTGAGATGCAACTTACCATAATTTGATCATAAAGTTCGTTTGGCTCCTCAGCGACTATCTTTGCGGTTGCCACGCAGTACGCTGAGTACGCACCGCCCTTCGGATCAATGCATTGTGGGTACTTGTCGAGATGGTTCACCGGCGGGAAGGCGGCGAACTCCTCCGCTGTATACACATTTTATATTGAGATATATACACAAATGAAACAAACTGGTTAATCAAGGAGGAGGTAATAACATTATTATTTATAACTAGCTTTTGCCCGCGACTTCGTTCGCGTGGACATTCGGAAAATCCATAGGGAATATTTGACCGGGATTAAAAGTATATGTTTTAACCCAGGCTATAACTATCACTGCGTGCCATTCCAAATCCGTTTAGCCGTTTTTTACGTGATTGAATAACAAACATCCAAACACCTAAACATTAAACTTTCACATTTATAATATTAGTAGTTCTCTTTCCCGTCCTCGTTGTCATTCCTGTTCCCGTTCCCGTAATATTTTCCATAAAAAAGTTGATTGTTCAGCAGTGGCGTAGCGTGTGTTTGTGCCGCCCGGGGCGGACCCAAATTTTGCCGCCCCCTTATTTTAATTATAAGTCAAGAAAATCAGTAATAATTTTTTTAAATAAGTAATAATTATCTACCTTATTTATTTACTAAAAATTAACTCTTCAGGTTTTTTTTCGGTGCATAATCTTTTATGTAGACGCGTGCTCTGGGCCATACGGTGATGATAGTTTGGTAAAAATCATTACCACCAACGATAGTGTAGCTTGGTCGCGGCGTGCGAAGCGCGCCGCGCGCTCCAGACCATACGGTGATGATTATTTTATTTGGTTAAAATCATTACAAACAATCGTAGCGTAGCGCTCCGGGCCATACGATATGATTATTAGGTCAAAATCGTCAATGATAGTGTAGTACTTATATATTTTTTAATATTTTTTGTGAAATTTTGCCGCCCCCTAAAAAGTGCCGCCCGGGGCGGGCCGCCCCCCCCGCCCCCCCATCGCTACGCCACTGTTGTTCAGTCCTTTAGGGGTTGAAATACTGTCCATCGTATCGTGTTGGACCCCAAAATAAATGCTATTTTCGCAATAAACGTCCCATAAAACCTTTATAACGACATCCAATTCAGCTTGTTTACTATTTTTTTAGAAGTAGGTACTCATACAAAGTTTCAAGTAGAAATGTCAATTTAAAATATGAAGCCCATTTCACCCCTTTAGGGGTTCATATGGCATACTGGCACCGTGTTGAACTTTAAAATAATATCCATTTTCGCTATCAACATCCCATAAAACCTCATTTATCGATTTTAAACCAAACCCCTTAGGGGTAAATAATAAACCTATTATTTACCCTTTTACCCCTAAGTGGTGTAGCGTTGTTTTTCGTTGTTTTGGTCGATTTCCTTTGAAGGGAAAGTTTTTTTGTAGTGTAAAGATGCTTGTTCTCATAAATGATAAAATTTTATTTCTCGGCAGTATGCCTGATGTCCTTTTCCTTATTTCCGTAAAAATTCCAATTCGAATTTTCGCGTCATCGACTTAAAAAAAAAGATTCATATCGTTACTGGATATTATATTCCACCATCTTCCCCCAGAGGGCGTCTGTTGTCCAAATGTTGACTTTGAGATCTGCGCTGTAATCCCATAGTGTATAATCCCATGTGTCTAAAGCAAGGAGGTTTATAATAGGGAGTGAGTACTCTACAAAAATTTTCACTTATCCTTTAAAAGAAATTCAACTTTATTGCATTTGTCATAGAGTTGAAATTCTATCGACTACATTGACTGAAGGCACTACTGTGTGAATGAGACAACACCAGGTGGAGGTCGGTGTCTCGTTCGCACAATTGCCATAACTAAACAATAATACCACGATAGTAGGACTAAAAATATGTACGTTACCAATCAAGTAGTGTATCAAAATTAAGGATTCGGAATGGGAAGTCGAATATATACAATTTAAATATTAATTTAGAATGACACATAATAATTGTAATATAAAACAGAACTTACTCTTTTGATTTAATTAGATATCTAAAATAATGCTAATCAGCTATCATCGGTGAGGTGGTAATAAATAGAAGTGTCAATCTTGGCAACTCCGATTTAGACCTTGGCGCCGAATTTCAATTTAAGAATTTCAATCTATAGGAAATGTTACTTTACAAAACTAGTGTGACCATAAATACTGCACCATTTCATATTTCCAAAAAAACGAAATTGTTCTATTGAAATGGCTAGAGGTCGCAGGCGAGACGGTAAAATTAATAATAATAATCAAATTCATGTTTGTGCGCCTATTTCGATGAAACTCGGTTTTTGGTACTATTTCAACATGAAAATAAAAACGCAATGTTGAAAATTTAAAAAATCCAAGATGGCGGCCAACTTTTTTGTTTTTGGGCCGATTTCGATGAAACTCGGTTTTTGGAACTATTTTGACAAGAAAATAACAACGCAATTTTTAAAAAACTAAAACTCCAAGATGGCGGCCAAATTTTTTGTTTTTGGGCCGATTTCGATGAAACTCGGTTTTTGGAACAATTTTGACAAGAAAATAACAATGCAATTTTATAAATACAAAAAATCCAAGATGGCGGCCAACTGTTTTGCTTGTGGGCTGATTTTAATGAAACTCGGGTTTTGGTACTATTTTGACAAGAAAACAGCAACGGAATCTCATAAAAAAAATCTAAGATGGCAGCCAAATTATTTATTTGTTTTTTCAACCGAGTCACATCAAAATCAACCCAAAAACAAATTAGCAGCCATTTTGATATTTTTGATTTTTCCATCAGTTTACATTGAGTTGTTATTTTCTTGTCTAATTAGTACCAAAAACCGAGTTTCATCGAAATCGGCCCAAAAAACAAAAAAGTTGGCCGCCATCTTAGATTTTTAGTATTTTAAAAATTGCGTTGTTATTTTCTTGTCAATATTACCAAAAACCGAGTTTCATCGAAATCGGCCCAAAAACAAACAAGTTGGCTGCCATCTTGGATTTTTTAATTTTTTTTATACATTGTGTTTTTATTTTCTTGTCAAATTAGTACTAAAAACCGAGTTTCATTCAAGTCAGCCCACAAATAAAAGAGTTGGCTGCCATATTTTTTATATTTTTAACATTTCTTTGTTATATTTTTATCAAAATAGTAACAAAATCGAGTTTCATAAAATTGGCCCACGAACAATATAGTTGGCCGCCATTTTGTTTTTTTTTTATATTTTAAACATTGTGTCGTCGTAAATCTCTTGCACCCATTGAAAGCAAATGGACTGAGTGGAATGAAAGATTAGTGCGAATAAAATGTGTTATATTACAAATAAACAATGAACCAAAACTACGTCTTCACCGCTGCCCGTCTGTCAACCACCACCTTACTCTCCTTACAGTAGGCCAAAAAGAGCATAACGTTCCGTTACATTCCCCCCTCCGTGCAGCAGAGGCGCACTACCTTTCTAACTGGCCGCTTCAAAATACCTCCTGCCGTACGGAGCTCCACCACCCTTACGATGCCGTCTCGGCCTGGGAAAATGTTTGTAACAACACCCCGAGGCCAAACTTTGTTTGGTCATGATGCGCTCGCGGGGGTGATACGCACTTCGGCGGCTGCGGTCACGGTGGTGTCCTGTTCGACTGCATCATTGCGGTCGGCTCCATCAAACCAGGCGTCGACGTGTGTCAAGGAAGCACCATCTTCAAGTACACTGTCGTTGGCGTCAATAGCAGCAATCTCAGCGGTCAGCTCGGCGCGCGCTAGCTCACGCTCCACCTCGGCGATACGTCGCGCGTAGCGAGCTTGGGCATCCGCTTTCAATGAAGATTTTTCTGCGACCGACAACTTGGACGACGATGATCGTGAAGAATGATGCGATGATTGCGATGATGTCATGGTGATACGTGATTTCGAACGCGTAATCATCATGAAAAAAAATATTATGAATACTTACGATGAAAAATTCCGAAACAAAAACGTAATGACACTTTTGACAGATGGTGAAAAATTTTCAAAATGAATTATGGAAAAACTACGGTAAAATGAAAATACTTCGGCGACAAAGGACCATGAAAGCAAATGGACTGAGTGGAATGAAAGATTAGTGCGAATAAAATGTGCTATATTACAAATAAACAATGAACCAAAACTACGTCTTCACCGCTGCCCGTCTGTCAACCACCACCTTACTCTCCTTACAGTAGGCCAAAAAGAGCACAACGTTCCGTTACACCCATTTTATTAACTTCACAAGTAAAAAAATTGGTGCAAGTATTTTAGACCTTATTGACATCTTTACCAAAATAACAGTTTTTAATGAAACAGCAAAGTAAATGTACAAGTATAATTATGGGAAAAAGCAATCGAATTTCAAACATCAATAAAGTCGAAAATCGTTTGCATCTTTTTTTAACTACAGATCACTAGACAATGTTTTCCTACTTTAACTTGTTTTTCCAACATTTATTTGTTTTTCCGAAGTTCACGCACATTGCATTTTTATTAAAAATTGGAATAAACTTTAAAGTTGCGTAATTATTTACACTTGAAATTAAATTGAATTGAATAAACTAGATTTTAATTGGTTGAATTACCATATTTAAAAAATAAAAACAAAAAAGCAACTTAATAAAAACGTGATAAATATTTTTTTCTTAAATAATATTTTTTTTAAATAAATATTAATTTTCTTTTTTTTAGTTAACGAGCCAAACTAAAAATATACCACCGCCTATCAGAGTACTCGTCAAGACCATTCAAACGAGTCCAAACTCGATGGGGTTGAAAGGTTCCTGAGTTCCTGTGGCCTTCTTCCGGCTCCATCATCAGACTCTTGGATACTATTACCCAACAGAGCACTCGTCAAGTCGATTCAACGAGCCCAAACTCGATGGGGTTGCATGATTTCAATATTGAGTTCCTATGGCATGGAATCCAGACTTCATCATCCGACCCTGAACCTCGTCTCCCGTCAGAGTACTTGTCAAGACAATTCTAATAAGCCCAAACACGATGGGGTTGTATAGTTTCATTCATCATAGAGTTCCTGTGGCATTCTTCCGGCTCCATTAGATCACCTCAATGACACTGTAATATTGCATTTCCTTCCATTTCTGACCTGTGTTCAAAGTTTCAAGTCTCTAGCTCATCGGGAATTTAGTATAAAATCGTTTGCAAAATTTGTGCTCAAACAAACAAAAGAGCAAGCAACCTAATAAATACGCGGTAAAAAGTGTTAATTATAAATAAAGAACTACCTTGGTATTTAAGTTTATATTAAACAGTTTAAAGTATTATGTATGTCTCCAGCCAACCATACGGTTTGGTCACCCTAATGAAGAAAAGGACACATACATCTACTTGACCTCTCTGTCGGCTCGTTTTGGGGCGAAGCACTCAATCCGGTTTATAGTACTATTTCCATGGTCTAAAGATCTGAAAAGTGCGTAGCGAGGGATTCAAAAGTAGAATCCTGAGCGAAGCGAGGGACACAAAGGACCGAGATGAAATTTTTTTTTCACGAGTTGTGTACTCTACTTTTTACCATTGACTGCGAGAAAACAAATAGCAGTACTTATACCTATAGTATTTAAAGTTATTACATTTTTATTATTTAGGTAGGTAATCAGTAATATTTAAACATTAGAAAATAGTGAAACTAGAAGTTTTCCAATGACATAAAACAACCACGTTAAGAGGGAAATTACATGATCGGTCTGGCATCAGTCCATTTCATCAGTTTGTATAGACTTTGAATTTTTCCAGTCTGAAGACCGTACCAGACTGATGGAATGGACGGATGCAATGCAAAACTGAACATTTAATCCCCTTCTATTATATAGAAAAGAACCCAAAGATAAGACACGAAAAAGAACCTAATTCATTTGGCGGGATATTTTTTAGAAAATATCCCAAAGATAAGACACTAAAAAGAACCTGAATAAAATTGGCGGGAGGCTTTATCTATGGAATAGCTCCATACTTTCAGCACGTTTATTTTTTTTGTACATAATTCATACGATGCGCGCTTGTTCCAAATTCAAAATATTTTTATTCACTCGGTGAATAAAACAGCGTTTTATTCACTCTTATCGTTGAATTGAGTTGTTTTCATTTTTTATAAGGTACCTAAAATCGAAAACCATTTCGAGGTTTTTTAATTTCAGAGACCGTACATATTTTTTCGGGGTTTTTGATCATTTATTTAATTTATGTAGAAAAAACCCTGTAGCATCGAGATAATATAGGAATATTGCATATTACACTCCTTTGCGTAAAAAAACTTGAGTGAATCGTTGAAATGAAAACTGTCGCTGTCACGGTTACAATGTATGTCAAAGTCTGTGTCAAGTATCAAAATATTTTTCACTTTTGCTCGCTTTGTTTTGAATGTTTTAATTATATTATTTACTTTTATTAGTATTTTGGTTAATTTTAACATCTCTCGAAATATAATATCAAGTTTTTTATTTTATTTAATTTTATTAATTAATTTATTTAATGAATTATGTAGAAAAAACCCTGTAGCATCGAGATATAGGAATATTGCATATTACACTCCTTTGCGTAAAAAAACTTGAGTGATTATCGTTGAAATGAAAACTGTCGCTGTCACGGTTACAATGTATGTCAAAGTCTGTGTCAAGTATCAAAATATTATTCACTTTTGCTTGCTTTGTTTTGAATGTTTTAATTATATTATTTACTTTTATTAGTATTTTGGTTAATTTTAACATCTCTCGAAATATAATATCAAGTTTATTTGAAGAATTTTTAATGTCAGTCGTAACACTCGCAACCTTACTAAAGTGGACATCATCATGCTGCTGAACCTGAAGTTTTCTGCGAAACATTTTTAGGGAAAAAAAATATATTGTTTACGTTTCAATTGGTTTAATAAATACAGTTTGATTTCAAGTCACTGACATGGAAATTTTTTTTTGTGATTCAAGTGCATTAATTTCAATTTCCATAAAACTTTAAAGCAACACGCCACTGTAAACGAGTAGACTTTGGTTTGGCACGTAAAACAGTGTTTGTTTGGGCATTTCATCACAGTATTTTTGTAGGCAGGAACTACCCATGAGATTATGGAATCTAATTTACGAATAATCTTTATCTATTATTGTTGAAAATAAGGTAAAAATAGCGACAATAAAGGATAACAACCTCGATCAAAACATAAACAAACAAACGTCACTACCGTTCATAGATTAGGTTGACAGGTTGACATCAAAGTGTATTTTTTATCCATATGGGCAAAGGAAAAACCGTCAGAAATCCTTTAAACAGCACTTACACTCTTTTAGAATGAATAAGTTTTCAAATTAATATTATGACGACAAAAAATTAAAATTTTGGAAAAGAAAAAAATACGTGTCTCTTGTTCTCATCAGTAATTTCTAAATAACAAATAAAAACACGGGACAAAAATTTTGAAATGTTGTTAAATTGACAACGCACTTTTTCGAGTGGCGATGGTAAAAAATAATATATTTCCATAGATGTAATAGTACATTACTGCCGCGGTATATAATGACTGCGTTGCTGGCAGCGATTATGATGGCCGAGAGCGGAGCTTAGCGCAGGTCCAGGCCGACACAGCGCGGTCAGCATTGCAGCCCTTGATGGCCAAGCTGAAATAAAGGCCGAGACCGGAGGTCGAGGCCTTTATAGCGCGGACAGCAAGGGCTGCAATGATGACCAAGCTTGAAGGCCGAGAGCGTAGTTAAGCTTAGCTCGAGGCCATCATAACGTGGCCAGCAGTGCAGTCATTGTGGACCAAGGCTTGTATAGTGCTTTACTCAAAAATGCGAGTACTACCTACTACTATAGTGGGTACGTATAATCTAATTTCGAAAAAAATACAAATATGCAAATATCTCAGAAACGGTGCGTCGGAGCCAAAAAATAAGGTTTTTTTCGACCCCCTAAGGTACCCCGGAAGTGGTCAAAAGGTATTTAATGAAAGATCAAAAAACGGTCAAGTGCGAGTTTTTTATATTTTTCCATACAAATTTTACATAAAAATACAAATATCACCTGTGTAATAGGGTTTTCTCCGCGAAAATGGAGGCTCACCGCGCTTACGACAACGAGTGTGACCGAGAGAGCGATAGGTGTGGCGTTCTATATTTGAAACAAAACTCGACAATAATGGATTCTCAAAGGAAATTGCTGGTAGCTAAAACAAGACAATAATGAAATCTCATACAACATTGCCGCGTCACAATCGGAGGAGCGCGGCAACCCCGACTTTGCTCAAAGAAGGTTGTCAAAATAATGACCATATTACAAGCATTTTTGAGTAAAGAGAATTTATATCAGAAATTAAATAATGCTATTTATTTATTGGAAAATTTTCGACTCTACGAAATATGAGTCACAATACAGACTCTTAATAAATAATCCATGTGGTTTACATCAGGGGGGGGACACTCGTGACACTCCTATACTAAGTGACATTATTGCACTGACATGAAAAATTTTTTTTTATTTTACTGGACAGGCTGTCTGTATGATTTGACAGCAAAGTTCTTGTGCCTATTTGAAACGCCACTAGCGTGCGTCTAAAGAACTAATTTTGACGTACAATATGAAAATGGTTGACGTGATGGTCTCTTCAGACTTCAAACTTTAGTACCATGTACGCACGCTATGCTCACGCTACGTCCTACAGCGCCAACATGGCGGTAATCAAATAGGCACAAAAACAGTTTGACATAAGCCTGTCCAGTGTAAATATATGCAGGTCAATGCATTATTGTAAAGGATGTGTCTTCATCTCTCGTTGGCGAAGATTATTATTTCATACAATTCTTTTTTTTATATAAAGGACTCCCTCAGCGACCAAGCAATGCTTGACAAGCACGTAAATGCTTGTCAAGCCGTTTATGGTTTGGGAGATATCTATTCTGTGGTTTGGGAAAAGTCTATGGTTTTATAAAAGTCTTCAGCGAGAATACATTATATACATAAAGGTAGTGTACTCTTTTTATCGAAAACAAAATTTAATTGTCAATTAATTTGGTAGGTTAGCAATTTCGCAAAAAACTTTATCTGTTTTGTTTATTTAAGTTCCGATGAGCTACGAACGCCTCTACATCATTTCTCACCTGAGGATAAGGACCCGGATAGTTTTAAAGCTTTGGTAGAGCTTGTTGGTGGCAAACTAAAAAAAAACAGTTGACAAGTTGAAAAGAATGAGGGTCTGCAACCTGCACCTTCCACCAGCAGGATAAGGCCTGTAGGCGATTAGTTGCAGGCGTAGTAACTTCACTTCACTTACCGGCAAATAAATCGTGTAAGTTTTTATGTAGGTATTTACTACTTAATTAAGGGTGCGTTTCCATTAAGCAACATCATGTAAATTTTTTGAGGTTGGCTTTAGAAATGGGGCGCCTGATTTTGGAATTAAATTATATCGCATTATGTACAGTTTCGTTAGGCCTTTCAAATGATACTATACTCCCAGCGCGGAAATTTGTATTTGTATTATTCTTTATTATTCTTGGTTATATTTACTTGAGTATTTTTTTAAGTATTATAATATTTTCTATAGTAGGTATATCAGTTTCATAAACTACTATATTTTTTAGTAAACAACATATTTCTCTTTTCAAATCACAGCCCACCCCCATCCCATTCTGTTGTCATCCTGATACAGGTGCAGTGCAGTACGAGCAGTTTAATTTAGTTGTGGCAACCGCAAATGATCAAAATATTTTTTTTTAAATTCTTGTTTCAATTCCGGGACTCTTTGGCTCAATAATCGTTATATAGACTTAAAGTAAGAGTGTAATTAAAATGATTGTTTTATATCTCGTAATAATTTATAGGACTTCATAAAGGTGTCAGTTAAATTATTTTGGTTAGACCACGGTCAGACCGTTGGTTGGTAAGACCACAAATAAGACCACGGTTGGTTAGACCACAAATAGGAAGGATGGTTCACGAACCATCCTTCCTATTTTACTATGCAAAAGCGTTTGCTTATGTACAAATAATTTTACTGGAATGGTTTTGGTTTTTATTATAATATTCAGCGATCAATTATTATTGGCTGCGCAACATGTTTTTTGATAAAAATGCATTTTCATTAAAACTGCTATACTTGATGATGTGTTTTTTAAAGTTAAGAAACATTTGACAAAATTAATTATGCTATACTTGCCTGGGAAAAATAAAAGCTGTAGGTACAATGTATAGTAAGTTAGTAGGTACCCTGACCGTGTATTTTGAATAAAATTACCCCTATATGAACTGACAGGTATAAATAAAAACATAATTACGTTTTCACTTAATTGTTTAATTTTGTGTCCTCTTCTCTTCCTTTTTATTTAATGTTTTTAACTGTTTTGTTCTAGTTATCTCTTATAACATTTGAAACGTTTGTTCTCTTGTATTGGTTATTTTCTTCGGAAAAAATACTAATACTAGCGAACACGAAGTTTAGAATGTTATAAAAGATATCTAGAACAAAGCCGTAGGTAGGATTGCTAGGATTAGGTACAAAAAAAAACTAACTAGAAAAACGCCGACCAGAGATGGCGCTTCGAAATGAGTAGACCTTAAAAACGCGAGAGGGCTCTCTATTCCATTTTTTTTTTATCTTACTCAATGGTTTACATACCGTCAGTCTTAAAGCCGTCAGTTATGTTATGTTCAAATAAACCTAGTCAGTCTTTCAAGACGTAAACACTTGTGTCTCCATAGCAACTCGCTAATTTTTTAATTCAATGTCAAAACTCTAGATTTTCTGTCAAGCTATGGATAAGACTTTCGTACAATACTGTTCTGTATTCGTAAATTCAAATGCAGAGTAAATCCGTATGTGCAAAATTATTTCCTAACCATTCCAAAATATCAAAAATGCACAACGTTAATATTTAAGTTTTCACTTCTGCCGGCACTCCCGGAGTTCAACCCGAATTTTTTTTATTTTACTCTCCAATACCATGGTATAAATAAGTTGCCGGTATAAATAAGTTGCCGGTATAAATAAGTAAGGAGCTCGGTGGCGCAGTGGTTTAGCTCCTTGCCCAGCGATTGCAGAGGTTAAGCAACTTTCGCAAGGGTCGGTCATGGGATGGGTGACCAAAAATGTACTATCTCGAGCTCCTCCGTGCTTCGGAAGGCACGTTAAGCCGTTGGTCCCGGCTGCATTTGCAGTCTTTAACACCCACCGATCCGCATTGGGCCCGCATGGTGGGTTAAGGCCCGTCCTCCTTATCCACCCATAAGGAAGGCCTGTGCCCCAGCAGTGGGGACATTAAAATGGCTGATGAACAAATAAGTTGCCGTGTCCCGTACGCTAAGTTTTCAAATTCGCTGCCAAAAATATATAAAAAATCTGAAGTAAATCTTTTCCCATGTTCCAAATAGTTCCAATAAG
Source organism: Agriphila geniculea (assembly GCA_943789525.1). NCBI lineage: Eukaryota > Metazoa > Arthropoda > Insecta > Lepidoptera > Crambidae > Agriphila > Agriphila geniculea. The sequence continues at coordinate 21,620,639 of OX038869.1, read as the reverse complement.
TACATTCCTCCTCGAAAAATATGCAAATATTGAACCCGGAAACTTTTGCTGAATAAGCAACATCGCTGCAACAAAGTTGGTTTTTTAAGTAAGTACTTACTTACTTGTATAGGTACTAAAAACAGAACCCTAAAATGTATTGACTTTGTTTCGAAAAAATCTAACGTTTATTTAATTTTAGAACAGTGTTCTTCAAAACCTTTGACATCGCTCAACGTACGCGGTAATCAATATTAGGTATATAAAAGAGTAAATCACTCACTCACTCACTCATCACGAAATCTCAGAAACTACAAGTGCTAGGAGTCTCAAATTTTGCATGGGGGTTCCTTCGCTAATTTTTTTATGGACCAGCATGTCGGGGACAGCAAAGGAAACGGCGGCGGTTGAAAGGGGAAAAGGAAGATTTAATAGCAGGATAATGGAAACACGTTACAATAGGCAATAGGCAAAGGAAAGCAATATGGCAAGAAGAGAGTAAAGAGACAAACTCATAGTATAGGTATTTACATGTAACTAATTACAGAGTAGAATATAGGTATAAGTCTATACATGGGTAGGCCTGTCCTTGACATAAGTACCTACCTTCCTAATACAGAATCGTGAACAGGACTGAGGGCGTTGGTTCTGTAACCAAACTCGAACCTCACTTCGAATCTCACTTCACTGCACGGGAATTCTAAATCACAAATAAGATAATGATAAGAATTTTTTTTATCACAAAAATAAATGAATAAATTTTAGTTAGCTAATTTCTAATAACAAATTCACGCGAAGTTAAGTAAGGTTCGAAGTGAGATGCGAGTTTGGTTACAGAATCGACAGACTGCGCGGCTAAAACCGCGGGGTGCAGTTATTACCTATATAATCACAAAATTGTAAAAATGATAAAGTTTTGATGTTTGGATGTTGTTCATATTGTTACTCAATCAGGTCTGAACGGGTGAATGGATTTAGATGAAATTTGGCACAGAGATAGATTATAGTCTGGAATACTTAACACAGGCTTCTTTTCATCCCGATTATTGGTTTCCAGGGAAAGACTAACAACAATTACAAACTCCCACGCCGGGGCGGAGCCACGGGCAAAAGCTTTACCCCCTTACTAATAAAGATTGTATAGCAGCTGCATAGTTACACAGTGTTTTGTCACTTTCTTTTTAATGTCAAATTCAAATAGTTTGACAGAGAGTAACCATTGTGTAACTATACATCTGCTATTCAATCTTTATTAGTAAGGGGGATAGTATATAGTATTAAACAAAGTCTCTTCCCGCCGTCTGTACGCTTCACTTAGGCTGCGGTCCGCATAGCGATAATATCGATATTATCGCGATAACAGCCGGTCCGCATGCACGTTAGCGCGTTTACATCTAGCGTAACGTCACTCATGACGTCATTACCAACGCCATCTTGGGCTTACAGCGACCATGCCTCGGAGCGTATCACTGTGAACGTCCTGTCAAAAGTTTCAAGTGACTGTCATACTTTGAGTTACATAGTGTATTATCTATGTGTCAAACGAATGATAACGAATCGAGTGTCAGAATTTTATTTCGTCAAAAAATCAGAAAATGATAAGGTTCGTTATAGAAGGATCTTTTCAACACACTTGCTTGTAAAGCGAGCCCTAATACATCGCTTTTAGGGCCATAAACCGAGCTATAACAAACGCGTGCAATAATATATAAAACACTAAGTTGTTATAGAATTATCCCTACAAAGTTAAATTAGTACCTTACTGCAAGTTCTATGCGAGTAAACAGAGCATTCCCAATTTAACCGGGTAATACAGTTATTTTTTTTAGTAACATAAAAGAAGTTTTATGCCGCTGAAAATTCAAATTTTATTTTTGAAATAAATAAATGTATAAGTCTTTAATTAAGTCAAACAAATATTGTTATCAAATTATTCACATTTCACAATATTTTGTTATAAAATAATTAAATATATGCATTTTATCACTTAAAATTATAATTTTGAAGTAGGCTGTATGCTAACTCACCCCTTTGTTCGCAAATATTCTTGCATTGGGCGTGTGAAAAAAAAAACCTCCGCACCTTTTCCCATAATTGTCATATTTTGTTTTGGTCGTATTTGTTGCGGTGTGGTTAGTAAATTACTTTGTTTTTTCCTCGCAAATGTGTTGAAAAACGTCGTATGAAACTCGTTAGCTCTTGCTCATTGCACACTTGGCTGTTTTACGCCCTCGCCTACGGCTCGGGCTGCAACCCACAGCCTCGTGTGCAATGAGCAACCTAAGCTAACTTGTTTCATAATGTACTATTTCATCACTTCACAACAAAAGGATAGAGTACTATGTTGGTTAGTATTGTGTTAATATTAATTTGGAGCTTATCCAAAAAGGTGGCTCATGTAAAAAGTTGAAAATATAAAAAAGATGTTGGGTGCACACAAATCAATAATCAAACTTTCTTCATCATTATCATCGCTTTAGAGAGCAAAAATTGTTTCTAACAATCATTCCATCTTGTATTTGAGGTTAGAATAAAACGTTAGCGCGCTTACGAGCGGTCCGCATTCGCCAACTGTCATTTGCGCGATATCGAATGTGGACCGCGCGTGAGCGTTGTAAACGTCATAATCGAAATTATTGCTATACGGACCGTGGCCTTAAACTACCTATGCAAAAAAACCGCATTAAAATCGATCCATAAGTTTGGGAGCTAGGTTGCCGGAGACAGAAAGACACACACACGTCAATTATATTATGACACTCCTTGCGTACGTCGTATGTAGATAACCTGTAGTATAATCTAATGACTTCACACTGACACCACATTATAGCACAGTATTACATTAGTAGGTAACTACATTGCACCCGTGCGAAGCCGGGGCGGGCCGCTAGTGCATAATATGCAAGCAACTATGAAGGCTTTCTCAACGTTGGCTCCACATATTGCCAAAACCTCAGCAAATTCACTGTACATTGTCGTTTTTGTTACTAATGTGTCAAAAAGGTTATTTCAAAAGCATCAAAGAACGATGTTTTGCCGAGTTTTGGATTCGTCCAAGGTTTTGGGCCAATAAGTGGAGCCGACTTTAGATTTCAAAAATTAACTGTCTCAATTAGTACAGGAATTTTAGACAAATTTTTGACCAAACTTGCACCTTTAAAACTACTAAGCAGGACTGTTTAGAATATGTTAGGACACCTTCCAGGATGTCGCTCCCGAAAGTCCCAGGCTTCCCGAAGTGGGATGGCCGGGATATCTTGGAAAAACGGGAATTTCAAGAAAAATTCTGGAGCGAGCCTAAAATTACTCATTTTATTTTTTCATTTGGTCACATACAAGATATCTGAAATATTAAATTTAGTATCCAGTACATCCCAGTGTCAAAAAACCTGGAAAAACTGGAATTTACCTGGAACTGGAGGAAAAATCTAAATACCTAAAAAAATTTTTTTGGTACAGCAATATGGGCATCCGGCGAAAGCTAATAAAAAGTCAATATCAAATATAATATAGACATTATTATACTTTTTTGCTTAGAGTAATAAGACGCGCTTCTGTAAGCCGCGATGCTCTAAACTTTTATGTTAATGTTTTGACAGAAAAATAATTTACCAACCCCAAAAATGATTGTAATTGACCTACATTAGTTGGTGTCGGTGCTTCTACTATTGCTTTCACTTTTTGAGGGCACTTTTTTTAACCCATCTTTATTAATTAAATACCCAAGATAATTTATTTCATCCTTGAAAAATTCACATTTCTCCTTTTGCAACGTCAAACCTGCATCTTGCAACCTTTGGAGTACTGCATGTAAACGATCGAACGAAACGAAATGTTGATTTTCGTCTTTCCCTGAAATCAAAATATCGTCAAGTAGACATAATACCCCATCTAACCCCGATAGTAAATTTTCCATAGCCCTTTGGAAAATAGCGGGTGCGCTGGCCAACTCGAACACTAGCCGGGTATATTTGTAAAGGCCGCGAGTCGTATTAATGCAAGTTATATTTTGTGACGCTTCGTCAAGGACAAATTGTTGATAGGCCATGGACAAATCTAATTTTGTAAATTGCTGGCCCCCATATAATTTTGAAAATAACTCCTTAACTATGGGCAAAGGATACTGGTCAATTACCAGTTGTTTGTTTATGCTTACCGAATAATCTGCACATAATCGAATATCCCCGTTACGTTTTAAAATCGGTACAACTACTGGGGATGCATAATCAGAATGGTCTACCGGTATAAGGATCCCTAAATCGACCAATTTATCGATTTCTTTGTTTACCTTATCCCTCAGTGCAAAAGCAACCGGGCGGGCTTTGAAAAAAACCGGCTTTGCGTTTTCTTTCAATGACAAAGATACTTTATATTTATTGAATAATCTCAATTTATCAGAAAACACATTCGGAAACCGCATTTGTAGCTGTTCTGCTGTGGGTCTAGATTGAATACCTACAAAAATTATTGGCCATTAGTTCCAACTTAAAAAGCGAAATAAAATCACGCCCTTAGAGTGGTGGCCCACCATTTCGAATTACATAAAATTTAAATTTTGAATGTGACCTGCGTAGGACACGGGCAACGTTGCCATACCTAAATCATCACCTGTATAGGTCATTAATTTTTTACTTGTTGGTGACAATGGAGCGTTTTTAAAATTAAAATACGAATTAAATACATTCTCAGATAAAACTCTCACGGCGGAGCCGGTATCAATTTCAAATTTCAATTTTATGCCGTTAACAGAAACCGTTTCCACCATAGGTTTCCCCCTAACCTAACGAATATAAAACAACTCACCATCATCGCCTTCATCTACATCACCCGTCTCGATGTAATTCACTTTCCCACACATTTTACGGAGGTGCCCTTTTCTATTGCACTTTTTGCACGAATATTTTGCGAAACGACACTCTGACGTTATGTAGTTAGAATAACCACACACCAAACACTTATTTTTGTACCACCGATCGCGTTTTTAGAACTGTGATTAATTTTAAACAGCTGTTCTGAAGCGGTATCAATTGTTCCACCGCTGCTACTGCCGCTTTCGCTTGCTGCACTCATCTTGGCGCACCGTAAACTCTCAGCCAACTCCACCGCTTTGGCTAATGTCAACTCTTTCATATCTTGGACGTAAAGTTTCTCCTTCTCGAGTCCTGGTAACATTCCCATAATAAAGCGATCTCGTAGAGCCTCTTCAATGTTGCTAAACTGGTAGTGAGCTGTTAGTCCGCGCAGCAGAGCGGCCCACTGCGCGTGACCTTCACCCACTTGTTGGGTCGCTGCGTAGAAACTATGTCGATCGCCGAATCCAACCCGTTTCGGTATAAAATGCCCATCGAGCAACAGCAAAATATCTTTGAATGGCACGTCTTCTAGCACCTTTGGTAAATCTAAATCCTCTGCGAGCTTGTACGTGCCCTCGCTGAGTGCACTCAAAAAAATTGCTCGTCTCCTAAAAAAAAAATAAAAAAAATCTAACTCCTGTCGGATCGTCTTTTGCGTCTATACTATTCGCAATAAAAAACTGTCTGATACGTCCTTTATACGCATTCCAATTGTGTAATTTATGATCAAAACTTGTTAAAATTCCAAATTGAGAAGTAGCCATTTTTTTTCTATAATGTGGGTACTCGTCGTCAGTTATTAGTGTTATTACGTATGCAGATCTAGGAGGCAAGTGACAAGACCGACGGTTAGACTGTTTATTCGAACAAAAGGAATATCGTAGTGACGCAGTCACATACATAACTATAGCTATAGTTCATACATAACACTGTGCCATCCAATATTTTGTAGCAAGTACTACTAAATTCTACATATTCCTGATTCCAAATTGATGGCGTGAGTAATAAGCTTAACACAAAGTGTATATTTTGTGAAAAAAATAGACCGAGTAAGGTGTACGTACACAAGTTACAACACCTTGGGACTTTTTTTTTATTTCAATAAAGGGAAACAAAACAAATCTTACTGGGGGCATGACGTGACCTACCACCCAAGGAAAAAAAAAAAACCATGAAACAATTTATTGTTTATTTTTATATAAATTAAAAAACGAGTGAATAAATATAAAAATTAAAACAAACTATTTTTGCTTTTATTTATTTATTCGAGAGCTGTAAAGGGTAAATAATAATCTATAACTAGGAAAATAAATACTAAGGAGAAAATGTTGCTTTAAAGACGTTCTGCAGCTTAGGCTCTCTGATAAAAAGGGAAGTAAGGTGGACTTACAATCATAGAGAAAGTAAGGCAAGACTAACCGTAGAGGACCTTAGGTAGGCCTGTGGGTGTCGTGCGACTTGTTGTGATGGTGATGAGCTAATGTTCGTGCTATAAGGATACTGCATCACTTTGGTTCACCATTGCACGCACCGCTCCATTTAATTCAACTAAATAAAATGAAAATAATTTGTGACTTTCAACATCGCCACTAATGCTTGACACATCGGTGCATCATTGCATCTACTAACAACGGACATACATAGTAACATCTTTATGTATTGCTATTCAGTTTTCTTAGTGGCGGCATTGGCATCAAGGACAGATTTCTTCTCCGGGAACAGTTTCCTGATGACGTTTGTACTAGGTGCTTCCACTAGAAGCCACACCACCGCCGCCAGCGCACACGAGAGTACCACAATACCGGCGACCCTTACCGCCTGTAGGAGATAAAATTTATTTTTAATATCTATTTTTGTATGTCTTTTTTATTTATTTACAGCACATTCGCATCGGGACAAATAATTAACTACTATTCCGTACTGTAAAGACAGACTTTCGGCAAACAGTTTGACTACCTCACCATCGTTGTGTCACCCGAGTGCATCTAAGATGGTATGATACTCGATTCAGCTCTTTTGTCTTTCATAAAATTTCAGAAGAATTTGGAATATCGTGAAGGCTATCCACCACAGTTTTCACATTATGACCCATATTTTGAAGTGGTTAACTTTTTGCATTGGTCTCGTAGCAGATTGTATACGAATTTATCAAGGGGATTTGCATACTTATTTCTTAAAATTTGCCCTATGTTTTTCTTCTTCTTATTCGATGCTTACTAAATTCATTTCTGAAAAATGGATGAGCGTCGTGTCACTGGCGTACAGCCATCGGACGATGATCATGTGCGCGCTGTAAATGCAGTATGAGAGCCGCGCCAGCGGTACATAGCCCGGCCACTCCAGCACGCCCCGGTAGACATCTGTAAAATAAAAATAATAAATCACCTCTTAGTTTTTTTTATTTAATACAGTTAGTCGAAGACAAAGGCATTCGATTGCGTTGATCACCAAACACTAATAAAAAAGTTAGAGCTTTATGGTGTCTCTGATATACCGGGTGTAACAAGACCCTCAACGAAGCCGAGATCTACGTATTCTGCCCATCATCAGGACAATTTCTGTTCAAAATTATTGCTGGAAAAACAATTTTAATTTTTGGTGTCAAAAAAGCATTGCAAACATTACTACGCAATGTATTATGTAACGCGTACAAAAGACCGCGACTGCGAGTGAATGCTACACAGCTGCGTGCGGCCGAGTTGAATGGCAACGTTTATGTACGTGCTCATGAAATACATTGAGGGATGACGTTTTGAAGCCATTGTTTGTTACGAAATACTTAAAATTTTGATTATGTTTCTTTGGACAAAAACTAAGAAATAACGAATAAAATAAGATTTCATGAAAATTTTAAATATTTTTTTTTGACTTTGACCTTCAATAACTTCGTAGCTACTGGTTTCCCAGGTCTAATAGACAAAAAGGATCCTGATGATGGGCGGAATGCGTGGACTTCGGCTTCGTTGAGGGTCTTGTTACACCCGTTAGTTAGCCTTATGAAATCGTATTTGTACAATAGAACTCAGAAAGTAGTGATAAATAGAATATAACTGAATCTACTGGTGCCCCCATCAATATGCGTGTGCATATTGATGGGGGCGTAAATATATTGGGCCCATTGCTGTTTATGATTCCTATTGATGACCTTCCTAACTACGCGAATAATTTATGTGAAACAGTGCTATTTGCGGATGATACTTCCTTAGTTTCCAAAATAAACAGAAGTAATAACAGCTGTTCGGACGAAGTAAATAGTGCCCTCTTTAAAGTTTAATAATGGTTTAATAGTAATAATTTAGCAATTAACCCCACAAAAAAAACAAATGTGAAAAATTTAATTAATACAAACAGAAATTGTAGTATAAAAGGTTGTGACACTCACTTTCAACTCGGCATACCATGCCAAATATGATAGCAGCTAAGATAACGCCCCAGATGGGCTTCGGGAACATTGCGTATAGCACGCGCACGAGTATGCTGCGCCGCTCGCCCTCCGCCAGCACCAGGTACGAGTGCGCGTACATCACCCCAAAGAGCAGTGGCACCGTCAGCCAGTACACCCACTTATATCTCTGGAACCAGAGATAAATATGTACCGTTAATCGACGTCACGATGTCGCAAGTTGGGGGTTGTCAATTACACGTCGCACACAAAAGATTTGATTGGTTAAAACATTCTTATAAATACCTAAAGCACTTGGATGAATTAACCACTGGATACGTAACGTAAGAAAAATGTATGAAATCACGATCAACCAATTTTTGCGGGGTGAGGGGGGATTACACTTGTCAAATAATGTCAATGTTATAGGGTGATTTAGCCGGTTTTCGGCCATAATTGCCGGCCAAATATTATGGATTGTGAAACTCATACATTAGTTTTCGGCCAGGCGGCCGAAAAGCAAATGACCTGCCAAAAACGCATTTAGTTACCAGGCCATCAAAGGTGAATGCGTAGGCCACATACAAAATTACCCGAGCCCCGGCGCAAATTAAATCTATCTCAACAAAAAATATGGGACCTCTGTGATCGGTGACTAACATAAAAAAACTGCAATAATTTTTTTCATGCGTTAATATTTTGCGTAGCTAAAGGTATATTTTCAAAAAATATTAGGTAATAATCACGACGGACCAGCTAGATAGCGCAGTAAGTAAGCGCATCATCCAGTGATTGCGAAAGTTAAGCAACTTTTCCAAAGGTTCGGTCATGGGATGGGTGACCAAAAATGACCTCAAGCTCCTCCGTGACTTTGAGAGGCACGCTAAGCCGTTATTTATGGCCTATGATATATCATTGTTTTTAGCTGCATTTTCAGTCGTTAACACCCCACCAATCCGCATTGGGGCCCCTTATTATTTATTTATTATTATTATTAGTTAACGGAGGCGCCCAATTACATAACTAACATAGTTAACTTACTTTAAGATAAACAGAAATGGGTAATAGCCGAACACCCTCTTGTATAGGTAACTCAAGACCTTTTGTACTTTTTGACAATTACCTTATATTTCGCTTCGTGTGGATTCCGCACACATAAACTCGTTTCTAATTTTTTATCTTAGTTATGGTCAGTCCTGTTTATCCATCCATAAGAAAAACCTGTGCCCCAGCAGTGGGGACATTATAAAAATAGCTGATGTGCAATCACGTCTGATAATCTTAATATATAAAATCGTAAACTGAATGACTGACTGACTGACTGACTGACTGATCTATCAACGCACAGCCCAAACCACTGGACCTAGAGACTTGAAATTTTGCACACAGATACCTTATACAGTGTAGGCATCCACTAAGGAAGGATTTTTGAAAATTCTATCCCTAAGGGGATGAAATAAGGGATGAAAATTTGTATGAAAGTCCCTCAGTTTTGAAGCTAGGATCTTCAAATTTTGTGTTTAGGCTGACGATTGAAAATTAATAAATACGGGTCTCGGCGTTTTTCAAAATTCTACCCCCGAAGGGGTCAAAAAGGGGGATGAAGTTGTGTAATGAAGAAAATCCTTTATTTTCGAAGTCAAAATTGCTAAATATATAATTTAGGCTTATGGATGGAAATCTAACGCAACGTATGTTGTTATTGTTAGTATTTCAATCCCTTCGGGGATGAAATGGGGGTGAAAAGGGGTAAAAAAACCTAAAAATAGATATGGATGTCGTTATTGAGGTTTTCTGGGATGACGATTGCAAAAATGACATTTATTTTGAAGTCCAACACGGTGGACATGATTTAACCCCTCAAGGGGTGAAAATGGGGTTCAAATTTTGTATGGAAAAAAATATTAAACGGCCATTACAACTTTAAACTTCGTAGGAGCACGTCTAAAAATAAATAAGCAAACATATATTTTGTGATTTTGAAAATCAACCCCTTAGGGGGTAAATGGGGTGAGTAAACATAAAAATCGATGTGGATGTCGTTCTTGAGGTTTTATGGGATGGTGATTGCGAAAATGAGATTTATTTTGAAGTCTGACACGGTGGACATGATTTAACTCCTAAAGGGGTGAAAATGGGGTTCCAATTTCGAATGGAAAAATAATATAAAATAGACATTACAACTTTGAACTTCGTAGGAGCACATCTAAAAATAAATAGGCAAACATATATTTTGTGATTTTGAAAATCTACCGCTTAGGGGGTAAATGGGGTGAGTAAACATAAAAAATCGATATGGATGTCGTTCTTGAGGTTTTATGGGATGGTGATTGCGAAAATGATATTTATTTTGAAGTCCAACACGGTGGACATGACTTAACCCCTAAGGGGGTGAAAATGAGGTTCAAATGTTTGGAAAAAGAATATAAAATAGACATTACAACTTTAAAATTCGTAGGAGCATGTATAAAAATAAATAGGCAAACACATATTTTGTTATTTTGAAAATCATCCCTTAGGGTGTAAATGGGGTAAGTAAACATGAAAATCGATGTGGATGTCGTTCTTGAGGTTTCCTGGGATGGTGATTGCGAAAATGATATTTATTTTAAAGTCCAACACGGTGGACATGACACATCATGGACCTGGACCTGGATATGCACATCCAGGTAACGGGAACAGGCACGGGCATGGGCACGGGCACGGGCACGGGAACGGGCACGGGCACGGGCTCAGGCACGGGCACGGGCACGGGCACGGGCACGGGCACGGGCACGGGCACGGGCACGATCACGGGAACAGGAACGGGATCGGGAACAGGACGAGAACGGGACGGGAACGCAACGGGCCTGAACGGAAACGGAACGGGAAGGGAACGGGAATGAAACGGGAACGGAAAGGGAATGGAATGGGAACGGGAACGGAACGGGAACGAAATGAGAACGGAATGGGAATGGAACAGGAAAGAGAAAGGGACAGGAACGGGACGGGAACGGTACCGGGAAAAGGAACGGAAGGAGTACGGGACGGGAACGGGACGCGAACGGGAACGAAACGGGAATGGAATGGAACGGAACGTGAACGGAACGGGAACGAAACAGGAACGAAATGGGAACGAAACGGGAACGAAATCGGAATGAAACGGGAACGATACAGGAACGGAACGGTAACGAGAACGGGACGGGAACGGTAAAGGAACGGCACGGAAACGGAGGGGAAAGGATCGGGAACGGAACAGAACGGGAATGATACGGGAATGGAATGGGACGAGAACGGGACGGGAACGGGAACGGGAACGGGAACGGGAACGGGAACGGGAACGGGAACGGGAACGGGAACCGGAACCGGAACCGGAAACGTAAAAATGACTGATCAAATCCTGGTTGAAGGTTCTCTATAGGATTTTCTCTAACATCCACGCGGACGAAGTCGCGGGCAGAAGCTAGTAATATAATAAAAATAAAATTAGAATAACGTCATAACATATTTTTTTATTTATGGTTTTATATTATCCACATACAAGTCACAAGACCTACAAATCTATTAAAAGATTATCCAAAAATGAACCTGGATGCGCAAATTCTTCTAGGTTATGTCGAGCTCAACCACGAAAGTACAAAATGCTCATAACATGAGCGCAACATCCAAGCGTTCGGCGGCCATGAATGCACGAGCAATAATATTATTCATTTATGGCACTGCGACCCTGTGCTTCATGATTATACAAAATGTAGGTATAATATGTTTTGCTCCGCACATGCCTCGATTGAATTTTACTTCTTATTAGTTCTCTCATTTTGTTCATTATTGATATGAATTCTTTCTGGATGTCGATAGTATTCAATTTCATATACTCCCGTCCTTTTCATATGCTCACTGCAATAAGAACGCGCGCGCCAACTTTAGGTGGTACGTTCTTATTGCGATTAAAATTAATTGTTCGTTTGTGAGCTCGGTAAAATCTATAATATGTTGGTCATTAGCATTTAATCTTTAAAATGTGACTCTTTGGCGATTAATATTATTTTCTTCAATGTTATCCGCCAGAAGATTTGGTTTATTTAAATTCAACCGGATTGATTCTATGAATTCAGCTGTGTATTGGCTATCCTCATAAGGCTCTTGGAAGCAGTTGATTAGAGCTCCCGCTATTTTAAAATCATTAAAGCTGTTTGGCGAGGCGCGGTTGAAAGTTCTGTGCCTGGAGATTTTAAAATCTCTTTTGAACTTACCGTTTACGGCCTCAATGACCCATCTGCTTATTGTAACTAGTCTTGACTTGTTAACTTCTATAGTCGTCAGTTGACTTTCGTTTCGCCGTTTCGTCAGCGGCATATATGCAGCATATCCATAGGATTTTATGACTGGTACTGCATCTCTAAATCCTCTGTCTAAAACCAGAACATCATCCTCTTTAAACAAATAGTGAAATGTGCAGTCTTCAATCGGCTGGTCGTCATTTTCTAATATATTTTTCATAATGTCCGCATCTGTGGTTGTTGCGGCATATGGTCATTTTGTATCTATTATATGACCATCGGCACTAACTATAATAAATGTTTTAATAAGATTTCGATATTTATGTGAGCTGTATGTGCGTCGCTGATACAGAAAGTTAGAGCTTTTCTCAATGAAAAGGTAAATGCCATCTTATATAATGACTGCTTTAGGAGATTCATCACTTCCGAAAATGTAGTTCGGAAGAATTCTATTTTTAGGGTTCCGTACCTCAAAAGGAAAAAACGGAACCCTTATAAGATCACTTTGTTGTCCGTCTGTCTGTCTGTCCGTCCGTCCGTCTGTCTGTCAAGACCCTTTATCTCGGAAACGCGTGGAGGTATCGAATTGAAATTTAAACCATATACTAAAGTCTACAGGCCCTTGAAGCTGTAAAAAAATCAAACTTCTAAATTAACGTAAAAAAAAGATACTGCCGTTTAGGGCGCAAAAAACGCATTTTCGATACTCTCAAAGGAATTAAAATTCATAGGGTACTTCCCGTTGACCTAGAACTATGAAATTTGGCAAGTAATAGCGTCTTATACTACACTTACAGGAATAAATCTGAAAACTGTATATTTGTAATTAAATCATAATAAAATATGGTCATTAAAATACGTAATTATTCATCATCTTGGTGAAACAACGGTATGCGCGGCATTGCGCGGTCATAGTTTAACTTCTAATTATTTTTGGATTAATCGCGCCACTAATTCTCTTAAAAATATCAATATTTATTATTATTAATTATTCAAATCCTTTCAAATATTGTTATAGTTAATTACTTTTAAAAATAAAATTAAAAAGTAATAAATTTGGCTCTAAATATTTTCGCAACATGGCGGTGTGTCACGCTGTATGACAGGGGGTCTTCTTCTTCTTATTTTTTCTTATCTACTTTCTTCTTGGAAGTAATTTTTGCCAGTGTCAAGTGTTGAATAGTTCAGTGGTAGATTGTTTCAGTTTACATTAAAATGCGGGTGCATCGCATTCCAATGTTGCTTGGAGCATTTGGCACCAAGTATAATCAAGACAGTTTACTCGGTAAGGTCAGCCGAGGTAGCCACCACTACAATAAAAGTCTCGGCTTCACACAACCAAAGGGTCCTGTTGGAATACACCCATTTTCTCTAATAACATTGCGATAGATAAAACCATTTCACAGAACATTATACAGTGTACTATTGATATACAGCGCCATCTGCTGACAATCAACAGTACTTGTATTTTATACAGGTGCGGTGGGTTTGTAATTATTTTATTTTTTCTCAAAAATGCTTGGAAATTCGAACATTATTTTGACAACCTTCTTCGTGCTAAATCAGAGTTTACGGACAGACCTAAACCGCGCCGTCAATATTTGTATGAGAATCCATTACTAACATGTTATAATGGATTTTCATACAAAATTGCCGGCGTCTGTCCAGCAATGTTTCTATTAAAACTCATTACACACGTGTAATTCAGAAATGGAGCGAACTTTTCAATTAAACACAAATATAGGTATCAAATGTCGCCTTGATGAGCGAGCACATTCCAATTTTTTTTTTAATATTCGGTATACTGGTATCACGTGAAAGGCCTTGATGAGCACATTCCAAAAAATTAAAAAAAAAAAACTGTTTTGGTGCAATATGGGTATCAAATGAAAGACCTTGATGAGCGCATTCCAAAAAGATAAAAACATTAAAAACGAAAAAAATTTTTTTTTCAATTCCTATGGGTATCAAATGAAAGTTTTTTGAAAAGTTTTTTGGAATATGCTCATCAAGGAGCATATTCCAAAAAACTAAAAAAAAAATTAAAAAAGAAAGGTAATTTTTTTTGCAATATGGGTATCAAATGAAAGGCCTTGATGAGCACATTCCAAAAAATCAGAAAAAAAAAAAATTTTTTTGCAATATGGGTATCAAATGAAAGGCCTTGATGAGCACTTTCCACTTTCCATTTTCTTTTTTCAATTACTGTAAGTATTTTAAAATTAAAATAAAAAGCTTAAAACTTTTAAAACTAAAAAGTTAAAAGTTTAAAAGTACTACACAAGCCTTGGCCGCAACTAGGCATTGATGGACTAACATATGTTCTTCAATGCCTGTCTTGAGTGCCGCTGCAGTAATGTTCTATTCTATTTCAAACTTCGCCCGTGGTCAATTCTTTGTCGTAATCCCTGGAAGGGTTATTTTCTACGCGGCGACAAAGGATTTCAAATGGTTATCTATATATAGCAGTCTGCTGAACGGATGGTATTTTTTTACAGTTCGGTAGCTTGGAGTCCAACTTATAAACTAAGCAATTTTTCACATAATTCCGGTAGGTAGAACCTGGGATAAAGCTTGAACTCTCCGTAGTACAGTTTTCATATAAAAAACTAATAACTACCAACCACTTTTTTTTCAAAATATTTCCTTTGTACCGACACAACTTTTCTATAGCTTTATTTTATGTATAGATGTAGGTCTGTACGGAACCCTCGGTGGGCGAGCCCGACTCGCACTTGTCCGGTTTTTTTCTATTATCTCGCTCCGGGATATGTGATCAAGGCCTATATGCAATGGCACAAAATCGGCCAGTATACATTCCCGAGTCAAATGGATTTTTCTGTCAATGCATCTTCTCGATAAGCAAAAAGCTGATCCTAGCCTATCGCTCGGCTCTCCTGATCTTATTTTCGTCAAATATACACCTAAATCTAAGTCTGGTGTATTAGACCGTCTTGTTAAAGATGGCGTTTGGTCCCTGAAGTTGCCTGAATTTTTCATGGTTTAGACCAGTCCGACATTGTAGGTCTTCCGGTGATATTTCATTAATATCGTCAAAATTCAATGATGCCCTTCTTTCAAGTGAATACGTGTAGATTTTTACCATGTCCCTGAAGCTGCGAGCATTGAAATCATGATGTTGAGTAGTAAAATTCTGTGGAAATTCTTCCACAGTCATGGTGTTGTGTTGCGCACAAATCCGAGTTCGATCAGGTACATAAAAATTAAAATAACTGAGGAGGTAAGCCTTGGCAGAGTTTGGTATTTGGCGCAATTGTATGTTTCTACAATTGTTTATCATGCATCTGGAAGACGTATTAGCAGTTCAAGCTATTTCTGGTATAGGTATCGAAGATCTAGCAACTGCTTGATTGACAGGCACTGCTGGTCGATCTTCACGCGTAATTGCATAAATTCTATGCCAGCATGGGTGACATATCGATCGCGTACCATCAAATGGCACCTGCAAATAATAATTACTAAAAATGTTAAATTCTGGAGGACAATTTTTTTATCATTTTTAATAAAAATACCACAATCCGGTACTAAAAATAAGATTATGCTATTTTTTTGCTACTTTTAATGACACACCTACCCTGTTCAATTTTCGCCCTTCTTCCCCACGACACTACCAAGGCGCACTACTGGTAGTGTCGTGGGTAATTTTGTTTGCCGTGGTAAACTACCTTGAATAACATACTTTACTAAGTTTATGTGTCGCCAACTTTTCATCACACTCGCCCTTGCTGACTGCTGGACACATTTCTAAAATATACAGTTGGTCTGTACTTAAATCATCACGGCTCTTCGTTATATCTGTGCAAACAATAGCTTACGGCAGTAAATGATTTGACTGGAAGACATTCAAAATTATTAAGTGCCTTCCCTATCGGACCACTAAAGCTTTTCGGCCCTGTAGTACTACCGTCTAAGTATTCAAAAAGATGTCTTAAACTTCACTCATTTGCGTGCAGTTGACATATTAGCCATTGAAGAGGACGTTGCAGCTTGTTTTCAAGCAGTTTTATAATTCCGGCTCTATTACCAGTGTTAACAGCAGTTCCTCGCGCGAAATGACTTTCAAGACGAAAATTAACGGAAGTGAAACATGATTTTGAAAACGTTTTGTAAGAAAAATGTTGCTTTTTGTTGATTATTATTGGCTTTGTGTATAAGTATCTCTTAATATTATTAACTATTAAAAAAATGTGATATATTTTGTTTAAAATTATATTATGAAAATATTAATATTTAGAAAGTTTTTCGAAAACGTCAGCTCCTGGGGGCAGTACGTCTCGTAATTTGTTTCTAATTATATTTTGTATACGTAATAAATAAGTGTATTGGCAACTTTTAATAATACCGCGAAAAAGAAATTTCACGAAAAATTTCTTTCATACATTCTTACATTTTCCGTGATGGCCGAAAACCAAAGGGGGCCGGCAAACCGGCTAAGTCACCCTACTTTGTTTACATACCAAATTTTATTTATTTTGCGAAAAATAGCTACTATAATAGGTTAAAATCGTGCTTACGCGTGAAAAGAAACATTTCTTGATTGCCCGCTATTTTTTTTGCTGAACAATACGAAGCATTTTGCCCATTTTTGTACCAATGTTTCGCCACGAGCTCTAGCATCACACTGACAACGCGATATCGTTTACTGAGGCTATCGGTCACAGTAAGTGGCAGAGGGGTAAAGGCGAATATGGCTGTCATTTCGCATCCAGTCTAAAGCAACTTGAATCCAAATAATTCATACATCGGTTTTCAAGGTGTCTTCATCTCTGAGGACCCGGGTTTGATTACCGGCTGGGTCAATTTTGAAAACGATTTTTTTTAAATTGGCTAAGGTCTGGGTGTTTGTAGTTCCACCGTTGCCTCTGATCTTAACCACTTGCTTTGGAATCAGAGCAATGTTTGTGTCGTTGTCTTATATTTATAGTATACTGCGACCCGCCCTCGTTAAGCTTCGGTTCTTTCCATTTTTTGCCAAATGCGACTTTCCAAGATATTCATTTAAATGGTATGGTGTAAAAGGTTAAAATAATGTGCATAAAATGCTTAAAGTAAATAACGTAGGTATTTAAGTTGATAAGGACACAGATAATATAATAAGGATTAATATGGGATCCTTCTTAGTTTTCCAAATTATTGGATTGAACGTGACCAATTTTTTAGAAGATATAATGGGCATATTAAGTTATTCTTAAAAGATAGGTACAATATGCCATTGCTGACTTTTTTGTAGCTCTGTAAAAGAGGAACAATTCCATTATAAATTAGCTCAAAAAATTTATGCAGCGTTTTCGATACAAGCTCCCAGACGACTTAATTTTTGCAGACTTAATTCTTCAACAATGTGGATCAGCGACGGTTTTTGTTTAGTGGCTTGTCAGAAAGTTTCTGCTACCACATGATTAACTGAACTCTTAAACCTCAGAAGTTATACGAGCTAGAACGCTGTTATTTTTGGGGGTCCTAATGACGTCATCCGCCACGTACGTGAACCTTATGTCGTACGTGATAAAGCACATATTGCATTGAGCTTGGCATTTCCTTTAAACCATTTCTAAGCGGATTCAAAAAATCTTTCATTTATTGTTTATAGATCTGAATATGTTTTTATATTATAATTATCAATAAAATTTTAGAACTCAAAACCTGTCGCTGATTCTCGCTATCGACATATTTCTACCAATTTACATAAAACCTCAACTTATTATACACCTAAACAGGAATCACTCTATCTAATGGTGAAAACCGCATGAAAATCAGTTCAGTAGTCTCTGTGTTTATCGCGAACAGACAGACAGACAGACGCGGCGAGGGACTTTGTTTTATAATATATAGTGATTTATTTATGTGAACAGGGTGTAAAAACACCTTCAACGAAGCCGAGGTCTACGTATTCTGCCGATCATCAGGACCATTTCTGATCAAAATTATTGCTGGGAAACGAGTTTTATTTTTGGTGTCAAAAATCATTGCTTACAGCCATTTTTTTATGATGAATAAATGATCTTAATGATGGGCGGAATGCGTGGACTTCGGCTTCGTTGAGGGTCTTTTTACACCCTTTTTGTAAGGGGATACCTTGTAATTGGTAGTGTCTGCAGAGTTCTTCAGCCACTTGTACACGAACAACCCAAACGCCATACCAATGAAGAAGGCAGGCATGTTGGTGTGCGTGCGCTGGTGTAGGTAGTTGAATGAATCGAAACTATCGAATGCTCGAAAACTATAGAAATGTCTGAAATTGATAATATTGACAATAATTTAGACACCTTTCACTTTTTAGCATCACCTTCCATGGATCAAGAACTGGCCCTGGAAATAGGTGTACAATTTACAGAGCGACGAAACCCCTTTTGTTAGTGTGCCATACTATAATGCCATACTATAATGCCTAGATCTGTTAATAATTATATTAACAGATCTAGGCACCTCGCAGATTTTCAGTGGTGGGGGTGGGAGTGGTTGGGCAACAATGGGGCTGAAAACCGATTGAAGGTGTATAATTTACAGAGCTCTAGATTTTGTGTGGTATAATCAAAATCGAATATAACATTGCCAGGCATTTTGGCTGATGGCAAAGTAATATTTTATAAAAATAATATTAGTGGGCAAAAGTACTATATTTTTTCATGTAAAAAAATTACAAGGTAAGGCATACTTTTATTAAAAGTACTATTATAGTTAAAGTAAAAAGTTTTACTGTGGGGATTCACTACCTTCTTTTCCAACATTTAATAACTTGCTTAGAGTTTCGTGTTTTATAAATGACGACCGCATCGATTAAACGTGTAAGTGAAAAAGAAAATGAACTTTGCAGGGAAATATAAACGAAAATAGCCAAGAACCATTACACATAATTAATGAATATTGTGCAAATACCTAAATGATTGATGACACCTAAATTCTGATTCCTGATTTATCTTATCCATCCCTGAAGAGCTAGTCCCTGAGGAGTGCCGATGCTGATGCGATATTGATACGCTGAGGCAAGTGCATATGTGGGATCAGCGTCGGTTGCTAGGGTCATGAGCGTCCCGTTAGCAAAATTAGAATTTTTAGCCCCCAAGACTAATTTTCCATGAATAGAAACTTATTTTCTAGTTGTGGATCAGCAAACTGCGCCCCCTGAGGGTTGCGCCTGGCAGCCGCCCCTTTGCTAGCCCCTAGCTACGACGCTAGACGCTGTGTGAGATCAGTCAGTGCAGTGACCAGGACAATAACACGTACCATGGGCGACAGCGTCGCCTTGCACGCCGCGCCCGCTGTCACATACATTTAGTTCGTGCAGGGGCGATACGCGTGCACACGAATTTTGTTGCAAACTGGTTAAGCGACGCTGTTGTCCATAGTACCTACCTAATTAGGTATTTCTTATAGACTGTTCATCTAAACTAGAATATAATGGCATTTACATACTTCCCGCTGGATGTAAAAAAGCCGTCGAGGTCTCTGAAGTAGGTTTCGAGACCGGACGCGGCCATGCCCGCGGCAATGAGCAGGCCAATCGTGGCGGCGCGGGCGCCGGCGGGCAGCAGCAGCACCACCAGCCCCACCATGTGCAGGTGGATGTCAGCCTCCGTCGACCTACCCGCACCCCCACATAATTATATTATACAAAGTGACATCGTAGCATATAGCATTTTCTACCAATTGGCTTTGATAACTTTTTGAACATGACTGGAAATCTCAAAACCATTTCGAGGAATAAGCTTTCGGTACAGTGTCTACTAATTAAATTTAAAAATAAGTCTATATTTTTAAAGATATTTATAATATTCAATAAAAAGCTTTAACCTTCAAATGACCTTCATATGACGTCATCACATACAGATCTCCCAGCCATAATAAAAAAAAAGAAAAAAGTGCAAAGACAATTTTGACAATGAACTTGGCATTAGGGATGGTGGAAGGTGGAAGTGAAAAAATATCGATATAGGTAATATTTCCCAGAAAAAAATGGGATGAAATGGGACGATGTTTAGAGCATTTAACCAAGTAAGGAGGCGTCACGAGAACTAATTTCTTTACAAAAAAGTCTGCCACTTTCCGCGGGGGACGAGGTAACGCACACACAAATAGCGTTAAACACTAATGCATTTTCGATCACGTTGCTACGCACGCACACGACAAAATTATCAAACACTAGCTTAAACTTTACGCACACAAATACATACACACGCAGAAACCAACCTGTCAGTACACGCGATGACGTCATTTTCATGTAAACGTTGCTAGTGCTTGACACTATCGATATTTTACTCTCGATACCTTCGGCTCATATTTTTAATTTGTGTCTTATTGATTGAATTATGATGACAAAAATTCAAATAAGTCTGTAGTTTTTTTTTTCAATTTAGGCCCTTTGATGATGCTAAGGCAACCTTTGGCTGTCGTCAAAATCTACAGGGTGACTTATTAGGATAAGTTTTTCAATTTTACTAATTGATGATACTGCAAGAAATTCTACCCGGTCAATTTAACTAAGCAAGAGTTTTCAAATACTGGTAGGTTTTCGCATCTTTAAAATCAAAGACATAATTTCTTAGATTAGTGAGACGATTCAAATCTCAGCGGTATCCTCTACCGGTGGCGCTAACGATATCCCAATGGGTATGCTGATAACGCGCTGTTTTAACCATAGCGGAATTTTACCGCTATCAGAGGCGGTAGCGGTGGCGGCGGTGGTGGCGCGCGACGCGAGGTGCGTTCGCGGGGGTGCATCCGCGGGGTAAACAAGGCTTTGTTCAGACGATAACACACGACCCGAGCTCAACCAGAACTCAACTCAAACTCAACTCGAACTCAACTTAACCGGAGCCCACTCCTTGAAATAAAGCGCTTTCAATTTTCAGTTTTATGACACATTAATAAGCTCCGTTATATTTTGTCAATGCTACTGCACACGCCCCGCGCTCAACCCGAACTCAACTCAAACTCAACCCGAACTCATCTTAAACTCACCTGAACATTACACAGTGACTCAAAATTGTAAGCGATGTATTTCAAGGTGGGCTGCGGTTGAGGCGAGTTTGAGTTGAGTTTGGGTTGAGTTTGAGTTGAGTTCGGGTTGAGCGTGGGGCGTGTGCACCGCGGGGCGTAGCGGATACCGCTCATGTTTAAGTAGGCCTTAAAACGGAATAACTACATTAAAAATCTTTATTTGTTATACTTATTTTAAAGAAAGTGGTTCATGCGTCATGCTTGTGAACTGGTGCTGCCAGTGGGAATGGGTCTGCTTCTTTCTGCTTGTACTAAGGACGTCGTATATTTTTTCTGTTTAATATTATCAATATGTATCGGACTTCTTACTCAAAACATAAAATTATTAACTAATACCTCGTTTTGATTTCTCTTTTTTTATTGCAATCATTTTAATTTCTATAGTCACATAATAAGTAATTTCTCAACTAGTTGAAAGTTATTTACTCTCACAATTACTAATCCGATATGTAGTAGGTAATTCATTTCATACCCATTGTGTGTAAAAATTATTGTGATGGAAAATGACCTCACTTTAAATGTTGAGGTCGTTTTTCGATGTTGACGACTCCGTATGAAATATTATACAGGGAGAAAAAAAGCAGTCCTTGACGAGTTTCTTGCCGGTTCTGCTCGTTACAAGGTCTACCGCTTAGGGTTTGCGAACCGATGGCGTAGCTTCTATGACATTCACAAGACTTGTACTATTATGTATTCTGTGTCACAAGTGCTTGTAACAGCCTAGACTGAATAAATTATTTTGAGTTTTGAGTTTAGTGTTATTAGCTTGTATTATAAAACAGTAGGAAGCTTCAAAATGATGTGAGCAAATTGTGCGAGTACGTTTAGGAAACATGTTTTGCACAAGCTTGGATCGAGGCATCTCGTATCATTGCATCTTTTGGAAATCTGAAATATAAACATTTAGGCCACTTTCGTCACATTCCGCTTCCGTCAAAATAAATAATAGAATTTTTTTTCTGAAAAAACGAAATTCCTCATTCGGCAGAAAAAAAGTTAGTATTTTTTTCCAATATTTTATAGCCAGAATAACATAGGTACCTTCTGATAAAGTCGATATCGATATTTGTTTCTGTGCTGTCACAACATTACTTTTGATGCAGTGTGGCCACCGTTTTTAAAATTAAAATGGCATATTTTGGGAAAAATTAGTGACATCCGTAAATATTTTATAATAATAAATTATTTAACGTTAAGGAGGTAAAAGAAAGATAAGTAGAATCGCCTAAGGAGAATTGTATCTAAGAAGTGAAAGACAGAAATATAATTTAATAAAATACAATTTATTTATGATAATCCTCAAAACACACGTAGTGTAGTGGAAGCCCACGGCCGGTCACGATACTCACGATGGGGAGAAGCACAGAGAATGGAGCCCGCGGCAAGTCACAATGAAAAGAAGCACGGAGAGTGGAGCCCGTGACAGATCACGGAGCCCGCGGGTCACAAATGTCACAATGAAGAAGAAAATATTTGCACGGAGACTTGGATTGTCAGCTGGCAGGCTGATTATCTAATTAGAAGGAGTTTTGTCTGGTTTCTGTTTGACAGAACAAATCGCGAAATCGTTGCGGTCGCGTCGCGGTTTCTGAGTTAGATAATACGAATTTCGGAGCATTTCCTTGAAAGTGCTCGTATATTTTAGTACTTTAGTTGTCCGTTGGAGGCAGCACTAGTAGAAACTCGATCGGTGGTACGAAATCGAGTTTGACAGCGACTATTTCGTAATTATCACCGGTCGCTAGGTGGTTTTAAATTAGATAATCAGCCTGCGGAACTCGTCGATATAACTCCCGTTTTAAGTTGTAATTTGACAATGGTTTAATACTAACTATAAATAAAACGCGTAAAAAAAATACACAATTTTTAAATGCGAAATTGTGTACTCACTCGATATCAATATAAAAGAGCGAGAAGAATAGTAATAAACCCCCATAAGTAAGAGCCCCCCCTTAATCTTTTATTTTTTTATTTTTGTGTTAAACTCGTTAAGCGGTTAACAGAATACATCTACCTACCAAGTTTCAACTGTGTAATCTTAATATTTTCGGAATAAAGTGCCTGTGACATTCGGACGTATTCTATTTTCCCTACTTTTCAACCTGCAACTCTAGAGGCTTATTGTCTAATTTTAAAATCTATCGCAATCGCTTTCGTTTGACAGATGGATGTGACACATTGCTGCATTTCTTTGGTAAGTTTTTATTTGTGTCAAGAAGAAGCTTCAATGTGTTACATCCTTGAAAGCGATTGCGATAGATTTTGAAATTAGACAATAGAAAGGCAGGTGTCAACCCTTGAAGAATGGGTATAAGTTTTGAGAGCTTGTACTCTGTTCCGTTTATTTACTCATGTGCTACAATGGCTATTTTAAACATAAGTTTAATAGTCCTGCTATTTTTTAAGTATTGAGTAAGAGATTATAATAAATAAAGATAAAGAAAAAAAAAACAATAAATAAATTTGCAAAAAGTAATCTATACCTAATAAATTCATCAAGCGTCTACACTACAGTACCTAATGAATGGTAGGTATTAAAAGATTAAGAAGGAACGTGATGTTTTAAGTGTCATTGGTCATACATTCAACTTGAAAAATTAGGCTAAAAGGGATTTTGTATAATTTAGTGGCAACACTGTTTGATTGACAATATTTTTGAATTATTTTCATTTTTAGTGCATTATTTGAAAACAATTGGACAAAATAATACCAGCAGATGGAAAATAACGTTATCCTTTTGCACACTAAATGTTTCCGATATTTTTTTACATGAAAAAACACTGCAAATTGGCATTTTTAGCTCCGGTCGTTTCGCGTGTACGATGATCAGCTGAATGGCGGGGAACTCGGGTCAACTAGTTTTATATAACGAGTATGAGCGGCGGTCATTCTCGTTTGACAGAGGGGTACGCCTGACAGTGGCGTCTCCTTAATTGGTTAAATGCTCTAAGGGGACGATGACTAAGTAATGGATTCTAATTTTAAGGTATTGTAAAACATAAAAAATAGCAAAATAAACCCCTACGCGAAATTTTGGCTCGATTTGACGAATTTTACGATGATTTTTAAGACTCAAAGTTGGAAAAAATCAAAATGCTCCAGTGACAAAATAGTGTCGACTATTAGAATCCATACGTAATTACCAAAAAAATGTTTTGGAAAAATTATTGTAAAAACATCTATCGATATATCAGAGTATTTAATATCGCCCGAAAAATATCGATGAACTTATCTAGTAATTTTTTCCACATCCCTACTATTAAATGTTTGTAAATAGAAATAAAGTATGCACATATTTTCACAATGTTTATTATGTTATCCTGCAAATTTATCAGGCCTCAAGCAATCGTTACAATTTCATCCATGTAGCCTACATCTAAAATAGACACAATACATACAATACATTTCGCAATTTGGGTAGATTGGGCGTGTCAGTTTTTACAAAGTTTTTCAGCAGAGTTTCCACTGGTAAGCATTTTTATTATAATTTTACCACCTCTAAAATTATTGCGGCAAATTAAGAAGGTAGGCTAGAACCGTCACAACTGGATTAAATGAATAAAATAGAAGAAATATTAACTATAACTTATTTGTTTACAAACAACCATAAAGACATTATGACAGTTAATGACACTTGGCCTTTCTTTTTCTATAAGTAGATGGCAAAGGTTTTCTTCTTAAACTTTCATGCCACTAATGAAGTCATTCCGGTTGACCATATCCGCTCGACAAATATATTTATAAAAAAATAAATACGGGACCAAATGTTAAAATATTCAAATTAGTTTCTTAAATTGGCCTAATCTGTAGTAAAAAAATATAAAAAAAATACCTTTTATTTTTTAACCAAAGCCAATTGGAATGAACATTGGAACATTCCATTGTTCCACCACATCCCACCAAAAACATTTTCACATGAAAATGTGGGGCTCTACGGGAGGGGACCGCAACATTTAACGTTGCGGTTCCCTCCACGACCGCCTCTCGTGCCAATTCCAGCCTTAGTAGCTCAATGGGATCCCGGGAGGGGGGATTACCCACTAAAAGCTCCGGTACTTGCCCTCTCGCCGCCGGTTGGCCCTCAAGGTCTCTTGTACGATTCCAACCTCATTGGACTCGGTGGCCGGCCCGTCTTTCCGGGCTTCCTCGCGGTAGGTACGGAACCCTAAAAATTATGGAGTCTACGTACCACTGATGTGGGTTGCACTGCGAGCCGTACACGTAGTTGTTGTAGAAGAACACCATGGACAACCAGTCCCGCTGGCAATCATGCATCTCGTCTTCCACCATATCCTATGAACATACGAGCAATGAGTGAAATCTAATGAGCATTTGTGGTATGGTGTGTCGTGCGGGTTACCTATTGCGTATCGAACTATGCATTCTGTAAGGCTATAGTCTCCACGAAACGAGATCCCAGAGAAAATTGGTCAATGTGCGCCCATTGTTTAATACGCGTGACCAATCTTAAACCATTTTAACTTGTACAGGTGTCCCAAAACTTTACCACACGGAGGGAAAGTACCTTAAATATTGAAGAAAGGAAATTTTACTGAAAGAAGTCTTCATATTATTTTAAAAAGAAATGGAACTCTATTCAAAGATTTTTTTAAAAATCGCATACGATTCGATACAAATTGATACTTACAACTAGGGTTACCATTCCAAAATTTGGAAAGTCCTGACAAAAAGCCGGGCTTTCAATAAAATTCCGGACATTTTCACAGACAGATACAGACTCCTCTTCCGAACATTACTGCTAAATATGTTTTATAACTAGTATGTACACTGCCCAATCTTAAAAAGCCGGAACAAGTCCGGACAATAGTCTAAATGTCCAAACATGTCCGGACTAATCCGGACGGATGGTAACCCTACTTACAACTCATAACTATTAAAATTTAAAAGTTAATTTTCATTTGTTCATGGTCTTCCTTTTGTTTAAGATGCTGTCACTTAAGAAAAAAATAATCCATATTAGTAACCCTTTTTAAATTTTTTATGTAAAATTCGTTTTTGTTGGGTTCGATTCCTGGTTAAGGCAGGCAATTTTTCTAATTATTTTTTCATTAAGTGCTATGAATAATTAATGTTAGTTTAATGCGTGCGACAGACAATAAATAGACCTGCGGGGCTAGAGTTGCAAGATCTTGGATGAGACATTTTTAGGTTTGCGTAGCCAAAGGGGCCAAACGGAGCCCTATTGGCCTATTGCTGTCACTCATGTGTCCGTCTGTCTGTCCATCGTCTGCCACAAAGTTCTAGCAGATAAACCGTTGAAACTACTCTTCGTCTACCTTAGTTTTCATAATTATTTGCACCAAAGATATGTCTTGCCGACCCAAAGCCAGGTTAAATATTAAGAAAAAATATATACAAGTGAGAACGGTACGAAAAAAAATATTCTTGAATATGAAATTAGATTCGATCATACATAATACAAATACCTGCCACAGAGGACCTTGCGGAGTGTACTTGGACAATGATGAACTGTACAGTATCACAGCTAGAAACACGGGCGACAACCTGAAATAAAAAAAAACTGAAGTAAAACCAATCAAAAATCGCCTGCTTGAGGCAACGGGTGACCGGAGAAGTGGCAATTTCTTTGCTCAGCACAAAGTTTGGCTATTCAAAGAGGAAATGTTGCTAGTCTTTTGGGTACCTTGCCTCAAACAGGCGATTTAGTTGAAATATTTTATTTGTAATGTAATTTATTGAAATTATTAATAAAGTAACGTACATCAAAAATTATTATTTTCAGGAAAAACAATACTTAATCATTTCTTATTTGTAAAAGTGACTAATGATAAAATGCGCTGCGTGGCTCGAGTTTGGCGGTTTACCTGAGCCACCTGAGGAGTATAGTTTTAGGCAAGGACTTCCAAGTCATCGGGCTCCTCTCGGCGGATGCCTGCGCGCAGTACGCCAAGAACATCCCCGACAGAAACACAAACGTTTGTACTATGATGTGCAGGTTGCCGAGAATCCGATATCCACCCGATTCCATTAGCTGGAAAAAAATTACTTGCTTAAGTAGGTATATACTGGCTGCGTTTTTATTTATTCTCAAAGTCATAAGGATGTGTTCAGACCATGAAACTGAACAACTTTCTCCATATTGTGTCGAAATACGACACAAAATTTTGGTCATCCCTTACTAAACTGATCACGTGATCTCTTTGATTTGTATGGAAAGTCCTTTTTTTTAAACATATTTGAGCCTGTTTCTTAGAGAAAGCTGTTCAGTTATGGACTGAACACATAGAAATTGGAGAGTGAATAAAAAGACACCCTGTTTATCGTTAAATATTCAGGGCAATGGACACTAAAGCTCAGTGAATAAAAAAGTTTTACCCTACAAAAAGTCTGGTAGTACTGTACATTTTTTTATGTTATTATACAATGTATAATCCCTTCCTTGGCCATTTTAGAAAAACCGGCAAAAACAGGCACATCTTTTAATATTTCGACTATAACTACATATCAGTGCAATTTTGCACTTATTTTTTTTCTTTACTCTATCATCCTTTTGGATCTGGCTTTGGACCTAATAGAAGGTATGAACCTCTGTACAAAAAAAAAGTTGGGAGTTACAAGTCGTGATAAAGTTTGACCACATGGTGGAAACTGATCAGTAGGCTGTTCCTAACTAATATTGAGCTGGGCGCTGGGCCGAACTATCCTTACATACAGTTCCATACGGCGGCGGGTTGAATAGCGCACTTTTTCCGGCTACATTCTTAAAACTATAACAATTCAAGTTTAGCTAGTAGGTCAAATGTGGTATCATTTTCGAATAAATCGATAACGTAGAACTTATTTCTGATT
The DNA here is from genome assembly GCA_943789525.1 of Agriphila geniculea. Taxonomy (NCBI): domain Eukaryota; kingdom Metazoa; phylum Arthropoda; class Insecta; order Lepidoptera; family Crambidae; genus Agriphila; species Agriphila geniculea. The sequence goes on along the minus strand of OX038869.1, from coordinate 21,592,317 downwards.
TAAAAAAAATGCAATTTATTAAGCAGTTTCTGAAAAATTACACAATAACCAACATTTTAAAATTTCATTTTTTTATTTTAGGTATTGGCACTTGTTTCAGTATTTTCAAAAAAACTACTTTAAAGAAGCGTTTTTCAGGTTTTTTCTTTATATTTCTGTAAAGTAAAGCTTCGTACAGACTGAGGCGAGCGAATCGCGCGCGTCGCTCATTTTGACAGATTTTGATCGCGTAACTCAAAGCAATGGCCATAGCCATAGCCATTGCCATAGCAATTTCTTTGACAATGGCTATGGCTATGGCTATCGCTTTGAGTTACGTGGTCGCACTCGCGAATTTCGCGCGGAATTCGCCTCAGTCTGTACGAAGCTTTAATTAAATTTTCTACAATTTGAGCCTAACTTGAGTAGTCTAAGTTTATTGGTTGCAGACACATAGTAGGTTAAAAATGGGCCTTATAATGAAGTTAATTGAAAAAATCTTATCTTTGACTAGCTGTGTCTCTGCAACCAGTAAACCTAGACTACTCAAATTAGGTTCTATTAGTAGAAAATTTAAATTATTTTGCAGAAATATAAACAAAAAAACTGAAAAATGCTTCTGAACGAAACGGGAACCTCTTATATTTCGTGAAAAAATGCTTATTTTTGACTAACTGTATCTCCGCAAACAATGGACTTAAACTACTTGGGTTAGGCTCAAATTGTATGAAATATAATAAGCATAACAAAAACATTTAACAAATTAACCTGAAAAACGCTTATTTAAGGTAGTTTTTTTGAAAATACTGAAACAAGTGCCAATACCTAAAATAAAAAAAATGTTTAAAAATGTTGGTTATTGTGTAATTTTTCAGAAACAGCTTAATAAATTGCATTTTTTTATATCAGAAATAAGTTTTACGTTATAGATATATTCGAAAATGATACCACATTTGACCTATTAGCTAAACCTGAATTGTTATAGTTTTTAGAATGTAGCCAGGAAAAGTGCACTATTTAACCCACAGAACAAAGAAAAATGTTTTAACCCGCCCGGAACTGTATGTAAGGATAGTTTGGCCCAGCTCAATATTAGTTAGGAACAGCCTACTGATCAGTTTCCATCATATGGCCAAACTTTATCACGACTTGTAACTTCCAACTTTTTTTTGTATAGAGGTTCATACCTACTATAATGTAGGGTAAGGTAATCCCTGTTTGCTCTCTTTTTACTTAATAAAATTAACGTCGAAGTTCATACTCACTTCTTCCATGGAATACACCTTTTCAACCGCGAACGGCAGTGGAATGAGTGAATGTAGAAATACAATCGCTGCCGAAGTAAGAAATCTGTAAAATATAGTAAGTATCTTTTTCTATCTCTTTCAGTATAATATTCGTTTTTATCGGGATAAAATTTTATTGTTGGCATATAATACCTGAGTCCGTTAATACCCATGAGTCTAGATTGGTCCTGCGGCCACGGAGCCGTCAGCTTGGCCCAGTTGGCTGGTATTGAGAAGCACAGCAGGTATCCTAGGAGCAGAGCAAATAAGTCAATCGTCAGGAATTTTTTACTGCTCCATCGGAACTCTGAACCTGGATATTTTAAAAAATCGTGTGCCTCCTCGAATTGCTATTAATGTCCTTCATCATTTCTTTAGCCTTTCTAAAGCCTTTTTTAAGTTTCTTGCGCCCGTTCTTCTTGTCAGCTAAAAAAGTCTGGAACGGGTGTTGGTAGAAAAATATAGACGATTCAAAAGTACTTAATTATTAAGTTTATTTAAATATAGCTTATTTGACTTTGAGTTTGACTTTAGGTTCAAACAATGTTACACTGGAGTATATTTGAGTACTATGCGCGCCAAATAAGAATAGTACTGTCAAACGGCAATCTTGATCTTTTTGCCTTTTCTTGCACATGCTACACCCTTAACGTGGAAGTGAAACGCAAACAAAAATGGCCGTTTTGACAGTCCTATTCTTATTTGGCTCGCATAGTACTACCCGTTCTGCGGAGACCCTATACCGGGTGTAACAAGACACTCAACGAAGCCGAGGTCTACTTATTCTGCCCATCATCAGGATCAATTCTGTTCAAATTTATTCATGGGAAACGATTTTAATTTTTGGTGTTAAAAAAGCATTGCATACATTACCACGCAATGTAACGCGTACAAAAGACCGCGCCTTCGAGTGAATGCTACACAGCTGCGTGCGGCCGAGTTGAAAGGCAACGTTTATGTGTGTGCTCATGAAATACATTGAGTGATGACGTTTTGAAGCCATTGTTTGCTACGAAATACATACAATTTTAATAATGTTTCTGTAGACAAAAACTAGGAAATAACAAATAATATTAGATTATTGAATTTTTAGATTTTAGGCATTCACACACAGGCCTATACTCAGCAGTGGGTGTCGTGCAGCTGATATGATGAGGCATTCACAATGCTATTTTTTCTATTAAGATAAATATTTTAATAGAAAAAATACAAGAAAAAATCGACTCACCCGTAGCAGCTCAGACAGGATGCTACTGATCCTGTCTGAGCTGCTACGGGTGAGTCGATGTTATCTAGTATTTTTTCTATTCAAATATTAATCTTAATATTAGATTTCATAAAAATTTTGAAAAAAAAAAAATTACTTTGACCTTCAATAACTTTGTAACTATTGGTTTCCCAGGTATATTCTAAAAAACAAAAATGATCCTGATGATGGGTGGAATGCGTGGACTTCGGCTTCGTTGAGTGTCTTGTTACACCCGTTATTTGAGTAGCTCTTACCTTTCGTATCCTTTTTAGTAGCTAGCAAGTCGTAGAGGGTGCCGGCCACAGCAAGACCGATGAGTGTGAGGTAGACCGCGAGTGCGAAGAGGTCTAGCGCGGTGAAGCGGTGCTGGTCATCATGGCGGTAGCAGACGAAGCGATTCAAGGACGCGCGCAGCCCGTACTCCTGCTGCAGCGTATGGTTCAGGCACGTGCCCAGCGCCGTCTCCAGCGCCGCATCAGAGTCCCCCGTGTAGAACTCCTTGCAGCGCCGCGTCATGCAGTACCCATAACGTATGTTCCTTAAATCGTAATGCCTTGGCGCCGAGAAGGAAAAATTCTGAATAAAATAAATTAATAGCAAATTTTAGCCGGTATCTCATACGGATGCAAACCATTCATTCAATCACTTATTTATGATCGTTTGTGACATTACGACAGTGATATCGACAAAGATATCACAGGTTTGAATGGATTACTATCGCGGGTGTTTGCTATGGTATTTATGATAGGTGATCGGCAACCACTGCACGCTGTCTTGATGTCCACCATCGAGCGAGTGACCGAGCTTGTCGTTGAGACCGCACAGTGGTTGCCGAGATGCAAGAACCAGGATGCACGTGCGGTGACGTCGTGGCCGAGGAGTAAGAGATGCAACTTACCATAAGTTTATCATAAAGTTCGTTAGGTTCCTCGGCAACGATCTTTGCGGTTGCCACGCAGTACGCACCGCCCTTCGGAACAATGCATTGTGGGTACGGGTCGAGGTGGTTCACAGGCGGGAAGGCAGCGAACTCCTTCGCTGTATACACATTTAATCATGAGATGTATATGTTTTGGCTCATACCCGAAGTTTTTTTTACTTTAAATGGGCTTACTCTTGGCCACATTCGAGAACTATAAGGCTAAGAAGACGCCAAAGATGGAGCGAGTTTGCCCAGAAGAAGCCGAACTGCGGCTAAACTAGGTGTAGCCGATAGCTGTTGGTTGGAGTTAGGTGTTTGTTACCAATCTGGGGGCCTATTACGAAAATAACGTACGCTATTGCGTAACGCAGTCACTTGGCCACGATAGTCGTCCGCATTTCGTTGGTTGTAGTTATATCAAACATTTTGAATTTGACTATCTGACAATCACTTCGCAATTTCGCATACGAAAGTGATTTGTAATAGGAAACAATCAAAACGAAGCACGGACGCAGCTGCGTGTATCGCATTAAACTTTTCGTAATAGACCCCCTGCTTTACTCCTGCAGGTCCCAAATATAGGTTAGAAATTTAAGGCGAACGCGAAGCGTAGCGGAGCGTGAGCCTAATTTTCAGGCTCTCGCTCCGCTCAGAAATAACTATATTAATACCGCGCACAGAAATAACTATCTTAATACCCCATAAATTACTCCTCCTTAGTAGAAGCACAAAGAAGGCTAGACCTAGTTTTAACCGGCTACCTACACCTAATATTAGCCGCGAGCAAATCGGCTACACCTAGATTTAGCTAAAAGTTACCGTCTACATCTAGTTTAGCATAGAATAAGTATGAAACAGACTGGTTAATCCAGGAGGCAATAACATTATTAAATTAATAACAACAAGTATAAAATTAAAAATTTCAAAGACCCTCCCGACCCCGTCATGGTTACGTTACCATATAAGTACTATCAATTCCGTTTCATTGAAGTAACACGGTACCAAATTTCGAATCGATAGGACATATGGAAGGTGGTCAGATCCCCTCATCAACTATTAAAGAGCTGACAATCTTCAAACGGCTGATCAGGTCATGGTTACTTTACCGTATACTTTCAATATCATTGAAGTAACACGGTACCAAATTTCGAATAGATAGGACATATGGAAGGTAGTGAGATCCCCTCATCAACTATTAAAGAGCTGATGATCTTCAAACGGCTGATCAGTGGCCCTACCATGAGTTGTTGCAAACTGTTTACGTTACAGTAAACTATCGTTTTCTCTCTTTCACTCGTATTGACTGTGAGCAGTATATCCGACAGTTTACTGTAACGTAAACAGTTTGCATCAACTCATGGTAGGGCCACAGGTCATGGTTACCTTACCACATACTTCCAATCTCATTGAAGTAACATGGTACCAAATTTTTAAACAATAGGACGTATGGAAGGTAGTCAGATGCTAGTCATGAATAAAATTATCTATGACACAAAAAAAACTTAACTAAAATCGGTTCATCCGTTTGGGAGCTACGGTACCACAGACAGATACACAGACCCGTTAAACTCATAACACCCCTCTTTTTTTACGTCGGGGGTTAATAAAATAAACAAATTTAAACATATTTATTGAGATATTTTTTTTACTTTGCTTTGCTTAATAGTAGGGCGGTAAAACAAGGTTTGAGGTTAGTTTTCGCACAAGTCATCACGGAAATACAAAAATGTGGTATCGATGCATTCAGTACGATGCCCTGATCACAAATATATAAGATGACAAGCGCCAAAATGGTGGGGGTAGAAACTGTGACGTCATAAAGTTTTCAGTACAAAGAAATTTTTTTTTCATACCATGTGGTATATCAAATGAAAGGGCTTTGTGAGTAGATTGCGAATATATAACACACTATAACATTTTCACTACTTGGTCTAACAAATTATTAGCAAACGTCGGAAAATTTCGCAATTCAGAGTCGCCATTGAACAGGTCTAGATTGAAAACGACTGAATTGATTTTTACAAAATACATAACAAATAACTCTGCACATACTCTTTTCGAATGTCTAAAGGTAATTGACCAAAGATATTTAAAAATAAGAAAAGTACATCCGTTTTAATAACAGCATAATTTTCTGCTTTTTCTAAATTCTCAGATTCCGTTAATAATTAATAAAAAAATAAATAAATAAACTTTCGTATGTTTATCCTTACTAGGACAAGTGAGGATAAACAGACGAAGGTTTAAATAACCAAATTTTGACACTTTAGATACTTCTTTTAACCTTAATCACTATTTTAAAATATGTTGTCTTATTAAATCAAATATAATTAACAATTTACAATATTTTTGGTATTCTATGCGTGGTAAAACATTTGTTGTATTTTATGAATGATTATTTACACCCGTTAAGCCCCTTTTACACCCATTAGAAAGACTGTGATTTTTGTGTATTGTTTTGATTTTTTGTAAATAACTTTTGCTTATTGAGTTTTTTTCAGGTTATTTAGGTCTCCGAGCAACTGTGTGTGTTTTTCATGTGTATTTGTCATAACTTTTAGTTATCCTTACTTGTCCTATTTGGTAAACAAACTATACTCAATTCTTTTTTGAAATAATCATGTATAAAATTCAACAAATGGTTTTCCACGCATTGAATACTAAAGAAATTGTTAACACATTTTTATAGTGATTTAAATTTAAAAGAAGCATGGAGACTGTCAAATACTGTTTACTAAATAGAAAAAGTAAGGATAAACATACGAAAGTTTATTTATTTATTTTTTATTAATTATTAAAGGAATCTGAGAATTTAGAAAAAGACGAAGAAGACCAAGTAGTGAAAATGTTAAAGTGTGTTATATATTCGCAATCTACTCACAAAGCCCTTTCATTTGATATACCACATGGTATAAAAAAAAATTTTCTTAACATATTTTAAAATAGTGATTAAGGTTAAAAGAAGTATCTAAAGTGTCAAAATTTGGTTATTTAAACCTTCGTCTGTTTATCCTCACTTGTCCTAGTAAGGATAAACATACGAAAGTTTATTTATTTATTTTTTATTAATTATTAAAGGAATCTGAGAATTTAGAAAAAGCAGAAAATTATGCTGTTATTAAAACTGATGTACTTTTCTTATTTTTAAATATCTTTGGTCAATTACCTTTAGACATTCGAAAAGAGTATGTGCAGAGTTATTTGTTATGTATTTTGTAAAAATCAATTCAGTCGTTTTCAATCTAGACCTGTTCAATGGCGACTCTGAATTGCGAAATTTTCCGACGTTTGCTAATAATTTGTTAGACCAAGTAGTGAAAATGTTAAAGTGTGTTATATATTCGCAATCTACTCACAAAGCCCTTTCATTTGATATACCACATGGTATGAAAAAAAATTTTCTTTGTACTGAAAACTTTATGACGTCACAGTTTCTACCCCCACCACTTTCGCACTTGTCATCTTATATATTTGTGATGAGGGCATCGTACTGAATGCAACGATACCAAATTTTCATATTTCCGAGATGACTTGTACGAAAAGTGTTTTCTTAGAAAACGTCTTTTTTAAGATTACCGCCGCTCTATAAGAAAAAAGATTAGAGTCACAGTAGGCTCAGTAAAGCTGCCTCATACGAACTATTATATTATTAATATTCTGAGTAATAACTCAACCAATAGGGTACCCAATAGGGTAGATAAAGGTTGTGTAATACTGTGGTAGCCTACCCAACTAACAATTTTACGTCGTACAATGGTCGTACAAACGTTATCTTATTACCACTGGTCGCAAAAGATAGGTCACACTTACGTTATAATAACGTTTACTCAACGCGAAAAGGGCCCCATTTATACGACCTACATTGTAGTTTAATGGTCATACAAAAGTCACAAGATTACCACTTTCATCGTACAGTAGTCGCATCAAAACTTTACAACGACCCTTTCGTTATATTGTGGTCATACAGATGTCTTTTAATGGCGCAAACGTTGTACATGAGTCAAGTACCAACACTTGTACGACTGATTTTTAATGTTTGTCAGTGACTCGTGTTTGTGGTTATGTTTCGAGATCTGAGTGCAAAATAAATCTATTACAAGGAAATGGAAGGTGAGTATTACATAACTTTCATATCTTGCTAACTGTGTCTGTCTCTTATACCGTTTAGTTCGTCTGGAAATTAAAGTTTTATGATAATATAATGATAAATAAAATAATGATAATATACCTATGTAAATACAATTCATATTTTCATGCCCCTTCGTAGTTTTGCGTTTGAAACATATTTTTTTATTAATAAAATTTTGTTTTTTTATTTATATGTCAGCCATGTTAATTTTGTCGCACACTAATCTCTATATGACGTTTTAAAAACAAAAAGTCATTTTAAGGTAATTTGAAGACTAAGTTAGGCCGCCATTTTGTTAAACGTCGTTTAAAAGTCGAAACTTGACTCCAATGCGACTACAAGTCGTACAGACGTTTTGGCTAAAACTTTAATATAACGTCGTATAGTTTAAGTCGTGCCTAGGGATGCAAATTGGTAAAATTACCCTGGTAAATTTCGGTAAAAAACAATAAATTACGTAATTTATGGTATTTTTGGGTAAAATACGGTCATTTTCAGTAAAAAACGTATTCTACGTATGTCCTATTTAGTAAACAGTTTTTGACAGTTGTCATATGTCTTTTAAACTTAAATGGTTACCTAAAACTATATTAATATTAATAATAAATAATATACAAGAAAAAAGCATCTGGTGGCGAATCGAATATTTTCTAGTGCCTATATTATTCAATATTAACATTAATAAAAAGTTGCATAATTAATGGTAAAATCTTTTAAAAATATATTATCTTATTCATTCAAATTTTAATTAATAAACTAACAATTTTCTTTCATATCTACGCGTGGAAACCATTTGTGTAATTTATATTTTTTTATTTTAACTTACTTTCAATCAATACAGAGTTAGGTGAAGATTATTTACCAAATACTTAGGACAAGAAAAAATAAACAGACTAAGTGTAACTAAAGTGATAAAAGTGTGTGTTGATAATGTTTTGTTTTTAGAACTTCCTATTTTATATACCTAGCTCGAATTAAGAGTCCGATGGCAGCATTGAGCTGGCGTAGAAAGAAAAAATAGAACAGGAGGGGTTATAAAAAAAGAAAAAAGTTGTAATTATAAGATTTATTAAGATTAATCAACATGAGTTATGAGATTTATGAGTTATTATTATTAATTACTAATAATCATCAATTAACTTTTTATAAACAAAATCTTAATTTTATAATAAAGGATCTGTTTCTTGATTCGATTCTTCGCTCTCAGAACTGTCATCAACTACATTAACGTATCTCAGACCTAATTCTTCTGAGCCTGCTTCTTCTGAGCCTGCTTCTTCTGAGCCTACACTCATTGTGTCACAGTGAAAAAACTCTGTTTCAACCGGCTCTGTTTCAATATATCTTAAATTAGATCGAATCATTATTAGTTTATTTATTCTATCATCTGTAAGACGATTTCTAAGTTTTGTGTGGGTATTCCCAAAAAGAGACCAATTTCTCTCGCAAGCTGCTGACGACGGAGGCACGCTGAGAAGTCGATTTGCTATCACGCTAAGTATTTGTGATCGACCAAAACTTTGCCACCAAATCCGTGGTTCAATCGACTGCACACTACTCCACATCATCTCATTCTCGAAAAAACCAGTCTTTGACGTAAACTCTGCTATATTTAATGACACTTTAGATCTATCTAAATTACAAAAGTTACTTACTTTTGTTATAACCTCCAGACCAGCAGTAAATTGCTCTCCATCTAAATCTAGTCCTCGATATCGAGGATCTAGTATGTTTGCTGCGAAATGAGCACCTTTTATACAAAATTTGCTACGGTTCATAATGGAGGATTTAATTACGTGTTTATCTTCGTTAGTAAACGTTTCGCTTTCGTTTAGTTCTCTTTCTACGGCTTCATAGGCAACTTTAAAAAACTGAGGCACATCTGAGAGAACAGCTTTATTGTCTTCCAATTTTGTGATGGCAATCAGCAACGGTTTCAGAATTCGCATTATTTGTTCAATTGCTTGCCAGAAAGAGATATCTAATAGTGAGTTCCGGATCTCTCTGTCAACATCAGCATCGTGAGATATAGCTAATGCCTCCAAAGCATCTCTGTTTTTTAACATTGACTCCAACTGTATAACTACAGAACCCCACCTGGTTTTGCACGGTAATTTTAGAGTGCAGCTTGTGTTTCCATACTTGGATTGTTGGATTTGCTGAAACAATGCCAAAACCTTGTGCTTCTGTTTAATAGTTTTAATTATTTTATTCATTTTCGTTTTAGAGTCACGAATGCCTCTGATATCTTTTATATCCTTAAAAATTAAATTTGAACTGTGAGACGCACATCCAACACAGAAAATATGGGGGTATTTTGATTGTACCTCTCGCCAGGCAACCTTCATATTACTGGCGTTGTCCGTTACCACAAGAACAAATTTTGTTGGACCAATTTCCTCTATAACCTCGATGATCTTCTCTCCTATATATTTTCCTGTTTCCTTTTCGATTCCAGGTATAAGAGACTTGTAAAAAATAGGGCTGGGAGTTGTAACGATAAAGTTAAGAACACCTTTTCCATTGATATTTGTCCACCCATCAACTGCAATACCAAGCGCGGCTGCAGAATGAATTTTTTCTTGCGAATGGTTTTTCACTCTGACATATTCAGCATGTAACAGCTCATTACTTAGTGCATGTCTAGATGGTGGCTCATAATCAAGGCGCATCATCTGCAAAGCATCTTTCCACGATTTGCATTCAAGCATGCTCAAAGGTGCACCTGAGACATACATGGCTCGAGCGAGAGCTGCATCAATATTTTCTTTGTCGTTATAACAAATACTAGATACTGATTCTGACAAACTTTGATGCGTATCTGAAGATGTAGATGGTCTCTCAAGAGATAGCTGCGGTTCTGGTGGCGCTGATAAAGTTTGAACGTTTGGAAATAAGCTAGATTTAGGTTTTTTTAAAAGTTCTTTTATATTACGGGGACACTTTTTACATTTCTCCAAATGTTCAGTCATTCTTGTCGCATTAGCATTTTTGTACTCCATATTACAGTAAATACACACCACATGTTTTTTTTATCATCTATATGAAGCACTTGAAAATGGTCCCACACTTTCGAAAAATTTCGAGGCATTTTCTATACACACACACTGCAATACTTTTTGAACAAAATATTAACGCGCGTTCAATCGAACAAAACTAAAGCAACTGACTGACATGACGTGACATGTCAAGACAAGATGGCGGCCTGCCTGCACTACGCTACCCACGGTGCCGGTGGTGTTGCGCATCACGCTCAACGGCAACGTGGTGCTGCGCTGGCGCAGCTTATGCTAACCGCATGCACCGTGAGCAGTGATCGGCAACGTCGCATTTTAATCCACGCTTCATGCATGTCCAACACCCCAACACTCTTAAGTCGTAAGCTGTTTGTTAATGGAGTAGAAAACGCGAGGTGAAGTTTTTATTTATTTATTTTATACAGAGTAAAACATACAATATTAAAAAACCGAATGACTCAAACGCAGTAATTATAAGTAAGTATCGACGAAAGTAGTGTTGTAATGAAACATTTTTTTTTAAATTTTAATACGATTTTCGTAATTGTAGATACAATTTTCAGTGTTGCTAGTTGTTTTAAAGCAAAAATAAATAAATTAAGTATGCTAAAAGTCGCTGGTAATTTTACCGCAATTTATATAAATTACCGTAAATTACCCGTAATTTACCAGCCTTTTCCGTAAAATTACGTAATTTTGCAACCCTAGTCGTGCCGACGTTACTATGACCAGTTTATTACGACGTATTAGTCGCACGACTAAACAACTGTTTAGTCGTGCGACTAATATGTCTAGTGCGACTAATCTAACTAGATTTAAGACGTCTATATGACCTAGCAGTCATCTCATTACTATTGTAGGACTGCTATCTGACTTAAAGTCGTACAAGTCAGAACTTATATGACGTTTTTGCTTGTTGGGTAGTCTTTAAAGATAAAAATAATTGTAAGTAGTTCTGTACAAAAAGTCAAACGTAAGCTACTATACATTAGATACCTATTCAAAAGCTTATGGTTTTAGTTTTGGAAAACTGCTTTGAGATATATTGCAGTTGTTTCCCGTCTTTGCGATCATTGAGAAATTCTTTAAATCGTCGTCAGTATCAACTATCAAAAACATAGGCTCCTCCAAAGTCAAACTATCAACAATGTCACTTAATAAGAATGATGTATAGAATAGGACCTAAATGCAAGCCCTGCGGCACGCCAGAGGTAAGTGTAGTAGCTTCAATTCTTCTTAGTGACTCCCTTACGAAATGTGTGGATTTATACCAGTGCAACAGAGATCCGTGAATAATAAAGAAATATTTAACTTTATCAAATGCCTTGGAGAAATCCATATACTTAAATGGAATCCACTTTCAGTTATAAATAAGTGCATAGTAGCGAAGGAGGCACATATTCTTTTTGCTTTCCAGAAAATTGGTTGTATGTAGTAAACGTGTTTCTAACAAAGCCATGACTATTTGGCATAGCACAGAAAAAGTATTCTCTGTTCGCCACTTGTAAAGATTATAGACAGATTTCAAGAAAGCTTGGAATTTATTAATAAATAAACTACTAATGTAGTATGTAGTAGTATTAATTAAACTACTTAAGTAAAATAGAAAGTTCCTCTGCATATTTTGTATACTTTATTATATTTATATTATATTATCTCGCCCAGCGCCTTTTTTGATCCAGCCAGGACTTACTTTTAAAATTATCTCGAACATCGAAAGTGTAAAATTTTGATTTGTGTTGATATTGAGTCAATATTTTACGGCAACATAGAATAATTTGTGATTGATATCAAAGATTCGGGGAGCTCGGTGGCGCAGTAGTTTAGCGCCTGGCCCAGCGATTGCGGAGGTTAAGCAACGTTCGCAAGGGTCAGTCATGGGATGGGTGACCAAAAATTTATTATATCGAGCTCCTCCGTGCTTCGGAAGGCACGTTAAGCCGTTGGTCCCGGCTGTATTTGCAGTCGTTAACACCCACCAATCCGCATTGGGCCCGCGTGGTGGGTTATGGCCCGTCCTCCTTATCCACCCATAAGGAAGGCCTGTGCCCTAGCAGTGGGGACATTAAAATGGCTGATGATGATGATGATGATCAAAGATTTAAATCTTTGATTGAAATAACACCTATCGAATACAAAAAAAGTGTATTTGCAGTTAATTTATCATGGTATTGGATTAGAATTGTTTCTGGATTCAAGAGTAAGCTTGAAAATAGTTCACATACCTACCTCTTCTTTTTATTTAAAGCACACCTTTAATTAGTACCACACTTGATTAAAAGGGCATATCTATACTTACCAGATAAACTCAATGCTGACACCTGCTGACATAGCACCAACGATAGAACTAGGAGGAACATTTCCATGTTTTCTTTTATTTTAGGAACGCTTTATATTATGAGGTACATTGTAAAGTATAATCATGCCTCGGAAAGTGGTAAGTGACGAAGTGATATAATATAACGCCGTGGTTTATGTAACACTACTTAGAAAGAAGTAGTTGACTGTAGGTGTTTAATCCATACAGCTGTTAGTCAAGAGTGATCGCTTTAGACCCGATGCGGTTTACTAGTGACTCAGTTTATATTTTCTTCAGTGTATAATGATTACACTACAAGTGAGCCTCCAAAGAAATACCTTTAAAATAGAATATGTGTTGTAAATATAATATTCTTCATTTTACTCTCTAAAACTAAGGTATACAGGTTGTCGTGTCCCGTGCGCTAAATTTTAAATTCGCTGCCAAAACTAGACAAAGAGTTGAAACAAATCTTTTTCCGTGTTCAAATTGGTAGGTAAATTCCTCATCGAAAAATATGCAGAAATTGAGCCGAATACTTTGGCTGATTGCAAGATCACTGAATGAAAGTGTTTTTTAAGTAGGTACTTTCATATAACAGACCCCTAAGATGTATGGACTTTGTTTCGACGAAAAATCTAAGGATAGTGTGACACGTTTATTTAATTTTAGAACAATGTTCTTTAAAACCTTTGACATATGTACGACTTAACATAACACGCTCAACGCACCTCAACGCACGCGATACACAAGCAACTATGAATGAAGGTTTTCTCAATGTCGGCTCCACACATTGGACCAAACCTCGGCAAAGTCACCGTACATTGTCGTTTTTGTAACTGATGTGTCAAAGAGGTTCTTTCAAAAGCATCAAAGAACGATTTATTTGCTGAGGTTTGAGTCAATAAGTGGAGCCGACTTTAGATCTCATAAATTAACTGTTTCCAGAAATGCACGAACGATTTGCCCAATGCTGAGTATGCTGTGCTGACCTAATAACCAAACCAACAAACACAATAAATCGGCCACCACGATCGCGTAGGTCATTTCATTATAGACATCTACAGAACTAAACATAATAATATAAATGTTTAGTTCTATAAAGGTCTCTATCTCTACAGAAGGGACACCACAGATAATTTTCTATGATCCCCCTTTTCCTCTCCATCAATCCCATTTATTTACTCTGCTAGTAACTTTGCAAGTTTCTTCTACTAGTATTATCTACTACTATTATTAATCAATTCAAAACAACAATATTTCCAATAATTTCGTCAATTTTACTATAATATTATGAACATTTCTTCCTTCAGCGTACGCACTGTTAAAATATTCAAAAAAGTTGAACCTTGACCCCAATGATGTGTCAATAAATTTTAAATTTCAAATGGAATTTGTTTTTAATGTATTAGGGGTCTTTGATTTTCTTTTAAAATCTTTTATCTACACCCATGCTTTAAATCCTCTGTAAGAAGTTCTGAAACAGTTAGCTTACTGCCATTATTACAATATCCCGAGCCAGAGCTGGTCCTGCAGCGCCGCGCGCCCACGCGCGAGCGTTGCATTATGAAAATCAGTACAACATTATAACACTCTTGCAGAAGACATAATGACGAGGAGGGAGAGGAAAGTCAAAGTCAAAGACAAAGTCAAAGTCAAAACCAATAGAGAGGATACATATCATGGGTTTAGATAAATATGATGGGTGTTTTTAATCCATATGTATTAAAATATTGTTTGTTTCCCTTAAAAAATTGTTTAAAAAACAAAAAACCGACTTCAAAAAACCTACCTTTAAAAAGCAAGAAATAATATTCGTAATAATAAAACACGTCTATTGAAGTCGGGTGGGGCTGGAGTACAAATCCCTTTTTTTATTCTAAAAGCCCCACCCGACTTCAATAGACGTGTTTTATTATTACGAATATTATTTCTTGTTTTTTAAAGGTAGGTTTTTTGAAGTCGGTTTTTTGTTTTTTAAACAATTTTTTATTTTTTTATTTTTAGTGTACCTTTTGTATTAGGTAGTGTAGGTATATTATTTAGGTAGAAATTAAAATCGACTCAGCCAAACGTGAGTTAATCGCGGAGAAACATACATACATGCGGGTCAAACTAAGAACCTCCTTTTTTAAGTCGGTTAAAGAACTACACTTAAGATATCCCTTTTCCAACAAACAAATAATTATCTTATTCAGTTCATAAACAAAGAAGTTATACGACTGATCATCGAGATAGTTCACACAAAATCATACTATTTTCGTGTTTTTTTCAAGATTACTTGAAAAGTACTGAACCGATTTCAAAATTTAAAAAAATGGGACCAACTTGGGAGTTTACCTAATGTAATAACGTTTGAATCATTTCAATCGGTCCAGCCGTCTTCGAGTAATCGGTGTACATACAAAAAACAAAAAAAAAAAAAAAAAAAAACGCGTCGAATTGAGTACCTCCCTCCTTTTGAAGTCGGTAAAAAAATAAGAAAAAATAAAAAAATGGGTGTAGATAATAGTAGTTTATGAAACTGGCGCATAATTAAAACATGAGTGTGTTTTTAAAAATCGAGCCGTAGGCGAGGTTTTTAATAGCATCACACGAGTGTTTTAATACCTAGTTATGTGCAGTTTCATACACTACTTTATCTACTCTCATACAATTTGTGATTGAACCGATTGAACCTACAAAACTTCTACAAAATAAAATATCAATGATAAAAAGAGTAAGTTTGGAGTTTATCGGTAAGTCGGCACTACTTACCTACTTTTTCCGTCGCCGCATCTAAAATATCGGGTGAAGTCAAATTTTCTTTCACTCACTACTATGACATTTTTAAGCATAAGTAAAAATTAAAATCTAAAAATGGCGCGTAATCAATTAGAAAAATAAATAATGAGATGAGTGTATTCCAGAAGACTAATCGCTACAATGAGTCATCGATGACCATAAAGTACATTTTAATCATGGAAAGTATGTAGAAATATCGTTGTTTCTTTTTAATATCACGGCACTGCCTTCTTCTTGGATTTGCCCTGTATCGTAATGAGAAAAAAAGTTATTTTATAACATTGCTTAGTATAGCGAAGGTATGTTATAAAATAACTTTTTAATTTTTTTTCGGTATTGCGTGTATCTTCGAGCAACAAAGGCTTCGTTTCGTCACGAAGGGAGGAGCCTTAGCGATTATTACTCTATTCAAATCATTCTGGCATTTTTTGCGGGGGGGGGAAAGTGCACACAAGTGCACTTCCGCATACTCACATACAAAAACAACACTGTAATGACGAGACTAACATATAAAAATAAAACAAAACAGCAAAAAATTGTGTACGGATGATTCACAACTCACACAATAACACGTTTTTGACATGTTTTTGACATAAAGGGCTGAGCTCAACTGTCGATGCAGCAATATCGATAAATTTCAAAAAAGGTATAAAGGTAACAAACTCAAACATTTTACGTATTAATCTTTATTAATCGGATAGATAATTATTAACATCTAATTAAGTATCATTATTACTTATATATATATGTAAGATCTCATCATCTCATCTTATTAACAACATTGGATATCTTTTAAAGTATATCATTAATTTTAATATGTAAAAGACAATCACAATTAATATTAAATAACAAGTTACCAAGGCATTTGACAGATTAAATATATCACTTCTTCTGGCCAAGCTTAAGTACTACGGTTTAGATGATATGTCGTTTCAATGGTTCAACAGCTTTCTGATCGATACCAGTCTGTAAAGTTGACTAACAATAGCGCTGGTACTACAAGTCAGTCTTCTCCCGCACCAGTGACCTGTGGAGTCCCTCAGGGCTCTATTCTCGGATCTCTTCTATTTATTTTATTCAGCGCGGACCTCGTTGACGTAATAGAACATTGTAGCTACCATTGTTATGCCGATGATGTCCAACTGTACATCTCCAACCAACCAGCTAAAACTTTGGATTCAACGCAGAAGCTTAACAGTGACCTGCAAAGAATAGCTCAATGGTCAGTTGAAAATGGGCTCCTTCTCAACCCTTCCAAATCCAAGTTTATGGTGATAGGGACGAAAGCTCAGATCCTCAAAACCCTTAGTTATAATCCTTACTTATCTATTGGGGATCAAAACCTGGAAAGAGTGGAAGAATGTCGGAACCTAGGC
Organism: Agriphila geniculea; assembly: GCA_943789525.1. NCBI lineage: Eukaryota > Metazoa > Arthropoda > Insecta > Lepidoptera > Crambidae > Agriphila > Agriphila geniculea. Next base: position 21,575,276 of record OX038869.1, on the reverse strand, counting down.
ATTATTTTCGACAGTCAACTGCGTTTTGAGGCTCATGTACTAAGTATGGTTAAAAGCTGCGTGTACCGGCTTAAGGTTTTGTACAAGATACGGAACTACTTAAGCGAAAAAGCCCGCATTGCTCTTTGCGAGTCTCTGATTTTATCCAAGCTTAATTACGGCGATATTGTGATTGGTCCCCGTCTCTTTTCGAAAACAAGTAAGTTGCTTCAGCGAGTCCAGAACGCTTGTTGCAGATTCTGCTTTGATATACCCCCTAGATCACATATATCTCCATACCTGAATACAGCATCAATGCTTAGGATGGACTTGCGTAGGCCAATGCACTTGCTTTGTCTAGTATTTAATGTGCTGAAGCATCAGAGACCAGAGTATCTTCGGGACAAACTAAAATCTTCCTCATTACATGATCGCTATGGAGCCAGATCCGCGCGATTACCACTGTCAAATCACTCTCATCGTACAGTTGCATTCCGGGGCAGCTTCCGATTCCATGCTACGAAGTGCTGGAATGATTTGCCTCCGCCCATACGAAACTTAACATCTAAGTGCACATTTAAATTGAAATTACGCTCATACCTTTTAGAATTTCAAAGTACACCTGGCAACTAGACACGGTATACGAGCTGCTTCGGATTGAAGAGCTGACCCGGGACCGCCGGGACGGTTATTTGGTTATTTGGTATTTGTGTATGTTGTCTTACTGCTGTTACAAAAGTTTCGTTTCTGTTTCCATATTATGTTTATTATATGATTTATTTTCTTTAATACAACTTTTGTAAGGTAGATAATATTATAGTGGATACCATATATTACTTTTTATCATACTATATTTAAATTACGATGCATTTATATTTATTTTTCCTAAATTAGTTTATTTTTCATTTTTTTTCTGCTACCCGCGTATCGCCATTGGGTGATGGCTGAAAATCAGCGTTTTTTGCTTTTAGCGAATACTACGCTGAGCCTTGGCCCGTTGCTGCTGCACACATTATATATAAGTTCATGTTTTGTTTTATTTGTATTTTTTAATTATACTGTAAATTATGTTTTATGTGTGTTAAAAAGCAGCAATAAACGATGCATCTATCTATCTATCTATCTTACCTACTAACGCCTTCAGCTAACCACCTGACATGAAATTATAATCGCTGTTAATGTGTTTTTTGTTTCTTTATATATATATATATATATATATATATATATTTTTGTCTTTAATGGTGATATTCTTCATGTAGAACAAAAGTTGTTAGTTTTTAAAAGTATACTCCTGCGAAGTTTCACGTCAAAATGTCTATTTAACCCGGCGTCGTTGACGCTGGGTCATATTGACCCGAGGCATTTTTAAACGTTATATAATTTATTCATTTTATTTTTGTTTAATAAGCTGAGAAAAGAACCCTAAATACATAGATAATAATTAAATATAAGATTCCTTGTTAAATTGCCTTAAAAATTATAGATGAAATTTGGGTCATTATGACCCGGAGTCATCGTCTTCGAAATTATTTTCACGTCATTGGCGCCGGGTTAATATTATTTTTTCATACAAAACATGAACCTCATTTTACCCCTTTATGGTTTGAAACATGTAAAACAGTTTTATCTTAGCTAGCTATCCAATAGAAAATACTGCATTTGAAAGTACTTTTTATGGTGAAATTCTCACTGTAGTCTTGAAGGAGGGGAAGGAAAGGTATACGTCTATGGGCCATCGTTGCCTGAATATAAATAAATAAATAAATAATAAAAAAGGTATCAAATGATGTGATGATACTTAAACAGGTGATAGTGTTGCTTAAGCTGAACAACTTGCTCCAACGAACCTAGGTCGATAAACGATTTTTTATGCCCTTCCATAGTAAGTCGGTCAGCATCGTATTATAAACCAGCCGGGCTAGGATGAGCGCCATGACTATTTCTCGACATTTATCTCTATCTCGCGATGTCTGTCGCGTTCACATCAGTGCAAAGCAAATCATGCAAAAATCTCGCAAATGAATTTGACGCAGAATCAGCGCAAAGACCAAAATTGACCAAAACTTTATCGACAAACATTATATAACGGTAACATCACTAAGTTGCGCATCGGCGAGAACTCGGATTTATCTAGCGACAGATCTGGGGGTCAAGTCTGCTAATGTTTTTGTCAAAATCGTAGTTCAATGGTGTTTGAATGGTAATGCTTTTTGACACAGTTCTTGTTTCTTAAACCCAAAACTGAAACACATTGTGTTTCTTAAACCCAAAACGGAAACATATTGTGTCTTGATTTTGAGTTTAAGAAACAAGAACTGTGTCAAAAAGCATTACCATTAGAACACCATTGAACTACGATTTTGACGAAAACATTAGCAGACTTGACCCCCTGAAATTTGTACGGACGAGTCATGGACTACCAGACCCGATGTCACTGAACAAATTTGACAACTAATCAAGAATAAAATATACGAATTTAATGTTTAAATGTAAACAACTAGCAATAATACGACAAAAGTTTACTTTCATGTTAAATGTAACACCGTCTTTTTGTAAATTTGATGTTCCAGACCTTTTTTAACAGCAAAATGCTCATCAATTCGGCATTATAAACACTGCAGCGTTCACATGCGCGACTGGACTCGGTCTAGAAAGAAATCCGTGCGCAATTGGTTTTATCAACCGCGTATGCCCATTTGGGCTTGTACTTCGGCAGAGGGGAAAGCTTCGTATGGCTTCTCTTTCTGGGACAGAAGCGCGTCTTACTCTAAGGCGTGTATAAAGTATGTCAATATAAATTCGATTTGAAATTCATAATTCGAATTTTACGAATGAGAGTAGATAAAGTCTTGTTGTATGCAACTGTACATAATTAGGTATTAAAACACTCATGTGATACTATTATCAGGGGTATTAAACCCACATTCGTGTTTTAATACCCCTCGTTATAGTACAGTTGCATAAATAACTATAAAAACCCAGAACTATAACTAAGACATAACAAAATTGAAATTATATTAAAATCAGCAAGTTCCTTACATGTTTTACCGCATGTTGATACAGTTTGTAAGTTAACTAAAGGCAATCCTTTTAACCAGGCTGTGTGTAGGTTGGGAAGAAGCCAAAGGTACTTTAATATTTTATCAATTTAAAAATTATTATATTTTTTCACATAATTAAAAAAATTCACGAGAATTTGTTGAGGAATGCGACCTTTAGAGGAGAACAGACAGACAGCCGGACAGCGGGATAGACATGAAAGCATTTTTGCCCAAGCTGAAATAGAGACGCTTCGCGCTCGCTCGGTCAATAATTACTAATCCAAAAAGACTATGTATAAGGCTATAGCTAATTAATAAAGGGAACAATATTTTTTGTCACCTAAGTTTAGATGTGTCACTAAACTGCAATACCTTAATAATAATATCTATCCCCAAGAAATATATATATTAGTTATCATATTTATCAAAACTGTCTCTAAGTATAAATCATCGGATTAATGAAAATATGTATCTTAAATTATAGTTTGATTACTTGTTTTCTATAGCCTGAATATAAAATCTATGCTCTAAAAAGGAAGTCACGGGCAGGAATAATACATCTGTACCCAATGATATTAAAAGTAAAGATAGGTTATACGCCAACATCATTGCTATTTAAAACAGCGTAAAGGTACTATATAGATACACACATTGACCGCTGCATGCTCATTGGCTGCCAATTAATTAACAGTGCATCAGCTGTCTCCTTCACTCACAAACGCAAAGCAGACAGCTCGCTCTTTGTACAATTTGGCCGAATAAAGTAATAGAAAATACATATTTTTATTAAATACAGTACTTACGTGTGAAATTAAGCATTTATCCGATCTCTGATTGTTGCTGTGATTTGTACATCGTCTAAAGACGCAAGTAGACATTTTTTTAATGGAACTTCACAATTTTATCGCTTCTGACTGACGAGAGCCGCGAGTGTTTCCGTGTCGCGAGACTGTGCCTGACTATGACTAATTGAAAGTCAGGCAATTACCTGACTTTCGTCTTGCCATTTTGGAGTGCGAGCAACGTATCTATACTTTTAATATCATTGTCTGTACCTAAAAATAGTAAATCTGTCTCTAGAAATCTAATCATCTAACTATTAGCATCATTTAATTCGTTCAATTATCAAAATTATAGGTTTAAGAGTTTTTATTTTCTCCGGGTCGATTACGTGTCGCCCCAGATGGATACTACGCCTGTGGATTAAAGGTCCACAATCACATAAGTCAAAGTCAAAGTAAAAAATTAAAAAAAATATGGAACCACCAACCAAAGCCACTCTCACGTTTGTGATGCTGTTGAAAAATACTGTCGTACGCCGTCAGTACATTGACAAGACTCAAGTCAAGTGAACAAATTGTTTTTTAAGCAATACCAGTCAACAGGTGCTTCTAACCTTGCTGTGTTTTTTTTTGAGATGAATGATGTTGCTATTGGTAACAATCCTAATCAATGTATTTTTTGTTCAATATAATTTGGCGTTACATGATGAAAGTGAATTAACAGGTAAGTTTAAACTTAAGGTTTTTAATTATTTAGTTACTGAGTCATTACATTATTATGTGAGAAAGGAGATATCCATTCAAGTAATACGAAGAAGCAATGTCACCAAATTGAGTTTGTTTAATACTGTTAAAAATGTAATTTTAGCACTTACAATGCTATTTTTATACAATTAAAATAAAAAATTAAAAAATATCTGTGATACAATCGAACCTAAGTCCGCAGATTCGATTCCTGCCTGAGACAATTCTGACGAGCTGAATTTTTTTTCCTAAATTTAGTATTGTATAAAACAAGAATTATTGTGAATGCTAAAATCTCAAATTTAAAAATAAATAAAACCGGTCAAGAGCGAGTCGGACTCGCGCACCCAGGGTTCCGTACCATCATAATAAATACACAGCAGAGTAGAATAATAAAAATTTTATTGCAGTTTTAGGTCAGCGCCGTCTCTTGATCGATAGTGGAACTAATGTTAACATTTTTAGAAACTTGATAATTTAAAAAAAAAATGCAATATTGAGACATCGTTTTATTTTTCCTGTAATCTTCATATAAACTATAATAATAATAATTTATTTAAAAAACATAAACTGCTATCACATAGAATTATTTCAGATTTTTCTCTTAGCAAACATCGGAGATATGGGGGGGGATAAAAAAAAAGATTAAAAACGTGCTAACGGCGCTCTTTTATATGATACCCCACCTGCCCTAGTAGCCCCACTTAAAATTTTTAAGACCCCTTTTCAGTCCCTGTTGTAAAAAATATATTAAATTTTTTATTTCTTTCTTATTTGCAAATTTGTTGGGCAAATGTCTTCTTAAACTATTCCAAATTTGAAGTTGATATCATTAGTAGTTCTTTGCGTATTGTACATTTCGCGTATGTTCATTTTGCTTATTGTACATTTTGCAACAGATGTACATTTTGCGTATTGTACATTATGCGACGAAGGGCTCGAGGTATCCAGCTGTGATAGACAGACAGACAGAGTCTCACCATAAGGGTTCCTTTTTTAACACGTTTTTATTAGGTTGCTTTCACGTTTGTGTTTTTGAAACTTTAAACATAGGTCAGAACTGGAAGGCAATGTAATATTATGGTGTCACTGACCTGATCTGATGATGGATCCGGAAGAAGGGCATAGGATCTCTATGATAAAACCATACAACCCCATTGTGTTTGGGCTCGTTACAATCGCCTTGATGAGTACTCTAATGGGAGATGAGATCCAGGGTCTGATGATGAAGCTGAAAGGCCATGCCATAGGAACTCAATATTGTAACCGTGCAACCCCATCAAATTTGGGCTTGTTTGTCGTCTTGACGAGTTCTTTGTTGGGAAATAGTTTTCAGGGTCTGATGATGGAGCCGGAAGAAGGACACAGGAACTCTTTAATAAAACCATGTTACCCCATCGAGTTTGGACTCATTTGAATCGTTTTGACGAGTACTTTGATGGGAAATAGTTTCCAGGTTCTGATGATGGAGCCGGAAGAAGGCCACTGGGACTCTGTAATAAAACCATGCAACCCGATCGAGTTTGGGCTCGTTTGAATCGTCTTGACGAGTGCGAAAGTAGGAGATGGTATATATATTTTTAGTCTTAGCTCGTTAACTAAAAAGCAGAAAATAATAATTTACTGAAAAAAAAACTTTTTTAAAAACACGTTTTTAAAACGGACTAAATTATTACTAAAAAAAATCGGACTAAAAACATTAAAACAGAGTAGTACGAACAAACTAAAAAGTAAAAAATAAATTCTTCTTTAAATATTTATAACCCTAATACCCTATACCTACAAAAATTTTAAACCTAAAAATTTTATACCTAAAAACGTAGGGCGCGTTTTGTAAAATTTATCATCTATATTGTGAATCTATATTCTATTCTATGCTATATCTATATGTAAGCATGCGCCCCACGTTTTTAGGTTTAAAATTTTTAGGTTTAAAATTTCTGTAGGTATAGGGTATTATGGCCGAATACTCAACGCCAATTAACTTTGAGGGGCTCTCAAACGTCGTCCTGTCGCATTAAATGTCAAAGATATGACAAAGACAGCATGCTGTTTGAGACCCGCTCAAAGTTAAGTAGCGTTTGAGTATTCGGCCATTAGGGTTATCAATATTTAAAGAAGAATTTATTTTTTACTTTTAAGTTTGTTTTTACTACTCCGTTTTAATGTTTGTAGTCCGATTTTTTTGTAATAATTTAGTCCGTTTTAAAAACGTGTTTTTAAAAAAGTTTTTTTACCATTTTGGTACGGAACCCTAATTATATAGCTGGTATCTTAGAGCAACAAGGGCTTCCGGACGGAAGTCGCGTTACCTACTCTAAGGCTAGTATCATCTTAATCAATTGTCAAAATATCTGGAAAGATTATTTCAATTGGATGTTGAGGTAATTCCTCAGATTGATGAAATAACGCTGGCTTTCAGAGTAAGAGCCGGATATACTAGAATTTTGACCTGGCCACTAGTGAGACGGTAACTCAGTTGGAAGAGCATTGGACCAGACTTCCAAGGTTGCGGGTTCGATTCCCATCTGAGACAATTCTGGTGACGAATCGATTTTTTTCTAGATGATTATTTAAAATTACCTGAAGTGCATGTGTGTTGGTGAGTGCTTTTATCATCACAGTGTACCATTCGGACTCAATAATATAAAAAGAGTAGAAATTATGATAGTTGCTCAATTTTTCTTCATTTTAAGAAAAGGGGCATCACGGTTGTTAAATTATTGTATACTTCTGCAACAGCCGAGGAATGGAACCGGTTTCCTCTGCTCCGCCATGCTGACCAGTTCACACAATGTGTCGGCGATAAGGGAGGAGTATACTGTACCGGTAACATTGAGATCGTGGCTGAAGGTCCAAATGAATTATACGATGCAATGTTGGTAAGTAATTATAACAATGTGCTGTAAAAACTAGGTTTTCTAGATTTCCCAAGAAGCAGGTAAATTCAGTAATTCTTTTATCAACAATTTCAGAACTTTAGCAACCCAGCGTCTCATCATTTAAATTACACGAAGGCTATTTACGGGTACTGCATGACGCGGCGCTGCAAGGAGTTCTACACGGGGGACTCTGATGCGGCGCTGGAGACGGCGCTGGGCGCGTGCCTGAACCACACGCTGCAGCAGGAGTACGGGCTGTTCGCGCGCGTGGAGCGTACTGCCTGCCACCGCCACGGTGACCAGCGCCCCCTCACCAGGCTGGACTACGCCGCCGCCGCGTTGTTCTTCACATTTATCGCACTTTCAGCCATAGGCACCTTCTACGATCTATTTGCCACTAACAAAGATCCAAAAGGTAGGTCTAAAATTTTTACCAGGTAATTAAGATGATGGCGCCTTACAGGGTACCGCCAAATTCCATCCATCACTTAGTAGAAAACATTATAGGAACCTTAATGTAATTTAAAAGTGTGCGGGACATCTTATCTTAGAAAACTTAATCTTAATAAAGGTTCTAACGAATTTGGATGTCCAAATCTGATAGATATTTAGAAGTTATGGTGGCATAAAGAAACTCGCAAACATACATGAATCCTCTACACGACACGATACATTATCTTTTTAGGCAGTCGTGTAATATGTGATTTCATGGAAATAAAGTGATGCCATTTTGAAATAAAACCGGTCAAGAGCGAGTCGGACTCGCGCACCGAGGGTTCCGTACAATCATAATAGTACATTATGATACAAGTTAGCTTAGGTTGCTTATTGCACACAAGGCTGTGGGTTGCAGCCCGAGCCGCAGGCGAGGGCGTAACTCAGCCGAGTGTGCAATAAGTAAGAGCTCACGAGTTTCATACGACTTTTTCAACACATTTGCGAGGAAAAAACAAAGTAATTTACCACACAGCAACAAATACGACAAAAACAAAATGATAATTATGATGAGAAAAGGCGCGCAGGTTTTTTTTTTTGTTTTTTTTCACACGACCAATGCAAGAATATTTTGCGAACAAAGGGGTTAGTGAGCATAGAGCCTACTTTAAAATTATAAATTTAGGTGATAAAATGCTAATATTTTAATATTTTATAACAAAATATTATAAATTAGGAATAATTTGATAATAATAAATATTTGTTTGACTTAATTAAGGACCTACACACTACACATTTATTTATTCCAAAAATGCAAATGAATTTTCAGCGGCATAAAACCTCTTTGTTGTTACTAAAAAAAATACTGTATTACCCGGTTAAATTGAAAATGCTCTGTTTACTCGCATAGAACTTGCAGTAGGATGCCTATTTAACTTTGTAGGGATAATTCTATAACCAACTAGTGTTTTATATATTACTAGCTTCCGCCCGCGACTTCGTCCGCGTGGATATTAGAGAAAATCCTTAGGGAACCTTCAACCAGGATCCCACCAGCCGTTTTTACGCGATTAGGCGGGTCACCACTAAGCGCACTGCCTCGCGAGGCAAGACGTTTGCCAAGACGCAAGGCGTTTGTCGCACGAGGCTCGCTCGCTTGATGGGGACCCGCCTAATCGCGTAAGAACGACTGGTTGTTCCCGTTCCCGTTCCCGCCCCGTCCCGTTCCCGTTCTCTTACGCCCCATCCAGTTCCCGTTCCCGTTTCCTTTCTCCCCGTCCCCTGGGGCTGAATCATGCATGCCCACCGAGTTGGACTTCAAAATGAATGTCATTTTCGCAATCACCATCCCATAAAACCTCAAGAACGTTTTATGATTACTTACCCCATTTACCACCTAAGGGGTTGATTTTCAAAATCACAAAATATATGTTTGCCTATTTATTTAAAGACGAGCTCCTACGAAGTTTAAAGCTATAATGTCTATTTTATATTCTTTTTCCATAAATTTTCCATACAAAATTTGAACCCCATTTTCACCTTTTTAGGGGTTAAATCATGTAAATCGTGTTGGACTTTAAAATAAATAACATTTTCGCAATCACCACCCCATAAAATCTCAAGAACGACATCCATGTCGATTTTTGTGTTTACTTACCCCATTTACCCCCTAAGGGGTTGATTTTCAAAATCACAAAATATATGTTTGCCTATTTATTTTTAGACGTGCTCGTACGAAGTTTAAAGTTGTAATGTATATTTTATATTTATTTTTCCATACAAAATTTGAAACCCATTTTCACCCCTTTAGGGGGTTAAATCATGTCCACCGTGTTGGGCTTCAAAATAAATGTCATTTTCGCAATCGTCATACCAGAAAACCCCAATAACGACATCCATCTCTATTTTTAGGTTTATTTACACATTTCACCCCTATTTCATCGCCATAGGGGTTGAAGTACTAACAATATCAATATACGTTGCATTAGATTTTCTTCCTTAAGCCTTTACTATAAATTAAGTGATTTTTACTTCGAAAATGAAGGATTTTTTTCTATACTCAACTTCATACCCCTTTTCACCCCTTCGGGGGTAGAATTTCGAAAAACGCTGAGACCCGTATTTATTAATTTTCAATCTTGAGCCTAAACACAAAATTTGAAAATCCTAGCTTCAAAACTGAGGGACTTTCATACAAACTTTCATCCCTTATTTCACCCCCTCAGGGATGGAATTTTCAAAAATCCTTCCTTAGTGGATGCCTACACTGTATGAGGTATCTGTGTGCAAAATTTCAAGTCCCAAGGTCCAGCGGTTTGGGCTGTGCGTTGATAGATCAGTCAGTCAGTCAGTCAGTCATTCAGTCATTCAGTTTACGATTTTATATATTAAGATGTTACTTTAGTACAGTCTTTAAAAAAGTAGGATAAACGGCAGACAGGTGGAAGGGCGAACAGACGGACAGTTAATTTACAAATCTTAACCACAGCTACTTATGATGACTGAAAAACGTTTCAGCCACTCCACATTGCAAACTGGTTATATTAATTACTAAGTAGGAACTTATTCTTTGTTTATTCGTACGGCAAATAGTAGGTAATTGTATTAGAACCAGCCACCAATTTTTTATTGTAGTATTAGGTTGCGCCATCTCTTGACCGATAGTGGAACTAATTTTTTTTCTTAGGTTAGAATTTTTATTTGTTTTTTGAATTTCTAAAAAAGTGTGTTATATTGAGACATCGTTTTATTTTTCCTGTAATTTTTACATAAACTACTATCACATAGAATTATTTCAGATTTTTCTCTTTGCAAACTTCGGAGATAAGGGGGGGGGGGGGGGGGGGTTTACATTTTTCATCATAAGTCAAAAACTATGCGGCCTAAGAAAAAAGTAAAAAATGTTTTAAAATTTGCAAATAGCGCTCTTTCATATGATACCCCACATGCCCTAGTCACCTCACTTCAAATTTTTAAGACCCCTTTTCTTTAAAAAAATATTTTTTTATTTCTTTCTTATTTGCAAAATAGTTGGGCAAATGTCATCTTAAACTATTCCGAATTTCAAGTTGATACCATTAGTAGTTCTCGAGATATCGAGCTGTGACAGACAGACAGACAGACTGAGTGACACCATAAGGGTTCCTTTTTTACCATTTTGGTACGGAACCCTAAAAGAAAATTTACTCCTAGATATTTTGTCTGCTTCGTCTTCAACATGCAGTAAATGCATGTTATTAATAATTGACATATTTTTATTATTGATGATTATATTCTGTTGTTCCATAGGTTACCTGATGTGTTTCTCATTGCCGGCCAACTGGTCCAAGCTGATGGCTCCGTGGCCGCAAGACAAGATGACGGCTCGCTTAATAGGACTCAACGGGCTCAGGTGATTCAATATTATACATGAAACACCTCTTACAAGAACAAAAGACTATAAATATCTCAATACATAGGTAACCTACATTACGTTGACATTATGGTAATGATAGCTAAGACAGCAGTTCTTGATGGTCATCACGTAGAGTAGGACACGAACGACAGAAAGGTTCTGGAATGGCAACCGCACACTGGATGACGCTCTGTGGGTAGGCCCCCGACAATGTTGACCAACGATCTGGTGAAGGTCGCGGGAAGCCACTGGATGCAGGCGGTGTAAGACCGATCGTTGTGGAGATCCTTGGGGGAGGTCTATATCCAATAGTATGTCGTGCGGCTGATATGATGATAACGACGATATTGAAAGAAAAAGTTCCCGAGGAATAGAAAAATAACTGTTCACGAAAATAAAGTCGCGGGCGGCCGCTACGCTAGTATTAATTTAAATTTAAATAAATTAACGATTTTACAAATGGCTTCTTTGTTCACAGAACCATCTCAGCAATTTTCATCATAATATTTCATGCAATGATCATCACGGGTAATGTTGAAAATATGGACTTTGTTGAGGATGTAAGTCGGAATTCAATAATTTGAGATTTTTTTTATGTACGCTTTTTAGTATTTTATGATCGGGATTTATGTTTGGGTCTCTTCTTGTACTAGTTTTAAAAGAGCTCTATACGCATCGTTGAGTCATTTCGACAACATCACATCGGCTGCTTTACATCTATACTTTCAAGTTGTATCACTCCACTAGCTAGACTTGACCAATGTTTTTGCATTGTGAAAAGGTCAGATTTTTGGGGTCTGAGCGATGAGAGCCTCCCGGCGATGAGCAAAGGTTTTAAAGGGGGAATTCACTAGTCATTACTTAAGTGACCCGTTTGTTTGCTTAAATGATATATTAATTCGATATATCACCCACCTACAGACGAAGGCAGTTTAAGGATATTATAAACCAGTTATAATAATTTTATTTCTCTTGCAGTTACACATGACCCCCGCCTTGCAAGTGATCACTCAAGGCTTTAATATGGTAATGCAGACGTTTTTCTTCTTGTCGGGATTTTTGCTGGCGTTCCAGACGGAACGGTCGAACGAGAGGAACCCGAAAACTTGGCGATCGCTGCCGAAGGCGATATTACTCCGGTGGCTGCGGTAAACTCATCAAGCAAATTATTTTTTTAGAAATTCTAAGGGTGTGTCTTCACACAGTCGCTTTCCAGTTCCTCTTGCGCTTTTAAAAGAGGCATGCTTCAGGGCATGCAACAGCGCATACCCTATCTTCACAAAACACTTCAGAATTTGTAGGGCATACGTTTGACGTAAGACGAAGGGAATGGGAACGAGAAAACGACACGGTGTTGTCACACCATAATTACTGTTTTGCAATGACATTTGACAGAATGCTTTCATCAAAGGAGTGACACAAACGTTTGCAGATAGATACCTATCATACTGATTATTAGCGCTATCGCACACGGGCAACTTAGTCGCCCAGCAACTGTTTTATCTCTCACATGGTTTGTATGAAAAGTTGCCGACGACCGTGTCGCTTCGTGTGCGCGCTTCCATATAAACCCGTGGACTTGATGTGAGAGACAAAACAGTTGCTGGGAGACTAAGTTGCCTGTGTGCGATAGCGCTTAATTGGCATCGACTCACTGACGTCCATTATACAAAGTACGCGTACTTGTATAATGGACGTCAGTGCATCGACTGTATTACGAAAAATCTGGAATACGGCGAATCTGGAATAAATCAGCTCTATCAGAGCTGCAAAGCCCCTACCTTTCATATAAAAATAATCTAATAAATAGTTACGACACTGGTAATGATATCATTTCCTACGATTACGGTCGGTGTGGATGGGCATCACATCAGACTGCCGCTCACAGTTTCACTTTATGTCACTTGAACAAGCTGATTTCTGAACCTTTTTTGGTCAAACAACATAAAGATAAATTCATGCAATCAATTTACATCAACATTATATTTTTTTATCATTATCACACATCGATATTATATTATATTTTCTTTTGCAGGTTAGCCCCGGTGCCTTATGTCATAGTTCTCTACAGCGTCACTTGGTTCAAGTTCACTTCTCCTGGTCCCTTCTGGGAGGTAATCAAGTTCGTTTTAGGGTTCCGTACCAAAATGGTAAAAGGGACCTTTATTGGTACGACTCAGTCTGTTTGTCCGTCTATCGCAACTAGATATTTAAGAACTACTAATACTATCAAGTTGAAATTTGGAATAGTTTCAGATGACGTTTGCCCAACTTTTAAGAAGTACTAGGAGTACTCCTAAAAACAAATAAACAAACGAAATAAAGTCCCAATCTTATATATTTCTCTATACAAAATTTGAACTCCGATTTCACCCCTTTAGGATTTTAATCATGTCTAACACGTTGGACTTCAAAATAAATGCCATTTTCGCAACCAATATCCCATAAAACCTCAATAACGCCATCCATATCGATTTTTTCCGTTCATTTGCCCGATTTATCCCCTAAGGAGTTGAGTTTCAGAAAACCACGAAGCACGTGCTTACTTACTTGTTTTTAGAAATACTCCTACGAAGTTTCAAGCCAACATGTCTATTTTTTATTTTTTTCCACACAAATTTTGAACCCCTATTTCACCCCTATAAGGGTAGAATTTCCAAAATATATTTCTTAGTGGATGATGTTACGGAACAGTGCGCGAGTCTTATATACCATTTATATAAAATGGCCTCGGAAAATCGACCTTGGAGGGAAAAAACGATCTATACATATAAATAAAGCATTATTATAGAACGTCCCTTTATTTACCATTTGGCAAACAAATAGTTTATAACCTGGCTTAAAACATAGAATTACTGAACTTTTTATGCTGCTGTTTGATGGTTCCCTAGAGACTTTTCGAACGTGGATGAACGAAGTTGCGAGCGGAAGCTAATTTTTAATAAATGAGTAACCTTTATTAGTAAAACAACGATACAATACATGTTACATTGCAGAACTGGGTGAACCACGAAGTTAAAGACTGCCAACGAAACTGGCCTGCCATCTTGTTCTTTTCCCAAAACTACGTGGACGGCCTGATGTGTAGCTTGCACTTCTGGTAAGACCAACATCAATTAAATAAAATTGACCTGCTGCATGTAGGAAGTTTGAGAAATAAATTTAAAGGCATATAAACCTAAATATAGGATTTCGAAAAGCAGGAACATAAATTTTCTTCGAACATACTCGTATACATAAATTTAAGTTTAAATTAGAGCTTTGGAGTCTTCTACTCCACATAATAGTAGGTCGGTACCGCGCCCTTTTCTTAGAAGCAAAGTAACAAACAGTGATGTTCCATTATGGTAAGGTGGACGATGCCTCAAAGTGGTAAACAATAATAATTGACGCGTTTTACCAGCTGCTAGTTATCTTTGTGATGGTTATTCCCTAGTTTTACCAAGAAACTCCACTAAATTCTTTACCTTTCTTTATTCAGGTCGACGGCAGTTGACTTCCACATGCATATCTTAGGGCTGACAATCCTGTACGTCTCGCCGACCAAAAGAATCCGGAATTCATTGCTGTGGATGGTACTGATCATCGGCTTTGTCTTGCCGGGCATCGAGACCTACGCCAAAGACCTCAAAGGCGCCATGATAATAATACCAAAGTAGGTACCTGCCAATATTGACCTCCACTACGGATCTTTTATCAACTCTTAAGATATGGATAGTGTATCTGGGGGCACGGTAGTGCCCCCGCCAAGACGAGGAAGCGAAGCGCAAGGGCACTACCTACCTTTTCTCGAAGCGCTTCGTCGTTTTTTTAACCCTCATATCTTGGGTTTGGAGTATATTAGATAAACGAAATTCTTGGAATGTGATGTCAGTAGCAAACTTATTAAATATATAAAGTTTGAGTTGTATAGCTTTTATAATATAGATTTTATCGATATCTAAAAACCCCCGATTTCGTCACTGACTCACTCATGATCATCAAAATTCAATGGGTACTTCCAGAAGTCCTAGAAAGCTGAAATTTGGTATGTAAGCTAGCATTAGGACACTACCAACAAAAAAATTATGAAATTTGACTTTAACCCCCCAACCGCTTAACCCTCATAACTTGGGTTTGGATTATACCAGAAGCACATAATTCTCAGAATATGATGTCTGTAGTAGACTTATTAAACATATAAAGTTTCAATTGCATAGCTCTCAAACTTTACGTCAAAACTTACTGATAATCATCAAAATTCCTAGGGTACTTCCTGAAGTCCTAGAAAGCTGAAATTTGGTTTGTAAGCTAGTGTTAGTACACAAACTGCAAAAAAATTATGAAACTTGAAACTTTTACCCCCTAACCCTTTAAACTAGGGGAAGTTTGTATGCGACTTCCGCAAATTTTGATGCTGGAGGTCTGAAAAAATGGGGCATATAAAGCTGAAAAATCTTTAAATATTTAGTAATTATTATTAAATCACTGTTCAAGTAATGGAAAAAAGTAGTTATAAAAAAGATATTGTGTTCATTTCAAAACTACTTTTTTCATTCTACTCTATTTTGTTATTTGCACTGTCACATTCTGCGTTAAAGAGCAAAATAATATCACAGCATAAATGAAATAGTTCTACCACAGAATAAAATAAATAACAGTACAAGTACTGGTTGATGGTGATCGAATTTTACACGATTTTAGACCACAATTCTGACCCCACCTTGCTTTTTCTGTTTATGGATAGTTACTTACAAAAAGAAATTAAATCCCACCAAAATCATTTAAGACCTCGCACTGTCAAAAAGTTATCAGATCTCATGTAGAGCCAAGCTTCTAACTCTACGCGCCCTAACTCTGCAAGCCCTCACTTCAAAAACTCTACACCCGTCTGATAACTTTTTGACAGTGCGAGGTCTTGGCAACATTATTCATGAAAATGATTTTGGTGGGATTGAATTATCAATGCTTAGTAAAATGACTTGTGAATAAGTCCCATTATTATTGGAGTCAAGTGGAAGACAAGAATAATACTTAGCCTAGAATAATTACTAGCCTTCTGTAGTTCATCTAGCTAAACAGCTTAATAATCACAATTGCAGATGAAACGGTATCGTTGACTTTAGGATAGTTCAGTCCAAATTGATCCGCTATCCACCAGTCCGTCTCCGGACCCCTCCAGAAAGAGTGCCCCTGTACTCGATAGGTAGAACTAGCTTTTTACCCCCTAGCCTGCCCACCAAAACACAATATATATCGCGTGAATTATAGCGTTTTATCGACACTTAATTGTCAAAACCCATTGCCTTTTAACAGTTAAATATTATGATAAATCGCTGTACCATATCGCTTTTCGGTGGTCATACAGGGGGACAGGGCCTATTTCCTTTATCCCCCACCTCTCCCCACCACTGGGGATATCGAGAAAAAAGTTGTTTTCCTATACACATTTCTTCTCGATATTATAGTTTAGGCAAAGGGAACAGGCCGCTTTCTGCCATGGTTACCTATAGATTAGGGGGTCATAACAAAGTTGGCAACGATCACGTAAGTGGCTGACTTTGGGTTCACAGGATGGAGAGGCACTCTCTGATGCTAAATATGTCGGTCTGTTTGCGTGAAGTGGTTGCGTTCTTTTTATATGCAGGCTGAAAAATGTGTTATCGTTACCAAAAAAAAAACGATAACGTAAGTGGCTGACAATAGTACAGCAAGTAAGTACTAGTTATACTCACGTGTATTACGGAAGGACTGAACAAAATTCGGTTGCGTTATAGAGCCACGCCAGTTCAAAGATGCTTTATTGTTACCAAAAAATAACGATAAGGTAAATGGCTGACAATAGTAAGTACTAGTTGTACCTACTCACGTGAACTGTGTAAGGACTGAACTGTACTAGTTATAAAAAGAACGCAACCACTTCACGCAAACAGACCGACATATTTAGCATCAGAGAGGGCCTCTTCATCCTGTGAACCTAGAGTCAGCCACTTACGCGATCGTTACCAAATTTGTTATGACCCCCTAATATACTAGCTTAACATAACCATGGAAAAAGTATACATATTTATTAATCTATACATTTTGCCTACGAATAATATAATGCCCCAGGTACTGAAATTATTTCATATCTTTCAGTCTCACGCAGATGGAGAACATAGTCGCAGACAAGACATTCACGCATGTATACAAACGGTCACATACGAACATCCCCAATTTCATGATTGGCATGCTATTGGGAAGCTTTGTGTACAACTGGCAGAAGAATCCAATTGACGTCAGCAAGTATCAGGTATGCTAACGCGACCCTATTACCGCGAAATGAAACGAAAAACAACTCTTGAATAATAATTGGTCTGTGACTCGCGATGATCGGAAGATGATCGTCGTTAAACTTGGAAAAGCATAACCGTATGATTTTCACTACTACTAAATTATAACATCGTTTTGAAAAGTCAAATCCATAGATTTCATAACTTCAGAAAGTTTTATCGCTTCCAAAAATGAAACTTTTATTAAAGGAAGCTTGTCTTTAATCAAAATAATTTCTGACCATAAAGTACTTACCTAACCCCTGATGTGGGGGCGTTCTAAAGCACCATTTTACGTATTTTGTAATTTTGTGGCAAGACAGGGAGTGGAGTGGGTGTAAAAGGTGGCTTGACCTATATGTATATTTGAGTAAAATAAATAAGACCATTATTAAATTTTAGATTTTAAGCATTCACAATGCTATTATAATATAGATATCTACATATTAATTTAAATAATATATAGGCATCAGAAAAAAATCGACTCATCATCGAGCTGAGAAGCATCTGGTGGCGACTCAATTTGTTTTCTAATATTACTTAAAAAGACTATAACTCGTTATCCATAAACTTCGACAAAAAATATCTCCAATTGAAAATACACTCGTTAATCTATGAAATAATTTTATTTCAGAAATACACCATTTTATACTGGATGCTACTACCAGTTCTGATGTGTGTGTCGTTTGCGAACGTTATTTTACTGTGGAGTAAAGACGGTCGCGGAGACATCAGCACCCGTCTGCTGTTCGCTCTCTTACGGAACCCCGCCTGGGGTGTGACGCTAGCCCTCATCACTGCCGGCATGATATACCAGGTGGAAAGTAAGTTTGTAGAAGTAGGAATTAATTAAATAAAATAAGTTTCCAGATAAAGTGCTGTTCTGGAAATCGCAGTGACACTTTCTCTTGTAATGTCACAAATAGAATTAGGTGACTAATGTTGGCTGCAGTTGCAAAACTTGGTGACCAGCTGCAGAGATACTACCTTTTAGCTCTAGCACATTACATTCTTACCGTTAGAATCAAAATTTGGTGTGTCTACACCTATTCGCTTTCCCGTTGATCTTGCCCTTTCATCTAACGAATGCCATACCTGAAGCACCCTAAAACATGCAGAAGCGCATGCCCTATACTTCTCAAAAAAGCGTCATAATTTGAATGACATGATTGGCATAGCATGCTATGCGTTTGACGCAAGATGAATTGAAAGTTTTGACTTTCATCTTTGGATGAAAGATGAACGTGAAAGAAATCTGGTATGGACATTAATTTATTTATAAGAGACATATCATATAATATAAGGAATAAGATAGAAATCTATTCCGCTGTACCATAGAAACTAAAATAGTACTAGAGCGTAAAACCCCTGCTGGCGGCGCCAGGAGTCAATCGACCGAAAAACCAAGTATTTTCTAACGCCATGATCGAAAGGGAAACAAAACAAAGGTTAATAATAAAGGTACCTAAAGTTTGTTGTGGTTATCCTTACCAGATCTAATAATGAGATTTACTGACTTTTTCCCTGACTTTTTAGTAAATTTCATGACACATTCTTAATTTTTTTGACGTTTGAAATTTTTTCTCACCAATATGATTAACAAATTATGTGTTTTCATTAAGTACCTACTTACACTTTTTGAGATTTCAAAAATCCCTGACAACAACAGTTTTTCCCTGTTTTCCTGACAGATGCCTCAAATTACTGACATATCAGGAAAATTTCTATCATCTGGTAACCCTGGTTGTGGTGCGCATTCTAAGCCGGGCCAGCTTTCCATTTCATGCTGGAGTGGTCAAAAACCTTTTAACTATAGTTCTTCTGCTTCTTATTTTAGTTTTGGCAATCTACTTTCCTCTTGGAAGTAATTTCTACCAGTGTCAAGTGTTGAATAGTTCAGTGGTAGATTGTTTCAGTATACATTAAAATGTGAGTGCATCGCATTCCAATGCTGCTTGGAGCATTTGGCACCAAGTATATCAAGACAGTTTACTCGGTAAGGTCAGCCGAGGTAGCCACCACTACAATAAAAGTCTGAGCTTCACACAATCAAGATCGCGCCTATTTCAATTATCCCACATATTGTTCAGTTGCGTAGAAACTTGTACCACAAAACTGCACCAATTTTAAGACACAATATCCACTATGAATCAATTTGCGAATAATTAAAATAGTCACCAAACCGAACCCGACAAAATGGCGCCAAAAACTTTAACTATAGTTACTGTTGTCTGTCCTCGGCACAGAGGTGGCGCTGTACCGACGCGTACTGGAGTGGTCAGGCTGGGTACCGCTCGCGAGGCTCACGTACTGCTCCTACAACGTGCACCCGGGGGCTATTGTCCGGTGGCTTATAGGATCCTCTCTCACGCTTTTCACTGGATCAATGTTCCACATAGTAAGTATCGGAGACTTTTAAAATACGGTTGTCGAATGCCTGCGCACTTTCAATTTTATTTAAATTAGGTAGGTACTTTAGGCATACCATTTTAAACTTACCTATTAGGCCCAACTGATTTAGACGATGACAGACGAGTCGTGACTTCATCAAATATAGGGTGTGGGTGATATGACCCATCAACATCAACGCACAGACCAAACCGCTGTAAATATTTATTTGCCACTTACTGTCGCCTACTCAAATAATTATCCTTCTTATTTTATTTTCAGAACTTGATTGTAACAGGCGTGGTGGGTATGTCGTTTGTGATGGCGGTTGCGCTGTGGCTACTCGTAGAGGCTCCCTGCACCAACATCGTCATAAAACTGTTCCCGGAGAAGCGATCAAGTCTGCATGCCAGCACCATCAAAACAGAATAAAGTTCCTTCAAGCTGGACTTATTGCAATAAATTAAGCCTAGACTGAAAACCTGATCTTGAATCTTTATTTTTTTTTTAATTTTGGAACCTTCGACTACTAGCGCATGCGGAATATCAAATAGCGTCTCGAAATTCGACTTGCACCTTCATTATATTTTTACGAATCTTCCGCCGAACGTCCATCACACCTAAAATATAAAAAAAATATTTCAATTTATAAATAATTATTTTCTTTTTAGGGTTCCGTACCCAAAGGGTAAAAACGGGACCCTATTACTAAGACTCCGCTGTCCGTCTGTCTGTCTGTCTGTCTGTCACCAGGCTGTATCTCATGAACCGTAATAGTTCACAGATGATGTATTTCTGTTGCTGCTATAACAACAAATACTAAAAATAGAATAAAATAAATATTTAAGGGGGGTTCCCATTAAACAAACGTGTTTTTTTGCCGTTTTTTGCTCGATATCAATAACGACAACAGTTAGACAGTTTAAATTTTCACAAATGATGTGTTTATGTTGCTGCTATAATAAAATAATAAAAAATACTAAAAACAGAATAAAATAAATATTTAAGGAGGGCTCCTATACAACAAAAGTGATTTGTTTTTTGTTTTTTTTGGTACGGAACCCTTCGTGCACGAGTCCAATTCGCACTTTGCCGGTTTTTCTATTTTTGCAATAACAAAATCGGGATTCCCAAAAAATCACAAAACGCGTTGATGTCTTTTATACGGGAGCCGCGATTTTTGTAGGGACTTAAGAGGCTGTTTTGCTCAGAAGTTCCCCGGTTTATGAAAATAATTTAAAACTCCTTTGTTTCTTATCCGATTTCATATTTTAAAGCCATTTTTAAACTACTTCAAAAAAGGAGAAAATTATCAATTCGACTGTTTTTTTTTATGCATGTAGGTGTGTTCTTCGATATCTCCTCGAATTGTGAACCGATTTTCAAAATTATTTATTTATTCGAAAGGGAATAGATGGTCCTTTTAATTTTCATACTAATCTGTTAAGTAGTTTTCAAGTAATCCTGAAAGAAAGAAGAAATCCTTGGTTAAATACTATGTTTTTGTATAAACTACATTGACGACTTCGTCGTTTTTTTAAAAAAAATTTAGATTAACATTTTTTTGTTGGGAAAGGGATACCTTAAGGCCGTTGTACTAGCAAAACGTGGTTTTTAGTAGGTTTTCATTCTCTATCTCCTCTTTATTTAATGAATATTAAAACAAAGTAAATATACCATAAGAATCTTCAACATTTTGCCTATCGATTCCACGATTAACATTTGTTAAAAATATTTTACATTATGCCAAAAATATCATAAATAAAATCGACTAACACTTTTGTTTCTGTGCATCTCCTCCGTAACTACGAGTCCTATGGAAATCTCGTTACCACCAATCGATAGAGGAGAAAAAATGCTACAAATTCCACGAAAGAAATTTTCGAAAAGACCATTTATGGGATTTTCGCGACAATTTTTCAAAAATTCAGATACATTTTTGATAGAGGGTGCCCTCGAGGGGAGCGGGCGGCAGACCGCCACCGGCGCTCGGACGGGGAACACGTATCGCTCATGCTCCCACTGACAGCTACACAGTTCTCTATGTCTCGCTCGTTTGTTTTAGCCTTTGGGGAACATGCATCAATTTTTTTTCTATCAAAATCAAAAGTATAATGCGTGAGAGAATCAACTGTAAAATTAAAACTTTTCTCTTGTGTTTTTTTCTCGTGATATAGTTACTTGAAGTTAGCACGCAGCAGCACCCGCCGAAAACGCTCTATACAAAAAGGTCAACATATGTGACGTCACTCGTGTCACGTTTCAGTGCATTAGTATGGAGTTAGCCAAGAATTTTCAAATATCTCCCTAAATATTGCGTTTAAGTACATATGTGTCATACAAAATATTATTTCTTATTTGATGTTCTATCCGACTGTTAAGTGCATTATATCCGAAAACGAAAAAAAAAATTCGTTATTTTCCCTTGTGTGATAAAACTAAAGTAATACATTTTATTATTTATTTTTCTGTTCCATCATGTTTTTATACGTGTCCGCAGCGATCAAGCTCAAATTTATCAAAATCGGTGACTTATGCATGTTCCCTATTATGTTTTGAAAATTCATTTCGAACTGAAGGACTATTACAAAAAAGCATCGCGATAAGCGTACGATATTCGTCCAACACCGTGGCACTATTTCCTCACCAATAAGGTTCAATATCAAGTAAATTGAACGACGAATTGCGTCCGACTATCGGTTTCTTTTTTGTTTTGTAATAGGCCCTCTGATGCATTATTTTGCCATAGATATAAAAATTACGCGTAAGGACGGTTAGTATAAAATACCTACCTATTGAATACTATATATGAGTCTTCAAATCAAACATTTGTAGGTAATAAATCACACGACTGTGAGTTAATTTATTTCACTATAACTTTTTAAAAGCCTGAACTGAACAGATTTGAATGCATGCAGGTAGGGTATAGGTAAGAATATTTATACCATCCTGCCCCCCCTAGCATGACCATTGACCAGTGACCACTGAAACGCCATAATAATATACATTTATTACTTTTAAGGACAAGGGTTTTGACAGTCAAGTGTCGATAAAACGCATCACGCGATCTATAGGCTGTCCCAATACTTTGCCTCATCCAGGAATCGAACCCACCAAATATATTTTTACGATACCAATCGATAGGGTTTCTCATCAGACCCCCTAGTCAAAGTAATATTTGCAAATCGTTATCGCTTCGCTTTTGAAACTGTATGGAAATGACATAGGGTACGTTCAGATGACAAGCGCTCAACGCGCGGTAATTTTTTTCAGATTCAATAATTTGGTATAATTCGATGGATTCGAATTTGGATTCGATAATATAAGCGCGCATTGACGCGCGCTGACAACAGTCGAGCGCTAGCGCAGCGTTCAACGTGCACTTTATCAAAACTCGCGTTAAGCGCTTGTCATGTGAACCTGCTCTTAAGGTTTCGTTAACAATCTAATTTTAAAATCATATGTTAATGTAAGTAAGTAATCGAATTTAAGAATCAAACGAAAAATGTAAGGATTATAGTCTTAATTCATACATTTTTCGGAGTGAAGTGATAGCGAAAATTTTAATGTGACATTTGGCTACAGGCTCTGGATTATTAGCACGTTTTAGGGTTCCGTAGCCTAAAAGCAAAAAACGGAACCCTTATAGATTCGTCATGTCTGTCTGTATGTCTGTCCGTTCGTATGTCACAGCCATTTTATTCCAAAACTATTAGAATTACACAGTTAAAATTTGGTAGGTACATGTATTCTGTGAACCGCATTACGATGTTTACACAAAAATAAAAGATAAGGGATTTATATTTTTAATATTATTATCTTAAATATATAAATCCCTTTATTTTATTAAGATTATTATCCCCATACATGGAACTGAAATTGAAAAAAATTTTTTCGTCTATGCGTGCGGGGTGTCTATTGTCTATAGATAGGTCTTTAAAACTCTCTCTCTCACTCTCTAATTTTTATTACTATTTAGACGCAGTGAACGCACACCAACTTAAAAAAGTTAGCCTGTTTTGTTTAGTACCTACTTACGTCAAAAGCTTTTTCATATTACTGTTGTTTATCCAACTTCATAATTTATAAAAAATATTTTATATTATTGAAATCTTTTAAACGGTCGTGATTTCAGGCCTCAAACTTCGTCAATCGATAATGGTTTTAGATTCTATGATATTTTTTTCGTAGTGGTTAGATTATAAAGTACCTACTATACTTACCAGAAATATTAATCTCCTCTGGTGATAATGTTTATTATTGCGTATACCTATTTTACCAACAAATACCAATATATTACACCATCAATAAACAAAATGTAGTTGTCAACAAAATTAGTAAATGCATTTGAATTGAATTGAAAAAACACGAAAAATGTAGTTAGTAGATAATCAAAATACATCCTTTCCGAAAAAAACGATTTTTTAAAATTATTTGGAAAAGGAACTAACACCATCATTTCAATGATGCCATACAATAGTCTGCGCGCGACGCGATCACTATAAAAAAACCTTTGAAATAAATTCAAAAAATTCAAAATTCAAAAAATCATTTATTCAGTCTAGGCTGTTACAAGCACTTGTGAATATCATAGAAGCTACCCCATCGGTTCGCAAACCCTAAGCGGGAGACCTTGTAACGAGAAGAACCGGCAAGAAACTCGTAAAGGGCTGCTTTTTTCTCCCTGTATATTTCATACAGTCGTCAACATTTAAAAATGACCTCCACATTTAAAGTGAGGTCATTTACACAATAATTAACAAAAGTTTACACGCAATAGGTAGGTTGAAGTTAATTACCTACTATATAATGGATAGGTAATTGTGAGAGTAAATAACTTTCAACTAGTTGGGAAATCACTTTGTCTGCTACTCCTAAGTAGGCAATATTTACCAAAAAACACTTGATACAAGATATAAAAAATAATAATGAAAAAAACGCAATTCTTACAATTCAATATGCGTTAAGATCGGTACTCAGAAGCAGACCCATTCCCACTGGCAGCATCCGTTCACGAGCATGACGCATGAACCAGCCATCGTTTCGCTCAACCATATTTGAGGGAACGTAACGACCCGCCTCACACGACACCACCGCAGAAATGTTTAAAGTGAGCATGACCATAAGACGTACCTAGTTACGAGTATAAGTACTATGCAAAATGTGAAAAAATCGGTTGGCACTCCGGGAGTGCCGGCAGAAGTGGAAACTTGAATATTAACGTTGTGCATTTTTGATATTTTGAAATTAGCGGCAAAGGATTAAAATTATTTCTTTCCTGTTACTATACAGTCACACAATTCAATCAGTTTGTAATTAGAGAAAAATTCTAAAGATTTTGCGCCAGTGGCCTTTTTAATTTCTACATGCACGCATTCTACGATTTAAACTTATAGTCACAGAGTATAAATAAGTATAGACTTTTCATCATCGAAGAGATCGCTGCTATTAGTTCCATTTTCAAAATTAGTGCGTTGCTGGTGACACAAGTGTTTACGTCTTAAAATGATGCGCTGCCATTTTCAACGCGCCCCGTAGAAAGAGATTACACTTGAAAATAGGGGATACTTCCGCCGCCAGCTGTCTACTCTCCATCCGTCACATCCGTCTCACGCATTTTCTATCAGCCACGTGATTCTTACTGACGCGAGTTTAGCATTTTTTCCCCATTACAAAAAGCGTACAACACCGCTAAAGAAGTTTTCACTTCAAAACAGTAAAATAACTAAAACATGAAACAGACTTGACTTCAAACATAATTTAATTTTAATATAAATTGCGGCTGATTGATTGAACATTGTTGATTTCTTGTTTTTTTATAAAACAATTTACCTTCAATTTACCTACATAAAATTAAAATTTAATATTTTAACAATGCCATGCTGCCGTGTCTCCAACTTTCTATGGTCCGTGAATTTTGGCCAAGCTTTGTGTAGGTTACGCATTAGTTTTCAAAAATTTTAATAGATGTCGGTAATAAATTACATCTTAGTTTTTCAAATTTTTTAATAGATGTCGCTAATAAATGACTCGCGATGTAATGTGTAGAGGGTGGCAGGGTGAGGGGAGTCAAATCATTAGCTGTCACTTCACCAAGAGCCGCCTTAAGTGTAACACGTTTACATACCACAAAAAAGTTGAAAATAAAAAAGCTTTTTAGAAAAAAGAAAGACCTTCAAAAAACCTGAAAATAAAAACAGAAACTTAAATATACACATCAACTTTGTCTAGGGATACAGGTGTTATTTTCATACAAACGAGGTAACTTTGAAGTTTTGGTGTTCTGCCAGGGATGTACCGTGCTGTAATCTGATGATGGCCATCCAGGGACTGAATGGAGTAGATTCAGATTGCTATCACACCTAACTGATCTGATCAGCATTCTAAAAGATTAATGGGTCAGAGTTCTCGGTTTGAGGATTTCCATACATTTTCATGCTATTTTCGCGGTTTTTTTAAACATGTCCATTACGTTTTTAGAATGCTGGTCAGATCAGTTGTGTGTGTATAGCGATCTGAATCTCCTCCATTCACTCCCTGGATAGCCGTCATCAGATCACAGCACGGTACATCCCTTGCAGGAAACCAAGGCTTCAAAGTTACCTCGTTTGTATGAAATTAGCACCTGGTATCCCTGGACAGTTGATGTGTTTCCTTACCTCTAAAAAGCAAGAAATAATATTCAAATAAATTATATACGCTATATAATAATCAATTTTAATAAAAGCACGTCTTATGAAGTTGGGTGGGGCTGGAGTACAACTTCTTTTTAGGGTTCCGTACCAAAATGGTAAAAAAGGAACCCTTATGGTGTGACTCAGTCTGTCTGTCTGTCACAGCTGGATATCTCGAGAACTACTAATGGTATCAACTTGAAATTTGGAATAGTTTAAGATGATATTTGCTCAACTATTTTGCAAATAAGAAAGAAATAAAAAAAATATTTTTATTTACAACAGGGACTGAAAAGGGGTCTTAAAAATTTGAAGTGAGGTGACTAAGGCATGTGGGGTATCATGTGAAAGAGCGCTGTTTGCACATTTTAAAACATTTTTTTTTCTTAGGCTGCATAGTTTTCGACTTATGATGAAAAATGTAAAAAAAAAATACCGTTCCCCCCCTTATCTCCGAAGTTTGCAAAGAAAAAAATCTGTAACAATTCTATGTGATAGTAGTTTATGTAAAAATTACAGGAAAAATAAAATGATGTCTCAATATAAAACACTTTTTTAGAAATTAGAAAAACAAACAGAAATTCTTTAGTTTCACTACCAGTCAACAGATGGCGCAGACCTAAGAATGCTGACCTAAGAAAAAAAAAGTTCCACTATCGGTCAAAAGATGGCGCAACCTAATACTACAATCATTTTTCGGAGTGAAGTGATAGCGAAAATTTTAATGTGACATTTGGCTACAGGCTCTGGATTATTAGCACGTTTTAGGGTTCCGTAGCCTAAAAGCAAAAAACGGAACCCTTATAGATTCGTCATGTCTGTCTGTATGTCTGTCCGTTCGTATGTCACAGCCATTTTATTCCAAAACTATTAGAATTACACAGTTAAAATTTGGTAGGTACATGTATTCTGTGAACCGCATTACGATGTTTACACAAAAATAAAAGATAAGGGATTTATATTTTTAATATTATTATCTTAAATATATAAATCCCTTTATTTTATTAAGATTATTATCCCCATACATGGAACTGAAATTGAAAAAAATTTTTTCGTCTATGCGTGCGGGGTGTCTATTGTCTATAGATAGGTCTTTAAAACTCTCTCTCTCACTCTCTAATTTTTATTACTATTTAGACGCAGTGAACGCACACCAACTTAAAAAAGTTAGCCTGTTTTGTTTAGTACCTACTTACGTCAAAAGCTTTTTCATATTACTGTTGTTTATCCAACTTCATAATTTATAAAAAATATTTTATATTATTGAAATCTTTTAAACGGTCGTGATTTCAGGCCTCAAACTTCGTCAATCGATAATGGTTTTAGATTCTATGATATTTTTTTCGTAGTGGTTAGATTATAAAGTACCTACTATACTTACCAGAAATATTAATCTCCTCTGGTGATAATGTTTATTATTGCGTATACCTATTTTACCAACAAATACCAATATATTACACCATCAATAAACAAAATGTAGTTGTCAACAAAATTAGTAAATGCATTTGAATTGAATTGAAAAAACACGAAAAATGTAGTTAGTAGATAATCAAAATACATCCTTTCCGAAAAAAACGATTTTTTAAAATTATTTGGAAAAGGAACTAACACCATCATTTCAATGATGCCATACAATAGTCTGCGCGCGACGCGATCACTATAAAAAAACCTTTGAAATAAATTCAAAACAATTCAAAATTCAAAAAATCATTTATTCAGTCTAGGCTGTTACAAGCACTTGTGAATATCATAGAAGCTACCCCATCGGTTCGCAAACCCTAAGCGGGAGACCTTGTAACGAGAAGAACCGGCAAGAAACTCGTAAAGGGCTGCTTTTTTCTCCCTGTATATTTCATACAGTCGTCAACATTTAAAAATGACCTCCACATTTAAAGTGAGGTCATTTACACAATAATTAACAAAAGTTTACACGCAATAGGTAGGTTGAAGTTAATTACCTACTATATAATGGATAGGTAATTGTGAGAGTAAATAACTTTCAACTAGTTGGGAAATCACTTTGTCTGCTACTCCTAAGTAGGCAATATTTACCAAAAAACACTTGATACAAGATATAAAAAATAATAATGAAAAAAACGCAATTCTTACAATTCAATATGCGTTAAGATCGGTACTCAGAAGCAGACCCATTCCCACTGGCAGCATCCGTTCACGAGCATGACGCATGAACCAGCCATCGTTTCGCTCAACCATATTTGAGGGAACGTAACGACCCGCCTCACACGACACCACCGCAGAAATGTTTAAAGTGAGCATGACCATAAGACGTACCTAGTTACGAGTATAAGTACTATGCAAAATGTGAAAAAATCGGTTGGCACTCCGGGAGTGCCGGCAGAAGTGGAAACTTGAATATTAACGTTGTGCATTTTTGATATTTTGAAATTAGCGGCAAAGGATTAAAATTATTTCTTTCCTGTTACTATACAGTCACACAATTCAATCAGTTTGTAATTAGAGAAAAATTCTAAAGATTTTGCGCCAGTGGCCTTTTTAATTTCTACATGCACGCATTCTACGATTTAAACTTATAGTCACAGAGTATAAATAAGTATAGACTTTTCATCATCGAAGAGATCGCTGCTATTAGTTCCATTTTCAAAATTAGTGCGTTGCTGGTGACACAAGTGTTTACGTCTTAAAATGATGCGCTGCCATTTTCAACGCGCCCCGTAGAAAGAGATTACACTTGAAAATAGGGGATACTTCCGCCGCCAGCTGTCTACTCTCCATCCGTCACATCCGTCTCACGCATTTTCTATCAGCCACGTGATTCTTACTGACGCGAGTTTAGCATTTTTTCCCCATTACAAAAAGCGTACAACACCGCTAAAGAAGTTTTCACTTCAAAACAGTAAAATAACTAAAACATGAAACAGACTTGACTTCAAACATAATTTAATTTTAATATAAATTGCGGCTGATTGATTGAACATTGTTGATTTCTTGTTTTTTTATAAAACAATTTACCTTCAATTTACCTACATAAAATTAAAATTTAATATTTTAACAATGCCATGCTGCCGTGTCTCCAACTTTCTATGGTCCGTGAATTTTGGCCAAGCTTTGTGTAGGTTACGCATTAGTTTTCAAAAATTTTAATAGATGTCGGTAATAAATTACATCTTAGTTTTTCAAATTTTTTAATAGATGTCGCTAATAAATGACTCGCGATGTAATGTGTAGAGGGTGGCAGGGTGAGGGGAGTCAAATCATTAGCTGTCACTTCACCAAGAGCCGCCTTAAGTGTAACACGTTTACATACCACAAAAAAGTTGAAAATAAAAAAGCTTTTTAGAAAAAAGAAAGACCTTCAAAAAACCTGAAAATAAAAACAGAAACTTAAATATACACATCAACTTTGTCTAGGGATACAGGTGTTATTTTCATACAAACGAGGTAACTTTGAAGTTTTGGTGTTCTGCCAGGGATGTACCGTGCTGTAATCTGATGATGGCCATCCAGGGACTGAATGGAGTAGATTCAGATTGCTATCACACCTAACTGATCTGATCAGCATTCTAAAAGATTAATGGGTCAGAGTTCTCGGTTTGAGGATTTCCATACATTTTCATGCTATTTTCGCGGTTTTTTTAAACATGTCCATTACGTTTTTAGAATGCTGGTCAGATCAGTTGTGTGTGTATAGCGATCTGAATCTCCTCCATTCACTCCCTGGATAGCCGTCATCAGATCACAGCACGGTACATCCCTTGCAGGAAACCAAGGCTTCAAAGTTACCTCGTTTGTATGAAATTAGCACCTGGTATCCCTGGACAGTTGATGTGTTTCCTTACCTCTAAAAAGCAAGAAATAATATTCAAATAAATTATATACGCTATATAATAATCAATTTTAATAAAAGCACGTCTTATGAAGTTGGGTGGGGCTGGAGTACAACTTCTTTTTAGGGTTCCGTACCAAAATGGTAAAAAAGGAACCCTTATGGTGTGACTCAGTCTGTCTGTCTGTCACAGCTGGATATCTCGAGAACTACTAATGGTATCAACTTGAAATTTGGAATAGTTTAAGATGATATTTGCTCAACTATTTTGCAAATAAGAAAGAAATAAAAAAAATATTTTTATTTACAACAGGGACTGAAAAGGGGTCTTAAAAATTTGAAGTGAGGTGACTAAGGCATGTGGGGTATCATGTGAAAGAGCGCTGTTTGCACATTTTAAAACATTTTTTTTTCTTAGGCTGCATAGTTTTCGACTTATGATGAAAAATGTAAAAAAAAAATACCGTTCCCCCCCTTATCTCCGAAGTTTGCAAAGAAAAAAATCTGTAACAATTCTATGTGATAGTAGTTTATGTAAAAATTACAGGAAAAATAAAATGATGTCTCAATATAAAACACTTTTTTAGAAATTAGAAAAACAAACAGAAATTCTTTAGTTTCACTACCAGTCAACAGATGGCGCAGACCTAAGAATGCTGACCTAAGAAAAAAAAAGTTCCACTATCGGTCAAAAGATGGCGCAACCTAATACTACAATAATAATTGGTGGCTGGTTCTAATATAATTACCTACTATTTGCCGTGCGAATAAACGAAGAATAAGTTCCTATAAACAGTTTGCAATGTGGAGTGGCTGAAACGATTTTCAGTCACCATGAGCAGCTGTGGTTAAGATTTGTAAATTAACTGTCCGCCTGTTCGCCCTTCCACCTGTCTGCCGTTTATCCTACTTTTTTAAATACTGTACTAAAGTAACATATCCAAATATATTTATGACTAGCGGCCGCCCGCGACTTCGTCTGCGTAGACAGTTTTTTGCTATCCCTCGGGAACTATAAGTTTTTTCTAAGTAGGTAAGGATTGTACGGAACCCTCGGTGCGCGAGTCCGACTCGCTCTTGACTGGTTTTTTTACTCTAAAAGCCCCACCCGACTTCATAAGACGTGTTTTATTAAAATTGATACCCATGCATATATAGTTATTTGAATATTATGTCTTGCTTTTTAGAGGTAAGTGACAGTAAGTATATTTAAGTTTCTCTTTTTATTTTCAGGTTTTTTGAATGTTTTTCTTTAAAAAAGAATTTAGATTCAAAACGTCATACAGCCGCTCCGTGGGTAGGCCCCCGATAAGGTGGACCGACGATCTGGTGAAGGTTGCCGGAAGCCACTGGATGTGGGA
Organism: Agriphila geniculea; assembly: GCA_943789525.1. Lineage (NCBI taxonomy): Eukaryota > Metazoa > Arthropoda > Insecta > Lepidoptera > Crambidae > Agriphila > Agriphila geniculea. The sequence goes on along the minus strand of OX038869.1, from coordinate 21,543,501 downwards.
AGCGCAGGACCGATCGTCGTGGAAATCCTTGGGGGAGGCCTATACCCAGCAGTGGGTGTCGTGCGGCTGATATGATGATGATGATACACCATACATTCAAATCTGTTCAGGCATTTAGAAGTTATGGTGATGAAATAAAGAAACTACTACCATATTTTTTTTACTCTCATTTAATCACTAGAAATCTATGATTGAAGGGTAACTATAGTTAGGAAAATGTAATAATGTGAGGTTTGTGAAGTAGTTACAAGTACATTATAATACACTTTTATACTAATTATAAACTGTTCGTCGGTGAATGAAGACTCCACTGCAGAGGAAGAGGCGTAACACCACATCTCCAGTCAGCCCGTGACCACGGCCGATGCAAATCGGTCCAAACGTCGGAAAAGGTAGGTGTTTAAGCCGGGGATTGAAATACCGTTAAAAAAAACGATACAAAAAAATACCGTTAAATCATTTTATCGGTAAATTTACCGGTAAAAATAACGTATTTTTTACCGGTAAATTTACCAATATAATTACCGTTAAATAAAAATCGGTAAATTTACCAGTAAAAATAACGTTAAAATATTGTACCAGTATATTAACCGTTTCCTCGATATAAATTATTATTATTGGAGTTTGCGACTATATTATGAAAAATAATATCGGTATTAAAAAGGTAAAATTACGAGAAGATAGGTATACCTAAACAAGAAAATCAATCGCATAGAACTGACAACGTCGCATTCGCGGGCAGGTATTGGAATGAAAATAACGTTATTTTTTAAGTTATATATAACCTAGAAAAGTAAGGTTATTTATTGAATTTTAAAGTAACTATACAAAAATAACGTTATTTATTAAAATATCTTTAATGTTAAAAGTAACGTTTAAAAAGTAAGAAATAACGTTATCAATCCCTGGTTTAAAAACCTATGTTTTGTGATATCCTTACTATAATATTATAATTTCTACATGCACGCATTCTACGATTTAAACTTATAGTCACAGAGTATAAATAAATCTATGATTTCACCGAAGAGATCGCTGCTATTAGATCCATTTTCAAAATTAGCGCGTTGCTGGTGACACAAGTGTTTACGTCTTAAAGTGACGCGCCGCCATTTTGAACGCGCCTCGTAGAAAGATGGGCATACTTCCGCCGCCAGCTGTCTACTCTCCATCCGTCACATCCGTCTTACGCATTTTCGATCAGCCACGTGTAAGCGTACAACGCCGCTAAAGAAGTTTTCACTTCAAAATTGTCAACGCAGAAAAAGTCACGGGCAGTCGCTAGTTAATCTTATAAAGTTAAACAAATTCTCTGGTGAAAACGCAATCTTCAGTTTGGCCAATAAAAAGGCTGTTTTTTTTTTGCATTGTACAATCACTTCTAAAAATAAGAAGGTATAAGTATTATAAGAATAAAAAACCGGCCAAGTGCGTGTCGGGCCACGCGCCATAGGGTTCCGTAGTTACCTTATACCATACCATATTTAATACCACCTATAATTTTTCGTCTGTAAAAATAACTTTGTTTTTCACAGTGTTGGTATGAATGACAAAGTTATATTTGCGGTTTTAGAAAATGTGCTACGGTTCAAACGGTTGACTTTGAGAAAAAGTTGTCTTAAAAACCTTAATGTCATTTTTAAAGACCTATCTATAGACACCCAACACGTGTTGGTTTGAAGAAAAAAAATTTTTTCAGTTTCAGTTCTATGTATGGGGAGCCCCCCCCTTAATCTTTTATTTATCTTATTTTTGTATTAAATTCGTTAAGCGGTTAACAGATTTCAACTATGTAGTCTTAATACTTTCGGAATAAAATGGCTGTGACATACGGACAGACAGACAGACAGACAGACAGACATGACGAATCTATAAGGGTTCCGTTTTTTGCCATTTAGGCTACGGAACCCTAAAAAGGTATAATATATTACTGTAAATGTCCAAATCGACGGGTAAGTTTTTAATGTACAATGGTCTCTGTCGTTCCATTTAGTTTTCAGTCTTTCACCTTGTCTTTCACAGATAAATATGTTATATCTTTTTCACTCCTCTTGCTCAAAAAGTCCGTCATTGTAACGTACAAGCATAGAGTACATTATTATACCATTTATACCGTACAAGAGCTGGGATAAAATAGCATAATTACCAAAAAAAAAAAATTTTTTTCATGTCAGTGATAATTACCCCTAGGGGAAAAAGTTTTTTCTTTTTTAATGTTTGTCTATTACCAATGAACCTACTAAAACGAAAAAGTAGAATAATCACGTATAAAGACACTCGACTTAATACTATTTCTCATTTTTATTTTTGAAAATGGAACTAAAGCTTTGTTTACATTACGCCAGCAGCTCGGCCCAGCAAACATTTCAGTAGAAGTACATTACGTGGTGTGTTTGACGTTCTTTTAAAATCAACGAACATGCCAGGCAGTGTACCTACTTCTACTCGCTACTCGGCTCGGTCGTCTACTTGGAGCAATGTAAACATAGCCTAAAAGCAGCGATCTCTTCGGTGAAATCATAGACTTATTTTATACTCTGTGACTATAAGTTTAAACAAGAACCTTATATATTAGAATATGAATATAAGGTTCTTGAGTTTAAATCTTGAGCGCAGCGAAAATTTTTCTAAGTCTATGGTTTAAATCGTAGAATGCATGCATTGTGTTTCAGCTGCTACTACCGTAGATATCATAGAAATAGAATTTCAAAGAACAACAAAGTCAATAAACAGGTGATCCGAAAACGAATCAATACATTTTATATGAGAACGTAAAATATGACTTAGATTCATAAAATATGGCTATATTATGGCAAAGGAAATTAATAAACTATGTTCCATACTATTTTCTTTGTCGATAAACGAATAAATGTAGCTAAATTTGGTTTTAGAGAAATGTGTGGCAATATCTTATTTACCTTTGAAAAGTGTGATTACTAGGATTGTTTCTTTTTGTCACACCACAATTACTTAGAGTACAAGACACCATGGCTCCACGATACCTTTATTTTAAATTCTAATTAAGATAAAAACATATTTTAAACAAACTGTGATTGCTCATTTGCTAAGCGGAACGCTAGGGGTTCTTACTGTAAAAAATGTTGGCACATGTCACTTGATCCTTTGTCTCTTCTTTACATAGACCGTGTCCGTATGATGTTAACTTCTCTTTTCCACGCTTTGTTGGTCTTCTTGAGCGCAGCAAAAATTGTTCTATGTCTATGGTAGATATGAAAAAGGTACTCGCGCGAAATCTTTAGAATTTTTCTCTAATTATAAAATGATTGAATTGTGTGACTGTAAATAAGAAAAAAAATAATTTTAATCGTTGGCCGTCAAGCACAAATCAATTATTTAAATACTGTATGAAAAGTTTATGAAGTGGTGGAGGATAGAAAAACGAATGGATTCGTTTACGGAAGTATAAACTATTTAATATTGTATTTTATTTTCTCGCAATCGTAGTGAAAAGTAGAGTGTAAACACGACGCTTAAAACCCATTGTAACTCGGTTTCTATTTATTCCCTCGCTTAAGCTCGGGAATAAAACTACCTTCTATGCAATAAGTCATTTTAGCGTCTTGTATAACAATCTACAATTGTGACTCAACACCCAACCACGGTAAAAGGAGTTCTACCAATATTCTAACTTAGCACTTACGCTCGAAATGCGAGCCATACCTATGCGCCTTGAGTTCGGTCTGCACTCGGTCTGCAACGGTCGCGAATGCGCCGCAGTGACGAACGAACGGTGGTTTAGTATTTGTGATCAGCGAGCATGATAGTTGAATTACAATGACAAATTGCAACTATCAGTAGTTAATTCGGTAAATATTATAATAGTTTATAGTTCCTCTCGCTATCGCTTGTATCAAAACCGTTCTACCCTCAAATTTAACCAACTTTAAAATCTTTTTATACAATCTTAATGAAAAACTAGTTCCTCCGGGTCAAAATCGAGAAAAACTGAAAAAAGTTCAATATTTCTGAGATTTTTAACCGATTTAAAAAAAATGAGGAGGAGGTAATACAGTTAGTTCGTTTTGTAGATGGAATCAAAAGGGAGGCTGATATAACCTCTCTGAGTTTTCTTCCGCCAGTTTTTTGTCGAAGAGGTCCCAATAGGGAACATGCATCAATTTTTTTTTGTATCAAAATCAAAAGTATAATGTGTGAGAAAATCAACTGTAATATTAAAACTTTTCTCTTGTGTTTTTTTCTCGTGATATAGTTACTTGAAGTTAGCACGCAGCAGCTCCCGCCGAAAACGCTCCATACAAAAAGGTCAACATTTGTGACGTCACTCATGTCACGTTTCAGTGCATTAGTAGTATGGAGTTAGCCAAGAATTTTCAAATATCTCCCTAAATATTGCGTTTAAGTACATATGTGTCATACAAAATATTATTTCTTATTTGATGTTCTATCCGACTGTTAGGGTGGGTACTCACTTAGGTTCGCGAACCTCCGCGCTCCGCGAACCTGCACCGAAAAAATCGTTTATCCTCTGCTGGAACAGGGCGCCCAGGTGTGTACGTGAGCGAACACGTATGCGAACTTGGTTCGCACAGGTACACACTGTAGCCTAAGTAAAAATATTTGTTTTTGCTATGGATCACTGTTCGAGGTTCGCGGAGCGCGGAGGTTCGCGAACCTAAGTGGGTACCCACCCTTAAGTGCATTATATCCGAAAACGAAAAAAAAAAATCGTCATTTTCCCTTGTGTGATAAAACTAAAGTAATACATTTTATTTTTTATTTTTCTGTTCAATCATGTTTTTATACGTGTCCGCAGCGATCGAGCTCAAATTTATCAAAATCGGTGACTTATGCATGTTCCCTATTTGTGAACTGGTGATAGATTCGGTAGCTAGATCGTGTTTTCTAATTAACTTTTAACAATTTAACCTAATTATAATAATTAAAATCAGAACGTAGCTATAAAATAATTTAATAAACTTGAATCCATTTTTATAAAGTTCCGAGCGGGTAATTTCATATAAATATGAGCAGCCTTTTTGCCAGTTTTTGCTTTAGTCGTCCCGTGCCCACGGCCCCTAGAAAAATGTCGAAACGTCGGGATATCTAAAAAATCAACAAATCAAAACTAAACAATTCTAAAATAACATCTGAATTAACGAATATACGCGCTGTATGTAATCCGTAAAAAATTGCTAAATTTCTTATTTTGAAAAAATGATTTTTTTTTCAAAAAGTTCACTAGTGATTAAAATTAGAAATAGGTACTTTTTTCTATTTGGTAATAACAAAATATCAAACCATATTATAAATCGTATTTGTCAAAAATATAATTTAAAAGCTAAATGATTACCTATTTTGAAGTATTAGGCAATCTAACACGGTATCGCCATTAGTTTTATTTCTAAAATATAACATAAGTACAATCACAAAATTAGAAACAAGCTTAAGTAGGTATCAAGCAAACTTATACTTCATCTACCTACTTGATTTTGTTTCTAGTTTTGTAAATACAGATGCGCGCAGCCCTATCGTATGTTGACGTACCGCGCGGATCAAGTTAGGTATTTCAAGGACAGGGTCGAGTTAGGATACTGGAAGACTCCTTTTACCGTGACCCAACGTAGGCTCTCAAATATTTTTTTCTATGTATTATGGATAGGGATGGGTTTACTCCCGGAAATTTTCCAAAGTTCCGGAATATTTCCAATCGACTGGGAAAAAACCCGGGAATATTCCCGATGGCCGGGAAAATACTCATTTGACAATATTTGATCAAATTAAGTGATAAACGACTACATATTTCTATTGTATGTATGATCTTTAAGATTTATATCGATATTTAATTCATGTGAAGTGACTTTTTATAAAGGGAAACCACATTACGTTGAATTTTTACTTTAAAAGTTAATTTTAATAGTAGTTCCTAGGCTAGCTAGGCGCGGCGTGGTGGCACGTTTTTTCCATGAACATGTATGTAGCTCTAAAATCCAGCAGTAAAGTTCTGTAGTTACCTTATACCATACCATATTAATACCACTATCGTTTTTCGTCTGCCAAAATAACATTGTTTTTAATAGTGTTTGTATTAATGACAAAGTTATATTTGCGGTTTATATCTAAAACTCGTAACCATATCTCGTTCAAACCAATTTTCGTTGAAAAGATCTACAGCATATTTTTATTTTTCACCCTTTTATTATAAAAGGTAAAAGGGGGTGATGGATACACATTTTACAGCTTTGGAAGTGTATATATTTCAATCGGTTAACTTTGAGCAAAAATAGTTTTAGCACCTTCTATGTAATTTTTCAAGACCTATCTTTAAACACCCCGCACGGTTTGATGAAAAAAAATCAGTTTCGGTTCCATGTATTAGGAGCTGTGCTTAATATATATTTTTTATTTTGTGTAAAAAATCGTACAGCGGTTTACAGAATACATCTTTCTACCTACCAAGTTTCAATGGTGTAATCCTAATAGTTTCGGAATAAAGTACTGTGACATACGGACGGACAGATAGACAAACATGATGAATCTGCATGGGCTCCGTTTTTAGCCATTAGGCTACGGGAACCCTAAAAAAGTGCGAGGAAGTTGCGTGGGGACCCTGGCAAGCCGGACGACCGACGGACGATATTCTGCTACTTTTTTTGTTGATTAATTCATCTAAAATCATCAGTAATAGCATATGTCACTTGCATATGAAGCGAAGCCATCAAGAGATATGGAGATGGAGAGGAGCTCGCCCTTTCTCTTGATGAAGCTTTTGACAGGGTGTGGCATGATAGTCTTATTGGCAAGCTTTCATCATATGGACTTCCTACCATGTTTGTATGTCTGGATATCAGAATTCATGAGGGATCTATCGATTCGAGTTGTCATTAATGGCTGCTCGTCCGACCAGTTGGCTATCAATGCTAGCGTCCCTTAGGGATCAGGAAGTACTCTCCGAAACGCTATTCCTGCTGCATATTAGTGATGCCTGGTATTTTGGGGTACGCTGATGACAGCACTGTTGTAGAGAGCTACATATCTGATGCTCGAGCCGGTGCAGAACAGGTCCAATGTCTTAGGGAGGAGATATGGTCAGACGCATGAACCTATCGTTGTAGGTAGTTCCGACTGGGGCAAAGCCAATGTGGTCAGGTTCAATCCGTCAAGAACCCAGGCGTGTCTGTTATGTGCTAAACGGAGTCATTTCGATCTAACTCCATCTTTCTGAGGTATATCTGTGCCGATTACTAAACAACTAGAGCTTCTCGGCATGTCATTGACTCCAACACTCAATTTTGTGTCTTTCATTGAGAGTAAATCACAATTAGGTTCTGGTAAAGATGAGAAAGTACCTACTTCACGCTGGAACAGCTGCTTAATCTATACCTACCAAATGCAAGTTTGATCGTGTATGGAGTACCTACTGCTCTCATCTTCGGGATGGCCCTGCCAAATACCAGCTCCAGCTCTAGACGCTTGAGTCCATTGAACGGAGGCCCGGGTAGTTTATCGGAAATGATAATCTTTCTGTCTTCTTCTTAGTCGTACACTCCTAGTGGAGTGGTCTTGGTCGGTCATGGATTGTCTGTAAGGTTTGTTGCCGCTCTTGAGATACTACTCCATCACTGTGTATTCGTGGCACTGCATGTACATTCAGTAAGGGATCACTTTGTATATGATTTGATTAAGTCTGTCACCGCCACATCTCAAAGGCGTCAATCTTTTTACAATATTTTTGGTGGATCGTCCATGTTTTAGCTCCTTAAAGGAAGATAGGAAAATATTAAGCATCTCATTAAGCGAACTTTAGTGTTTAGTTATGCGGTGATCTTTCCATATCTTCGTGAGTTTTTTCATGGCTGATCGTGTAATGCCACACCATCTTTTGATCTCTTTATAAGAATTTCCGGTATTTGTGATTGTGGATCCCAGGTAGGTGTAACTCTGGACAGCTTCACAATTAGCTATTTCACGTAAGTCAGGTCGATTGTTATTCTTACGATCCAACACTATCATTTTTATTTTATCGTGGTTCATAATGAGACCAAAATCAACACTGGTTGTTTCCAGAAGCGCAAGAAACCGTTCTATGTCTGCTAGAGATATCGCAAGAAAAGAAATCAGCGCCACTGTTTTTTAGTAAATATAAATATTCAAAAAACTTGCACTAAGCGTTTTGTTTCTATCATCCGTACCGCTAGAGAGTCTGAGTTACCCGTTACTCCTTGTCTGAGTTACCCGATAGATACAATCTGTGGGCCTTCAAGTCGCGAGTAAATAGGTATCTTTAGGCAAGCGCGTTTTATCGTAGATCGCATCATCGTTTACCATCAGGCGTAAGGGTGCCCGCATAAAGAAAGCAGGTTACAGGTCGGTACTGTCGGTACAGGTCTGTAACGATCGGTAAAGGTAAAGTAGCCCATACTTTTATATGGGAGGCCGCATAAAGAAAACAGGTTGTCGGTACCGGTTGCGCATCATCTGCCTGTACCGCCCAGTACCAACGTGTAACCTGCTATTTTTGTGCGGGCACCCTAATAGCGAGCAAGCGCTTGTCTATCTATCTCTTTTTGATTAAACTCGACAGCTTTTGTTATTGTTGATTAATATTTTTTATTTCTTTAAACATTAATTGACAGAAGATACAATTATAATTACTTAAATAAATGTGGCTGATATGATAATGACGAAATAAATGCTATTAATTAGATACAAGTACAAGTGTTTGAATTTATCGAGTTGTTTTTGATTGCTAATTAGAAAAATATGTTTGTGGATCATACATATTATAGTATAATATCACTAAAAACACGTTCCAAAGAAAAATATTTGTATAATATGTAACTGAATTCATAGTAAAGAGTATTTTCCCGCGTTTTTGGAATTTTACCATATTTTCCCGTATTTTTCCATATTTTCCCATATTTTTCTTTCCCCATATTTTTCTTTTCTTTCCCTGCCCATCCCTAATTATGGACTGTAACCAGCCCCCCACGGGGACAGGAAGTGATGCCCCACCAACTGAAAAATTTACTGGTGTAATACAATTTATAAAAAAAACTATATAGACTTCGTCTGCGTGAAAAATTTTTTGCTATCCTTCGGGAACAATACTTTTTTTCACGATGAAAGGTATGTCTTATGTTAAACTTATGTCCTTTTCAGTACCCCTGACAAAGTGTGTCAATTTTCATGATGATCGGTTCAGTAGTTAAGACGTGAAGGTGTAACAAACAAATAATCACACAAACAAACGGACTTTCGCATTTATAATATTAGTAAGGAAGAAAGGATTTATATTACTAAAAGAGGAATTTGAAAGGAACTGCCACCGTAATAATCTCTTTTTTTATGTACTACGGGATAGTGCTTGGCCTTCATCTCACTTGATGTTAAGTGATGATAAGGCCGAAGGTGGAAGCGCATTACTCCCGGAATCCTCATTACTGAGGAACTGGCTATCTTACCTCTAACTGCCGGAACACAACAATTTTTAAATTGTTGTTATGGCGTCAGACTTAGGTAAGATGGTGGTAGCTAGTCAGGCGGACTTGAAATAAGCCCTGCCACCAACCAAACCGAGTACAAATTGTACCCCCCTGGGAATCGAACCCGGGACCCCTGCGTCTTACACGGGTGGGCGAACCACTAGACCACAGAGGCGGTTAAATCTCTTTATTAATTGCCAATCTAACGTCAAGTATGTGTCTGTGTAGTAAATTCGAATATGTTGGTTTCCAAACATAAGTGTTATTGTGTGGTATACCTAAACAAATTGCGAAAATGAACGATTTATATCGTTCTCTATACTTTGAATGTAAGAGTTGACCCACAGGCTGAATTGGCATGATGACATTTTTTTATTTTATGTTACATAAATTACCTCTCAAAAAAAGAAACATTGGTAAAATAATTATTTCGCTAGCATGAAAACTGCCCGAGATATCACAGTTTGAAATGCACACAAATGGACTCACCCAAAAACGCTCCATACTAACGGCTACTCAATTATGACGTCACGCTTGAGTAGTTTGTATGTAACGCGCCGGAAATTTGTTAGGCTGCTATATCAAATATTGTGTTTATCAAAATGGTTTCTTAAACTTTGCTATAAATTTTACGGACTAATTAAAGGTATTATTTATTTTAATGAATTTTATACTTTTTCAATGGACTTGTCCACCCAACTTTGAAGGGTCATAAAACAAATAATACGCAATATATAAAACCAAGAGGTATACAAACTACTATAAAAGTTTAATATGTTTACGATTTTTATTAGTTTTTCTTTATTTTATTCATCATCGCAATTCCTACTACTCCTAGGCTGAGAAAAGCACCTCAATGCCAAAATTAACATCAGGCAGATCATTAAAGTAGACTAATACAAGGTGTTTGGTAAAAGCCTTATAAAGCCGAATAATATGGTAGATAGGGACCATCAAACTGAACAACTTTTACTATGGGACCAACTCTGAAATCGCGAAAAAAAATCTTGTTTCATACAAAAATTAATAACGAAAATATCAAAATGTATGAAACAGCAACTTTTTTTTTGCGGTTTACTAGTTGGTCCCATAGTAAAAGTTGTTCAGTTTGATGGTCCCTATCTACCATATTCGGCTTTATAAGGCTTTTACCAAACACCTTGTATACTTAATTCAATGAAACTTACTGAATGGATATTTATACTCCATCAGCACTAAGCACACAAACCACGCCTTGGCTCTCGCACATCACCATCTTTACTTCTCATTATTTATTTTCTATGGTTATTTGTTTCCCACAGTTCAAAAGAAATATGAAATGTTAAGTTTGCACTGTACATGCCAAGCTTGCCTACTTATTGTCTGATTTTCAAAATATATCGCAATCGCTTTCATTTGACAGATGGATGGGACACATTGCTGCATTCTTTTGGTAAGTTTTTATTTGTGCCAAAAAGAAGCATCAATGTATCACATCCTGAATGCGATTGCGATAGATTTTGAAATTAGAAAATTAGCCCCATGATCCTTACGATAAAAGCCCTTCGACACAAGGATTTTTTACTTAATAAACGTTTGGAAAAGCCATTAATGTCACAAATCGACGCGACGGCGAAGTGCCAATACCTCTTAACTGTTAAATTCCACTTAAACTGGGAGATTTTACTAAAACATGCGAATGATGCCTTTGAATTCAAGAAAAATAATAACTCGAAAAAGTGTCAGTTAAGTCGGGTCTGCTGCGCTTAATTTTCAACAAAACATGTTGAAAAAACATTATTTTCAAAACATGTTTAGCATAACCGCACGTCCGCTGCGCCTAGGTTTTGTTTTGAAAACATGTTTTGTTAGAAAATTTGCGACCAATCACGGCTCAGTTTCGAAAATGAGTTCCGACGAAGAAGACGTCGTCAGTCACAGCCCGTGACTGTGGTTAAACTGACAACAAAACCTACCGTGTAATGGCTACCTTATACTTTGCCACCCAAAGTAGCGGTCTTTCTCTGAGTAACTCAATTAAAAATAAAGTACTCTCCTTATTCCACTCCATCACTACAGTTACACGAATCACACAATGGCACACGAACGCAGGCGAGACGTCTGCATCTAGTGAGCGCTAACACAAAATGAGTTACTTCATTAGCGTATAGTTGGCAGCCTCACCATGGAATTAGAAGGTTTTGACTAGGTCAAAAAATTGTTAGTAAATAGTTATAAATAGTGAACTATAGCATATAAATAGTGATACTATGGTTCAAAAGCTATTTGAGTATCTTGGTGAGGCTGCTATCTTGACGTCAAGCTAGCAGACACCCTAAGAAATACAGTTCGTATCAATGTGATTTATATGCCAAAAAATTGTTAGGAAATAGTGAATCGTATACGCAAAATTTCAATAATATTGCTTCAGTACAAGCCGAGATATTACGATCTCAAAGTGGGCTGCTAACTTGACGTTTCTGGCAATGGCGATTCCAGAGAAACGGGTACAAGTTATAAACAAATAAATATATCAAAAAATTGTTAGTGAAATTGTGATTCTTACGATATAAATAAAAAAAGAATTCTTCATTGCTATTTTCTAAAAATCGAATGTTAACTTCTACATAGTACTCTGAATATAGGCTGTCGATCAATATTGGACTTTGCTCCACAGTAATAAGGTTTAAACTTGATTGCAATCATGAGGTGAGTACTATCAAGCAAAAAAGTGAAATTTATATTTTTTGACTGTGTCAATAGTCATATCCTCGGTTCAAGGCTATTGATTTGGTATAAGTAAACAAATATTTTCTACCCACTTTTTTATTTTTTAGAGTATTGACACAATCAAAAAATTTTTGATTAAATCTCATCAAAAAAAATTTGGTCGTTTAATACTCTACTCTCAGTTCATTTATTTAGTTTAGGAAAAACTACTAATATTTTACTACCAATTAGGTACCTAACGTTAAAACTATAACTTAAAGGGAGAAGTCTAATGAAAATACCCTAACATGTAACTTTTTGAAAATGAATATTTTGTATTTTTTTTTAGTAACTGAAACTTTAACGTTAGGTACCTATTTGGTGAGATTTATAATGAAATTAGTAATCAGTAGGTAGGTAAGTAGGTAGGAAGTAGATGATATAAGTAGAAAATATTTCTAGTTTTTCCCTAATAAATAACTAAATAAATGAACTGAGAGTAGTATTACCACAGCCGAGAGATAGTCTTCATACAGTCGGCCATCGGAGGCGTCTAGACAGAGCAATCGTGCGGGGTGGTGCGGTATAGAAGAAGACGGTACAGAAGGGGGGTGGGAGGGCCCGAGAGCCCATACTTTGGCAATGTATGCATCTCGGGCCCTATCCCGTCAGAGCTTACGCTTCTGATTGGGTTATATTATATTATATTGAAAGTAGTGTTTGTAATTTTTTGATGTTGGTGTCATGAAAAAGTGTTTTTGGCACGATTTTGATATTAAATTTGGAATTCAAAATGGCGGCCGCACATTGATGTATTTGTTGATATTTGTGTATTTTTGTTTGATTATTGGGCCGATTTCGATGAAACTCGGTTTTTGGCAGTAATTTGGCATTAAAACAGCAACGCAATGTTAAAAAAAATAAAAATTCAAGATGGCGGCCAACTTTTTTGTTTGCGGGCCTATTTCGATGAAACTCGGTTTTTGGTAGTATTTTGACAAGAAAACAGCAACTCAATGTTAAAAATGCAAAAAAAATCAAGATGGCGGCCAACTTTTTTGTTTGCGGACTGATTTCGATGAAATTCAGTTTTTGGTAGTATTTTGGCAAGAAAACAGCAACGCAATCTTAAAAAAATAAAAATTCAAGATGGCGGCCAACTTTTTTGTTTGCGGGCCGATTTCGATGAAACTCGGTTTTTGGTAGTATTTTGGCAAGACAACAGCAACGCGATGTTAAAAATGTAAAAAATTCAAGATGGCGGCCAACTTTTTTGTTAGCGGGCCGATTTCGATGAAACTCGGTTTTTGTTAGTATTTTGGCAAGAAAACAGCAACGCAATGTTATAAATGTAAAAAAAACAAGATTACATTTTTAACATTGAGTTGCTGTTTTCTTGTCAAAATACTACCAAAAACCGAGTTTCATCGAAATCGGCCCGCAAACAAAAAAGTTGGCCGCCATCTTGAATTTTTTACATTTTTAACATTGAGTTGCTGTTTTCTTGTCAAAATACTACCAAAAACTGAGTTTCATTGAAATGAATGAAGAATGAAGTTTATTGGCCAATATCACACACACAAAAAACACAAACAGGAGAAATAGAAAAAAAATATATAAACTACTAGTGGCCGCCCGCGACTTCGTCTGCGTGGAAAAGTTTTTGCTATCCCTCGGGAACAATACTTTTTTCGGGATAAAAGGTAGCCTATGTCCTTCTCTGTACCCCTGACAACGTGTATGCAAAATTTCATGACGATCGGTTTAGTAGTTAAGACGTGAAGGCGTAACAAACAAACAAACAAACAAACAAACAAACAAACAAACAAACGGACTTTCGCATTTATAATATTAGTAAGGAAGTAGGTACTTAAACTAATTTAAACAATAAAAATAGGGTGTGAGACGAGCCAACCAGGACCCTGCCTCAGCTTAATGCTGTTGTGATGAGAACATTGCTCACACCACAACAGCGCTGGTATTCTGACAGGGCCTGTACGAGATAACGTTCGTCGTAGGTACATATTTTTGCAATACATTTAATATAGGCACGAAACAAAATAAAAACAAATCAAAATACAGAATACAAATAAATAGATTTACAAGTACTTACTTACGTCTAAATATGATGATCCGCCAAGCCAAAGAGCTGAGGATATTCCTTGCAAACAGTGCAACATATCGTGATGACGCTTCGCAACGTCTCCGACGCCGCACGCGCGACTTGAAATACCGGATTGTAAGTGGATATAAATAATTATGAAGCAATCGATGTTGACTGGAGCTCAAATAAGTACTTTTTAAGGCGTTTTTTAAAAGTGACGATTGTTTTAAGGTCACGCAACGGCGGCGGGAGATCGTTCCAACAGCGTGTAGCTGCGAACCTGAAGGATCCACGAAACATCCTCGTACGATGTATTGGCGTCTCTAAGATACTTCTACAGGCTCTAAGCTGGTTACTCTTAGTGTGTTGAAACCATGTGAGCTTGTTATAAAGGTAAATTGGTTTGCCCGATTTAATGATACCAAACATTAAAGTTGCGAGATGTAACCTTCTACGGGCTTCCATTTTCAATATGTTAGAACTATTTAGGAACGGAGTCACATGTGATCGCGGCGGTATATGGAAGCAGAAACGCGCACAGGCGTTCTGCACCCGCTGTATAAGTTTAGCAGTTCTAGCCAGTAGGCATGAACCATAATTATACAGTATCACAGTAATTTAGTTTAGATAATATAAGAGATTCGCAAAGTGCTACTCTGAGTTGCTCGTGTAGATAAGGACGTAATTTATAAAGGAGTTTTAGGTGATAAAAACAGTTTCGGACACACTCAGTAACATGGCTTTTAAAATTAAGGCGGTTATCCAGAGTTATGTTGTGATATAGCAGTGCGCAGACGATGTGGAAGCTATTTAGCAATGAAATAAACGCTTACTGAAATATAAAACAGACTTTTATTAACAACTGAGGTGCTTATGAGACGAAGGTCTTGAAGAGACGTTGGGGAGCTCACTTTGGGTAAGGGTTTTACCACTGCTGTCTTCCAGGCATTAGGGAATGTACTTTCTGCCATAGATCTGTTGATTATAATAGTAATTGCAGGTAGGGTGTAAGGAAGAGACAAAAGAAGCATGTCCCGTGTTAACCCATCGCAGCCCTGAGCGTTAGATTTGAGACCTTTGATGATTTTGAGTATCTTGTCCTCATTTACAGGCTGCAGTGAAAGCGTTGCTGTGCCATATCTAAGGTACTCAAAATATGTAAGCTGTGATATTGACACATCATATTGACCGGGTGCACAGAGAAAATGAGAGTTGATGGTGTCAGGATTATCGAAGCATGGAGGAAGTTCAGACTTTTTTCCATCTGGTAACACAGTGCTTTTCAAGTTTTGCCAAAGTTTTTTGGATTTCTTAATATAAGAGTTAATATGCCTATCAAAAAACACTTCTTCTCTTGTTCTATGGCTACAATCACGTTGTTCTTCATTTGAAGATAGCAATCTTTTTGTGATTTAGACTTCTCATAGTCTTTCTGTGATTAAGATTTGTTAGTTTTTAGAGCCTGCCGGTACTCGTCCCTAATATGCATCATGGATTTGACGGTGTCAGTGATCCAAGGGTGAGTAGGGTGCTTAAACTTACCTTTCCTTACTGGAGCATGCAGATTGAATAAATGTGTTAGACACAATTGGAAATTCTCTACTAATATGTTGACATTTTTCGCTTTATTGAAATGACTCCAGTCTATTTTGCTAAGATCAAACTCCCATAAGTTTTGAATAATATCTTTTATTGGCCTATATTCTACCCAACGGGGACATATCTTGTCTTTCTTTATTTTTAACTCGGCTGTGGCTATAGCATGACCTCTCACATCAGGGCAGTGTCCCACTGTTACCTTTAATGTGCGTATGTCTGTACAGATCAAGTCAATTAGACTTTGACTGTGATCAATAAAATGGGTTGGATCAGTGACTACCTGGGTAAGGTTCATTGTCTCAAAGAACTGTGACAGCAACCGTGGCCCACCACCCCCAACCGCAAGTAGGTCAACATTGAAGTCTCCCAACAGGACAAGGCTATCGCACCTATCAAAGGAGGTAATAGAGTCGGTGATGGCGTCTAGAAATATGGTAACATCTAGCCATAGCCGAAATCGGCCACCATCTTGAATTTTTATTTTTTTTAACATTGCGTTGCTGTTTTCTTGCCAAAATACTACCAGAAACCGAGTTTCATCGAAATCGGTCCGCAAACAAAAAAGTTGGCCGCCATCTTGAATTTTTTACATTTTTAACATTGCGTTGCTGTTTTCTTGCCAAAATACTACCAAAAACCGAGTTTTATCGAAATCAGCCTGCAAACAAAAAAGTTGGCCGCCATCTTGAATTTTTTTTACATTTTAACATTGCGTTGCTATTTTCTTGTCAAAATACTACCAAAAACCGAGTTTCATTGAAATCGGTCCGCAAACAAAAAAGTTGGCCGCCATCTTGAATTTTTTACATTTTTAACATTGCGTTGCTGTTTTCTTGCCAAAATACTACGAAAAACCGAGTTTCATCGAAATCGGCCCGCAAACAAAAAAATTGGCCACCATCTTGAATTTTTATTTTTTTTAACATTGCGTTGCTGTTTTCTTGCCAAAATACTACCAAAAACCGAGTTTCATCGAATTCGGCCCGCAAACAAAAAATTTGGCCCCCATCTTGAATTTTTTACATTTTTAACATTGCGTTGCTGTTTTCTTGCCAAAATACTACCAAAAACCGAGTTTTATCGAAATCAGCCTGCAAACAAAAAAGTTAGCCGCCATCTTGATTTTTTTTTACATTTTAACATTGCGTTGCTGTTTTCTTGTCAAAATACTACTAAAAACCGAGTTTCATCGAAATCGGTCCGCAAACAAAAAAGTTAGCCGCCATCTTGAATTTTTTACATTTTTAACATTGCATTGCTGTTTTCTTGTCAAAATAATACCCTCGGATAAGGATATATACCCTCGGAATACTAGAGATAGTCATAGACTTGTCTTGGATTTTCATCCAAGAACATCTGCATGTCGAAAAAGTTGTTGCTGCATGTGTATTAAAGTATATAACAAGATCCCCAACCAATTTAAACTCGGACCTGTAACTCTAATGACCAGAAAGCTACGTGAATGGCTAATACAACAATGTTATTATAGCTTGAATGATTTTCTTAATTGTTAAATTTTAAATTTTGCATGTTAATGTTTTTAACTGAATAGCGGTTGAAATTCTGTGTAACATCTTGTGTAATACCTATTCTTTGCAAATAAACACTTTGACTTTGACTTTGACTTTGAAATACTACCAAAAACCGAATTTCATCGAAATCGGTCCGCAAACAAAAAAGTTGGCCGCCATCTTGAATTTTTTACATTTTTAACATTGCGTTGCTGTTTTCTTGCCAAAATACTACGAAAAACCGAGTTTCATCGAAATCGGCCCGCAAACAAAAAAATTGGCCACCATCTTGAATTTTTATTTTTTTTAACATTGCGTTGCTGTTTTCTTGCCAAAATACTACCAAAAACCGAGTTTCATCTAAATCGGCCCGCAAACAAAAAAGTTGGCCGCCATCTTGAATTTTTTACATTTTTAACATTGCGTTGCTGTTTTCTTGCCAAAATACTAATAAAAACCGAGTTTCATCGAAATCGGCCCGCAAACAAAAAAGTTAGCCGCCATCTTGATTTTTTTTTTACATTTTAACATTGCGTTGCTGTTTTCTTGTCAAAATACTACCAAAAACCGAGTTTCATCGAAATCGGTCCGCAAACAAAAAAGTTGGCCGCCATCTTGAATTTTTAAGATTTTTAACATTGCGTTGCTGTTTTCTTGCCAAAATACTACGAAAAACCGAGTTTCATCGAAATCGGCCCGCAAACAAAAAAATTGGCCACCATCTTGAATTTTTATTTTTTTTTAACATTGCGTTGCTGTTTTCTTGCCAAAATACTACCAAAAACCGAGTTTCATCGAAATCGGCCGGCCAACAAAAAAGTTGGCCGCCATCTTGAATTTTTTAATATTTTCAACATTGCGTTGTTATTTTTGTGTCAAAATGGTACCAAAAATCGAGTTTCATCGAAATCGGCCCATAAACAAAAAAGTTGTCAGCCGCCATCTTGGAACTTATTTTTTCATTATTATTTCCTAATTGAGTACTAATTTAAGATTTATTTTATACTTATTTAGCCCTAAATTAGTAATGATTAACAATTAAATTATGATTATCATACATATAAATTCCTATAATTCCTCGCACTTATGATGAAAGAAGAAGAAAAAAAAAGAGAAAATACTAAGAAAAACTTTTTCTTTTCCTTATTTTAAGAGCATTAAAAGAAGGAAAAGAGACAAATTTGAAAAAAATATTCTTACCTTAGAACGGTGTCTTTGCTTGATAGTACTCACCTCATGATTGCAATCAAGTTTAAACCTTATTACTGTGGAGCAAAGTTCAATATTGATCGACAGCCTATATTCAGAGTACTATGTAGAAGTTAACATTCGATTTTTAGAAAATAGCAATGAAGAATTCTTTTTTTATTTATATCGTAAGAATCACAATTTCACTAACAATTTTTTGATATATTTATTTGTTTATAACTTGTACCCGTTTCTCTGGAATCGCCATTGCCAGAAACGTCAAGTTAGCAGCCCACTTTGAGATCGTAATATCTCGGCTTGTACTGAAGCAATATTATTGAAATTTTGCGTATACGATTCACTATTTCCTAACAATTTTTTGGCATATAAATCACATTAATACGAACTGTATTTCTTAAGGTGTCTGCTAGCTTGACGTCAAGATAGCAGACTCACCAAGATACTCAAATATCTTTTGAACCATAGTATCACTATTTATATGCTAAAGTTCACTATTTATAACTATTTACTAACAATTTTTTGACCTAGTCAAAACCTTCTAATTCCATGGTGAGGCTGCCAACTATACGCTAATGTTACTTCCCCTCCCCGCAGGCGAGAGCGGGGGATGTTTTCCGTTCGTCGCGGCAAACATGTTTTGTGTTTTTGCAAAACAAAACTCATAGGCCACGCCCCAAACATGTTGAGAAAACATTGTTTTGATGTTTGAAAACACAAAAACACGGCGCAGGAGACCCGGCCTTAGGCCGGGTCTCCTGCGGCTAATTTTCAACAAAACATGTTGAAAAAACATTATTTTCAAAACATGTTTAGCATAACCGCACGTCCGCTGCGCCTAGGTTTTGTTTTGAAAACATGTTTTGTTAGAAAATTTGCGACCAATCACGGCTCAGTTTCGAAAATGAGTTCCGACGAAGAAGACGTCGTCAGTCACAGCCCGTGACTGTGGTTAAACTGACAGCAAAACCTACCGTGTAATGGCTACCTTATACTTTGCCACCCAAAGTAGCGGTCTTTCTCTGAGTAACTCAATTAAAAATAAAGTACTCTCCTTATTCCACTCCATCACTACAATTACACGAATCACAAAATGGCACACGAACGCAGGCGAGACGTCTGCATCTAGTGAGCGCTAACACAAAATGAGTTACTTCCCCTCCCCGCAGGCGAGAGCGGGGGATGTTTTCCGTTCGTCGCGGCAAACATGTTTTGTGTTTTTGCAAAACAAAACTCATAGGCTACGCCCCAAACATGTTGAGAAAACATTGTTTTGATGTTTGAAAACACAAAAACACGGCGCAGGAGACCCGGCCTTAGGCCGGGTCTCCTGCGGCTAATTTTCAACAAAACATGTTGAAAAAACATTATTTTCAAAACATGTTTAGCATAACCGCACGTCCGCTGCGCCTAGGTTTTGTTTTGAAAACATGTTTTGTTAGAAAATTTGCGACCAATCACGGCTCAGTTTCGAAAATGAGTTCCGACGAAGAAGACGTCGTCAGTCACAGCCCGTGACTGTGGTTAAACTGACAGCAAAACCTACCGTGTATTGGCTACCTTATACTTTGCCACCCAAAGTAGCGGTCTTTCTCTGAGTAACTCAATTAAAAATAAAGTACTCTCCTTATTCCACTCCATCACTACAATTACACGAATCACACAATGGCACACGAACGCAGGCGAGACGTCTGCATCTAGTGAGCGCTAACACAAAATGAGTTACTTCCCCTCCCCGCAGGCGAGAGCGAGGGATGTTTTCCGTTCGTCGCGGCAAACATGTTTTGTGTTTTTGCAAAACAAAACTCATAGGCCACGCCCCAAACATGTTGAGAAAACATTGTTTTGATGTTTGAAAACACAAAAACACGGCGCAGGAGACCCGGCCTTAGGAGGTATTGGTAATTCGCCGTCGAAATATTGTTATTAACCCTTAAACTTAGAATAATAACACCTAGAACGATAGTTCTCTACAAAGTGTACAGTCAAAAGTGAGGCAACTAAAACAGCCAAAATGGCTCCGTTTTCAGATTGTTATTCTACATTATTCCCTAATCATACCGATTAAGTACAACACAGTTTCAATTTTCCCACATTAATAAGACTAGTTACTATATTGTTGGGTTTCAGATACGATTCGTTAACGTATGAAGGATATAAATTTGAATACTAAGCCATTCTGGCTTGGTATTAGTTGTCTCACTTTGCATACGAGGACACGGCTTCTAGGTGTTATTATTCTAAGCCCTTAAAATATTTTGCTGGTGTAAACAACAGTAGTATTATATTTTGTTTTAAATTTCCATGGTTATTAACATTATTTAAATATACTGTATCGGGATTTTCACCATGTACCTTTTTATTTTTGAGACTCCGATATTTCGGCGCAGTTGCATGCGCCATGATCACGGAAGAACTGTCGGTTGTCACGTGCGGGTAGATGTTATTGGCAGACGAATCGGTCTACCCTCCGTCTAGTTCTTTTATTACGGTCGGTACCGGAGTCGGAGTCTCAAAAATAAAAAGGTACATGGTGAAAATCCCGATACAGTATATTTAAATAATAGTATTATATTATCTGTGACAACAGTAATGTACAGTATATGTATAATGAACAGTAATGCAGTAAAGCAAAGATGAAATATTTTCATTATATTTCCTTTGTAGCGTCACACTTGGTTAGTATTGTAAGAGAAAATATATTTTAAATGTCAGTGAGTTAGAAAATATAATTTGTAGAAATAAAAATTATGGGCTGTGTAAAATGAATTCAGCAAGAACATACACGAATGAGTTTACACCCCTAAGCTAATATTAGCTTAGGGGTGTAAACCTGTCTCGAAGTCGAAACGGAACAGACGTCAAAATTTATAGCAAAAGTTTCATTGTTAGGTTCTTTACCCATGTATATTGAGAAAAAATGTGCGCAAAAAAACTCGACACATACATCGGATATTCACAGTAACATCCATACTATTATTCAGTTTTCTTAGTCGCAGTATTGACATCAAGGACAGATTTCTTCTCCGGGAACAGTTTCCTGATGATGTTGGTGCTGGGCGCTTCTACTAGAAGCCATACCACCGCCGCTACCACGAACGAGACTACCAAGACACCGGTGGCCCTTACCGCCTGTAGGAGATAACATTTATTTTTAATTTCTATCTACGCGATTCTGTTTTCGTATGTCTTTTTAGGGTTCCGTACCAAAATGGTAAAAACAAAAAACCGACTTCAAAAAACCTACCTCGAAAAAGCAAGAAATAATATTCGTAATAATAAAAACACGTCTATTGAAGTCGGGTGGGGCTGGAGTACAAATTTCTTTTTTTTTTAATTCTAAAAGCCCCACCCAACTTCAATAGACGTGTTTTTATTATTACGAATATTATTTCTTGCTTTTTCGAGGTAGGTTTTTTGAAGTCGGTTTTTTGTTTTTTTTAACAATTTTTTATTTTTAGTGTAGGTACCTTTTGTATTAGGTAGTGTAGGTATATTATTTAGGTAGAAAATTCGGCTCAGCCAAACGTGAGTTAATCGCGGAGAAACATACATACATGCGGGTCAAACTGAGAACCTCCTTTTTTAAGTCGGTTAAAGAACTACACTTAAGATATCCCTTTTCCAACAAAAAAATAATTATCTTATTCAGTTCATAAACAAAGAAGTTATACGACTGATCATCGACGTAGTTCACACAAAATCATACTATTTTCGTACTTTTTTCAAGATTACTTGAAAAGTACTGAACCGATTACAAAATTTTAAAAAATGGGACCAACTTGGGAGTTTACCTAATGTAATAACGTTTGAATCATTTCAATCGGTTCAGCCGTCTTCGAGTAATCGGTGTACATACAAAAAACAAAAAAAAACGGGTCGAATTGAGTACCTCCCTCCTTTTGAAGTCGGTGAAAAAGGAACCCCTATGGTGTGACTCAGTCTGTCTGTCTGTCTGTCACAGCTGGATATCTGAAGAACTACTAATGATATTAACTTGAAATTTGGAATAGTTTAAGATGACATTTGCTCAACTATTTTGCAAATAAGAAAGAAATAAAAAAAAATATTTTTTTACAACAGGGACTGAAAAGGGGTCTTAAAAATTTGAAGTGAGGTGACTAGGGCATGTGGGGTATCATATAAAAGAGCGCTGTTTGCATGTTTTCAATCATTTTTTTTTGTTTTAGGCCGCATAGTTTTCGACTTATGATGAAAAATGTAAAAAAAATACCATGCCCCCCCCCCCCTTTTCTCCGAAGTTTGCAAAGAGAAAAATCTGAAATAATTCTATGTGATAGCAGTTTATATAAAAATTACAGGAAAAATAAAACGATGTCTCAATATAGCACACTTTTTTAGAAATTATCAAATTTCTAAAAAAGTTAACATTAGTTCCACTATCGGTCAAGAGATGACGCTGACCTAAAACTGCAATACTATTTATTATTCTACTCTGCAGTGTGGTTTAATGGTGCAATTATGATGGTACGGAACCCTCGGTGCGCGAGTCCGACTCGCTCTTGACCGGTTTTATTTTTTATTATATTATTGTCACGGATAATACCCGAAGTGCGGCTACACTTAGGTTTAGCCGGCTAAAAATAGGTATAGCTAGCTGGTACCGTAAAACAGGGTTACTTTAACAGTAAGGGTAATTTTGACAGTTTTTGGAGCTAATTTAACAGCGCGCCAAAATACGGCGTAAAAGTGTACCTACATACAGGACAAGCGTTCGTGACCTTGTGTAGCAACAGGGACGCGGGTGCCGGGGAGTGTGTGGTGCCTCTGTTACATTTGCAAATGTGACTTCCAGTTCTACCACCATCGCGCTGACTGGATTTGTTGCATCACTTACAAAAATTGGATTTGTGGCATGTGTAACAAAGGCTCAACCAATCCGTCCTATGAAGGTGTGGTGTGCGAGGATACAGATTAATAAAAAAATAGCTTTTGCTAAGTTTTTGTGAAAGTTGATTGTTATAATACTAAAAATATTATTAGCCTTTTTATTGTTGTTCAAATTTGTTAAGTTTTTGTTAAAGTTATTGTACCTAATTCTAATGTTAATTGTGATTCCAAAGATAATTAATAACAAGACTGATTAAGTGCCTTTAAACAATACTAAATTTGTAACTTGATAATAAAATGATTGATTGATCTCGAAAACTTGATGTTTTTAATTAATTTTCCTGTTTAATGCATAAAATATTGTTTTTTTATCAAAGGATTTTAAAGTTACCCTTACGCTTCAAATCTTTGACTTCAGTTGCATTTTAATGCCTTGTCAAAGAAACCCTACGTCGGGGTAACTTTGACACATTTAAAAAATATACATATAAAATTGTTGGGGGCCTGTGGGGATTTATATTCGTATGAGTTTGATAGCTAAAGGATACATTGTTCGGTTGGACCAAAGAAAAACCATAAATCTTGCTGTCAAAAAAGTTACATCCAATAAACTGCCAAAAAGTGTGCAAAGTAGCCCCGTTTTACGATAGCTGTTGGTTAAACCTAAGTCACAGTACATAAACTTATATATGACGGAGTGCCGAGCTGACCATTTAATTCAGCCATAACCATGGGCGTTGGAGAAAGCGCTATTTATTTTAAGAGGTATGCAGAATTGCGAGCGTACGTACAGCGCCACGGCTCACGATCGAATGTGTCCCAATACGAGCGCCGCCCGCTTATAAAGGCCGGGTCGCCCCACTACTGCCCCACTCACGCCACCCGGCGCTACAACAAGCAAAACTAGTTCGGGCGCTGACGTCACTCGCAAGCCCGCACGGACGTTAGTCCCCTCTTTGATTATTTCACTTGATTTTATGACTTAACAATGTTTTACTATTGTTTTATTGTTTTAAATTGTAATTATTATTGTTCATCAAACAAAAACAAGATAAAATTACAAAAAATGTGTGAAATAACATAAACGCGCCGTCATATATGTACTGTGCCTAAGTGTAACCGATCTGCTTTTGTAGGTCCTGAATATAGGTTAGAAATTTAAAGGGAACAAAATGCGAAGCGCAGCGGAGTGTGATCTTTAAATGTGGTTATTTTTGTAACAGACAACAGAAATAGCTTTCTTAATGCCTCATAATCATAAATTACTAATTAGTAGTAGTAGTACGTTATTTGATGCTTACTAAATTTATTTCAGAAAAGTGGGTGAGCTGCGTGTCGGTGGCGTATAACCATCGAATGATGATCATATGCACGTTGTAGGCGCAGTAGGAGAGCCGCATCAATGGTACATATCCCGGCCACTCCAGCACGCTCCGGTAGACATCTGTACCACACGTAAAAATTACCGCTTAGTTTTTTTATTTTAATACTTAGCCGAAGTTAACTAAATAAATATTAAAGGTCAACCTCAATCAATATTAAATGTCGTGACACTCACTTTCAATTCGGCATACCATGCCAAATATGATAGCAGCTAAGAGTAGACCCCAGATGGGCTTCGGGAACATTGCGAACAGCACGCGCACGAGCATGCTGCGCCGCTCGCCCTCCGCCAGCACCAGGTACGAGTGCACGTACATCACCCCAAAGAGCAGCGGTACTGTCAGCCAGTATACCCACTTATACCTCTGGAACCAGAGATAAAAGTGTACATACCGTCAAACTTTTGAATAGTCTATATTTTCCTATCACCAGTTCCAGACTTTTTAGCTAACAAGATGACTAATTAATAAGTACAGGTTCTAATGAGATGTTCGTATGCAAAAACTGCCGACTGATATACATATTTGGTGACACATCATCATCATCATATCAGCCGCACGACACCCACTGCTGGGCATAGGCCTCCCCCAAGGATCTCCACGACGTTCAGTCTTGCGCTGCCCGCATCTTTGGTGATACAACCCCGGGAAATTATTATAAATCCTGAAACCCTGAACTGAAAAGTATTATTTTTTTATTTGTAAGGAAAATTGCAAAGTGACAACGCTAGACGCAAATACACAATTGTTTTCAATAGTCAATCCCATTATGGGCAAAAGCTAAATACAAGTTTGTTCCAGGGTTGCCACTATATAGTTAATCATAGATACTTTTTTTCAAAGAAGTGGCAGTTTCATTCCTTGACTGCACTAGGGGATACCTTGTAATTTGTAGTGTCTACAGAGTTCTTCATCCACTTGTATAAGAATAACCCAAATGCCATGCCTATAAAGAAGATCGGCATATTGGTGTGCGTGCGTTTGTGCAGGTAGTTTAATGCATCGTAACTGACGAATGTTTTTTGACTATATAAATATCTGAAATGGATAAAACAATAATTTACATTAGACCCCGGACACTCCATACAACCGCCGCGTTTTAACTACCTATTACACAGACGCTACTACTATGACGTTTTTGTACACGCGCAACTGTGGGCGTGATGCTAAAACTACTGACTGCCACGTGCAGTCTTTATTGGTTAGGTAAATAGGAACTTTCAGGATTGTTTATTCACATTCAAACCTACCCCCACACATGAACTTACCCCAGCGTATCATCATCAGATCTGCATCGATACAGGCCTTATGGATAAGGAAGTTATCCAATCATTCGATTCAAATGTGAATTGGTAAGTGTAAACGACTACAAATGCAACCGGGACCAACTACTCGAAATTAAATAAAAAATAAAACACTCATCTGATGTCATTAAATACTCAGACCTTAGTGGTATTGATCATGACGAATATAATGTTAACATTAGTTAAAAAGTTATTTATTCAGTTAGTTCAGCATTAGCTGAAAAGTGAAAAGTCGGAATTTCTAATCACATAATAGATATAAACACAGAACATAGAAGTAGTTGGGGGGGAAAATTTTTTCTTTGTTCTGTGGATATAAAGTACTACACTGTACAGAAGGGACACACTCCGCCCCGCTCCAGAATCAATTACCTCACCCTACCCCGCGAGTTCATGTGCCGAATCGTGTGCTCATTCATTTAGTCGTTTGTCAACGTCAACGTTAAGCCCACCGGTAACGATCAATTGCGATTGTCAATTTTTCCGCAATTGACGCCCATTGACGGAAAAATTGATCGTTTACGCGTGCAATTGAAGCGATTGTCAATTGCTCCAACAATGGCATTGACGGAAAAATTGACAATCGCAATTGATCGTTACCGGCGGGCTTTAACTTCTCTTTTCCACGCTTTGTTGGTCTTCTTGAGCGCAGCGAAAATTTTTCTATGTCTATGGGTTAAATACTAAACCGTGCAGCAATTTATTTTTTGTGCGACAAAATAACTAAACGGGCGACAAACAGTGGATTACAAAAATACTTAAAACGGGCGACTACATGTGGGTGACAAATAATCTAAATGGGTGACTAAAATATTGAGTGGGCAACTATTATACCAACTAATTTAAGCTACCCGACATGGTATTTTAACACGTTTTTATTAGGTTGCTTTCTTGTTTGTTTTTTGTCATCTCGATTTCCTAATCGAGATGTCACTATAATATCGTCACCTATTTTTATTTTATTTTATTTTATTTTATTTATTGAACATTGTTACCACAGCATTTACAGACCATTTACGCAGGTATAATTATACAGTACACAAGCCAATTACGGAAACAACACTTTGTAAACAAAATATATAAATGGTTACAAGAAGAATGATTTTAAACAAATATTAAGTTTAATTTATGGTATTGTCTCATGATAGGTGTGTGTGTGTGTATGTGTGCGTGTGTATGTGTGTATGTTTGTGTGTGTTTGTGTTTGCCTCGTATTTATAAATAAAACATAATATATGCCAAATTTTAAATGTTTTGTGTGCCCTAAGGTTGTCGCACAAATAGTAATTTGGTCGCCCGTTCTGAGTAACTAGTTACCTACTCAATTTGTATGTTTAAGTCCCTCGCTCCGTCGCCCACTTAGTATTTCAGTACGCTGTATTCAGTATTTTCGATACCCAAAATGGGAATTTATTGTTACCCGATTAAATACTACTCTTTTTTAATGTTTCAGCCTGATAATCTAAACCATGATGGAATACATACTTTCCGCTGGATACATGAACGCCGTCGAGGTCTCTAAAGTAGGTTTCGAGACCGGACGCGGCCATCCCCGCGGCGATGAGCAGGCCCATCGAGGCTGCGCGGGCGCCGGCGGGCAGCAGCAGCAGCACCAGCCCCACCGTGTGCAGGTGGAAATCGGCCGCTGTCGACCTGTCCACACCCACAATCACTATTCATACAAAGTGTCATCGAAATTATAGCGCCCGGCTATTCCGACGACGCTGGTGTACGTATCCCGCCTGCATTACTCCACTAAACCAGAAGATCTTGTGGAGTACATCCAAATCAAGTCCAAATATACTCTAAGGGTCCAACGGTTGGAGGCTCGCCACAACGTAAACTTCAACTCATTGTGAGGGCACCAACTGAACATCTGAAGACTGAAGACTTTCATGAATGAAGATTTTTGGCCGAAGGGTGTCCTGTTCCGCCGATTCCGCGGCCGGTTACCGGACACTACGTTACTCAACACGTCGCCGTCAATATGTGATAAAGTGTAATTATAAGATTGTTTTTATTATGTATGTTAGTCTATAAGATATTTATTGTATGGACCATTGATGCCTGAAATAAATGGTTAAATAAAAAAATACCATTGTACCAATATCGGTGTTACACTTTTCGAAGTCAGGTGTCTATCACACTCAATTGATGAGTGAACATTTTGGGATGGCGTAGGAAAGGGTTTATTTATGGGTTGAAAAAAAAAACGATCACAACATTCGGTACCGTCATCACCAAGGAGGAGGAGTTGGAAAACTAAACAGTAGGGGAGGTAGGAGCGCGCGCATTCTTTTCGTTACTACCAGTAAATAACAACGAAGTAATGCGGGAACAGTGAAAAGTTAGAATGTAAACAAGTGCGTTTGAACAAAATTTATGGAGACCTGACTCACAAACAAAGGTCTTTGCCTGCAGAGGAACTGTGGGCTCGTAACAGAACACTGTTCATAAGCAACGGTTAACGATGCAACAACAAATGATGGAGTCTACGTACCACAGAGGTGGGTTGCACTGCGAGTAGTCCACGTAGTTGTTGTAGAAGAACACCATGGACAACCAGTCCCGCTGACAATCGTGCATTTCGTCTCCCACTACCTCCTATGAGCATACGAGCAATGAGTGTAATCCAGCAAACTAAAATTATGGAAGTGTATTAGCAAACAAAGGACATCAGGCAGAGGTCCCATAGAAAAAAACCAAAGAATGTATAACGTTTCTGTTTTTTTCAAAATGTAGGCATGTAATTAGGAAGTCATAGAAAATATTCCGATTTTTACGAAGATTTATGTTTTAAGAGCTATTTACGTTTGAAAGTTTTTTTTTGGTAACCCCGACACTAAATAGCAACACCAGTATCACGACAACACGTTTCGTTAGCTGCGTTAGTGATACAGATTAGCACCACAATGTACGAGTTGGAACCAGATCAAATGGATAATCTGTGCATATGTCGCACGTCACAAAACGCTTTTGACAGTTGAGTTGACTGACATCCGGCAGACTTTTTTTTTAATACGCAATCACTTGTGCCACAGAACAAATATACTCAGGGGAGACTTGTGAAATCGCTAACAAAGATGTCCGTTTCATTGATATGCTTTTGTTTTTTCAATAATTAATTAAAGCTAAATGAAGGAGTTAAAAAATAATATTGCTACTGTTTTATGATTCTAGTAACATAAAGTGTTTATAGATAACAGAATTATGTTTATACACTTTTGGGTCTCATGTGCCTGATGTCCTTTGCTTAAAAATGCCACTAAGACACGGGGCTAAAAAATGACAACTCGCATAGTCGGACTAGCCATGAGCCTGATGATAGACGTTAGCGTTGTTTACAAATAACTGCAGTTTTTATAGTAAATAAAATACCTTCTAACTAAATCCTAGTCTGCAACAACTATTATATATGTGTATGTTTATGTAGTGTATTCATATTGTATATCTTTATATGTAATTTATATATTGTTTTTTAAGTGTAAAATGTAATGTTCTGTGTTTTGTAGATATGTTGCTGGCACACTGCCTGTTTTAATAAATAAGTTATCCTCTGTAACAAAGGTTTGCCTGGAAGAGATCGCTTCCAGCGATAAGGCCGCCTTTGCCCACTGTAGTTTTAATATTATTGTTTGTAATTATTCCTCTAATGTGTGAGCAATAAAGAGTTTTATCTATCTATCTATCTATCTATCTAAAAGACAGAATTTATTAAAAATTACGTCCTGTGTTGTAAATGGTGTTAAAGACGCAAAGAAGGCAAAAATATGCAGAGATAATTAAATATAATTATATTTTTGTTTGCGTGTAAAAAATATCTATGAGTATACAGATATGGTCGCTATTATGCAACCAATGTTCAGTCGCTTTGTGCTGCATAACTAAATGCCAGCATTTTAAAAAGCTGGCATTTAGTTATGCTGATAAGTCTACATCAAATTAATTTTATAATCGGATACTTTGACAAAGATGATTGAGGTAACTTTCTAACGAAAAAAATGTTTAAAAAACACAATACAATAATATCTCCGGTTTTTTCTAAAAGTAACGTACTATTAACAAAATCAAATCATCTGCCGACTACGCTCTGCGCTGCTCCTTCTCCCACTCCACGGTAAATCCACGGGTGTTTTGAACACCGTCATTCCCATAAACATATTTTTATAGTTTTAGAGTAAGATGTCTGTCCCCGTGTGCAGAGTGTGCAGTGACGAGAATAGGTCCCAGACATGTAGCGTGTAGCAGAATAAGTGATATTATTTTTGCAACCTATCATAACAATTTTATATCAAGGAGAATGACGGCGTAGGGGGGCTGACTACGTACCTCTGTTGCTAACAATTCTCGATTGAAATCAATTGCAACCGCAGATACATTGCTATTTCATTTTAAGTAAGATAGTTGTCACATTGGTTCTTACTAAACAGCAATGAAACGTTTTGCATCGGCAGATGCGTCTGTCTATGTGTAGAGGAGGCTTTATATTAAAACGTGTCGATAGATTTAACATTTACCTGCCACAGAGGACCTTTCGGAATATACTTGAACATTGATGTACAGTAGAGTATCACAACTAGATACACTGGCGACAATCTGAAATACAAATATTATTTTCAAGAAGAGCAATATAGATAGGTATGTCACGATTCATGGCCTTAAAATTTTAATAAAGATCCTAAAATATGATAATATGCGCTGCGTGACTCGACTTCGACAGTTTACCTGAGCCACCTCAGGAATATTGCTTTAGGCAAGGACTTCCAAGTCATCGGGCTCCTCTCGGCGGATGCCTGCGCGCAGTACCCCAAGAACATTCCCGACAGAAACACAAACGTTAGTACCATGATGTGAGTGTTGCCAAGAATCCGATATCCACCCGTTTCCATGAGCTGGAAGAAAATCATTAGGTTATTAAATAGGTAAATATCGGTAATACCCATCCATGAGCTATGGACACTACAGTCGAAGTTTCTACTCACTTCTTCTATGGAATACACGCTGTCTACCGCGTACGGAAGTGGAATGAGTGAATGTAGGAATACAGTCACTGCCGAATTAAGAAATCTGTAAAATAGGAAGTTACAGTCTTTGTACCTTTTTATCTTTCCTGTTTCCAGTATTATTTAATGAATTAATACCTGATTCCGTTAATTCCCATGAATCTTGATTGGTTTTGTGGCCACGGAGCCGTCAGATTGGTCCAGTTGGCCGGGATTGAAAAGCACATCAGGTATCCTAGGAGCAGAACAATATAATTCAATCATCAGGTGATTTTGTTTAACTGCTACAGCTGTCTTTATCTAGCAGAATTCTAAAGTCTGGACTCGGCTATTTTCAAAATGTATGTACCTCTCCAAATCGATTTTAATAAACTCATCAGATTCAAACAATGTAACACTGGAGCACAGAATACATAATAGTACAAGTACTGGAGTATGTTTCTGCGAGTACCTACACTATACATGGTATTTGGTAATCAAAGCTGAATTACTAGATAAAGAGCCATGCATTGCAAACAACCCCGAAAAATTATTTTGGAACCCTCAAAGAACCACAACTTCACCTTATTGAAACTTTTTTATGATAAACTGCAAAGTGGCAACCCTAGACCGTTATAGTGGTTTGCGTTTAAAAATTAATGGGATTGAATTAGTAGGTATGAACCTCTATACTAAAAAAAGTTGGGAGTTACAAGTCGTGATAAAGTTTGGCCACATGATAGAAACTGATCTGTAGGCTGTTTCTAACTAATATTGAGCTGGGCCAAGCTATCCTTACATACAGTTCCATACGGCGGCGGGTTGAATAGCGCACTTTTCCCGGCTTCATTCTAAAATCTATAACAATTCAGGTTTAGCTAATACGTCAAATGTGGTATCATTTTCGGATAAATCAATAACGTAGAACTTATTTCTGATATTGAAAAAATCAATTTATTAAGCAGTTTCTGTAAAATTACACAATAACCAACATTTTTAAACTTCTTTTTTTTAGTTTAGGTATTGGCACTTGTTTCAGTATTTTCAAAAAAACTACTTTAAAGAAGCGTTTTTCAGGTTAATTTGTTATATACTTTTGTTATGTTAACTATATTTTATATAATTTGCGCCTAACCCAAGTAGTTGAGGTCCATTGTTTGCGGAGACACAGCTAGTCAAAAATATGCATTTTTTCACGAAATAAAAGGGGCTTCCGTTTCGTTCGGAAACATTTCTCAGTTTTTTTGTTTATATTTCTGTAAAGTTAATTAAATTTTCTACAATTTGAGCTTAATTTGAGTAGTCTAGGTCTATTGGTTGCAGAGACATAGCTGGTTAAAAATGGGATTTTTATTGAAATTAATTGAAAAAATCTTATTTTGACTAGCTATGTCTTTGTAACTAGTAAACCTAGACTACTCAAGTTAGGCTCAAATTGTAGAAAATTTTATTAACTTTACAGATATATAAACAAAAAAACTGAGAAATGTTTCCGAACGAAACGGAAGCCCCTTTTATTTCGTGAAAAAATGCATATTTTTGACTAGCTGTGTCTCCGCAAACAATGGACCTCAACTACTTGGGTTAGGCGCAAATTGTATAAAATATAGTTAACATAACAAAAACATATAACAAATTAACCTGAAAAACGCTTCTTTAAAGTAGTTTTTTTGAAAATACTGAAACAAGTGCCAATACCTAAACTAAAAAAATGAAGTTTAAAAATGTAGGTTATAGTGTAATTTTTCAGAAACTGCTTAATAAATTGATTTTTTTAATATCAGAAATAAGTTCTACGTTATTGATTTATCCGAAAATGATACCACATTTGACCTACTAGCTAAACCCGAATTGTTATAGTTTTTAGAATGGAGCCGGGAAAAGTGCGCTATTCAACCCGCCGCCGTATGGAACTGTATGTAAGGATAGTTTGGCCCAGCTCAATATTAGTTAGAAACAGCCTACAGATCAGTTTCTATCATGTGGCCAAACTTTATCACGACTTGTAACTCCCAACTTTTTTTTGTATAGAGGTTCATACCTACTAAATATCGAAAACAATAGTCTATCTGCGCCTAAGGTTGTCACTTTACAACTATTTGCAAACAATTAAAAAAACATAAATTCTCAATCATTCTGCCCCCCTACTCAAATGGCCAACATTCTACACGTTTGAACGATACGCTTACTTAAAGATCGAATATGAGCAACAGACAATTAAATCACATATCGCAAACTTATGCAAATCACAGAGTTTGATGTATTATATGGAATTGAAATGCTAATGGCACGTAATTTTATATTTTACTGCTTATTTTGAAGCTTTAATAGTAAGCGTAGCGTTCAGAGGAATAAAATATTGGCCATTTGAGTAGGGGGGCAGGTTATACTACGTCATATAATAATTTTCATGGGTTGCATGCATATTTGGCTATCATATTTGGCCTAATAGGGTTTATTACCAAACAGCTTATATTTTAGCACAGCTCTTACCTTTCATATCCTTTTTAGTGGCCAGCAAGTCGTAGAGTGTGCCGGCCACAGCAAGGCCGATAAGGGTGAGGTAGACCGCGATGGCGAAGCGGTCTAGCGCGGTGGAGTGGGGCTGGTCACCGTGGCGGTAGCAGACGGCACGCTCCACGCGCGCGCGCAGCCCGTACTCCTGCTGCAGCGTGTGGTTCAGGCACGCGCCCAGCGCCTCCTTCAGCGCCGCATCAGAGTCCCCCGTGTAGAACTCCTTGCAGCGCCGCGTCATGCAGTACCCGTAACGTATGTTCCTTAAATCGAAATGCCTTGGCGCCGAGAAGGAGAAATTCTGAATAAAATAAATTAAAACCTTATTTTAGCTAATTCATAATATGCATGCATCTATGGACAGGACAAAAACAAAACTCTTTTGAGGCTTTTGACAGAGTGTGGCATGATAGCCCTAATGGCAAGCTATCTATCATCATACGGACTTCCCACCGATTTGTTTGTCTCTGGATATTGGACTTCCTGAGAGATCGGTCGATTTGAGTTGTCATTGATGGCTACTCATCCAACTAGTTGGCGATCAATGCCGAAGTTCCTCAGCGATCGGCACTTTCTGCAACGCTTTTCGTGTTGTACATCAATGACCTGCTAATATCCGGTAATTTGGGATAGAATTTAGAATTAGAATTATTTACAATAATGTTGTCGTCATTTGTTAAGTGCCTAAAACCTATTTAGCCATATGAGATAGACGTATAGAAGAGATCTAACCGTGTGAATCTATTATTAGCTTTTTTTAAGTTTATACTTTGTAATTTAAAGATATTGTTGTGTAAGCTGATGATTCACCGAATAATAAATAAATAAATAAATAGCATAGGTACGCTGATGATTCACCGAATAATAAATAAATAAATAAATAGCATAGGTACGCAGGTGACAGCACTGTCGTAGAGAGCTACATATCTGATGCTCGAGCCAGTGCAGAGATGGTTAGATACCATCGGCAATGCCAATCTGGTCAGGTTCAAATCATCAAAAACCCAGGCTGTCTGTTCTCTGCTAAAAGGAGTAATTTCGACCTGACTTCTAATTTCCGAGGTGTATCCGTGCCAATTACTAAACAACTAGCGCTTCTCGGCATAACTTGGCGTTCTGGCAAAAGTGAAAAAATACTAAAAGTACTAAAGAACAGCTGCTCAATCTATACCAAGCACAAATTCGATCGTATACGGAGTTCTCATCTTTGGTATGGCTCCTCCAAATACCAGCTCCAGATGATTGAATCCATCGAGCGGATGGCCAAGAAGGTCGTCGGCAACAATTATCTTTTCTGTAATAAGCTCCAAAGCCTCGAGCATAGAAGCAAGGTTGACTTATCGTTTTTTTATTGGTTACATTTCGGAGAGTGTACAGTGGAATTGTGCAACCTAATTCCGTCATCTCCCTTCTTCTATCGGACAACCAGACGTACGAATCAGCGCCAACGTTTTTGGTGGATATTCCAAAGACTCGCACTAAGCGTTTTGCTTCGAATTTTATCATCCGTTCCGCTAGAGAGTGGAAAACCTTGCCTGATTCTGTGTATTCTGATAGGTACAATCTGGGGGCCTTCAAATCGCGAGTGAATAGGTTACTATCTGCTACTCTAGACAAGCGCGTTTCATTGTAAGTCACATCATCGCTTAGGTACTTACCACCAGGCGTGATAGTGGTCAAGCGCTTGACTATCTACATAAAAAAAGTATGATAGATGAGCATTTTGATGAAAGTAAGAGATGCAACTTACCATAATTTTATCATAAAGTTCGTTAGGCTCCTCAGCGACGATCTTTGCGGATGCCATGCAGTACGCACCGCCCTCCGGATCCATGCATTGTGGGTACGGGTCGCGATAGTTCATCGGCGGGAAGGCGGTGAACTCCTCCGCTGTACACACTTTTATCTTGAGATACACAAATGGACGTAATAATAAAAATTATGAACATATTTATTGAGTTATGTAACTGGCCTTGATTTGCCTAAAATAAAAGAGAGACTATTATTATTACAAGCTATTGGGTAACTAAATAAAATTTGTAAGATACTGTGATAAGACAATAAGAACATTTATAAGTAGTTCTGTAGAAAAAGTCCAAACTAAACTTTTATTCATTGGGTATTCAAAAGCTTTTGGTTTCACCATTGGGAAACTGAGTTGTGATAATGTTGCAGTTGTTTCCCATCATTGCGATTACTGAAAAAATCTTCAAATCATCGTCAGTATCAACTTCAAGAAAACATGGGCTCCTTCAGACGATCAATAATATCAATTAATAAGAATGACGTATAGAATAGGACCTAAATGCAAGCCCTGCGGCACGCCAGAGGTAAGTGTGGCTTCAATTCTTCTTAGTGAATTCTACAAGAAAGTGTGCCAGGGCATGGTCAAAATTTTGAAAGTCCTGATAAAAAGCCGGACATTTCAATAAAAGTCTGGACATTTTCTTTTTCAAAAAGAACTGACTGAAAAATGTTATCTACCGCCAATGTGTAATATAAACCTACTTTTGTATTATAATGTGCCTATTTTTGTTGTATTTGCATTTTAAAGCACAAGATAAAATGTACCTTCCAAAAAACAAAGTGATTTTGAAATTTATCGTGTCTTTACCTATTTTTTGGTATGCTATACATGAACGTGGCCAAGATTCCATACATTATGGGACATTTCTTTCGAACACTTCTGCTATGTGTCTTTTAACAAGTATTACACCGCCCAATCTAAAAAGCCGGACAAATTACAAAGCCTATATAAATATAATCTCCGGAAAAATGTCTAAAAGTCCGGACATGTCCGGTCTAATCCGGACGGATGGTAAACCTAAGCGCAACGGAGATCCGTGAATACCCATCGATTTAAGCTTTTGGTAAAGAAGAAATGGTTAACCTTATCAAATGCTTTGTAGAAATCCGTATACTTAAATGGAATCCATTTTCATTTATACATATGTATGTAGCAAAAGAGGCACATTATTGTTATCGTTAACGGGGATCAGTCACAGTAAGAATTTAGTTAGAATTTTATCAAACGAACGGCTTTTCATATGGATTGATTGATTGTGGATTTTTTGACTGAAATAACACTATCGAGTTCAAGAAAACTGTCTTCGCCATAGCATATGTTGCTATTGGATTTGAATTAATAGTAATAATAAATCTGTATTGAAATAATGTTACACCACAATAAAATCATTTTTATCAATCGTTTTTGGATCTAGAGTAAAACTTTATTGAAGTTCATAATAATTATTATAACTAAGTACACTGAGATAGACACTTTCAAGTTTAGTCTCACATCGCTTACAAACTACTTACAATAACTCTGTTACTATTCTTGTTTTATTCAATATTTAAAGCAAGTACCATACTTGTCCAAAAAGATGATCTACTTACCAGATAAACTCAATGCTGACACCTGCTGACATAGCAGCAATGATAAAACTAGGAGGAACATTTCCATGATTTTTTCTTAAAATTTTAGGAACGCGTTATTTTATTACATTGTAAAGTATAATCTTGGCTTGGAAAGTGATAATGACAAAATACTTATGCAAGAACGCTACGTTAAAACGTTTCATAAATGAAACAATAGAAAAAAGTTGACTGTAGTTGTACCGACTTGTACCTAATCCATACAGTTAGTCAAGCGTGATCGCTTTAGACGCAATGTGATTGCTAGTGCCTCAGTTTATATTTTCTCTAGTGTATATATTATTAGTCGATCTGTAGAGCTATAGACCTCACGTTTGTGACATTTTTACTCATTTTTCAAAATGGATGAAATAGGAATTTTCCTATATCTCCGCCATTTTGAATTAAAAACTGTATCAACAATAAAGAAATCTATTGCTCACAAAATTTCACAAGAATCGGTTGAGAAATGCGACATATGCGACACCCGGACAGCGGGACAGACATAGGAAAGCATGTTTGCTAAAGTTGAAACGGAGACGCTTCGCGCTCGCTTGGTAAATTACTACTGTGTTATATATAATACTAAAGTGAGCTTCGGAAGAAATACCATCAAAATAGTTAGTGGTATCGTCCTCATCCAAAAATATACAGAAATCGAGCTAGGAAACTTTGGTTAAAAGCAAGATGGCTTTGCTAAAAATTAGTTTTCTTTAAAGTAAATACTTACTTATGTAAGTACCTACCTTAATCTGACTTAAATTTAAAGACAGACCCCTAAAATGTATGGACTTTGTTTTGACGTAAACCTAGTGTGACACGTTTATTTAATTTTAGAACAGTGTTCTTCGAAACCCTTGACATTATGTACGTTTTAACATAACACGCCTACGCCGACTTGTTGCACAAGTCAGCAGATCTCACAAATGCACTGTCTTCAAAAATACAAAATCGATTTAATCAAGGTGACCCAATAACCAAATCAAATCAGCCATTTTGATCGCGTAGGTCCGTAGAGAACTAGAGATTAGTAGAGAAAGAGAACATTGCACAACTGATCTGTGGTCTCCCTTTTCTTCTTCCATTAACATTTACTTATTATCACTTATGTACTCTGCTGGTAACTTAACAAATCTTCTTCTCTCTTCTGCTAGCTTTTTCTATTCTTTCTAACACACGCGGGTAGGGCAGCAGTGCCGCTCCATGTCTGCCTGCATGTCAATCAATATTTAAAAAATAAATCCGGTCAAGAGCGAGTCGGACTCGCGCACCGAGGGTTCCGTAGCATCATAATTGCACCATTAAACCACACTGCAGAGTAGAATAATAAAATTAGTATTACAGTTTTAGGTCAGCGCCATCTCTTGACCCAAAGTGGAACTAATGTTAACTTTTTTAGAAATTTGATAATTTCTAAAAAAGTGTGCTATATTGAGACATCGTTTTATTTTTCCTGTAATCTTTATATAAACTGCTATCACATAGAATTATTTCAGATTTTTCTCTTTGCAAACTTCGGAGATAAAGGGGAACGGTTTTTTTTTTACATTTTTCATTATTAATCGAAAACTATGCGGCCTGAAACATAAAAAAATTGAAAACGTGCAAACGCCGCTCTTTCATATGATACCCCAAATACCCTAGTAGCTCCACTTCAAATTTTTAAGACCCCTTTTCAGTCCCTGTTGTAAAAAATATATTTATTTATTTATTTATTTCTTATTTGCAAAATAGTTGGGCAAATGTCATCTCAAACTATTCTAAATTTCAAGTTGATACCATTAGTAGTTCTCCAGATATCCAGCTGTGACAGACAGACAGACAGACATACTGAGTCACACCATAAGGGTTCCTTTTTTACTATTTTGGTACGGAACCCTAAAAATCTAATGCTTGGCCTGCCCGCTTGGTCCCAATGGCATGTCATTCAATTTTGAATTTCAAACGGAACTTCTTTTTAAGGTGCTAGTGGTTAGTTAACACCAATTGTGAAATAATTTAATTAATCTCATTATTTCACTATTGAACAAAACCCAAAAAAAATGGAACCACCAACCAAAAACCACACTCATTTTGTAATATTGTCGAGTAGGGTTAATGAATTAACAAGACAAAGGGAAGCTTTGAATGTAATTAGTGTTTCTTATTGTTTTTAAAGCTATACCAGTCAACTGTCAACCTTACCGTATTTTTTTGCTTCTGGTCAATATTGTGATGAATGATGTTGCTGTCGGTATCTATCTTACTCACTGTATTTTTTGTTCAACATAATTTGGCGTTAAATAATGAAAATGAAATAACAGGTAAGCTTAAACTTATGATTTTGAATAAATTAGTTACATTATTATGTGAGAAGGGAAGATAATCTATTAAGATACTAATTACAATTTGATTACCTGAAGTGCACGTGTTTATGTGTAGTGTAGGTCCTGTATATTAGAGTAAAGGATCTGCCCAAACTTTAGAATCTGTACTGTAGCTTTACCATGAGTGTAAATTGTTTTCACTATCGTAAACTATCGTTCAGAGTCAATGCGAGTGAGGGAGAGAAAACGATAGTTTACAATAACGAAAACAGTTTGCATCAACTCATGGTAGGGCCACTGAACCGAATAAGGGGGAAAAATTGGCGTAGGCCTTTACCATCATCATAGTCTCTCATTCGAATCATTATAATATTATCAGAGTAGAAATGATTTGATTGTTGCTCTATTTTCGCCATTTCTAAGAAAAGAGGCATCATGGTTGTTGAATCAATGTATCATAATTCTGCAACAGCCGAGGAATATAACCGATTTCCTCTGCTCCGCCATGTCGACCGGTTCACACAATGTGTCGGCGAGAAAGGAGGAGTATACTGTACCGGCAACGTCAAGATCTTGGCTGAAGGCGCAAATGAATTGTACGATGCAATGTTGGTAAGTAATAAAAACAATGTGCTGTAAAGCAGGTCTTCTAGATTTCCCAAGAAGTAGGTAAAATCAGTAATTCTTTTATCAACAATTTCAGAATTTTAGCAACTCAGCGTCTCACCATTTGGATTACACGAAGGCAGTTTACGGGTACTGCATGACGTGACGCTGCAAGGAGTTCTACACGGGAGACTCTGATGCGGCGCTGGAGGCAGCGCTGGGCGCGTGCCAGAACCACACGCTGCAGCAGGAGTACGGGCTGCGCGCGCGCGTAGAGCACGCCGCCTGCCACCGCCACGGCGACCAGCGCCCCCTCACCAGGCTGGACTGTGCCGCCGCCGCGTTGTTCTTTACATTTATCGCACTTTCAGCCATTGGCACATTCAACGATCTACTCGTCACTAAAAAAGACCCAAAAGGTAGGTCTAAAATGTTTACTAATTTAGATGATGAATAGGCTGCGATGTGAGAAGCTGTGGGGTACAGACAATAGCTGTTCTGGACCACACTGTGCTTTTTAATACGCCTGAAAACCTTTGTGCAGTTTAGAGCATCGCCTGCTATGTACTGACTGCAATGGGTTTTTTCCTTAAATTTCAAAAATATCACCCTTAAAACCTTGTGGAACACAGGCAATTCAGAAAATTACAGACTGCACCCCACAAGCATTTCTAATATCGCGACCAGGCTACTTCCAATAATACCATCTAACCCTTTCTTTGTCTTTATTAGGAGAAACTAGGAGCATAAGGTTTGTAAAATAAACTATATCGGGATTTACACCATGTACCTGTTTATTTTTAAAACTCCGATATTTCGGCGCACTTGTTTGCGCCATGATCACAGAAGAACTATCGATTGTTACGTGCGGGTAGATGTTATTGGCAGACGAATAGGTCTAGGCTCCGTCTGGTTATTTTATTACGCTCGATACCGGTACCACTGTCTGCAAACTCACTATTCACTCGAATCTGTTCTCGACACACGACACTCACTGTATCTGTACGCGAAACGGCACTTTTTTGTTTGATTTTGTTGTTTTGACACAGAAAATAAAAATAATTTTTTTTTCTGGATTCCAGACACTCAACAATTTAAACCCATCCTCAAGATTGAAATTATTGTATTTGGTAATTTCAATCGCTTCCCTGACCATTCTTGGTATGTAGTGGCGTTCTGTTGAGATAATCTGAGGGTTATGCAACTCGATCCAGTGATTTGTGTCTGAATGAATAAAATGTTCAGCGATGGCCGATTTTTGCGTATCGTTGTTTTTGACCGCTTCTATGTGATCCTTTATACGGCATGCTATTGTACGTTTGGTTTGGCCGATATATGAACTACCACAACTGCAGTTGATATTATTAACACCAGGTTTCTCCAAAAGGAAACTGTCTTTTGGGGACCGTAGATATTGCGATACTTTTTTCAAAGGTATATAGGTTCATAGTTTTTATTGCGTACTTTTTTTAAATATTTGAGACCTTATCCGTCACTCCCTTTACATGTGGCAAAAATACTGGCTGTCTATCTACTTCCTGCCTCTGTAACTGGTGCTTTTTCGTGTGTCTAAGGGGAAGCTTTCCTGAGTATCCATTGCTCTGCAGGACATATCGCACGTGATGTCACTTTTTGTCTAAGTGTTCATCATCACAAAGATCATATGCGCGGTTTGTTAGTGATGCCACTACAGAGTTTAGATGTCTTGGATGATGATGCGAAGTAGCTTTGAGGTACATGGTGTAAATCCCGATATACATTCTGTGTACTAAGTATCGGGAATTTGTCAATAAAACAAAAAATACAAATTATTCATCTAAATTTATTTTATCGCCTTCAAATTAGGCCCCATCGCTTGCAATACAACATCTCCACCGCTTCACCCAGTCTTCCATACATTTTTCATAGGCTATTTGCGGTATGGCCTTTAGCTCATTCAGCGAATTTTCTTTTATGGCTTCTATCGACTCAAAACGTTTTCCTCGAAGTGGTAATTTTAACTTGGGAAATAAAAAAAAGTCAGACGGAGCCATATCAGGTGAATACGGTGCTTGGTCGAGAACTTTAGTTGAATTTTTCGCTAAAAATTTCACTATAATGGCTGTGTGTGATGGTGCATTATCATTTTCCAAATTCCTGATCACACTGCCTAAAAATCAAATTGTCTACGAAGCAAAATGCCTAAATGTCATGTCTAAAGAGCATAATGTCTACTAAGCAAATTGTCTAAAACGCAGAATGTCTAAACAGTAGTTTGCCTAAGGATTAAAAAGGTCTAAGTTGCAAAACGTCCATGTCGCAAATTGTCCTACCTGTACGTACACAGTATATATGTTACCGGCAATGTATGATACCTCGAGGGGGCTCTAAGGGGCTTTGTGAGCGCTCGAGGTGGGTTCGAGGGGGCCCGGGCTCCGAGGTTGCTCGAGGGGGGTTTGAGGGGAGCTCGAGGGGGCTCAAGGGGGGGGGGGGGCTTATTTTACACATTACCGGTGGACCATCAGGCATTGTATAACAATACCTAGGCAAAGGCAAAGTAGGCATTTTAGACAAATTGCGTTTTAGTCATTCTGCAAGTTAGTCATTCTGCATTTTAGACATTTTGCTGTTTAGTCATTCTGCAAGTTAGTCATTCTGCATTTTAGATATTTTGCTGTTTAGTCATTCTGTAAGTTAGTCTTTCTGCGTTTTGGTCATTTTGCCTTCTTAGTCTATTTGCTTTTTAGGCAGTGTGATCAGGAAGAATTTTCCATTGTAAAAATCGCCGAGGACTCAAAACTATCACCAACAAAAAGTGTAGTTTAAAACAAATTAAATGACAGATCCCGCTCAAATTTTGCGCGCTTAATCAGTACAGTGCTACCAACATGCAGTAAAAAAATTAGAACGACCTCTTTTACGCGGGTCTTTTTATTGACATATTCCCGATACTTTTTACACAGAGTAGTAGTTTATTCTAATAACGTTAATAACCATGTAAATTTAAAAAAATATTAAGGTTAGTAATTTGAAAGTTTTGGGCATCTTAGAAAACTTAATCTAATAAAAATGAGATTAAATGAGACTAAATAAAGTGATTCCATTTAGAATTTTTTT
This sequence comes from Agriphila geniculea, assembly GCA_943789525.1. Classification (NCBI taxonomy): domain Eukaryota; kingdom Metazoa; phylum Arthropoda; class Insecta; order Lepidoptera; family Crambidae; genus Agriphila; species Agriphila geniculea. The sequence goes on along the minus strand of OX038869.1, from coordinate 21,500,477 downwards.
TTAGTTTTTCCTCTGCTTATTGTAAGTAGGCAGGCACCTACATCTTTTTTTAATGACTTTGAAGGGTACCTTTAGCAAAAATTGCCTTGTTATTAGTAATTAATATCTTTTTTATTATTAATGATTATATTTCTCTCTTCTAAAGGCTACCTGATGTGCTTCTCATTGCCGGCCAACTGGTCCAAGTTGATGGCTCCTTGGCCGCAGGACAGGATGACGGCCCGCTTAATAGGACTGAATGGTATCAGGTGATTATTCAATAGAAAACGTGTAAACATCGCCTAAATTTAGGGAAAATACTCTTAGGTAGGGACACTGTCTAGTGACAGTTCCAACATTAGTATGTTTTGTTTGATCTCAGCTCTCATGAAATAGCCTAATGTTTAGCTGTTCATATCATCAAACGCTGATTATTCATTGATCTGATACATCATGAAGTGATCAGCTCTAAGATCTGGCCACGATCTACCTACCTACCTACCTACACCTTTAACAAGAACAAAATAATATCTTAACACTTACCTACATTACGTTAACATTTTCAATGGTGACGAATGATGAAATGGGACAGATCACGACACAATAAATATAAAGAAGAAGAATAAACAAAATAACGACAAAATTCTTCTATCTACCAGCCTCAAAGAGTTTGTTGGAAGCAAAGAGAGGCATTGTGCTACGGACTACGGTTTTATTATATAATTCTGTGCTACGGTGCTACTTCGTAAAGTTAATCATTGCGCAATCTATGTTACCAAATATACCCAAAATATTTTAAAATCATCTGGTTGTTGGTAGTGCTTATTTCAAGTCCTCCTGGCTAACTACCACCATCTTACCTAAGTATGCCGCCATAACAACCTGACTCTATTCAAGGCCAGAGTGAATAAGCACCTTCTGGGCAAGCTCGCTCCAGCGTAGACCCTGACTTTGCTTTTGGGCTAGACTGGGGTCAAGAGCAAACCCATTAAAAGCTCCTAGCGCAGTGATGCGTACATCGGGCATTCTGCCATGAAGTGGTAGCTTGTTTCTTCTCTTTCTTTGCATTACCGACAAATGGGATCCTCTGTCCGTTTGATCACTGACAGGTGTCTGTTTAGTGGAAAGTGTCCTGTCAGTACTCCTACAATCGTTCTTATATTTCTCCTGCTTCGTTTCAGCAACTCGCTAGTTTTCTTCTTGTCAAATGATTTGATGAAGATCTTATACTGTCTACAGTCCTTTCTTTTCATCCAACTTTGGTTGGTTTCTTTGATTGTTCTAATTTCAATAATGTTCTTAGTAATTCTATATGTGATTGGCAGTCTTGGTTCAGGGCCAATGAAAGGTTCATCAGCCCCCGTCCTGGCTAATTCATCGGCTTCCTCGTTGCCTTTGTTACCTTCGTGTCCAGGTACCCAGGCAATTTCCACCTCAACCAAGTTTGCAAGTTCCTGATGAATGCTTTGCTTGCATTCCTTTACCAAGGCTGAGGTAGTCTCCGTTTTGTCAAGGGCTTTGATGGCAGCTTGACTGTCGCTATATATTATTATTTTTTCTAGGTTATGGTTGCTTATCTCACTTTTAATCATGTGCGCACACTCCAGTATCGCGAATACTTCCGCCTGGAATACGCTGGTGTATCTGCCCAGATTGAAAGTAGCTCTTTTAGTGTTGGGTTTAGCTATGTATACCCCAGCTTCCGATAGCTTAGTTGATTCTTTTCTTGACCCACCAGTGTAGCATACTGTGGTGCTATCTAGATCGTCTGGTTCTAGGTTCCAGTCTTCTCTGAATTTGATGCTTATTCTGTACTTTTTGTCGAATATCCTTTCCTTTTTAGGGTTCCGTACCAAAATGGTAAAAAAGGAACCCTTATGGTGTGACTCAGTCTGTCTGTCTGTCTGTCTGTCACAGCTGGATATCTCGAGAACTACTAATGGTATCAACTTGAAATTTGGAATAGTTTAAGATGACATTTGCCCAACTATTTTGCAAATAAGAAAGAAATAAAAAAAAAAATATTTTTTTTACAACAGGGACTGAAAAGGGGTCTTAAAAATTTGAAGTGAGGTGACTAGGGCGTGTGGGATATCATATGAAAGAGCGCTGTTTGCACATTTTAAAACATTTTTTTTTTCTTAGGCCGCATAGTTTTCGACTTATGATGAAAAATGTAAAAAAAAATACCGTTCCCCCCCTTTATCTCCGAAGTTTGCAAAGAGAAAAATCTGAGATAATTCTATGTGATAGTAGTTTACGTAAAGATTACAGGAAAAATAAAACGAGGTCTCAATATAACACACTTTTTTAGAAATTCAAAAAACAAACAAGAATTCTTTAGTTTCACTACCCGTCAACAGATGGCGGTGACCTAAGAATGCTGACTTGCGAATTAAAATAGTACCACTATCGGTCAAGAGATGGCGCAACCTAATACTACAGTAATAATTGGTGACTGGTTCTTATATAAATTACCTACTATTTGCCGTACGAATAAACGAAGAATAAGTTCCTACTTAGTAATATAAACAGTTTGCAATGTGGAGCGGCTGAAACGTTTTTCAGTCACCATAAGCAACTGTGGTTAAGATTTGTAAATTAACTGTCCGCCTGTTCGCCCTTCCACCTGTCTGCCGTTTATCCTACTTTTTTAAAGACTGTACTAAAGTAACATATCCAAATATATTTATGATTGTACGGAACCCTCGGTGCGCGAGTCCGACTCGCTCTTGACCGGTTTTTTTTATTAGGTCGTCATTACTAACCAGTATCATTCAAAGATTTTGTTCGTACTTCTTCCCTATTTCTGCGTGACCTTCATCATTGTGCCTTCCTATCCATAGGTTAATGCTTTTCAGCTTAAACCATTGATCTGTAGCTCTCTTTTCGATTTCAAGATCTATAAGACTAAGGCCTAGTATCATTTCTAAGGCGGCCGTGGGAGTTGTTCTCATGGCTCCTGATACCATGATACTAGCTAGTCTTTGTACTTTTGTGAGTTCTTTTCTGTTGTATTCTAGTTGTGCCTTATGCCACCATACTCCGTGGAGAATTTTCGGTAGGATTTTTGCCGTATAGATCTATTGGACCACTTCGGATTTCATGCCCCAATTCCTGCCGATGGCTCTTCTGCACTGCATGAGAGCTATCATTGACTTTTTGCTAGTTTATTTTATGTGTGTTCTATCACTTAGTATGCTGTCTAAGATTATCCCTAGGTATTTAAACTCCTTTACTAGCTCAAGTTCTACATTCTCAATGTTTATTGAGATCATGCTATTAATCTTTCTTTTGTTTGTGAACAACATCAGTTGTTATAGTTCCGCTTCTCATTATATCTCTGACCACGCTTAGAACTTTGCCTCTTACAAGTAGCAGGCCATCATCCGAGTATGCTTGGATGTATATGTGAATAGCAGTGATCTTTGTTACAAATTCATCTATTAAGATACACCATAGCAGTGGAGACAGACAACCTCCTTGGGGAAAGCCTCTTCTAGCTTTGATGGTGTATTTGGTATCTGCTAGTTCTATTTGTATGGATCTGTGTTGTAGCATGTTGGTGATTAAACCTGATATTTGCTTTGTTACACCTTCTCTGTTTAGGGCCTCCACGATAGATTGCACAGACACTTTGTCAAAAGCGCCTTCAACATCTAAGAAGCACGCTAAAGCGTATTTTTTATTTGTAGTTGATCTTTCTACTCTGACTGACTGCCATGTTGTGGACGGCTGCCTCGATGGATTTCCCTTCCGTATAAGCATGTTGATTGTCATGTAGTGGTCTTTTAATTTTGCCTATGGTTTCTCTTATGTGTCTGTCTAGTATCATTTCCAGTGTCTTCAGTAGGAACGAGGAGAGAGGCTGATGCATTTAAAGGACTTCGCCTCTTGATATGTGACTTTCCCTGGTTTCGGTACGAAGACGGCCCTAACTTTTCTCCAGCCACTAGGTATACAGGGTCACTGGAATTATACTTCAGGATTCTTCCTTCGATATTAGTACTATTAACACATGTAGTATCGCTTGCATGTATCACCACTTAGCACGTTATTTTAGAGGTTATTAAACCTAAAAAACCTAAAAAGAGAATGTTTTTGATTTAGAATTGACAGATATTTTGACATTTCCGGCTCGAATTCTCCTCACCGCCACTCGGCGCCAACCTTTTCATTCGCTTTTCGTGCTTCGCCACGGACGCACGCATACAATCTCAAAGTGAGAATTCTTCAGAATTATATTTTATACAGTGAAAATTTAATTATACTTAGTTAAAATGCTTCGTGCAGAAAGGAAAAAAGTTTTCAAGACGGAAGAGGACAAGAAGAAGAATACAAGATGGAGAAACACTATTAAATGCGTAACTGCCATTTTGGGCTTTTACCGTTTACTTGGCTTGAACGCGTAACTGCCAGACAGACAGGGCTTTTACCGTTTACTTGCCTTAACTGCATAATTGTTTGCTTACCTTTATGAATGCGTAACTGCCATACTGGGCTTTTACCATATATATTTATTTTACTTTAATGTATATGAGTACAAAAAGAGCGGACTTAATGCTAATAGCATTCCCTCTCAGACAACATTGTTTGCTGAGATTTAAAAATGCGTAACTGCTACACTGGGCTTTTACCATTTAATTATTTAATTTGTCTGACACGAACTTACCATACTGGGTACTTTCTGTCATAAGGCATGTGTATAACCCACTTCTTACTACCGTTGTTTTAAAACAACGCATAAGATATAAAATTATTGAAAAAAATGGGGGTACTTTTATTTTATTTTATGTGTGTTACTTGATAGGCAAGCGCTTTTTCAATCGCTATGATTCGGTAAATCATCTTGATTAAATACATTTTGTGTGTTATTAAAAAGTTATTTCAGCAGATTTCGACGATAAATTTATCAAAGTAAGTATTTACAATAAGTTTCATATTCTTTGGAAATAATTTACAGAAATCGTAACGTTTGTTCCTTAGGCGCCACAAAAATATTAAATTATATATTTATAGAGCATACCTTTAGACATAAGTTATAGCTAAATATAACTTGTGTTGTTTATAAACGCCAGTAGTAAAATGGACTACTTTGTTTTATTTTAGGATTCAAAATTTGACTCTGAATGTAATTGTCGAGGAGTTGGAAAATGACGATGAAGGTCCTGTATCAGATTCTTTTGTTATATTTCCACCAGAAAACTGTAATGCTGACGTTACAGATGAAGATTCTGGGGATGAAAACCAAGTCATCATCATCATTATATCAGCCGTACGACACCCACTGCTGGGTCTATACCCAGCAGTGGTTGTCATCCTTACACACTTCCCCCAAGAATCTCCACGACGATCGTTCCTGCGCTGCCCGCATCCAGTGGTTTCCCGCGACTTTCACCAGATCGTTGGTACACCTTGTCGGGGGCCTACCCACGGAGCGTTGTCTGGTGCGCGGTCGCCATTCAAGAACCTTTCCTCCCTAACGGCCATCGGTTCCTCTCGCTATGTGTCCAGCCTGGACTTCAGCTGAGCTGTCCTTCGAGCGATGTCGGTTACTTTAGTTCGCCTGCGGACCTCCTCATTTCTGATTCGATCACGCAGGGAAACGCCGAGCATGGCTCTCTCCATTGCACGCTGGGTGACCTTGAGCCTCTTTATGAGACCCATAGTTAGCAACTACGTTTCACTGCCGTAAGTCATCACTGGCAGCACACACTGGTCATAGACTTTCATTTTGAGACACTGAGGTAAATCGGACACGAAGATTTTTCGTAGCTTCCCGAATACTGCCCACCCGAGTTGGATTCGACGAGAGATCTCTTTCTCGAAGTTGGACTTACCTAATTGGACTGCCTGTCCTTAGTATACATGATGGTCAACAACTTCAAGTGTAGTGTTCCCAAACAGAAGGTACATACATACCTTCTAGGAACTAGGTACCGCTCTGAGCAAAACATTTCCTTGTACAGAACTGATTGCGTACAGCCTGGATATGACTTTGCATAATGCATGGCAACTTATAAAGCCAACAAAGGTGAATATAATATCATCACCTAAATTTTCGCAGGAGTATAGCAACCGGAATTTTAGAAACTTTCAAAAAGGATCAGCGGATGCCTGGTCGTGCGTCTGGAACACTTCATGAGTCCTCACGATATGATTGCATAGGGCATATTGTAAAGTACAGAGAAGACAGTTACGCTGTGCATTTTTGTAAAAACGCTAATTTTTTTGTAAAAAATGCAGTGTTACATTGCACCCAAAAACCTGTTTTGAGTTCTATCACACCATGTGATTTTTTTTTCTTTTTTTACACATATTTTTGTTTGAAAGTCCAGTAAAATAATAAATAGTAATGAAATAGTTTAATTTATGGAACACACCACAATAGTAGCATATTTTACTACCGTTGTTTATAAACAACAGCAATTTTCCGAATTTCCACTAGGAAAATATTTTTTTTATTATTTTTCCCCGTGTTATTTAAGAGTTATAAGGCCGCATCTAAAAAATCATTAAGATCGAACACAATATTATATGTCAGTAATATCTGGGTTAATAAGGCATGAACCAAATATCTTTTGCACTCGAAATAGTCATACTGGACTATTTCACCGCATAGATAGGTCAGACAACGCAACTGCAACAAGTGCAGCAACTCAAAGTGCCTCTGATGACGCGACAGTGTAAAAAGCAAGCTGCCCTCAAAGGTTACCATGTTGGAACCGTTGCCGAGCACCAATCGGGTGACTCCGCCGTCCGCCGAATTTGCCGCCATCCGCTTTCCAGCCAGGCGGCTGCTCTGCTGGAGCTGCAAGAGCAGCCCTGACAACAGCTTAGTTCATCAGATATGAATTTTGATATCATAGATATCCTTGGTGTTGCGTTGATCCCAACGGACTAATAGAGTACCATCGGTACTGAGATAAATTTCTGGCTTGCAAAATTTATATAATATAATTATGTATGATTTTATTATACACATTGTTACAACTGTAACGAAAAACTGCCAGTATAACGTTCATAAGCAGAGCTATAAATAAATGCTAAAATTTATCAACTTCATGGAACCAGATAATAAGTTATACAGCAACTAGCTGATACCTGATATTTCACAATTTTTATGTGAAATAGCTTCTATTAATATAGGTACGCCTAACATGAGCCTGCTGATAGAAATTTCAATAAGAAATTGAATAATAGAATCCATACATTTTGTCATCCATAAATGCAGTAAGTGTTTATTACTGTGTACCACAGTTTTAATAAGTAAAAACTTTAAACATTTGCCTTAACTAGGAGATCCTATGTTTCAGGCTTTTTATTTATGTTTAATCACTAACTAATTAGTATGTTTATTTCTAAGCTATGCCCTTGTAAAATGTAAAAATTACCTGTCTATTAATTTTCAAATTGAATTTGTGTGTGTAAAACATAAATTGATTGATCTTAATGATAATGATTCTGATGTGTAGAAATTATTAGCCAAGTGAATATATTATAGTGATAATGAAGCTTAAGGAGCAGCTTTCCAATGTAGAACACCTTTTTTATGACAGTAGTTTAAGACAGTGTTTTGCACTTTATACATTATACAATGGGGCATTGCAACATTCATTTGTTGTGCACAACATACATTTTATTATAAACAGAAGGTATATGGCCAACTCAAGTGTAATTGATGCTGTCCACTTAAAAGGCCACCAACAGTTGAGTCGAATATGAATGATGCATTGGCCACAGGCCTGAGGTTAACGATATTGATCAACGAAAAAACTGTAGGTAAACCGGGCGGAGTACTTAAATAAAACATAAATTTTAAAACTGATTTATATATTTATTTGCTGGTACATTTTGTTTTAAAACAATTTAAACTTGAAAACAACAAACGAAACATGCAGCCAGGTATACCATATGCTTAATTCCGACGGCAAACGAATATCCAGACGCGGCGACGAAGGCCCATCAACGATTTCTTTCGTCGATAGCAGCAGACCTGCAGGCGGCCGTTACGGTCCATCGAAACAGTTGCCGAGGAATCGAGGATACATTCGTCAACATTCACATTCGATCATCGTACGCGGGGTAAGGATACTCGTAAGGATCTGGTGCAGCATTTATCTGTATTCAGCGAATGCAGGCAGTGGTCGCCAACTATAGGCACATAGGCGTCCACATAGTTGTTTGGTCTAAATTCGACATGAGTGAAAATACTATTTTCACTGCGCTAGGAGAGCACCAAGATTATTATTATTTTCTTTTATACTCACTCGTACTCACTTGTGCCATCTCAATACTCAATACTCAAATCATTTATTGCTTTCCACAGTGTTACAGTAGTTCTTAAATTATAATATTAGATCACTATGGACCCTGTCGGGCACAACAACAATAATAGATATATATTAAATTCTAACATTAATTTGACTAAAATTCGGGCGAAATACATAACAGCCACATAATACGTATGTATTTTAGTGACAGAGAATAATTTGTCAACTACACATTAAGTTGAAGGTTCAACATCTCTGTTCGAGACAAAATGTTTTATCAGGTTGTCATATCGGGTTTAGTTAAAATCTAACAGAAGTCATATTAGTATAAACTGTAAAAACGTTATCCTATAATAAGAATAAAAAATGCTTATTGTTTATAACAAAACACATTCTAGAAATCCCAGAAGTCGCATTATTATAAACAGTATAAAAGTTAACCTATATTGAAAATAAGAAATGGTTATTGTTTGTAAGAAAACAAGAATACAACATAGAAGTCTTTGCATTTTAGAAATCCCATCAACTTTATGGTTTTAATATTGGAAAAATAATAGAAATATACGAATTTAAATTCTTAACTTTTGGGTATTGTAGTGCCCATATTTTTACAAAATTTATGCCGCCGGCTACGACTTCTTAGACAGCATTATCTCCCTGTTATATTGGACATAATATTTACTCTAACAATGTGTCTCAGAACATTTTTTAAAGAATTGAGATACACAATAAATTTAAACACATTTTTTTTTTATACAGCTACCTTCACAACTTTCCATTAAGGTCTTTTACAAGAAAAACATTCACAAAACTGCAAAATAAATTATGAGTATTTTATGAATGTATTAAACCTGTAGATACCGGTATAATATTATATTTTACTTTATTTAGTTGAATGTACTCGATACTTACACCGAATTAGAGAAGACATAGTTGTGGAATATTTTTCTCTGGTACCTCTCAACAACGGGGTAGACTGGGGAACACTTGTGGCCAGGAATCAAAACATTGAAAAATAATTGCATATAAATTATCTAGCTAGAACATGTAGCTTATTATGTTTTCATTGCCTTTTTTATTATTGTATTCGGTGTAAAGTATTTTAGTCGTTATTATTTGATTCACTTATTCAAAAAATTATTACCAGTTTTGGTATTTTCGGATTGAAATTGAGTAAATTCGAATGCAAGTCGAATTAGGTAGTAGAAATAAAATACAGTAGAAATTTTTTTCTTGATTCCTAGCATTTGGATCCCAAAGCGATTATTTTTTAATTTTAGATTTTAGCATTCACAACGCTATTTTCGTTTAGTGCCTATTTTATTTACAAAAACAATTCTGTCACTATCAATCGAACAAGCTATTATTTTTATTCTTTTGTACCAGTTTCTTAGTGTTACAATTCTGCCATCATGATCGTCACAATTTTAAGCCTTGATACCCATTGTTTACATGTAATATAGTGTCTATTAAAGTACTAACATCCTATAACTTCCAATTCCAGGGACGGAAATTCATCGCACAAATAGACTGGTTTGTAGAACATTATCAAGGTGATATTATTTTACAGGTATATTACTATGTTATTTAAGCTTGTATGTCTGCTGATACTATCAGAAAGTACAGAGCTTGGTTATAAAAATGGTTCGATTATTCACCAAATAACAATATGGACATAATAAACACAGAAGTGTGTAACACAATTATTAGTATTATTTAATATTGGATTCATTATTGATTTCACAATATGAGCTAATCTCAAGGTTTGGTATCGAATTTAACTACGCCTTGGCGTAGACTTACATTGCTCAAATACAATGGATATCTTAGATTTCTTATTACTATTTATTAAATATTTTCCAATTAGTTTTTTTTTCTAACTTAAAAAAAAAGTTTCACATTGAGGTACCTTGCCTATTGCACATAGAATGAAAACAATATAATCTATTAATTATTTGTTTACTTCAAGTATGAAACATGAATTCTTCTTAGTTTGACATAAACCATTCTATAATTACCTTCTTTTTCGAGAATGCTACATATTATTTTTATAATAAACATTTCATAATCACTTCTTTTTATTTATAAATATAAAATAAAAATAGTAATACATATTAAAAAAGAAAAAAAAGAAATGAAATTCTTATATGTAGAATAGATAATGGATTACTGAAATGTAAAATTCAATGATAGTGGAGTAGACTCTAATCCATGGTAACCAGTTTTAGCACTCGACGTACGCCGATGCCTATATAGGTATGTTATGGCTATGTAGTCATAACATTTATTTTTTATTATAGAAATTCCACGTAACACGGTGAAATGGTAGATGATTTCACTATCTTTGCAAGATATCATCGATTAATGATAATTAAACTGAATTTTCCTAACGAATCTTGCTTATTTTTTTTGGTTCCAACCATCTATATGTACCATATTTGCTACCAAAACATTAAGAATTATGTTAAATTTTACTGATTTTCTTTTTTAAATTTAAAAGACTAATTACACAAGAGATGATATTTCCATTTTCTTATATAATGCTTTAAACATCTACATGTGTTAATAATACTAATATCGAAGGAAGAATCCTGAAGTATAATTAATGATTAAACGAACTTACCTGTAAGTGAAGTTCTATCATAATTATACGAAGGATTCTTCCGAAGATATTAGTATAGAGTCCCACCCTCCCTACTGCTTATTGTTAATTACAATAAGTGTTCACCCACTGAAGAAAATGAGGAAATATAACATATAACATACGATTTGGACTTTAAACTAAATGAAAAGGTTGGCGCCGAGTGGCGGTGAGGAGAATTCGAGCCGGAAATGTCAAAATATCTGTCAATTCTAAATCAAAAACCTTCTCTTTTTAGGTTTTTTAGGTTTAATAACCTCTAAAATAACGTGCTAAGTGGTGATACATGCAAGCGATACTACATGTGTTAATAGTACTAATATCTTCGGAAGAATCCTTCGTATAATTATGATAGAACTTCACTTACAGGTAAGTTCGTTTAATCATTAAATATGACGTGTTCCTGCTAAGTTAAGTTATAGACACCTTGTCTATAACCCCTTATAGAAATAGAAAACAAATATTTTTTGTAATATATTTTTTTCTCAAAAAGTCAATAGTTTTTGAGTTAATTTAAATTAAGTATTTTTTACCAAAAGTACGTTTTCGGACACAAACATTTAAAATAAAAGATAACTGCTCATTCGATTCCGGTTTTTGCCGGTGCAAAAAATGCGATTAAGAATAGTTTTTTTTTATAAACATCTGTGCTCTTTGTATTTGTTTTATTCATTATCAACACTAGAATGTTTTCTATCCTAAAATAAAAAACACCGGTCAAGAGCGAGTCGGACTCGCGCACCGAGGGTTCCGTACAATCATAAATATATTTGGATATGTTACTTTAGTACAGTCTTTAAAAAAGTAGGATAAACGGCAGACAGGTGGAAGGGCGAACAGGCGGACAGTTAATTTACAAATCTTAACCACAGCTGCTTATGGTGACTGAAAAACGTTTCAGCCACTCCACATTGCAAACTGTTTATATTACTAAGTAGGAACTTATTCTTCGTTTATTCGTACGGCAAATAGTAGGTAATTATATTAGAACCAGCCACCAATTTATTATTGTAGTATTAGGTTGCGCCATCTCTTGACCGATAGTGGAACTATTTTTTTCTTCTTAGGTTAGCATTCTTAGGACAGCGCCATCTGTTGACTGGTTTTTTTGTTTGTTTTTTGAATTTCTAAAAAAGTGTGTTATATTGAGACATCGTTATATTTTTCCTGTAATTTTTACATAAACTACTATCACAGAGAATTATTTCAGATTTTTCTTTTTGCAAACTTCGGAGATAAGGGGGGGAACGGTATTTTTTTTACATTTTTCATCATAAGTCGAAAACTTTGCGGCCTAAGAAAAAAGGAAAAAATGTTTTAAAATGTGCAAACAGCGCTCTTTTATATGATACCCCACATGCCCTAGTCACCTCACTTCAAATTTTTAAGACCCCTTTTCAGTCCCTGTTGTAAAAAAAATATTATTTAATTTATTTCTTTATTATTTGCAAAATAGTTGGGCAAATGTCATCTTAAACTATTCCAAATTTCAAGTTGATACCATTAGTGGTTCTCGAGATATCCAGCTGTGACAGACAGACAGACAGACTGAGTCACACCATAAGGGTTCCTTTTTTACCATTTTAGTACGGAACCCTAAAAAACCGGAATCGAATTAGTAGTTATCTTTTATTTTAAATTTTTGTGTCTGAAAATGTACTTTTGGTAAAAAATACTTAATTTCAATTAACTTGTAACGTGAAAAAGTTGTATTACAAAAAATATTTGTTTTCATCTCGTCTAGAACTCCTTAGCAGGAATACGTTATATTTCCAGTGACCCTGTATAGTTAATTCATAATTCATAATTGTTTATTTGCCATAAATAGGGTGTAACAGTGATGGTCAGATATAATATAATGTTGCTTAAACCTATTTAGCCATACAATGATAGCATGCAAATATTAATATTTAAACTAAAATGTAAAATTATATTTCAGTCACACTAAAATGGGATAGAAATTCCATACATCTACCATAAACTCATATATTTATTTTTTTACTTGTTTATGTTGCAAGAATTCATCGACAGAGTAAAAGACATTTTCGAGTAACCATTCGCGCAGGACTATTTAAAATTTTTTGAAGGGTAGACATTTTATGGCGTCTGGTATATGATTAAAAATGGTAATACACATCGCATAACAATTTTTCAAGTAGCACATTGATCTAGGTATATTGTGTAATACTAACCTATTAGGATTTCTATTACTTCTACTTGTCAAATCTTTAGACTGTGTAAATTTATTTATATTTTGAGATGTGAAGACTCCCACTTCAAAAATATAAATGCATGGTAATGGAAGTATTTTTAAGCATTTAAAGTAAGGTCGGCAAGGTTCATCTGGGGCTATGTGACATATTGCACGAACACACCTTTTTTGTGCAATAAAAGCTTTTTTAGTTTCTGTTCCATTTCCCCAGATAAGTAGGCCGTATCTAAGAACAGATTCCACATAGGCGAAATAAGTGGTTAGTGCGGTGTTTCTACATGCTATCATACTTAGCCTATGTAAAGCATATGCAAAGCTATTTAACTTGTTGCATACCTTTTGTACATGTTCTTTCCAGTTAAATTTTGAATCTATAATAATACCTAAGAATGTCACATTTTCAGCCGTCCGTAGAGTTTGTCCGTTAAAAGTTCTGTCAATGGAGTCATCTTTAAAATTATTGAAATTTATTAAATTACTTTTGGATAAATTGATTTTAAGATTATTATTTTGTAACCAGTTAGTAATTAATGTCAAAGTTTCAATTATGTCTATCTCGTGTTGTGCCATGGAGGCGTTAATGTCTGATGCTACAACTATGGATATATCGTCGGCAAATAGTATACTTTCGTGTTTAGTAACAGGGGCAATGTCATTTACGTAGAGCAGAAATAGCAAAGGAGAGATGACGCTTCCTTGGGGAACGCCATATATATTTCGCTTAAAATCTGATCTTACTGGTACTGAATTTTTTTTTTTTATCTAAATATTCAATCTCAACACATTGGTATCTGTTTTTCAAATAAGAGCGAACCCAGTCATTTGCAGTTCCTCTCACCCCGTAACTTTCTAGTTTTCCCAGCAAAATATCATGAGAAACCAGATCAAATGCGGAAGACATATCAAGAAATAGGACCGTGGTTTTCTTTTTACTTTTTGCACTACGTAGAATACTATCTACCAAGTGAAAAGCCGCGTTGACCGTGCTTTTATGTTTTTGGAAGCCGTATTGGTTTTTCTGTATAATATTGTGCTTTGTTAGAAATGAAATGAGCTTTTCATACATAACCTTTTCGAATATTTTAGCTAATATGGAGATAAGTGTAATAGGTCTATAGTTTGCTACATCGGATATGTCTCCCTTTTTATGCATCGGTTTGATTACCGAATATTTTAGTTTGTCTGGGAACGTTCCCGTTTCTAGTGAAAGGTTTATTAAGAATGTTAATATAATTAACAATTGCTTGCTACAGGCCTTAATAACTTTGGTATTAATAGAGTCATAACCTTCCGATTTTGAATTTTTTAGGGTCATAATTATCCTATTTATCGTTAATTCGTCAACAGGTGTTATAAAAATAGAATGACTTGGGTTATTGTAGGTGTTTATCCCCGTTGAACTTATTATTTATGTATTCTTATTAATTAATATTATAAATGAGGAAGTGAGATTCTTTTTTATTTTACGCTTTCACGTCTTAACTATTCACAGAAAAGAACGTACGGTATCTTTTTATCCAGAAAAAACATGAGGCATAGTAAAATAATGGTCCCACAAAACGCTAGTGTTCAAATAAATAAAAGTTTTACGAATGGCCTCTTTGTTCACAGAACCATCACTTCGACTTTGATTGTGACGTTTCATACAATGGTCATCACTGATAATGTTGAAAATATGGACTTTGTTGAGGATGTAAGTAGGACTTTAATAATAAGTTTTTTTTTATATACAACGTGTTACAAAATACCCCTAAAGCCAAATATGGTAGATTGCGTAGGTACAATGCAGACAATCCCGGAAAATTATTATAAATTCTGAAATCCGCCACTAAAAAAATATTTTTATGGTAAACTGCATAGTAGCAGCCCTTGACCTAAATTGTGTTTGCTTTTGCTCTTTAATTTGTTTATTGATTATCGAAAACAATAGTCTGTTTGCATCAGGGTTGTCACTGCAGTTTTCCATACAAATAAAAACAAAATCACTTGATTTCTTAGTTTATTTGGATAAATATTTTTATATTTGATTTGTTATAATAACTTATTTATTAAGTACTTATTTACGATCGGGATTCATATTATTTGGGTCTCACTTCTCGTAAGTAGTTTTAAAAAAGAGCTCTAAACGCATCGTTAGAGTCACATCACCTGCTATATCTACCTATAAAAATTGCAAGTGTTTTCATGATGCAAAACCAATGTTTTGCATCATGAAAACAGGTCATGTTTTTATGGCCCATACATTTACATAGTCATTTCCTAAGTCACTTGTCTATTCGCTTAGCGCTATCGCACACAGGCAACTTAGTCTCCCAGCAACTGTTTTGTCTTTCACATCAAGTCCACGGGTTTATATGGAAGCGCGCACACGAAGCGACACGGTCGTCTGCAACTTTTCATACAAACCATGTGAGAGACAAAAAAGTTGCGGAGACAAAAGTTGCCCGTGTGCGATAGCGCTTAGGGTATGTTTAATTCGATCTATCGCCTACAAGTTAAACAGTTATAATTTTATTTCTCTTGCAGTTACACAAAACTCCCGCCTTACAAATGTTCATTCAAGGCCTTATCATAATGCAGACGTTTTTCTTCTTGTCGGGATTTTTGCTGGCGTTCAACACGGAACGGTCGAGCGAGAGGAACCCGAAAACTTGGCGGTCGCTGCCGAAGGCGATATTACTGCGGTGGCTGCGGTAACCTCATCAAGCAAATTGGTTTTTCAGAAATCATACCTATTATGCTATGTATTGACATTGACAATATGCTTAATCCAATAAACGGAGGGTCTGTATGGATGGATTCACGTATCAGTCTACTGTAGCACTACCATGAGTTTACAAAAACCATTCTCGATATCGACCGCGTTAGCAATTTGTATGGGAAATTGAAGCAGAGCCTCTAGCGGATACGCGAAGAACTAAAATCTATAGTAAATGTGCTCACCATCCACGAGTTTAGTATCCTCGCTAATGTGAACTCGATACGGGGTAAATGTCCCATATTTCGGCATGTTAAGACTTAGGATATTCATTCTAAATGTATGGGGAAGATGGCGAAATTAATAGTTAAGTTTTAATGTGGCTATGTTATACCTTTAGGTGAGTACATTATAAAAATAACTCTCCCCCTCTCCCCTCTACCATGTCACCCCTCCCCCCTAGAAATGTGACCCGTTTTACAGATTTTCATAATTTTCAGGAAAACCATACAAGCTAGGACAAAATGGTCAAAAATTCAATTATTTACTGATAAATTACCTACAAATAAGTATAACTATTCATTTTGATACAAGTTATAGTTTCCAAGCTATGGTGTGTCAAAGTTTATGGTAGTGACTGTACATGACAAAAATAATAAAAATCCGGCTATTGCTTAACCAAAGGTTTCCTTCACCAGGATTGATCTTTGTGTTCCTAAGATGGGTTTATGAAGTGGAGCCACCTGGATTTTTCATGTAGGTGTGGGGAGGGGAGAGTTCAGCCTTCATGAAGTCTGATGTTAATAACTGCCTAAGTATAGTACTAAGCCAAGTTTGGTATCATTTTCGGAAAAATCAATAACGTAGAATTAATTTTTGATTTAAAAAATGCCATCTTAGGTTAGGTTTATGTTTACGTGATCGAGTATTGTGCCCCGATTTATGAAATTGTGACATTTGCCTGTAGTTTCGCTGATATAAAAGGTACGCGGATGGGCTATATGTCAAATTGTACGTCTGCCAGAGAGCTTCAAAGTGAAATTTGAATTCCTAAAATAGGTCAGTAACTTTTTGAGATTTTCCAAAATTTTCGAAAATTGCAAATTCTTTTCGCCGACTTGGATCGAGAATTCCCCAATATAGTTTTATTATTACCCACAAAAAAATCCGTGCGGCTATACAGGGTATCCCAAAACTTTGCCACACGGAGGGAAAGTACGTTAAATATTGAAGATGGGAAATTTTACTAAAAGAAGACTTCATTTTATTTTTAAAAATAATTGGAACTGCATTCAAAGATTTTTGGAAAATCACCTGCCTTAACCAGGAATCGAACCCAACAAAAACTTTTTTTTTTAATTTATTTTAACGATACCAATCAAAAGGGTTACTCATAAGGATTATTTTTTCTTAAGTGAGATAGCATCTTAAACAAAAGGAAGACCATGAAATTTAACATTTAAATTATCATTATTACAAATTTGTATCAATTTGTATCGAAACGTAAGCGATTTCAAAATTTTTTTAAATACAGTTCGGTTTCTTTTTAAAAACAAAATGGCAAGATGGCACTGTTAGATTAATCGTGCTATTAAGTTGTATTGTTAGAAGTATAAGGCATGAGACAATTTTGTTAAAATTAATTATTCCAATACACCTGTCGTGTACGAAGTGGATTTTTATTGAATAGTACACCCTCGAAATCAGGCCTTGGCTGCAACCCTTACTCGAGGGTTGTTCAAAGTTTCTTTCAATAAATTTTCCTATCTTAAATATTTAAGGTACTTTCCCTCTATGTGGCAAAGTTTTGGGACACCCTGCATATCTAATTTTTATAGTGTAGTCGCAATGACCACTTTTGTTCAAATTAGTCAATCAAAACTGGAGTAGAATCGAAAAATGATTACATATTTTGTTTCATGATAGTAATCCTTATCCAACTATATAATTTAATGATCAAGGTTGATGATCAATTCTTATTTAAATTATTCTAATCGGACCTTTCGTTTGGAAGTTACTACGGGCATACGGGATCAGTTGTACTATTTAAAGTTTTATTCAAATTGACTTTCTGTGAGCTTAAGAAGTAGGTACATACGAGCGCTAATCTTATGGTGGTGACAAGGAATACACGCCATAAAGCTGTCTGTGCCGACGAATGAGAGTTTTGAACGTCGCATTGCCCTCAGTCACGGTAATGGATAGATACCGTAACCGTGTCTCAGTTCAGTTACCAAAATGTTGGTACTTGATTTTTACACAGTTTATGTGGTATAGATTTTGTACTATTGTAGGTGTAATCATTAATAATTTGCGACAGACAAAAAACCAAATGAAATAACGTACTAACACGAAATATTGGTCGTTTACCTTAGTTGGTGTAGGTTGCAATTATAATCCGACTAAGTAAAAAAACACTAGTTAGTGCGTGTATAGGTACCGAATGTAAGTGAATTTTGAATTTATGTTGGTTACTATCTTTTTACTTTCCTCTATGGTTACTATTTATGTCAAATCGAAGATGTCAAATGTAATTTTCACGTTTTAATAATTATTTATTTTGTGTTTTCTTTGCGTATTTTGTTGTGCAATAGCTAGCTTGTTAAGATTGATAAGAATAAAATTAGAAGCAGTCGATTAGAGGAGTTTATGGAAAGGTGAAATAAAAGGTTGGTACTTGATACAAATCCTTGGACGATTCGTCCAAGTACAAAATCATTAGAAAACTCAGATAAACCTAAATCCAACCAGGAAAATACATTTATGGAAGTTTTTATAAAACTTACGCTGTTTTAGTTTAAGGTTCTCTTAATAATTGTTTCTTAATATTTATGATTAGCTATCCATGACCTTGATTTGTTTTTACTATTGGCTATAGATGCATTTATTGCATTTTTTTAAAGACGACCTGCCCCCATGCTCCAATGGCCAACCTTACTTTTAAAGCTTAAAATATGAGCAATAGACGATTAAATAACGTGTCGCAAGCTTATGTAAATCTCAGACTTTGATATTGTGTGACAAGCTTACGGCACGTAATAACGTAGCGTTCAAACGCATAGAATGTTGGCCATTTGAGTAGGGGGACAGAGCGTGATTACGATAATAGCCTAGGTCTTATTTAAGCACGGTAGAGCTTAATGAGAATCCCGCAACTTATACAACTTATGGTTTACTTATTTCATTACAGATAATGTGTGTATCATCCAACAATCGACAAAATATCCAATTTTCCTTCCAAATTAATAAAAACGTACAAATTGGACGAAATTCAACCTGGCAGAGCGACATGCGGCAGATACCTACGTTTTTTTTGTGCCTTATTCAAATATGTTAGTAAATAAAGAAATAAGGCCCAAAATGATACAAATCTATAAGTTAAAGTGGGATCTTTTTTTTAGAATATATTATAACATGAATCTTTACTTTGTTATAATAAATATTAAAATTTATTGATAAGATGTTTTTATTTAATATGGTTTCATATTTAACCTCAATTTAACATAAAAAAGTTATAGGCCTTAATTTAATAAGTGTAAACGATTTATTACGGCCAAAGTCAAGTTTTCAGAAAATTACATTTAGTTAGAACTGTTTTCTTATATTCCTACTGTTAAATAATAAATTAAATAATATTTAAAGACTTAAAATTAAATAGGCCTTATTTGTATCAAGTACTTATTACCTTGATACGGACGGAATTAACATATTTGCAACTAAATAGATTATTATTTAGATTTAACACAATATTTTCTAATTTTGCAATATGCTTGATAGGAAAGTACTTAATTAAACTTTTTTTATATTAGTTTCAAAGTGGAGGAATGCATTACGTTACGGCGTATTTGAATGGTGACCTTAGTAAGCCCACTGAATGGAGGGCCCACCTAGAAGGGCCACTATTCAGCGTTGGGCACAACCTGACCCACCCCCTGACTAGAGGATTACTAACACGGGTTTTCATATTTATCGGTTTATAATTTGCC
Source organism: Agriphila geniculea (assembly GCA_943789525.1). Taxonomy (NCBI): domain Eukaryota; kingdom Metazoa; phylum Arthropoda; class Insecta; order Lepidoptera; family Crambidae; genus Agriphila; species Agriphila geniculea. The sequence goes on along the minus strand of OX038869.1, from coordinate 21,480,688 downwards.
CTTGATTTCGTCGCATTATGCAGCTGTGGCGCACATATTTTATGCTAAATAAGCTCTGAAAGACATTATTTAGACTATTTTAGACACAAAAAATACTAAATTAAATTAAAATAGAAGTATTCACGCCAATGACTATGTTGTACCGCGGTTTGATTACATTCTCTTTTGTTGTACCTATTTTTTACATTCCTCTATGCCATAGAGGATAGTAAAAGGTATACTCATTGATTTCACGCCTCAAAACGCAAGTGAGTAACTTTACTACATAGACATAGAAAAATTTCGCTACGCTCAAGTAGACGGACAATGGTGCGAGTGAGAAACCGATTCTTACGGCTTATTCGATGTGCGAGAAAGAGTTAAAAGAAAATGACAGCAGAACCTAGTTTGACTTCATTTATCGTCTGTTATCATCTTGGTGAAAAGCGTCCACACGATTATTGTGTAATTTTGACTGCGATCTGATCGGTTTGGCTCATAAAGCTATATAAATCAATAATGGTGTCGTGTTCTGTACTGAATTGTAATGTTACTTACGACAACAACCCAAATAAACACTCATTTCACAGGTAAATAAGATTGTACAAGTACCATTTTCATATTACATATTTTAGTTGAATATATTCCTAAACACACTAAGTAATACACTAATATCATGCTATTAACCGCCTATTTTCTAAATAAAGGCTGATTTCTAAACATTATGTGTTAGATAAAAAGATATTATATCCGTGAATTTGAGAAAATAAGGCGTAGAGATTGATCAAAAATTATTATATTATCGATACTCATGTCGATGATTTCCAATATAACCTTATTTGTCTTTGTGAACACTGATAGCTTTATCTAAAGCTGCTTTTAACCGACAGTTTTCAAATGGTAAATTATACCTACTTAAGTACTAATTTAACAATATTTCCAGGTTTCCTGTAAATCCAGTGATTAAGTTACTGGATAAATGTCATAAATAGAATAGGCTGGGAGCCTCAAGGAGACTTGTAAGAAATTATTTAAATAAAATTGTTCAAAATCTTGTTTGTGTTTTATTTATTAGAGCAATAATACATTATGGTTATCGACAATCTAAAATGGACTTTAGGGCATCCCTAAAGTTCACGCACACGTTTACAAATTTTCACACACTGGCTCATGTCACTTTTGGTGTCGCAGCCAAGCGAACTCTGTTCCTCTATTCCAGTGGAATATTAACTTTATGCTTTACTACTATCGTTATAGTATTTCTCATAGAAATAGAAATAGCTTGAGCGCAGCGAAAATTTTTCTATGTCTATGGTATTTCTCGATACCATCTGTCAATTAGTAACTCATGGTACCGAATTCCTATGAAAAAGGCCAAAACTTTACTCGATGCTCGCTAGCGAGTATAGTAAACTATTGTAGTTTACTATACCAACTCATGGTAGAGCTACTTTCATAGTTTATGTCACTCGAAAAATATTACTTCTCATACTTAAACCTAAATACTTCATCACCACACGTCATGATATTTTTTATTTTCTTTTGCAGGTTAGCCCCGGTGCCTTATGTCATAGTTCTCTTCAGCGTCACTTGGCTCAAATTCACTCCACCTGGTCCCTTCTGGGAGGTAATCTAGTTATTTTTTGTCTTAGGCCAGCCGCTTATTACCTTTAAGATTCTGTTAGTCTTTCGCCTGCCGGTACTACCCCACACCTATAGAGACTTTGCTCCGGGGCATGGCTGAGTTTAGCTCGCGGCTGACTGTCAACATAATCGTTAGTCTTTTTTTGAACGTTTTTAGGGTTCCGTAGCCTAAATGGCAAAAAACGGAACCCTTATAGATTCGTCATGTCTGTCTGTCTGTCTGTCTGTCTGTCTGTCCGTATGTCACAGCCACTTTTTTCCGAAAGTATTAAGACTACACAGTTGAAACTTGGTAGATAGATGTATTCTGTTAACCGCTTAACGAATTTAATACAAAAATAAGAAAAATAAAAAATTAAGGAGGGGCTCCCCATACATGGAACTAAAACTGAAAAAAATTTTTTTCTTCACACCAACACGTGTTGGGTGTCTATAGATAGGTCTTTCAAAATTACATTAAGGTTTTGTAGACAACTTTTTCTCAAAGTCAACCGTTTGAAAGATATTCACCGCCAAAGTGGTAAAATGTGTGTCCCCCCCCCCCCCTTTAACTTTTGAAATAAGAGAGTGAAAAATCTAAAAAAAATATATACTGTAGATCTTAATAAACACTTTCAACCAAAATTGGTTTGAACGAGATATAGTAATTAGTTTTTGAGATATAGGACATTTTCCAAAACCGCAAATATAACTTTGTTATTCATACCAACACTGTGAAAAACAAAGTTATTTTTACAGACGAAAAATTATAGGTGGTATTAAATATGGTATGGTATAAGGTAACTACGGAACCCTATGGCGCGTGGCCCGACACGCACTTGGCCGGTTTTCTATTTATTTACTCAATCGCACAAAAATAGCTGAATGAAATTTGGCATACAGATAGTTTATAACCTGGATTAAAACAGGTTTACTAAAATTTTAATGCTGTTTAAAGGTTCCCTAGTAATTGAAACAAATAAAGGTAAGCTGCATTTTTTAATTTAGAAATAACCAAGGTCACACACAATCTCACTCAGAGATCCTCTGATAGACAACACCTATTAATAGTATAACAAAAATCCAATACATATAACTTTTCAGTACTGGGTGAACCGCGAAGTTGAAGACTGTGGACGGAACTGGCCTGCCATCTTGTTCTTTTCCCAAAACTACGTGGATGACTTGATGTGTAACTTGCATTTCTGGTGAGACCAACATCAATTAAATAAAACTATGCAGAAAGCTTGAAAATAGTTATTGTTAAGTCACAAAACATGAAAAAAATAAAGACCGAAGTCAATTTGTGCAAGGCACGAGACAGAACAAAAATTTGGTCTCAGTTATGTAGAGAATGTGTTGTTTAATAGGAGTGTCAGATATAGAAAAAGTAAGAAAAGGTAGCTCAATAATGGTAAACAAATAATAATTTACTCCTTTTAACTCTGTAAAGGTCTTTCCCTAATTCAACTAGAAAACTCCACTGAATTATGTACCTTTCTTAACTCAGGTCGACGGCAGTTGACTTCCACCTGCAAATCTTAGGGCTGACAATCCTGCTAGTCTCGCCGACCAAAAGAGTCCGAGATTTATTGCTGTGGATGGTACTGATCATCGGCTTAGCCTTGCCAGTCGTCGAGACCTACGCCAGGGACCTCCAAGGCACCATGATTGTAGTACCTCAGTACGTACAGTTAACACAGTTATGAAATTCCAATAATTAACCTCCACTGCGCATTTTGTATAAAGATATAAGGATAGTGTACTGAATTAACAATGCTAAGTAAAATGGCACGGCCCAGTGTGGTCAAGTGGAAGACAGGAATCAATTATACTTACTGAGTCTTCTGTATTTCGAAGCTAATCATAAGTTATCTTTTAGTCCCTTAACTAGCAAAACAATTGCAGATCGAGCGGTATCGTTGACTTTATGGTACGTCAGCGTCAGTCCAAATTGATGCAGTCCACCTCCTGAGGGGGCACTTGATAGGTAGGGACTAGCATCTGCCATGGGTATCAAACCAAGCCTACACCATGGAAAATGTACATCTACTTATGAGTACTCTATATCTTTTAGACTCTCGCGGGCGGAGAAATTAATCTCAGACAAGACATTCATGCATTTATACAAACGGTCACATACGAACATCCCCAGTTTCGTGATTGGCATGCTGTTGGGAAGCCTTGTGTACAACTGGCAGAAGAATCCGATTGACGTCAGCAAGTATAAGGTATGCTAACGCGGCCCTATTATCACGGTACTCAGAGGGCCTACTGAAACGAAACTAGTGATAATCGGAAGATGATTGTCGTTAGACCTGGTGAAGCTAAATAGGGAACATGCATAAGTCACCGATTTTGATAAATTTGAGCTTGATCGCTGCGGACACGTATAAAAACATGATGGAACAGAAAAATAAAAAATAAAATGTATTACTTTAGTTTTATCACACAAGGGAAAAATAACGTATTTTTTTTGGTTTTTCGGATATAATGCACTTAACAGTTGGATAGAACATCAAATAAGAAATAATATTTTGTATGACACATATGTACTTAAACGCAATATTTAGGGAGATATTTGAAAATTCTTGGCTAACTCCATACTAATGCACTGAAACGTTATAAAGTGACGTCACAAATGTTGACCTTTTTGTATAGAGCGTTTTCGGTAGGTGCTGCTGCGTGCTAACTAGAAACTATATCACGAGAAAAAAACACAAGAGAAAAGTTTTAATATTACAGTTGATTTTCTCACGCATTATACTTTTGATTTTGATACAAAAAAAAATTGATGCGTGTTCCCTATTGTATGATAGGTATTGTCATAAGTTTTTGCTTTCAAATTAGTTATTATCGTTTCGATAAGTCAAATATTAAACTTGGCAAAATACGTTAACGCTCCCAAAAAATGTAGCTTTGTGAAAAATCTAAGAAAATCTCCAGATCGAATATTTTTTTTATTTCAGAAATGCACCATCTTATACTGGATGCTATTACCTGTTTTGTTACTTTTGTCGTTTGCGAACGTTTTCTTACTGTGGAGTGAAGACGGTCGCGGAGATATAAGCGCCCGCCTGCTGTTCGCTCTCTTACGGAACCCTGCCTGGGGTGTGACGCTAGCCCTCCTCACTGCTGGCATGATATACCAGGTGGAAAGTAAGTATAGCAACATCACTTCCGTGATGCTCTAGACGGCGCAGTGACCAAAGAGAAAATAATCAATACTACAATGCAGTATTGATTACTTTCTCATACATAAATACCGGCGTGGAACTATATTCATTGTTGGCACTTGTCTCGCGATGTCTGTTCCGCTTAGGGGCTGTCTCCACTAGCGAGAGAATCGCCGTCGATGTTATCGTCGTGCCACGCGTATTTCTATTAGTCTAGTAAAATTACGAATACGCAAAACATAATAATAATAATAAAATGTATTTATTGGTCACTTCACAAACTTGTTTCATGGTACCTGTCTAAATAAATTATAACAGCTTTTATAATCTAAATTTGCGAAGGATTGGTGCCCGAAATAAGTTTCGCAGAAACCTGTACCACAGGTCGCCAGCCTCCTCCCGCAGAAAGGCTAATTAATTGCTAATAAGCTGTAATTTTGCATATCTGACTTTGATGTGATTATAAAACACTAATATTTACGAATCCAACTAAATTTACGAATACAAAAAATACAGCGAAGTTGTTACTTTTTTTGTTGGATTTACATTTACAATCAAATTATAGCTCCAAATCAAGCAAAAAGTAAAAAAAGTATGTAATTAGCAATTTTGCTAAAGCAACTAAATAAATGAATATTTTGGTCTGTAAAGTAAAAAAATAATTGGTGAAAATTAGTTGGACTATGTTGTGTTATCGCGGCGATAGTTGTATGGAAATACGTAACATCATCGGAATTCTCTCGCTTGTGGAGACAGCCACTTACATCATTGCGGTGTAAGCGGGACAGACATGACACCTAACCATAAGAATAGAAAACTTACTAGAACGGACACTCCCGCCCCGAACGGGCTCAAGGTCACGATATAAACCTACTTGTTAAACAAGAAACTCAGTCGGGCTGCCACGGCCGGCGCGTCGGTCGCCGCATACGCGTTTGCCTGTTTGTGCGTTCCGTACGATCTTGGAAACAAATTACAATGGCGTCAAGTTATTGTGATGTGTTTGGTCATACAACCGCCTTAAAGTACCTATGATAAATAGAGTATCAGTCATACCCAGCTTTATAAAATACTATTTCGTATCTATTCTGTGATTTCGTTACGTGATGAAAGTTGAAACATAACGAAACAGTAAGAGGATTAAAACCAAAAAATGTTTTAGAAGAAGGTAGGTATATTTTTGTTCAAAATTTTATTTAATTTCCATACTAAATCTTTATTTACTTTATTTATACAAACTCAGGAGTAGATAAGTACTTACCCAGAAAAAGTTAATATTTTATTTTTGTATGTACTAACTAGACTAAAATAATGATAAAAACTCATATTTTTGCGATATTATCTTTAAACGTAAGCAATATTTAACAGTAAGCAACCCTGGCAAACACGCTTGGACGACAGCGGGGCGTAGCGACGTGAAGGGGAAAGTAGTTATACAACGTGGAGAGGACAATGCGACAATAAATGATAACACTGTAGACACTAGTTTATAGAAGTATTATGAAACAATCAAATAATTCCTAGGAGCGAAATAAATAAAATATTTTTTTCGAACAAACTAAATACCACAAAAACAAGTACGAATTATTGTCGCATTGTCCTCTCCACTTTGTATAAATGGCGGCATTTGGGACTCGCACAAAGAAGAGTCCATTCTAGTTCTAGTATTGTCTATTCTTATGACCTAACGAACACAAACTGTAGATAAACTTTGTCGTGGTGAGCACGCTACGCTGAGCTGTTTGGCCACTTAGGCCGGTCACACACAGACGGAATCACGCAACGGAATTCCGTACGTACGTGATTCCGAACGCAGCAGCTGCATACAAAATCTATGGGCTGCCACACACAAGCGTGCTTTTTCCGTACGGAATCTTCATACATTGTCGAAATTACGTTCGGAATTCCGTTACGTGATTACGTCTATGTGTGGCCGGCTTTAATGCTGGAGTGGCCAAAAAACTTAAACAGAATTGTTTGTCCTCGGCACAGAGGTGGCGCTGTACCGACGCGTGCTGGAGTGGTCAGGCTGGGTACCGCTCGCGAGGCTCACGTACTGCTCCTACAACCTGCACCCGGATGTTATTTTCCGGTGGATAATAGGATCCTCTCTCACTCTTTTCACTGAATCAACTTTCCACTTGGTAACTTATCATAGATTGTTAATATAAATAAGATTATCGAATGCTTGCGAATTTTCAATGTATAAAATTAGGTATAAATACTAGTATAGTATATTATCTGTGGTATGAACCAATTTATCAAGTCCCGCAGGCTGTCATAGTGCTCAATCATCCGCGCATAGTGCGCAAATTCAAAAAACGATTGTCAGACGTAAATATTTACCACTAATTGTCGCCTACTGAAATGTAGGTAGGTAATCTTCCTTATTTTATTTCAGAACTTAATTGTAACAGGCGTGGTGGGTATGTCGTATATGATGGCAGCTGCACTGTGGCTGCTCGTAGAGGCTCCTTGCACCAACATCGTCATAAAACTGTTCCCGGAGAAGCGATCAAGTCTGCATGCCAACACCATCAAAACAGAATAAAGTTCCTTCGAGCTTCAAGTGGAATGTTCATGTATAATTCTGTAGTTGTCAGTAAGGTCAATGTGAGCGGCAATACATACACAGAAAATAGAAACAAAGCAATGACAATGAACTGATTACGTTATTTTAATTATTTTAATTTCCTTTGTAATGATAAACCCTAAAATGTCTCAGGACGACACCCTAGTACAGAATAGTTATAAGTACCCTAGATAGAGCAAAGTGGAGGAGAATTATTCGGAAGGCAGACCGCATCGTCATGTGGGATAATAATTGCGCTGGAGAGAAATAATGATAATGATTTTATTTATTTGTTTGTTTCTAACATAACAATTATAAAAGTTAAAAACTAGACGCGCTTTAAACCTATTTGAGGTTTATACTTAAACGAATGAGTAGCATTACAGCATTATAATTTCACTCACTTGATCCCTTGATCCCAATATACAAGGTCATTTTGTATTCATCATCCAAATTTTGAGGATGTGTTCAGTCCTTGAAACTGAACAACTTTCGCTAAGGAACACATGGCCAAATATGTAAAATAAAAACCGGTCAAGAGCGAGTCGGACTCGCGCACCGAGGGTTCCGTACAATCATAAATATATTTGGATATGTTATTTTAGGACAGTCTTTAAAAAAGTAGGATAAACGGCAGACAGGTGGAAGGGCGAACAGGCGGACAGTTAATTTACAAATGCTGCTTATGGTGACTGAAAAACGTTTCAGCCACTCCACATTGCAAAATGTTTATATTACTAGTCCATCAGCCATTTTAATGTCCCCACTGCTGGGGCACAGGCCTTCCTTATGGGTGGATAAGGAGGACGGGCCATAACCCACCACGCGGGCCCAATGCGGATTGGTGGGTGTTAACGACTGCAAATGCAGCCGGGACCAACGGCTTAACGTGCCTTCCGAAGCACGGAGGAGCTCGAGATAATAAATTTTTGGTCACCCATCCCATGACCGAACCTTGCGAACGTTGCTTAACATCCGCAATCGCTGGTCCAGGCGCTAAACCACTGCGCCACCGAGCTCCTCGTTATTATTATATTACTATATAGTAATATATATAATTACTTAGTAAAGTATGAACTTATTCTTCGTTTATTCGTACGGCAAATAGTAGGTAATTATATTTGAACCAGCCACCAATTTATTATTGTAGTGTTAGGTTGCGCCATCTCTTGACCCATAGTGGAACTACTTTTTGCCCTTAGGTTAGCATGCTTAGGACAGCGCCATCTGTTGACTGGTAGTGAAACTAAAAAAATTGTTTGTTTTTTGAATTTCTAAAAAAGTGTGTTATATTGAGACATCGTTTTATTTTTACTGTAATCTTTACATAAACTACTATCACATAGAATTATTTCAGATTTTTCTCTTTGCAAACTTCGGAGATAAGGGGGGGGAACGGTATTTTTTTTACATTTTTCATCATAAGTCGAAAACTATGCGGCCTAAGAAAAAAGAAAAAATTGTTTTAAAATGTGCAAACAGCGTTCTTTCATATGATACCCCACATGCCCTAATCACCTCACTTAAAATTTTTAAGACCCCTTTTAAGTCCCTGTTGTAAAAAAAAAATATTAATTTTATTATTTCTTTCTTATTTGCAAAATAGTTGGGCAAATGTCATCTAAAACTATTCCAAATTTCAAGTTGATACCATTAGTAGTTCTCGAGATATCCAGCTGTGACAGACAGACAGACAGACAGACTGAGTCACACCATAAGGGTTCCTTTTTTACCATTTTGGTACGGAACCCTAATAAAAATCGACTTTCCATACAAATCAAAGAGATCACGTGATCAATTTAGTATGGGATGACCAAAGTTTTTTGGCGAAATCCGACACATGTTTCTCAGAGAAAATTGTTTAGTTTCATGGACTGGACACATCCTTGAAATTTGGATGGTAAGTTCAGAATGACCCGATATAGTATTTTTAGGGTTCCGTACCAAAGTTGTAAAAAAACCGGTCAAGTGCGAGTCGGACTCGTGCACAAAGGGTTCCGTACCAAAAAACGGCAAAAAAATAACGTTTGTTGTATGGGAGCCCCCCTTAAATATTTATTTTATTCAGATTTTAGTATTTATTATTATAGCGGCATCAGAAATACATCATTTGTGAAAATTTCAACTGTCTACCTGTTGTCGTTATTAATATCGAGCAAAAAACGCCAAAAAAACACGTTTGTTGTATGGGATTTTATTCTGTTTTCAGTATTTTTTGTTGTAGCGGCAACAGAAATACATCATCTGTGAAAATTTCAGCTGTCTAGCTATCACGGTTCATGAGATACAGCCTGGTGACAGACAGACAGACAGACAGACAGACGGACAGCGGAGGCTTAGTAATAGGGTTCCGTTTTTACCCTTTGGGTACGGAACCCTAAAAAGGAACCCTTATGGTGTGACTCAGTCTGTCTGTCTATCACAGCTGGATATCTCGAGAACCACTAATGGTATCAACTTGAAATTTGGAATAGTTTAAGATGACATTTGACCAACTATTTTGCAAATAAGAAAGAAATAAAAAAAATTATATGTTTTTTACAACAGGGACTGAAAAGGGGTCTTAATAATTTGAAGTGAGGTGACTAGGGCATGTGGGGTATCATATAAAAGAACGCTGTTTGCACATTTTAAAACATTTTTTCCTTTTTTCTTAGGCTGCATAGTTTTCAACTTATGATGAAAAATGTAAAAAAATACCGTTCCCCCCCCCCCCCCCCTTATCTCCGAAGTTTGCAAAGAGAAAAATCTAAAATAATTCTATGTGATAGTAGTTTATGTAAAGATTACAGGAAAAATAAAACGATGTCTCAATATAACACACTTTTTTAGAAATTCAAAAAACAGACAAAAATTCTTTAGTGTCACTACCAGTCAACAGATGGCGCTGTCCTAAGAATGCTAACCTAAGAAAAAAAATAGTTCCACTATCGGTCAAGAGATGGCGCAACCTAATACTACAATAATAAATTGGTGGCTGGTTCTAATATATAATACTAGCTTCCGCCCGCGACTTCGTCCGCGTAGATATTAGAGAAAATCTTTAGGGAACTTTCAACCGGGATCCGACCAGCCGTTTTTACGCGATTAGGCGGGTCACCACCAAGCGCGCTGCCTCGCGAGGCAAGACGTTTGCCAAGACGCGAGACGCAAGGCGTTTGTCGCACCAGGCTCGCTCGCTCGGTGGGGACCCGCCTAATCGCGTAAAAACGACTGGTCGTTCCCATTCCCGTTCCCGTTTCGTCCCGCTCCCGTTCTCGTTCCCGCTACCGTCCCGTTCCGTTGTCGTCTCATCCCGTTGCCGTCCCGTACCGTTCCCGTCCCGACCCGTCCCGTTTTCATTCCCATTCCCGTTCCCATCCCCGTCCCGTCCCGCTCCGTTCTCGTCCCCGCTCTCATTCCGTTCCCGTCCCATCCCATCCCGTTCCGTTCCCGTTCCCGCTCTCGTTCTCACTCCCGTTGCCGTCCCGTCCCATCCTGTCCCCGTTCCCGTTCCCATCCCCGTCCCGTACCGTTCCCGTCCCGTTCGGTTCCCGTCCCGTCCGGTTCCCGTCCCGCTCCCGTTCCCGTTCCCATTCCCGCCCCGTTCCATTCCCGTTCCCGTTCTCTTCCGCTCCGTCCAGTTCCCGTTCCCGTTCCCTTTCTCCCCGTCCCCTGGGGCTGAATCATGCATGTCCCCCGAGTTGGACTTCAAAATGAATAATACTAAATAATATACTAGAAAAAATACGACTCGCACCAGATCAATACTCAGACGGGAATCGAACCCGCGACCTTTGGATATCCGGTCCAATGCTCTGACCGCTGAGCTACCGAGTCACTAGTGACATCGTCGAATTTTTCCTAGTATATCCTAAACTCTTACGCTGTAAGCCAGCGTTATTTCACCAATGTGAGGAATTACCTCGACATTCAATTGAAATATCTTTCCAGATATTTTAACAATTGATTAAGATGAAATAGCTATATAATTTTTAAATTTGAGATTTTTGCATTTACAATGCTATTTTTAAACAATACTAAATAATATACTAGAAAAAATACGACTCGCACCAGATCAATACTCAGACGGGAATCGAACCCGCGACCTTTGGATATCCGGTCCAATGCTCTGACCGCTGAGCTACCGAGTCACTAGTGACATCGTCGAATTTTTCCTAGTATATCCTAAACTCTTACGCTGTAAGCCAGCGTTATTTCACCAATGTGAGGAATTACCTCGACATTCAATTGAAATATCTTTCCAGATATTTTAACAATTGATTAAGATGAAATAGCTATATAATTTTTAAATTTGAGATTTTTGCATTTACAATGCTATTTTTAAACAATACTAAATAATATACTAGAAAAAATACGACTCGCACCAGATCAATACTCAGACGGGAATCGAACCCGCGACCTTTGGATATCCGGTCCAATGCTCTGACCGCTTAGCTACCGAGTCACTAGTGACATCGTCGAATTTTTCCTAGTATATCCTAAACTCTTACGCTGTAAGCCAGCGTTATTTCACCAATGTGAGGAATTACCTCGACATTCAATTGAAATATCTTTCCAGATATTTTAACAATTGATTAAGATGAAATAGCTATATAATTTTTAAATTTGAGATTTTTGCATTTACAATGCTATTTTTAAACAATACTAAATAATATACTAGAAAAAATACGACTCGCACCAGATCAATACTCAGACGGGAATCGAACCCGCGACCTTTGGATATCCGGTCCAATGCTCTGACCGCTGAGCTACCGAGTCACTAGTGACATCGTCGAATTTTTCCTAGTATATCCTAAACTCTTACGCTGTAAGCCAGCGTTATTTCACCAATGTGAGGAATTACCTCGACATTCAATTGAAATATCTTGCCAGATATTTTAACAATTGATTAAGATGAAATAGCTATATAATTTTTAAATTCCGTCTGAGTATTGATCTGGTGCGAGTCGTATTTTTTCTAGTATATTATTTAGTATTGTTTAAAAATAGCATTGTAAATGCAAAAATCTCAAATTTAAAAATTCAAAATGAATGTCATTTTCGCAATCACCATCCCATAAAACCTCAAGAACGTCATCCGTATATAGTATTTTATGATTACTTACCCCATTTACCCCCTAAGGGGTTGATTTTCAAAACCACAAAATATATGTTTGACTATTTATTTTTAGACGTACTCCTACGAAGTTTAAAGTTGTAATGTCTATTTTATATTCTTTTTCCATACAAAATTTGAACCCCATTTTCACTTAGTCCACGAACGTCAAGCAAAGTGGCAGATTATACTACTCGGTCTTCTGTATAACCTGCCGCAGCGTATAGATGTGGTCTATGGTGCTAAAGCCTTTTCGAAACCCGGCTTGTTCGGGAGGTTGGAAGTCGTCGAACCTGCGAGCGAGACGATTCGTAAAGACTCTCAAAAACAATTTACAGACATGGCTCAGAAGTGAGATGGGCCTGTAGTTCTTTAAGAGGGACTTGTCACCCTTGTTGTTCAGTTAGATAGTCCCTATCTACCATATTCGGCTTTATAAGGATTTTACCAAACACTTTGTGTAACTTATATGGTATTAAATTAAATGTATTAGGTGCTCCCACACAGCAGTTTAGAAATTTTTCAAAAACAAATCTTAAAAATTTTACTCTCCGATTTCAATAGACGAGCAGATAGCTAAACTAGGTACTACTAACTAACTACTACTAACATTACGATCATCAACTCAGTAGGCTTATAGCTCAAATCAATCTCCAGATGCATTTTTGAGAATTTTTATCAAACCCCTCGAAAAAAATTATTCTAATTTTTGTCGGGGCAAGTCGGAAACATTTTTAAATTTTTTCAAATGATCGCAAAAAACTACTTTCCCTATTTTAAAAATTCAAGCGTCAATTATGATAGATCTCCGCGCCTTTCATATTTTGGTACCTCTTTCATAGATTTATCTCAAATTTTGATCGATGTACGGCCATGCCGCACTTTTGGCTGAACGTCGGGCACATAAATAATGATCACCTTTAAATAATACATTTAATTTAATTACATATAAGTTATACAAGGTGTTTGGTAAAATCCTTATAAAGCCGAATATGGTAGATAGGGACCATCAAACTGAACAACTTTTACTATATGACCAACTCTGAAATCGCGAAAAATAAATCCGCTGTTTCATACTTTTGATATTTTCGTTATTATTTTTTATATGAAAGAGCAGATATTTTTTCGTGGTTTCAGAGTTGGTCCCATAATAGTTATCAATATTATTGATAACTATTACCAAAACTCTGCATATTAGTATTTTGTATATTAAGAAAACTGTTGTCGAAAACAGTATAGAATTTGTTTAAGCTAGAGTTTAAAGTGAAAGAAATAAAACCAAGCGGGTATGGTAAATAATCAACATGAGTGGGTATAGTAAAGTTTAATATTATTGACCGAGCGAGCACGAAGTGCTAGCGAAGCGTCTCTGCTTCAGCGTGGGCAAAAATTCTTTCGTATGTCCGGCTGTCTGTTTCAGCCTACAGGTCGCATTTCTCAACCGATCCTTGTGAAATTTTGTGAGCAGGTTCGAAAATTATGTAGTTTTTTTTTGTCGAGCCAGTTTTTTGAAATTTTTCAAAATGGCGGAGATATCTTCTTCTTCTTCTTATTTTTGTTTTGGCAATCTACTTTCCTCTTGGAAGTAATTATTGCCAGTGTCAAGTGTTGAATATTTCAGTGATAGATTGTTTCAGTTTACATTAAAATGCGGGTGCATCGCATTCCAATGCTGCTTGGAGCATTTGGCACCAAGTATATCAAGACAGTTTACTTGGTAAGTTCTGCCCCTTTAAGATCGGTGTACCTAATGCGTAGATAGACTAAGTCGCGTTTTGCCTAAATGTCATATTTATTAGCTTTAGGCCTAGGACGGCGTTAGTCTATTTAGCAGATTGCCTGAATATTCGTCAGTCTAAGTCGCGTTTTGCCTAAATGTCATAATGTATTAACTTTATGCCTAGAACGGTGTCAGTATATTTAGACTTAAAATCTTAAATTAATGATAAGATAATTGTGAATGTTTATAAGATCCTTTTTAATTTTCACATCTTAATGTATACGATCACGTACTTGGTAGCTGTTGAACTATAATTCAGTATGTCTATGAATCTCTTTGCCTTCTTCTCTTTTAACCTATATCGCAGTACGTCTAACTAACTTTATGTCTACTTCGCACTATGACTAGTCATAACGCGATTTAGTCCCTCTACGCTTTAGGTACACCGATTTGAAAGGGTTCTGCCGAGGTAGCCACCACTACAGTAAAAGTCTCGGCTTCACACAACCAAGATCGCGACTATTTCAATTATCCCACATATTGTTCAGTTGTGTAGATACTTGTACCACAAAACTGCACCATTTTTAAGACACAATATCCACTATGAATCAATTTGCAAATAATTAAAATAGACACCGAACCGAACTTGACAAATGGCGCCAAAAAACTCCAAGGCGGAGATATTAAAAAAAACAGATTTCAGTCCGTTTTCCAGCTCTGCTTGTTTTCCTCTACAGGTCGCATTTTTCAACCGATTCTAGTAAAATTTTGTAAGCAGGTTTAAAAATGATGTAGAATTTTTTTGTCACACTAGTTTCTTGAAATTTTTCAAAATAGTGGAGATATGTTAAAAAAACCTATTTCAGTCCGGTTTTTCAGCGCTGTATGTTCTCCTCTACAGGTCGCATTTCTCAACCGATTCTCTTGAAATTTTGTGAACAGGTTCAAAAATAGTATAGAATGTTTTTGTCACGCCAGTTTTTTGATATTTTTCAAAATGACGGAGAAATGTTAAAGATACATATTTCAGTCCGGCTTTCCAGTGCTGTCTGTTTTCCTCTACAGGTCGCATTTCTCAACCGATACTCGTGAAATTTTGTAAGCAGGTTTGAAAATTTTATAGATTTTTTTTGTCAAGCCAGTTTTTATTTTTTTTAAATGGCGTAGATAATGTAAAAAAATCATATTTCAGTCCGGATTTCCGGCGCTGTCTGTTCTCCTCTACAGGTCGCATTGCTCAACCGATTTTGGTGAAATTTTGTGAGTAGGTTCGATAATTATTTATAACTGTTTAGTCAAGCCAATTTATCCAAATTTATAAAAAAATATTCACCCATTGTAAAAAATTATTAAAATTAGAAGCACCATCTAGCTGCGAATACTCACGTACCTACTGTGTGTTTTGAAAACTTCATGGCGACATTTTTATTTTATTTTATCGCGAGGTCTACAGCTCACGGAGCCACTAGTATATTAGGGATTGAAGTATGAAATTTCCGTTTTGTATGGAAAATTTTAATGAAATTGCATTTTCCATACTAACATTTTCTTAATTTATTTAACAACGATGCGTGCTATGTTTTAGAACTATTATTATGCACAAATGTTAAGATACAACGAATTAAGTAGTCATTTGTGCTAACAAAAAGGAGTCACTCATTATAAGGTACTTTTTTAGGGTTCCGTAGCCAAAATGGCAAAAAACGGAACCCTTATAGATTCGTCATGTCTGTCTGTCTGTCTGTCTGTCTGTCTGTCTGTCTGTCTGTCTGTCTGTCTGTCTGTCTGTCTGTCTGTCTGTCTGTCCGTATGTCACAGCCACTTTATTCCGAAAGTATTAAGACTACACAGTTGAAACTTGGTAGATAGATGTATTCTGTTAACCGCTTAACGAATTTAATACAAAAATAAGAAAAATAAAAGATTAAGGGGGGGCTCCCCATACATGGAACTGAAACTGAAAAAATTTTTTTTCTTCAAACCAACACGTGTTGGGTGTTTATAGATAGGTCTTTAAAAATGACATTGAGGTTCCTAAGACAACTTTTTCTCAAAGTTGACCGTTTGAAAGATATTCACCGCCAAAGTGGTAAAATGTGTGTCCCCCCCCCCTTTAACTTTTGAAATAAGAGAGTCAAAAATCTAAAAAAAATATATGCTGTAGTTCTTAATAAACACTTTCAACCAAAATTGGTTTGAACGAGATATAGTAATTAGTTTTTGAGATATAGCACATTTTCCAAAACCGCAAATATAACTTTGTCATTCATACCAACACTGTGAAAAACAAAGTTATTTTTGCAGACGAAAAATGATAGGTGGTATTAAATATGGTATGGTATAAGGTAACTACAGAACCCTATGGCGCGTGGCCCGACACGCACTTGGCCGGTTTTTTGAAGTAGGTACGAGTATTACAGAATACAGTTGATCACAGGATCAAGGAACGAAAAGTCAGAATTTTTGTTGTTGATAGTTGGCCATCCTAAGTGGCCATCATGATTATATTTCAAAATTATAACAATGAGACAATAATGAGAGTGCGTGTGAGAAAAAATACCTTGAAAAGCCGCGATAAGGTCCGATTTAATTCAAATCTCATAGTAACAAATATAGAATAGCTGGAAAATCATCAATGCTTTGTCCCCCAGTGGTGTTCAATATGTTGGCTGAAATATGTGTGGTCTTATCTGTCGACGTCTCTCTTGTCTCGTAATTAGGTAGGTAGCCTACTATTGAAAAAGTTATTTTATGACAATGCGTTAGAGTTCATCATTAATAATTATTTAAGCGTGGAATACACTTTTAGCTACAATAAGATAAAGTTCATTTTCCTACAAGGAGCCTAATCAAGCTAGGAGGCGACGAAATTGATACTTACCTTTTCAGAACAGAAAAACTGAATAATTAACCTATACATAAGAGTATTGATTTCGTCCCCTCCAGTTGACGAAACCGATACGATTTTGGGGAATAATACAAACGATAAAATTTACAGCAAAACCATGTTGATTTCGTCTACTGATGGGGTCGAAATCGATACGCTTACGGGGCATATTTTGATTCCCATAACCGTATCGTATTCGCCGCGAGGAGGGGAATTCAATACGGTTGAGGGAATACGCTTACGGTACACTGCTTTGCTCAGAAGTACCCTCGTTAACTACGATTTGTTTACTATCTGATTTTAAATTTTAAAGCCATTTTAGATTAAAAAACCATACTATTTTTGTCCCTTTAGCCCTTACTTTAGAATAAGACATCCTTGTTTGTCGAGGATGTAAGGATTTTAATGATACCCCATACATCCAAATCTAATCAGTATATTACGAAAGTTATGGTGGTGAAATAAAGAAACTAAAACTACCTAGGTGCTGTTAGCGGGCACTGCGGGCAGTAATGAGTTTTTTTAATTCTCTTTATAAGTACGCCGCAATTATCTTTGCCGCGCTATTTTTGAACTTGGAACATCTTAGTGTTCAGCGCCAAAGAAATCGACGTACGATATGGTACGCCTGAATGAAAAAAAAAAATCAAATTAAAAAGCGAAGAAATTCGTGGTTTTGTTTTGAAAAATGAGTTCTTCAAGTGACAGTTAAAGTATAGAATTAACTCCTGAAAGTATTAGAACTGATGCAAGACATGTAATTGACCGAGCGAGCACGAAGTGCGAGCGAAGCGTCTCTGCTTCAGCTTGGGCAAAAATTCTTTCGTATGTCCGGCTGTCTGTTCCAGCCTACAGGTTGCATTTCTCAACCGATCCTTGTGAAATTTTGTGAGCAGGTTTGAAAATAATATAGAATTTTTTTGTCGAGCCAGTTTTTTGAAATTTTTCAAAATGGCGGAGATATGTTAAAAAACAGATTTCAGTCCGTTTTCCAGCTCTGCCTGTTTTCCTCTACAGGTCGCATTTTTCAACCGATTCTAGTAAAATTTTGTAAGCAGGTTTAAAAATAACGTAGAATTTTTTTGTCAAACCAGTTTTTTGAAATTTTTCAAAATAGTGGAGATATGTTAAAAAAAACAATTTCAGTCCGGTTTTCCAGCGCTGTATGTTCTCCTCTACAGGTCGCATTTCTCAACCGATTCTCGTGAAATTTTGTGAGCAGGTTTGAAAATAATATAGAATTTTTTTGCCACGTCAGTTTATTGTTTTTTTTTTAAATGGCGGAGAAATATTAAAAATACATATTTCAGTCCCGCTTTCCAGTTATGTCTGTTTTCTTCTACAAGTCGCATTTCTAAACCGATTCTCGTGAAATTTTGTAAGCAGGTTTGAAAATTGTATAGATTTTTTTTGTCAAGCCAGTTTTAATTTTTTTTTTAAATGGCGGAGATAATGTAAAAAAATCATATTTCAGTCTGGATTTCCGGCGCTGTTTGTTCTCCTCTACAGGTCGCATTTCTCAACGGGATCCCTTGTTTTCGCATAATTGTTTTATACCTAATTTGATTTGGCATAACGGATTTGGCATAATCTTTTTTGTCATAATAATATACTTACGCATAATTGGTTTTTGGCATACTATTTATATTAGCATAATCATCATTTAGACTAATTTGTTTTCGCATAATGTTATTAGGCATATTGTCTATTCGCCTAATATTATTTAGACATAAAAATCAAAAACAATAAGAATAAATATTTTTACGCACTTATTTATTTTCATGCAAAAGGGGTAGGTATTGTATTAAAATGCCAAAAACACATACGACCTAAATATCGACTCATAAAACACCTATTTATAAAATACCGAAAATCCTTAATGTCGATATCCAATAGACCGAAACTTAAAAGATCGATTATTAAATGACTGATGATAGTTCGAAACCCTGAAAGTTAAAATGCCGATAGCTGAAAATCCCGAAAGTCTGTTTAGGTCTATTAGGTGCGACGACGAGCGAGCGTAGCGAGCGAGGAGGAGGTAAGGTTCCATTGCGACCAACAACGCACGAGCCGAGCGAGCGAAGCGAGCGTGCCGCGGCAGCGGCCGGCGAAGTGCCAGACCAGAACCGACCTGCTGGCATGTAACCCTCAATTAACCTTCGGTTTTTAAGCTTCGGGATTTTGTATTTTAGGTAAAATGTTCTTTCGTGATTTTAAACGTCGTGATATTTTTATATAGTTTAGTTATGACAAGATATTTTGTAATATATCTTCATCAGTAACTTATGGCACTTAATCATGATTAGGAAAAATGAAATAAAATTATGTTCAAGAATTTCCGTTGCTGACTGTACAAGCAAAAGCAGTTGCCGTAAAACTGTTGCAATGCAATACAATCTGTGGCCACAACAATATGACCATTATGATATTAAAAGCTATTCTATTTTCTTAGTCTCCGTGTTGACATCAAGGATGGACTTCTTCTCGGGGAACAGTTTCCTGACGACGTTATTGCTGGGCGCCTCCACCAGCAGCCACATCGGCACCGCCAGTGCAAACGATAATGCGATGATGCCGGTGGTTTTTATGGCCTGCAGATCGGAAAACGTCATTTAACCTGTACCAGTTTGCTTCAAATTAATAAAAAAGGAAAGCTACATAATTATATCGGTTTAGGTATTGACTTTTGAAGGTGTTCCAGGCATTTAGAATGATATAGGATTCTATCTTTGCAAATTGAAAGATACATAATACATATGAGCTTGGGGATAACTCATCTTTTTTTATTTGCACAACGGAATAGTAATTGGCGTTCACTTCATCTGATGTATAGTGACGATAAGGCCGAAGGATACACGGAATCCTCACCATTGAGGGACTGGCTATCTTACCTCTAACAGCCGGAATAGAACATTTTTTAAATTATTGTTATAGCGTCAGACTTAAGTAAAACAGTGGTAACATCCAGGCGGACTTGAAATAAGCTTTACCATCAACCAAACGATCTTTAGGCATCAAGGAGTGTATATTAAATTTTCTTCTTATGTTCATTTCGAGAGCTTGGTCAACAGGAGATCACTATTCGTACTGTCACCTAACTCTAGTTAGTTAGTTATCGGATCGGATACCCACCATGTGTAGGTCGGAGAGATGCGTGAGCTGCGTGTCTGCGGCGTACGCCCATCGGATGACGACCATGTGCACGTTGTAGACGCAGTAAGTGAGCCGCGTCAGTGTCACCCAACCGCGCCACTCCAGCACGCGCCGGTACACGTCTGTTGGTATATCACAATAAAAGCCTACTGATACACATCACATTCATGAATATACAAAGTCATTTTGTATTCACCATCCATGTGTTCAGTCCATGAAACTGAAGAACTTTCTTTAAGGAACACATGGTCAAATATGTAATAAAATCGACTATCCATACAAATCAAAGAGATCACGTGATCAATTTAGTATGTGATGACATTTGTGGCTAAATTCGACACATGTTTCTTAGATAAAGTTGTTTAGTTTCATGGACTGGACACATCCTTGAAATTTGGATGGTATGTTCAGAATATAGGTAGGTAACTATCATCTGAATCTGAATTTAATAATGATAAAATACTATTTTCATCGTGACAGAACATTATTTATGATGGTATACATATTGTTGGTAACGGACCGAGACACAGACGGGACAAATCACGGATGGGACAAGATTTTACTATGTCCCGAGAAAACGTAACCAAACCACTGTGCTACACCATTTGCCCCGCGTGTCTCATTCGGCCATCCAACACCAAACTACACAAACTTATTAAATTAAATATTAAAACACTTACTGCTAGAAAGGTGTGCCCTAGCGCTAGGATCCGCCCGATGACACGTGCTGATACGACTCCCTTGGTGTCTGGTGTTGCGTGGTCAACGGTACCACTTTTTTTCACGAAACTTTCGTGAGAAGAAAAGTGATTGGCGGGACGTACCACCGCCGCTAATTATTGTGGTTTCCGTTGCGTTTCTTGGGTTTTGGCTAAAAGGGGTAGCTGGGCTGCGTAGGTAAACTTCAACGGTACTACTTCATTTCTGGACACCAAGCGAGTCGTGTCAACATGTGTCATCGGGCGGATCCTAGCGCTAGGGCACACCTTTCTAGCAGTAAGTGTTTCAATATTTAATTTCATAAGTTTGTGTAGTTTGGTGTTGAATGGCCGAGCGAGACACCTGGGGCAAATAGTGTAGCACAGTGGTTTGGTTGCGTTTTCTCGGGACATAGTAAAATCTTGTCCCATCCGTGATTTGTCCCGTCTGTGTCTCGGTCCGTTACCAGCAGTGGGGACATTAAGAATGGTGGATGGACATTCACATCATGGCCCTGAATTTGACGTGACTGATCGGTAACTTGACGTTGACGTGACTGACCTAACTGCTTGGTAACATACGTCCCTGAAGTTGACGTGGCTGAGCGGCGACTTAACGCTGACGTGACTGAGCTGTGTCATGTGTGAATGATCCTTTAACGTAACATTCAGTTCAGGTAACTTATAAAAATACATAAAGGAAACTACGTTTAACAAAAATGGTTCCAAAACTTACTTTCCACCCGGCATATCATGCCAAATATGATGGCAGTGAGCGCCGCGCCCCAGATGAGCTTGGGTACGACCGCGAGTGTGAGCCGCACGCGCAAGGCGGGCCGCTCGCCCTCGCGCAGGTGCAGGAACGAGTTGCAGTGGATCAAGACCGCGCACAGCGGTAGCACCAGCCAGTAAAGCCAAACGTATCTCTGCAATAAGGTTTAACTACAGTACCGGCGTTAGGGGGGGGCGAGCACGGGCAACCGCCCGGGGCGCCGGATATAAGGGGGCGCCGCAGGCGCCCCTT
This sequence comes from Agriphila geniculea, assembly GCA_943789525.1. Taxonomy (NCBI): domain Eukaryota; kingdom Metazoa; phylum Arthropoda; class Insecta; order Lepidoptera; family Crambidae; genus Agriphila; species Agriphila geniculea. The sequence continues at coordinate 21,458,758 of OX038869.1, read as the reverse complement.
TATACATCCTACTTACTATCGTAAATTCCCTTTTAGCGACAAAATCGTTATGGTGGCAAGGCAACACATAATCACAACAATTTGGCAATATCTCGCCGAAATTTCATCGCTCGCTTACATGTGCCGTTTAAGATTTGGCCATTGTAAAATCCAGGGGCAAGCGGTGCGACTGCACTGGGCGCCCTCGTCTGTTTTTTGTTATAAACAAGAAAGATTAGTAGATGAAATTGACTAAAAATCGCGCTGCGCGGCCGTTTATTTTAACTATAAACAAGCAAAAATACAAGATTCGTAGATGAAACTGACTAAAAATCGCGCTGCGCGGCCGTTTTTTTTTGCTGTAATGAACAAAATTAGAAGATTAGTAGATGAAACTGACTAAAAATCGCACTGCGCGGCCGTTTTTTTTTTACTATAAACAAGCAAGATTACAAGATTAGTAGGTGAAACTGACTAAAGAGTTTTTTAACTGACGGGCAGAATTGAAAATCTTGGAATCGCAGATAGGGGGCGCCCCGTAGAAATTTCGCCCAGGGGCGCGGGTAGTGCTAAAACCGGCACTGTTTAACTATTCAGTTCCGAAGCTCGATGGCGCAGTGGAGCTCGATGGTCAAGTCAAGTCAAAAAATAGCTTTATTCAAATAAACTTATTATTAAGTATTTTTGAATCGTCCATATTTTTCTACCACCCGTTCAAGACTTTTTTAACTGACAAGAAGAACGGTCGCAAGAAACTTATCGGTCGGTCATGGGATGGGTGACCAAAAATTTATTATCTCGAGCTCCTCCGTGCTTCGGAAGGCACTGCATTTGCAGTCGTAACACCCACCAATCCGTATTAGGCCCGCGTGGTGGGTTATGGCCCATCCTCCTTATCCACCCATAAGAAAGGCCTGTGCCCCAGCAGTAGGGACATTAAAAATGGCTGATGGATTGATGGATGGATTCAGTTCCGAAAAGTTACAATTTCAATCAGGTTCTACCATCTAACGGCAATAAACTTGGTGCTTATTTTTGAGTTTAATCGGGTAACAATAAATTCCCATTTTGGGTAAGTATCAACCTACCCAAAATGGGTACGTTATAGCGTACTGAAATACTAAGTGGGCGAAAATTAGTGACTCCTAAATACAAATTAATTAACTAGTTATTCAGAACAGGCGACCGAATTACTATTTGGGCTACAACCTTAGGGCACACAAAACATTTAAAATTTGGCATATTATTTTATTTAAAAAAGTTGACTATTATCCTAAGCGAGAAGACAAAAATACCACGTTGGACAGCTTAAATCAGTTATAGTATAGTTAGCTACTTGGTATAATAGTTGCCCACTCAATATTTTTGTCACTCATTTAGAATTTTCACTGCTAACTTAAATTATTTATCTCCCACATGAAGTCGCCCGTTGTACGTATTTTTTGTAATCCATAGTTTGTCGCCCGTTTGATTATTTTGTCGCCCAAAAATAAACCGCTGCCAGGTTTAGTATTTAAGTATCCCATTACCAGTATCCTTTAATAATTAAAGGATACAGGGGCCGTACCAGCTAACGAATCGATTATCGAAAAGTCTGCTGGGTTTCAACTTAAAACAGAAAAATCAAAGTAAGGAATTTCGTCTTGTACTTTCTGTTGACGTAATTTGGAAGATAACGATGTTCGTGTGACATCATGAATTGGGGTTCGCCATTTTCGTCCAATTGGGGCTCGATTTATCTGTTTTAATTTGCAACCCAGCAGACTTTTCGATAATCGATTCGTTAGCCGGTACGGCCCCTGGTTACTGGTACACAAAAAAAAATTGGGAATTAATTAATTGGGTGACTGGAACTAATTAAACTTTAATTTATAAACTTTAATTAGTTCCAGTCACCCAATTAATTAATTCCCAATTTTTTTGTCTTTTCCTTGCGGTTTGGGCTTTTCAATAAAACTGGTTCTTATTTGATATGGTTTGAAAACTAATCATGCGTGGTAAGTTGTACAACTGATGTTCCATGATGACGAAACGATGTCTTTTATTGTTTTAACACGTTTTTTTAGGTTGCTTTTTTTTACTGTTCTCTCCATGGTAGGCAGGCAGGTAGATGATGGCATCTATGAGTTTATACCTCATCATCAGTCGTTGTCCTATTGTGTGTTTTCTTTCGTGCAATGCAAGTCTAAGCACCAGGGTCTGTAGTTAGTTAATTACTATTCTAAAAGTCTCAAAGGCTTTATACAGGGTTATTTGTAAAACACCAACAACCTCGCAGGAGTAGACGTTCTCGACCTTCCATACAAATATCCGAACAGCTAATCGAGTTTTGCATGAAAAGTCGATTTTTTTTACACGACTGCCCAAAGCAAAAAGAGTGTATATGTGTTCAGGGTTCATGTATGTGGGTATGTGAGTTTCTTTATTCCACCATAACTTCTAAATGCCTGAACTGATTTGGATAGATAGCGTATCGTTAGAATTCTTACAGCATCTCGAGTGACACTGGCTATATTTTTTTTAGAAAAAATCAATATGGCGACTGTACGACGCCATTTTCAAGTGCGAAAAATTTTTATTTTCTTCTATTATTACAATGGGCATCAAATGAAACCTTTTTTCGCTAAATGGCAGATTCTGGAAACATCAGATTCTGTAAACGGCAGATTCTGTAAATGGCAGAAGTACAGTCCCAAACAACATTCTAATTCTAAAGATATTTTTTATTACTATTAGGCTTTATCAAGAAAAATGACATCGGAAATAATGACACACGATAATCCTGACCGACCCGTGGCGTGGTCACATCACCTTACCACACCAGTCAGTGTGACTACGGGGATTTTTTTACCCGTAGTCACACCGACTCATTATGCCCTTGACATAAAAATGATACTTTTTTTTTCAAAGTATTACGTCATCGAAGTACCAGGAAATCATAAATATGGAGAAGGTTAACTAACTTCTATAAGAGCTTTTTATATTTTCTTATTTTTTTTTGTCACCAAAGTACCAGGATCTCATAAATATAGAAAAGGTTAACCACCACCAATATAAACGTCAAAACTACGAACAAAGATACTGTCAAAACGTTATTAAATATTAAAAGGAATTCTGGTCAAAACCAATGTTTACCAAAAAACTCATGTCAAAAACTTTTGTTTTTGCTGACTGACTGTACAATATCTGTCGTTTAAAAAATCTGCCATTTATAGAATCTGCCGTTTACAGAATCTGCCATTTCCAGAATCTGCCATTTAGCGAAAAAAGGAAATGAAAGGCCTTGATGAGCACATTCCAAAACTATATGATATGTCACTAAAATGTGTGAAATGAAAATAAATAAATTTAAAAAATATTAAAAACACAACCTGCCAAAAACGAACTAAAAAGTTAAACAACAAGTGTCATTGCAGTCGGGGGACCTCTTTCATCAAAAATTGTTCCATAATAAGGTCCCCCGACTGCAATGACACTTGTTGTTTAACTTTTTAGTTAGTTTTTGGCAGGACAGTCGTGTTTTCAATATTTTTTTTATTTTTTTTTGTTGTTTTTGGAAAAGTTGTCGAACAAATGGTGTTGTTTATGATATTAGTGATCCTTCCTGGGAGATTATTGGGTAAGTATTATTAAATATATTCATGCTAATGACACAACATTGCGCCGACATTAGTGTTGTAAATTGTTACCTTGTATTGGGTAGTATCGACAGATTTCTTCATCCACTTGTATAAGAATAACCCAAAAGTCATGCCCACGAAGAAGTTAAGCATGTTGTTGTGCGTAGGTTTGTACAAGTAGTTTAATGTTTCATATTTCTCAAACATTCTTGTATTCTGGACATTTCTGAAATTAATTTTTACTCTCTTACTTTAAAACAATATTGATATTAAAATAACTGTATCATGTCTATACCTATAATGTGGTTGCCCGCGGTACTCTCTGAAACCCTATTGGGGACAGATTCAAAGACATTCTAAAGTATTCTTTCATAGCTTACCCACTAAAATCTCTATTTCGTTCCAGTGGTTCCAATACCCTCACACTTAATAGAGAAGCTATATGACATGATTTGTATAAACGGCTAGTGGACTATTATACCACCTTTATGCCGTTTCAAAAGAAATGTGAAAAGCTCGGTGGCGCAGTGGTACCTATAGGGCTTGACCCAATGATTGCGGAGTTTAAGCAACTTTCGCAAGGATCGGTCATGGGATGGGTGACCAAAAATTTATTATCTCTTGCTCCTTCTTGTTTCGGAAGGCACGTTAAGCCGTTGATCCCGGCTGCATTTGCAGTCGTTAACACCCACTAATGCAACTTTCGGATGCTTTCGGCCAATCAAATACACGTATCGCCGGCATCGCCGCCGTATCGGCGCCTTATCTCCGCCGCATCTCTTCTGTGTATTTCACGCCTTATTCACCCGTAAGAAAAGGCCTCCGTTTAAGACGCAGAGGTCCCGGGTTCAATTCCCAGGGGGGTACAATTTGTACTCGGTTTGGTTGGTGGTTGGGCTTATTTCAAGTCCGCCTGGCTAGCTACCACCATCTTACCTACGTCTGACGCCATAACAACAATTTAAAAGTTGTTGTGTTCCGGCGGTTAGAGGTAAGATAGCCAGTTCCTCAGTGATGAGGATTCCCAGTGTAGTGCGCTTGCACCTTCGGCCTTATCGTCACTTAACATCAGGTGTGGTGAAGTGAAGGCCAAGCATTACCCCGTTGTGCATTAAAGAAAAGGCCTGTGCCCCAGCAGTGGGAACTTTAATAATTTCTGATTGTCATGCCACTTCGGGCAGCTCGATATCTTTCTTCTTCTGTCAGGTGAGGTTCGTACTTTCCGCTCGATATAAAAACGCCATCCAGGTCTCTGTAGTAGGTCTCTACGCCGGGTGCGACGGCCCCGACGGCGAGGAGCAGCGTAAGCGCAGCGGCGCGGGCACCCACTGGCAGCAGCAACACCACCAGCCCCGCGATGTGCAGGTGTACGTCCACCGCCGTCGACCTGCACGAACCACATTCATGATAGCTACTAACGAATGATGTAGCGATTTATCGCCTCCTCTATAACCAAAATCCTAATGGGTGTCCCAGAAGTAAAGAGACTATATTCAATGTTCACACTGGTTACAAAAAAAGTTAAGGAAGAAGGAAAAAAGATACCATCTTACCACGGGTAACTAATTTGTCCAAATAGTGGGGTTTTACTTTCTGCTTATCTTTCGAAACTGAAACGAGACAATCAAGAATCGTTTGCTCAAAGATGTTATTCATAACTATCGACGTAATAAGAAATCGGCGACAGTTCATAATTTTATTCAATAAGAAGCTACAAGAATAAGTATCTACAGAATCATAGTACCTTATGTAGAAACGAGTGAGACTAATTTCAAAAAGATTTAGGAAATGTGATGATGTACAATAGCAACTAATCGAAATATGAATACGGGGAAAAAAGGTTTTTGTGGAGTCACCTTCAACATCAGTGAGGATTACGGTGGATAAGTATAGGAAAAATGTGGATGTAAATTATAGTTCGATAGTTAGGCTTGAAAACCTTTGTGAAATTAACCACCCCCAAATAAGTTAAAGATCAGAAAGCGCGTCAAAAGACAAGTTGCCAATCACGTTCACTCAAAATTTGCAATTTTTGGATGTCGAATTTATTCTAATCTAACAAAATGGTTTAACTAATATAAATACAATAATTGCATTATACAATGCTTTAGTGAGAAGCTTACTAGAGGGAAATTCAGTTATTTGGGCTCCAAGTGAAACTAAATATAGCTCCATGCTAGAACGCATACAAAACAAGTTTATTAGATATCTTTATAAGAGACTGTATGGAGTGTATCCTTTTTATCCTCTGATGTATCCTAACTTGTTTATATTGGGTATGGTTGGGTACAATGAACTGAGAGTAAGAAGGAACTTGGCATTAGTTTTGTATGTGTTTAAATTGTTGAGAGGTAAGATATATAATGGAGAGGTATTGCGTCGTATTGGATTATGTGTACCAAATAGGTATGTGGAATTGTGGAGCGTCGGCGCCTGCCTCCGCTGTTGCCGAAGGTGCCTCGCGGCCGAACTAATTTATTAAGCAAAGCCCCACTGACACGAGCGATGAGGATTTTAAATAAGATCCATTGTAAACTAGACATATTTTTCAGTTCTTTGTGTGAATTCACTAGGTTTGCATTATTTATAATATGTTATGATAATGAATACAATAATTAATAATTTAGGAGAATTTATCGTAGGTAATTAAAATTTGTAATGTTTAATTGGCAATTAATTAAAAATGTATAGTAATAATTTTAGGTATTTTATGTAAGTATATGAAATTAATTAATAATGTACGAATTTAATCAATATAGCTTCTCTATTGCATTAGGTCGAAACCTGTAAAAATAGTGTTAAGGTTGTGCAAATAAATAAAAAAAAAAAAAAAAACAATGCTTATACTCCTTTTAGCTCTAGGTATCAACAAGTTTTGGGCATGTCTTAGAGCATAAGGGGCATGTCTAAAATTAATGAAAGAAGTATGCAGAAAAACCAAAAACATTGACATCTTTCAAACATAGATCGGTAAGATTAACGAAAAGAGGTAGGTAGCCACAGCTTCAAGAAAAGCTGAAAAGCAGTAACATGATAAGATCTGGGGGCACGGAAGTGCCCCCGCCAAGACGAGGAAGCGAAGCGCAAGGGCACTTCCTACCATTTTTTTAAAGCGCTTCGTCGTTTTTATGAACCCTCATATCTTGGGTTTGAAGTATACTAGATAAACAAAATTCTCGGAATGTGATGTCAGTCGTAGACTTATTAAGTATATAAAGTTTGAATTGTAAAGCTTTTATAATATTGATTTTATTGATATCTAAAAAACCCCGATTTCGTCACTGACTCACTCATGATCATCAAAATTCAAAGGGTACTTCCAGAAGTAAGTCCTAGAAGGCTGAAATTTGGTATGTAAACTAGTATTAGGACACAAACAACAAAAAAATTATGAAATTGGACTTTAGCCCCCTAACCGTTTAACCCTCATAACTTGGGTTTGGATTATACCAGAAGCACAACATTCTTAGGATATGATTTCTGAAGTAGACTTTATTACACATATAAAGTTTCAATTGCATAGCTCTTAAACTTTGGATTTTATTGATGTCTAAAAAACCTCAATTTCGTCAAAACTTACTGATAATCATCAAAATTCCTAGGGTACTTCCTGAAGTCCTAGAAAGCTAAAATTTGGTATGTAAGCTAGTATTAGTACACAAACTGCATAAAAATTATAAAACTTGAAACTTTTACCCCCTAACCCTTTAAACTAAGGGATGGAAGTTTGTATGCGACTTTCCGCAAATTTTGATGCTATAGGTCTGAAAAAATGAGAAATATGAATCTGAAAAATCTTTAAATATTTAGTAATTACTAGCGGCCACCCGCGACTTCGTCTGCGTGGAAAGATTTTTTGCTCTCCCTCGGGAACAATACTTTTTTTCGGGATGAAAGGTACCCTATGTCCTTCTCTGTACCACTAAGAACGTGTATGCAAAATTTCATGATGATCGGTTCAGTAGTTAAGACGTGAAGGCGTAACAAACAAACAAACGGACTTTCGCATTAGTAAGGATTTTTAAGCCTTAGTAAATCACTGTTAAAGCACTGGAAAAAAAGTAGTCATAAAAAGATATTGTGTTCATTTGAAAACTATTTCTTCATGGCGCAAAACACGCGCCAGACTTTATTTTGCTCTTTGCACTGTCAGTGTCACATTCTGCGTTAAAGAGTAAAATAATATCACAGCATAAATGAATTAGTTCTACCACAGAATAAAATAAATAACAGTACAAGTACGTTGGTTGATGGTGATCGAAATTTACACGATTTTAGACTACAATTCTGACCCCACCTTGCTTTATCGGTTTATGTATAGTTACTTACAAAAAGAAGTGAAATCCCACCAAAATCATTTCATGAATATAATGTTGCCAAGACCGTCAAAAAGTTATCAGACCTCATGTAGAGCCAAGCTTCTCACTCTACGCGCCCTAACTCTGCAACCCCTAACTTCAAGAACTCTACACCTTAATTAAAATATGTGGCTTGGCCGTTTCGTTACTACAAGAAGTGTAGTGTAGTGTAGAGTTTTTGAAGTTATTAGGGCCTGCAGAGTTAGGGCGCGTAGAGTTAGAAGCTTGGCTCTACATGAGGTCTGATAACTTTTTGACGGTCTTGGCAACATTATTCATGAAATGATTTTGGTGGGATTAATTTTAGAAAAATTCGTATATTTAACGTTAATTTGTATATTAAACTGAACAGTTTTCATTTAATTTTTTTACAAAAAATAATAATTTATTTGGTCTCTTAACTTCTGGGACACCCCAGTAGTCCATCTGCCAACCCAATAGCCCTCTAGACCTTAACCAGTACATTACATAGCTCCTGTGCATTTCCTGTGGATAGTCTCTGAGTAAACTGATGTGATTCTAATCTCTAGATCTATCCAGCACACCCACAGACAGGCGCTAAAATGCTCCTTGCGTGTCTCTAACCCCACGCAAGCTTTAAATTGACTCGTAAATTCCAATCCAAAGCGGGGAAAATTCGAGTCAATGCACAACTATTATTTACAAATAAAAATTATACCAGTGATGCGGTTGACACGAGGAGCCGAATACATAGTTGTTGTAGAAGAACATCGCGGAGCGCCAATCCCGCTGACAGCCGCGCACCTCATTGCCCACCAGCTCCTGTCCAACATATAGGTAATATACATCGAGCCCAGGGGGGCGTTTCGGTGGTCTTTATAGCGCTTTATTTATTTAAAATTTATTGCATAAGAAAATACAATTTGGCGTATTTAATGCCTTAGGGAATTCTCTAACAGTCGACCGGAAAGGGTGTTAAAGAAAGAAATCGTGGCGGCAAAAAAAATTATAACTAAGTTAAAATATCCGTTAATCACCTAAACTTATTATATTACTAGTTAATCTTAAATAAGGATCTAGCTATAATAACAACATAAACTTACGTAGTTAGAAATACATACATAAATAATCCTTATTCCTATCATATATATGAATATTATATAATAATATACTTACATAATAATATATATGTCGTGGGCTAATCGTTGAACTGGGCCGATCAAGATCTGCCTGGCCAGATCACGATGTGCCGGCATTTCATGATCTGGCCAATAATTTCATGATGTGCCCATTGCCCAATCAAAAATTAGGCAGATCGATAAAAGCAACCTATTCGTCGATTTGCCCTACTAGTACTTAGCCACATCGAGATATGGCTGGGCGCATCGTAATATACTTCCGTTTCGCGACGCTTGAGGCGCTGTAACGCTGTTTGCGCTCTGTGAACTGTGTGTTTACGTGCGAGCAAGATGGTGGCGTCACAAGAAATCGAAAATTGTGATAATAAGAACAATACGCTTTGAAGCGACATTTGTATAACGAACCACGTGTAAGATAATAATAATGAGAATGTTAAGATGAGAATGATTATTTATAATAAACAAAATTAAAAAAATAATGTACCTACATTCTTTTCATTTTACTAATACTTTGGTCACTCTACAGACTATTTATCCTAGCATGGTTGTTTTTATCTTTATTATCTAGTAAAATAATTATTTTCTAATCTTCATTTTATTTGCTTGTACTTTGGCCACCCCACAGAATCGATTTGCCCAAGCATGGCCGGGCAAATCGTCAAACGTTATGCTTTGAACGATATGGCGGGTTTTGAAAAGGCAAAACTAGAAATGCCGGCGTATTGTGATCTGCCCAGGCAGATCTTGATTGGCCCACGACATATATAAATGTTACGGTTAATACCCGAAGTGCGGCTAAACCTAGGCTAAAATTAGGTGTAGCCGATAGATGTTGGCTAAAACAAGGTGAACCGATCTGCTTTACTCCTGTAGGTCTGTCCCGAATATAGGTGAGAAATTTAAATTTCGAGGTTATTTTTTTTAACAGACAACAGAAATAATTTTCTTAATACCCCATGCTACACCTAGTTTTAGCCGGCTACACCTAGTATTAGCCGCGAGCAAATCGGCTACACCTAGTTTTAGCCAACAGCTATCGGCTACACCTAGATTTAGCCGGCTAAAACTAGGTTTAGCCGCACTTCGGGTATTAGCCGTAACATATACATACACATAAGAAAGTAAAACATAGCATAGGTCAGATTTGATGAACTTAAAGTATATAACTCACGTAGTGTTCACGAACCAGTCTTTTGAATATGAACTTACTAGGGGCACTTCGAATATTCAGGGGTAAAGCGTTCCAGAGTCATATAGCCGAGAGGGTGAAAGAGTCGAAGACGAAGCCAGAAGAATGGACAGGAGTTAGCAAGAGAAGGTTGCCACTGGAACGAATGTCACGTAGATGAGAGTCACCTAGAAACTGAAATCTAGATTTCAAGTATTCCGGGGTATGTGGATCGAATAAAATGTTGAAAAGCGTACAAACAACATTTATCACGTTTAACTGTCAAAAGACAATATAATTTGACAGTTGAGTGTCGATCAAACGCTATATCACGAGATATATCATCATCTGAAGACATCGCGGTGAGCGTGCGATGTTCGTCCCACTCCGTGGCACTATTAACTCACGAATAATGTTCAATATCAAGTATTTTTGGCGACGATTTGCGTCCGACTATTGTGGTTCTTTTTTTGTAATAGGCCCTCTGCCCAATATTTAAGTTCTACCCACAGTTCTTTTATTATATTTTTTGTATTTTTACCTAACTTTGTTGTGTATTATTGGTGATAATAAAACATTATTATTATTAGCATAATCCGAATGATTTTTTGTGCAAATGTGGGTAAATTAGATACATTTTAGTATCATGCCATTAGCAAACGGCTTTGATCGATATTCGCCATCAATCCTCATCGCGTGTTGGGTCTTTCTTTAGCAATCCATATCTTATGGAAGGCGTAGCAGAGGCTTTCTCCTCCCTTCTCATTTGCTGCTTATTAGACCTGTCTAGTATATTTTGTTTACCTGCCACAGAGGACCGTATGGGACGAATCTGAACCAGGTCAAAACGTACAGCAACATGACTAAGTACACGGGTGACAACCTGAAAAAAAGAAAGTACGTGAAAGTAGTCAAAGTTGTACTAAAAAGCGAGACCGCGATGGCACAGTTGTTTAACAAGCGATACAGTTGTGAAACGAATGTGCTTGCGTATAGCAAAGATATAGGATATTTCGGCAAGGTGTCCCCGAACACGCTCTAAATTGCAAACTCAAAGAATGGTCTTTTGGCAAAGGAGCCAAATCTTGTTCTCTGCAGTACATTTTATAAAATAAATATTATTATAGACAACATCATAAACATTGCTCCGATTCCAAAATACAGCTAAAGCACTTGTGTTATGAAAATCAGAGACAACGGTGAAACTACAAACACACTGAGCCAATATAGAAAAGTTCGTTTTCTAAATTGACCCAACCGGGGATCAAACCCGGAACTTCAGAGATGGCGTCACCTTGAAAACCGGCGGCGTACAAACCATTTGACCACGGAAGTCGTCAAACATTTCGTTACACTAATGTGGCGGCATCTACCGTACCAACACACGATTACATATTACTAGATGGTTTTTCGTCACCGTATTACTAGATGATGCTAGCGTCTAAGAAACATGGTGATAAATCTTGTTGTAACCGTGTGTTGGTATGTTAGATGCCGCCACACTAGCCACAATAGCTAGGTACTGTATTGACTGTTATTCTGCGGCGTAAGGGTGCTTCTACATGGGGCTAGTAGTAGCTTGCACATGTTGAGGCGCGGGTTACTTGCGCTGTACGCCCGTACAATGCTACAGAGCTGGACCCGTAAGTGCTCAACTTGCGCGGGCTACTTACACCGTGTAAAAGCACCCAAGTTTACCTGAGCAACCTGAGGAGTATCGCCTTGGGTAAAGATCTCCATGTCATCGGGCACCTCTCATTGGATATCTGCGTGGTATACGCCAGGAACATACCCGACAAGAAGAAGAATGTCTGCACTATGATGTGTGCGTTTGCAACGAACTGGAAACCAGTTGATTCCATAGCCTGGATGGTAATTGGTAATAATATAGGTAATCAGTTAAGTAAAAATCAAAAGATCAATAAAATTGATGATATTTACTATGAACGTCACAAGTGACAAGCTACTGATCTGATCGGCTCACTAGCCGATAGTGACTACAGTAGAAGACAGAAAAAGAAATAAGATTCTCACTAGAAAATCAATAATCACGGGATAACTCATCTAGGTATTGTATTATGCGCATTATAGGTGTAAGTTTCAACTTACCTCTTCCATGGCATACGGGTTTACAACCGAAGCAGGGAGGGGGATGGTTGTGTGTACCACCAACACCAGAATCGAGTTTATAGCTCTGAAAAAACATTTCCCCATTCCGTTACAAGCTTGATCGAGTTAACGTCGATACTCGCTCAGAATTGCAGCGTGGTGCGGAGTTAATTCGATCTGACTATAAGTTTAATCAATAAATGCATTGTAGCGATCATGGCGTAGCTTGACAGATTGATCGTTACTCGATCACGTTTGTTAAGTAACGCTCGATCCAGCCAGGAGTCGGATGGATGACCGTTACAACTGAGCGCTTCCGTACTTCGGAGAGCAGGTTAAACCGTCGCTCCCGGCTGTTGTCATCTGATAAAAGTCGTTAAGCCAAGTTAGAGGCCTAACAGGCTTGATAAACTCTAACACCAGAGATGGCCGGCCAATAATCCTCAAACGACAAGAAGAAGAATAATAATAAATGCGTAGTTTTATAGGTATTATTCTATCTGCTGTTGCATGGACCAATCCTTGGTCCATGTCTGTAGAGAGAATCAATGTTTTCCTTTGCAATATTACCTGATTCCGTTGATTCCTATTAGTCTAGCAGTAGTAGGGTCCTTCGGCCACGGAGCCGTCAGCTTAGCCCAGTTGGCCGGTATAGAGAAGCACATCAGGTAACCTAGTGGGAGAGTAAACAGATAGTTACGTTGGGTGGAGTCGAAGAAGTGCTCAACTTCTATTTTTTTTTTAATGCTCTCTTAGCTAAGTTCAGTTGGTGCTGCTTTTAGATTGGAAAGTTCTTAGGAGCTCTCAAGCACCTCAATGCTTACTCTAGAGGGTGACTTTTTGAAGAGTCGAACAAATTTTGCGGTGTGGCTTAGACCGTCAAACTGAACAACTTTGTTTAAGGGACCAACTTAATCACAGCATCCATAGAAAACGTCAATAGAAAACCAAAATGTATGCCAGCCAGCTGATTATTTTTGCTCTGATTTTCCCATAGATAAGTTGTTCAGTTTGGCGGTCTAAGCCACACCACATTTGTCGACTGTTTTCGATTTCACCATGGTAGTACTTAATTCTTAGTAATGATCTACCCCCGTATTCCATTCCGATCAACTAAACCGATCAACTAGTTGTGCCGTTGAGACCCTGTATGCGACTTTATTCTTATCGGATCAACTATTTGACTTTTCTATTAAATGATGATATTGACATTTCATTTGAAGTTCCTAACGGAACAACTAAATGATATGTTTTTCTAGTGGGATTTAATTTATAGGAAATAACCGCCGCAGATAAAGGAAACATACGGATCACATAAATCTAGATAAAGTTACTTTTATATAATTTTAATACCCTGAAGTAAAAAGTACTAATGGTAAACAATATTTTTTAATTTTAAGTACCAGGGTCACATAAATCTAGAGAAGGTTAACTTTTATAAATATTTTCAATATAATAAGGGTATCCCAAAACTTTGCCACATGAAGGGAAAGAACCTTAAATATTGAAGGTAGGGATACTACTGAAAGAAGACTTCATTTTGATTTTAAAAATAATTGGCCCTGCATTCAAAGATTTTTGAAATATCGCCTGCCTTATCTAGTAATCCACCTAATATGAAAAGAAAACTTTTGTTTACGATACCTTTTACGATACGAACCTAAGTAGTTGAGCTGTTGAGAACTAAAATAGTTGATTCGTTTCCTTCCCAACCGATCAACCAAATAGTTGTCCTGTTGGGAAGTAAAATAGTTGTTCAGTTTCCAGTTGGTCGGTTCAGTTGATCCGAATGGAAATAGCGGATCTACCTATCATCAAGTACATAATTTCTTTGCCCTTATTTTATCCCTGGGAATATATTACCCTGGCCTGGATAGGATGGCATTAATTAAGCGCGGCCCGATCATGAGAGCTGTACCTTTTGTATCCTTTTTAGTGGCAACCAAGTCGTAGAGAGTGCCAGCCACGACAAGACCTACGAAGGAGAGATAGAGAGCGGCGGCGGCGCAGTCCAGCCAGGTGAGAGGGCGCTGGTTGCCATGATGGAAGCAGGTGACGTGCTCAATGCTCGCGCGCAGCCCATACTCCTGCTGCAGCGTGCGGTTCAGGCACGCGCCCAGTGCTGTCTTCAGCGCCGCATCAGAGTCTCCCGTGTAGAACTCCTTGCAGCGCCGCGTTATGCAGTACCCGTAACGTATCTTCCTATAATCCATATGCCTCATTGCCGAGAGGGAGTAATTCTGAGAAAAACAAAGAGATCTTAAGTAGGTAACTACTATTGTATAGAACCACTGCTTCTTCTGTATTATACCGGGTGTAACAAGATACTCAACGAAGCCAAGGTCTACGTATTCTGCCCATCATCAGGACCATTTCTGTTCAAAATTATTGCTGGGACCCGATTTTAATTTTTGGTGTTAAAAAATCATTGCATACATTACCACGCAATGTAACGCCAAAGAGAATGTAAAAACAACTAGGAGAATGTAAAAACAACTAGCGTTATAAGAGACGGGAGTGTCATACAAAAAAGCGTGAGTATGAAACGGAAGCGAATTCAACGAAAACAAACAAAAGAGAAACGTCAAACGGCATTTGCGGTAAAACGGTCAAAGATGATAAATACTCTTTGATGGGGCGAAGTATAATGCGCCTTAATTCGAATGTTGTCAATTATCTACTGCTTTGTGGATTGTCAACGTTCTTTCAAACTTAGATTAGTTAAAAATTCGCCTCCGTTTCATAGATCGTTTTTCACTGAGAGAGTTGCGCCAGGCTGTGTAACGCGTACAACAAACCGCGCCTGCGACTGTATGCTACACACACAGCTGCGTGCGGCCAAGTTGAAAGGCAGCGTTTATGTGCGCGCTCATGAGATAGGTACATTGAGTGATGACGTTTTGAAGTCATTATTTGTGACGAAATACCACAGAATAGATATAAGTACTACCGTACAGAAAGGAATCTCTCCGCCCCGCCCCGCAATCATCACCGGTGAGGTAATCCTCACCGCGCCCCGTGAGTTCGTAGGCTCATTCATGGCTCATTTACTATACTTCACGCACACAGTTGCGCGTGTGCAAAAACGTCACTGTGTAGCGTCTGTGTAATAGGTAGTTAAAACACAGCGTTTGTATGGAATGCCCGGGGTGTGGAAATACTGAAAATTTTGAATAATGTTTCTTTGGACAAAAATTAGGAAATAACGGATAAAATAAGATTTCATAAAAAAATTGAAAACATTTTTTTTACTTTGACCTTCAATAACTTCGTAATCGTAACTATTGGTTTCCCAGGTATAGTCTCGTCATCATATCAGCCGCACGACACCCACTGCTGGGTATAGGCCTCCCCTAAGGATCTCCACGACGATCGGTCCTGCGCTGCCTGCATCCAGTGGCTTCCCGCGACCTTCACCAGATCGTCGGTCCACCTTGTCGGGTGCCTACCCACGGAGCGTCGTCCGGTGCGCGGTCGCCATTTCCGCCCCAACGGCCAACGGTTCTTCTCGCTTTGTGTCCTGCCCATTGCCACTTCAGTTGAGCAATCATTCGAGCGATGTCGGTTACTTTAGTTCTCGTGCGGCTTCCCGAATGCTGCCCACCCGAGTTGGATTCGACGAGAGATCTCTTTCTCAAAGTTGGACTTACCTAACTGGATTGCCTGTCCTAGGTATACGTAGTGGTCAACAACTTCAAGTGTAGTGTTCCCAACATGAACTGGAGAGGGTACAACATGGCCATTTGACATAATTTTCGTCTTATCCATGTTCGATTTGAGACCCACCCTTTGGGAAGCACTACGGAGATCTTCGAGCATTGTGTTCTCCATGGTCAGCCATAAGGACTATATCATCGGCAAAACGAAGGTATGTTAGGTACTGGCCATTAATGGCCAGGTATAGTCTAAAAGATAAAAATTATCCAGATGATGGACGGAATGTGTGGATTTCGGCTTTGTTCAGGGTCTTGTTACACTCGGTATAGACCCAGGACGCTTAACTGAAGAAATGATGATAGTCATCAGATGAATGAGAACAAGAATAACATACAGAGGAAGAGTAAAGTAACGTCAGTAACCCACCACGAGTTTATCGTAGATCTCGTTAGTGTCGTCGGCAACAAGCTCAGCGCTGGCGACGCAATACACGCCGTCTGCTACGTCTATGCATGACGAGAATCGATCCACGTGGTGCAGCGTCGGGAAGCGGGCGAACTCTTCGGCTGGCTCAGAAACATTCAATTTAATGACCGTCGAAATTTTATGTTATACAATCACAAATATACACCGTTAATTTTTAAGTATATCTAAAAATGAAAAGGGGATTTCAGACCACGTAAATGAACAATTTTAACTATGGGGCCAACTACGAAATCTCGAAAAAAAAATCAGCTGTTCAATACATTATAAATATTAAAATCGAGTCGATGTTGTACTTTTCTATGGAACAGCTGATTTTTTTTTCGCGATTTCGTTGTTGGCCCCATAGTAAAAGTTGTTCATTTAGGTGGTCTAAAATCCCCATTTAATTTTTAGATATACTTAAAAATTAACCGTGTATAGTTATGTCCCAAAACTTCGCTACACGTAGGGAAAGTACCTATATTGAAGATAGGAAATTTTACTGAAAGAAGACTTCATTTTGTTTTTAAAAAGAAACGGTACTGCATTCAAAGTTTTTTTTTTAAATCGCATACGATTCGATACAAATTGATATAATCCGTGCTAATTAAAATTTAAATGTTCATGGTCTTCCTTTAGTTTAAGATGATTTGTGTCACTTAACAAAAAATAATCGCTATAAATAACCCTTTCAATTGGTAGGTATCGTAAAAACAAATAAAATATTTTTTTTCGTTTTTGGTATGTCCGATTACTGGTTATGGCAGGCGATTTTTCAAAAATCATTGAATGCAGTTCCATTTTTTTTAAATAACAAAATGAAGTCTTCTTTCGGTAAAACTATCTTTAATATTTAAGGTATTTTCCTTCCGTGTGGCAAACTTTTGGGACATCCTGTATAAGAAGAATCTCTTGAACGGAGAAGACAATTAAGGTGTATGTTTATAACAACTTACCTAACTTATAAAAACATATTTTTAAAAAACAAGCTTTTAATACATGTTAATAAAAAAATAACTAAAAAATTGGTAAAAAAAGTAAAAAAAAAACCAGCTTAAAGTGACATCTAGTCAAAATTTTGATACTACCAGACTACCACTAGATATTTTAATATTGAATACTTTTGACTGTCATTTAATAATTCAACACCAGACGGGTGTACGTATCAGAATGTCTAAAGTTAGAATGTCTAAACTTAAAACTTTCGACATTTTTAACCGACTTCAACAAAAGGAGGAGGTTCTCAATTCGATTGTATGTTTTTAACCGACTTCAACAAAAGGAGGAGGTTCTCAATTCGATTGTATGTTTTTTTTTATCGTTGTTCGCGCGTATCTTCGACATTTATGGACCGATTTTGATGATTCTTTTTTTGTTCGATTGAGTATGCTTGCGAGATGGTCCTATTTAATTTTTTTTCAAATCGGTCGAGTGGTTTTCAAGTAATCCTGAAAATACTATGATTTTGCATCGACTACCTTGACGACTTTGTTATTTATGAACCGAATTAGATGAAGTTTTTTGTGTTGGAAAGGGGATACCTTTAGTGTAATCATTTTAACCGACTACAAAAAAAAATAAGGTTCTCAGTTTGACCTGTATATAGTATGTTTCTCCGCGATTAACTCACATTTGGCTGAGCCGATTTTTCTACCTAAATAATATACTTACACTATCTAATACAGAAGCTACTGACACTAAAAATAAACAAATAAAAAATTGTTTAAAAACAAAAAAACCGACTTCAAAAAAAACCTGCCTCTAAAAAGCAAGAAATAATATTCAAATCATTAGATACGCATTATAACGTCTATTGAAGTCGGGTGGGGATTATAGAATAAAAAAAGGAAGTTGTACTTCCCGTACTACGTACGGTACGTTCTTACCCACTTCAATAGACGTTATAATGCGTATCTAATGATTTGAATATTATTTCTTGCTTTTTAGAGGCAGGTTTTTTTTGAAGTCGGTTTTTTTGTTTTAATCGTTAGACATTCAAATTTTTGACATTTTGAACTTTTTCATTTTAAGTTTAGACATTCTAACTTTAGACATTCTGATACGTACCCCATCAGACAGGTGAAACTAAATAAAAGCTTGCACAAATTACTTACCTACTTACAAGCGTTCATTATTGATCAATAACTAATTATCTGGACTAAATGACGAGTCTATTCATGGGCCAACAGGGTAGGTTATGTATCTAGGCCTATATCCAGCAGGTATATGTTATGCAGATGATAATGATGATAAGCCGGTAATCGGTACACACCCGCGGGCTGATTATCTAATTAGAAACCACCTAGCGACCGGTTGCAGTTCACAGATGATAGTGATCCATTGCTACTTCTTTTTGGATTAAAAAAAAAACATACTAAAGAAAAGTAGCAATGTATGTGGAATGAAACCGGTCGCTAAATAGTTTCTTTTTAGATAATCAGGGTGCGGGCCTATGTTATTGGCGCGTCGTAGTGCAGGGATATTATTATAGGTAGGTAGTATAGTAGGGCGGTAAAACAAGGTTTGAGGTTAGTTTTCGCACAAGTCGTCACGGAAATACAAAAATGTGGTATCGATGCATTCAGTGCGATGCCCTGATCACAAATATATAAGATGACAAGCGCGAAAATGGTGCGGGGTAGAAACTGTGACGTCATAAAGTTTTCAGTACAAAGAAATTTTTTTTCATACTATGTGGTATATCAAATGAAAGGGCTTTGTGAGTAGATTGCGAATATATAACACACTATAACATTCTCACTACTTGGTCTAACAAATTATTAGCAAACGTCGGAAAATTTCGCAATTCAGAGTCGCCTTTGAATAGGTCCAGATTAAAAAGGACTGAATTGATTTTTACAAAATACATAACAAATAACTCTGCACATACTCTTTTCAAATGTCTAAAGGTAATTGACCAAAGATATTTAAAAATAAGACAAGTACATCAGTTTTAATAACAGCATAATTTTCTGCTTTTTCTAAATTCTCAGATTCCGTTAATAATTAATAAAAAAATAAATAAATAAACTGTCGTATGTTTATCCTTACTAGGACAAGTTAGGATAAACAGACGAAGGTTTAAATAACCAAATTTTGACACTTTAGATACTTCTTTTAGACTTAATCACTATTTTAAAATATGTTGTCTTATTAAATCAAATATTATTAACATTTACAATATTTTTGGTATTCTATACGTGGTAAAACATTTGTTGTATTTTATGAATGATTATTTACACCCGTTAAGCCCTTTTTACACCCATTAGAAAGACTGTGATTTTTGTGTATTGTTTTGATTTTTTATAAATAACTTTTGCCTATTGAGTTTCGTCACGTTATTTAGGTCTCCGAGCAACTGTGTGTGTTTTCCATGTGTATTTGTCATTACTTTTAGTTATCCTTACTTGTCCTATTTGGTAAACAAACTATACTTAATTCTTTTTTGAAATAATCATGTATAAAATTGCGTATTTAAACGCGTTTAATAAAAAAATAAAGTAAAATCATTTTATTTCAGACAGTGTCGATACAATATAAATGACAATTAGTTAAATTCATAATAAAATCAAAATAAAACCAAACTACATCAAAATTAATATCAAAACAAAATCAAAATCAAATAATTACATCAAATTAAAATCATAAAATCAAATTAAAAAATTAATTTCACAATAAAATCAAATTTCAAATCAAAATAAAATAAAATCAAAACAAAATAAAAATTACAAATCAAAATTAAATTTAAAATAAAATAAAATAAAATTAGCATTTCTTTTAAATCCTAGTCACCTCTTAATTTTAAACTTCAATTCAAGTAGCGACCCCCCGCGGCCACACCGGGTACCAGCACATGCACTTGTACCCAGTGCCTCCACAGTGGACAGTCCGGCTTCTCGCTGAGGCGATGCGGCGTCACAGCACTGTGTAAAATCCATCTGTGTGTGCGTGCGCGAACATCGCTGACTTAATACAATGTGATTTAAACCAATAAAATGAATCGCGAAAGTTTGTATACAAGGTAATTTTTAGTTCATTGTAAACCGTAGGGTTGATCAGACCATCAAACTGAATAATAACTTTAATTATGGGACCAACCTTGAAATCACGAAAAAAAAAACAGCTGTTCCATACAAAAGTACAATTGCCTACTCCATCGAAATGTGATTTTTTTTTCGAGATTTCAAGGTTGGTCCCATAATGAAAGTTGTTTAGTTTAATGGTCTACCCCA
Organism: Agriphila geniculea; assembly: GCA_943789525.1. Classification (NCBI taxonomy): domain Eukaryota; kingdom Metazoa; phylum Arthropoda; class Insecta; order Lepidoptera; family Crambidae; genus Agriphila; species Agriphila geniculea. The sequence continues at coordinate 21,438,070 of OX038869.1, read as the reverse complement.
CGAGAGGTTTTCAGTGAACTAAAAAATAACCTTGAATAGGAGAGCGAGTGCCAAATAAACCTTGCATTATGTATTTTTTCGAACGTAACGAAAAGCGTTTTCCGATTTTTCCAATTCTTCTAGTTTTTCCTACTCACCAGATATATCACTTAATCCAGAAACCTGCTGACACAGCACTAACGACATAACTACAACCAACATTTCCATATTTTATTGTTCGCAGATTTTTCATTTAATGTATAAAACAAAGACTTAAGTTAAGCGTACGGTTTCCTAGAGCGGAAAATGTAAAATGAGAACTGACGATGGTGGAAAAAATTACTAATTGAGAGCAAGTTATTGTTGTGAAGTGTGATCGGTTTGGTTAAAGGTTCCGTAGATTATTGATAAATCTTTTTTGTAGGTACCGACTTACAGATAAATGAAATATTACCTACCTACTTATTCATTTCTGAAAAACTTAGCAAATAAACACGAAATAAATTAAAATAAATAATACTTAGGATAATACTTATTATTTACAAAAATCAGCTGTTCCATACATTATAGTCGAGTCGATGTTGTACTTTTCTATGGAACAGCTGATTTTATTTTCGCGATTTCGTGGTTGGCCCCATGGTAAAAGTTGTTCATTTACGTGGTCTGAACACCCCATTTCATTTATAGATATACTTAAAAATTAACCGTGTATAGGCATTATTTATACTTAGTTTGATTAATAAAGGAGTAATAATATTTGTACCAAACGCATATTAGTTAAGTCACATAATATCTACTTAGATAATATTATTCTTTTGAAATATTGTTTAAACTCATATTATTTTCTTCTGTTATTTCTGATCAGACAAGTAGGTATTTATTGCAACGAAAGATTGACCCGAGATTGATGACATTGAGGAAAACTTATCACAATTAAAGTTACTTACCTACTTACAATCGGTTATAAAGAGCCAATTATATTCCTTGAGCATGCAGCAATTGTTTTACTCTACGCGGAAATAAAGCATGATCTTTCTTATCCTTTATGAGGGGACAAAATAGGTAACCTAGACGGACGTCGTCGGGGGTAGGTCATTCTTAGCCGAATACTGTTTTAAGATGTTTAAGAATTGTTTTAGAAAAATTAATTTGATTTGCCTATCTTTAGAAAAATTATTTGATTTTCTCATCCTTTATGGGGGTACAAAATAGGTAACCTAGACGGACATCGTCGGGGGTAGGTCATTATTACACGAATACTCTTTTAAGATGTTTCAGAATTGTTTTAGAAAAATAATTTGATTTGCCTATCTTTAGAAAAATAATTTGATTTTCTCATCCTTTATGGGAGTACAAAATAGGTAACCTAGACGGACGTCCGTCGTCGGGGGAAGGACCTCTCGCGATCGACCGTTCGGACACCTCTGTACCCTTAGTTATCGAGAAAAAAACGCGCGTAAAATCATTCGATAGTGCAATTTTGTATGGAAAATTTGTACAACGCCATCTACTGCCGAATAGCAAAATAAAAATTTCCATAGATAATTAATTCTCTATCGAGTAATTTTACGCGCGTTATTTTTTTTGATAGCTGTTCGTACTAAGGGCACTGTTTGTGCTACGGGTACTGGGCTGGGACCCTATTTTTGAATCACTCGACTCCAGTCGAGCGCTCGTTTCTACTGATTTTCGTTTGACATATGACTCAAAATAATGGGATGTCGAACGAAAATCACTTGAAAAGAGCGCTCGACGCCTGCCGAACGATTCAAAAATAGGGCCCCAGAATCCCCAGATATATATAGTACCTAGGTAGGTACCTTACTATCATGTATTTTGAACCGAAGACAATCTTTTCAAGTGGAATTTCAGATTTGCTTTTCAGAGGTATTTTTCACATCAGCTGTAGGTAGTGTAGCTATAACAAATTAATAAAAATATACGACTTATATTTTTTTTTCACTTATTATATGTATTGTCAAAAAATGTTTTTAATCACAGAGAAAATAAAATATGACATTAAAATGCTTAAATCGGTATCATTTAACGTGTTTTTCTACTGGTATTTAAAGAATCTAAAGGTATTTCTTTATTTTTATAGGAATAATGAGGTATTCGTCTAATATATTGCGTGTTTTGTATATCCATATAATATCTATTTAATAATTAAATAAAAAATTCGGGTTACACTCAGGGAGTGCCGGCAGAAGTGAAAACTTGAACATTAACGTTGTGCATTTTTGATATTTTGGAATGGTTAGGGAATAATTTTGCACGAATTGCTTTAATTATCAGTATAAAAGTACTATCATTTATGAGGTAGCATACAATATTTATTTATTGCGCTATTGTACACAAACATGACAATTTATATTACATTAAAAAGTTTATCTCTCAGAAAAATCAACCCGCCGTAGTCCGCCGTACCAAGGGTTACCAGATGAAAAAATCAAAAGTCCGGAGAAAAGGTCCGATTTCCATTGAAAAATCCTGAGATTTGTAGCAGTCTCGGTGCAGTTCGACTTGTCACATACCAAATATTACCAAATATGATAGAACTGATTAAGTATTAAGTACTAATGGATTGTGGCTTATTTATCCTTCTTTGATATTTAAATTGTACTGTATTTTATTGAATATTCTAAAAATCCTGAGATTTCCTGAGATTTTCAAAATCCGGCCGCAATCCTGAGAAAAGTCCAAAAATCCTGAGATCTCAGGACAAATCCTGAGATATGGTAACCCTAGCCGTACCTCAAAATAACGCGCCGCCATTTTCGCCGCACCGTAGAAAGAGATACTTCCGCCGCCGGCTGTCTACGCTACATTCGCCTTACGAATTTTCGATCAGGGTCACGTGACCCTGACTGACGAGAGTTTAAAAATTTTTCCCCATTACAAAAAAAGTGTACAACGCCGCTAAAGAAGTTTTCACTTCAAAAAATTTCAAAGTTCGCCTTCATACATAGAGTACATAATTATACTAGAGATAGAGTTATTAGTCAGACCTAATGATTAACGCCATCTAGCGAAATGTGACAAAATGTGTACGATATACTATACAGGGTGCATTTGAAATCACTCTCCAAATTTTAAGGATGTGTTCAGTCCATGAAACTGAACAACTTTTTCAAGAAACATAGAGTCAAATATGTAAAAAAGAAATTGACTTTTCATACAAAACAAAGAGATCACGTGATCAGTTTAGTATAGGATGACCAACATTTTTTGGCATATTTCGACACATGTTTCATGGAGAAAGTTGTTCAGTTTCATGGACTGAACACATCCCTAAAATTTGGAGAGTGATTACAAATGCACCCTGTATAGGTAGTAGTAGGTTTCTATCTTGACTTCATAGAGTACATTATTTGCCTGCATAACGGCTCGCGCAGAGTTGTTTCGATCATTTGTGTTGAAAATTTAAAAATGGAACGTGATCGGAATTGGCGCCCAAAAGAAAGCAAATAATATTGTGTGACATTAAAATTTGATGATGGAAGCCGAGAAAGGGGCGGCTGCTGGCACTAGGTCAAAGTCAAAATCAAAATAGTATTCAAATAAACTTAATAATTAAGCTCTTTTGAGCCCGGTAGGTATAGGTACTGAGCCTAGGGCGACCAAGGCTTAAATCCGCCACTGTAGTATGATTGCTATTTACCTTGATCGCCGTTACCTAATGATCGTAAAGGTTGCTAAGTTCCTAATCACTTGTGTGAAACAAAACGAGGATGATGCAATTGTTATTGTTATTATAATAACGCTAATGCCCTGCGACAGTTTAATTGAATAGGCCCTATCGTTATTGTCAATCTAGGTAGGTAATTGTCGCAGGATTATCATGGAAAACGGAATGTTATAATCTTACTAACTATGTACCTAGGTAGTAGGTACTCACTGTAATGGCTGAAGGCTTTAAATATATATAAACAACTTTTATTTCGCAGCTTCGCGGACACAATCAATACATGTTAATAGCACCTGGTCGATTTCAAGAATCGACCACTGAGCAAGTTATCCTACGTTTTAGAATGGCCCATACAACACGAAACTATCGGGTCGCGGTTATTCTATTAATTCGAATTCAAAACATTTTTCTTCTGTGACTTTTTAAATGCAAAGCTACTAGCAAATAGTTCGAATACCACGCCAGCCAGTGCGTCACATTCCCCGGGTGCCGCTAAAATTTATTTCTTTGCTCGAAAAGAAATAACTTTTCCCGCTCATTCCTTGTCCTTGACAATAATCATAGACATAGAAAAATGTTCGCCAATGACAATAATGTACGTACACATATAAGATTCTTGATGTACACTCATGTGCCTACCTTTACCTATTAGTCCTACGCTTACGCAAAATAAACCGCAAATCGATGTACAGCAAATCCCTTTGGTACACGTATACTTGAGGTAAAAACTTTTGGACCTGCAGTCAGGCCAGGCCTCCTTCACTCGCTCGGTCGCGCGATAAGCACCCGTTCGTTCGAACGAACAAGTGAGCAGCGGGCCGCCACACGCCCGCCTGCGTAGTCACGCGGCATCTTATTCCCTGCGTTAATATTGCCTCTTTATAATAGTAACAATGTCAAATCATCATTACTGTGCCGTGTACGGATGTCAAAATAAAAAAAAACCGGCCAAGTACGAGTCGGACTCGCGCACGAAGGGTTCCGTACCAAAAAACAGCAAAAAAAAAATACGTTTGTTGTATGGGAGCCCCCCTTTCAATATTAATTTTATTCTATTTTTATTATTTGTTGTTATAGCAGCAACAAAAATACATCATCTGTGAAAATTTCAACTGTCTACCTGTTGTCGTTATTAATATCGAGCAAAAAACGGCAAAAAAAATCACGTTTGTTGTATGGGAGCCCCCCTTAAATATTAATTTTATTCTGTTTTTAGTATTTGTTGTTATAGCGGCAACAGAAATACATCATTTGTGAAAATTTCAACTTTCTAGCTATCATGGTTCATGAGTTACAGCCTGGTGACAGACAGACAGACAGACAGACAGACAGACAGACGGACAGCGGAGTCTTAGTAATAGGGTCCCGTTTTTACCCTTTGGGTACGGAACCCTAAAAACCAATAAATAATTGTCGTTTATCACATTATGATATATGCTACGCAGTTCATTTAAAAGAAGACAACCCTAACGTTGTTTCGTAACACGTGTTTCGTAAGCGCTATCGCACACGGGCAACTTAGTCGCCCTGCAACTGTTTTGTCTCTGTCTCAAGTCCACGGGTTTATATGGAAGCGCGCACACGAAGCGACGCGGTCGTCTGCAACTTTTCATACAAACCATGTGAGAGACAAAATAGTTGCGGAGACAAAAGTCCCCCGTGTGCGATGGCGCTAAGAAAAGGTAAGAACACGCGATAGAAAGAGAGGCAACTACTAGGTGAACTGCGCGACCTGAATTGCACTTTATTTTGTCGGAGATAAAGTTTAAATGACTTTGCCGAGTGCTGCTTCTGTACTTGTACTATTAGTTATTCTGAGCCGCAGTTCTTAAAAATTCTTCCCTTAGGAAAGGAGTTATGGTGTCATCTTTTTTTTGTATGGGAAAATTTTTTTTTTTTAATTCAACCATATTGTATCTGTAGGAGCCCAAACTTGGTATGTTTTGAAAATGTTTTTTGGTTTAATTTAAAACAAGTGGCTAGAATATAGCTATGTGATATATTGTTAGAACCGGCTCAGCAAGCCCTTTCATTCAATACCATACAAGATAGGTTTTAGAACAAAAAAAAAATTTTCTCATACAAAAAAAAAAGATGACACCATAGCTCCCCTCCTAAGGGAAGAATTTTTAAGAACTGCGGGTCCAAAATTTTGTTTTCACCTCAAGTATACATGTACCAAACGGCTATACTGTACATCGATTTGCGGTATTCCATTGATTTTGAGCTCGTAGAACACCCACTATATGCCTTTACTACAGGCGAGCCTGCACACGGGTAGGGTTACCATATCTCAGGATTTGTCCGGAGATCTCAGGATTTTTGAACTTTGCTCATGATTGTGGCCGGATTTTGAAAATCTGAGGAAATCTCAGGATTTTTAAAATGTTCAACAAAATTCAGTACATTTAATATAAAAATACATTTAATAGAAGGATAAATAAGCTGTCTATTATTTAATCAATTCGCCGCTGCCGACTACCTTTCAATGAATATTGGGCCTTATCTCCGGACTATCGAATACACAACACAGTAGGTACCTACCTAGTGAGTATTGAAGGGAAATCAAACCAACCGTCGTGGATAGATGAAGATTTAATACTAATTAATAAATGATATTATAGTTGTGAGTAGGTAGGTACATGAGCTAACACATTTAGGTATTACATTGCTATAATATGAGTACACACAGTTCAGTATAAAAAAATCTGATTGTTGTGATTGTATTAGGTACCTACTAGCTGCCGCCCGCGACTTCGTCTGCGTGGAAAGGTTTTTTGCTTCCCTCAGGAACAATACTTTTTTTCGGGATGAAAGGTACCTTATGTCCTTCTCTGTAACCCTGACAACGTGTATGCAAAATTTCATGATGATCGGTTCAGTAGTTAAGACGTGAAGGCGTAACAAACAAACAAACAAACGGACTTTCGCATTTATAATATTAGTAAGTAAGGATACTAGGACACAGAATAACTAAAGGGTGAAACCGGATATAATATTGTCAATCTTTTAATTAAACTGAGAATCTAACCGCGATATTTATTACTACTTATAGAACAAAAATATATTAAATCGAAGTTATCAAAACTCACCATTAATTTTTAAGAAAAAAACGCGCGTAAAATAATTCGATATACCTACTTATGGTATTTTTTTTTGTAAGCAGGTATGTACAAGGCCATAGCGCTGTGGTTTCCCAGCGGTAGACCGCCGAAAAGCGATTACTGTTACGCGCGTTTATTTTCTAGATTTTTTGGGTATTTACTTTGAGGTGAGGTAGGAGGCAACGGGAGGGGGGCGTGCGCCACATGAGTAAAAAACGTAAACTGAACTTTCCTGAACAGAGTACAAGCGCGTGCGCTATTGGTCGCTCGCAACGCTAGTGCACAATATGTGCGAACCAAATATGAATAGGAAGCGAACTTATCCCCACTCCGTCGAAAGAGCGTCAAGATTTTGCCGGAATCTGATACTCTATGTACCTACCGTACCCAAGGAGGTTTATAATACTATTTCCATGACCGTACCTTAGAGTAAGACGGGCTGGACGAAACCGTCGCTGCTCGAAGTACCGTGCCTATCTGTACCGTACCGGTATCCGCCCACCACAGTATATTCTATCAATAATAATAATAATTGGTCAAAAACCTGCATAGTGCATAGTCATGAACTTTCCTCATAGAGTGAAGAAATAAAAATAGAATATAAATAATAATAATAATATTGATTTCAATTAAAAATAACAAAATCGAGAATAAATAAATTTATGGCTGTATGATCAAAGAAAATATACACTAACGTCAAATGTATGATACTGATACTACTCCACCCATTTGCACTAACATTAAGAATCGCCTAAGTCTTTTCCTAACTAACTTAAGACATTCTTAGCAAAAAATTGGTTTGCACTAACCTTAGGACGTTCCTAAATGCACTTTAGGCTATTCTTAACTTACGCGCCCAATATCGAGCGCCCAAGGCTTAAGAAATTCCTATGTTATGAATTGTAAATCTGTGGTTATAGCCTGTGGCCGTCAATTATGACAAAAACAGAAATATTTGCTGAAAAATGGAAGATTCATGGAACATTCATTGAAATAATTGAATTACTAAACGACTCGGTGGAAAATCGCAAACATTGCAGTATTTCAATACAATTACTGCACTTATAAAATAATAAGAACGTATGAAATAACTGTACTTGTATGTAAACTTCTGCATTAAGCTGCCGTGTCAAGGTTAATTTTTGACCCCAATTACCGTATAATACGGCAATTACCGTACCATTGGCAACACTATCGCGATTTGATTTCCATTTTCTAAATTGACAGTTGATGACATAACTTTTTCGATCACCCTACCAAATAAAATAAACCAACGCCTTATCTTTCGTCTCCTTTTAACTCACGAATGAATCAATGTGATGTTATAACCAAAAAAGTACTCTATGACCTATATTACTTCGCCGGCTTAAAAATCCATAAACAATTAATATTTACATTCGTTCATTCTTTCTCTTAGCAAGGCGATGCCCAAGTTACGACGTAGTCTGTTAGTGCAAACAAAAATTTCAGCTCGGCATTTTTAGGCTGTTCCTAAGCTAAGAAATAACTTAACTAGGACACGCCTAACTTGAGTTTAGTGCAAACGGCTGTGATGAATGCCATAAGAATAAAAATTAGATGAGTGCATTCCAACAGGCTGATCGCTGACTCATCGCTCGCTATGGAGTACCTTTTAACAATAGAAAGAAATAAAATTGAACTTTAAGGACTTTAAGCACAGAATAACGTACAGAATACGAGAGAGTACGAGTTGTATCGGTTGAGAGTTGAAACAGAGCTCTGTCTCAACCGATACAACTCGTAAATCGTTAAGAATGCTACGCTACTTACAGATATAATAAAAACATTTCGTTATGCCGAATATACAATAAAATTAATTACCTGCTAATATGCAATAAAATAAATCTACTTACTAAATGAACTGAGAATTATATTTCTAAGTAGTTAGTTAAGTTAGAACTTAGTTACTTGTTTGAAAATGATATTATTTGAGAGTGATGTTAGGCGATGTATAAAGTTCAGGACGATTTACGTAAAAAGTAGTAAAGAATATTAAGAGCTGACTCGTACGTCTCGTTCACGCGTTCGTCCTCGACCATGGCTCGACTCGACTGAGTGAGCCGCGAGCAGTAGGCTATTCATATTCATTCATATTCATTTAATCTCCACAAATTTATAATAGTAGTACATAACATACAATGTTAGTGGTTAAAGTTATTCGTGTTATTATAAATTCACCTTTTCAAGGTATTGAGAATAAATTGAGATACAAAGGTATTTAAACTAAATATTATATTAACTAAGGGGAAAAAAGCAACAGATAACTATATTTTTATACAAAGCCCAATGAAATTAAACTTAACAATTCTTCTAAAATTCAATCATAATCATAAAAATAATAAAAAAACTATTCTTATCCATAATATTTGAAAATTCGATAAAACAGTGTTACAGTTTACATTTTGAAGTTGAAGCGTGGAGTGAGACCCCTCTACTTTAAGGCCACGTCGGCAGCCGGTAATAATAAAAAAAAATAGATTGTAAATTTTTCGTAAATGCCATTGTTGGAGGAATTGACAATCGCATCAATGAGCGTCAATTACGTAAAAAATTACAGCTGCAAATGATCGTTACCAGTGCGCTTTAAAACAATCTTTGCTTTAAAACAAATGAGAGACTTTCCCGGCAACGTTCCTCAAAAATCTACTAGATGGCGCTGTCCAATTTCCAACAACCTTACTCGATACTATGGTATAATATATGAATGTGCTATCTATAGTAATAAAGTCTACCATAGTAAAAACATATAATTTTGACAATTTGTTTTTATTATAATCTTTCTGTAATATTGATGTGAATATTGAAAATGACTTATATTAATTTATCATAACATTATTCACTAGTAGGTACCTATTTGCTTTGAGGTATCTATGTATTATTACTATGCGTGAAGACCTTGTAACTTTCTTGGATTCCGATAACCGTTGACCAATGAGTTAAAACTACGGTTCTTGGACTCTAGCAGCGCTATAATGTACCCCTTAAACGGTCAAGCATGGCTTTTCAAGCATGTACACGTAATTACCACTACTATTATTTGGGGGCGTGGCCTACCTTTGATACAGTAGCCGGCAAACAGCTTGAAATCGGGTAGGAGTTGCGCAGAACACGTATTTTGGGTATGCGTAGCGGTGAAGTACGCGGGCGGTGGGCGCGCGAGCGCTATGGGTCGTTCACAAGTGCACATGCGCGTCTCATCCACTCCGTCGAAAGAGCGTCAAGATGTTTGCCGGAATCTAGGCCACGGTAATCACGTGATACCTTCGTGCTTGATGTCAAGCCGTCAAGCATCGCCTCCAGACGATCAAAATTTGATTGAACTGCCGAACTGCCGAAAACTTTACGTACTTGACAAGCCATGCCCGACCGTCGCGTACATGCAGTAAGGAGGCTTCGTCGCAGAATGTTCCTTTCGCAAAATGTCCCCTGGTCGCAGAACGTCCCTTTCGCAAAATGTCCCTTTCACAAAACGTCTCTTCTCAAAACGTCTCTATCGCAGTGTCCCTTTCGGAAAATGTCCTTTTCGCAGTGTCCCTTTCGCAAAATGTCCCTTTCGCAGAATGTCTCTTTCGAAGAATGTCCCTTTCGCAGAATTTCCCCCTTGCTGCCCGGCATATATATTGGCAAGAGAATGAAAGAGACAAAAGATGCGCAGTAGCACAAACACCAAGTTTATGGCTACTGCGCATCTTTTGTCTCTTTCATTCTCTTGCCAATATATATGCCGGCAGGTGTACCCCTCTGAAAATCGTATAAAAGACAACTTTATGATGTGATATTTTTTTTCATAAAATATGACCCCCTAGCATGACCGACGAAACACGATATATATGGCGTGATATAGCGTTTTATCGACACCCAACTGTCAAAATCAATTGTCTTTTGACAGTTAAACGTGATAAATCACTATATCATATCGTGTTTCGGTGGTCATGCTAGGTACGCAGGAGAACATTCTGCGAAAGGGACATTTTGCGAAAGGGACGTTTTGTGAAAGGGACATTTTGCGAAAGGGACATTCTACAAAAGGGACGTTTTGTGACCTGGCGACATTTTGCGAAAGGGACATTCTGCGAAAGGGGCGTTTTGCGACCTGGCGACATTTTGCGAAAGAGACATTCTGTGACGGAAGGAGTTGAAGAAGCGCAACGAACCGGAAAAAACCGGCCAACTGCATGTCGAGCCACGCATAGAGAATAAGGTTCCGTCCGTAGTCTCTGTCTCTGATCCAACTCAAAATGTTTCGGACAGACTGAGGCAAATTCGCCGCGCTATGCGGCATTTTGACCATCTAACTCAAAGCGATAGCCATAGCCAAAGCAATGCTCTAGCAATTGTTTTGGCTATGGCTATTGCTTTGAGTTAGGTGGTCAAAATGCCGCATAGCGCGCGGAATACGACTCATCTGTACGAAGCTTTATAGATACTGTTAGGTTTATTGAGCTGTATTTTCTCTTATCCAATATAATAAAATAAAGACAGACAGGGACTGACGGATGGACGGATGGACTGAACGATCTTATGGGTAATCGTATAAGTTACATGGGTTCCTTGTTTTACTACGGAACCCTAAAAAAGCGGTCGTTCAAAGGCAAGTACATCTGCACAATACACTACAAAATGTTAATAAGCTAAGCTAACCAATCTAACCATATTACATTGATATTATCTTCAACATAATTTTTTTCGCCGCAAAACGATTATAAAGAAAAAACACAGTTGACGCTGTCAAAATCATATACGTATTTTTAAGATACTTCTCTTTGGTCAGACTATTTTGTACCACGTTCATTCATACTATACTCAACTGCCAGGAATTGGACAGCGCCATCTAGTATTTTTTTAAAGAACGTTGCCTGGAAAATTCCTCATTACATTCCATGGTTAAAGTGGTGTGAGCATGCGAATCTCCGTGCCACTGAATAATTCCATTCTAAAACTACCTAGAAGTAATGTACCGATGATATACGTTCTTATTTCAGATATCAAATCGATTGTACCGGCTTCCCGGCAGAATGATTGACAAAAGCATGTGGCACGGAGATTCGCATGCTTTGAGGTTATGTTTTTTGTTAAATCGTCGAATTCCAGATCAATCTGAGTCTGTACCGGTGGTTTGATGTATTTGTAGCCGTTACATATTCATTGTAACAGCTACAAACACTTTCGTTGCTCATGTAACGCAACAGGGTCAAAGATATCGCGATCTAAAGTTTTAATAGCATGCGACTCTCCGGCCCACACACTTAAGTCTAAAATATTGATGAAAATTGCATTAAGATTAAAAATAAGCAGGTTTTTGTAATCGTTTGATCACGATAAACGACCCGAAAACATATTTTCAGAATATCTTTACTCGTTTTAGAGAAATTTGCAAATTTATTTACTATGAACAATCACAGTGTAGGGTTACCATATCGTCGGTCGGTCAGAATCATTAGGCTGTTTCTAGAAAATAGACCGATCGGAATACGTTATTTTGAGGGTATAACCTTCAAGAATTCTAAAGTTTATGAATTCTTGCCTGTCGATACATTGGCATATAATTAGTTTATTTTTGCGTTTTGTGTCACATCTAGCCGATGCATCTTGAGAAATTCGATTATTTGTGGTGGTTATAAATAATTGGACTCTAAGGCGATTCTCCCACTGCCAACGCGCGCCGTCGTCGCGGGGCGCGGTTTGGCGTTTCACGCGCGCGGTGACGGCGCAGCGCAACGCCTGTTCGGGCGGTTTTCTCCGCGCCCCCGCGCCATTCGGCGTCTGACGCGTCCCCGCCGCTTGTTTTTTAGAGGCATTAAATTTTGAAGTTGTTTTGTTTTAATTTCCAGGTTTTTAGGGTTCCGTACCTCAAAAGGAAAAAAAACTGAACACATATAAAATCACTCATGAGATTAAAACGTCCAGACAAATAATTAAGATTTGCCATCTCGATATTAATGACGGAATTTTAATAACATACGAGTAGGTAGGTACGGTCAACGGCACGCTGGGCTTCCACGACAGCGTAATGATATTCAATCAAATAAATAACAGATTTTTTACAGTTTTGTATAACCTCAAGTGCTGCATAATGTACCTACCAAATGGCACTAAAATGGGCGTATATCCAAGCCACGAAACATTTGAAAACCAGAGGAAATCCCGCCATCGTAACGAAACGATCATCGAAAACCAGCCGCGGGGCGTGTCGCAGTGTGTTGTACCTCGCGGTAACGCGCCTGCTGGCGCAAACTGCTCGCGGATCGCCGGCGGCACGCGGCGGTGCGCGCTCACGCGCCGTGGCGCGCCTTGGTGTGTTGGATGAGGCGGTTTTCTGTACAAATTAATGTACTTGCATACAACGTAAAAGACGCGCGTGGGTGCGCCGCGACCGCGCGCGTCGCCAGTGTGAGAACCGTCTAAACTGTCAAAATTGTTTTAAAGTAAAAAGAAACAATAGTATTGTATTTAAGATAGCCTGCGTAGTGTACAAACCTAATTTGTGTCATTTTCGTCCATGGAAACAGACGTGGGACCCGTACATTAATAACACCGTCAAAAAAATATTACAATTTGAAAAACAAGTACCATATACCTCAGATCACTTAAAAATCCCTATGAAATAAATTTGTGCCAAATTAAGGCATGGACTTTTAATATTTTCAATTTTTTTATTTGTCCGAGCCATTGATGCTTATAAAAAATATTAGTATTATTAGAGTTTACATATTTAATATCTTAAATACATGAGTGATGGACAGAATGAATTTGTGTCATTTTCATGCATGGATAATACCTAGGTAGGTAGGTATTCAAAAAGTTTGCGGTCGAAGCGAGTAGGCGCGGGCGCGTGGCGAGGGACGACGAAGCTCGTCCGTTTCGGTTGGATACTAAGTACGTACATACCTATAAGTCTCACGTCACGATACGAACGAACACGCACCTTTCGTTTGGTTAAGTAGGTACTCTATAGAATTACATCTCCTGTTTTAGAAATTCATACAGATGTACTATGGACAACAACGTCACTTAACCACAACTCTTAAGGTTAAAATCGGTTGCACGCCGCACCGCCGCCGTCATAACATAATATATTTAGTTCGTGCAGGGGGATACGTGCGCACACAATTTTTTTGCTAACTTTTTAAGCGAAGCTGTTTCCCATAGTACATACATATCTGTTCTGTTTCCATTCTAAAACAACCTAGAAGTAATGTACCGACGATATACATTCTTATTTCAGATATCAAATCGATTGTACCGGCTTCCCGGCAGAATGATTGACAAAAACATGTGGGCCGGAGAGTCGCATGCTTTGAGGTTATGTTTTTTGTTAAATCGTCGAATTCCAGATCAATCGGAGCCTGTAGCGGTGGGTTGATGTATTTGTAGCCGTTACATATTTATTGTAACAGCTACAAACACATTCGTTGCTCATGTAGCGCAATAGCAACCTAAAGTTTTAAAAGCTTGCGACTCTCCGGCCCACACGCTTAAGTCTAAAATATTGGTGAAAGTTACTCTTTTTTTTGTGAGCCAAAAAAGGGTGACCGGAGGGGTTGTAACTTAGCCAAAACTAATTTTTTTCGCTTATCGTAAATGGAATAGGTTAGCATAGTGTTCAAACATTAGTACATAAAAGTTTTGTTACAAGAGTGTTAACGGTTGTTAAATGAACAAAGAAAATGCTATTATGAAAAATGCAACTTATTGAAAATTCTCCATACAAATCGGCAATTTCATAGGTAAAGACCTATTATATACGGTTACGAAAACCTGCTTATTTTTAATCATAATACAATTTTCACCAATATTTTAGACTTAAGCGTGTGGGCCGGAGAGTCGCATGCTTTTAAAACTTTAGGTCGCTATTGCGTTACATGAGCAACGAATGTGTTTGTAGCTGTTACAATAAATATGTAACGGCTACAAATACATCAACCCACCGCTACAGGCTCCGATTGATCTGGAATTCGACGATTTAACAAAAAACATAACCTCAAAGCATGCGACTCTCCGGCCCACATGTTTTTGTCAATCATTCTGCCGGGAAGCCGGTACAATCGATTTGATATCTGAAATAAGAATGTATATCGTCGGTACATTACTTCTAGGTTGTTTTAGAATGGAAACAGAACAGATATGTATGTACTATGGGCAACAGCTTCGCTTATAAAGTTAGCAAAAAAATTGTGTGCGCACGTATCCCCCTGCACGAACTAAATATATTATGTTATGACGGCGGCGGCGCGGCGTGCAACCGATTTTAACCTTAAGAGTTGTGGTTAAGTGACGTTGTTGTCCATAGTACATCTGTATGAATTTCTAAAACAGGAGATGTAATTCTATAGAGTACCTACTTAACCAAACGAAAGGTGCGTGTTCGTTCGTATCGTGACGTGAGACTTATAGGTATGTACGTACTTAGTATCCAACCGAAACGGACGAGCTTCGTCGTCCCTCGCCACGCGCCCGCGCCTACTCGCTTCGACCGCAAACTTTTTGAATACCTACCTACCTAGGTATTATCCATGCATGAAAATGACACAAATTCATTCTGTCCATCACTCATGTATTTAAGATATTAAATATGTAAACTCTAATAATACTAATATTTTTTATAAGCATCAATGGCTCGGACAAACAAAAAAATTGAAAATATTAAAAGTCCATGCCTTAATTTAGTACAAATTTATTTCATAGGGATTTTTAAGTGATCTGAGGTATATGGTACTTGTTTTTCAAATTGTAATATTTTTTTGACGGTGTTATTAATGTACGGGTCCCACGTCTGTTTCCATGGACGAAAATGACACAAATTAGGTTTGTACACTACGCAGGCTATCTTAAATACAATACTATTGTTTCTTTTTACTTTAAAACAATTTTGACAGTTTAGACGGTTCTCACACTGGCGACGCGCGCGGTCGCGGCGCACCCACGCGCGTCTTTTACGTTGTATGCAAGTACATTAATTTGTACAAAAAACCGCCTCGTCCAACACACCAAGGCGCGCCACGGCACGTGAGCGCGCACCGCCGCGTGCCGCCGGCGATCCGCGAGCAGTTTGCGCCAGCAGGCGCGTTACCGCGGGGTACAACACACTGCGACGCGCCCCGCGGCTGGTTTTCGATGATCGTTTCGTTACGATGGCGGGATTTCCTCTGGTTTTCAAATGTTTCGTGGCTTGGATATACGCCCATTTTAGTGCCATTTGGTAGGTACATTATGCAGCACATGAGGTTATACAAAACTGTAAAAAATCTGTTATTTATTTGATTGAATATCATTACGCTGTCGTGGAAGCCCAGCGTGCCGTTGACCGTACCTACCTACTCGTATGTTATTAAAATTCCGTCATTAATATCGAGATGGCAAATCTTAATTATTTGTCTGGACGTTTTAATCTCATGAGTGATTTTATATGTGTTCAGTTTTTTTTCCTTTTGAGGTACGGAACCCTAAAAACCTGGAAATTAAAACAAAACAACTTCAAAATTTAATGCCTCTAAAAAACAAGCGGCAGGGACGCGTCAGACGCCGAATGGCGCGGGGGCGCGGAGAAAACCGCCCGAACAGGCGTTGCGCTGCGCCGTCACCGCGCGCGTGAAACGCCAAACCGCGCCCCGCGACGACGGCGCGCGTTGGCAGTGGGAGAATCGCCTTAGAGTCCAATTATTTATAACCACCACAAATAATCGAATTTCTCAAGATGCATCGGCTAGATGTGACACAAAACGCAAAAATAAACTAATTATATGCCAATGTATCGACAGGTAAGAATTCATAAACTTTAGAATTCTTGAAGGTTATACCCTCAAAATAACGTATTCCGATCGGTCTATTTTCTAGAAACAGCCTAATGATTCTGACCGACCGACGATATGGTAACCCTACACTGTGATTGTTCATAGTAAATAAATTTGCAAATTTCTCTAAAACGAGTAAAGATATTCTGAAAATATGTTTTCGGGTCGTTTATCGTGATCAAACGATTACAAAAACCTGCTTATTTTTAATCTTAATGCAATTTTCATCAATATTTTAGACTTAAGTGTGTGGGCCGGAGAGTCGCATGCTTTTAAAACTTTAGATCGCGATATCTTTGACCCTGTTGCGTTACATGAGCAACGAAAGTGTTTGTAGCTGTTACAATGAATATGTAACGGCTACAAATACATCAAACCACCGGTACAGACTCAGATTGATCTGGAATTCGACGATTTAACAAAAAACATAACCTCAAAGCATGCGACTCTCCGTGCCACATGCTTTTGTCAATCATTCTGCCGGGAAGCCGGTACAATCGATTTGATATCTGAAATAAGAACGTATATCATCGGTACATTACTTCTAGGTAGTTTTAGAATGGAATTATTCAGTGGCACGGAGAACCGCATGCTCACAAAGTGGTAGGGGAGGCACGGCCTGAAATATATACTGTGGTGATCGTGGACTTGGCGCTTGGTCTGCTGGAATGTATCTATCACATAAAAGTCAGCTGTCAAGAGTGTCAAGCAGGGGGGGCACTCTTAGAACAACCCAAGTGGAAGAAAAAAGGAGCGTCATCTCTAAACTTTAACCATCAACTTTTACATAAAAATCTTCAATATTGCCAAAAGATGTCTCTGCAGTCCGACTTATAAAATATGCAAAATAAAATAAATTGATTAAGAAGACTGTACCAATATAATTAGTAAATTGGACACTTGAAGTAATGTCTCAGTGGCATAGCGGATATCTACTCAACCTACATATACAAGACGCTGCCATCGATCGACAAATACCGAGTTCGATCCTCACAAAGATCACATTTTTGCTTTTTGTGTTTTTTGTTTCGATTTACTCTTTTTTAATAATATTTTTATTTTAAATAAAGAAATTATTACAAAAATGACAAAATTTATACGAAAAAACACATTTTCAGCAATTATAATTTCACGCATTCCTTTTCATTAGTTCCGCTCAAACCTCCAGAGGAGCTGATGGCCTTTCAAATCAGTGTTTCAAAAAATTGCCACGAGTGGGCGCTCTTTTCCCAATATATTATTTTACTCTTTGGTGTCAAGTCAACTGTCACTGTCAAGTGTCAATGTGAACCACGAGCGCAATGGGTGACACTGCTGCCGAAGATATCCAAAACTTAAATATTAACGAAAAGGCAGGGTTTTAACAGTTTATATAGTTACAAATGTTATTATCAATTGTTGCATAAGTGATGCTAAAACTGCTGAACGTCCGTGTTGGGTGCGCGGTCCCCTTCAGTAGGGCCTTTGCCACATGGGTGTGTAGGCATAATTTCGAGCTGATTCAGAGTTCTGACTGTGTTTTAGTAACATATTTAGTAACTTCTCAAAGCTTCTGTTTAAGTGACCACTATGTTTTAATTTTCAACCAGTGGATTCGGAGTTAACCGTTCTTTTGTTACGGTTATGAATTCCATTTGAAAATTGCCTGTTTCCGCTGTTTTTTTACGCAAAACTTGGCATTTGGCATTTAATAAGATTACAGCCACATCATTTTAGCATTAGCCACCACTTTATATACAATAAGCTTTTACCATTTGTTTTTAATATATTATTTTCTTCTATAGTCCAAGACTAAAGCCATGAAGGAGAAGAAGAAGAAGACTGAAGACTCCTCTGCAGTATCAGAACTTAATCCTTGGCCAGAATTCATCCAGAAGCGAATCGCCTTGTGGGACAAATATAAAGTGCAAAATGCAGAGAAGTTAGCATCTCTGCCTGAAATGAGTATTGTCGTGACGCTGCCTGATGGAAAGACTGTAGAGGCTAGCGCTTGGAGAACTACGCCTTACGACGTAGCGAGAGGAATAAGGTGAGTCTCTTAATTCCTTGACGCCGACCCAGCCGCATGAGGCCGGCGACCCGGCCGCATGAGGCCGGCTAAAAATAGTTTGGGTTCTACTTTCCATTAGTTGGTCTCGAATTTGGGGATGAAAGTGAGGGGGGAGGGAGGGGGGGGCTCCCTTACACCCCTCCTAAAATTTGGGAGTTAGGAAATGGATACTTTTTTTTTAAATGAATTTTCAATTTCCCCATCGTAGACTTAAAGTAATGATAACAGCCAAATTACTGTTATTTTTCGGCAATTAAAGATAGAGAAGGGGAGGGGGAAAGGAAACAACTCCCTCTTCCAATCCCCATCTGCCGGTGATGCCTAGTTTTCGAGAAGTATTTTTTTGTGAAAACATAACCTCAAAACAAAAAATATGGAAATTAAGCAGGAGAGGCTAAAAAAAGGTGGGGAGAGGGGAGGGGACGTACATACAAAATTTCGCACGTAAAAAAGTCGTTTCTGGCGCTTCGCCGGCCGCTGCCGCGGCACGCTCGCTTCGCTCGCTCGGCTTGCGCGCTGGGTTCATGTACACCTAACATGCTCGTCGCTACGCTCCTCGCACCTATCATGTGACCTGCGGTCTTTGGTCACCATTACAACGATTTAGCATTGCTACCAACCTAGTGCGCCGCCATTAAACGTCAAAAATGACGACACTGGTCTAATTTTAGACAAATTCTCAATTTTCAGAAATTTATTTCTCGCTTATTATTTGGTTCCTAACCATAAAATTTGGTATTTGTGTTCCATATCATTAGTTCTTTACATAAAAAAAATATGAACTCAAAATTCATGACCAACTAATGGAAAGAAGAGCCATAGTTTGTACTCTGGAGGTAAGCGCTAGTGACTGCAACACAGTTTTCAACTACTGCAGCCATTAACGATCACGCCGACCCGGTTGCATTTGGCCGGCAACTTGTTCACGTGTTCTTCTTCTGTCTCTTTTCTCTAGTGATAATTATTTGTAGGGGGTATACGGCGGGCGCAGATGTGTTAAATCCAGCAAACTAAAATTATGGAAGAAAGTGTAATTGCAAACAAATATTTCTTAAAAATGGCACCACGAGGCTAAAAAATTATAACAGGCACAGCATTTAGTTGGGCCAGCCGCGTGCCTGGTCACAGACATTAGTGTTCTTTACAATAATAATGATTGCATAATTAAAATACATGCTGAAATTTTAACCATTTGGTTCCCACCGTGGGGTGGTTCCACTCATGATTACAAGCAACATTTACTATGGGGCCAACTCCTGCTCGCAAAAAAGAATCAGCTGTTCCATACAAAAGTGCAGTACCTATTCGACCTTAATGTATGGAACAGTTGATTTTTTTTTACGAGTAGGAGAGTTGGCCCCATAGTAAAAGTTGCTTGTAATTATGAGTGGAACCACCACACGGCGGGAACCAAATGATTAAAATTTCAGCGTTTATACTATATCGGGATTTTCACCGTGTACCTTTTTATTTTTGAGACTCCGATATTTCGGTGCAGTTGCATGCGCCATGATCACGGAAGAACTGTCGGTTGTCACGTGCGGGTAGATGTTATTGGCTGACGAATCGGTCTACCCTCCGTCTAGTTCTTTTATTACGGTCGGTACCGGTACCACTGTCTGCAAACTCACTATTCACTCGAATCTGTTCTCGACACACGACACTCACTGTATCTGTATGCGGAACGGCACTTTTTTTATTTTTGTTGTTTTGACACAGCCGGACTACTGGATTCCAGATACTGTGTACCCCTTGGGGTATGTGCAGCAATCTCATCTACATCTGATTTTATATTTTTCCTGCATGTTCATGATTTTGAGGTCTCTCTTGGAAAACCTAATTGGGAACCACTGTCTTAAATTAATTGACTGGCACATTGCCAAATTCCTGAAAACTATACTTACCTAGATTTCTTTACATAGGCACCTAATAACTATGTTTTATCATTTTTCAAAATATAAAAAAATAGTTGTGAAAACTGCTATAAATTAACAGAAAAGTAAACCATAAAGAGCACTTAAGTAATCAAATGTTTATAATTGTATATTAGTGCTTGTACTATAATTTGGGATTTCTTAAGTCTCAAATTATATTACAATAGTGTCAAAAAGTAACAAGTTTATTTCATATTCATAATGATTTTTTGATAATTTTTTTCGAACTTTCACATTTATGAGATAAGTAGGATAATACGGCCACCTCCGAAGCGCTCGAAGTTGAATTTTTTTCGCGTATGAAATGGGATTACTATTAGTTAAGTCTTAATTTCTCATTTTTTTTATTTAAGTTAATAATAAGATTTTTACCTCAGCTGAAAGCTGAATTGGTGATGTTTTTAAAATATTTTGCATGCTTTTTTTTAAAGATTTTTTTTTTTAAATAAAATAAACGCATTTAAGGAGGAAAAACTTGTACTTTTTGTAATTTTTTTTATTCATTATCAACACTTAAAATGTTTCTATCCTAAAATATTAAAAAATCCGGAATCGAATGGTAGTTATCTTTTATTTTAAATGTATCTATCTGAAAACATACTTTTGGTAAAAAAAAATTACTTAATTTCAATTAACCCAAAAACTATTAAGTAACTTTTTGAGAAAAAGTTATATGACAAAAAATATTTGTTTTGACCTCATCAGTGACCCTGTATATGCAGGCGCGGTCGCAGCCTGAAATTTTGGAGGGGGTCACTAATAAATAATAATACAATAGCTTTTTTTATTATGTACATTTTTAGATTTTTCTATTAGACATGTACGATTTTGGGGGGGAGGGGGGTTATGTCCCCTGTGACCCCCCCCCCCCCCCCCCTTCGGACTGCGCCTGGATGTTTATCATGCACCTAACTTGGGTGTTTAAATTAAATAAAATAAAAATAAAAAAAAATAACTTGGGTGTTTTACCACAAATTACTCTGATTAATTAAGTTTGCATAATGTTATCAATAACCTGTCCCTTCTTTACCTGCTGGCAAGCGAGTTTTGGACACACTAGTAAGTATATGGGTGGAACTTTTAAAAATGTGGTTGGTGAAATAAATGGTGTATAATGATGGTGTAGTGCAAGGACGGACAAACACAGGCACTTACCCGCCAAGGCATTAGAATTTGCCTGCTAGTCGTGGGCCGGCTGATGGGTGTACTGTGGTAGGGCCCTGCCACCTGATAGTAAACCTAAAAGTTGTAACCCTAGGAAATTGTCTAATTAAAATCTATTGACCAGCCTCAGTGTGGAGATATTAACTGATCAAACTACTTAAAACATTGCAATGTACCTACATCAAATAGTCCTACATTATGTCTTTTTTCATTTTAATATGTACAGACTAATTTCTCAAGTTTGTCATGCTAGGAGGACTGGAAATATTTTAACCTAATATATGAAAAATGTATAAATTTTGCCCAATCTGCAATTATTATTATTAACAATGAAAAGCTTATTAATGACAAAATATTCTACCTTTTACTGAACCAGTTGCAAAGAAAAATATAAAACAACCACATACTATTAAGTTCCACCTGCTCTCTCTCAAGATGTTAACATGATCTGTTCCTTTCATCAGCCAAGGTCTGGCAGATTCCACGATCATCGCCCGAGTGAACAATGAGCTCTGGGACCTGGATCG
Organism: Agriphila geniculea; assembly: GCA_943789525.1. Taxonomy (NCBI): domain Eukaryota; kingdom Metazoa; phylum Arthropoda; class Insecta; order Lepidoptera; family Crambidae; genus Agriphila; species Agriphila geniculea. Next base: position 21,415,812 of record OX038869.1, on the reverse strand, counting down.
ACCGCTGGAGGCTGACTGCAAGCTGGAACTGCTGCGTTGGGACAACACTGATGCACAGGCGGTGTTTTGGCACTCGTCCGCTCATATGCTGGGCGAGGCTATGGAGAGGGTATGGCTGTTGTATTGATTTGTGATTCTAATTGTTTTAGTTGAGTCTCACGAAGCGCTCATGGCGGAACTTGACAGACTGATCGTACTCGATCACGTTTGTTAAGCAACGCTCGATCCGGCCAGGTGTCGGATGGGTGACCGTTAAGTGGCATTACAACTGAGCGCTTCCGTGCTTCGGAGGGCACGTTAAACCGTCGGTTCCGGCTGTGGTCATCTGATAACAGTCGTTAAGCCAAGATAGAGGCCTTACAGGCGGCTTGATAAACTCTAACACCAGGGGTGGCCACTATTCCTCATTCGATAAGAAGAAGAAGTTGAGTCTCTCGAGATGACGGATATCGTTGCAGCCTGCGTCAATGCGACTTTGTGTTTCAATCATCGTGTTAAGAAATATACTTTCCATTACCATCTACAAATCGAGCTAAGTTTTCATATTCACTTCTCAAGCTTACGCGCTTACTAGACATGAAATAAAAACCCTTTTTAACGGATACTAGCGCGGTTTTATTGAAAGTACTTTGGTATTTAGTTGGTATTTGATTTTATATTTTCCCGACGTTTCGGCACTTTTGCAGCTTCCGTGGTCACGGAGGACTGAAGCTGCTTGTGAGCCTACCCTCAAGCGATGAATTTTTAAAGACGTTCAGAAATCAATATTGAACAAAAAAAGTTAAGTTTTCATGTAAAATGTCTGGTACATACTGAATAAAGTTCATATTTATTTAAGTGAAAATCAAATCAAAATGTTCTTTATTCAAACAAGCTCTCATAATAAACATATTTTAAGTAAACAAGTTGTACAAATTCTTTGATATTAATTGCAACTTTTCTAATTAATTTAGGTATATGGAGGATGTCTGTGCTATGGGCCTCCAATAGAAGAAGGATTCTATTACGATATGTACTACCCCGAAAAAGGCGTAAGTACTTTGAATGCTTTAAATTATTTCCAGGGCCCTTTAAAATAAATGTGACAATTTGTCACCTGTCATGACACTTTTACATTGCGTCAATTGGAAAATAGAACAAACTACTCATAGCTACAACGCAATGTAAACCAATTGTCATGACAATTGACAAATTGTCAATTTATTAAATAGGGCTTTATGAACTTAAACTTTTACTCTTTCTCAGAAGTCGGAGTCTAATGAGTCTTTGTTGCAGATATCCACTACTGACTACCCCGTATTAGAGAGTTTAGTAAAGAAGATAGCTAAAGAGAAACAGCCTTTTGAACGGCTGGAGCTGACTAAAGAACAACTCCTGGAAATGTTCGACTATAACCCTTTCAAAGTCCGCATCCTCAAGGAGAAAGTTAATACGCCTACCACTACTGTTTACAGGTTAGTAACAGTAGAGGGAGACAAAAACTTCGATCATGAATATCTTTGATAATGCGAAACTTAAACAGGTCTACACCCCAGACACTCCATACAACCGCGCCATTATAAACAGATGACATCAGGCCCCTATTTCACCAAATTGACATTTGTCAGACACATATGTCGGCAATTTTTACATTACTTATTTTAATAAGGGACAATTTATGTTGTGAAACAGGCGATATTTTTTACAAGTCGACAATTGTCACGCAAACTTGACTCAGCTCCAATCTCATATCAAGAATTACTGACAAATCTACAAATATGTCGACTTGTAAAAACTATCCCTGTTTCACAACATACTTGTCCCTAATTAAAATAATGACAATTGTAAAATTAATCGACATATGTCATTGACAAATGTAACTGTGTAAGTCTAGGGCTACCGTGTAGTTTGTACTGTATGAGCGGCGTTCGTTGTTTTGAATATCAAAATAAGTTGACAGTGACAAATACGACTAAATGAGCACACGATTCGGCGCACGATCTCGCAAGGTGGGGTGAGGTAATTGATTCTGGGGCGGGACGGAGAGTGTCCTTTTTGAACGGTAGTACTTATATCTATTCTGTGACAGGACGCAAAATTTGGCACCAACTGACGAAGCAAAACGCGATTTGTTTATATCGATTGCCACATGAATATTTTTATCTGGGTACAAATTAGTATTCTTATTAAAATAGTGAGAACCAAAGAAGATAACACTATGTACAAAATAAGCGATCAGTTTGAAAGTGGGGCGTTGTTTCAAGATGCCGTTTTTTATTCTCTGACCCTTCGATCAAGAATACCGTAGATGTCCGGTCAAAGTCTCAAAATGGCACCTCAAATAGCGTCCCACTTACAAACTGGGCGCTTATTTTGCACTAAGTAAGTGATAAAAGATGTGACTTAGTATAAAATAAGCTTATTTTGTACAAAATAAGTGATATAAAATGTGAGTTTGTACAAAATAAGAGGTGATTATGTACAAAATAAGCGCTAAGTTTGTAAGTAAAAGTAAAGCCAACTCTCTTGCATAAAAATTCGGTCTAATTTTAGGGTTCCGTACCCAAAGTGTAAAAACGGGACCCTATTACTGAGACTCCGCTGTCCGTCTGTCTATCTGTCTGTCTGTCACCAGGCTGTATCTCATGAACCGTGGTAGCTAGACAGTTGAAATTTTCACAGATGATGTATTTCTGTTGCCGCTATAACAACAAATACTAAAAACATAATAAAATAAGTATTTAAGGGGGGCACGTGTTTTTTTTTGCCGTTTTTTGCTCGATATTAATAACGACAACAGGTAGACAGTTAAAATTTTCACAGATGATGTATTTCTCTTGCCGCTATAACGAAAAATACTAAAAACATAATAAAATACATATTTAAGGGGGGCTCCCATAAAACAAACGTGTTTTTTTTGCCGTTTTTTGGTACGGAACCCTTCGTGCGCGAGTCCTACTCGCACTTGGCCGGTTTTTGTGTGTACGTACGCCCCCAAAATTCAATGTGTTCTTTTGTTTACAGATGTGGTCCACTAATAGATCTTTGTAGAGGACCCCACGTCAGACATACGGGGAAAGTCAAGGCTCTGAAAGTTACTAAGGTACCGTGTAGTATTTATTTATTTTCGTTCAACCAACAGCTATGATAAACAAAAAACTTAATTAACGTAGAAACTAAAAGCCAGCCAGGAGCCCTACCGGCTAACTTTTCGAACTTCGGCGGGTCCGTCGAGCTTCAACTTAAAACAGAGAAATCAAAGTAAGGGATTTCGTATTGTACTATTTGTCGAAGTTATTTGGAAGATATCGATGTTCGTGTGACATCATGAATTGGGGTTCCCTATTTTGGCCCAATGGAGATGGCAACGCAAAGCTAATTGTAGATGTCGCTGCGTACGCTTGTTCCTAAGACAGTAGACGTTCAGAACAAAATGTATGGGAAAATGGGTATTTATTTTGTGGTATTTTTACCGAAAAAGACCCAAAAGACCAAAATGGATATATAAAAGAGTATTTTACAATGCAAATGCCGGAATTGAAAGCCAAATTAAGACATTTTTATTCTTGCAGTATGTATAATTTTTTTCTATATCCAGATTTTTCGGTAATTTGTAAGTGCCAACATTTTTAAAGCTTAACAATTTAATCATTTTAAAGCTAAAAAAACATTTTTAAAGTAAAAGTCCTTTGTTTTTATAGCTCTCGTGGAACAAGCGTACTTAGCGCCATTTTGACAGTTGCCTTCCCCATTGGGGCTCGATATATCTGTTTTAATTTGAAACCCGGCAGACTTTTCGAAGTTGGATGCGTTAGCCGGTACGGTCCCTGATTTTGTTTTGTGACTCTGTTGCAATCAAGTTCTGATGGAAACTGACAGAAATCGCAGTTACATTGCTGCTTTAGTTACAATCAATGTGACAACATCTTACTTAAAGCAGCAATGTAACTGCGGTTTCTGTCAGTTTCAATCAGAACTTGATTGCTACAGAGTTATATAATGAGCCCCCTGATTACGCAACTCTATTGCTAACAATTCTCGATTGAAACCGCAGTTACATTGCTGCTTTAAGTAAGATAGTTGTCACATTGGTACTTATTAAAGCAGCAATGTAATTGCGATTTCTGTCAGGCTTGATTGCAACAAATCAGGGGGCTGGGCGCTGCTCATGATGAAGTCACGCAGTCTTTTGCAATCTTCAATTCTATTATTTCGTTTTTTTTTTACTTAAGGTTTAGGTTTATTAAGATAAGAAATACTTATTATAACTATAATATAGATAACTCTAGCTCAGTTCAGTGGTTTCCAACTAGTTTTTTCTACGTACCTCTCCAAGAAAGAATTTAAATCATGCAACCCTGCCCCTGGGGGTATGCGTACCACTAAAACTGGGAAACACTGCTCTAGCAAGATTCTAAGTTATACTGTTTCTGTATAGAGTTCGTCGACGTACTGGGAGGGCAAAGCGGAGGCGGAGAGTCTGCAGCGCGTGTACGGAGTGTCGTTCCCGGAGCCCAAGCAACTGAAGGAGTGGGAGGTGATCCAGGAGGAGGCTGCCAAGAGGGACCATCGGAAGATCGGCAGGGTGAGATAGCTTATACGAACTACAGCTTTTTTATGCAGAACCTCATCTAATGTTAAGTGACGATAAGGCCGAAGGTCAAAGCGCACCACATCCAGAATCCTCACCATTGAGGAACTGGCTATCTTACCTCTAACTGCCGGATTTTTTTTTTTTAATGTTGTTATGGCGTCAGACCTATACACGCTGAAATTTTAATCATTTGGTTCCTACCGTGGGGTGGTTCCACTCATGATTACAAGCAACGTTTACTATGGGGCCAACTCTCTTGCTCGCAATAAAAATCAGCTGTTCCATACAAAAGTGCAGTACCTACTGGACCTTAATGTATGGAACAGCCGTTTTTTTTTGCGAGCAAGAGAGTTGGCCCCATAGTAAAAGTTGCTTGTAATCATGAGTGGAACCACCCCACGGTGGGAACCAAATGATTAAAATTTCAGCGTGTATAAGACGGTGGTAGCTAGCCAGGCGGACTTGAAGTAAGCCCTACTACCAACCAAACCGAGTACAAAGGTACCCCCCTCCTGAGAATCGTAATCGAACCCTGGACCCCTGCGTCTTATACGGGTGGAAAAACCACTAGACCATGGAGGTGGTTGAAAGAGCTTGTCCAGAAAGAGTAGAAATTAAATAAATGAAATGAAACTAATATTTTTTGATACAAAATATAGTTAGTGTTGCCTGTCTAATTATTCTTGAATTTGACGTGTTTGCATAGAAAGTGCTGCCCTCAATTTGTTTCTACTCTTTATGGTAAAGCTGTATCCTACTAATATAATAAAACGTGAAAGTTTGTATGTTTTGATGTTTGTTACTCAATCACGCAAGCAAAACCGAACCGGATTTGATGAAATTTGACTCACAAATAATTTACAAACTGGATTTAATCATGTGATACTTTTTATCGTGGTTCCCTAGAGATTTTTCGTGTGAACAAAGGTTCCCTAGAGATTTTTTGAATTAATTTTGTCGCCTATTCGTACTCCGGGGTATAAAAAAATATAGTGGATCTTTTATCAAGAAAAACTGTAGGTGCTATACCCGAGGGATAGAAAAATAACTACGCAGTCGAAGTAGCTGGCATACGCTAAATATTATTTTAATACTTATTGTAAATACGAAAGAGTGTTTATTTGTTAGGCCTCGGTCACATATTTCACGCTATACGTGACGTCAGCGTAACTGTTCCTAACCATTTCATACGCTGACTTCAGCTTTTGAAAGAGATCACAACAGTACATTTCTATAGTAAGCATTGTGACGCCAACACCTTGGGCCTTACGCTTTTACTCAACCGATCATCATGAAATTTTGCGTATACGTTGTCCGGGTTACAGAAAATGATATAGGGTACAGAATACAGATGTTTTATCTAATGAAGGCGCGTCGGCTACGATTGTTGTCAGGCGTGCACATGCACATTGAATTAGTGTGCATCTGCAATCTCTCTTATTACTCACTCACACTAAAGTAATGTTCATGTGCACGCCTAACAACATTCATAGCCGACGCGCCTTCGTGAAATAAAATAACTGTATCTTTCATGCAGAATTTGTCTTGTGATAGGAACAAGAGTTGTTCTTCTTCCACGAGCTATCTCCGGGCTCGTGCTTCTTCCAGCCTCGCGGTGCGCACATATACAACACCCTCGTCAACTTCATAAGGGAACAGTACAGGTAAGAAACTTTTCTCACTTATGCTCTGAAATCTTATCATTCCATGTAAAAAAGGAATGCGGGGCCTATTACATTACCGTGGGGGTTTGGTTCATCAGTGCGGAAATGAATTTTAATACTTATTCCCGCACAAGTGCGGGAAGTACGCAGTTCCTGCACTGAGCCGAGTGGTTAAATTGAATTTCCTCGCATTTCTTGAGAAAAGCACTAGACAAGCCTTGAACTGGAAGCTACTTGCATTGCCTCGAATGATTAAAGCCCTCGCCTGCGGCTCGGGCTTCAAACCATCCTCGATAATGCAAGCCCACGGTTTGGAGGCAATATTGCATGTGCCTTACGCAAGTTGACTTGAAAGTTGAATTTTTATTATATACATTAGAAAAATCGTGATCTCTATTTAAATTAACTTAAAAATTTAGTGTTTAATTTTAGTTTTTATGATATGAAAATATTTACGACGTAGACAGTTTTCAATGTGATGAATAACAAGTTAATGTTAATGGATGTATATATCTCGTAAGACTATCTCCCATAACTATTTATTTTAGATCTATAACATTATTCGTTTTCCAGTACCAAAACGACCATCCTCCCTTATCTCCTTACTATCTAACCGTATAATCTGTTCGCAGGCTTCGCGGATTCCAAGAAGTAGTGACCCCGAACATGTACAACTCCAAGCTGTGGCAGGCGTCCGGCCACTGGGTGCACTACGCAGACAACATGTTCTCATTCGACGTCGAAAAGGAGACTTTCGCTCTGAAACCTATGAACTGTCCCGGGCATTGGTGAGTGATAATAAGTTAGACAACATCTTTGTTCCTTCGATGTAAAGTAGTAGACCATTTTACCTTCGATGTAAAGTAGGAGACTTCATGTCTTTCGACGTAGAAAAGGAGACCTTCGCTATGAAGCTTAGGAACTGTTCGGGACATTCAATATGCGTTAAGATAGGTACTCAGAAGCAAACCCATTCCCACTACTGGCAGCACCCGTTCACGAGCATGACGCATGAGCTAGCCATCGCTTCGCTCAACCATATTTGAGCGCACGTAACGACCCGCCTCACACGACACCACCGCAAAAATGATCTAAAGAGAGCATGACATACTTAGGCTACCTATCCTAAGGCACTGAATCGACGCCGTAGAAAAGGAAACCTTCGCTGTGAAGCTTATGAACTGTCCGGGACATTGGTAAATTATAGACGATATTAGGTTAGTAGTGACTCTAACATGTACAACTCCAAGCTGTGGCAGGCGTCCGGCCACGGGGTGTACTACGCCGACAACATGTTCTCATTCGACGTCGAAAAGGAGACTTTCGCTCTGAAGCCTATGAACTGTCCCGGGCATTGGTGAGTGATGATACGTATTGAAATTGTCTAATGTAGAGTACGAAACTTCATGTTCACCTTCGATGTAGAGTAGGAGACTTCATTTTCTCCTTCGACGTAGAAAAGGAGACCTTCGCCAGGCATCCGTCACTCGCCCATACCTACCGCGATAAGTACCTACAGCGCGCGACAACTTGGAGTTGCAAAATCAGTCCGGGTTGCCGCCGCGCTTGTGAGTACACGCGTGCGTTATTCTGTGCCTCTATGACAGTCAATAGATCACTATTTATTGCTCCCAGCACTGTACCGTACACTATTATAATTTATAAATAACTAGTGGCCGCCCGCGACTTCGCCTGCGTGGAAATATTTTTTGCTATCCCTCGGGAATAATAATTTTTTTCGGGATGAAAGGTATCCTATGTCCTTCTCTGTACCCCTAAGAACGTGTATGCAAAATTTCATGATGATCGGTTCAGTAGTTAAGACGTGAAGGCGTAACAAACAAACGGACTTTCGCATTTATAATACTAGCGGCCGCCCGCGACTTCGTCTGCGTGCAAAGTATTTTTGCTATCCCTCGGGAACAGTCCGTTTTTTCGGGATGAAAGGTACCCTATGTCCTTCTCTGTACCCCTGACAACGTGTATGCAAAATTTCATGTTGATCGGTTCAGTAGTTAAGACGTGAAGGCGTAACAAACAAACAAACGGACTTTCGCATTTATAATATTAGTAAGGATTTTTAAGCCTTAGTAACTACTAATGGTATCAACTTGAAATTCGGAATAGTTTAAGATGACATTCGCCCAACTATTTTGTAAATAAGAAATTAATAAAAAATAAATATCTTTTTTACAACAGGGACTGAAAAAGGTTCTGAAAAATTTGAAGTGGCTTCTACTAGGGCATGTGGAATATCATATGATAGAACGCCGTTTGCACCTTGTTAATCATTTTTTCTTTTTGTTTTAGGCCACATAGTTTTCAACTTATGATGAAAAATTTAAAAAAAATTAGCGTTCCCCCCCCCCCCCCTTATCTCCGAAGTTTGCAAAGAGAAAAATCAGAAATCATTCTATGCGATAGCAGTTTATATAAAGATTACAGGAAAAATAAAACAATGTCTCAATATAGGCAGCACACTTTTTTAGAAATTATCAAATTTCTAAAAAAGTTAACATTAGTTCCACTATCGGTCAAGAGATGGCGCTGACCTAAAGCTGCAATACTTATTTGATTATTCTACTCTGCAGTGTGGTTTGATGGTGCAATTATGATGGTACGGAACCCTCGGTGCGCGAGTCCGACTCGATCTTGACCGGTTTATTCACTTTACCGAAAGATTCTAAAATGTATAAGAAACATTTTTATTTTATTTTTCTCGTAATTTTTATGAGTAGGTACATACCTATTTTTGATAAGTAGGTGTAACCTACTATAGGTAGGAAAGCGTGTAGTTATAGGTACAGATGCCGGCATATATATTGGCAAGAGAAAGAAAGAGACAAAAGATGAGCAGTAGCCATAAACACTAAGTTTATGGCTACTGCGCATCTTTCGTCTCTTTCATTTTCTTGCCAATATATATGCCGGGCAGTATACTTATATTCAGAGGCGGGTCGTGACTATTTTTTCTCGATCAAATTTCCTAAGGTACCCCACCACCCCACTTACCTAATTCTTTTTTTTTTGAGCGAATTATACCTACTTAACTAAACATCTACATTTCTGGATTTAAGGATTCCGTAACCGGCAACAGTATGGTGGCGGTGGCATAAAGACTGCCTCAAATTTAACACATAGTCTAATGTGGCGTTAACTGTACATCTAGCCTAGGTTTATTTGAAACGTAATTTTTTCACATTTAAGTAGGTAGGTACACATTATAAACACAAAACTTGTAATAAAGTATTTAATCCTTCAAGCACAGAAAATGAGACAATAGATTTTCCATTGTTGTGTTGTGCGGCCCGATGGGGCCGCTCGAGCGTTGAAGGATTAGAAGAAGACAACCCTAAAGTTGTTAGAAGAGCTAAGAGCTATGCGATAGAAAGAGAGGCAACCTGTAGGTGAATATAACTGTAGGCAAGGAAGCGGTGTGCGACCTGAATTGCACTTTATTGTGTCTGAGCAAGAGTCGCTATTTATTTAAATGACTATGCGGAGTGAATTTTCTGTACTTTATACTATTATGTATTCTGTGCCTTCGCTCTGAAGCTGAACTATCCGGGCCATTGTTAAGTTAAAGCATAATAGTACTAAACGTACAGAAATCCATTCGCGTGAGGACAATCCAATAATAAACTACTCTCGCTGCACAGCAACAAAGTACAATTTCAAATTGCACAGCGCTGCGTGCCTATTATAAGAAGTATGATTTTATCAATCATCTAATAAATGCATTTTCAGTGACCTGATAAATAAAATTTGTTCCTAAAATAGTAGATCTGTCACCTAAATTAAATCACCAAATAATATTAAAACGCTGACCTAAATATTAATTAAGAATCACTTGGAAATAATATCAGTCATCAAATAATTATATTGGGTTTTAAAATAATAAAAGTGTCACTAAAACTGAATCACCAAACAATATAAAAATGTTTACCTAAAAATTCTTTTTTAATCACTGAAAAATAATATTAATTACTAAATAATTCAACTGAAATTTGACGATACACAATTAATTAAATAGAACTGCCATAAGTTTTATAATAATAATGTACTATATTAAATCAAACATTGCACTGTAAAAAACTAATATAAAGAAAAAACATAAGTGAAAAAAAGAAAAAGAGAATTTTATTACTGCACTATTGTGCATTTTATTACTGCACAACAGTGCAGTAATAAAATGTCTTACTAATAAGTGATGGTTTTGATTTAGACTTTTAGAGGGACACCCTCTTTTTCGTTTTTGACCTATGGTTCACAATTTCTAAACGGATTGCTAACCCTATTGTTTGTTTGCATATTATGTACTTTTTATAAAAATTGGGACAGTTTTTTCCTTTTATCTAATCATTATTGAGAGGCAAAGCTACCTTCTATTTGCTGAAAAACTGAATTAATTGTATTCGTTGAAGTCGGTCCAAGGATTATCAAAGTGCATAACCCGCTAATTTGACTCCGCCCCTGTTAGGTATTTTTTCTTTGAATTAAGGAACCGATCTATTTAATAAGTGAGTGACCTATTATTTTGATGATTGAACGAATTAAATGATACTAATAGTTTGTTGATTAAATTTTAGAATGTGAATCAAATATTCAGAAAAAAGTGATCAAACTATTATTTAAGATACATATTTACATTAATCTAATGATTTATACTTAGAGACAGTTTTTATGAATAGAAGACTAATATATTTCTTGGGGATAGATATTATTATTAGGGTATTGCAGATTAGTGACACATCTAAACTTAGGTGACAGAAAATATTGTTCCCTATTATAAGCACCTTCGAAGCTTCTTCTTCTGTCGCGTAGCTCTGTTTCAACCGACACACGACACCCCTCGTGCGCTGGCTCGACTGAGTCAGCCGCGCGCAGTAGGCTAATATAAAAGTTTAAGCGCGGAAACCCCTAAGTCAAAAACCACAGACTGACTATTTTGTGGTTCTTCTGGCCATTTAGTATTTTGTGGTTGCAGTCTCATCTTCGACAACCGCAACCGCTCGTGGCGCGAGCTTCCGCTGCGTATGGCGGACTTCGGTGTGCTACACCGCAACGAGCTCAGTGGCGCGCTCACGGGGCTCACGAGAGTGAGGAGATTCCAGCAGGACGATGCGCACATATTCTGCACTGTGCAGCAGATCGAGAGCGAGATGGTGAGTGTCTATCTTTCTTTCAGTCACACACACACCCACGCATACACACACACCCACCCACACACACATACACCACACACACACACGCACACGTGCGCGCGCACAAACAAAAAATATACAAAAACACACCCAAACGCACCTACAGTCTAATATTCATTTCTGCAGTCCATACTTCTGATAGTATTTAGCCTGGCGTATCCCTTGGTGTATCCGCAAGTAGGGTTTTTAATATGCGTACGGATTTGTCCACACATTTAGGCCCCTGTGAATTGATTTGACAAGAAATTTGGTTTGGTTGAGATTCGATGTTTTAGACAGAAGGACCGCTGGAAGGTTTTTTTTTTAATATTTCGGGATGGCACGTTAGCGAGAATGCTTTTAGTATAAAGTCTATCTTTTATTCCCTCTTCAATAAAGTTTAGTAAAAAATCTAAAATAATTGTGTTGTTTGTAGGTGGGGTGCCTGCAGTTCCTGGAGTGCGTGTACTCGACGTTCGGGTTCACGTTCCAGCTGAAGCTGTCCACGCGCCCCGAGAAGTACCTGGGGGACCTGGACACCTGGAACAAGGCCGAGAAGGTTGGTATATGATTTAGAGTTTTAGTTAGTCACACTGATTACTCTCTTCTTCTGAGCACTCCGACTTCACTTTGAAAAAATAAAACAAACGAGTAATTAATTTTGTATAGGTATATATATTTTTAACACGACTGTCCAAAAAAGAGTGTATATGTGTTTAAGGTTCATGTATGTTTGTGGGTATTGGAGTTTCTTTATTCCACCATAACTTCTAAACGGCTTAACGGATTTGAATGTATGGGGTATCGTTAGAATTCTTACATCATTCAGGCTATAATTTTTTTGAAAACAAAACTGGCTATATTTTTTTTGAAAAAAGTCAATATGGCGACTGTGCGTCGCCACTTTCAAATGTTGAAAAAAAAATTTTTTTTTTTCAATTATTACAATATGGGCATCAAATTTAAGGCCTTAATGAGCACACTCCAAAACTATATAATTTGTCACTAAAATGTGTGAAATAAAAATAAATAAATTTAAAAAATATTAAAAGCACGACTGCCCTGCCAAAAACGAACTAAAAGTTAAATAACAAGTATCATTGCAGTTGGGGGACCTCTTTGATTAAAAATTGTTCGACAAAACGGTCCCCCGACTGCAATGATACTTGTTATTTAACTTTTAGTTCGTTTTTGGCAGGGCAGTCGTGTTTTTAATATTTTTAAAATTTATTTTTATGTAAGTTTTAAACCTTTTAAACATAAGTCCCTCAGTTTCAAAGCAAGGATCTTTAAATATTGTGTTTAGGCTGACGATTGAAAATTAAGTAGTACCTCTAAGAAAATCGGCAAACACATTTTTTGTGTATTTTCAACAAAGGGATAAAAAAACCTGAAAATTCATATGGATGTCGTTATTAAAGTTTTATAAGATGATGATTGCAAAAATGGCATTTATTTTGAAGTCCAATATGGTGGACATAATTCAACCCCTAAAGGTTGAAATAGAGTTTCAAATTTTGAATGGTATAATAATGTAAAATAGACGTTTTGACTACTAGCCTACTTCTATAAACAAATGAGATCTTCGATAAACTTCTTAGGGGGTAAATGGGGATAAATAAACCGGTCGCTATTGGGGAACTAGAACGGAGACGGGTTTGGGAGCCGGAGCGGGAGTGGGAACAAGAACGGGAACGGGGTAGTCTACGGGATACTCTAGATCCAATTCTGAATTTAGTAAACTAGCTTCCGCCCGCGACTTCCTCGCGAGGCAACGCGCTTGGTGCGGAACTACGGGCCCGCCTAATCACGTGAAAACCGCTTATCGGGTTTTGATGGAATTAAAACAGAATACTTTCTATCCTGGTTAAAGATGTTCTATGGATCTTCTCGTATGTCAACGTGGACGAAGTCGCGGGCGGAAGCTAGTATTAAATAATAAACTTATTCGTAGGCGTTAGAAGACTCTCTAAACAAGTTCGGCCGTCCGTGGCAATTGAACCCGGGCGACGGTGCATTCTACGGGCCCAAGATTGACATCACCATACAAGATGCACTACGAAGGTCGCACCAGTGTGCCACCATACAACTGGACTTCCAGCTGCCAGAGAGATTCAACCTTAACTACGTCAGGTATTTATTCACATAGCAGGATCTCGAATCTCGATGGCCTTTCAAAAAACACAAAATATAAGTACTATCGAAACACCAGTACTGAGGTTAATGGTAATGTTTTCGTCAAAATCGTAGTTCAATAGTGTTCTAATGGTAATGCTTGTTGACACAGTTCTTATTTCGTAAACCCAAATCAAGACACAATTTTGGGTTTAAGAAACACAATGTATTTCAAGTTTTGGGTTTAAGAAACAAGAACTGTGTCAAAAAGCATTACCATCGTAGTTCAAACACCATTGAACTACGATTTTGACAAAGACATTAGCAGACTTAACCCCCAGAATGGTAGCTCAGTTTCGTTAGTAGTTTCCATTTCGATTGTCCATGTGTTTCGTGTCGTGTTTAATAAGTACATCTCCCACAGTGAATCAGGCGACAAGAAACGGCCGGTAATAATCCATCGCGCGATCCTCGGCTCGGTGGAGCGCATGATCGCCATACTGAGCGAGTCATACGCCGGCAAGTGGCCGCTGTGGCTGAGCCCGCGCCAGATCTGCGTCGTGCCGATCGGGCCTGCCTTCGACGACTACGCACTACAGGTAATGACTACGAGCGATGCTACGAGCAATAGGTGTGCTACGAGTTGTAAGGAGCGAGTCATACGCCGGCAAGTGACCGCTGTGGCTGAGCCCGCGCGAGATCTGCGTCGTGCCGATTGGGCCTGCTTTCGATGACTACGCGCTACAGGTAATGACTACGAGCGATGCTACGAGAAATGTGTGTGCTACGAGTAGTAAGGAGCGAGTCATATAGACTGAGCGGTCGCGGGATTTTTGGTAACGATCAAGGAAAAGGTTAGATTCATTTTCATGGGTTGTAGAGTGGTCCCCTAATGTGAATGATCTCGGTCTGCCTGCTCTCAGTGGTTGCAACTTCGAATTATAGCGCTTACAAGAGGCTTCATTGTGACGAAAAAAAAACGATCAGAGAAATGGGTAGTTTTAGTACCTATTCAAAGTATATCGTCTCTGCAGATGAAACAAGTTGGTCTGCCTGCTCATAGTGGTTGCATTTCTGAGCTATGACGTGCGCAAGTCACGTCATTGTTACGAAAAAAAAACGATAAGGGAAATGGTCAGTTTTAGTACCTATTCAAAGTATAGTATCTCCACGTGTGAAACAAGTTGGTCTGCCGGCTCTCAGTGGATGTATTTAAGAACTATCATTGTGTACGCAAGACGCTTATTTGTAGAGAAAGCCTAAAAAAACTTTGAAAAACGGGACAATAGGCGAATTTTTAAGTGCACGCCGGCCGCTTGCGTATCTGTGACTATATGAGTCCCCTCCCCCACCTTAAGGCATCTCTACACTCGCGCGCGAAAAGCCCCAAACTTCCCGCGAAGCAGTGTGCGTAGTGTGTAACCGATTTGAATCGAATCCACACACCCGCGCGTGAGTATGGAGAGGTCTTTATGCCTGTGCCACCGCGCACCCCCCATCTTCCCCCACTTCCGGCTTTAGCGTCAATAGAGATGTTCGATTCGGGTGCCTTGTATCGATATTCCAGATCGCCATGGATCGTAATTCACTGTATCGATTCAGATTATAGAATCTGGATTTATAGGCATCGGCTACACGCTCGGTAAATACTGTGGCCCAGCGCCATAGAGTAAATTTTAACCATGGAAAGTAAAATATTGAACATTCCATACAAATTACTTTCCATGGTTAAAATTTACTCCATGGCGATGGATCACAGTTAGTCTAAGCGGTCACGGGATTTTTGGTAACTATCAAGGAAAAGGTTAGATGCATTTTCATGGGTTAAAGAGTGGTCCCCTAATGTGATTGATGTCGGTCTGCCTGCTCTCAGTAGTTGCAACTTCGAGTTACAGTGATTTATAAGAGGCTTCATTGTTACAAAAAAAAACGACCAGAGAAATGGTCAGTTTTAGTACCTAATCAAAGTATGGCGTCTCAGTAGCTGAAATGATGTGGTCTACCGGCTCTCAGTGGTTGCATTTCAGAGCTATGACGCGCGCAAGTTACAACAAAATTTTTTTTGTCGTCAAATTGTATTTTTAAAAATACTAATCGATAGAACTCTTTATTATAATGAAAAAAATGTCTTAAGCAATTTTTTTCTAAAATGAATAGATTGGTCGGAAAAAATACTTTGTTTTTTTTTTGTATGGAGTGAGATATCCAATGTGCTCTTTTGGCCAATTCCTAATTGTTTCTGCCTCAAAACTACTTCTGCGTCAATATTTTATTGTTATTTTAAACATTTAAATAATCCTACACTATCAACCAACGCGCGCCCAAAATTGTCCGTTTAATATATATTGGATTTCAAAACAGTATCAAATCGTAATTTTTAAGTAAAACTGATTGTTTTGTCGTTATTTATTACTTTCTCATCAATTAAAATACAATAAAAGCCAACAAAACTTTCGGTCACTATTATTACTATGGATGACTTTTTTACCATAATAAATCAAATAAAACCAAAATAACATAATGCAGCGGGATGTCAAGTAGGGCCCAGGCGGGTTATTACAAACTAAAAAGTATTATTATTTTACAAGGAAAAAGAAAAAAAAAGAGAAAAGGTTAATTCATATCAATGATTAATATCATATTCAAATAAATGAAGTTTTTAAAATATTAACGATAGAAACTAAATTTTATTATGATTTTTAAAAACCTTTATATGGGTTTTACTAATAAAAATTAGGGTCGTTTATAAGTAATTAATAACAAAAGTAAAGATTTTGAAGATATATTATTAAGATCAAAATTGTATTTATAAACATTGATAGAAACAAGCAGAAACTAAAATCATCAATATTTTATTATGCGACAGATAATAAGAAGCACCAGTTTATTCATTTTCATACATCCTCCGCCAGAGATTGATCAAGCTGTTATTTGAAGACGGCTATCAAGAAAGTAAATGAAGGAGATCCAGATCGCAATATACACACAACTGATCTATCAGGATTGTAAGATCTGTTTCGATAAGTTTAAAAAAATCACGTTAATAGCATTAAAAGGTATGGAAATCCTGAAACTTAGAGCTTTGGTACATACAGCTCTTAAAATGCCGTTCAGATCACTTGGATGTATCATCATATCAGCCGCACGACACCCACTGCTGGGTATAGGCCACCTTCAAGGATCTCCACGACGAACGGTCCTGCACTGCTCGCATCCAGCGGTTTCCCGCGACCTTCACCAGATCGTCGGTCCACCTTGTCGGGGGTCTACCCACGGAGCGTCGTCCGGTCCGCGGTCGCCATTCCAGGGGTGCGTTCGTAAACGAGGCTCGAAGTCGGACCTTCACTCCAAGCCGTGCGACGTTCGTCATCCGACGTTTACGAACGACACTGCATAGCTGTCACTGTCCTATTAGATTTGTTAATTTTGATATTAATAAAGCGCGAAATGCAACAAACAATAAAATAAAAATTAATGTTTATAAACAAAGAAGACGTGCCAACTGTAAAATAAAACGTCAGAGCGAAATTCACCCACCTATTTCGTGGGGTGACCGGTGCGTTCGCCGGGCGTCGTTTACGAACGCCTATACCTAGTGATCGTCGGGCGATCGCCCCGGTGGTTTTAGAACGCGAACATGTCATCGAGCGTCGTCGAGCGAGCTTTACGAACGCACCCCAGAACCTTTCCCCCCCAACGGCCATCGGTTCTTCTCGCTATGTGTCCAGCCTACTGCCACTTCAACTAAGCAATCCTTCGAGCGATGTTGATTACTTTAGACGAAAGATGTTTTCGAAGCTGCCCGAATGCTACCAATCTGAGTTTGATTCGACGAGAGATCTCTTTCCCGCAGTTGGACTTACCTAACTGGACTGCCTGTCCTAGGTACTTCTACGTAATGGACAACAACTCCTAGTGTTCCCAATATGAACTGGAGTGGGCACAACATGGGCATTCGATATGATTTTCGTCTTATAAATGTTCATCTTGAGACCCACTCTTTGGGAAGCACTAACGGAAATCTTCGAGCATTGTGTTCAGGTCTTCCAAGGTTTTCGCCATAAGAACTATATCATCGGCAAAACGAAGGTGTGTTAGGTACTGGCCATTCATCTTGATTCTGAGTCCTTTCCAGTCTAAGAGTTTAAAGATATCATCCAACGCAGCTGTGAATAGTTTCGGGGAAATAGTATCTCTCTGTCCCACATCTCGCTGCAGTTGGATACGATTTGTGCTCTGGTTCTGTACTCGGATCAACATGGTGGCATTTTCGTATCACATCACCTCGATATACCTGTAGTCCACTTGGAAACTTTGGAGAGACTGCAGCACCGCCCAGGTTTCAATCAAATCAAAGGCTTTCTCATAGTCCACGAACGCCAAGCATAATAGCAGATTTAATGGATGTGGTCTATGGTACTAATGCCTTTTCGGAATCCGGCTTGTTCGGGAGGTTGGAAGTCGTCGAACTTACGAGCAAGGACCGGAATCGCTTTCCGTTAAAGGGGTTTTTGATTGGGTATTTCATGGACTTGTTTTCAAAAACCCTATCAATACGGTAACCCTATCAATACGGTAACCCTATCGAAAGGGTAACCCAAGTAAGCACTTACCGAATATGAAAACCCTATCGGGGAAACCCTATGAAGGCTTTATGAAGGGGTTTTAAAACGTGTTCAAGCAATTTATACCTAGTTCCACCTGGGCCGAAGGACCAGGGGGCCTATTTTTGAATCGCTGGCGAATTTTGGCCCTATCAATACGGTAAGCATAACGTCGACTAACCCTATCGAAAGGGAAACCCTATCATTTGGTAAGTTTTTTATTAGGGTTTCCCTATCAATTGGGTTAACCAAAAAAGGGGTTTTCCGGTCGCTGTTAGCGAGCGAAACGATCAACGCATCAAAGTTACTTTGTTTGTATGAAAATTAAATTGTTTTTCTAATTATCCATATACATAATTTAACAGTATACATTGGGTCTTATTGTATGTCTCTACTTAAGAAGCTAAGCCCTGTAAATTTTGGTAATCTTTCTTTAATTTTAATTGTATTAGGTAGTCTATTCTTTAATATTAGTTAAGTTATGTTACGTGTGGTAATAAAAAGTTAATTTTCTTTAAATAAGGTGATACAGTTATTTTATTAAGTAAATCACTTAAAATTTTAGGTCTTCTTTGTTTCATTAAAATAAATGTAAGGACATCAGATACTGGTATTGAAATTAGCTTTGTAAATTGGCTTATTATATTCGTTGTGTTTTTGGATGAGTGGTTTAATGGTGATGTGATATATTGTATTGTAGTTTTTCCTGAGCCCAGCCTATTTGATTGGTTGATTTTCAACAAGATTACCAGATACCATAAATAAATAAAAATAAATACTATTTCTAGTAATGCCTTTGCAAAGACTTTGTATGTGTTTGAAATCAGTGAAATGGGCTTGTAGTTTCCTATTTCCTTCCTTGATCCTTTCTTATGTAAGAGTATTATGTGTGACTCTGCCCATTGTCTAGGTATAATAACCGTGCGTAGTATTTCGTTGAAAACTTTAGCCAGTATTGGCCCCATCTCTTCCGCAATACCTCTTAAGTTCGTTAGGAATTTGGTCAGGTCAAAACTATTAATGAAACAATTACAACGATGATAGTGTATGATTATTTTAAACGTTTGAAATAGTGACGCAGAAATAGTTTTGAGGCAGAAACAATTAGGAATTGGCCAAAAGAGCACATTGAATATCTCACTCCATACAAAAAAAACAAAGTATTTTTTCCGACCAATCTATTAATTTTAGTCAAAAATGGCTTAAGACATTTTTTTCATCATAATAAAGAGTTCTATCGATTAGTATTTTTAAAAATACAATTTGACGAAAAAAATATTTTGTTATAACTTGCGCGCGTCATAGCTCTGAAATGCAACCACTGAGAGCCGGCAGACCACATCATTTCAGTTACGGAGACGCCATACTTTGAATAGGTACTAAAACTGACCATTTCTCTGATCGTTTTTAGGGTTCCGTACCCAAAGGGTAAAAACGGGACCCTATTACTAAGACTCCGCTGTCCGTCTGTCTGTCTGTCACCAGGCTGTATCTCATGAACCGTGACAGCTAGAAAGTTGAAATTTTCACAGATGATGTATTTCTGTTGCCGCTATAACAACAAATACTAAAAACAGAATATAATTAATATTTAAGGGGGGCTCCCATACAACAAACGTATTTTATTCCGTTTTTTGCTCGATATTAATAACGACAACAGGTAGACAGTTGAAATTTTCACAGATGATGTATTTCTGTTGCCGCTATAACAACAAATAATAAAAACAGAATAAAATTATTTTTTAAGGGGGGCTCCCATACAACAAACGTATTTTTTGCCTTTTTGGTACGAAACCCTTCGTGCGCGAGTCTGACTCGCACTTGGCCGGTTTTTTTTTTCATAACAATGAAGCCTCTTATAATCGCTGTAACTCGAAGTTGCGACTACTGAGAGCAGGCAGACCGACATCATTCACATTAGGGGACCACTCTATAACCCATGAAAATGCATCTAACCTTTTCCTTGATCGTAACCAAAAATCCCGTGACCGCTTAGACTAACTGATCCATCGCCACAGAGTAAATTTTAACCATGGAAAGTAATTTGTATGGAATGTTCTATATTTTACTTTCCATGGTTAAAATTTACTCTATGGTGCTGGGCCACAGTATTTACCGAGCGTGTAGCCTAGCCGATGCCTATAAATCCAGATTCTATAATCTGGATCGATACAGTTAATTACGATCCATGGCGATCCGGAATATCGATACATGGCACCCGGATCGAACATCTCTATTGACGCTAAAACCGGAAGTGGGGGAGGGGGGATGGGGGGTGCGCGGTGGCACAGGCATGGCAAGACCTCTCCATACTCACGCGCGGGTGTGTGGATTCGATTCAAATCGGTTCCACACTACGCACACTGCTTCGCGGGAGGTTTGGGGCTTTTCGCGCGCGAGTGTAGAGATGCCTTAAGGTGGGGAGGGGACTCATACAGTCACAAATATGCAAGCGGCCGGCGTGCACTTAAAAATTTGCCTATTGTCCCGTTTTTCAAAGTTTTTTTAGGCTTTCTCTACAAATAAGCGTCTTGCGTACACAATGATAGTTCTTAAATGCAACCACTGAGAGCCGGCAGACCAACTTGTTTCACACGTGGAGATATTATACTTTGAATAGGTACTAAAACTGACCATTTCCCGTATCGTTTTTTTTTCGTAACAATGACGTGACTTGTGCACGTCATAGCTCAGAAATGCAACCACTATGAGCTGGCAGACCAACTTGCTTCATCTGCAGAGACGACATACTTTGAATATATACTAAAACTACCCATTTCTCTGATCGTTTTTTTTTCGTCACAATGAAGCCTCTTGTAAGCGCTATAATTCGAAGTTGCAACCACTGAGAGCAGGCAGACCGAGATCATTCACATTAGGGGACCATTCTACAACCCATGAAAATGAATCTAACCTTTTCCTTGATCGTTACCAAAAATCCCATGACCGCTTAGACTAATACGCCGGCAAGTGGCGGCGCTGGCTGAGCCCGCGCCAGATCTGCATCGTGCCGATTGGACCTGCTTTCGATGACTACGCGCTACAGGTAATGACTACGAGCGATGCTACGAAAAATGTGTGTGCTACGAGTAGCAAGGAGCGAGTCATACGCCGGCAAGTGGCCGCTGTGGCCGAGCCCGTGCCAGATTTGCGTCGTGCCGATTGGGCCTGCTTTCGATGACTACGCGCTACAGGTAATGACTACGAGCGATGCTACGAGAAATGTGTGTGCTACGAGTAGTAAGGAGCGAGTCATACGCCGGCAAGTGGCCGCTCTGGCTGAGCCCGCGCCAGATCTGCATCGTGCCGATTGGGCCTGCTTTCGATGACTACGCGCTACAGGTAATGACTACGAGCGATGCTACGAAAAATGTGTGTGCTACGAGTAGTAAGGAGCGAGTCATACGCCGGCAAGTAGCCGCTGTGGCTGAGCCCGCGCCAGATCTGCGTCGTACTCGTACCTATAGGACCTGCCTTCGATGTCTACACCCTATAGGTATTGACTACGAGCATATCCTAAAACTCTAAATTGATTGATTCATTTACAGATTCATTGTTGGGATAGGCGTAGAGCCCTAACGGCTGAAGGTAGATACCATTTTTGGAGGGTAGATACCTTTCATGATGTAAATGAGCACTAAGAAAGGATTTTAGAAATTTTTATTTTTATCGATTCGAATTTTTATTTTGATCTAGTTATTAGTAGTAGTAGTTCATGTATGGTGTGACACTCGAAAAAAAAATTGGCAATAGGTAACACCTGTTACTCGTTGCGAATTTTTGTTCTCATCTAGTAACACTTGTTGGTAAATGGTTCATATTTATTCTTCTTTTTCTTTATCATCTGAACGTGAAATATATTCTTTAAGTAACGGTGTTAGATAATGAAATAATAATAAATATGAACAATTTACTAACAAGTGTTACGATTCAGTGTGACTCGTTGAGAATATAGGAGAAATATGTGCGCTACGAGAGCTACGGTTTGCATATCCGCGTCACACTAAAATACATAAACGAGTTGATTAAAGCATCTCTCTATCCTCAAAAGTGTTGTTTTCTAATGCGGGCTCCAGAATCCTGTGTGATTCACGGCGTGAATTCACGCCGTAATTTTGCCGTGAAGTCGGCGTGAATAGCATGACCCACCACACTCGCTATCGTCGAGAATGGACGCCGAATTATGCACTGCTATCTTTGTATTTAGCATCCCATAAAATGGGTTCGGTATGATAACACTCAATCAACACAATTTCCTGCTCGTTCGTCCAAGTGACGCTCATTTAGACGCACCGTACTCTGCAAATAAATAAACAACCGCGGGGCACGGCACTGTTTTAGCGCGCATGTGCGGATGCGTTCGCGTTCACGGGAGGATCGCGCAACGTGAACCCCTCGACGCGGGCGGAAATACCGACACTGAACGGGGAACGAGGCGTGAACGGGCGCGAAAGCTATCTACACTCGCGGTTCACGGCTTTCACGGGTGTTTACGGCGCGAATGTGGAGCCCGCATAATAAACAAGGCGTTGTTTTGTACTAGGTGAACCAGCAGCTGCACGCGGCCGGGTTCATGAGCGAGGCGGACACGGACGCGGGCGACACGCTCAACAAGAAGGTGCGCAACGCGCAGCTCGCGCAGTTCAACTACATACTCGGTCAGTACTCAGTTCATCTACCTAGTCTTCTACAGTTTACGGATATTTACTTATACATGTTACAAAAAACCTAAAGCTATGTATAGATACGGTACAGTACGAGGCATATATCTTGAAATCGGGTGGGGATTGCGCGGAACGTGTATTTTGGGTACGCGGTGAGGGGCGCGGGCGGCGGGAGAGGGGCACGCGCTATTGGTCGCTCACAATCACAAGAGCACATGCGCGAACTTATCCTCACTACGTTGAAAAAATTTCGAGATACATGCCTCGTACGGTACCATGCATACAATTCCGATTTTAAATAGTGGTTTTTCCTTTTCTTGATAAACTGCATAGTGGCAACCCTAAACTTAATTTAAATGTCGCTTTTGCCTATTAATGGGATTGGTTATTGAAAGCAATAGTCTATTTGCGTCTAGGGTTGTCACTTTGCAGTTTTCTACACAAATAAAACAACGAAATTTTATGGGTTATTAATAGTTATTATGAAACACACTACAACGTGTTACAAAATAATTCCTAATGTTTCATACATTTTGATATTTTCATTATTAATTTTTGTACGTAACAAATGATTTTTTTTTCGCGAATTCAGAGTTAATTTCTCGCGAATTCTGAATTCAGAGGTGAAAAGTTGTTGAGTTTGATATCCCTATCTACCATATTCGGCATTAGGTGTTATTTTGTAACACGTTGTATACCAAATTCGACCATATTATGCTTTAACTAAATTCGACTCCCTCTTGAAATGTCTTTCTTCTTTCTTTTTATTAGTTAACTTTATCCACAGTGGTCGGTGAACGTGAGAAGACGTCCGGCACAGTGAATGTGCGCACGCGCGACAATAAAGTCCACGGCGAGATGTCCATACAGGGGCTCGTAGACCACCTCACCAAGCAGGTCAAAGACAAGACGCTGGCGGAGGACAGCGAGCTGCTCAACTAAAACCAACCTTGTGTTGAAGCTAATAAAGATTGTATTACAAGTTTGATAATAAAAGCACGATTGGTGTTAGCCGTAAAAAGTTTTCAAAATGAACACTTATTTTTCGGGTGTGTATTACAATGCCGAACATTCATAACACGTACAACCGAAATCGAAATATCGACCCAGAAAACACCTGTTATTAAAATGTCGATAATCTTAAATGTCGATATTCGATAGACCGAAACTTGAAAGATCGATTATCAAATGACCGATAGTTCGAAATTCCGAAATTTAAATTGTCAATACTTACTTTACCTACACAAACATTCAACAGATCGGTTCTGGCACTTCGCCAGCCGCTACCGCGGCACGCTCGCTTCGCTCGCTCAGCTCGTGCATTGTTGGTCGCAATCGCAATGGAACCTAATCTCTTTGCTCGCTCGTCGTCGCATCTAATAGTCTGCTGCTTAATTGCGGAGGTAATCAGGATGTAAACTACAGTTTAATTTCTGCGGTTCGTAAAGGAAGACTAGAAATAGCAAGGGAATTAATCAATTCTTTTGGGGTATCTTACTCCCAAGAATGGTCAGAAGGATATGTTGTGGTTTTACCAAAGTAAAACTTCTTCATCATTATTCATAACTGCATCACAAATGATGCAGTTATGAATAATGATGAAGAAGTTGCTAAACAGTAGTTTACCTATCATATCTGTTAACTCTAGCACCGCTTTTCAAAAGTATTTAACAAGCGGTTCTAGAGTTAACAGCAATGATAGGAAGCCTTCTAATACTCCTCTTCACTTCGCTGTAATAAATGGTGACATAGAAATTGTTAAGATAATTATAAACAAATGTGCTAATATTGATGCTTAAAATAAATATGGTAGTACTCCACTCTACCACTGAATAACAAATAAGAAAATGGAAGTTACTGAAATACTTTTAAAGCATAGAGCTGATGTCAATGCTAGAGACTATTGGGGTAGAACTCCATTTTGCAGCTGAGACAGGATTTTGTTGGAAATTGTTGAGCATCTTTTAAAATATGGAGTTTATGTTGATTTTGTGTGCACTTCAAAACTAACGCCACTTCATGTTGCTACTAAAGCTTGCATGAAACAGTTATAAAGCTGCTTAGAACATGGAGCTAAATCTGATAGTCAGGATAAAGATAGCAAAACCGTACTACACTTCGCTGTTGAAAAAGGAAATTCAACGATTTTAAGGAGGTTTTTAAGTATTGTCCTGATATTAATGATCAAAGTAACAGAAACTCTCTTATGATTGCAGTGCAGGGCCATGGAGAAGAGTATAAAAAGATTGTTGAGGCTCTTCTAGAATATGGCTTTATGGTTAACCCACAAGATAAAAAAATATCCTAAGTTACTACATGTTGCTGTTGAAAAAGGATATTTGAAAATTATTGAAGACCTATTAAAGTATGGTGCTGATGTGAATATGTACAATTTAACATATAATTTTGAAGAAAATTTTACACCTTTACATAGTGCAGCCAAATACAAACAGGAAAAAGTAGCTAATTAGTTGATAAGCTATGAAGCTGATATAAATGCTCAAGATAAAACTGGAAATACTCAAATATTTTATGCTATCGAGAATGCTGATTTAAAAGTTACCAAGGTATTTTTGCAACATGGTGCTGATATTAACTCTAGAGTCTAGAGATGAGTATAGCAGAACAGCACTACACATCGCAGCTGAAAAAGGACATAATGAAATTGTTGAATTTCTTCTCGAGTATGGCGCTGATAATACAAATAGCGATAAGAATACACCTCTTGATCTTGCTTCGGTGGGATGGAATCGTTCTATGACTGATGATGTGGATTATTATGATCTAGATCGTGGAGATTTTGAAGGAACTGTTAAAGCTCTTAAACGGCACATAGTTTAAATGAAAACTGCAAATTTATATGTAAGCGAAAAAAAAAATACTATCAATGAGTGATAAAGTAAGTTAATTTCAGAATAAATGTGAGAAAAAAATAATCTGAACACTTCATTTTAGGACAAAAGGTACAAGCTCATTAGCAATTTATATGAGGAATGAAAATATAGTGCAGGTTTTAAAATCAGACAACTATAAAACAAAATTTCCAATGTATGTTAGTATGATAAAGTAATTTTAGAAAGGGTATGGAAAGAAAAGAATTACTTGAACAAAGCAATGAAATTATCCATTTTCTCTTTTGCAACTTTCCTGAGTTACCATATAACTGTACTGAAAAAATATTTAGTTACCTGAGTGGCGAAGACATAAGAATGTTGATGGATGCTTGTAAACCTCTTGGCATCTTTAGTCCTAATTAATGATGTAGTGATTACCTCAAGTATATCTCAAGTACAGTGGCCCTACCATGAGTTGTTGCAAACTGTTTACGTTACAGTAAACTATCGTTTTCTCTCTTTCACTCGTATTGACTGTGAGCGGTATATCCGACAGTTTACTGTAACGTAAACAGTTTGCGTCAACTCATGGTAGGGCCACAGAATGTTTTAAGTTAAGGAAGAATAGTAAGTTTTTATGCGAATATTTAAAAAAAGGGAAATGAGCGAGTGCACTCCAAGTTGAGGAATATTAAATAAATCATTGTAGGCAAGTGTGGAAGTTGAAATCAAAGAATTAAATTATTAAATACTTATCAAATGAAGATGAAGAATATAATTGAAGAAATAGGAAGAATGCAAGAACTCTACCCTCCTCCGCATGGTGGCATCGCATCGCTATATCCCGGACTGCAATCGTTCAAAGGCGGCAAGGACATTCTACTGAGAGCACGGTGTGGGACGGGGTCCTAGCGCCCGCTTACCAGCCCCGAGATTACTTAACTCTGGTGCTAACAATTCTCGATTGAAATCGATTAAAGCCGCAGTTACATTGCTGCTTTAAGTAAGATAATTGGCATATCGGTTCTTACTAAAGCAGCAATGTAACTGCGATTTCTGTCAGAGTTGATTGCAACAAAGTTACATATTCAGCCCGCAGGAGACGCCGGAACTGATGGACACGGACGATAAAGATGAAGACGGCGTGCAGGAGGGTATTAAGTTATTAACTTACTTTAATAGTGGTAAAATGGGCTTTGTTCTATCACAGATTACATAATACTATAGTACAGATACCTCATCCCATACTAAAGAAATGGCCATCGTAAGGCGACTATCTGGGCGATTAAACATGTTTTTCTTGTAGAATTCTAGATGGCGCCGCTATCGTCGCAGCATGCTTAGCGCAGATAGCAACAAACATTACCGAATTTTCAAAGAAAGTACAAATTATTGCCTATATATGTCGCTCAATTTTTATTGAAATTTGTTTAAAAAACCCTTCATTTTACTGATTCATTGCAATTTTGCATTAGGTGATTTTTTTTAGAAGCAATTTAAAAGATTCATGACTTTTTTATCTGTATTTGAATATTACAAAAACAAATCGAAGCAAGTACCGCCAACTAGTGAGGTAAATTTAAACTAATTCCACATTAGTTTAAATTCACCTTACTAGATGGCGGTACCTGCTAACTAAGCCACATCTGATGTACTAAATGGGACCCCATGGTTCTATACTTATCTCAACTAAATTTCTAATTACTACACAATTACAGCTTGTTTCTGACTAATTCATTAATTCGGTATTAAGTTGGTCGGGGCACATGAGTAAAGAAAAGGACCCGAGAAAGCTTCATACAACAACGCGAATCGGTTACACTACTACAAGTACGCGGGGCATGTGTGCGTGTCCACTGGCCGCTTGTCGCGTACGCGGAAAAACCGGACAAAAACCTGTTTTGTAGACAACTGCAGCTAGTTGACAATCTCAGGGCATAGCTTGTTTTGGTAGTTGCAAGTTTGAATTTCACGTTCTTAAGAAGCTTTGTCTCTGGTCCTTTTCTTTACTCATGTGGCGCGGCTGATTAATTTAAGCTACTTTGAAGTTAAAACTTACTATAAAAGTAGTAAACTGGTCTTTGTTCTTTACTTACCTCAAATAAATTTCTATTTACACGATTACAGCTTGTTTCTCATTCGTTAATTCGGTATTAAGTAGGTCGGGGTAACAGAACGTCGGTATATTAAGCTTCGGAATTTAGTCTTTTAGGTATAATGTCCTTTCGTGATTTTAAACGTACGGCCAAACGGCCATTCGAACTTTTAATTTTCGGTCTTTCGTCCATAGGTCTTGTAGAATTCGTCTTTTCCACTTCGGCATTGTAATACATACACTATTTTTCACTAATATGCATATGTTCGAATTCCTTCAAATAAGTTTAAATACAAGCTTTTGTACTTATAGTTAATCAGCATCGACTACAGCATCTTAACTACCAATCACACGTCATACGCAAAACAAACCAATCATAGAGCTCTATTTCAACGCAGTGCGTTCGCATAGGCAAGGATCGTTTATTGTTCTTGAATATAGGTGTAATGTGCTGATGACTTGCCAAGCAAAACCAGAATGTGTTAGCAACAAACAATTTCATTTAGTGAATAATTTCTTCAAAGTAGTAATTTATTTTGTAGTGATCTTTCAACTGTCCTATGAGGTGAATATTTTGTTGTTCTTTAAATTATTTCATTAGTTTATGCATTTATGCGCTATTAAGATTAAGCTGCAGTTACAATCTTTATTTGGACCAAAAGAAAGACATAAATCTCAGTACAGTTAGTACTTATACAAATTTAGTAAAGGTATTTTAATTTTGGTACCTATCGCAGGGATAATTTAATTTATATTTTGTTTAGAGTAAGTTTTGGTTCTCTAAATAAAAGTTCTATGAAACATAATTATTATCTTTTATTTTTAATTATTCTACGATAGT
This sequence comes from Agriphila geniculea, assembly GCA_943789525.1. Classification (NCBI taxonomy): domain Eukaryota; kingdom Metazoa; phylum Arthropoda; class Insecta; order Lepidoptera; family Crambidae; genus Agriphila; species Agriphila geniculea. The sequence continues at coordinate 21,387,239 of OX038869.1, read as the reverse complement.
TTCTACAATACAAACTCATTAAGATTAGTAGTTCCGCCTTTTGTAGTATTTAACTGAAAAGTGAAAAAATATAACATTGTAGTAAAGTTTAAAAATATACACACTATCTTGGATTAATAACATCTAGCTAGACCAATAGTTCCTTACAAAGCGCACTGTCAAGTGAGGCGACTAAAACCGAGCCTAAGAGCTGCCGCACATTGAGCCACTAAACGAGACCACTATAGTGGCTCAGTAAAGCGACTAGATGCAGCCACCAATCGCAGCCGCCAGTGGCTTAGTGGCCGCCGAGAAGAAGCCGGCTACTGTGGCTGAGTGTGCGCGCGATGCGAGCCACAGTCGCGGCCGCAAGTAGCGAGCGCGGGCGACTCCCGCAGCTTGTGGCTCGAACGCGGCCACTCGAACGCCCGGTTTGCGCTGATACTATACAAAATGTATGAAAAAACTCGCCCTCATTTAGTGGCCGCGACTAGTGACTCAATTAGCGGCAGCTCTAAAGTCAGTCAGTTAGGACACTAATCGCTTTAAGGCTCAGTTATGCGAAATCATTTGTCTCTGTCTTTTTCTTTAGGTGTAAAGAGTATGGAAAATAACCTCACTTCTGCACTTTTTCGATGTTTTTCATGGTTTTTTCATCATTATCTTTAGCACAATTATCTTTCTTGAAAAAAAGTTATTGGAGCAACTGCACAGTACCTACGTTGAAAGTGTATTTTGATGTAGAATTCAATACGTTTACGCTATTATTTACGCCAAAAATATGGACCGCGATAAGCGCTTTTGATGATATTCTGATTTTTTTTACAATCATCTGTGAGGTTTATACGCAATTTAATGTTTGTAGCAACTAGATTAACTCTTTAGCTTGTCGTATGATTTTTTTGTGGCTACAAGTTTACGTTTTCTATATAAAAATATGGTCCGTGCAAACCATGTTTTCCTATTACCGCCCCTTAAGTCCGAAATAATTACCTAATTTTAACTTTCCAGTCAATTTGTAATTTGAAAATTTTTCAACTTATACATTTTGCAGTTGCACCTAAGGGATATTATTATGATCACTACACTAAACAACGGGTGTAACAAGACACTCAACGAAGCCGAAGTCCACGCCTTCCGCCCATCATCAGGATCATTTTTGTCTTTTAGACTATACCTGAGAAACCAATAGCTACGAAGTTATTGAAGGTCAAAGTCAAAAAAATATTTCAAAATTTTTATGAAATCTTATTTTATTCGTTATTTCCTACTTTTCGTCCAATGAAACATTATTAAAACTTTAATTATTTCGTAACAAACAAGGGCTTCAAAACGTCGTCACTCGATGTATCTCATGAGCACGCACATAAACGCTACCTTTCAACTCTACCGCACGCAGCTGTGTGGCATTCACTCACAGGCGCGGTCTGTTGTACGGGTTACATTGCGTGGTAATGTATGCAATGCTTTTTTAACGCCAAAAATTAAAATCGTTTCCCAGCAATAATTTTGAACAGAAATGGTCCTGATGATGGTCAGAATACGTAGACCTCGGCTTCTTCGAGGATCCTGTTACACCCGGTATATTTTGCAGTTGAACCTAAGGGACATTATTAGGATTACTATAATATTTTACTTACGGGCAGAGTAGGTCGCTCGCTCGACTAGCAGTATGGCGAGCGAAAGCGCGGCGCCGCACAGCATGAAGTGGAGCACGGGCCGAAGTTCGCGCAGACCGACGCTGCTGAACGTAGCCGTGGTGGACGCGCAGCGCGGCCGGGACACTTGTAGGCGCCGCACTAGGCACGACTGGATGCCTGACTCGCGGATCTGCTTGAAGCTATTAAAGTCAAAAAGTTCTCAAGAGTCCCCGAAAACTACAGACCAAAATGTCGACCGATAGTCGGGTCGGGCCTTTAATCAGTAAGAAGAAGTATGCAAGTGTGTATACATTCGAGAGTATGCATTCGAGAGTGGACGGGAATAATGAGTGCCGCCGAACTCTTTAGCCTTACCAAGGACAAGACCAAGTATGCAGAACTGACTGCCAACCTTTCACTAGTTGGAGAGGCACCATAAGAAGAAGAAGATTAAAGTAAAGCTAAAGAGTTCTTACAAACTACAGACTTTGGTCTGTCGGCCGATAGTTGGGTCGGGCCTTTAATCAGTATGAAGAAGTTTGCAAGTGCGCATATTACAACGATTTGGTATCGGCCGACTCTTCATATAAAACCAACCATCGGCCGATAGAAAGTTTGTAGTCTGCGAGGACGCTAAGAGGCCGTCCAAGTTTTGCCGCTGATTCACTCGCACATTTCATGTTTTCTCAAGATTTCTTGAATCTGAGTGGGTATTAAATAATGTTCAGACAATTCAAATAACTGTTAAACGACTTTTTGTACTTCAGCAACACGAAACTGAAATATATAGGTAGTTAAAATGTCCGTAATCTTATATTACGAAAAGTGGCCGAGACACATTTTTAATTAGACACTCAGTTTTTTTTTTAATCTTTAGTTTTTACAGAGGGTTAAAAAAACCAACCCCAGATAAAGACATATATTTCTCTATTGCTCTTTAAAACTCCCCAGCTTTGGCCCGGAACATTTTTTGCTATCGCAGGGGTACTCTTTTATTGACTTCCGGACTGTCGGGAATCAGTCCGGCGAGTTCAGGACTCTCCCTTGCATAGGTCTGACAAGCCAATGCCAAGTGCTTCACATTTATCTTCCGTTGTGGAGTACGAGTGTAAAACTCCCGGTCAGGTCCGTCGGATCTATGCAAAAGCATATCTGTTAACCCAGGGCCAGGCCCCCCTGGAATAAATCCCTAGATACGGTAATGTCTAGAACTCACACGACTCTAAGCAGTTCCAAGTAGGGCGAGTCCTTCCTGACTGGGATGAAGGGGTCGAACCCGTTGAGGAAGTCCACCTCCTCAAGGTCGCACTTCTCCATCTCCAGGAAGGTCTCCTCGATGCGCCGGTACACCGGCTCCACTATCGAGTGGAATGCGAACAGGCCCTGGACCGCAGAACACCATAATCTATGAGAACGTTCGTGGCACCCGAGGTCGTAAAATGTGCGAACGGAGTAGCTATATTGCGCTTATAGGCCTTATGGGCGGGCTCGGACTCTCTTCAATGGCACGCGCATTCTTAACGCGTGCCACGAACAAAGTCAAAGTCAAATGAGCTTTATTCAAATAAACTTAATAATTAAGTACTTTTGAATCGTCTACATTTTCCTACCAGACTTTTTACGTTCGCATGGACACAGTTACTACGTAACAGATAAATCACTCCATAAAAAATTGTCAATACCCATTGCTATAGGTAATAGTTTGCTCTTTTGAGACGCTAGAGTCTAGCTAGCCTCTCAAAAGAGCAACGAAATGCACAAAGAGAGCGCGAACGAAAATGCACCTAAGCTTACATGTGTTAAGCGAGTTTTACGTTGTAGCTATGCTAGTACAGTAGCCCGTAGAACATTTAAATCACCAAAAAGGTTACCGTTTGCCGTTGTGATATAGTTATTTATTACGAAATTATAGATACTTTAACTAACTAATTGTTTTGCCCTGATCTACTAACATAGGATTTAAGTCAATTGTTACTAACAAAAATGGATGTAATATCTGAGAATTAAATAAATTATTATTATTATTAACCCAAGTTTTACAGATCGCAACCCGCCGTCCCCTATATTTGTATATCTCCAAAATTGATATTTTTTTATTTTTCGAGTTTTACCACATAGTTTAGCTATTGTCGTGTTCTACAGCTTGGTTTGATTGCCATAGAAAAAAGTAAGACTATAAAAAGTAGCCATACACAGATTTAAGACCTGATGAAAATGGTTGGACTTTATCTGGTCTTAAATCTGTGTATGATCACTTTCCAAAGTCTAATTATTATTAGTGGCAATCAAACAACGCTGTAGAACACGACAATAGCTAAACCATGTGGTAAACCTTGAAAAATAAAAAAAAAACATTTTTGGAGATATACAAATATAGGTTACGGCGGGTTGCGATCTGTAAAACATGGGTTAAAGTATCTATAATTTTGTAATAAATAACTATATCACAACCTCAAATGGTAACCTTTTTGGTGATTTAAATGTTTTACGGGCTACTGTACTACGCGTTGCCCGCTGCGTGGTTTCCAGCCTGCATAGCATGACCGATTTATATCGCGTGATATAGCATTTTATCGACACTCAACTGTCAAACGCCATTGTCTTTTTGACAGTTAAACGTGATAGAAGGCTATATCACGCGATATAAATCGTGTTATGCTGGTCATGCTATGGGGGCAGGGCTGCTTCTTTCGATAAAGATCTCAGTAACTATTTACTACTAAGTATTTGCCGAATACAACTTTAGTGTCTACAAATAAGTGAACAAGTAGGTACACACTAAAGTTGTATTCGGCAAATACTAGGCAAACATATTGCATTTAATAAGATAATTTTGCTTTGATAACATAGGTAGTTTATAGTAAATAATTGCCGTTAGTTGTCGGAACATGCTAAAATATATTTGTGTAAAAGCTGAAATCTTGGGCAACCAAGATATGTGCCTACAATAGCGAGACATGTGCTGTTTAACCTTAAGCAAGAGAACGTTCGTTAATAGGCTGAAGGCTAGCATTATCTTTTAGCATTTCTTAACTAAGTAGGTACAATATTTAGATAAGAAAATTTCATTGACTGTGTATAAACAATAAGTTAGAAGAGCGGAGTCTCTTGGCACAGGCGACGCGCAGCAGCGCGCCTAAAAAGGGGCTTTAATAAATTATTGTTATTTAAGTCATAAGAAAGTGAATAAAAATATATTTTTTTATTTTATCTATACTCTATTGATAATGCTTACCTGTCTAATTCTCTCGACACCTTCGTTGATATCGTAGAACTGACCTTTCCCTTTCTCTGGGTCGATCTTCTTGTAGATCTTTACCCTCACTGGATCCTTATAGAGCTGAAGCGAAAGATCACCATTTATCATTTGGAAAATTTAAAGGTTTAATTTACTCATAATCTTAGCCTGTAGAGTGACTATTGTGTATGGAACTTTGTAAAAACAGAGATGTCATTATATCTGACTTCAAAAACGAATGCTTTGATGAATATACATTTCAGTACGAGCCGCCAAGCTGCACCAGCAAGTGGATGAAGTTGGACCAATGTTGGCCGTGCGTCATAGTACTACCATACGCGGATGGAGTTGGCCAACGTCGACCATGCGTGATTGTGCTACAGTGGCGTACGCTAAATACGAAGTTGTTGTAGTCGAAATCGTTGGCTGCCAGCGTGACCGTGAAGCCAGCGAGTTGGGCCAGCGAGTGGATGAAGTTGGACCAATATTGGCCATGCGTGATAGTGCTACAGTGGCGTACGCTGAACACGAAGTGGTTGTGGTCGACGTCATTGGCGGACAGCGTGACCGCGAAGCTGGCGAGTTGGTCCGGCGAGTGTATGGAGTGGGCCAATGTTGGCCATGCGTCATAATGCTTCATGCGACGTAGGTACGCGGATGGAGTTGGCCAACATTAAGCCATGGAGACAGTGCTACATGCGGTGTACGCCGATGGAGTTGGCCAACGTTGGCCATGCGTCATAGTGCTACATGTGGCGTACGCGGATGGAGTTGGCCAACGTTGGCCATTAGTGATAGTGCTACATTGCCGTACACTGAACACGAAGTGATTGTAGTCGACGTCGTTGGTGACCAACGTGACCGTGGAGCCGGCGAGTTGGGCCAGCGAGTGTATGGAGTTGGCCAACGTTGGCAATGCGTGATAGTGCTACAGTGGCATACGCTGAATACGAAGTGGTTGTAGTCGACGTCGTTGGCGGCCACCATGACCGTGGAATTGGCGAGTTGAGCCAACGAGCGGATGAACTTGGATAAATCTTGACCATGCGTCACAGTACTACATGCAGCGCGTTGGTCATGTTGGCGTACGCTGAATACGAAGTGGTTGTAGTCGATATCGTTGGCAGCTAACGTGACCGTGGAGCCAGCTAGTTGGGCTAGGCAGCGGATGGAGTGAGCCAATGTTGGCCATGCGTCATAGTGCTACTGTACGCGGATGGACTTGGCCATGCGTGATAGTGCTAAAGTGGCGTGCGCTGAACACGAAGTGGTTATAGTCGAAGCCGTTAGCGGCCAGCGTTACCGTGGAGCCGACTGGTTGGGCCAGCGAGCGGATGAAGTTGGCCAATGTTGGCTATGGGCCATAGTGCTACATGCGGCGTACGCGGATGGAGTGGGCCAACGTTGGCCACCCGTGGTAGTGTTATAGTGGCGTACGCTGAACACGAAGTGGTTGTAGTCGACGTCGTTGGCGGCCAACGTGACCGTGGAGCCGGCGAGTTGGGCCAGTGAGCGGATGGAGTTGGATGGCGCTTGGAGCAGCACCACGATGTTGGCCGAGTACGCCGCGTATAGGGACATCAGCGCCGCGAACAACACCCACACTGTTATGCGGCCTGTAGTGTACAGAACATTTTAAGTAACAGAATAAGCGTGTTTAATTAGAAATAAAACTCTTATTACGGATTACAGAGCGTATATTCAGCTAATTCAGTTGTTATTTTAGAATTATTTAGTTTTCGATTTATTGGTTTTTTGGTTTCCCGACGTTTCGACACCTTTCCAAGGGGCGGTGATCACGGGATGACTAAAGCAAAAAGGCGGCTAATAATTTTATGAAATTACTTGCTCGGTCTTAGAAGTGTATAGGCGTATTTAGTTTATAGAGTCACTTATCAAAGTGAATTCGTTGTAGAAAGAATTAATTTTACAATCACATATTTAAAGGAACAACCTGAGAATTTCCGCGGCTCCAAGACACATCCTTGTTGACCAACAGCGCTCATTGTCAGCAGTATCGCATCACCGATGCTTCCGTCCAGTTGCGATGGACTCTGCATGGAAATAAAAATACATTGAAGCTACCGTGGCTGTGACACTTAAACACAAATTTCCGTTTCCCAAAACTGATACATTGTAGAATACTATGAAAGATAGGATTGCCACCTGCCACTACTTGATTTAAGAGTTACCAGCATAAAAAATACGGGATTTAGATTTTTTACGGGAGACAATTAAACAGCTGTTTTTATGAAGATAATTTAGACCACAAATTCTTTTATCTCTTTTATTTTCGCAATTACGGGTTTCTGTGTTATTTTAGCCTGAAAAACAGGGTAACCCGTAAAATACGGGGCATCTGACAACCTTATAAAGGATGCTGATCACAATGTCATGTAAATGATGATGGCTTTCACTCAGCCGCGGATGACTATAGACTGACTCGCTCACCTTCTCAATACTGGACTCCCACTTGGTCGCCAAGTACAAACTGGCGGTAGAGACAGCAGCGCACACGAATATGGCGACCCACACGCTCACGGCGAACGGCAGCGAGTAGATGTTGGCGACGAACGACAGCGGCGGCTGCCGGAACACGAAGCGCACGCGGAACGGCGCTACCATGTCTGTGTACGTCACTACGTCGAGGCGCTCCTTGTCTGATACTAAGCAGTTGGTGCCTACAAGGGACGATAATACTTTGATACTACTATCACATAATAGATAATAGTACTAGCGTACAGAAGTTGCACTCCGCAAAATCGTTTCAATAATTTGCGACTTTTGCTCCAACACAATAAAGTGCAATTCAGGTCGCACAGCGCTCCCTTCGCTCCAAAACCTTCACCTAGTAGTTGCCTTTCTTTCTATCGCGTATAGGTCTTATATTTTCTGACGTATGAAATTTGTTCTCTCAGAGGACGCCGAGCGCTTCATGCTCACGCGCGGAGTGACAGACCCCTGCTACTATGTTCGTCACGGATACCACACGCTCATGGCGACCTACGTCAGCGGCTGCCGGAACACGAAGCGCAGCGAAACAGCGTCGCCATGTCTGTGTACGTCACTACGTCCAGGCGCTCCTTGTCTGATACTAAGCAGTTGGTGCCTACAATACAAGGGACGAGGATACTATACATTTTTATTTAAGAAGTACCGCAGGCCACAGCCTTTTTATAAACACAAACAAACATACTTAAGAACCTAACTAAGCGCGCGTCCTTAGTGGCAACGCATCACGTACGCGAATTGCGGAGCGGAGAACCACGCGGATGGCTGTACTTAGGTCACGTTCGAGAGCCTAAATGCACGCCCACTTCCGCTCCAAACGTGTTCATACGTTGTTGAGTATTTGTTTCGTTCGCCACGGATACTACATGCTGGAGATATTGGCGACAGCGAGTAGATATTGGCGACGAGTAGATATTGGCGACAGCGAGTAGATGTTGGCGACGTACGACAGTGGCGCTAAGCAGTTGGTGCCTACAAGACACGATAATACTTTAATTTAATGTAAGAACTTCCACAGACCATAGCCTTTTTAGGGTTCCGTATGACTTGACGTCAACAAGGAACCCTTATAGTTTCGCCATCTCCGTCTGTCCGTCCACGGCTTTGCTCAGAGGCCTTGAATTAGCATGAATGTGTAAGTATATTAGTTATGTCGAAAAAGTGGTAGAATAAAATTCGATTTTTTTTGTGTAGCTATCTCCCCTACATGTAAAGTGGTAATGATTTTTTTTTCTCTCATCATCTCATAGTTGTTGGACGGGTCTTTTAAAAATACTATAAGTTTGTGAAAACCACTTTTTGATTCAGAAATCCGTTTACGAAATAATTACAGAGCTTAAAATGCAAAATTTTGTTATTGTTAGAGTCAAGTGTCGTCCCCCCACCAGGTAAATAATTGCTTTTGGAAACTTAACGAGTATAGTCGATCAACTTACAAAATTAATTAATATTGAAAATATTTTCGTAGCATAAATTTCATTGAATAGTTTAGTATTATACTTTATTTCTTGAATGCTCGCGCGGCCGCATGCGGACGGACAACAATAGAAAATCGACTGTCTCATTTTCCGGGCCTTGAAGCGTTAAAGTCGTTAGTTGTGTAAAACAGGAAGTAAATATAGTTACCCAGATCTGCCCGGCCGGTATGCAGGTCATTGATCATGCCGGACCACCGGCCGCCCTGCTTGTAGCCCCAGCGGTGGCTGAAGATGTATCGCGGCGTTGCGTTCAGCATCTGGAACGCTAGCCGCACCTCCATCCAGCATATCTTCGATATGGAGTCGTATTGGGGCTCCCTGGTGGAATCAGGGGCACATACAGCATTGAAAGTCACAGTATAACTTTTTTTACAGAAACAGATGGCTGAAAGTTTAAAACTTTAGTCAAATTTTGATGCGCCAAAGTACAGCTCGCGCAACATAACTTGACCCTATTTTTAGTACCACGTGACCTGCGCACTACAATTTTTGTACTGAAAATTGCTACTGCGCAAGCTTCATTGTCTATGGTTTGGTTCAAGTTATGTTGCGCGAGCTGTACTAACTAACGACCAGAATTAATAATCAATCCACAGCTGTAGGGATAGACTTAGGGTTAGGTAACTTTTTTTTTGCATCAAATATAGTAGTTTCAAGAATATTACGTGTAAAAATATAGTAGATGGCGAAAAAGTTCAAAAATATAGTAGATTATCGTTTTGTATGGAAGATTTTAAAGAAGTTTCATTTTTCATACTAACGTTTTCATAATTTATTCAACAACCATAAACACAAGTGTTTAAACACAAGTATGCATTTACTTATGTGCATAAGTATAAGTTTTATTTTTGCTGCTTTTGTTTAATTTTATCACTTGAAAAAATATAGTAGTTTCGCCTACTATATATTATTTAAAAAAAATATAGTAAGCGAGCCCTCAATATATGTAGTAAGATACTATATTATATAGTAGGGTTGGCAACCCAAATTCTTTATTAATATGAAACGTTGCATATAGCAAGTAATCTGGGTCAGCCCTATCCCTATCTGTGAATTGATTTATTAATTCTGGCCGGTGTAAAGGTCTAGAGACAAAGAACTAAAAGTAATCCTAGTATAGGGCCTAGCTAAGGCACGCAAGAGCTTTTGACTGCTAGATGTAAATGTTTGGGATTTAAATTTATTTGTCTTTGCTCGGATTTAATATCCTTACTTACCTTACTTTTTTACCCGAAGTATTTACTTAGACCACACCCCGGGCACTCCATACAAGCGCCGCGTTTCAACTACCTATTACACAGCCGCTACACAGTGACGTTTTTGCACACGCGCAACTGTGTGCGTGAAGTATGGAGCTATTGAATGAATGAGCACACGATTCGGCACACGGCACACGGACTCGCGCGGTGGGGTGAGGTAATTGATTGTGGGGCGGGGCAGAGAGTTGCCTTTCTGTACGGTAGTTATATCTATTTGTGCTTAGACTAACAAACAAGGCTATTTCAGTATTCACTACTGAGGAATTTAGACAATTTAGTAACAAGTAGGAGATAAACTTACAATCTATCCTCCCGTGGCAAATGATACTGTGTGGTGTTATTGTCCTGAATCACGTTGGACATGGTTAGAGTGTGTCCCATGACGTCACGGCGCCTCCTGAACAAGCTTCGGGAACCTCTGACGTCGACCATTGTTCCGTCGTAGTACCCTCTGGGAGTGAACAGCGTGAGGGATCCCAGGGATGTCTTATACACTGGAAAAATGAGGTAAGTTTGGCGTAGCCAGGGGGTCTCACTCCGCGCTAAGATTTTTATATTAGGTTACTGCGGCTGACTCAGTCGAGCCAGCGCACGAGGGATGTCATGTGTCGGTTGAGACAGAGCTACGCGACTGAAAGAGAAGCGCTTTGAAGGTGCTTATAAAAATAGGCACGCAGCGCGATTTATGCGATTTGAAATTGTACTTTATTACGGTGCAGCAAGAATAGCGTATTATTTGAATGTCTTCGCGCGGATGGGCTTCTGTAGTAAGTAGCTATAATGCATCTATAATTCGTTTTAAAAACTGCCAAATAAAAGGTTATGATTGACAAGCTAAATAAAATTACTTAATTGGAAATATCGCTTTTAATTCAGAGGAAAACAAGGCCACAGTACAGATACCAGCACTGGCAAGACAAAGATGAGACAAAAGATGCGCTGAGTTTAGTGTTTGTAACTGCTGCGCATCTTTTTCTTGTCAAGTTATGTGCCGGGCGGTATACTTACATTCTGTCAATTTGTATCCTTGTCCGTTTCTTTCTGCCAGCACTACGTCGCTATCCGCTAATATGGGACTATTTAAAACCAAAGACAGTGTTGTGACATTTGCCGAGCTGGACAGCATTAACCAACGAAACGGTGATGCGAATAGTTTCCTTGAAATAGCCTGCCACAAAAATATGCATTGGCAACAAACGTGCTTTAACGAACTTAGCAGAAAAAATCGTATGGGCGCGTATCGCCCCTGCACGAACTAAACGTATGTTAGTGACGGCGCGGCGTGCAAGCTATTTTAACCTTAGGAGTGATAAAGCGGAAGTGTTGTCGATAGTACGGCACTAAAACTACTATTTATTTAGCTCGTGTACAGACAACGTGACATCAAACGCAGCAAGTTGACCTTAAGAACGCCTTTAGCTTAAAACGTTATAGTTTTTTTGCAGTAGGTGCAACTGTAACATTTGACTTGCCGTCTCGTCATCTGTACTTTAACGGATTTGCATGTTAAATTGCTTACTTACATTATAAATAACTTCACTAACATTAGGACAGTTTAAATCAAGAAGAAATAATAGATTATGGTATAGATATTCAGGTGTCAAACCCGATGTTCCTGACGACCGGAATCCAGATTTCGTAAGGGCTTTGGCTAATTCAATTTTTTTATCTGCAACAGCTAAACTCATCAAAACAACGCATTTCATTTTTGTTAATGTTAGTTAGATACTTACTAGCACTCCAGCACAGATTATTGTAAATCAGAAACGTTGGTTTCTGTTCATTTTCAATAAAGCTTTTGATTAAATCGAGATCAATATTGGTCCCAGCATACACCCTTGTGAGAGCCATACCGTAGATTGTCAATATTTGTACTAACTTCATGGTGTTTTCACCGTATTTTTATTGGAATAGTTTTTTATACGTTGGAAAATATAATTTGAAAATCAATAACGGTACCTAACAAGCTTATCCACTCAATAACAATCTGATCGAATTGGTCAAATGCTTTATACAAACCTGAAATGTTTGCTAAGCGAATGTACATTTATTATGTAAGAGTTAAAGATGTTTAAATACAAGCTTACGAGACCGATTACTATAATTACCTACCAATACGAAACCATTTATTTTGTCATTATGTTATGTCTCGAAGCTCGGTAACATAATAGCATTAATTTGTTTGATTTAGGTATTTTTAATTAATGAGTTTGATTTTGTCGACGGGGTATGGAAAACTATTTAATGGTTTAAAATAACAACCGAATGCACAATTTTCTATAATTAGTGGACACTGTGAACTTATCACCTACAAATTTATATGATTGTCAATTTTACCTTGAGAATTTTAAAATAGTGTAAGCCAGCGCCACTATTTAATTAGTTAGTTAATAAATAAGCAAGTGAATACTAAAACTAAAGCAACCTATGCTTTATTTCACCGAGAGTTTTTTCAGAATAAAACCCTTAAACTTTTTATTAAACGACGCAATTTCATGTAACTTTGCTTTATACGTACTACATCTTTAAGGGTCGGGCCTAGCACCTCTTATACCAACGGTTTAGTCGACAAATGCCAACTTCTACAAATGCCAACTTAGTTTAAAATTCAACCAAGCCGAGCAATTCAAAAATAAGCCCCCAGATTTTACAAATGTCCAATTCTACAAATGCCAACATTTAGTTGTAATATTTTGAATCACTTTTTAGGGTTCCGTAGCCTAAATGGCAAAAAACGGAACCCTTATAAATTCGTCATGTCTGTCTGTCTGTCTGTCCGTCCGTATGTCACAGCCACTTTATTCCAAAAGTATCAGGATTACACAGTTGAAACTTGGTAGGTAGATGTATTCTGTTAACCGCTTAACGAATTTAACACAAAAATAAAAAAAATAAAAGATTAAGGGGGGGCTCCCCATACATGGAACTGAAACTGAAAAAAATTTTTTTGTTCAAACCAATACGTGTATCTATAGATAGGTCTTTAAAAATGATATTGAGGTTCCTAAGACCTTTTTTTTTCAAAGTCAACCGTTTGAAAGATAATCACCACCAAAGTGGTAAAATGTGTGTCCCCCCCCCTCTAACTTTTGAAATAAGAAACTGAAAAATCTAAAAAAAAATATATGCTGTAGATCTTAATGAACACTTTCAACGAAAATTGGTTTGAACGAGATACAATAATTAGTTATTGAGATATAGCACATTTTCCAAAACCGCAAAAATAACTTTGTCATTCATACCAACACTGTGAAAAACAAAGTTATTTTTGCAGACGAAAAATAATAGTGGTATTAAATATCGTATGGTATAAGGTAACTACGGAACCCTACTGCGCGTGGCCCGACACGCACTTGGCCGGTTTTTTGATATATATTTTTGCGTCTATATAATTGGTATTTGGATATTTTTTTTTCTTTCCTTCGTAATAAAAACGACTCCAATGTACCAGGATCATATAAATATGGAGAAGGTATATAAATAAAAATATGGAAACGCAAAACTATATATCAAAAAGTGATTGAAAATATTTTACAATTAAATGTTGGCATTTGTAGAAGTGGGCATTTGTAGAAGTTGGCATTTGTAGAATGGACATTTGTAGAATCGGGCGTTTTAAACTAAGTTGGCAAATGCCAACTTCTACAAATGTAGAAGTTGGCATTTGTCGACTAAACCTTCTTAACTTAGCATGGGTGCTAGTTGGGCCAAATTTTTATTTTGTGACCAGTTGTATCAATTCTGTGTTTGTATGTATTAACAATGTGAGGTACTTTTATGGAAATAAATTAATATTATCAAAAGTTAGCTGGCAAAAGTAATCCGAAACAACGATTCGCATACCAAATTACCAATGCTGAATTTTCGATTATTTAAATAGATGTTTTGGGTTATTCCTGATTTTTTTATGTAGCTAGCCACCCCAATACTATAGCGAACAAAACAGAAAAACAATTACATAATATTCTAATCGGTCAAGCTGTCTTTAAGTTTAAGAGGGTTTATGCGCTATCACCCCCATTGGAATAAAAATCGTAGTGCTTAAATAAGGACGAAATTGTGAATTATTTTCTTATAGTGCACTTAGAAGAAGTTTTATGGTAGTTTTATCGCTTAAACAATATTTTCTAGCCTGTCGTTTAGTTTAATAGTTGTTTTTTTTTGCGATAAATGACCACTTTTAATACTCGTTCCAATGGCTCATAGGTTTTTTAAATAACATTTACAAGATATCAAACACTAAATTTTGGTTATAGTTTTGAAAAAAAAAACAGATCATCGAATAATATAAGTAAATAAAACATTTATTTATCAATACTGGGTACAAAGTTGTTATTGTTTGGTAAGTAGTAGAGATTTTTTTTATGTTGACTGAGAATGCATATTATTATAGCTAAATAAATAAAATATTAATAAAAATCGTATTCACATAATTTTAACTTAAACTTAATAATCCATGGTTGATTTTATTTCATAAAATTATTGATTTGTATTACATAATATCATATAAGAATCTATTAAATAAAAAATATTATTATACAATTCTTATAATACTAATATCTTGTTAATCTCATTACAAAATATAATTTCAATTTTTTTTTAATAAATAAGTACAAAACTCAACATAGTTATGTCCCAAAAATATAAAATTACTAAAATTAAAGAGGCGTGTATAATTAGGAATGTAATTAAATAATACTGTACGTATCTACTAAAATAAATAGTTATTAGGAGGTTATAGTACTTATACACTTGTAATTAATGTGCCAAATCACAGACAAAATACGAAATAAGCTCAGAATTCATAGTACGCTCAGCAAGGAAAGTAGCTTAACACTTTAATACTTTGTCATACCAACTTTTTTGACAGATGTTTCATAGTTTGAAGCATAAGTCAAAAAAGTTATGGCAAAGTAAAGTGTTAAGCATCTTTAGTTGCTGACTGTACCATAATAGTAGGTATGAACGTCTATACAAAAAAAAATTTGGGAGTTACAAGGCGTGATAAAGTTTCGCCGCATAATGGAAACTGGTCTGTAGGCTGTTCTTAACTAATATTGAGCTGGGCCAAACTATCCTTACATATGAATCCAAACGGCGGCGGGTTGAAGTAGCGTTCCGCCCGGCTTCATTCTAAAAATTATAACTGTCCCGGTTTAGCTTATAGGTCAAGTGTGGTATCAATTTCAGATAAATCAATAACGTAGAATTCATTTCTAGTATAAAAAAATGCAATTTATGTAGCAGTTTCTGAAAAATTGCTCAATAACCAAAATATTTAACTACTTTTTTTTACTTTTAGTCACCGTCAACATTAAACTGATGCATTTATTTCCAAACAAAAAATACGTTATCAATGCCTATTTAATGCAGATTTGAAATAATACAACTTTGAAGTACCTTTACAAACCATAAATAGCGGAAAAAATATTTAAACGTCGCGCGCCGAGAGCCTAGAGTTCACTTTCGAAATAAATTACCAACTTTGACTAGCTATGTCTCTGCAATTAATGGACTGAGACTACTCGGGTTAGGCTCAAATTGTAGCAAATGCTGTTAGCTTTACAGAAGTATAGAACAAATTAACCCGCAGAGTTATGAATCTCCATATAAATTAATCATGGGTGTTACAAGTCCTGATAAAATTTGGCCACATGATGAAAACAGTTCTGTAGACTGTTCATAACTAGTGTTGAGCAGGGCCAAACTGTCCTTACAAAAGAATCCAAATGGCGGCTACTTATGACTTATCTTTTTGTCGAAGAAATTATTATTTTTAAGATAACTCAAAAATAATAAGTGCTCCACAAAAACTTAATAAAACAATTATGTTACAAATAAATTTATCTATGACTTTGCTTCTCATAAAATTTTTGATAAATCTAATAGTTCATGAGATAAACTGATTTACAATATGGCGTTTCTTTTTTATCGTTTCAAAAAGAAACGCCATATTGTAAATCATTTTATCTTATAAACTATTAGATTTATCAAAAAATTTATAAGAAGCAAAGTAATAGATAAATTTATTTGTAACATATTTGCTATATAAAGATTTTGTAGAGCACTTATTATTTTTGAGTTATCTTAAAAATAATAATTTGTTCGACAAAAAAAAATATCATAAGAAGCCGCCATATGGATTCTTTTGTAAGGACAGTTTGGCCCTGCTCAACACTAGTTATGAACAGTCTACAGAACTGTTTTCATCATGTGGCCAAATTTTATCAGGACTTGTAACGCCCATGATTAATTTATATGGAGATTCATAACTCTTCAGGTTAATTTGTCCTATACTTTTGTAAAGCTAACAACATTTGCTACAATTTGAGCCTAACTCGAGTAGTCTATGTCCATTGACTGCAGAGACATAGCTAGTCAAAGTTGGTAATTTATTTCGAAAGTGAACTCTAGGCTATTGTCGCGCGACGTAAATTTTTTTTTCCTCTAGTTATTATGTGTAAAGGTACTTAAAAATTATAGTATTTCAAATTTGCATTAAATAGGCTTTGATAACATATTTTTTGTTTGGAAATAAATGCACCAGTTTAATGTTTACAGTGATTAAAAGTAAAAATATGTATTGAATATTTTGGTTATTGAGCAATTTTTCAGAAACTGTTACATTAATTGCATTTTTTTATACTAGAAATGAATTCAACGTTATTGATTTATCTGAAATTGACACTACACTTGACCTATTAGCTAAACCGGGACAGTTATAATTTTTAGAATGAAGCCGGGCGGAACGCTACTTCAACCCGCCGCCGTTTGGATTCATATGTAAGGATAGTTTGGCCCAGCTCAATTTTAGTTAAGAACAGCCTACAGATCAGTTTCCAACATGCGCCCAAACTTTATCACGCCTTGTAACTCCCAAATTTTTTTTGTATAGACGTTCATACCTACTATAACAAATAGGTTACTGGAATACAATTGCTATATTTATATAAATACCTTCATTCGGTAACTACTCAGTTGGATTTGTCATATGAGTCAGATATTTTAAAGAAACTATCTATTTGTTTTTACACTTAAACTTTTCTATAAATGTTAACTTTGCTCTATTGTTAGATCACCGGAACCTTGAACGGCGTTCTCTTTGCTGGCTGGACAGTCAAAGTTTTTACATAAGGAGTGTATCTGGAATAAAAATATATAAATCAATGCTGAATCTGAAAGGTTACTTATCACAAGTACTCTTATGTATGGTTATTGAAATGATAAGACTATGTTAACGCGTCATTGGTATCTTAATCTTTTGTCAACACGTGCAAATGATAGGTATAATAGTTTCACATAATTTTATGATTATTACAGTTGTGTTTCAACCACAATAATTGCGTAATAAGACTGAAATAACTTAATTATCGTTTTTTTATGGTAGATAGGCAAGTGTTTGGCCGCTATCATGCCTGATGGTAAGCGATGATGCAATTTACGATGAGACGCGCTTGTCTAGAAGATACCTATTGAATCGCGACTTAAATGCCTTCAAAGATTATAGTAACGTAATGAAATCACAATCAAATGTGAGGCTGCGTTCAGACGATAACACACGACCCAAGCTCAACCCGAACTCAACTCAAACTCAACTCGAACCCAACTTAACCGTAGCCCAGTCCATGAAATGCATCACTTCACTTACAATTTTGAGTGTTACGTACGACACATTAATAAAGCTCCGCTACATTTTGTCGATGCAACTGTACCCGCCCCGCACTCAACGCAAACTCAACTCAAACTCAACCCAAACTGACCTCAAACTCAACTCAAACGTAGCCTGTGCCTTATGTGTCATCATGACTCAAAACCTTATTAATGTGTCATAAGACTCAAAATTATAAGCCATTCATTTCAAGGAGTGGACTGTGGCTGAGTTGAGTTTGGGTCGTGTGTTATTGTCTGATCAGGGGGCTAATTGTCTAATTTCAAAATCTATCGCAATCGCTTTCAGGATGTGATACATTGATGCTTCTTTTTGGCATAAATAAAAACTTACCAAAGAAATGCAGTAATGAGTCACATCCATCTGTCAAATGAAAGCGATTGCGATAGATTTTGAAAATTAGACAATAAGCAGGCTAGGCGCACTCCGCGCTTTAGGTACGAAGCTACAAGTAGGCAGCGGGTCCGTCCGGACGGACTAATTTCAGAGGGCTGCCGCCGTTGGCTGGCTGTTAGCAGTTCGGTTTTGATAGTCACTCACTCGCCGCGTTCATCTTAATACTAATATAAAGGATCCGAACCTCACGTTTTTTACACTTCCAAAAGTTCAAAATGACATCGAGACGTAAAAAGTGCTTGTCTACTACCTAGATATTATTTAGTATCTGTTTATTCTTAGGTACTTACTTGTCTTATTTGCTAAACAATCTTCACCCAACTAGGTATTTATCCTTACTTCTGATATTATAAATGCGAAAGTCCGTTTGTTTGTTTGTTACGCCTTCACGTCCTAACTACTGAACCGATCATCATGAAATTTTGCATACACGTTATCAGGAGTACAGAGAAGGACATAGGGTACCTTTCATCCCGAAAAAAAGTATAGTTCCCGAGGGATAGCAAAAACCTTTCCACGCAGACGAAGTCGCGGGCGGCCGCTAGTTGAAATAATAATTTATAGATTAGGTAGGTACTTACTTACCTACTTTCGAAATAAAGTTAATTATTAATGACAATGTTATTTCGTAAGAAAGCAAATTTCCTCAAAGTCAGCATGTATAGTCTGATGGGGCGTCGATGGTACCTAGCCTAGGTTTTTTTGAAATGTATTTAAGTACATTAAGTAACTATTATTTAATTATTATTTAAAAAAACAAACCCTAAAGTCGTTAGAAGAGATAAGAGCTACGCTATAGAAAGAGAGGCAACTTCTAGGTGAATATAACTGTAGGGTGGGAGCGGTGTGCGACCTGAATTGCACTTTATTGTGTGTGCGATAGAGTAGCTATTTATTTAAATGACTTTGCGGAGTGGATCTTCTGTACTTGTACTATTATGTATTCTGTGCAATAAGTAGGCTGATTTGCGATAAGTTGTAGGTGGAACTGTAGAAACGAAACTCACTGTGTATACCAGTATAGGTACTCCGATAACAGCACCGGCTAATACATCCCACCAGTGGTGTCTTCTGTCAGTGATCCTCGATAGACCACAGAATATAGCTGCTATCATAAACAATATTTGTATTGCGAGTACTCTCTTAGAGCGAAAATGTTTAGTCCGTTGATGCAGATAGTACTGAAAACAATAAAAATTATGATTTCATTCAAACTTTTGAAAAAGTCATAGCAAACTATCTTTTCTTCTCCTTCATACAAAGGTGGTTACTGACTGTTGTTACGAGGCGTAATGTAACATGTTACAAAGCGAGCATTCGTGCAGTTATTATGTGTAAAGTAAACGAGCACATACACGACGGATTTTACTACGTGCCGGACTACAGCTGCGCCACAAAAAAAAAGTTGGAAATCTGACATTTTGACTCTGCCATGATGAAGTCTATAGTTTGTCGGAGTTTGTCGCCAAAAACCAGAGTTTGTCGGTCTTTCGTTTAGGAGATACATGTGGCTCAGCTGTAGAGACGTCTCTACAGCTGCGCCACACAGATCTCGAAAACGGAAGGTCGTAGCGAAAATCTGATTACTTGTATGTATAGCCGTTAGTTTGTAGGAGTTTGTCGCACAAAAACCAGAGTTTGTCGGTCTTGCGTTTAGGAGATACGTGTGGCGCAGCTGTAGAGACGTCTCTACAGCTGAGCCACACAGATCTCGAAAACGGAAGGTCGTAACAGAAATCTGATTACTCGTGTGTGTAGCCGGTAGTTTGTCGGAGTTTGTCACCAAGAACCAGAGTTTGTCGGTCTTGCGTTTAGGAGATATGTGAGGATACGCTGTGGAGACCTTTCTACCTGGATCTTGAGAACGGAAGGTCGTAGCGATAATCTGATTAGTCATATCTATAGTCGGTAGTTCGACCGAGTTTGTTGCCAAATACCAGAGTTTGTCGGTCTTGCGTTTAGGAGATATGTGAGATTTTCGCTACGACCTTCCGTTCTCGAGATCCAGGTAGAAATATCTCTACAGCATATCCCCACATATCTTCTAAACGTAAGATTGACAAACTCTGATTTTTGGTGACAAACTCCGACAAACTAATGGCTACACACTCGAGTTATCAGATTTTTGCTACGACCTTCCGTTCTCAAGATCCAGGTAGAAAGGTCTCCACAGCGTATCCTCACATATCTCCTAAACGCAAGACCGACAAACTCTGGTTCTTGGTGACAAAGTCCGACAAACTACCGGCTACACACACGAGTAATCAGATTTCTGTTACGACCTTCCGTTTTCGAGATCTGTGTGGCTCAGCTGTAGAGACGGTCTCTACAGCTGCGCCACACGTATCTCCTAAACGCTACACCGACAAACTCTGGTTTTTGTGCGACAAACTCCGACAAACTAACGGCTATACATACAAGTAATCAGATTTTCGCTACGACCTTCCGTTTTCGAGATCTGTGTGGCGCAGCTGTAGAGACGTCTCTACAGCTGAGCCACATGTATCTCCTAAACGGAAGACCGACAAACTCTGGTTTTTGGCGACAAACTCCAGAAGTCAAATAGTCAAAAAGTCAGATTTCTAACTTTTTTTTTGTGGCGCAGCTGTAGTCCGGCACTTGATTTTACTTACGTACTCGGCGTAACGTAATATGCTTGTTGCGATTGCGAATGTTACATTACGCCGGTCAGTATTTACCAAGACTTAAACAATATTATATTTAAATGAAATACTTAGACATGATGCTGAGAAAATGTTTTTGGTTTTATGAAAGCCACAAGGATGCATTTTTGTTCCTAAACTATTTTTAAACTATGGAAATGGGTTGCAATTGCAAGCAACTGAGATTATACAATGTGTTGGCGAATGAATCAAAAATGGGAAATTTCGGGTCATTCATTGTCCGTCAACCATTTTATTGTCCCCACTGCTGGGGCATAGGCCTTTCTTATGGGCCATAACCCACCACGCGGGTTCAATGCGGATTGGTGGGTGTTAACGACTGCAAATGCAGCCGGGACCAACGGCTTAACATGGCTTCCGAAGCACGGAGGAGCTCGAGATAATACATTTTTGGTCACCCATCCCATGACCGACCCTTGCGAAAGTTGCTTAACCTCCGCAATTGCTGGGCCAGGCGCTAAACCACTGCGCCACCGAGCTTCTCAATTCACCCTGGGTCATTCATTTATACCCTGTATATACATCTCTATAATCTTATACGATACTTACTGCTATGAAGAACCCAGTATGCACACCTAATGATGTGTGGCCGGAAGGAAAACTTGTATCTGGATGATTCATCCAATGTCCCTTGGTGCATGTGTAACTGGACACATATTCAGTTCTAAAAGGGGAAATAGTTTAAATTTATGTTTCTATTACAACAGTAGATAGTTGTAGTTAAACAGATTGTGCACTAAATCTTAGGCTCCATAAAAAAAAATATTTTAACGATAAAGATATATTTATTTGCAAAAAACATGAGTAAATGATTGACGTAGTAAATTAAATAAATAGAATTTAGGTACAAAAAAATATTATATTAATTTGCTTAAGGAAAATAACCTTTCTTATTTCTTTTAGTGTCTTGCCAGGGGGTCTCACTCTACGCTTAAAATTTACATTAGCCTACTGCGCGCGACTGACTCAGTCGAGCCAGCGCACGAGGGGTGTCGTGTGTCGGTTGAGACAGCTACGCGACAGAAAGAGAAGCGCTTTGCAGGCGCTTATAATAATAGGCACGCAGCGCTGTGCACTTTGAAATTGTACTTTATTGCTGTGCAGCGAGAGTAGCTTATATTTGATTGTCCTCGCGCAGATGGGCTTCTGTGTGTTTCGTTCTATTATTATATTCTATGGTATTGCCGCTAATGTTAATCAAATACAAATACTACTTTTTTATTGGGATTAGAAGACTATTTATGCTGTTATCTGTCATTTACATTTATCTTATTAACTTACCCAGTACAAGTAGATGCTTCCTTTGGACTACAGGTGTCAAAAAAGTGTGGTCTTGGTTCACCAACTAAAATTTTAATAGTTGCCACTACAGTCAAGTTTATGAGCGTCCCAAACAGGTATTCTTTATACCAACAGAGAGCGAGCCGTTTTGATTTTTTGTCCTCATTGTATATCCTTTCAGTAATTAGAATCTGTCAATGAAAAAAGGATATTATTCCTCTTAAATAATTTATTAATATACTAGAAAAAATCTACTTGCAGCAGATCATATTCTCAGGTGGGAATCGAACCTGCAACTTTGGAAGTCCAGTGCAATGCTCTTTCAATTGAGCTACTGAGTCACTAGTTTTTCATAACTCATAATGTTTATTGCATTCCATAGTATCATAGGTGGTATAAAATTAGTATGGTATTATGTATGGTATTTTTCTATTATACAATGTGTTAATGAATTAACACAAAATGACAAAACCGTTTCTTCGGACCATCATACTGAACAACTTTTACTATGGGACATACTTTGAAATGGGGAAATAAAAATCAGCTGTTTCATACAAAAAATAATAACGAAAATATAAAAATTTATGAAGCTGCTGATTTTTTTTCGTGATTTTAGAGTTGGTCCCATAGTAAAATTTGTTCAGTTTGATGGTTCGAAGAAACGGTTTTCTCATTTTGCGTTAATTCATTAACATGTTGTTTATTCAGTATTGTATAAAAAAAGCATTGTGAATGCTAAAATCTCAAATTAAAAATCTTATAATACCTTTTCTGAAGGTACTAAGGTAAGGTAGAAATAGTAGATTATTTAGAAAAAAAATGAGAGGTTTGTGTGCTCTTCATGATTATTTACCTTTAAGAATTTTTGTTTTTGTACAGTTTTATGCTCGAGAATGCTCTTTAAAACCAGAGAAAGATTCCCAGTTGAACACAAAATAGATTTTAAAATGCTAAATTACGTTTATAAAACTTACCACAACTAATGGTAGTAAAATAACAGAAGTCAGAAGCCACTTCCATGAGATTGTATCTCCGGTGAAGGTATGTGACAAAGTGGGGTCATTGCACTCGAACCCGAGTTGACGTTTTGGAATAAATTGCAGCTCTACCAGCAGGAACACTAATAAAACTGTAACATAGATTATTATAATGTTTGTTAGGGGTGGCTAGCGTTGCCATCTCTAAAAAAACCGGTCAAGAGCGAGTCGGACTCGCGCACCGAGGGTTCCGTACAATCATAAATATATTTGGATATGTTATTTTAGGACAGTCTTTAAAAAAGTAGGATAAACGGCAGACAGGTGGAAGGGCGAACAGGCGGACAGTTAATTTACAAATGCTGCTTATGGTGACTGAAAAACGTTTCAGCCACTCCACATTGCAAAATGTTTATATTACTAGTCCATCAGCCATTTTAATGTCCCCACTGCTGGGGCACAGGCCTTCCTTATGGCACAGAATACATAATAGTACAAGTACAGAAGATCCACTCCGCAAAGTAATTTAAATAAATAGCGACTCTATCCTATACACAATAAAGTGCAATTCAGGTCGCACACCGCTCCCACCCTACAGTTATATTCACCTAGAAGTTGCCTCTCTTTCTATCGCGTAGCTCTTATCTCTTCTAACGATTTTAGGGTTTGTTCTTCTAAATAATAATTAAATAATAGGTACTTAATGTACTTAAATACATTTCAAAAAAACCTAGACTAGGTACAGTCGACGCCATATTAGAATATACATGCTGACTTTGAGGCAATTTGCTTTCTTACGAAATAACATTGTCATTAATAATTAACTTTATTTCGAAAGTAGGTATGCAGTACCTAGCTCAATTATTAATTTAATTATTAAGTATTGCAATAAATACCTAGTTGGGTGAAGATTGTTTAGCAAATAAGACAAGTAAATACCTAAGAAACGGATACTAAATAATATCTAGGTAGTAGACAAGCACTTCTTACGTTTCGATGTCGTTTTGAACTTTTGGAAGTGTGAAAAACGTGAGGTTCGGATCCTTTATATTAGTATTAAGATGAACGCGGCGAGTGAGTGACTATCGAAATTGAACTGCTAACAGCCAGGCAACGGCAGTAGCCCTTTGATATTAGTCCGTCCGGACGGACCCGCTGGCTACTTGTAGCTTCGTACCTAAAGCGCGGAGTGCGCCTAGCCTGCTTATGGGTGGATAAGGAGGACGGGCCATAACCCACCACGCGGGCCCAATGCGGATTGGTGGGTGTTAATGACTGCAAATGCAGCCGGGACCAACGGCTTAACGTGCCTTCCGAAGCACGGAGGAGCTCGAGATAATAAATTTTTGGTCACCCATCCCATGACCGAACCTTGCGAACGTTGCTTAACCTCCGCAATCGCTGGTCCAGGCGCTAAACCACTACGCCACCGAGCTCCTCGTTATTATTATATTACTATATAGTAATATATATAATTACTTAGTAAAGTATGAACTTATTCTTCGTTTATTCGTACGGCAAATAGTAGGTAATTATATTAGAACCAGCCACCAATTTATTATTGTAGTGTTAGGTTGTGCCATCTCTTGACCGATAGTGGAACTATTTTTTGCCCTTAGGTTAGCATGCTTAGGACAGCGCCATCTGTTGACTGGTAGTGAAACTAAAAAATTTTTGTTTGTTTTTTGAATTTCTAAAAAAGTGTGTTATATTGAGACATCGTTTTATTTTTCCTGTAATCTTTACATGAACTACTATCACATAGAATTATTTCAGATTTTTCTCTTTGCAAACTTCGGAGATAAGGGGGGGGAATGGTATTTTTTTTTACATTTTTCATCATAAGTCGAAAACTATGCGGCCTAAGAAAAAAGGAAAAATTGTTTTAAATTGTGCAAACAGCGCTCTTTCATATGATACCCTACATGCCCTAGTCACCTCACTTAAAATTTTTAAGACCCTTTTCAGTCCCTGTTGTAAAAAAAATATTAATTTTATTATTTCTTTCTTATTTGCAAAATAGTTGGGCAAATGTCATCTTAAATGATTCTTAATTTCAAGTTGATACCATTAGTAGTTCTCGAGATATCCAGCTGTGACAGACAGACAGACAGACAGACAGACAGACTGAGTCACACCATAAGGGTTCCTTTTTTACCATTTTGGTACGGAACCCTAAAAATGATAAAGCCGGACGACTTTTGAGACCCAAGGCCGGATACTAAAGGGATTTTCATCTGCCGCCCACCTTGCACCGCACGCGTAGGGTGAGTTGTATGCATTGCTGGCAGGACAAAAGCCTCACAAAAGCCAGACAGGCCAGATGCAGTCAAATTTGGCCGAACAAGAGGTAAGAAAGCCTAACACTGTTCGGCTTTATCGGGACACATGGCAAAGCTAGTTATGACTACATAAGTAAGGATGCCAGTAGATTTTCAAACGAGGTAACTTTGAAGCCTTGGTTCTCTGCCAGGAATTGACTGAGCTGTGATCTGATTATGGCTATCCAGGGATTGGATGGAGAATATCCAGATCGTTATACACCCAACTGAATGGGTGAAATGGTTCCAATCAAGGTGACTGATCACCCGTCCGGCTTCGCTGGTATTCCCCCCTTCTAAAATAATAAAAAAAAATACACCCAACTGATCTGATCAAAATTTTATGAGATGTAAGAATATATTTAAAAAATAAAAAACTGAAAATAGATACCTTACATCTTTTAGAATACTGGGGCCGTAACGGCTAACGAATCGAACTTCGAAAAATTTGCTGAGTTTCAAATTAAAACAGATACATTGAAGGAAGGAATTTGGTATTGTACTATTTGTTCAAGTTATTTGAAAGATATTGATGTTTGTGTGACCTCATGAATTAGGGTTCGCCATTTTGGCCCAATCAGGGCTCGATTTATCCATTTTAATTTGAAACCCAGCAGACTTTTCGAAGTTCGATGCGTTAGCCGGTACGGCCCCTGATCAGCGGGTCTATTGGCTAAAAACATTGAAGTTCGTGTTAACTGTAATATAATACACAGATGGATGCGATACATTGCTACTTTTCTTTTGTATTTTTTTATTTGTGCCAAAATGAAGTAGCAAAGTATGACATCCATCTGTCAAATTACAGTTAACATGAACTTTAATGTTTTTAGCTGATAGACTCACAGATCATTTGGGTGTGATCTGGACCTCCTCCATTACCAATCCTGGGCAGAGAGAGAACCAAGGATTCAAAGTTACCTTGTTTGTGTGTAAATCAACACACACAAGAAAATCAACTGGCGTCCTTTATTTACTCATGTGCCACCATTAGAAAATGTTATCTGCCACTTTATTAACTTTTCTAATAAAAAATATTTTCAGAAGCATTTAGATTCTAAATTCTATAAGTTGACAACAAAGTTAACTAAAAAAAATACATGGCCTATTGTTTATATCAAGATTAAAATAGGTAGGTAGCTCATAGTTTTATTTCATAATAATAATGTAGGTAGCTCATAGTTTTATTCCATACGCAATGAGAATGGGAATAATGGGATGCAACCATGCCAAACTGAGACGCGCACGGTACGCCGGCGCCGGTCAGTCACTCAGGGATGTCCAAAAACATGGTGTCACACATCCGAGGTGAGGGAACTTTTGCTGCAGCAACTTCAAGTAAGATAACAAGTAGTAAATAAACAATTAGTTAATTAATTAAATTAAGCGCTATCGCACACGGGCAACTTAGTTGCCAAGCAAGTGTTTTGTCTCTCACATCAAGTCCACGGGTTTATATGGAAGTGTGCACACGAAGCGACATGGTCGTCAGCAACTGGATACTGGCTCTACCCAACCACCAACTTTACCTCGTTGTAATTCTTCGATGCAGGAGATTACAATACACAATAAAGAGGTCCGTAGAGTCCTACTTAATCTAGACGTGAATAAGGCCAGTGGTCCTGATGGCATACCAGCAAGAGTGCTGAGGTATTGTGCGCCTGAGTTGTCTCTTGTACTGACACGTCTGTACCGCCTTTCCCTTCAGACCGAAACCGTACCGAAATCTTGGAAACTTGCCAATGTGCAACCAGTACCTAAAAAGGGTAGTCGTGCCGACCCTAGCAATTACCGACCAATCGCCATCACTTCCATACTCTGTAAGGCTATGGAAAGAGTACTGAACGGCAAGCTGCTCACCTACCTAGAGGATAACGATCTCCTTAGTGATCATCAATATGGCTTTCGCCGGGGACGATCAACTGTGGATCCCCTTGTGTACGTGACGCACTGCTGGGGCGAGGCCATTGAGAAACACGGCGAAGCACTTGCTGTTTCGCTTGACATCTCAAAGGCTTTTGACAGGGTTTGGCACGCAAGTTTGCTGAGCAAGCTTCCAGCGTACGGAATCCCCGCTGGCTTTTGTAGCTGGGTAGCCGACTTCCTGAGTGAACGGTCGATCAGAGTAGTCATTGATGGCTGCTCCTCTGACCTCATGGCGATTGATGCCGGAGTTCCTCAGGGGTCGGTGCTCTCTGCGACGCTTTTCCTGCTGCACATCAATGACCTGCTAACACCGGGCATTGTTGGCTATGCAGACGACAGTACTGTCATGGAGAGGTATCTGTCCAGCGCGGGAGCCGGTGGTGATGAGGTGAAAATAATGAGAGAGGCCATGGTTGAGCGATTGAACCTGACGCTAAGTCTCGTCTCCCAATGGGGTGATGAAAATCTTGTTAGCTTCAACGCTTCTAAAACGCAGGCGTGTCTGTTTACCGCAAAAAGGAGTCCATTCAACTTAACTCCTACTTTCCGAGGTACATCTATCCAAGCAACCGACACTCTCCAGCTTCTTGGCATGGAGTTATCTTCTAACCTTAACTTCGGCACCTCTATCGAGTCTAAGGCTCAAACTGCAGCTAAGAAGCTGAGCGTCCTAAATAAAGTCAAGCGGTACTTTACGCCTGGGCAGCTTTTAACCCTTTATAAAGCTCAAGTCCGATCTTGCATGGAGTACTGCAGCCACCTTTGGGACGGCTCGGCGAAATATCAACTTGCTGCACTAGACTCGGTGGAACACAGAGCCAAGAGATTAATAGGCGACGGAAAACTGGTATCAGCTAAGCTTCACAGCTTGGCTCACCGCCGTAACGTTGCTTGCCTATCGGTCTTCTATAGATTGTACTTCGGCGAGTGTGCTCAAGAGCTGCATGAGCTCATTCCACCTTCTCCTTTCTTCCATCGGACATCCAGACGCACTGCAGGCTACCATCCGTTCTTGGTTGATATACCTCCTGTGCGTACTAAGCGCTACTCATCATCGTTTATAATGCGCACAGCCAAGGAATGGAATTCCCTGCCGGCGTCTGTGTTTCCGAGCACATACAACCTGACTCTTTTCAAGGCCAGAGTGAATAGGCACCTTCTGGGCAAGCTCGCTCCATCGTAGACCCCGTCTATACTTTCGGGCTAGACTAGGGTCAAGAGCAAACCCATTATAATAAAAAAAAAAAAAAAAAAAAAAAAACTTTTTATACAAACCATGTGGGACAAAACAGTTGCTAGGCGACTAAGTTGCCCGTGTGCGATAGCGCTAAAAGTAATTAGTCAATTTTCGCTTTACTTTGACAAGGTTCCATCCCATTTTCATTCTCAATCTGTCAATTATTCTCTCTCTCTTCTCTTCAATTATACCAAATTATTAAAACTAACCTCTGTGCCATCTGTTGGTTTTCTGCCAAATCTGCTTTATTCTATCCATACTGGGGCTAGGGAGTGCTTCTTTGTTAAATAAGTTATTTTACACTCAAACGTTATACCACTTTAATTTACATACATACAACAGAATACTATAGTTTATCCAATCTTAGAGACTTGGTGACACATTATGTAAATAGATAGAGCCTCTGTAAATTAACTGCTTTCATTGATTATTATCGCGCTTTGAGTTAAATTGTAGGCAGCACTAACAGTGGAAAAGCCGTAAAGAGAATATTTATTATTCACCACGTAGGTAGGTAATTAAATTACCGCAAATAATTTATTATTCGTCTCGTTGTTCCACTGTAATTTTATCACAAAACCACTTCTTTACTTAACGTAACGTAATAAATGTTCTCACAGTTATTATCTAGAAAATGTAATAACATTAGTAAAATTATGGTCAGTAGGTATCTAATAAAAATAAATTAATATAAAATTAACTTCTTTTTGCAGACAGAAAACACAGCCGGCCGGACAGATAGTGTATTATTTATGGGAGGGAAGGGAGGGACAGATCATGGAAATAGTACTATAAACCGGATTGAGTGCTTCGCCCCAAAACGAGCCGACAGAGAGGTCAAGTAGATGTATGTGTCCTTTTCTTCATTAGGGTGACCAAACCGTATGGTTGGCCGGAGACATACATAATACTTTAAACTGTTTAATATAAACTTAAATACCTAGGTAGTTCTTTATTTATAATTAACACTTTTTACCGCGTTTTTATTAGGTTGCTTGCTCTTTTGTTTGTTTGAGCACAAATTTTGCAAACGATTTTATACCAAATTCCCGAAGAGCTAGAGACTTGAAACTTTGAACACAGGTCAGAAATGGAAAGAAATGCAATATTACAGTGTCATTGAGGTGATCTGATAATGGAGCCGGAAGAACGCCACAGGAACTCTATGATGAATGAAACTATACAACCCCATCGTGTTTGGGCTTATTAGAATTGTCTTGACAAGTACTTTGACGGGAGACGAGGTTCATGGTCGGATGATGAAGTCTGGATTCCATGCCATAGGAACTCAATATTGAAATCATGCAACCCCATCGAGTTTGGGCTCGTTTGAATCATCTTGACGAGTGCTCTGTTGGGTAATAGTATCCAAGAGTCTGATGATGGAGCCGGAAGAAGGCCACAGGAACTCTGCAATAAAACCTTTCAACCCCATCGAGTTTGGACTCGTTTGAATGATCTTGACGAGTACTCTGATAGGCGGTGGTATATTTTTAGTTTAGCTCGTTAACTAAAAAAAAGAAAATTAATATTTATTTAAAAAAAATATTTTTTAAGTACAAATTATTTATCACGTTTTTATTAAGTTGCTTTTTTGTTTTTATTTTTTAAATATGGTAATTCAACCAATTAAAATCTAGTTTATTCAATTCAATTTAATTTCAAGTGTAAATAATTACGCAACTTTAAAGTTTATTCCAATTTTTAATAAAAATGCAATGTGCGTGAACTTCGGAAATACAAATAAATGTTGGAAAAACAAGTAAAAGTAGGAAAACATTGTCTAGTGATCTGTAGTTAAAAAAAGATGGAAACGATTTTCGACTTTACTGACGTTTGAAATTCGATTGCTTTTTCCCATAATTATACTTGTACATTTACTTTGCTGTTTCATTAAAAACTGTTATTTTGGTAAAGATATCAATAAGGTCTAAAATACTTGCACCAATTTCTTTACTTGTGAAATTAATAAAATGCGTGCGAGAGATTTACGACGACACAATATTAAAAATATAAAAAAAAAAACAAAATGGCGGCCAACTATATTGTTCGTGGGCCGATTTTATGAAACTCGATTTTGTTACTATTATGATCAAAATATAACAAAGAAATGTTAAAAACATAAAAAAATATGGCAGCCTACTCTTTTATTTGTGGGCTGATTTGAATGAAACTCAGTTTTTAGTACTAATTTGACAAGAAAATAATAACACAATATGTATTGAAAAAATTAAAAAAGTTGGCCGCCATCTTGGATTTTTTGTATTTAAAAAATTGCATTATTATTTTCTTGTCAAAATAGTACCAAAGACCAAGTTTCATTGAAATCGGCCCATAAACAAAAAAGTTGGCCGCCATCTTGAATTTTTTAATATTTAAAAAATGCGTTGTTATTTTCTTATCAAAATAGTGCCAAAAACCAAGTTTCATCGAAATCGGCCCAATAACAAAAAAGTTGACCGCCATCTTGGATTTTTTAAATTTTCAATATTGCGTTGTTATTTTCTTGTCAAAATCGTACCAAAAACCGAGTTTCATCAAAATCGGCCCAAAAACAAAAAAGTTGGCCGCCATCTTGGATTTTTAGTTTTTTAAAAATTGCGTTGTTATTTTCTTGCCAAAATAGTTCCAAAAACCAAGTTTCATCGAAATCGGCCCAAAAACAAAAAAGTTGGCCGCCGTCTTGGATTTTTAGTTTTTTAAAAATTGCGTTGTTATTTTCTTGTCAAAATAGTTCCGAAAACCAAGTTTCATCGAAATCGGCCCAAAAACAAAAAAAAGTTGGCCGCCATCTTCGAGTTTTAGTTTTTTAAAAATTGCGTTGTTATTTTCTTGTCAAAATAGTTCCAAAAACCGAGTTTCATCGAAATCGGCCCAAAAACAAAAAAGTTGGCCGCCATCTTGGATTTTTTAAATTTTCAACATTGCAATGTTATTTTCATGTTGAAATAGTACCAAAAACCGAGTTTCATCGAAATAGGCGCACAAACATGAATTTTATTATTATTATTAATTTTACCGTCTCGCCTGCGACCTCTAGCCATTTCAATAGAACAATTTCGTGTTTTTGGAAATCTGAAATGGTGCAGTATTTATGGTCACACTAGTTTTGTAAAGTAACATTTCCTATAGATTGAAATTCTTAAATTGAAATTCGGCGCCAAGGTCAAAATCGGAGTTGCCAAGATTGACACTTCTATTTATTACCACCTCACCGATGATAGCTGATTAGCATTATTTTAGCTATTGAATTAATTCAAAAGAGTAAGTTCTGTTTTATATTACAATTATTATGTGTCATTCTAAATTAATATTTAAATAGTATATATTCGACTTCCCATTCCGAATCCTTAATTTTGATACACTACTTGATTGGTAACGTACATATTTTTAGTCCTACTATCGTGGTATTATTGTTTAGTAATGGCAATTGTGCGAACGAGACACCGACCTCCACCTGGTGTTGTCTCATTCACACAGTAGTGCCTTCAGTCAATGTCATCGATAGAATTTCAACTCTATGAGCAATGCAATAAAGTTGAATTTCTTTTAAACGATAGGTGAAAATTTTTGTAGAGTACTCACTCCTTATTATAAACCTCCTTGGGACAGATCAACAACCAGTGTTGTTCCCAGGGTTGGACTGAAGCACTATGAGACGGAGAGTACACGGATAATAAAAAGATAGTATTCTATCAAAAAATATAGTACAGTTTGAGAAAAGGTTGTTTTTAGGGTTCCGTACCCAAAGGGTAAAAACGGGACCCTGTTACTAAGACTTCGCTGTCCATCTGTCTGTCTGTCTGTCACCAGGCTGTATCTCATGAACCGTGATAGCTAGAAAGTTGAAATTTTCACAGATGATGTATTTCTGTTGCCGCTATAACAACAAATACTAAAAACAGAATAAAATTAATATTTAAGGGGGGCTCCCATAGAACAAACGTGTTTTTTTTGCTGTTTTTTGCTCGATATTAAGAACAACAACAGGTAGACAGTTGAAAATTTCACAGATGATGTATTTTTGTTGCCGTTATAACAAAAAATACTAAAAACAGAATAAAATTAATATTTAAGGGGGACTTCCATACAACAAACGTAATGTTTGTGCCGTTTTTTGGTACGGAACCCTTCGTGCGCGAGTCCGACTCGCACTTGGCCGGTTTTTAGGGTTCCGTAGCCAAAATGGCAAAAAACGGAACCCGTATAGATTCGTCATGTCTGTCTGTCTGTCTGTCTGTCTGTCTGTCCGTATGTCACAGCCACTTTATTCCGAAAGTATTAAGACTACACAGTTGAAACTTGGTATGTAGGTGTATTCTGTTAACCGCTTACCGAATTTAATACAAAAATAAGAAAAATAAAAGATTAAGGGGGGGCTCCCCATACATGGAACTGAAACTGAAAAAAAATTTTTTCTTCAAACCAACACGTGTTGGGTTTTTTTTTTTTTACATTAAATGGGCTTACTCTTGGCCACATTCGAGAACCATAAGGCTAAGAAGAGGCCGAAGATGAAGCGAGCTTGCCCAGAAGAAGCCTATTCACTCGTGCCTTAAATATCGCTGGGTTATATTCTTTCGGGAATACAGACGCAGGCAGGGAATTCCACTCCTTGGCTGTGCGCATTAAGAAGGAAGATGAAAAACGCTTCGTGCGCATGCGGAATGTCAACCAAATAGGGGTGAAACCCCGCCGTGCGTCTGGATGTCCGATGGTAGAACGGGGATGGCGGAATGAGCTCATGCAGCTCAAGAGCACACTCTCCGAAATATAGTCTGTAGAACACCGCCAGACAAGCCACTTCACGGCGGTGGGAAAGACTGTGAAGCTTGGTTTTTAATAGCGCATTATCCCCTATGAGTTTTCTGGCTCTGCGTTCAACCGAGTCGAGTGCGGCTAGCTGGTACTTTGCGGACCCATCCCACAGGTGGCAGCAATATTCCATGCACGACCGGACTTGCGCTTTGTAAAGAGTTAGAAGCTGTCCCGGCGTGAAATATCGCTTAACCTTGTTCAAGATTCCTAGTTTTTTGGCCGCAGTTTGAGCCTTCGACTCGATTGTGTCACCAAAGTTGAGATCGGAAGTCAACTTTATGCCAAGGAGATCGAGATTGTCGGTGACAGGTATAGTTACACCTCGGAAAGTAGGAGTCAAGTTCAGAGGACTCTTCTTTGCAGTGAATAGACATGCCTGCGTTTTGGTGGCGTTAAAAGTGATTAAATTGTTATCGCCCCATTGGGAGACAAGACTCAAAGTCGTATTCGTCCGCTCCACCATGGCCTCTCTCAAGGAACCAATTTCTTCCTTGCTGGCCTTTGCATTGGACAAATACCTCTCCGCAACCGTGCTGTCGTCTGCATACCCAACAATTCCGGGCATGAGCAGATCGTTGATGTGCAGCAAAAAAAGCGTTGCGGAAAGAACGGATCCTTGAGGAACTCCAGCTTCTATAGCCATGAGGTCAGAGGAGCAGCCGTCAATAACCACTCTTATCGACCGTTCGCTCAAGAAATCCGAAATCCAACTGCAAAAGTCAGCAGGTAAACCATACGCTGGAAGCTTGCTGCTGGGTGTTTATAGATAGGTCTTTAAAAATGACTTTGAGGTTTCTAAGACAACTTTTTCTCAAAGTCGACCGTTTGAAAGATATTCACCGCCAAAGTGGTAAAATGTGTGTCCCCCCTTTAACTTTTGAAATAAGAGAGTGAAAAATCTAAAAAAAATATATGGTGTAGATCTTAATAAACACTTTCAACCAAAATTGGTTTGAACGAGATATAGTAATTAGTTTTTGAGATATAGCACATTTTCCAAAACCGCAAATATAACTTTGTCATTTATACCAACACTGTGAAAAACAAAGTTATTTTTGAAGACGAAAAATGATAGGTGGTATTAAATATGGTATGGTATAAGGTAACTACGGAACCCTATGGCGCGTGGCCCGACACGCACTTGGCCGGTTTTTTTTTAAACTAGTGTCTCTGTGAGCAAAATTCTTGCGTCTGTGATATTTATGAACATTTTTCGAAATAGTACCTAATTATTTTTCTCAAAAAATTTCGAAAAACTGACAAAAGAAACCTAGTAATATTATGATTCTGAAAGTAAGTTGTGTTCCTTTGTTACCTTTACGTCTTAACCATTCAACATATCTTCATGAAAGTTTGCATACACGTTGTCAGGGGTACAAAGAAGGATATAGAATAACTTTCGTCCCGATAAAAAGAATAATTTTTCCCTAGGAATAGAAAAACGTGGAAAAAAACTGACCAAGCGGGCGGGCGCGGGCGGTCGTTTATTCTATAAAAGTCATTATCGAACCCTTTCACAAAAATTTACGTGATTCGGTTGAGATAATGCGACCTCTATAATAGGAGAATCTCACTTTCATAGAGGAAGGATCTCTATGGTCTGTGTTTTCACGTTCTTTCACATAAAAAGTTGTACTTAGTTTAATAGGTACGGACGGGCTGTAAAATTATAGTGTATTAGTGTACTATCCTGGACTTCAGATAGTACATAGCACAAAAGGTGATATTATAGTACAAATACTCTAATTATAGTACAGAATAACAACCAACACCGAGCTCCACCGTCTGTCTGACATTGACAGCAGCTTATTGACAGTGACAGTTAGTTTTTTTGTCGAGGTTATTGTATCAAACAGCCAACCTTCTGTGGTGTATAAAAAGCGAAACAAGGTATAATGCCCGGCACGTAAGTTGACAAGATAATAAAAACGAGACAAAAGATGCGCAGTCGCCACAAACTTTGGTTTTTTGGCTACTGTGCATCTTTTGTCTCATCTTTCTCTTGCCAATTTATATGCCGGCATCTGTACAAGTGTACAACAAGTGTTTAATTGCATCTATTTCTGATACCAGAGCGCCATCTAACGCCGAAAAAAAAATTTGTTTTTTTTATTGATAATCAACGGTATGTACTGGCATGAGCCAGATGATTGTTTGACTTTACGTGAAAAAGCGATTATTAGAAAACTTGGCGATTAGGGTAGTACTTATAATTTCCTTGGGGTGAGGCCCACAGAACAAAGAAAAAATTTTCCTTCCTTCTTCTTCTCCTTATTTTTAGTTTGGCAATCTACTCTCCTTTTGAGGGAGTAATTTTTGCCAGTGTCAAGTGTTGAATAGTTCAGTGGTAGATTGTTTCAGTATACATTAAAATGCGGGTGCATCACATTCCAATGCTGCTTGGAGAATTTGGCACCAAGTATAACAAGACATAGTTTACTCGGTAAAGTCAGCCGAGGTAGCCACCACTTGACCACTACAATAAAAGTCTCAGCTTCACACAACCAAGATCGCGCCTATTTCAATTATATCCCACATATTGTTCACTTGCGTAGACACTTGTACCACAAAACTGCACCAGTTTTAAGACATAATATCCACTATAAATAATTTGCAAATAATTAAAATAGTCACCGAACTGAACTCGACAAAATGGCGCCATAAAACCCATCCTTTATAACATGTTTTTATTAGGTTACTTTCTCGTTTGTGTGTTTGTTTCTCCGCAAAGCAAACGATTTTATACACTTGCTTCAAAGCTAGTATAAAATCGTTTTTCTACTAGCTAAAGCAGGCCTTAAACAGGACTGCTTAAGGCCTGCTTTTGAACTAACCTTTGAGGTCATAGTACGATAAAGTAAGGCAGTTCAATATAAGTCCTGCTATAAAAGCTCATAAATCATAATGAGGCCCCTGGACGTGAAAATTAGGTACGATTTTAAGATAATTTCGCTCATCAGGCGTGTCATACTTTCCAGCATTTCTTGACATGTGTCGATTTACATGCTTCCAGTGCGAGTGCGAGTAAAATATCGCGCAGGGGGTGAGCGGGCGCGCAGGGGGTGCTACTGAAAAGCGAGTAGAAAGGCTACTAGAACGTTACTCTCTTTAGTCATAAGACGACCGTTTACATGTTTCCACTAAAGCACTCTCCTAAAGCACTCTACTAAAGACTAAGATAATGTAAACCATCCTCTAAAGGCCTCTATGGAACATCTCGAGCACCCCGGCCGCACCACCGCCATACAAGCCAAAGCAATAGGTGTGGTGACGTCATGCCCTTACAATCAGCTAACTAAAAACCATCTAGCGACCAGTAATAATTACGGCATCGTTGCTGTCAAACTCGATTTTTACCAGCAATCGAGTTTCCGATGCCTCCAGCGAACAACCAAAGTAAAACAAAAAAAAAACAAAACTAACGAAAACAAGCGCAAGGAAAATATGTTCTAATAAGTCTATGTCTAAAATTCGTATTAAAGTCCCTTTCATCGGTTATTACCTGTGACGTTATGTTGGTACCCCTGAAATTTATTATTATTGCGATGGAATAAGGTTCAAAATTAAATAAATTTCAGGGGTACCAATATAATATTAACGCCATAGGTAATAAGTTAATAACCGATGAAACCATAGAAATAGCAGCGAAAATTTTTCTATGTCTATGGATGAAACGCACTCTATCTAACTCCGTAACCGCGACGAATTAGCGATTTCTTCTGTCAAACGGTTTGACAGCGACGATTGCGTAATTATTACTGGTCGCTAGATTGTTTTTAGTTAGTTAATCAGCCTGCCGATCATTCGTGTCGCGCAAAAATTCGTCAACTTAAATAAAATTATTTAATGCTCTGCGCTCTGCCATCTAATGACGGA
The DNA here is from genome assembly GCA_943789525.1 of Agriphila geniculea. Taxonomy (NCBI): domain Eukaryota; kingdom Metazoa; phylum Arthropoda; class Insecta; order Lepidoptera; family Crambidae; genus Agriphila; species Agriphila geniculea. The sequence goes on along the minus strand of OX038869.1, from coordinate 21,349,949 downwards.
TTTTTTTTCACTGGTAAAGGTATTAATTATAAGCTACCTATATTTTAATTTTTAAGAAGTTAAATAAAGTTTTTTTAACATCATCAAACTTTTCAATTTTGCGAGTTGTGAGCCGCTATAATTTCGGTTAAAATAATGAGAGTGATTTTTGCGCCAAACCTGCCGAATCGGCCTCGCTCCCGTGCCCATCGTTTTCACATTACTACAAGTACTGCCGTCATAAGAAGAAAAGACGTATCTAACATTTTTTTCAAAATTGAGTTACATACATATTCGCAATCAGTAAAAAAGGACGCATTTACTAGTATTTTTTTCCTTTTATAATTGTGACAGCAACCCACAAATCCTCGTTAGTAAAAAAGACGTATCTGCTTTAAAACACAATGTTTAGGAAGTAGAAATGACGCTTCTGCGTAGATGCGTCTTTACATTCTAGTATTATGAAAAATTGCCAGGCGCAAGTGGCAGTAGCGTCTTTTCTACTACGTATCCTTGGTTGTGTGGGGTAAAAGAGGGGTCGCGGTGAGGCTCTACCTTGAGTTGTGCCGTATAGTATTAAAATTAATTACTGTTTTAATTATTAATCAATATGAAAAATACGTCTCAGCCTTTACGTTCAAAAGTTCGATGAAGTGAAACAAACTAAGGCTAATAATTATAATTTTAAGTACAAATTAATGGTATCCTAAGAGGTATTTGGAATTTAAGTGTTTCAGAAAGGTTTTTGACAATTATTTTTGTTATATAATGTAATAATATAAAGTCTGATTATTATATTTTGTTTTGCTTTATAGTTAAAGGCATGCCTACTATAACTAAAATCATAGAAAGAAAGGACGTTTCTGCGTAGATACGTCTTTTCATCGTAGTATCATGAATTTACTCTAAATTTTTTTACTAAGAAGAAATGGAAAATCACATTTATATAATATATAATATTAATATTATTTAAATTTTAATATGTCAAAAAATAGCTTAAGCTATGACCTACAATTTTCCATACTAAAATTTAAAACTTTTACCTTTCCTTTTGCCCAGCGATATTTTTTCCAAAAAAAAATACAAATGTTTTTTTTTTCTCGGTTGGAAGGTAAAGGTAGATACGTCTTCTTTCCTTATGGCGGCAGAGTACGAGGCATATAACTTGAAATCGGGTGAGGATTGCGCGAAACGCGTATTTTGGGTATGCGTAGCCAGGCGCGGTCGCAGCCTGAACTTTTGGGGGGGGTCACTAATAATAATAATTGCTTTTCTGTAAATTTTTAGAAGTTTTTCTATGTGACGTGTACGATTTTGGGGGGGGTCATGTCCCCTGTGACCCCCCCCCCTTCGGACCGCGCCTGTGCGTAGCGGTGAGGGGCGCGGGCGGCAGGAGAGGGACGCTCGCTATTGATCGCTCACAAGAGCACATGCGCGAACTTATCCCCACTCTGTCGAAAAAATTTCAAGATACGTGCCTAATATGCCTAGTATTGTATCTAACTTTACGCTTTATTTTTGACATAGATTATACTGGTTATAGCCCCTTAAGGCGGCTGTATGTCTGAATGGCGGCGCCCTCAGAGGTTTTTATTTAATAAGTTATTAATAGAAAAAGATTTTAATACCTAATGTTTTACGTGGAGTTTTTAGGGCTCATGGTCTAGTATTTTTGAAGGTGTCACTACATGCCCTCGTAGTAATTTGTAGAAGTAGATAGCAAATGTGTCAAAACCGGACACTTTTAACAGGTTTGCTATCTATTTCTAGCAATGACTAAGAGGGAATGTAACGATACCGTCTAAAAATACTAGACTGCGGGCCCAAGTTCCACGTAAAACATTTATTGTGTAGAATGAGCGCTTTTTTAAGAAAATAAAATAGTTCCAATTTCCTCACTAGATGGCGCTATCAAAAAGAATGATGTCAAAAAACTAGCGAAAATTCTTAGAGCATACAGAACTGCTCTAAGCGAAAATTCTAAGGCCGCGTTCCGAATCACGCCTACAGCGTTATGAGCGCGCTGACTGACGCCCGGTCCGATTCATGCTTACAACGCTCACGTAAGTTGAAGTTGTGGTTATTATTTGTGATTTTTAAAAAAGATGTCTGAATTTATTGATCTGCAGGTGTTTTGTGAAGCAGTAGATATTATTTCTTTGGACAAGATAGATAGATATTTTTGAACATGTCAGGTTTGACAAGTTGACATTGACACCATACTTTTGCACAACGCCATCTACTCATAGTTTCCTTTTTTTAAATCTGTCATTGAAAACCGCTAATTATAATATTAAATTAAATTCACCGCGGCGCCACTTTCGCTCAGGGTACCACCACAGGTACCTACACTACCTGAATACCTCACTAACCTATTGTGCACTAGATTTTGCCCGCGACTTCATCCGCGTGGACATTCGGAAAATACCTAAGGAACCTTTGGCCGGGATAAAAAGTATCCTATCTTTTGGCACTCTGTATTTTAGATTTTTGGACCAATTTCTAGACTTTCATTGTTATATTTTGATGTAAAATTATTTGAATAAAGATTTTATTTATTTGTTTTAACTCCGGCTGTAACTATCTGTGTGCCATTCTAACTGTTAAGCCGTTTTTACGTGATTGAGTAACAAATATCCAAACTTTAAACTTTCATATTTATAATACATAATAGTAGTTCCCTTTCTCGTTCTTGTTCTCATTCCTGATCGCGTTCACATATTATTTTTCCTTTAATAATCTGTACCCCCATTTCAGTCCTTTAGGGGTTGAATAATGTATACCGTGTCGTGTTAAACTCCAAAATAAATGCCATTTTCTCAATCAACATCCTATTAAACCTATAAAATAACGTCATCCATATCGATTTTAAGGTTTATTTAACTATACACCCCTAAGGGGTTTAATTTCAATAACGACATCCATATCGATTTTAACGTTTATTACCTATTTTAGGGAAATCACAAATTGAACGTATTTGCTTAGTTTCAGAAGTACTCCTACGAAGTTTCAAGTCGCAATGACAATTTAATATTATTTTTCCATACAAAATATGAACCCCCTTAGGGGTTGAATCGTGGCCACTGTGTTGGACTTCAAAATACATGCCATTTTTGCAATCAACATCCCATATAACCTCAATAAAAACATTCATATCGATTTTAGGATTTTTTCCCCTTTCAACTCCTAAGGGGTTCAATTTTCGGAAATTCACGAAATACGTGTTTTCTTATTTGTTTATAGAAGTACTTCTAAGAAGTTTCAAGTCATGATGTTCTATTTCATATTTTTTCTCATACAAAGTTTGAACTTCATTGTACCCCTTTTTGGAGTTGTATAATGTCTACCATGTTGGACTTAAAAATAAATTCCATTTTCGTAATCAACATCTTATAAAATCTCAATAACGACACTCATATCAACTTTTGCTTTTTTAACGCCATTTACCCCCTAAGGGGTCGAGTTTTGGAAAACCACAAAATACGTGTTTGCTTATTTATTTATTTTTATTTATTTATTATCTTTAAGGACAAACAGTAACAGTTACAATAATACAAGTAAAAAACATCAAATACAAAATATAAATGGTAAGAGCACTGTTTTTAGATGCCACAGCATGCGTTACGATATTAATAATATAAACATCAAACGGCGAAACATCCGACAACACAAAACGCAAATTAGACAAGAAACAAAAACAAACTAATTACCTACATATATTTGTTAGATTTAGAACAAAAACTAAAAAAAAGCAATAAACAATATTTAGACATTTAAAAGACTGACTATTTTTGACTTAAATGACTTAAGGCTGTTGTTGAAAATGTCGATAGAGTGACTCAAAGCATTATAATTTCGCGAAAGTCTAGCAATTGCTGAATAATGCTTTAAATGAGTTCTGGATTCGGGTATATGAAGTAAACCAACCGAGTGCTGCGGGAGACGACGTGGAACCCTTATATTAAACAACATTAGCAAGGGTGGACTATTTACCAAGCCTCGGAGCACTTTGTACAGAAATGTTAGATCCAAAACTTGTCGTCGGATCCCAAGACTGGTCATATTAAAATATTTTAATTTGTCCTCGTAAGATGGCAACTTCTTGAGCATATTGGTGGAATATGAAAGGTGTCTAAGGAACCGTTTCTGAAGGCGTTCTAAGCGTAGTTGGTGGACATTATACGAAGGCGACCAAACCACAGAGCAATATTCAAGTGTACTTCTAACATACGCGTTGTATAAAGCTATTTTTGTGGCGGGCTTTTTGAAGACTTTACCATTACGCAGCACGAAGCCCAGAATTCTTGATGCTTTGGATATAACATTATCTATATGCGGAATGAATGTAAGTTTACTATCAAAAGTTATGCCAAGATCACGTACCGTTTCATGTTTTTGTAGGACCGTGCTATTGATGGTATATTTTGTGTTTAATTTATTAAATTTGCGCGTAAACTTAATATGGTGGCATTTTTCATTATTAAGGGTCATGCAATTATGCCTACACCACTTAGATAGATTATCGATATCCTTTTGTAACTTTACAGCGTCTTCTGTATTATTAATTACACGACAAAACTTAAGGTCGTCGGCAAAAAGAAACATTTCACTATTTTTAAATGCTCCCTTGATGTCGTTAACAAAAAGATTAAAAAGCCAGGGCCCCAAAATAGAACCTTGCGGGACACCTGAAGTAGCATTGTATTGTTCTGAGTGGAAACCTCTCACAACAACACGCTGTGAGCGTTTTTGAAGATAGCTTTTGAACCAACGTAACAGTATGCCATCGATCCCACAGTGTTGCAATTTCGATAACAGGACCCTATGGCAAACCCTATCAAATGCCTTAGAAAAGTCTACGTAAATAGCATCAACTTCAAGTCCTTTGTCTACTGCATTAACAAGGTAATTGCTATAGGTGACTAAGTTCGTGGTTGGAGATCTGGTTTGAACAAATCCGTGCTGACTATCCAGTAGCATTTGTCCAAAGTGGTGACGCAGGTAGGGGTAAATCAATCCTTCAAAAACCTTGGCAAAGACAGATAACACAGAAATCGGTCTATAATTGGAAACTAAGGTAGGGTCTCCACTTTTGTATATTGGCACCACCTTTGCATTTTTCCAAAGCGTAGGAAAAACCCCCGTTTTCAAAGATGTGTTATAAATTAAATAAAGCGGCCGACTCAGTGCCTTATAACACCTTGCCACAAAACGGGCGGGAATGCCGTCTGGGCCAGCCCCTTTACTTTGATCAAGTCTTTTTAAAAATCTTACAATTTTGTATCGGGGTAGACACAATGAGCTCAGAGAATTCGCGTCACCAATTGGTTCACCACTGCCGCTGACAGAATCCGAAGATGCAGAGAAAGTTGTGGAAAAATGAGAAGCAAACAGACCACAGATATCAGAACCTTCGGTCGCTGTAGCGCCGTTAAGTGTCATTTTGTCAGGGTACTGATTTGCGGATTTATTTTTTTGCTTTACGAAGGACCAGAAACATTTAGGGTTATCCTTAATACTATTTTCGATTTTACTAGTGTAGTTATTGTAGCACGAAGTTGCTAATTTATTACATCGCTTAGTTAATGATTTCAAAGAAATTTCATCTAAAGGATTCTCATATATTTTATATCTATTATAAATTTTCATTCTTTCTTTACTAAGTTTAATAAGTTCACCTGAAAACCAATGCAGATATTTTTTTGTATTAAATTTTGACCTAGGGACATGCTTGGCGATAATTTCGTTTAAAACTTTATAGAAAATGTTAAGCATTATATCAACATCATTGCAATCGGTTAGTTGTTTAACCCAATCCACACACTCCAAATCAGCAACTATGGCATCATAATTAGCCTTGTTGTAATTATAATTTGTGGTCGCATTATTCTGCTTGAGCAGAATTGGATTGACAGCACTCATCGACACTTCCAACGGCACATGAAGAGGATCAATTTTTACTAAGGGATTACCTGCAGCTACAACAATAGTATTTGGGATATTACTCAACACCAAATCTAAGACTTTATTTTTATTATTTAGTACATGATTGTATTGATAAAGATCATTCAAAGCAGCGAAATCTACCAATTGCTGACCCAGTGAGGATCCTCTATTAACAGATAATTGATCGGTACCAGGTGAAGCCCAGTTTACAAAACTCATATTGAAATCTCCAATAGCACAAATAAGTTCAACGTTTTCGGAAACTGCATTAAAATTATCAACGAAACAATCAAAAATGTTTTGCTTAACCGGGGGTGGGAGATACACAGTACAGAATATAATAGATTCATTATTGGAGAGTTCCACTTTAACCCAAAGGTCTTCACACTCAGTTTCATAACAAGCTAATCTACTAGATGTTAAGTTATTGGATACAGCTATAAGAACTCCTCCCCCTTCTTTATCATTGTGAAAGCCACTATTTTCGCGATCTCGTCTGTACACTATATAGCGATCATCGAATAACTCTTTGTCAAAGACACTACTGTTCAGCCAAGTTTCAGTGATTATCACGATGTCATAATTTGCACAAGATACATTACAGAAAAAATCATGTGTTTTAGTTCGCAGACCACTCACATTTTGGTAATATATATTTAGAGCCATTTTAAACATTTTTTATGCGTACGAATTCTATTTTAAAAATAACGTCTTTAAGATAGTCCATTTAACACACTATGATCCTTCACGAATACAATTTCCGATGTTTCCGTTTTGCGCATAAAAACTCTTCCCTGTCTTGTCCATACGAACTTATATCCCTTATCCTTTGCCATTAAACGGGCCGCCGCATGTAATTTCTTATTAGCCGATGATAAATGTTCAGTTACATAAATAGGTTGTTTCTTGCCTCCCATACCAAGGTGGCTGGTATTAATTTTATCATTAGGGTTCGCCTTATTGAATTTAATCACATTTGCTAAAAATGAATCGCGTAGCAACGGTGTTGCTAACTTTATGACTATTGCCCGGGGCCGATTACCATCTTTGTTAATTTTGGCTACACGTGTACAATTGTGAATATCTTCCTTTTTTATATTGCAGGACACAATTTTTGAAAGTTGCGTTACAGTGGTGAGCAGGTTTTCGTTTTTGTGTTCGGGAACACACTGCAGTTCGATATTGCATGATCTACTAACTTGCTCCATTATTTGCAGACGGCCTGTTAGATCTTGTACCGTAGTTATTAAGCGACTATTTTGGTTTTGCAGATCGCGAACGGTCTCGGTCTGAGCATCGTACGATTTCTTTGTGGATTCAAATTCCTGGTTCATAAATTGCACGCTATTCTCCAAAGCAGACATTTCTTTTCTTAATGCAGCAAGTTCGTCATTAACCATAGTTTTTATTGTTTGACGAAGTTCTTGCAGAAGGGAATTACGCATAATAGCAAATTCTTCCCTGAACATATCTCTTATTTCGTCCCTCGTAACGGTAGTTGGCATTGTAGGTGAGTTAGTTTCTATTGCTTGCTCAAACGTGGCTCTAGTAGGTCTTGCACGCAGTGTTACATTCGCTCGGTCATTAAAGGTTACCGGTTCAGTATTAGTTGTTGTTGTTGTTGAAGATCCAGCTGATAAATTTGTACGCGCATCAGATCTAATCGGTGTATTACTATTGTCAGTTTTCGGTAGTTTTATTAGACAGCCGTGACATTTCCAGTTATTTTTGCGGACAGTTTCCATCTGCTGAAAATGCTTCTTGGGCACGTTTGCGCATAAAATATCATATTTTTGTTTGCACAGGGTACAACATAAGAAATCTTCACCGGTAATTTTTGCTCGGCATCCCGAACAAGTATCAAAAAAAACTGACATTATTATTTATTTAATTCTTGTCTCTTAGTAAAAAAAAAGAAGAAAATAAAAACAAACAAAACAAGGAGAAAAAAAAATGAGGGAAAAAAAAATATTTTTTCGTTTAGGTTCGAACTCGCGATCACAGTACTTCGGAACACCCAATATTCTGCAGTGCTGCCTCACACGCCACGGAAGTGACTAAACGCCAGACGAAAAGTTCGTATATATGCAACTTTGTGCCGCCTTTACGATTAATTGTTTGTGTAGGGTGTTATTCAAAAGCACTTTCTGAAACTGCCGTCACCAAAATATGTAATAGCACAATAAACGATAGATTATATTAGATGAGGCATATTTTTTCATATTTTTATAGTGAATTCAGCGTTAAATAGCGTTGCTTGGCACTTCAAATTGTTATGATCACTGCACCGTTGTAAGAATCCTTAGAGCATACATTTCATGTTCTGTATGCTCTAAGTAAGAATCCGTCCTAAAATTGACACTTTTTGTAGTACTGTTTGTAAGCAATATAAATAAGTTTCACTCCATCGATGATTTCACAAACGATTTCGCTGATTAATTATCCTACAACTTAACTGATGAAACTGTTTAACACAAATATTATAACTATTTACTATTTTAACAATTTAATATAATCGGAGCTTAGTGTTGTCAAGATAGCAGCGCCATCTGTACTTATTTGTTTTAAAAAGTACAACCTACGAAGTTTCAGGTCGAAAAGTCTAATTTTTCCCCATACAAACTTTGAACCCCCATTTCACCCCTTTACGGATAGAATTTCCAAAAATCCTTTCTTAGTAGGTGTTTGCACTGTATAAAGTATCTAGGAGCATAATTTCAAGTCTCTAGATCCAGTGGTTTGGGCTGTGCGTTGATTTGTCAGTCATTTTGGGATTTTTATTGCCCCATTTACCACCTCAAGGGTTGATTTTCGGAAAACCACGAAACACGTGTTTGCTTATTTGTTGTTAAAAGTACTCCTACGAAGTTTCAAGTTGAAATGTCTATTTTTTTTATTTCCATACAAACTTTGTACCCTCATTTGAACCCTTTAGGGATGGAATTTCCAAAAATCCCTTCTTAGTAGGAGTTTACACTGTATAAAATATCTATGTACGTAATTTCAAGTCTCTAGGTTCAGTGATTTGGGCTGGGCAATAGTCTGTCAGTCACCCCTTCACTTTTATATTAGAGATTGCGGCACTCGAATTTCTCGGTGTGTGGCAGAGCCCCTCACGACACAGTAAAGATCCTATCTCTTTGATTTATACGAACACATTAAAAACTTAATTGTTATCGTCCTTTTTTGAATAAGGACAAAGTGGTATCGTTTTACAGCCAAAGCTCGTGTTTTCGTGCCACCCAAAAGCTTGAATGATATTGATGATACTTATTCAGAAAGATAAAGAGTTACTTAACTAATTTAACTAAGTACATATAATAACTTAATTGGTCTTAGGACTTGTTTATACAGACTTTTTGATAGGTAACCCTTACTTAATATTATAAAATGCGTAAGTCTGTTTGTTACGCCTATGAACCGATCATCATAAAATTTTACATACACGTCAGGGGTACAGAGAGGAACAGTAGGGTAGGGTACCTTTTATCTAGAAAAAAATATTGTTCCCGAGTGATAGTAAAAGAACTATCCATGCAGATGAAGTCGCGGACGGCCGCTAGTAGCCTGATAAAGTCGAATTTTGTAGTTTTAACATTGAAAATGTTTTTTTTGAGGCATCTGTATAGGCCTGATTTTCAGCCAAAGTGAGATATCACCCTGGTGTCGTAAATATTAGAGCTACGTAAATGATTGAAATATCAAATGACGCGTCTAATCAAGGGCTATAAACAGAAAATATTTTTTTTTTCAAAAATCTCAAAATCTTTTTTGAAAATCGCAAAAATGTGAAAAATTTGGTCGATTTTCGACCGGTTTCGGCGAGAAAAAAATCATATCTCGTAAACGAAACGCGATATCGGGTCGATTTTAAAAACACCTCGAGATATGACATTGGTCTACTTAAAAAAAAATATTTGAGGTAAATAACATAAAAGGATAATTCTGTAGCTTAACCTTTATGAAGTAAAGTTTGCGCGGAGCGTGTGAGTGAGCACTGAGCGCAGTAGTGTACATACGTACGTACCTAGTCGTATCAACGTTAATGGTCTGAAAGACAAATGTTTGTTTATAGTTATATTTTGAGTTGTAAATGTAACAAAATGTTATTTTCTTATTATAAAAAAATCGGATAGGTACCTAATGAAAGTGTTTTTAAAATCAATACAAAAGTATATTAGGGTTCCGTATCAAAATGGTAAAAAAGGAACCCTTATGGTGTGACTCAGTCTGTCTGTCTGTCACAGCTGGATATCTCGAGAACTACTAATGGTATCAACTTGAAATTTGGAATAGTTTAAGATGACATTTGCCCAACTATTTTGCAAATAAGAAAGAAATAATAAAATTAATATTTTTTTCACAACAGGGACTGAAAAGGGGTCTTAAAAATTTTAAGTGAAGTGACTAGGGCGTGTGGGGTATCATATGAAAGAGCGCTGTTTGCACATTTTAAAACATTTTTTTCTTTTTTCTTAGGCCGCATAGTTTTCGACTTATGATGAAAAATGTAAAAAAAAAATACCGTTCCCCCCCCCTTATCTCCGAAGTTTGCAAAGAGAAAAATCTGAAATAATTCTATGTAATAGTAGTTTACGTAAAGATTACAGGAAAAATAAAACGAGGTCTCAATATAACACACTTTTTTAGAAATTCAAAAAACAAACAAGAATTCTTTAGTTTCACTACCCGTCAACAGATGGCGGTGACCTAAGAATGCTGACTTGCGAATTAAAATAGTTCCACTATCGGTCAAGAGATGGCGCAACCTAATACTACAATAATAATTGGTGACTGGTTCTTATATAAATTACCTACTATTTGCCGTACGAATAAACGAAGAATAAGTTCCTACTTAGTAATATAAACAGTTTGCAATGTGGAGCGGCTGAAACGTTTTTCAGTCACCATAAGCAACTGTGGTTAAGATTTGTAAATTAACTGTCCGCCTGTTCGCCCTTCCACCTGTCTGCCGTTTATCCTACTTTTTTAAAGACTGTACTAAAGTAACATATCCAAATATATTTATGATTGTACGGAACCCTCGGTGCGCGAGTCCGACTCGCTCTTGACCGGTTTTTTTTAATTTATTGATACTTATGTAAAATTCTTTAATCAAGTAAAATTAGATTAAATGAGATTATGTTTGTATTAAATTTTGTTAATGTGATTTTTTAATAATTATTTATTTATGTATAACTAACTATAACTAAGTTAAATAAACACCATTAGTATTACCCATACGAAGAACAAGATATCATTTATTTATTAACCCTATTATACTTATGCAAAAGGCCGGGCTTTGCCTTGCAGTTGCACGTGAGCATCAAAAAAACTATTTCGGCGCATCTGTTTCTATTGTTTTGGCTATATTTCCTGACCATTGCCTGCACCGTGGGATTTCGTGATACCCGGCACTTTTTTGTATTGGCAAACGAATAAACGAATCTTGAGCGAAGGTTGAATAGAAGAGAGTTTGTAGTTTCCATACTTAGTAGTAGATACAGAAAAGCATTTGCACTAATTGGTTAGAGTTTTTAAGATAAATTACACTCAAAACGTGTAAAAAGTAAAATAAATAGGTACCTATGTTAATGTTAAAGATGTTGCTGTATATTCGTGGGTTGCTGTTATTTCAATTTTGAGATTTAAAATTACTCGATCGGGCATGTCTCATGTTTTTCTTAGTACGCTACGATTCCCAATGATTTTTTACAACGGTCTCTAAATGAGAATGTGAAGATGATGCCTAGATAAAGATAGTTTGTTATCGCACATATTCAAATGATGATGAAATCAGCGCGAGACTGCATTTGATTTTGATTAGAATTTTTTATTAGGTTTTTTAACATTGAAAATGTTTTTTCGATCGCTCCGGTAGGGCCCCATTTTCGCTGAAAGTGTGTTTGCCCCGTGGTATATAGTGGTTTAGGGCTATGAGGACGTATGAGGGCTCAAAAGACGCAGAATTTGAATGGCTTTCAGATGGTGATTTTTTTTTGTATAAGTCTAAAACTTTTTTCGAAAATTAAAGAAAACCTAAACAAAACCTTGATTTTTAACACCTTCCCTCAGAATATCTTCGATATTTTGTGAACGAGGTCGAAAATCGAAAAACTGAGAATGTGGCCTAGAGAACTAGAGATATTGAGACGGGAAACATTTCATGTTTTATACTTTTTTTGTGGGAGTGATAGGGGGGTATGGAGTCCCTTAGCGGCGCGTGGAGCGTCTCACCATGCGGTATTACTCGGGCGTCATGGCCCTGTGAAACTTCGCAGCTTTGAGATACGAAGATCTATTAGGATTTAATAGACGCGGAAAATTAAGGGCTTTAGGATAGTTAAAACAAATTTTGGAAAAGTCGATTATATCTTTTAAAAATAAAAAAAATAAACGAATCCATGTTTTATACGAAGTCCTAGGACTTAATAGACGCGGAAAATTAAGGGCTTTAAAATTTTTTAGAAAAGTCGATTATTTCTTTTAAAAATAAAAAAAAAAATCCAAAAAATCTATGTTTTATACGAAGTTCTATTACTATTAGGCGAGGAAAGTTAAGGGCTTTAGGATAGTATAAACAAATTTTGGAAAAATCGATACTTTTTTTGAAAATAAATAAAATCAAAAAAATCTATGTTTTATAATAACATATTTTTTAACAACGGAAACAATTATTCTAAGAAGTACATGGCTAGCACACATCAGATTTGGAGAATTGCTAGGTAGGTAACACAAGGAACAATGACCTTCTCTATTACAGAGCCCCGGTATAGGGCGACGTGAAGGTATCACGATAGGAGGCGGCGGGAGGTGCCTTAGCGGCGGTGCGCGGGTCAGTTGGGTATCGCGCACTTTTTAATTTTGAATAAAAGATCGCTTAAAGTCATTAATAAACTAAAATTTCGTGCCTATCAGTCGCAGTAATTGCGTCTCAGTTTGAACTCTCAGGTTTGGTTTGACGTAGTTGAAGCCCGAGGCGAAGCCGAGGGCTTCGCCTCGGGCTTCAAAACAAATCTTAGATTTTTTTATATTTTTCAGGTAGTAATACTACCTTTCAATATAATAGTAGGTAATGTTTATAACAATGAAATATTGTTGTATGAATTTCATACACACGAATCGCAGAAAAGTAGATCCAAAATGTTTCATGGCTTTGCTATGATTTCAAAGTATTCTAAGTACTAATTCAAACAAAGGAATATTTTTTATAAAATTCAATAATCTATAAAGGTTATCGCACATTTAGGCGGGTCGCAACGGGGCGGGCCGGGCCGCAGCGCATCGCAAAATGCTCCTATAGCACACTGTGACGGGCCGGGTCGCATCGCATCGACGGATTTTGACCAGCTTAGGGTAATTTACCCTAGATTTAGGGTAAAATTATCCGGCAGGGTAATTACTCTAATAAAATAATTATTAGGGTATAGATTTTCCTCTTGTGTTAACTTTACTCTTACAAAAACAATGTTTGACAAATCTGCCCTGCTAATTGCACTTGCAGTAATCGACACTTTTGGGATTTTCACTTTTTTGCAAAAATGACATCTTGAGGGCTTAATCTATATATAAAAAAATAATTTTCATTATTTTTTTTATTGTAACTATGTTTTTTATTTAACGCAAAACACAGTACTTGCACAAAAGTATTGCTCATGCTAACAAGATCTGCAGTATTCAGCATGTACTAAAAGGTTGTGCAGTACTTGATACGTTTACTGCAGTTTCATTTAGCATATAATTCTTTAAAAGTAATAGAAACTAAAGACAAACGCAGTATTCGACAGTACTGTTTTTTCAATAATTTGTTTATTCAATGTTCAAATGGTTTTGGTAAGTTTTATTATTTTCTTTATTTAAGTAGGTACCTATCTAGTTCTGGTGTAGGTCGCATATTCAACTCACTGTGGAGTTAGAGGCAGATAATAAACTAACCTTCCTTGACATTCTTTTCATCAGTAACTCTGATCAAATCTTGAGCCACACTGTGTATATCGAAAAGCAACACTTACAGATAGATACCTCAATGGTGAATCCCACCACCATATTTTACAGTTAGCTACCTACCGTAGGGAAACTTTGTTTCACAGGGTAAGCGGGATCTGTGACCAACAATTACACCTGACACAGCTGTCAGGCTCAGCAGCTTCAGCATGTCAAGCAAGTTCTGCGAAGTAACAAACTGCCAGAACCACGCCTCCATCACAAAAACCTTATCAAGCCAGCTACAGTAGAACGACAACCTGCCATTCTACCTTACATGAAAAGTGTCACTGACAAGATTAAAGGTATTCTGAAGAGTGCTATCAAATTCTACTTCGAGCCGCCGAAGAAGATAAACCAATTCTTACGACCTGTCAAGTGCAACATCCCTTTTCAAGGTGCAGGCGTCTATAAACTAGATTGCGACTGTGGGCTCTCTTACATCAGGCAAACAAAGAGAAGTATAGGGGCGCGCATTAAACAACATGTAGTTGACATGAAGAACAAGCGCGATAGCAAGACTGCAGAGTGTGAACATGCCTCAAAAGGACCCATCCATTACATTAAAAATGATAAACCACAAATCCTTGCCAAAGACCAAAGACTCATTCCCAGAATGCTACGCGAGGCTATGAAATCAACAAGTATCCAAATTTCAATAGAGAATATGGTTGGAGAGTACCACCAGCTTGGGACCTCATAATGCATTAAACTAAAATCCCGTACTAAATCACAACTGCGGGATCTAAAGATACAGTTAGTTCGTTTTGAACATAGGGATCAAAAGAGAGATCGACACAACCTCTATGAGTTTTCTTCCACCAGTTCTTTCTCTGAGAGTAACTGGCGGTAGATTCAGTAGCTAGTTCTTGTTTTCTGATTAACTTTATATGAACAACTTTTTTACTTTAGTCCCACCGTAACCACAGCCCCTGGATAGGTCTTGAAATGTCAGGAAGGTACTAATTAATTCTAAAATAACATCTGAATTAATACCAATAATATTCTCATTGTAATTCGTAAAAAATGTCTGTACACGCAGATGTCTTAGAAGTGTATAAAACTACTTTTCTGGTAATAATTTGTTTTATTTTGTTTACCTACCAAAAATTCGTTTTATTTTGTTTCTTCACTACTTAAGTATCTGAAGCTAACACTTTTAACTAGTACCATGCATAAAAATAGTACATAATTGCTAGTTAGAAACGCAGTTTTGAACACGTGCTAGGTAATTTTGCAGTAATAAACACAGATACTGCATTTGGCCTTAGTGATAGTAATGCCCACAATCCCAAAATGGTAGATAAAAATGCAGTATTCCGCATTTTATTTAGAGGACACCGTTAAAGTAAAAGAAAAAATATGTCAATAGAAAGCTTGATTTTTTTCTTAATTTTTAGGTAGACTTTAAATGTTGTATAACATAGACTTGTTGCATAGATATCAAAAAATAGGTTTCCCGCGTTTATCTCGAAACCGCCAAATTGACAACATTTCATTTTGAGAAAGTACTAAAATTAGAAAACCATTTCGAGATTTTAGTGTTCTAAGCTCATCTATTTTTTTTTCAGAATTTTTAGATCAGTATTTTTTACGTTAATTAAAAAAATCTAAAATCTAGTCCATATAGGGAGTTTGAGTTGAGTCTCTTTGCCTTCTATTTAAAAAAAACAGTGGTGCCAGCTTAGGGTAATTTACCCTAGATTTAGGGTAAAAAATATCAATAAAAATAACGTAGTAGTAACAAAGTAGAGAAATTGAAATTACAGCATACCCGATTAGTATAAATAAATACAAGAAAAATATTTCTTTCCACTACCTATTTCTTTCTCTATAAATCAACAAACAATTCTTCCATGTACATGTAAGGTGGGGCGT
Source organism: Agriphila geniculea (assembly GCA_943789525.1). Taxonomy (NCBI): domain Eukaryota; kingdom Metazoa; phylum Arthropoda; class Insecta; order Lepidoptera; family Crambidae; genus Agriphila; species Agriphila geniculea. The sequence continues at coordinate 21,334,163 of OX038869.1, read as the reverse complement.
AGAGTGTCCTTTCTGTACGTTAATACTTATTAATTATTATTTATTTATATTATATATTATATCTATTCTGTGATCTAGGGTAAATTAAGACCCAGCCTAGGGAAGTGTGAAAATCTGATCTGGCAACACTGAAAAAATTAATGTCATAAATGTCTTATTAATGACTGAATGTCTTTCGAGTGTATTTTTATGTTCAGTAAAATTTAGATATTTTTAAAGTATTCTTGTAAGAAAATCAAAAGAAAGTCGTAGCATCGTTTGTGATACTTAAGCGTTACCTGTGACATTATGTTTTGTGTGATTGGGGCTGGAAATCACACACAGGAACATAAGAACATAATCAATAGATATTATCATTTAATCGGTGAGTTCATATTGTTTTCATTTTTTTATGTTATGTAAATAGCCTGAAACTATTATAATTTACTAATAATTTGTGCAAATAGTCGTTTGTGTCAAGTTCTTTGTCGTTTTTTGCAAATATCAGATCTGTTTATTACAGGTCTTTGAAGTGTGTTTTTTGGCATAGTGATGTGCATTTCTATATCGATATGTTTTATTATACTTTCTTAGGTACTTTATATTTGATGGGAAAAAAAGTAGAAAACCATCACATGGCTTGGCTAGCCTGGCACATCTTTCTTTTAAATAAATGATAATCAAGTTATTTAATTCAATTTAACTCAAATCAGTTTCAACTTAATGTTCTGTATATAGATAATACTTACCAATACAAGCTCAATTTCTTTGTTTTAGGAGCCGATATCCAACATACCACAAAAATGTAATAAGCCTGCGTGATGTCGACATGAAGCAATGATTGCTAGTTTGCAGCGATAACTAAAAAGAGTTAAAAAAAGCCTTCAAATAATAAACACTGTAATTTTTTTACCTGTTCTTTTATTTCCTTGTCTTTGTCTGCATGGACATTCGAGAAAGTTCTTAGGGATACTAGCCCTCCTTCTCAAATAGCCAACTTTCTATTCGTTTGAACGCTACGCTTACTTTTAAAGCTTAAATATGAGCAATAGATGATTAAATCACATGTCGCAAACTTATGTAAATCACAAACTTCGATGTACTTGTATCGAATTGTCAAGTTTACGACACGTAATTTTATAGTTTACTGCTTATTTTAAAGTTTTAATAGTAAGCGTAGCGTTCAAACGAATAGAATGTTGGCCATTTGAGTAGGAGGGCAGTTACCAGAGGTCGTACTCTGAGCTCTTATAGCAACCTCAAAGTGATGTTGTTTTGTTATAGAGACAGAGCTATACATCGCGTATAGCGCACTTCTCAATCACAACATCGCTTCGATATTACTTTTGACAGTCTTTGTATGGGGGCTTTTACTTGAAACTGTTTTTAGAAAGCGACATTGAAAGAAAAATGACCCACCTCTTCTTAGAAAATTACTCCTACCCCTTAAGGTACTATAATTTACTGTTGTTATTATGTTTCTTATTTATTATGAAACATGAAACAAAAATACCATTATTATCGATACAAAATACTAGCGTGCCTACATCTCTATGGACATCACAATTGACATCAAAGACAGTATTTTTTTTAATTGACGTTTTAAGAGACAAGGCAAAGGCATCGCTTATATTTTACCTATATCTTGTACTTACGTCCTTTTAGAATAAACCGTTTTTTATTTCTTAATATCTCAGTAATGTATGAAAATAAATGGAAAAGAAAAAATACGTGTTGCCTAAAAAACGATAAATTTTCATTATATCCATAAAAACATATACCTAAAAATTTTGAAATGTTGTCAATTGCAAGTACTGCATTTGCAATAAGGAGGGCAGAAATGAGACCCGGCCTTTAATGCTAAAGTTGTATACCTTTTAAAATCTTTAATCTGTGATTCATAATCTGCTGTACTTTTTAGGGTTACGTAGCCCAATGGCAAAAAACGGAGCCCTTATAGAATCGTCATGTCTGTCTGTCTGTCAGTCCGTATGTCACAGCCACTATATTATAAAAGTATTAGGATTACACAGTTGAAACTTGGAAGGTAGATGTATTCTGTGAACCGCTTTACGATTTTTAGACAAAAATAAAAAAAACCGGCCAAGTGCGAGTCGGACTCATGCACGAAGGGTTCTGTACCAAAAAACGGCTAAAAATCAAGTTTGTTGTATGTAAGCCCCCCTTAAATATTAATTTTATTCTGTTTTTAGTATTCGTTGTTATAGAAGCAATGGAAATACATCATTTGTGAAAATTAAAATTGTCTTCCTGTTGTCGTTATTAATATCGAGCAGAAAACGGTAAAAAAATCACGTTTGTTGTATGGGAGCCCCCCTTAAATATTTATTTTATTCTGTTTTGGTATTTGTTGTTATAGCGGCAACAGAAATACATCATATGTGAAAATTTCAACTGTCTAGCTATCACGGTTCATGAGGTACAGACAAACAGACAGACAGACGGACAGCGGAGTCTTAGTAATAGGGTCCTGTTTTTACCCTTTGGATACGGAACCCTAAAAAGATTAACCCATACATGGAACTGAAACTGAAAAAAAAATGTTTTTCATCAAACCTATACGTGCGGGGTCTATAGATAGGTCTTTAAAAATGACTTTGAGGTTCCTCAAACCATTTTTTCTCAAAGTCTTTGAAAGATATACACTTCAAAAGTGGTCAAATGTGTGTCTAACTTTTAAACTTTTAAAATAAGAGAGTAAAAAATCTAAAAAATAATATATGCTGTAGAACTTAATAAACACTTTTCACGAAAATTGGTTTCAATGACATATATATTTAGTAGTTTTAGAGATATAGCAAATTTTCCAAAACCGCAAATATATTTTTTGTCATTTATACAAACACTATGAAAAAGTTTGTACTCTTATAAGAAGTCAGTTTTGCAGATGAAAAATGATAGTGGTATTAAATAAGGTATGGTATATGGTAACCACGGAACCCTACTGCGCGTGGCCGGTTTTTTATTTCTGGCTGTGGTATCTGTCAACCAAATGACAGATCAAATTCAAGTCCAATAAACACTGCGTTTTTTAATTTCAAGAAAGGAAAATAGTGGCTTTATTTTAAGACCAAATTTAATTTAATTGTATACAAGTTAAGTATTTTTTCTATGGCGAGTGCCACTTCTAATAAATGTATAACAAAAAATATAGTGATGCAGAGGCTCACTGACGACGTCCATTATACAAGGACGTCGGTGCAGAGGATACTTTCATTGTTATGTACCATAATAATATTGAACATAAGTATGTTTTTTATTTCTAAAGGAAAAAAACAAGTAAGGAATTTTAATTAAGGGTATTTTTACAAAATTATATAGGATATTTATAGATATGAATATATATAAAAGATCGAAAAAAAGATATAGATATCTTTTTCTCAATCTTTTATACGACAAAAAAGTTTTGGGGTATTTTCGGATGACTCCCGATCGATAAATCCGCTTGCTATAGCACACTTAGTCGAGGCGCAGCGGGGCGGGGCGGGCCGCATCGCATCGCAACAAAATGCGCGACGGATTATGCGGCCCGCTCCGCCCCGGCATAGTGTGCGATAGTTCATATAAAATGTATGGGAGCGATTTGAGCGGATTTTTGCGATGCGGCCCGCCCCGCTGCGGCCCGCCTAAATGTGCGTTAACCTTAATAGGTAGATTCATTTTCAATGCCCTTTCAAGTCGTGTAGAGCATGAGATCTGTGAATTTTTTTTTAATGGTGGTTTTCGGGGTTTGTAATAATTTTCCGAGGTTGTATGTATGGTAACATTGGTAACCTATCTAGGTACAGTTTCTTGCCAATATAAATGCCGGGCAGTATACCATAATAATATTCAGCTTTTTTATTTTTTTTTTGTAAAGGTTAACGCACATTTAGGCGGGTCGCAACGGGGCGGGCCGGGCCGCAGCGCATCCGAAAATGCTCCTATAGCACACTGTGACGGGCCGGGTCGCATCGCATCGACGGATTTTGAGTACAGTGGTGCCAGCTTAGGGTAATTTACCCTAGATTTAGGGTAAAAATTATCCGGCAGGGTAATTATTAGGGTATAGATTTTCCTACCGTATCTCTTAAGCTAAATCTTGTGTTAACTTTACTCTTACAAAAACAATGTTTGACAAAAGAGACCCGGCCTTTAATGCTAAAGTTGTATACCTTTTAAAATCTTTAATCTGTGATTCATAATCTGCTGTACTTTTTAGGGTTACGTAGCCCAATGGCAAAAAACGGAGCCCTTATAGAATCGTCATTTCTGTCTGTCTGTCCGTCCGTATGTCACAGCCATTTTATTCTAAAAGTATTAGGATTACACAGTTGAAACTTGATAGGTAGATGTATTCTGTGAACCGCTTTACGATTTTTATACAAAAATAAAAAAAACCGGCCAAGTGCGAGTCGGACTCACGCACGAAGGGTTCCGTACCAAAAAACGGCTAAAAATCAAGTTTGTTGTATGTAAGCCCCCCTTAAATATTAATTTTATTCTGTTTTTAGTATTTGTTGTTATAGGGGCAATGGAAATACATCATCTGTGAAAATTAAAATTGTCTTCCTGTTGTCGTTATTAATATCGAGCAAAAAACGGCAAAAAATCACGTTTTTGTATGGGAGCCCCCCTTAAATATTTATTTTAGTCTGTTTTTAATATTTGTTGTTATAGCGGCAACAGAAATACATCATATGTGAAAATTTCAACTGTCTAGCTATCACGGTTCATGAGATACAGCTGGTGACAGACAGACAGGCAGGCAGACAGACAAACAGACGGACAGCGAAGTCTTAGTAATAGGGTCCTGTTTTTATCCTTTGGGTAAGGAACCCTAAAAAGATTAAGGGGGAATCCCCATACATGGAACTGAAACTGAAAAAAAAAGTTTTGTATCAAACCTATACGTGCGGGGTGTCTATAGATAGGTCTTTAAAAATAACATAGAGGTCCCTCAAACTATTTTTTCTCAAAGTTTGAAAGATATACACTTCAAAAGTGGTCAAATGTGTGTCACGGAACCCTACTGCGCGTGGCCCGACATGCACTTGGCCAGTTTTTTATTTCTGGCTGTGGTATCTGTCAACCAAATGACAAATCAATGCCAAATCAGAAGTCAAATAAACACTGCGTTTTTTTTAATTTCAAAAAAGGAAAATAGTGGCTTTATTTTAAGACCAAATTTAATTTAATTGTATACAAGTTAAGTATTTTTTCTACGGCGAGTGCCACTTCTAATAAATGTATAACAAAAAATATAGTAATGCAGAGGATCACTGACGACGTCCATTATACAAGGACGTCAGTGCAGAGGATACTTTCATTGTTATGTGCCATAATAATATTGAAAAATATTCATAAGTATTTTTTTTTTCTAAAGGAAAAAAACAAGTAAGGAATTTTAATTAAGGGTATTTTTACAAAATTATATAGGATATCTATATTTTTTTCCCAATCTTTTATACGACAAAAAAGTTTTGGGGTATTTTCGGATGACACCCGATCGATAAATCCGCTTGCTATAGCACACTGAGTCGGGGCGCAGCGGGGCGGGGCGGGCCGCATCGCATCGCAACAAAATGCGCGACGGATTATGCGGCCCGCTCCGCCCCGGCATAGTGTGCGATAGTTCATATAAAATGTATGGGAGCGATTTGAGCGGATTTTTGCGATGCGGCCCGCCCCGCTGCGGCCCGCCTAAATGTGCTTTAACCTTAACACGTAATCCAAGCACGTAGTGTATCACAAGTTCCAAATAGATAGGTACAGTACGAGGCATATAACTTGAAATCGGGTGGGGATTGCGCGAAACGCGTATTTTGGGTATGCTTAGCGGTGAGAGGCGCGGGCGGCGGGAGAGGGGCGCGCGCTATTGGTCGCTCACAAAAGCACATGCGCGAATTTATCCCCACTCCGTCGAAAAAATTTTAAGATACGTGCCTAGTACTGTAGCACCTATTTTCGTTTCATTTAGATGTTTACCTACAATATTTTTTAGGTTATAAAAAAAATGTACCTATCAATTTGTATTCGTATCGTAGGTATGCAATTAAAAAAATCTTTGATCGCAGTTCCAAGTGTGTGTGTGAACAGTACGGAATCCGTTAATCTGCTGATTAACTAGTGAATCTGCAGATTAACTGGTCGAGTCAGTTAAAGTGCGGAATTTTTCTTAAAGTAGACGATTTCCGCACTTTAACTAGTTAATATGCAGATTAATGGATGCTACACCATTAAAGTGCGGAATGCAGTAAGTGAAATAGCCAAGGCTTCATGAAATGAGAATGCCCATTCCTGCCCCAAGGATTCTTACAAGTTACAGTTATGAAATATTTATGAAAAATATTTAATAAAATTACTAATACTAAGAACAAATTATAAATTCAAACAAAGCAGCGGATAAAATGTCAATATTTATCAGTTTTTATTAGCATTCTATGCCGTATCCGGGCGCCCAGTATTAGTCTTATCTATCAGTGCTGCCAACAATTTTTATTCTCAAAAATAGTTCTTAAAATGTTCAGATAATGCCGGGTCTATAGCGCATGTTTCGCCAACATTCAAAAACATTCAACATTCAACAAAAAAAAGTATGGGGATTAGGCAATACTTGTCGATAATATCGAAAATATCAATGGTGTTGCTTGGCTGGCTAATAATCATTGGTGGTGCATACGAATCAGTGGCGCGGTTTAAAAAAAAATTGTTTGTGTAACATGAAAAAGTCAATATAATCAGTAAAAAAGTACTTTATTGGTTCTGTAATCGAAAAAATAATAAAAATCGATATGCGATCAATTATTATTGATAATTCTGTTACATCGTTCGACTATCCTTTTTAAGAACAATATTGGCAACACTGACCGTACAAAAGGGCAAGAACCCAGTGCCGTTAAACCCAAAAAAACTTCCTTTTTCAGTCAGCTGTCAATTCGTTCGTTGTTTGCTTCGAGCAACAAAGGCTTCAGAAGCCCGTCTTACTCTAAGGTTTTTTGTTGTGTGTGTGCTGAGTGTCTTTTGTTTTGTTATTTTGAGTAAAGGTCGCTGTATACGGGACAGGAACTGGACGGGAACGGGACGGGGACGGGACGGGCACGGGGCGGGAAGAACATTGTTTCATACAAAATGTATAGGAGCATGCATACGTAGCGGAGGCACGACGTAGCGTGCACGGGACGGGAAAAACCCCGTCGGCGGCACGTCGCCGCCCCGTGCCCGTTCTGTTCCCGTCCCGTTCCCGTCACGTATGCATTGAAACTCCGTTCGCTACACTTGACTATGTGTAATGCAAAGCATTTTGTTTGGTGGATTTTGGATTCATTCTTAGGTATTATTGCTCATGCATTGTCACTGTGTAATGCAAAGCATTTTGGTGGATTTTTGATTCATTCTTTCTTAGGTATTATTGCTCATGCATTGTGGGGAAACGCACAGTTGGGTGCTGTTGTCACACAATGACCCTCATTTTTAGATAATATTTTAGTTACCTACTATAGATTAATAAAACTAAAATAATTATACATATTTTGTTTTATTTTGTTATAAATTATGCCCAAAATAACAAATGGGTACTCTGGTCAGTGGTTACCAATCAATCTATTGAAACCAACGAATAGTCATATGCGAATAGTTCGTTGATTGAAATCCCCTTTTTTAATTCAAAATATTGACTTTATAACCTAAAAATCTTAATAATATGTATCACTTTATTCAAGGTGTAGGTATCTATTATCTTAAGACACCCTTTAAATTGTAGCATTTTTTTAACTAGTTATGTAAAAAAAATGCTTTCCATACAAAAAACTTAAGAATAGAACAGGGTTATTGTAAAATAAAAAGCTTTCGTTATGGTATGTTTGTACCCTTATAACTTAAAATTCTGAGCTTTAGCTTAGTTCGTGTTTTATAATTTCAAGAGTACAAATAATAACCTATAAACTGACATATAATTCATTTGTGTAACTGAAAAAAATCTGGTGGGGCATGGCGCCATACAAATCTTGGCATTGTCATTTTAGTAAAAGACCTATATTGAAAGTTTATTTCACAAAAACTTAGTTTCTGGCGCTTCGCCGGCCGCTCCCGCGGCAAGCTCGCTCCGCTCGCTCGGCTCGCGCGTTTTTGGTCACAACACAATACTAACGGTGACGGTCAATGATCCTATTATTGTTGTAAATAACAAGTCTATTTGTACGGGTGATAAATATATATATATATATATATATATATATATATATATATATATATATATATATATATATATATATATATATATATTTATATATCATAGTATGTAAAAAGAACATCACATACTACCACCCTCTCACCCAAGGTCTCTTTCTTTACACCACATTTTACTTAGTATTTATTTTGTATTCCTGTGTTTGTCTTCAAAGGTTGTTGCTGGGACCCCCACCCATTGTTACGTCTAACACCCCGCCTCTCGGGTTAGGCATGCCGCCGAGGGCCATTCGCATGTGCCCACCTGGCACTCTCTGCCCTGCTATATCTACATTGCCCTGGCGGCACTTGTCGCTCTTTTTTACTGGGGCATAGTTTGTAAAGGGGGGCACCGCGACCTTGCCGCCCCTGGGGAGGGGACTGGCCCACTTCGGGCCCTACGCGCATTGATTAGGGGGCGGCGGGTCCCAGCAGCAACCTACTTTTTGTCAACATGTGTTTTATTTCTCTTCCATATATCCCAAATCTTCCATTCTTTCCTCTTCCTTTTTGTATCCTTCTATCCTTCTCTTTCTCTCTACCTCTTTTTCTTGCCCCGGTGCGGCATCGGAGGGCAACACGCATCACCATGGGATGAGCCCGATGCTGCCGCACCAATTTGTCCATTTTAATATCCGTAAATCCTTATATCACAAGGCTCTCCTATTAGCCATCCCACTTTGGTTGGGACCCATTTCCCTTAAACCAATAGTTGGAAAAAAAATCTTAATGACCCTTTAATATTTTTCCATGGCGGGGCTTCGCCCCCCGAGCCCCCCTTGTGGGGGGCTGCGCCCCCCTCCAGGCCCCCCCCTTTTGTATCAACATCATTTTATGTTATTAGTCATTTTTTTCAATAAAAGAACCTATTTCCGTACTTTAACTGATCCTTGGTCGTTAATCTGCAGATTAGCTAGGGAATCTGCAGATTACCTAGTTAAAGTACGAAATAAAACTTTCCGCACTTTAACGGTGACATATACACAGATTACACGGCCTAATGCGCTATAGTATAGATAGCGCATTCAGCCGGCTATACCACTGTACCATCAAGAACATATTGTTTACATACTGATAATAATTATTTTATAATCCGTGATTACGGGATAAAGCTTCGTGTGTGGTCATCGGCGCAACTTTTTCTCTATCAAAGATGCGTGTAAGATGGGACTTTATTAGGACGATATAGCACCTCATTACATATTGTTTTATCTATGAAACGATAAAGAACTCTATTCAGAGGCAATAAGATATAATTTTGTTAGTAAGTAAGTACCTTTTTAAGTTTGGCAGTCGTAGATAAGGCGTTAGGATGTTGTGCAACTATTAAATAGCGATAATTTATAACTATCTAGTACAGTGTTTTAGGATTAGCTATATGGAACATGACTTATTTATGTGGTTTTATAGCTCTACTTGCGTAAGTAAGTGCACAAGCTTTCGCAATCACTTTTTATTGTTGTCATAATTTTAATGAAACTTGACTCCATACACATAAGCAGAATAGGTAGGTAAATTAGACCGATTTAAAATTTTCCATAGAAAAAGAAATTTCCAAGGTAAGTGAATATATTTTTTTAAAATAAATACCTAGGACATTTCAAAAACTTGCTTATGCGTATGAAGTTTTATTAAAATTAGTTCATTCATTTCGATAAATAAATAAGGACTTGAATGTTTGTATGAAATGCCATGAGAAACGCAGAGAGCGTTTATGAGCCATAAATAGGACAAGTCAGGAAAACCTGTAAACTATAATGATTTCTACGCTTTCCGAGTTTCATCATTTTACTTTATTCGAGTAAGTAAACAAGTATTCAGTTTCATTCAGTCGCCGTAAAATACGAAAAGAGCACAGAATTCACCAGTGACCAGCAGGAGCTAAAACAGGAAAAGTACCTACCTAGGGCCGTTTGTTTGCATTTCCGCGCGTTAGTTTGTTTTTCTAATTTTATATGCGTGTAGGTAGACACCATGTTGTGTTGCGGTAAAAGAGTGCTTTCGGGAAAACGTTGCAATATCCGTTTTTCCCTTCAACAATTGTACCTAACTACCTACCGCTTTTATAAAGTTGTCTTTAAAACTAACTTAAGCTTTTGACGACATTCCTACTTATGTAAGAACAAAGTTTTTGAATTTGCTTCTTTTTTAGGGTTCCGTACCTCAAAAGGAAAAAAACGGAACCCTTATAGGATCACTTTGATGTCCGTCTGTCTGTCTGTCCGTCCGTCCGTCCGTCTGTCTGTCAAGACCCTTTATCTCGGAAACGCGTGGAGGTATCGAATTGAATTAACGTAAAAAAATGATACTGCCGTTTAGGGCGCAAAAAACGCATTTTCGATACTCTCAAAGGAATCAAAATTCATAGGGTACTTCCCGTTGACCTAGAACTATGAAATTTGGCAGGTAATAGCGTCTTATACTACACTTACAGGAATAAATCTGAAAACTGTATATTTGTAATTAAATCATAATAAAATATGGTCATTAAAATACGTAATTATTAATCATCTTGGTGAAACAACGGTATGCGCGGCATTGCGCGGTCATAGTTTAACTTCTAATTACTTTTGGATTAATCGCGCCACTAATTCTTTTAAAAATATCAATATTTATTATTATTAATTATTCAGATCCTTTCAAATATTGTTATAGTTAATTACTTTTAAAAATAAAATTAAAAAGTAATAAATTTGGCTCTAAATATTTTCGCAACATGGCGGTGTGTCACGCTGTATGACAGGGGGTCTTCTTCTTCTTATTTTTGTTTTGGCAATCTACTTTCTTCTTGGAAGTAATTTTTGCCAGTGTCAAGTGTTGAATAGTTCAGTGGTAGATTGTTTCAGTTTACATTAAAATGCGGGTGCATCGCATTCCAATGTTGCTTGGAGCATTTGGCACCAAGTATAATCAAGACAGTTTACTCGGTAAGGTCAGCCGAGGTAGCCACCAATACAATAAAAGTCTCGGCTTCACACAACCAAAGGGTCCTGTTGGAATACACCCATTTTCTCTAATAACATTGCGATAGATAAAACCATTTCACAGAACATTATACAGTGTACTATCGATATACAGCGCCATCTGTTGACAATCAACAGTACTTGTATTTTATACAGGTGCGGTGGGTTTGTAATTATTTTATTTTTTCTCAAAAATGCTTGGAAATTCGAACATTATTTTGTCAACCTTCTTCGTGCTAAAGCGGAGTTTACGGACAGACCTAAACCGCGCCGTCAATATTTGTATGAGAATCCATTACTAACGTGTTATAATGGATTTTCATACAAAATTGCCGGCGTCTGTCCAGCAATGTTTCTATTAAAACTCATTCCACACGTGTAATTCAGAAATGGAGCGAACTTTTCAATGAAATACAAATATCGGTATCAAATGTCGCCTTGATGTGCGAGCACATTCCAAATTTTTTTTTTTAATATTCGGTATACTGGTATCACGTGAAAAGCCTTGATGAGCACATTCCAAAAAATTGAAAAAAAAAATTAAAACGAAAAAATTTTGGAATATGCTCATCAAGGAGCATATTCCAAAAAACTAAAAAAAAATTAAAAAAGAAAGGTAATTTTTTTTTTGCAATATGGGTATCAAATGAAAGGCCTTGATGAGCACATTCCAAAAAAACTGAAAAAAAAACAAAAAAATATTTTTTTTTGCAATATGGGTATCAAATGAAAGGCCTTGATGAGCACTTTCCAAAAAACTGGAAAAAAAAAATGAAAAACTGGAAATAAATGAAAAAAACCGGATTTTTTTTCAATATGTGTATCAAATGAAAGGCCTTTATGTGCACATTCCACTTCCATTTTCTTTTTTCAATTACTGTAAGTAATTTAAAATAAAAAGCTTAAAACTTTTAAAACTAAAAAGTTAAAAGTTTAAAAGTACTACACAAGCCTTGGCCGCAACTAGGCATTGATGGACTAACGTATGTTCTTCAATGCCTGTCTTGAGTGCCGCTGCAGTAATGTACTATTCCATTTCAAACTTCGCCCGTGGTCAATTCTTTGTCGTAATCCCTGGAAGAGTTATTTTCTACGTGGCGACAAAGGATTTCAAATGGTTATCTATATATAGCAGTCTGCTGAACGGATTTTGATGGTATTTTTTTACAGTTTGGTAGCTTGGAGTCCAACTTATAAACTAAGCAATTTTTCACATAATTCCGGTAGGTAGAACCTGGGATAAAGCTTGAACTCTCCGTAGTACAGTTTTCATATAAAAAACTAATAACTACCAACCACTTTTTTTCAAAATAATATTTCCTTTGTACCGACACAACTTTTCTATAGCTTTGTTTTATGTATAGATGTAGGTCTGTACGGAACCCTCGGTGGGCGAGCCCGACTCGCACTTGTCCGGTTTTTTATAGAATAGGTATGCTTATTTTATTGAAATTACATTGTTAGGTCGGTCCTTAAGTTATAAATAAGTTAGAAAATATTGAAACTGTTACTAAGTAGGTGTACCTACTGTGTATAGTATAATTATTTCAATTTGTAATATTTGCACATTTTTTAAACGATAGCATGCGTGCGTGACAACTGTACAGCCGAAACATGATAAATAGCTAATTATACCAGTATTGTGATAGTTTGACTACAACACATACCTAACCTACAATGAAAAGCTGGACAATTCAAACAAAGGTCGAACGAGATTAGTCTTAAAGCGGTTTGTCTGTTTACCACAAAATAGAGAGACTACAGAAGTTTAGCTTGGTACTACGGGCGCTAGAGCATCGCACACACACAAAGACAGCTCTCGCCACTGCGTCACGTACTCGAACTGTTTTGAGAGTGGTATAAGATTGCAGTTCTACAGTGTGGGTGAGAGATCTCTATGTGTGCGTTGCTCGAGCGCGCAAGTGAAAGAAAGAAAGAAAGAAAGAAAAAACATTTATTTGAGACAAACAGTTAAAGAAATACAACAAAAACAATTAAATAGTTTTGCCCCAGATCTAAGTGCTAAGTGCTAAGCTCAACTACTGTACTCTCTCTATATTGTGCAACTGTACAACCGAAACATGATAAATAGCTAATTATACCAGTATTGTGATAGTTGTTAAAATGCAGTCATGCAACACATACCTAACCTACAATGAAAAGCTGGACAATTCAAACAAAGGTCGAGCGAGATTAGCTTTAAAGCGGTTTGTCTGTTTACTATGTAAGAACATAAGGTCCCTTTGTTAAAGTTAACGTCAAAGAAAGGAGAACCGGCACTCGCCATAGAAACAATGCTTAACTTGTATAATATTGAATTTGGTCTTAAAATAAAGCCAATAATATTTTCTACATTATTCAAGTTCTGTCTTACTTTTAGCGCATGTAGAAAAAAAGTTATTTAATAATAAATATTTTTTGATATGTAAACACTACACTACAGCACAGTACAGGTACGAGGCATGCATACATCTTGAAATTTTTTCGGTGGAGTGGGGATAAGTTCGCGCATGTGCTCTTGTGAGCGACCAATAGCGCGCGCCCCTCAATTCAATTCAATTCAATATTTATTTGCAAGTCACAAGTTGAAATAGGTGTTACAAGATTGGTAGATATACCTACTGTGTTACCGCACCACATCGTCCAGGGAGCTGTCTGAAAACCAGCTCTTGGCTGCGGTATTGAAATGAAAATGAAATTAAACTGTTATTTCCGTTTTTTTTTATCTACCTATATTCATGTTTTTTTTGAGGCAAATACTTGAATGTTTCTTTATCTTTAAAATTTTTTTGAACTTAAATACCAACAACTATCAGTAAAACACAAACAACCTCGCAGAAGTAGATTACTAACATCATAAACAACAACGTTTGTTCTACGACTTTTCCGAAAACAGACAAAAAGAATTGGCTTTGATAACTTTTTGAACATGACTGGAAATCTCAAAACCATTTCGAGGAATAAGCTTTCGGTACAGTGTCTACTAATTAAATTTAAAAATAAGTCTATATTTTTAAAGATATTTATAATATTCAGTAAAAAGCTTTAACCTTCAAATGACCTTCATATGACGTCATCACATACAGATCTCCCAGCCATAATAAAAAAAAGAAAAAAGTGCAAAGACAATTTTGACAATGAACTTGGCATTAGGGATGGTGGAAGGTGGAAGTGAAAAAATATCGATATAGGTAATACTTCTCAGAAAAAAATGGGATGAAATGGGACGATGACTAAGTAATGGATTCTAATTTTAAGGTATTGTAAAACATAAAAAATAGCAAAATAAACCCCTACGCGAAATTTTGGCTCGATTTGACGAATTTTACGATGATTTTTAAGACTCAAAGTTGGAAAAATCAAAATGCTCCAGTGACAAAATAGTGTCGACTATTAGAATCCATACGTAATTACCAAAAAAATGTTTTGGAAAAATTATTGTAAAAACATCTATCGATATATCAGAGTATTTAATATCGCCCGAAAAATATCGATACGTAATTTTTTCCACATCCCTACTATTAAATGTTTGTAAATAGAAATAAAGTATGCACATATTTTCACAATGTTTATTATGTTATCCTGCAAATTTATCAGTCCACAAGCAATCGTTACAATTTCATCCATGTAGCCTACATCCAAAATAGACACAATACATACAATACATTTCGCAATTTGGGTAGATTGGGCGTGTCAGTTTTTACAAAGTTTTTCAGCAGAGTTTCCACTGGTAAGCATTTTTATTATAATTTTACCACCTCAAAAATTATTGCGGCAAATTAAGAAGGTAGGCTAGAACCGTCACAACTGGATTAAATGAATAAAATAGAAGAAATATTAACTATAACTTATTTGTTTACAAACAACCATAAAGTCATTATGACAGTTAATGACACTTGGCCTTTCTTTTTCTATAAGTAGATGGCAAAGGTTTTCTTCTTAAACTTTCATGCCACTAATGACGTCATTCCGGTTGACCATATCCGCTCGACAAATATATTTATAAAAAAATAAATACGGGACCAAATGTTAAAATATTCAAATTAGTTTCTTAAATTGGCCTAATCTGTAGTAAAAAAATATAAAAAAAATACCTTTTATTTTTTAACCAAAGCCAATTCGACTCTCCTCGACATACTGAGCTTGGCACATTTTAGCATCACACGACGATACGCAATATGTATTTAGTCTTTTTAATTTTATTTTTTGCTATAATTTGTGTATCGTTGTGTGGTTCTAAATAAATGTATTTTCTTTCTTTCTTTCTTTCTTCCTTCCTTCCTTTCTTTTTTCTTTCTCTCTTTCTTTCTTTCTTCCTTACTTCTTTTCTTTCTTTCTTTCTTACTTTCTTTCTTACTTACTTTCTTTCTTACTTTCTTTCTTACTTTCTTTCATACTTTCATACTTTCTTTCTTACTTACTTTCTTTCTTTCATACAAATGTCCGAACTCCGAATAGCTGATCGCGCTTTGTATGAAAAGTAGAATTTTTTGGCTGTTTATGAAAAAGTCGTAGAACAAAATGTTGTTGTATGATGTTAGTAATCTACTCCTGCGAGGTTGTTGGTATTTCACAAATAACCCTCTAGAATAAATAGAGAATTGGTGCATTACCTGCCTATTTTACCATTTAGTTCCATTGTGAATATGATTTTTTTTTCTGGGCTTGTTATCAATTTCCATAATAAATTCTAGTTGCGTAATTATATGCGTGTGACGCGGCTTTTAAAGAAGTATAAAATGTAGAAAGGCTATAGCTATCAAATATCACATAATAAACGGTGCGTACGCGCAGCATTTTTTCCACAAGAGTCCGCAGTGACGTCGGCCATTAGTTGCACAATGCACAATAAAAAAACATCGGCGTAGAATCCGGTATTGGATACCGATCGATAATTCTCTATAATAATAGTTGCAGCTCTTCCATCCATTTTATTCTTATGAGTGTATACTCAACTTTAAAAGTGAAAGACTATATTTATAGACTTTAATGAATTTTCTTGTAAAGATAGATCGGATCTTGGAGTAGTCTACATGCTGCGCGACATCGTCCACGTGAAACGTTTTGAAAGTGAGAATTTTCGCGAAACATAAATAAAGCCTAAATAAAGCCTTTACAATGTTTCGCCAAGATTGTCCTCTCGAAACCGTTTGACGTGGACGATTTCGCGTAGAAAAGCTAAAGAAACCCTAAAACGGTAACGAAAAGTCGGCAAATAGAGGCAAGCACCAGCAAACACGGGCAAATATGCCGTATACATTTAATTATGTATTCTGTGACAGAACAAGAAAAAAGGTTTCTTGTTCTGTGGTCTACACATTTATTGTGCATGGCGATGTTTGCCGATGCTTGGCGAATATTTGTAGAGGCGGCATAAAAAGAAAACCCAAAAAGATAACGAAAAGTCCTTTTGAAATGTTTCACGTAGACGATGTCGCGCAGAAAAGTTTAAAAGAAAACCTAAATCGGTAACGATAAGGCTTTTTGATACAACAAAATACACCAGCCCCCTACCTAAATGGCCAACTTTCTATTCGTTTGAACGCTACGCTTACTCAAATATAAGCAATAGAGGATTAAATCACATGTCACAAACTTATGAAAATCACAGACTTCGATGTATTGTATGGAATTGTCAAGCTTACGGCACGTAATTTTATATTTTACTGCTTATTTTAAAGTTTTAATAGTGAGCGTAGCGTTCAAACGAATAGAAAAGTGGCCATTTGAGTAGGGGGGCAGAAAATCTATCGCCAGTTTCGACGTGGTTATCATATCAATGTGTTTCAATTAAAAAAATATTCACTTTAGTACTTAGATTATCTTACTTAAAACTTTTAACTTTTATGGAAATCTATAGGTAAATAAATTATTATAATTATTTTTTAATGGAAAAGCCAAAGTTTTCTTTCTGCACAATCGTGCACACCTGTACAAAATTGACAATTTCCCAACATTACCATATCATCACGGCAGAACATAAAACAGCCAAAGTACGTTACAAGTATTACAACATACAACACAAATATATTAGCATACGTATGTTGGTTTAGCTGGCATCGTTGACGCAAGCGCGCCCGGGAGAAGAGCATAGCTAATCTAAACTATTTAGTGAAATGTTTTATTAAGCAATAACTTGAATAGCTTGGACGAAGATACGAGTAACTTGGTCGTTCATTTGATATTTCTAAGTGGAAATCATAATATAGTTAAACGTAAACGTTTAATAGTTATTGAAACATTAATTTAATACTCATATAGATAAATGTGAAAGAGTTAATTTTCTCTATCAGAAGAAGATTAAGAAAGTAGCTAATTATCATCAAAATTTAAGTGAGACAGTTTTAAGTACCTTTCTAAATCTATTATAATTAAGTATTACGAAAGAAATAAAATTGAACTAAGGTTTACTATTATAAAACTCGAATTTGGTAGAAGGGGGTAGAATTGAGAAGTTTGTTGTACTGTTCGTACACCTACGTGTACTCTTGTGACACGTTAATGATAGGTAATCATTAGGGTGCTTGAGACCACGGCCACGGAAAGGGAACGAATCGTCAGGAAAAGCTTAACTAGTGGCTCCGTGAGCTGTAGACCTCGCGTTAAAATTAGCTCAAATTGCATGTATTTTAAAAACAAATAACACAGAATAGATACCTATGCAGTCCTAGGTTCTGTCCAAGGAAATTGCAAGTACTTCGTACAACAGTACTTACAATTTTCCTTGGTTCTGACACAAATTCATATCACAACCTTATTTATTTTCAAATCTCGAATATTGGCCATAAATGTTTTGATTGGTGAACTTTTGAGTCTTCTAAAAATAAAAAAACAAAATTTACTTTGCACCGCTAACAAAAAAGTTTTGTTACATTTTTGATCATTATAAAACCTAAAAGTAGTTTTAAAAAACTTGCTGAAATTCGTAAGTGGCTACCTACTTTAATACTTATTTGAAATCACAGCCAATGGAGAGGTAGAAAATGAAAGTTTTCTTATTTATCACGGCTCCGGATATTAGTCGATCAGAACCTTTTAGAATTCTCAACTTAAGTGCTTTAGCTAGTTTTCTTAGAATCGGAGCAATGTTTGTAATGTTGTTCAATATTTGCTCACAACAAACTACAAGAAAGTGCAGCCAACGCCGTTTCCATTCCATTTGCGGTTTCTAACACAAGAAAAAACACCATAATGACTTTATAATCGTTGTAAACCGCCTTCTTAGAAACCTTTATAAAGTTTACAACCGGTGTAACGCGGCGTAGTTTACTTTTGAGATTAACGACGGTTGTAGCTTTTAGTAAGCTAGTACACTTTGATATGTTTACAACAATAGTCGTTTCCGTTCTGTTGTAAAACACGTTAATAACAGGTAAATAACATAAATTTACAATTAAACCGAACATAGGTCGGTTGCTTTGCACAAGTGGGGTAGAAAGTTTCAATTTCCTAACTTTACGAAATTAAGTTGTAAAACTGCAGTACCCGTAGCACGAACAGCTATCAAAAAAATTAACGCGCGTAAAATCATTCGATAGTGCAATTTTGTATTGGAAATTAGTACAACGCCATCTACCGCCGAATAGCGAAATTAAAATTTCCATAGATAATTCTCTATCGAGTAATTTTACGCGCGTTTTTTTTTCTCGATAGCTGTTGTTCGTGCTAAGGGCACAGAATACAAAATGGTAAAGCTCTTGTAGCCCTATTATTATAATCTTTATGCAAACGTCTGTTTGGTACTTTTGGTAGGGCTTACTATATACAACGGGTAACAGAATTAATAGGGATCAAACTGAACAACTTTTACTATGGGCCCAACTCTCAAATCGCGAAAAAATACCAGCTGTTTCATACATTTTCATATTTTCGTTATTAATTTTTGTATGAAACACCAGTTTTTTTATCGCTATTTCAAAGTTGGTCCCTTAGTAAAAATTGTTCCCTATTTAGATCTACCATATTCTGGTTTAGCCATTAATTCTGTTAGAGTTGTATAAGCCCGCCTGAGCTAGTCTGAAATCGGAATTTTTATTCGAAGCTTTTTTAGGCCTTAAAAATACAGAAATTTTATTTCTGTACTTGGAAGAAGCCTTTGTTTTTTGCTTTCTTTACCGTGTCAATGCTTCCAATAAATACAAGTACCTATCTACCTACCTAGTGGCATATTTAAGTAGGTACTTGAATCGGAAAATACTATCGCGACTCCGTGCGCGGAATCAATAAGGCGGGCAGAATTATTGCTATGGCTGCGATACACGCAACATTCTTATTTTTTAAGTAAAACCCGATATACACGCACCTGGAATTAAACGGGAAAGGATAATAAAGACTTGTGTTTTAATAATAAAGACTTCTCTGACCAATTTAAACATTTCACGATGACTTTGGTAAAGAAATAAATGATTCCCTCAGTTACAATACAATCGTCACTGCGGCAGCGTTATTTGACAGGTGTCTGTCATATTCCCCTACGTCTAATTTTCAAAATCTATCTCAATCGCTTTCATTTGTAGATGGATGTGACACATTGCTGCATTTCTTTGGTAAATTTTTATTTGTGCAAAAAAGAAGCATCAATGTAGATTTTGCTGGTTAAACTCTTTGGAATCTATGGAATTTTTCCTGTGACTCAGTACCTAATGGATAAATGACATCTGTCAGAAATCCGACCAAACGATCGAAAATTTTATGTCTATGAAACGATCACACACTTCATAGTGAAGTTTTATTTTATTTTAATATGTTTTTTATTTTATTTCGTTTGGTTTGGGGCGACCGAACGAGAGACAGGCTTAATTGTACATAGTACCATGGGCTTAAACGGACGGTTCTATGCAATGTCCGAAAGTTCAAATAAAGAAAGACCGGTCAAGAGCCAGTTGGACTCGCGCCCCGAGGGTTTCTGTACCATCATAATAAATACACTGCAGAGTAGTCAGTAGAATAATAACATTATTATTGCAGTATTAGGTCAGCGTCATCTCTTGACCGATAGTGGAACTAATCTACTTAGGTCAGTGCCATCTGTTGACTGGTAGTGGAACTAATGAATTTTTTGTTTGTTTTTTAATTTCTAAAAAAGTGTGTTATATTGAGACATCGGTGTATTTTTCCTATAATCTTTACATTTACTACTATCACATATTCACATAGAATTATTTTAGATTTTTTTTTTGCAAACTTCGTAGATGTCTTACTACGGGTTTGACAGTAATGCTTTGAAATGGTTCTCTAGCTACCTTAGTGGTCGTTCACAGCGTGTTGTGATATGTAGTGAGACTGGGAACAAGAAAGTTTCAGAAACTACAACTTTATGTCGAGGTGTTCCACAAGGATCAATATTGGGCCCAATTCTTTTTAATTTGTACAGTGCGGACTTGATTACTTGCATAAAAAAATGTAATTATCATGTTTATGCAGATGATCTCCAGGTTTATTTATCTTTTAAGCCTCAAGATACGTCAACCGCCATATCTGAAATAAACGAAGACCTGAATCGTATAAATAGTTGGGCAAATAAAAACTGTCTAGTTCTAAATCCGCATAAATCTAAATTTATTTTATTGGGATCTCCCGCTCAGATTACAAAAATTAATACTTTCCAGCCCGTTGTCAAAATTGGAGATATAGATATTGAGCAAGTAATGGAAGCTCGAAGTCTGGGGATCCTCGTTGATAACGGGCTAAGGTTTCACAATCATGTTGTCCAGACTGTGAAAGCATGCTTCTACAGACTCAAGGTTTTGTACCAAGTACGCAATTATTTAGACGCTGACACACGAGTCAAGCTTTGTGAGGCTCTAATACTGTCAAAACTGAATTACGCGGACGTAGTCATTGGCGAACGTCTCTTTGGTTACACAAAAAAGCTTATACAGCGCGTCCAGAATGCCTGTGCCCGATTCTGTTTTTGCATTCCCCGTAGAGCTCACGTTACCCCATACTTAAATAAAGGTAATCTTATGAATATGGCATCAAGACGATCTTTTCATTTTGCGTGTCTATTGTTTGGCATTGTTAAAACACATAGCCCAGGTTACTTGTATAATAAACTTTCATTTTCCCATCGTAAGGTCCGAATCGCTTCACGTTTGTTATGTCCCACTCATTGCACAGCTGCATTTCGTGGCAGTTTTCGATACGCTGCCACGAAATGCTGGAATAATATACCTCCTCCATTAAGAAACTGCTGTAGTATTGCGGCTTTTAAACGTAACTTTAAAAAATATTTACTTGAATTACAAAAACGATAAATGTAGTTATAAGTAAAACAATCACTGTGCTAGTGTGGGATGTGTGTGTTCTGTTCTATTGTATATATTTGTCCCAGTGTGCGGTCGATGGCCCATCATTGAAATTGAAAAAGAGGATCATTTATTCAAATAAACTTAGCAATTGGGTGCTTTTGAATTGTCTATATTTTCCTACCACCTATTTGAGACTTTTTTTAGCAGTCAAGAAGATAAATCATCAATCAAGTTATACAATCTGTTAACCTTAACTTTTTATTGTAATCTATTCATGGCGTAGTAGTGCTCTCAAAAAAAAGATATAATAATATTTAGGCAATCACGGAAGATCAGCGTCGGAATGTCTGCGACACCCGACACATGCTGAGTAGGTTGCCTTTTTAGTGTCACCTGTATTTTATTTAAGCATGTGTTGTAACTTGTTTTGTGCACTAAATAAATCACGTTCTATTCTATTCTATTCTATAAGGGAGGCAACGGTATTTTTTTACATTTTTAATCATAAGTCAAAAACTATGCGGCCTAAAAAAAAGGAAAAAATGTTTAAAATAGTGTAAACAGCGCTCTTTCATATGATACCCCACATGCCCTAGTCGCTCCACTTCAAATTTTTAAGACCCCTTTTCAGACCCTGTTGTAAAAAAAGACTTTATTTTATTTCTTTCTTATTCAAAAAATAGTTGGGCAAACGTCATCTTAAACTATTCCAAATTTCAAGTTGATACCATTAGTAACTCTCGAGATATCCAGCTGTGACAGACAGACTGAGTCACACCATAAGGGTTTCTGTTTACTATTTTGGTACGGAACCCCAAAAAATCGCTGTCCTGTGGTTCTAAATATTAAAGCCTAGGTACTTTACAATTATACAGTGAAGAAGTTACAACCTTTACAACTTACAACGAATGCTCGGCTGTGTTAAAAACGATTTCTTTATTCTGTGTTTTCTAGAATTCCATTTTCATAGTTTTGATGGATAGGACAGTACCATACAGTACCTACATAGCTTACAAACGGTAGACAATTCACCTTTAGCTGCAATAAAATTGCTTCAGTGGTACAGTCTACTACTGTAGGTTGTACATAAAGGTACCTACCTACTTCCGTCTTCGTGGCTATTACTTTTACAACACAGTTTACTATGTTTTTATTTTTGTTGCACGGACAGTTAAGTAATTTCCTCCATTTAGGCTGATAGGTCTGTAAAATTTTAAGGTTTATTAGGGTTATGTTTGATGTGTGGTACGGTTCATAAGTTAATTCATTTTGATATGTATGACAATTAAAATGCATTTACATTAATTAATCTGATTTAGTAATACTGACATGGTTTACGATATTTTATACTTGCAAATAATGCGACATGGAGTTACATTTCGATTGCAAACAGGTCAAAAAATGCGTGTCAGTGTGTAAAAAGGTTAATCAAAGTTTTTTTTAAATTAACTGTTGAATATTGTTTCTCAATCAATTATCTTCTTCAGAAGGAAAGATTTACTTACTTATATTTGAAAAATCTCTGTGGAACTTAAGTAAAACCTGAAAAAAGTCAGAGTTGCCCAATACAATTGTCTCTACCAAGGAAAATTCGGCACCTAATTAGAAAAATATCCCATGGCCTGCAAATGAATTTACCATGACCTATAAAAGCAAAATTTTAGCATCTTTTGTTCACCAACTGTTGTAAAAGGAATTAAACAAGAATTGAGCAGGTAAAATCAGTATTTACTAGTGAAAATTTTGGTAACCATGTAAACAAAGTACAGGTATGAACAGCTGTCTACGATGACATAGAATCATAGAATTTAGATTAAACATTGTAACTAACCAGTATCACAACACACCCCCTTAATCTAAATTCACAACAGTAAATTATCGATATAGCTAGGCAAAAAGCTTATACATAAAACTAAATAATCTATTATAACTAAAACTCTTAAACAGCAGAAACAACAACAATGTTGGCAGGTGGTTATGTAACACCCATGCTATCTAAGCAGTAGTTATGCTTGATTCGGCCTAGGGGTTTGGTCAATATATCTGACGGCAATTTGTCAGTTGGTGAATAATGTAATTCAACAATTTTATCATTGACCTTTTCACGAATAAAATGAAACTTGACATCTATGTGTTTTGTCCTATTATGGTGGACGGGATTAGAAGCTAACGCAAGTGCACTTTGACTGTCAGAATATAAAACAACTTTTGGAAGCTCACCTGAAAGTTCAAAATATAGGCGTCTGAGGAAACAAGCTTCCTTGACAGCACTGGCAAGAGCCATATATTCAGCTTCAGCTGACGAAAGAGCCACGGTAGGTTGTTTACGTGCCTCCCACGTAACAGGGCCTTCCGCAATACTAAAGTAGTAACCCGTGTAAGATCTTCTATCTTCAGTACAGTTTGCCCAGTCGGCATCAGAGTAACCTCGAAGTATTCTATCAGTTTTCCTTCTGTAAGTGATACCTAAGTCTTTAGTTGCCATTAAATACTTTAAGCATTGTTTAGCACTTTTCCAATGACTTTGGTCGAATTTAGTATTGAACTGACTTAAGTAACTCACCGCAAAGGCAATATCCGGCCTGGTGGTTACAGCAAGAAACATAAGACAACCTATTAACTCTTGGTAAGGACAATCATACAGGAATTCATCCTTAGATTTTTCCAATCTCTTACTGAGCGGCACTGAGGCACTTTTAGCATCACTCATATTAAAACGTTTTGATATCTTCTCGATATAAGTCTTCTGATATATTTTTAAGGAATCATTTTCACACTTTACATTCATCCCTAAGCAAAATTCAATTGCTCCTAGATCCTTTATCGAAAAATATTTTTGAATGTCTTTTTTGAGATTGTCAAAACTGACAACGTCTTTGAACAGACAGACAATGTCATCAACATACACCGCAATTAAAAGAGTTTCATTGTCATTTATTCTTTTTCGAAAAATGCACGACTCCGAAGGAGTTTTTATAAAACCAATAGCTGATAAAGTTTGCTTCAGTTTAATGTTCCAAGACCTCGGGGCTTGTTTCAGGCCATAAAGAGAACGTTTTAATAGACAAACTTTGTCACGCATTGATTTATCAATAAATCCTTCTGGCTGTAACATGTAGACTTCTTCATCTAAGTCTCCATTGAGAAAGGCGGTATCTACGTCCAAATGGCGAATTGTATAGCCCTCTTGTACAGCGAATGCTAAGAGCGTTCGTAAAGAAGAGTTACGCACTACTGGTGAATAGGTTTCAAAATAATCTACACCATACACCTGCGTAAAGCCTTTAGCAACTAACCGGGCCTTATATTTTACAATATTTCCCACGGCATCTCTTTTAAGCTTGTACACCCATTTACACCGAATACAAGTTTTATTCTTTGGTTTATCGACTAATATCCACGTTCCTTTCTTTATCAACGCGTTATATTCATCTTGCATAGCCAAGATCCAATTACTTTTGTCCTCACTATTCAAAGCATCCGTGTAACATTTTGGCTCTTGATCTAAAAAATTAGATTCCAAAATATTATACGAAAAGAAATCAGGAGGTTTTCGATCCCGTTTTGGAAAACGATTAGACGTTTCTGTTGAGGAAACAATATTTTCGTTAGTACCGATAAGTGGTTCAGTCGAGGAAATAACATCTTCCTGACTGCGATCACGGGAAGTCGAGGGAATAACAATTTCCTGACTGCGGTCATCACTGTCTTCTGGTAAAAGAACTTCACTGCCTTCAATTATTTCGGCACCAGAAGATGACTGCATCAAAATATTATTAATATTATTTGAAGGTGAAGAACAACTTTCGGAGATTAAGGATTCGGACAAGGCGATTACACGCTGCGTGTCAACAGACTTAAGGTTGATAAATGTATTTTCAAAAAGTACAGCGTCCCTTTCCTTTATTAATTTTCTCGGGCATTGCGCATGTCTGAAGAAATAACTTCTTGGATTATCAGAATACCCAACAAAAATATACTCTGCAGCTTTCATATCTAACTTAGATCGCTGACATGTGAGTCCAGTGGTATCAGTGGGATTAAATTTCTAACAAACCGAGATGGATACGGTATATGGAAGTTTAAAATAAAAGCACTGTTAACCCATGAGAATCTGTGGGAATCCATTGCTGGCTATGCTCCCGAGGATAAAACCTTACAGCTCGTGCTGATAACGTGTTGTAAAAGGAATTCAACAAGAATTGAGCAGGTAAAATCAGTATTTACTAGTGAAAATTTTGGTAACCATGTAAACAAAGTACAGGTATGAACAGCTGTCTACGATGACATAGAATCATAGAATTTAGATTAAACATTGTAACTAACCAGTATCACAACACCAACCTACATACAATACAGGATAATTCGTAAAACACCAGCAACCTCGCAGGTTTCAAGCAAAACGACGGCTTCGGCTTCGGAAGCTGGCGCGTTGCTCTAAGCTCACAGGAGTAAATTACTAACATCTTATACAACAACTTGTTCTACGACTTTTCTGAAAACAGACAAAAAAACGACTTTTCATACAAAACTTGATCACCTATGGAAAGACGATTTTTTTGTCTGTTTTCGAAAAAGTCGTAGAACAAAGTTGTTATGATGTTAGTAATCTACTCCTGCGAGGTTGTTGGTGTTTTACAACACCTAGAACGATAGTTCTACAAAGCGCACTGTCAAAAGTAAGGCAACTAAATACAGCCAAAATGGCTCCGTTTTCAGATTTATATTATCCATTATTACCTAATCATACCGAATAAGTACAAAACAGTTTCAATTTTCCTACATTTAGGAGATTAGTTACTATATTATTGGATTTTAGTAACGATTAGGTAACGTATGAAGGATATAAATCTGAAAATTAAGCCATTTTTGCTTAGTTTGTTTGCCTCACTTTGCATACGAGGAACTCATAGTAAGACCCATAATCCAATCATGTGGTAGCAGAACTTTCTCAGATCTCAAAATTGCTTTATAATCAGAAATTGTAACAACAGAACGCCCGCTAATTTCACCATAAACACTAGTTCCAGGGCTCCAAATGACGAGCAAACACGGGGCAAAGGCAGTGCAATACAAATTATCGTCGATTTGATTGAATTAGCTATAGTGAAAGTTACAATGTGCCTTCTTGTGTAGCACAATTTTGTAGTTGAAAAATACTTAAGTTTGTAAAAACTCGGCGACAAGAAGAACGGGCGCAAGAAACTTAGAGTTTAGACAGAAAAATGTAACCTCCGGGCGGAATAATCTTACTTACTTACTTATTTGCGCCCGTTCTTCTTGTCACCGAGTTTTTACAAACATAAATATTTTTCAATTACAATTTGCATGACGTACCTACCTAAACATGAAAATGAAAACTAAAGTATAAAATATTCAAAAACCCATTTTTTGTCAGTTAAAAACTGGTAGGAAAATATACTTAGACAATTCAAAAGCACTAAATCTTTAAGTTTATTTAAATATATTTTGACTTCGACTTTAACTTTGAAAATCATGTGTTATTGATGTGTCACGAAGTTACCAAAAGAAGATGCAAAAGGCTGCGTGGGAAAAAAGTTTTAACTTTTTAAATTATTTAAATCTTAAACTAAGCAGAGCTCCATGTAATTTTATTGCAAAGAAAGAAGAAAGAAGCGAAAAGGAGGGTTATTTTAATAAGTATTTAGACAAAAGTAGCTCTAGAAAAATAATTGCTATTTTGTCTAGAAAAATAATTGGTGGGCATATTCCCGGCAATATTGGGAATATTACCAGCAATATTGGGAATATTCCTGACCCTAAGGCAATATTCCCGGCAAGTGCACATCTTTAACGACACTTGCGGGGTCGTTAATTAGCGTAATTATGTATAACAAATTTCTACAACAATTGTATTTTATAAACTTAAAAATTAAATATGAAAATAACTGAAGTGTAGCATTTAGATTGAATCAGTTACCCAGTTAGATATTTTTTCTAAAATCTTAACTCATAAATCAAACTATATATGGTATTTTACCTGTCTGCATGTTGTCTGCGTGATAGGTACCATTTTCAATGAATGTTGTTTGTGTTCGTATACTTACATTAAAATAGACAAAGGTCTATAATTTTTTTTATAAGTCTCTATTTTATTTCATTTTTCGTATGATCGAGAAGTAAATAGTAGTAAAACCATTTCACAGAAAACCAATGTTGCAAAATGTTGAAATGGAAAGACAAGAGTAAATTAAAGTACTTACGGTATGTGTATATGTAGCTATTTCACTTGCTGGCGTTTACAAAATTCATATTTTACCTATTTTCATAGATGAAAAACCTGTTGTTTAAAAAATACAGGCCAGCCCTAAGTTGGTATGGTAGGTGTTTCCAGTCACGACTGTTTTGTTTTTATGGTTCGTGATTTTGTATTTTACTTTTTAACCCTCTCCTAAAATAGATCCTAGCTTGAATATCATTGGATACTAGCTTTAAAAAAGTGCAAGAACCATTTAGTTTTTTTGTGAATTAATTAATGCTAAAAAGAGATAATCTACTTACCACTATTTCACAAAATTGACCTCTCTACTGCTTGAAATGACTTGTTAAACCAACTAATTAACAAAGTACTTTCAATCAAACCGCGCTATAATAGCATCCTCAGTGGTGAGGTTTCCGGGTGCAGTGCGCATCCACCTTCGGCCTTATCGTCACTTAACATCAGGTGAGGTGAAGGCCAATCACACATGTACTCACGCACACACACACACACTCATAAACACACACACACACACACGCACACACACACACACACACACACACACACACACACACACACACACACACACACACACACACAAGCACATTTCAAAGTTTTAGGTTAATATTTTTGTTAGCAAATTTTTTAAATTTTATTTCTTTAAAAACACGAATTATTTTTACGAACGATTATTTTCCTGGTTCAGGTTTTTACACTTAAAAGGGGGAATCAACCATACCCTGTATTACCCTCTTGTTTTTATGAAATGAATATTTTTTAATTTTTCATTTCCAAGCGCTCATGGCGGAACTTGACAGACTGATCGTCTCGTTCCGGTCAGGTGTCGGATGGGTGACCGTTAAGTGGCATTACAACTGAGCGCTTCCGTGCTTCGGAGGGCACGTTAAACCGTCGGTCCCGGCTGTTGTCATCTGATAACAGTCGTTAAGCCAAGTTAGAGGCCTTACAGGCGGCTTGATAAACTCTAACACCAGGTGGCCACTATTCCTCATTCGATAAGAAGAATTTTTCATTTTCATAAATGTAGTATAGGTATCTACTGCTTTTGAATTTAGGTACTTTATTGTTTATAGAAACTTTTTGTGTATGAAAGGAATACAAGATTATTATTATGTTCAATTGTCCAATTGTCCATCGTCACAGCCATATAATGGAGTAGTAAAGATAAGGGTCAACGAATTTATTAAATAAAGATATTTCATTAAAAATCCATCACATACATGCGGGCGAATCGCTCTCTTCGAAACGGTGAAACAAATTGATATTACAAATTGTTACAGCTAGAATTGAGATCAATTAGAAAAGGGTTCAAAATTGAATTTATTCAATTGTTTTTTAACTTGTTCATTGCAGTGCCTATTGGTATTTAGAGTTTTATGATCTAGTTCAGATAATATTCGGGATTTGCATGTAATTTAATAAATATTGGATAATATCCCAATTGATCATCAAGATCGCCAAACACTTTACCATAAATAAAAAAGTCTTATCACACTTAGCAAACAAGGGAGTTTTTATGAAATGAAACAAAAGTTGCAAAATTCTATTCATTTATTATCGACTCGTACATCAGCTAACATCCAAACACGCCCTCTAATAATAAACTTAAAGCTATTATTTACAAAATTAAATGAACATAAAAAATACTACACACTACCAACTAAATGCGAAGGAATGTCATAATGGCTTCTAGGAGCCAAATTAAAATAATTATTTGTATGGGTGAATCCAACTCTAATAAATAAATGAATTACTTTATGAACAATACTCCTTCAAATCTAATAAAGTTATAATCTTCAAATTAAAATAACAAAATATTTTTTTCGCTGTTCATCTGTCTTCGTTAATTTTTCTTTGTCAATAGGATCGAATTACAGAAAGAGGTTATGGACAATATATTTTTTCAATATTTTCAACCCCTTCAAAATATTTGGATCACCCCTTATTGTTGTTTAAGATGTTACAAAAAAAACATCTAATTAAATTATTGCTACCTACATTAGTTATTTGTGTCTAAAAGGTGGGCAATAGTTTAACCTACCTCTTATTCTTTCTTAATAATTTCTCTTATTCTTATCCAAATAAAATTATTTAAACTTACGACTAGACAGGTACCGTACAGCAAATACTGTCAGTTTTAACATTTATGCAACGAATAACTTTATTCGTTAAACTATTTGTCGTTAATAAATAAATAAAGGAGTCCAATTCGTTAAAATGCTATTGGAGGACAAACTACCAACTTGTACGAATTTCAGTAACATTTAGCTAAGTGAAGTTCGTCAAATTCAATCCTTTTAGCATTAAAACATAATGTAACATGTAAGTAGTGCATTTCAAAGTCATATTAAGCTTTGTCTTCAGACTTGTATCATTTTGGCGTATCAGAAGTAATATGCAACGCATGCCCAACCAAACTAGCGATGTATGGTAAAGATACGGTGATCAGTCCCCCTACTCAAATGGCCAACTTTCTATTCGTTTGAACGCTACGCTTACTATTATAACTTTAAAATAAGCAGTAAAATATAAAATTACGTGCTGTAAGCTTGACAATTCCATACAATACATTGAAGTCTGTGATTTACATAAGTTTGCAACATGTGATTTAATCATCTATTGCTCATATTTAAGCTTTACAAGTAAGCGTAGCGTTCAAACAAATAGAAAGTTGGCCATTTGAGTAGGGGGGCTGATATGCCTAAATGGACTAGTCTGGATAAAACTTTATAGTAGTAAACTGTATACGTAATACAATAATAACAACTATAAAAAGTTTAAAACACATTTTTTTATACACAACTGTCCATTAAAACACAATGGCATATTAAATTAGAAAAATATTTGCATATAACCAAATAAACTTTGAAGTTTCCTGTATTAAATATTAAATATGGTTTAATTACTGCTATGGAATCGCTGAATATTTCATTTTTTTAGAAAATAAAATGGAATACGCATTTAGTTATCACAATTACTTTAAACTTGTTAAGGTAAAATGATAATACGGTTTTTAATTGAAGTTATAATCCTGAAAATGTCATGATAAATATTTTTCTTTATGTTTTTCAGTAATTACTTAATTTGACAATATTGTATTCTGCAATGATGGTAACAAAAGTTAAAAAATCACTGGTACATAAGTTTCTAAGTTTTTCTCGTACAGTTGACAGTTTATCTCAAAAAGTAGAACTTTTCATTTAGTTATTTAGTAAAAAAATTTTTTTCCTAAAATTCAATATTTTTTATATCAAATGGAAAACTGTTGACTTTATAGAGAAATAACTTTTTAAATCGTGTTAAAAATAAATAAAATAAATATCTACTCGTATTTGCTATTATCGGTTCATAATATAAGATGTATTTCGTTCCTTGCTAACTGAGATATTAATAATTCGATTAAAATGCTAAATTTTTATAATAATACTTTGATAACTTTAGGCCGCACATATTAACTTATGATGAATTTGCCTTTGCAGCTTTCCGTAATTTCTTACTACTTGCGTATAAAGCTGTATGTTACTTACATACGTTGTACCTAAGCAACTTACAATCTAAGTGTAAAGGCAACCTAATATTAAAATTCTTCGAATGCAAAATTTTATTAGAATTGCAACAAAAATCGATGAAATGTTAATCATTAGCATTTTAATCGAATTGTAAGTGTGTATTTATAACAGCGCATTGCCCAAGTACCTACGTAAAAAATGGCTTTCGATATTGTCTAAAATATTAACTGTTAAATAAACTAAGTATCATATTAAACTATTATTTTTCTATTATCACGGATTTCTTAATGAGGTTAAATTGAAAAAATAATCCTCAGGATTTATTCAATTAATAATACTTACTTGAATTAACCATGTACGATCGGCAACTCATGTGCTTTTACCACTTTGCAGAAAAATTCGTGTGCGCGCGTATCGCCCCATAAATTCGTGTGCGCGCGTATCGCCCCTGCACGAACTATTTGTTAGTGAGGGCGCGGCATGCAAGCAATTTTCCAAGTGGTATAGCTAAGTGTTGTCGTAGATAGTACTTAAGGCGGTTGTATGACCGAAAGTGGCGCCCTCAGAAGTTTTTATTTAATAACTTATTAATAGATAAAGATTTTAATAATGTTTATCGTGGAGATTTTAGGGCCCATGGTCTAGTATTTTTAGAAGGTATCACTACATGCCCTCGTAGTCATTCGTAGAAGTAGATAGCAAATGTGTCAAAAACGGCCACTTTTAGCAGTTTTTCTATCTACTTCTAGCAGTGACTACTAGGGAATGTAACGATACCGTCTAAAAATACTAGACTGTGGGCTTTAAAATCTCCACGATAAACATTATTAAATTTGTATATTAGAATTATAATATTAAATAAAACTCACCGCGGCGCCACTTTCGCTCAGGGTACCACCTTAACTATTATTGCTGTTTTTGTTTACTATAATTATATTTTTAAGAATTTTACACACATTATCTACTAAAGACAATATCATTCAATTTTGATAAAATAATGTAACGTTGCACTGTATTTTCATACTATGGCATTTTTTATTATATACATTATACATACACAGTATCGAAATATTTGCAGATAATTTGTAGCCAAACACATTTGATAAAAAAACAATTTAAAACTTCATTATTACAAAACATCAAATTCTCTGTCATATACTTTTTTCTTTCGTCTTAATTTAAAACAATTTTCTCAGATTCTAACCCCCCCCTATCTATTAGACGAGTAAGTAATGACTTGAGTAAAACTTGCAATTTTCAAATGCTTCTAATATTTTATTTGCATGCAATTTTTAATATGAAATGCATTTTTAGTGCAGTTTAGGTGCATTTATGATAAATATTAGAAGCATTTGAAAATTACAAGTTTTACTCAAGTCATTGCTTATTCGTTTATAGATACGGGGCTATCTACTTAGAGCCAGAAACACTAATAAAACACTAATGTAGCAACACTACACTATTATTTATTAGGTACACTACAAGTGCTAATAAAATAGTTTCGATTCAACCAACCTCTTTTCACGTCACTACTTAAAACCCTAAAGCTGCGTCTACGCGAAAATTAAAAACAAACTGTCACAGTTCGAATTTCGAATGTCCCCACAGTTGGCAGTCTTGAACCACAGAGTAATAACTTCTGGTGCTTAAACCAAGTAAGCTCAAGGCTTACACCGCTTGTGGCTAGGGGACGACCACGTGTGGCTCGCTGGACAGCAACCGCCGAACTGACTGGTGGTTGTTGCCATCACTGCTAGATATATCGCTGGTGCTGACTACAGCTGGCTGCGAGAAGTTCTTGCACAGGACCAGTACCTTGAAAGAAGAATGTTGATATGAAACAGATGTGATAAATAAATCATAGTGCTTTTGGGCTTTATCTAACCGTGTCGTGGCCGCCAGAGAACCTACCTGTCACACACCGCTTGGCCACGACGACCTCACCCCAAACGCTTGTCTTGCGGCTCGGTAACCACTGCGCGCTGTCTTGATGTACCGGCTTCTCAGCTCGTCGCGACCACGCAGTGGTTGCCGATCCGCAAAATCACAGTATCATAAACCAAGACTCAGGAGGCGCGAGCGGTGAGATCGTGGCCGAGCGATAAAGGGGTGTGTCGTAAAAACGACCAATGAAGAGGTAATATCTAACACAACAGCGACTCTGCAGTGTTTTTCGATGAAAAAGGATAAACACAGTGATCTCCAATCCTCCTTCAAATGCCTGGAGATTAGGAGCAACACCTTCTCATTGGAGAGGCATTTTAAGGCCCGTTTTTATATATACAGCTCTCAACGTTGAGAGCTATCCTAAGATCATACCTGAGATGCTGTTCCTATAAGAAGAGCATCTGAATGAAGCGGTTTAAATACGGGCATAAAATCCAAGCTCGGCAAGCTCCAAAAACACAATTTTGTTTGCAGATTATTCCACCCATAATGTCTTGTAAGTTTAAAAAAATTCTAATTAGCAGAATGGTTAACTTGGTTGGTTATGATTGGAATCTCCAGAATATAATAAGTATGTTGAACATAATTATTTTCCTTATTATTATGTTGAGTTAAGAAAGTTCGTTATTTTATTTGCTATAAAACCAATTCGCAGATGAGAATAACCGATAAGAAACTCAGAAATGAAAATTTACTGCTTGTTTTATTTGAGATATTATGATGGAGATTAATTCGAGTTTAAAATTTTATTTTCTTAAAGAAGTCGTTTCAAAATAACTATCGTTAAGTAACCTAGCTAATGAACCTGTTATGGAAAAAACTGAGTAAATATTTGGTGTTTCTAGTTTACAAATACTCTTGAGCCAGTAAACACACACTTTCAATGAGAAAGATCTATTGACTTTTGTTAGTAAATCTTTCGCTCCTTTTTGGTATATGATGCCTAATACTAACTTGTCTTAACTGAGATACGATTATCTCAGATTGGTACTGTTGCATTAGTTTAAAGTTGACTACTTTATATCAGAGGAGTTTCATGTTTTTAGTAGGTTAGGCACAAGTTCTGTACCAGTCATGTACTACTGGCTCTGTTATATCATAAAAGATCAGCTTTAATTACAGTATTCAGAACAGTGGCAGCTTCCATAATTCCCCCCACTAGCACATCCCACCAGTGGTGCGGTAGGTGAACCAGGTGAGCACGCACACTGCCGCGTAGATCAGACACAACGTCTGTACAAGAAGGCATTATAGTCTAGTTATACGCTATGAGCAGATGTACTTACAGTATACAATAAAGTAGCAGCCCCCATAGTCCCCCCCACTAGCACAACCCGCCAATAGTTTCGGTTGTCGGTGACCCTGGTGAGCGTGCACACAGCCGCGTAGATCAGACACCACCTCTGTACTAGAAGGAACCATTGTCTAGTTATACGCTATGATCAAGATGTACTTACGATATATAATACAGTGGCTGCCCCCATAGTGCCCCCCACTAGCACATCCCACCAGTGGTGCCGGTGGTCGGTGACCCTGGTGAGCGCGCAAACCGCCGCGTAGATCAGACACAATGTCTGAACCAGTGGTACTACAAGCACCGCTCGGTTGTGCCAGCTGAACGCCCGCCTTTGGAGGTACCACTAGAACAAAGAGATCACATTACGACTTTTTGATCGAAGCGTCTTCGTCAGATTGGGCAAAAATACTTCGTATGTCTGTTCGGCTGTCAGTCTGTCCATTTCTTCTCCTCTACAGGTCGCATTTTTCAATTCTCGTGAAATTTTGTAAGCAGGTTCTATAATTACATGAATTTTGATCGAGTCGTTAATTTTTTTATTTGTATGGAAAACTGAAAATTGACAACCCTAGACGAAAATAGACTATTGTTTTTGATATTCAGTTCAGTACTGGACAAAAGCAAAACATTACCACTAGGTACTTGTCGATAAAGTTGTGATTATCAGGGTTTACTATAATTTTCCAGGGTCACTCATGGGACCCTATCTACCATACTTGGCTTTATAATCCTACTACCAAACATCCTGTAGAAATCAATGTTGATAACTACTACAATGTATAACAACTAACGTTGAGGATAGGGCACGAGCAATTAAACCACTTTTTCCCGGTCTTGAAGTTGTATTGTCAACTGTACTATTTACATTTGTATTATAAAGATGTTACTGAAATTTAGCACTTGGAAGGTAGATCAAAGAGAAATCCAAAGAGGCTGTAACGTTGCTGGTCGGTGACAACTACAATGATACTCACAGCCAGGAAGAGACCGCAGTAGATGGCTAGAGACGCGTGCGCAGATGGGAAACTCCTCGTGGAATCAATCATCAGGTACCTGGAGAACCTCGTGGATGTGCATTTGTAGTCGGTCACGAATTCTGATCTGAAGGAGATAGTATACCATTAATATTGTTATTTTATTACTTCCAAATGTAAATACCAAAAACTCCAAAGGCGTCTGCCCACTACA
This sequence comes from Agriphila geniculea, assembly GCA_943789525.1. Taxonomy (NCBI): domain Eukaryota; kingdom Metazoa; phylum Arthropoda; class Insecta; order Lepidoptera; family Crambidae; genus Agriphila; species Agriphila geniculea. The sequence continues at coordinate 21,298,563 of OX038869.1, read as the reverse complement.
CTGTATCATACCAAGACCGTGTTATGAAATTAACGTATCAGGCCAGGCACGGAAAGCAACACGACACGATACACTAGCCCATTATAACGGATTGACGAGACGACTCTGTATGCATCATGGATGCGATGTAACATAAGGGATGCATACGTAGAACGGCATAGAATCCCACGGTTATTCCGATCTGTCATCCCAAAGAATCCATGAGGAGAATTCATCTGAGGTGAATTCAGGGAAACCTATGTCCGAGAATTCTCCCTATGCTAGCTGCTCTCCCTAGCTTAGGGTAAACTTTCGGATATACGTTTCCTAGAATTCACCTCAGGGTGGATTCTTTGGGGTAATATCATCATATCAGCCGCACGACACCCACTGCTGGGTACAGGCCTCTCCCAAGGATCTCCACGACGATCAGTCCTGCGCTGTCCGCATCCAGTGGCTTCCCGCGACCTTTACCAGATCATCGGCCCACCTTGTCGGGGCCTACCCACGGAGCGTAGCCGAATCGTTCCCGGGGGTTCTTAGCACTCCCTTTGGGGTAACAGATCGGAGTAACCGGAATTCCATACGGATGCACACAGAACGCCGTCAACCCGTTTCAGTGGGCATAGCGTATCGTGTAGCTTTTTCGTTCATGGCACAGTCATGGTATGTAGAAGTCTTTAAACATCTAAGTGAATAAAAGTTTTTCTTGATTCTTTGAATCATGTATGCGTTCACTGCTATTAGTGAATAACTCTCATTCACGAGAGAACAGAATCATCATGTTTATCACACATTTGTAAATAATGTTGGTAACAAAGGATGTTGTTAATAATTCAATAACGTTACAATTCTATGTTTAAAAAAAAGGATTACGTACATAGGATTCAAAGAAGACCCTAATGAGGTGTCCATTATGTGAAGCGATATTTTAATGTAACAAGAAGCATGCCATAATGTTTACATTGTGCAAATACAGCCTTTCTTTCAGATGCTAATATTGGCTTTGGGATAAGTAGCGGACGGTACTACAATATATTTTTGTAATGTTTTGACGCATTTGCACAAATAATTTTAATGGTTTTTAATGTCAAACGGGTTTCTTTCTACAGTTAAAAATAAAAATGAGACGAACTTGTGCAAAAGAAAGGCAAAGGTTTGTGTCGTATCAATGTTACAATCTACACTGAAGTCATTTATTTTTTGCGCTCGGAACTGCTAGTACAGTATTAACTTTACAGGGTGTCCCAAAACTTTTCCAAGCGAAGGCAAAGTACTTAGGTATCACCTTAATATCAAAGGTAGAAAATTTTACTGAAAGAAGACTTTTTGGTCTGAGACTCCCTGTACAATGGGGAATGTCCGAAAAAAATCAAATTGGCTGAATATTTTTTTATAGGTAGGAATAAGCTCTCTTAGTAATAGAAAAAAAAACAGAATTTTCTGTTGCGTGAAAAAATAAAAAATAAAATATTAAAATCTCTTCGTCTTCACAAATATAGGAAAGTAACAGCAGAATGGAGATTATACCTTTGCCATCACCTGCCACAACCACAACCAAACCACAACATGGTATTAAAAAAAATTTCAACACAAAATGTCAAAACTTTTTGTTTTTAATTCTTGTTGTCATAGACCATAGTGGCAGGTCTTGGCAAAGGTATAATTTCCATTCTGCTATTACTTTCCTACATTTGTGAAGTCGAAGAGACTTTATTTTTTTTAAAATTTTTCACGCAAACGAAAATTCTGAATTTTTTTTCTATTACTAACGGAGCTTATTCCTATCTATAAAAAATATTCAGCCAATTTGTTTTTTTTAGACATTCCCCATTGTACATGTCTATGTGTGCACGTAAAACCGCGATTTGTTCTGAGCGAAACTTCTGTCTTCTTTATAGTTGTACTATTAAGTTCTACGCCATGGAAACTTTTTTTACACTTTTTTACAATATAATAGGCGATCAAGTAAAACTATATCTAATCTAAACCAGGGACATCAAAAGCGTATAGAAGTTTCTGACATAAAGGGAAATGACTTCAGAAACTTCTTTGTTTAGTTCGCTAAGTTTTCTCTTTTTCATATTTTCAGTCAACTCACCCATAGCAAATCTGAGTCAAAGCTGGACAAGTCCAGCTCGCATAGGTCGAAGAATGTGGGTCTCGGGGACCCAATGACGCATTTGACAACCTCAAGGACAGTAAGGTTGACGACGGCTCCGTAAATGGAGTCTCTAGAGATTAGCAACTCACCCATTGCAAGTCTGAGCTCTGTCCGGCTCGCATAGGTCAAAGAATGTGAGTTTTGGGGACCCGATGACGCATTTGACCACCTCAAGGACAGTAAGGTTGACAACTGCTCCGTAGATGTAGTCTCTGTAAATTAGCAACTCCCCCATTGCAACTCTGAGCACTGTCCGGCTCGCATAGGACGAAGAATGTGAGTCGAAGAATGTGGGTCTCAGAGACCCTATGACGTATTTGACGACCTCAAGGACAGTAAGGTTGACGACGGCTCCGTAGATGTAGTCTCTATAGATTAGCAACTCACGCATTGCAAGTCTGAGCCCTGTCCGGCTCGCATAGGTCGAAAATGTGGGTCTCAGAGACTAAATGACGCATTTGACGATCTCAAGGACAGTAAGGTTAACGACAGCTCCGTAGTTGTAGTCTCTATAGATTAGCAACTCACTCATTGCAAGTATGAGTCTTGTCCGGTTCACATAGGTTGAAGAACGTGGGTCTTGGAGACCCGATGACGCATTTGACGACCTCAAGGACAGTAAGGTGGACGTCGGCTCCGTAGATGTAGTCTCTACAGATTAGCAACTCACCCATTGCAAGTCTGAGCCTTGTCCGGCTCGCATAGGTCGAAGAATGTGGGTCTCGGAGACCCGATGACACATTTGACCACCTCAAGGACAGTAAGGTTCACGACGGCTCCGTAGATGTAATCTCTATAGATGAGACCAGACGCCTTCGCGCTGACGAGCATCTTGCTCTGCTTCATGTTGTACTCGTCATCTCGATGGTGGATTGCTTCTACTGCCCACATCTGGAATGAGAAGGTGGTTGGTATTTTGTCTTTTGTTAAAAGAGTGAATGGGAAATGAGAACTGAGTTTGAGCTGCGTTTAATTTACATTTTTGTTGCCTTCTCTTTTAGCAGTAACTGAAAATCAGTTCTGTAGCAGTCGAGGGCTGCAGTTTGGCAGTGTCGTTGTCGTTGACAACGTGCCGCCCGTGTATTGGCAACGTGCCGACTAAATAAGAGCCCTTAGCAGTGACTAACATTCAGTTCAGTCGGTTCTGTAGCTGTTGCTTATTAGTTGCTTTACGCGATATAACATGCTGATTAGAATCTGAAACTATAGGTATACGAATGAGTTAGAATGTAAGTGGAAAACTGATAGTATAAGTGCAATTGTAATTAATGTTACTTACAGCTTTCAAAGAGATAATTTTCATTGATAACCCTTATCGTTATTATTACTTAGATTAAGGATTGAACTTTTGACACCATATATAATCCAACAACGTCTCCAAAAAGATAAACTTACAATAACGAATGGCACTAAAATAGTGATAGCAGCAACGAGTGAGATGGAGAACGTGTCTCCGGTGTGTGGGAAGGAGAGGGCAGGGTCGTTGCATGTGAACCCGCTGCGGCGGCTCGGCAGCGCCCCCACCTCCAGGAGAATGCATACTGCAGCCACTGTGGACAAGGAAACAGCAATGTTACTCGTAAATAAACAAAACATAATGTAGAATTGTGTTAGTCAAGCGTTTGACTACTATCACGCTTGATGCTGCGCGATGATGCGACTTATGATGAAACGCGCTTGCCTAGAGGTAACTTTTTCACTCGCGACTTGTACCTAGATCCCCAGATTGTAAATAACAGTAAACGCTCTCAGGCAAGGAGTTCCACTCTCTAGCGCTACGGATGACAAAATTCGAAGCAAAACCCTTAAGTATTGGAATATCCACCGAAAAACGGTGGCGCTGATTCGTATGTCTGGTTGTCCGATGGAAGAAGGGAGATGGCGGAATCAGGTTGTACAATTTCGCTGCACACTTTCCGGAATTTAGTTTTTGTTGATCATTTGTAACGTAACGTTAACTTTATTGTTATAATTCCATATTTTAATGATGAGCTTAGGGTTAGGAGTTAGACATATCAAGAACAAGGAACAATCCCAAAACCCATCGAACAAGCTATGAAAACTGCTTGTTTGGTGCTAAACCTAACTAACTTTACTCTAAATACCTTTGTTGTAAACGAATACGTTTGACTGACTGCACTGCAGCATCAACTCCTCGCTTAAAAGTTTGGGGAGGAAAGTTTCGGAAAAGGCGACTACCCACGCTCTAGACAAGACGCTCCATAGGTAAAGGTGGACTCATGAACTATGCACGTAGTACAAGACCAATATTAGTTATTCTGTGACCAATCATCATGGAAATCTTTGGGGGAGACCTTTGTCCGTCTGTGGGCGTCACAAAGACTTTTCACAAGGTAAACTTTTCATGTTAGTTGCATAACAAGCACTTTATGTAAATTTGTGCAAACGACGATAAATTATTTAATATAGTTCTTTCTTATGTAGGCTAATCGTTAAAAACATTAAAATTGGTAAGTGAAGAGCCATCATTAAGGACCATCAAATATACATCAACTTTGTCTAGGGATACAGGTGTTATATTCATACAAACGAGGTAACTTTGAAGCCTTAGTTTTCTGCCAGGGATGTACCGTGCTGTAATCTGATGGCCATCCAGGGACTGAATGGAGTAGATTCAGATCGCAATACACACCCAACTGACCTGATCAGCATTCTAAAAGATTAATGGGTCAGAGTTCTCAGTTTTAGGATTTCCATACATTTTCATGCTATTTTCGCGGTTTTTTTTAAACATGTCCATTACGTTTTTAGAATGTTGGTCAGATCAGTTGGGTGTGTATAGCGATCTGAATCTCCTCCATTCAGTCCCTGGATAGCCGTCATCAGATCACAGCACAGTACATCCCTGGCAGGAAACCAAGGCTTCAAAGTTACCTCGTTTGTATGAAAATAACACCTGGTATCCCTAGACAAAGTTGATGTGTGTATTTTATCAATACATGATATAGTGGCATGATAAAAATAATAGGATTTTAAAATATTGTTTTATGGAAGAAATCAATGTGAAACTATAAAATAAAAAGAAATGGTAGCTCAGTCATGATTTATTTATTGTAGTTAGACACCTTAGATTTATCTTTATGATCTATAATAAAACAAAACGTTATCCATTGATTTAGTACAACGCTTTTGTGTTATTTTATTATCTCACGATTTATTGAATACCTATAACTTGTTAAATTGTGTTTTTTTTAATAGAAAGGTACTTTGAGTTATTTTGTGTTATGAAACAAATATTAAATCTTCTTTGCCGTAGGTGAATAATAAATAAAATAATCTTTTTTATTTTATTTATTAATAATCGAACTACAATGGCCCATACTTTAATTAGAGCTAAAAACTAAATATAAAATATAGCTATTGTTATTAGTAAATAAAAAAATTGTTCCTATGGTTAGTAAAAATCAATTCAACACTTTTTTTTTGTGTCCCTCGGAAGCGTCTGTACACCACGCCTTGCAGCCAGGAGTTCTCCTTCAAGAAACATATTTCGTATTGTACATTTCGCGTATGTACATTTTGCGTATTGTACAATTTGTGTATTGTACATTTAGCGAGTGTGTATACAATTTGCGTATCAATTTGCGAATTGTACATTATGCTACGAAAGGAAAATGTCCAGCCTTGTAGACGGAAAATTTTTAGGAGTTACCATATTATTTAATCTGTTTGTAACACGAGCTTATTATTGTAAAATGCTTACGAAATGAACCTTATCCGCTTTTTAATTTTACAGTCATCATCAAGACTCCCCCAAGTTTTTCCACGACAATAGACTTTATCTAGTCTAGTAATTTATTAAGGAAATACTAATAAAATGTTGTCACACTTTTTCAACCTTTTTTTGGCATAAAAACTTAGTGTAGATACACTGTTGCAAAATATTCTGTATATATTACGTAGTATATATAATATCTGTATAAATAATATTAAGTAGAGATCTACTTGATATTATTTTGCCACAGAATAGGTACTACCTACTCTATTGCTAGCTTTCACATAGGTGCCATTATACCTAACTCCATTAGTTGCGCAGGCTTATAAGAAGCTAATACAATTATTTATATTGACACTGAGTACTGCGGTTAAATATTGTATAACCTATTCCAATTTAATGCTCCTGTTATTACGTAAAAAAGTACAGTCAACACAAACGCAACATAATGTTTAAAAATTTATTAATAATATCATGTTTCTAATATTTTTTTTGCAAAACGTCAATACATTTACGAACTTTGACTGCAGTTTCATTTGTAATAATTGATTCTCTTCAAATTACTTTTGAAATTTCCAAATTAATTATAATTTATAAGTCTAGGCGAGACTTTGTTATTATAATGCTACTGCTCCACCTGGTAACGTCCAACTACACTTTAGCTAAGGCGTTATGTAAATTTAGTACTGTCGTTTGTAAATTAACGTGTTAAAGTCTTGGCCAGATCTGCGTAACGCCTAGATTTAAGACGCAGCAGATGGAGCCGTAGCATAACGAAAAGAACCAGCAACAAAATCGTCAAGGGCTCTTTTTTCTCCCTGTCTTATTTCGAACAGAATTGGCAAATTGAAAAAACCAAGAAGTCACACTTCCGTATAAACAAGGCTAACTTTTATTTATTCTGTGGTTGATAGTAAGTACTACTTGCACACGAGTAGACTCTGATCTCTGGTTTATCTAAATTGCGTTAAGATTGTAATAATGTTCTTAACATCTTGATCTCAGTTTAGTTGTGCCCGGAAATCATAACAACATTCATTCTTCCTGTAGATGGGAGCCGTGGGAGTTTTACTTGTTATATAGTACAAAATATACTGGATCGATTGTTGATAAAAAAGTCAGATCAACGCAGTAATCTCATGGTTAAGATTAATGCAACTTTCGTTATTTAGTATTCTTAAAATTATGTTTTAATCCATAAAGGATCATTCACACAACGCTAAGTTTTCAATACAAGTTTAAGTAACCGGAAAGTCAAAACTTGTAATGAAAACTTGACTTAACGTTGACGTGACGTGACCGAGCTGTGGTTATTAATGGTAAATGCGTACATGTTCACTATGAACTTAGATGCATATAAAAATCGGTGGTTTCAAATGTTTAACTACCTAGCTCATTCCATCCACCATCTTCAACTTCAGAAACAAAAGCAAAGTTAAGGGTCCATGATAGGAAAACATGGTTTGCGCGGGCCATATTTTTATATGGAAAACGTAAAGTTGTAGCCACAAAAAAACATTAGATTATTTATATGTCAAGATAGAGTGCTGCCGCTTTTTACGTACAAATAAAACGAGCCAACTTTTTTGGCTGGTGTGCGTTATAGCTACGTAGCTACACTCGCGCCGCGTCATTCTACTCAACCACGTGTGCGTGCATAATGATACCAGGTGTTGAAAGGTTTCCTAAAAATGTGGGGAAATTTAGCAAGGACTATCGAGTCTATTTACAATCTACGAAAAATACTACGTAAATCGTGTCTTACCTATCCTATGGTCTTTGTAAGAAATATAATTGATACTAACATACCTAGCTATCCTTATTATAAGGATACCTATGTAGTAAATAGACTACGTTATCGGAGGTACATTTTGAGAGCAGATGTTCTTAGAGATGGGGTAAATTTTTGCTGTTATTTTGGTTTATCGATAAATTAACTCTACTCGACTATAATCAAACATAATGTCAAAAAAAAATTTTTTTTATTTTACGAATAAACAGATTAAACTTCATAGTTATTACACAGACACAGTACACTCATCTAACATTACTCAGAAGTTAAAGTTTAAATCACACAAATCGGTCTATTACTTTGAAGTTACAGCTTTTACTATAGGTGCTCCCGACGAAAGCTAATTACATCACCATTGCAAATGTTAACCGGGTAAGTCCATAATATGTAGCGCAAAAGAATCTACCAAGATCTATTAGACAAGATCTCTAAGACTTCAACGCTGTAGCTTTTATCGTTTACTAGTTTTTAGGTAGTATCGAAATCTCAGTCGAAGTGACAGCCAACCCGAAATCAAAGACATTCATGGAAATTTATGTAAAAAAAAGAATAACAGAAATGCTCTCCTTAAAAATAATATTTAAACACAAAAAGTTTAAATCAACATAAAATAGTTACTTATACTATATAATATGTAAACTAATGAAATCTTTTCAACCTGGTGTAATTAAAATATTCAAAACTTGCACGTGGTACAGGTTTGTTTAAAATAAAAGGTTTTAAACATTTATAAAAATTGACAGACAGAGATGTTATTGACCTAAAACACTAGAAATTTAAAACGTTAATATTTTCTTGAAAATATTCCCGATATATCGATATTTTTTCCCGGTATCGAAATTATTATTGATATTTTTGAAAATATCTATATATCGATATTTTTTTCACTTTCGACATCCCTAAATCTAGTAGGTAATAAGCAGTATAACGTAGTAATATTACGTGAAATCAAACGTAGTATACCTACTACTTGTTAAAAACTTTGTTGTTAGATCAATTTGTTATAGTACCCTATAAGAAATTGATCTAACAACAATTTTTTTTCCACAACGTTTTTGTTTTTGAATCTCAGAGTACACCTGGTACAAGGCTGAGGCTTTGTTGAGGCCTTTTACCAGGCCTTTTAAGTTGACTAGGGACTTTTAAGTGAGTAAGCTGACAACACAATAAAAATTTGTACTAGAAATTATTTTATTTATAAAACATGAATTGGTATGAAATTGAGGCATTTACCGATGGTAGGTGACTTTATTTATTGTTTTATATCGTCCTTGATAGTTCCTGCACACTTTTACTGCACAAGTCCTCATTTTTAACAGTAAAATTTTCTCACGCTGCACGTACGTAAACAATGATGGCACAATTGACACTGACAGCGCATCACCCAACAGTTGGGTGACCATTTTTTTGACGCGTTCGTACTTCGACTGTCCATAAATAATCTAACGGCCGGTTTCAATATTCTATCTACAGACGATCGGAGATAGCTATCTGAGATCATCAGTAAACATCTATCTATCTGTTACCGGCGTTTCAATAACAAAATGCAGTCGAGTCTATCTCAGATTAGGGATAGTTTAAAGTCATAACCTCTAGTAGCGGCTCTATGGACCAATCATCAGCGAGTCCCTGCGAAATGTTCCGTTCCGGCATTTCATAGAAATATTTTATTTTCTTAGCATTTATTTCCATTGTTATTAGATTGATAAAATGGCGGAAAATAAGTAATTATTAATAATTTTGTTGTTCTCTTGTTTAACATCGTATTTTTTTTAAATAATTTCAATATTTTATTGTAAATCTTTCAATAAATAAAATATAAATGTGGTAAACGAAACGCTTTGTCTTGATGACAGCTGACATGACGGCTGGCTGACGCATGTACTGTGTGCATTCCAACAGACTAATCGCTGAGTCATTGGTCTCGAAATAGATAAAATAGAGTAAATTTTAACCATGGAGAGTATAGGTGCCAGCACATAACTTGGCAAGACAAAGATGAGACAAAAGAAGCGCAGCAGCTACAAATATTAAACTCGGCGCATCTTTTGTCTCATCTTTGTCTTGCCAAGTTATGTGCCGGTATTTTTAATCAAATTGAACATTAATGCATCCCCTAAACCCAAACGATCTAAACTGCATGTCAATCATTTACATTGCATCGGCACGTCACATTTTGATGTCTAGGAGGTGAATCTACGTTGTTTCTTCCTGCGTCATTGTCGTTACTCGAAAATCTTTAAAAATCCAATGCATCACAAGGAATAAATCAAAAATATGCCATCATTTATATTAGAGTACAATAATAAATTGTATTAAATTGCATATTTTGAATTAATTTATTGCGATGCATTAGATTTTTGAAAATTTACGTAACGACAATGATGCAGTAAGAAACAACGTAGATTCACGAACGTTGCTTGACAAGCACCACAGAATTGATAAAATCAAAAGTAGGCCACGCTCCCAAATGGTAGTGCTGGTGTAATGGAATGTAAATGATTGACAATTTATAAATGCTTCATCGTCTAGGGCAGGCGGGTTCCCAACTTTTTACCCTATGCGCCCCACCTAACTTTATGCTAAAATACATATCCCCCCCCCCCCCCTACAAATTATAATCGGAGTCCAAATCTGAATCACATAACCAGCCTCATTTATTTCAACAACACTGTAATTTAATTTATCAATTTTCTAAAAACTAATACAAAACGGACGGTAACGTATTATCCCCAAAACTTGAGAGATAGGCGGAATCCAAAACGATAGATAGGTAGGCTATCGTCAGTAAGCTGACAAAGCATTATTGAAACGTCAAATTTGGTTTTTCTATGGAGTTGCTTATCTGTGGTTACAGATAGACCCTCCCAAAGATAGATCAAAATTTTGGATAGTAAATTCTATCTATCTTTGATTATTGAAACACAAAATTTGACGGATAGCTACCAGGGGTAGAAATTTTAACAGACAGTAAGGGATAGATAGGTTATTGAAACCGGCCGTAAGACGACAAGCTAAAGAGATTATCTAGTAGCTACAAGTATTAAATTGCGTATAAACCTCACAGCAGATGATTGTAAAAAATTAATTAATAAACAGAATTATCATCAAAAGCGCTTGTCGCGGGTCATATTTTTGGCGTAAATAATAGCGGAAACGTATTGAATTCTACATCAAAATACACTTTAATGTACTGTGCAGTTGCTCTAATAACTTTTTTCTAGGAAATAATTATGCTCAAGATAATGATGAAACAACGAAAAACACCGAAAAAGTGCAGAAGTAAGGTTATCTTTCTTTACACGTAAAGAAAAAGACAGAGACAAATGTTTTCGCATAAGTGAGCCTTAAAACACTATGCATAATAACGCTCTACAATTAGAATATTTCTTAACTCATTATTAATTACAAAATAAGTATTTATAAGTATAATTAGTATAAATACTTATCTCCATACTGTCTCATTTTTTAAGTAAGTAGTACCTAGTATTCTGTGTTACAAGCAAAGCACTTCAAAAAATTCTGAAAATTCCTAGACCAGTGGAACAGCTGTCAACACTGAGTTATCTAAAAGCTCATGTTTTAGTCCGAATCAGCGTATAACAGTGAACTAAGGGTTTAATCCGCTAGAAAGCTCTTAAGACATTCCCACTAGATAAGAGGCTGATTCCCTCTACAACCAACTTGAAAAATCTCAAGTGATTTTGAACTCTTTGTGTTTCGACTTTTAGTTGAAAGTCGAAGTGGTCTGTTGAAGTGGTCTGTTGAGTAAGTTGGCCTACCATTGATTGTACTTATCTGGTTGAAGGTTAACGGTATTTAAAACACAGTTTTATTTTCATTTAACAAGGACATAATTTTTTTAACACCTTCACTGTTCAGTTTTTTTTAGATAAGTTAAATCTTAATGGGGTATTTACATGGTCAAAGGTTAAGTCGATCAGCGCTTTTAATCAACAATCGCTTGTAAAATCTAATCGCAAATCTAATTTCAATGAGATGGTGATTTGATTTTACAAGCGATTGTTGATAAAAAACGCATTAAACTAAAGTCGCCAGCCAAGTTGCCTGCCAAGTCGACTCGTGTACCCCGTAATGGAAAATTAAGGATAGTTTTGATGTAATTGCAGGAATATGTTTTTGACGTTACCATTCTTAATTTATATTTAGCATTCTTTAACAATGAATAAAATAAAATACTAGAGCTATCTGTTTATAAATTCAAGGCTATGAAAGTAGAGAAGAATGGGCGATAAGTCACTGTTATCGCACATCTTCACGTGGACAATGACTGCAGTCTGCGCGGGCGCAGGCGCTGCGCAATGCACTTGTGGAAGTAATGAGAGAATGCCACCACAGTACATGTGTGAACAGTATAGAGAGAATAAAATATAGTCTTCATTTGTTTTGATAGATAATAGACACAGCCTAAAGAGTATTTAATTTTACTCTTTAGGCTGTGATATAGACGTATGGTATTCTTATTATCCTTTCCTTACTAATATTTTAAATGCGAAAGTCCGTTTGTTTGTTTGTTTGTTACGACTTCACGTCTTGACTACTGAACCGATCACCGTGAAATTTTACATACATGTTGTCAAGGGTACAGAAAAGGACATAGGGCATGTTTATTCTTATGCATAGGGTACCTTTCATTCAGAAAAGGAATTGTTCCCGAAGAAGAACAAAAAACTTTCCACGCAGACGAAGTCGCGGGTGGCCGTTAGTTTAATAATAAAATTGTAAGTGCTATTAGGAGGACTTAAGTACTAAAGTTAAATGATTGATGAAACGTTGTAAGTATGCTAATTGGGAGGACTTAAGAATACTAAAGTTAATTGATGAAATGACTATTTAGCATACTTACTTACTACGAAATGGAAGTACGTCCAGATTTCAGCTTTGGAAGTGACGACATTGTGCGTCTATATGGAAAAATAGTCAATAAGGAAACATCCATTTGTCATGCTTCCAAATATATCCATTTGGAACTACCTACAACAAATTTGATGTTACGTCAATAGCTAGCTTTGTAATTTGTTTTTGGTTTGAAAACGAGTCTCAAAATTTATATTTAGATTATTCTTTACAATAGAAAACACAAATTGGATTTGAATACTGACAATGCTCATTAACTATGGTATTATAATGGCTAAATTTCATCGTAGTCACTTAAAGTTTCCGGTGGTTTGGCGATTAAATCTATGTTCGAAGATGTTATTAAGATTTATTGCTTCGGATGGCAGTGCGCAGATAATAATCATACATTTTAAGATGCGGGGAGATTAGGGAATGTATTGGGCGTGTCGGTAATTTGTTTTAATATACTGTAGGTATTCCTAGAACCAACAACTATCAAGAAAACGCACGTAAAAGTATTCGATACTGAACTAATTGCCTATGAGAGCTATTAACGGCAATTTTTTGATTTTGAATACGGCAATCCTAAATTAGCCATGAACAACACTGGGCCTAGGTATACTGTGGATTCCTTGTGTTTGGTAGGGAATTTGGTTATCAAAAGTGTGGTAAAGTGAAATATTTCATTTCGCTTTCCAGTGGTAGATGGCTTTAACTTTCCCTATGCAAAATTACTCTCGTTATTTTTTTAGATAGCTATTCGTGCTACGGGTACTTTCTAATGACCCTTTTTTAACAATAATAATAAAATCGTTTCATTCATTTCGAAAAATAAGGAATTGAAATGTTTGTAGTAATCCATAATCATGACGGATCCTAAACAAATCGTTTAATTTACTGGTTACTTAGTAGCCTTGTTGGAAAACTTAAACATTTTCAACTAATTGGTAAACAGGAGGGATATTCTTGAAAAATAGTATGTGTTTGAACATTAAACACATAGTTATTGTTCGAGAATATTCTTCAGCTGTTCTAGTTTAGTGTTTTGTGAGAACCTATTGTCCTAGTTCCAACTGTAACCAGATAAATGTAACATCATACAACCACATAATACAAAATAATACAACGCATTTGACGCCTTTGGCTGCGCTTGCGACCGCAAACGGACAGGTACCGCCACAATAACACTGATTTAATTCAATTATAGAGTTGGAAATGTTGGAATGAGGTTATGTTACGTTATATAGGGTGTTACAAAACAACCCGCAGTGTCGATTATGGTAGACAGGGAGTCAGGGACCATCAAACTGTACAACTTTCAACTGAACAACAAATCACGAAAAAAAATCTGCTGTTTCATACAATAATTAATAACGAAAATAACAAAATGTATGAAACTGCTGATCTTGTTTTTGGCGATTTCAGAGTCCCCTTATTAAAAGTTGTTCGGTTTGATGGTTCTTGCCATTATTAGGGTGGTAGGAAAATATAGACGATTCAAAAGTACTTAATAATTAAGTTTATTTGAATAAAGCTTATTTGACTTTGACTTTGGCTTTATAAGGCTATTAATTTCCAAACATCCTGTATACTAACTGCGATATTGATCTGTCGCCTGGAAAATTGACCCATGGGGGCACTTACACAGATCGATTTTCCGGTCGACTTGAGGGCGACTTTAGTCAACTAGGGCGCTTGTCGCAAACCTTATTTCAATGAGGTCGCGATTTGATTTTACAACCGATTGTCGATAAAAAGCCCTAATCGACTAAAGTAGCTTAGATCAACCTGTGTAAATGCCCCCACACCATCGGTCGATTTCTAGGCGACAGTTACTTATGAATATCGCGGTTAGATTCATGTTTTTAGGGTTCCGTACCCAAAGGGTTAAAACACTATTTATTACTAAAGCCCGCCGGTAACGATCAATTGCGATTGTCAATGTTTCCGTCAATTCCATTGTTGGAGTAATTGACAATCGCTTCAATTGCACGCGTAAACGATCAATTTTTCCGTCAATGGGCGTCAATTGCGGAAAAATTGACAATCGCAATTGATCGTTACCGGTGGGCTTAAAGCCCGCCGGTAACGATCAATTGCGATTGTCAATTTTTCCGTCAATGCCATTGTTGGAGCAATTGACAATCGCTTCAATTGCACGCGTAAACGATCAATTTTTCCGTCAATGGGCGTCAATTGCGGAAAAATTGTCAATCGCAATTGATCGTTACCGGTGGGCTTAAGACTCTACTGTTCGTCTGTCTGTCACTAGGCTGTTTCTCAGGAACCGTGATAACTAGACAGTTGAAATTTTCACAGATAGTGTATTTCTATTGCCGCTATAACAACAAATACTAAAAACAGAATAAAATAAATATTTAAGGGGGGCTCCCATTCAACAAACGTGATTTTTTTGCCGATTTTGGTACGGAACCCTTCGTGCGCGAGTCCGACTCGCACTTGACCGGTTTTTTATATGCACATAGCATGTTCAATGGAGCGCTATAAGTGTTTAATAATACTCGTAGTTCAGAACTAATAATAATAGAGGCGATAATATAACCGACCACTTTCATAACGAAATGTCTTTCATTCAAAACCGTATTTATTTACATTAGTGTTAAAGGCAATAAGTAGTCAAACAATTCGATGTGACACATTGGCAATTAGACCTTTACACATCGAAATAAGGGTCATTTTGACTTAAATGTTACAATAGATTAGTTGGTGTATGCAGCTTCCATAATTAGTTAACTGTTGAGAACATAGTTTAAACTTTAAACAAACGTGTTCACGGTAGCTGTTGATATTAGCTTTGGTATGTATTTTGATATCACTCGTTTAATATTCCTACTAATATATGTGCTAATATTATTTTTAATGGTGGATCTGTTCTGGATAAGTACTTAGTGGGCAATGTTTTATAATTAATGTTGTTTTCGGAAATGCAGCTTAACTTCAAAATTTTCCGAACAAAAATATTATTGGTTTGTCACAGACAGAATTTAAACAAAAAAACTGCATGGATTTGAACTTTCAGAATAATCACTAATTCAGAAACGGAAGTAGGTAGCTGTGTTTATTTGTCGACTGAAACGCATAAATCGATAGAGTTAGATTGTACCATGGAAAAGGAAAACATCAACGGGAGAAGAATTCCTCGCAGACGAAGTCGCCGGCAAAAGCAATGTTTATATACTTAACTAGCGGCCGCCCGCGGTTTCACCCGCGTGGTTCCCGTTCCCGTAAGAATATCGGGATCAAAAGTATTCTATGTTTTAATCCAGGCTATCTACTATCTGTGTGCCAAATTTCAACCAAAACCGTTCAGTAGTTTTTGCGTGATTGAGGAACAAACATCCAAACATCCAAACCCACAAACTTTCACATTTATAATATTAGTAGGATAGTAGGATTAAAATTTTGTTTTATGAGTTTTATCATGAAAACACGACGCGATATGGAAATGAAGATAAGGTATTTCCCATGGTTTTTTGCTTTTAAATATTTTAATTGACGTAAAACCTGAAATACCTTAATTAATTTATCTGATTAGGTTGTTTTTAGTTTTATATAAGTAAGCTGATTTTTGACATAACAATACAATATATACAGTACAATACAGTAGCTTTTACAGCCTATTTTACACATGGACATTACTTACATCAACAAAAAAGAAATCATACAATTGTATGACAAATACTTTCTTCACAATGTCCGTGTGTTATTTTAAGCGGATAAATTTTAATAATTAATTAGGTAATTAACATAAGAGAAAATTCACAGCAGAATTATTAAACATCGTGAATTTGGGAAATAAATAAGAAAGGGCGCGTTATTCAATAGGGCCTGTTCAACAGATTTTGGTAAGCTATATCTTCTGATTTGATTAAATTACTTAATAAGTAATTAAACGTAATGGGGTATTTACACGGAGCAACTTGGCAGAGAACTTAGCAGTTATTTAGAATAGATAGATAAATCTAATCGCAAACCAAATTTCAATGAGGTGGCGATTCGATTTTACAAGCGATTGTCAAAAAAGCGCTTGACTAAAGTTGCCTGCCAATTGCCAAATCAACTCGTGTGAATACCGCCTAGCAGATTTTTCAGAAATTATTTGGAAATTAGTGAACGAGCCCCTAATATCGTTTCGAGCGATGCCAGTGTAGCGCTTTCGATTCGATTCGTATAATTTCGTGTAACGAACGTCTAATAGTTTGTTTGGAAACTTTGAGCCGTGGTGATTCTGTCAATTCACATCCATTGTTATGGGCCAGTGAGCGGGATTCAGCTGAACTCGGAATTACCACTAGATTTGGTTTAAAATACTCAATGTCAGAAAAATCCCGCCTCTTCGGAAATAAGTTTAGACTTGGCTGCCTGCTAGCTCGCGTTTTATTCACATTAAATATAAAACCGATCAAGAGCGAGTCGGACTCGCGCACCGAGGGTTCCGTACCATCATATTTGCACCATTAAACCACACTGCTGAGTAGAATATTAAAATTAGTATTGCAGTTTTAGGTCAGCGCCATCTCTTGACCGATAGTGGAACTAATGTTAACTTTTTTTAGAAATTTGATAATTTCTAATGAAGTGTGTATTGAGACATCATTTTATTTTTCCTGTAATCTTTATATAAACTGCTATCACATAGAATTATTTCAGATTTTTTTTACATTTTTCATCATAAGTCGAAAACTATACAGTCTAGAAAAAAAAATGATTAAAAATGTGCAAACGGCGCTCTTTCATATGATACCCCACATGCCCTAGTAGCCCCACTTCAAATTTTTAAGACCCCTTTTCAGGCCCTGTTGTAAAAAACATATTTATTTTTTTATTTATTCCTTATTTGCAAAATAGTTGGGCAAATGTCATCTTAAATTACTCCAAATTTCAAGTTGATACCATTAGTAGTTCTCGAGATATCCAGCTGTGACAGACAGAGTCACACCATAAGGGTTCCTTTTTTACCATTTTGGTACGGAACCCTAAAAACATTCACATGTTGATTTATCTATTGAAAGTACATTTAATGAGCTGACAATCAATAATTGTTTGATTTAATAAACATAAAAGTAAAGCATAATTAAACTCACTTGCGTCACTATAAAAGGGAAATAAAAGGTGTCAATTCAGGAAAATGCCGGTAAATTCGCTTTCGAAACGTAGGAGAAAACTCACGTCAACAGCACAATTACAACTGTAAAAAAAAAATTCAACTGTCTAGCAATCGCGGTTCATGAGATACAGCCTGGTGACAGACAGACGGCGAGTGGAGTCTTAGTAATAGTGTCCCATTTTTAACCTTTGGGTATGGAACCCTAAAAAATTGCATAATATTTCAGTGTGCATCCTTGCAAGGCCAATACTGTGACGTAATTTGTATTGTATGTCCTCATTTGTTATTAAAGATGTCCCGTGTGCATAACCCTGGAATAGGCGCTTGAACCTGTGACCCAAACCTAAGCATTTAACACCCATAATTCAAGGAATTTTAATCACAAAGTCCTTTTAGTAGAGTCTAATCTACAATGTGAATAATTATTAAATTGCATTTTGTAGAAGTTAAATAACTTTATACAGCAATTGTAAATTAGTCTCGGTGAATTATTATTTATAATGCCGTAAACGTAATCATTATTACTTAAAGAATTTAAATTACAAAGAATAATAATGATATGGCATATTAGGATGTTAATGTCGCAATCACTTAAATTGCTACTTAGACCCATAAAGTTAATGGGTACGTATCAGAATGTCTAAAGTTAGAATGTCTAAACTTAAAATGGCAAAGTTCAAAATGTCAAAAATTTGAATGTCTAACGATTAAAATGTAAAACGTTCAAAATGTCAAAAACGAAAATGTCAAACGGTCAGATAGTCCTAAGTTAAAATGTCTAAGTTCAAATGATCAAAACTTAAAATGTCTAATATTCAAATTACCAATTCATAATAAATTCCAATTACATTTTTTCATACAAAACTGTAAATCGCAATAATTTTTGTTTGGTTTGGTATTTTGGATTTTTTATTTAGTTAAATATTACTAGATAAATAATGCCTTTCTTTATCCAATTAATAACATCACAAAAAAGTTAATTATGGTTAAATTGCGAACCATTTTGGTGTTATGTTAATACTTTGTATGGGAAGCTCACGGTTCGCCGGAGTAACGGATACTAGCGCGGTTTTCTTGCGGTTTTATTAAAAGTAGTTTGATAATTAGTTAGTATTTGGTTCGATTTTGGATTTTCTTGACGTTTCAGCATAGCCATAGTCTAGGGGGACTTTGAAAGTTGTTGTGTTCTGGCAGTGGTGAGGATTAAATATGTTCCAATCGCAAATCATTTTGGTATTACCTACTACAGGTAATTATGTATTACGTTTGTATGGAAAGCTCACTGTTTGCCGGAGTCTTTTTTCATGGAGGAGATCGCTTATTCTCCTGCTTTAATGTTTGGTGATAAGTGTAGCAGTCTACCAAAATTGAAGTTGAGAAAGTGTGATTTAAATAAGTTAAGAAATAGTAACAACTTGATTACGACAACGTCAGCGCGTGCACAACACGGGCGCGGTGCATTGGTCGAGCGGCGTGCGCTCCGCGTCTCGTGGTGGCTTAGTCTTGACTGGTGATCTCGGCGAGTGCATCCAATTGATATATTGCAATGAATCAAAGAAATGCACACAAAAATCTGGATGACAATAGGCGCACGTTGAGGTGGGTACGCACTAAGGTTCGCGAACCTGCAGCAAAAAAAAATATCCTGTGCTGAAAATAGTTTGCCATAGTGTGTACGTATGCGAACTTGATTCGCACAGGTACATACTATAGCAAAAGTGAAAATAAAAGGGAACAAAATTTTCTATCACCTAAGTTTAGATGTGTCACTAATCTGCAATACCCTAATAATAATATCTATCTCCAAGAAATATATTAGTTATCATATTTACCAAAACTGTCTTTAAAGTATAAATCATCGGATTAATATAAATATGTATCTTAAATTATAGTTTGATCACTTTTTTCTATAGCCTGAATATACCTAAGATCTTTGCTCTAAAAAGTAAGTTACGGGCAGGAATAATACACCTACCTAAAATAATAAACCTGTCACTATAAATCTAATCATCTAACTATTAGCATCGATTAATTCGTTCAATTATCGAAATTATAGATCTGTTACCTAATTAATAGAAAAATTCCTAATAGGGGCGGAGTTTTTATAACGGAGTTTTTAAAACCATTTTGATATTGTTTGGTGATTCAATTTCAGTGACACTTTTATTGTTTTGATAATTGATATTATTTCCAAGTAATTTTTAATTAATATTTAGGTAATCGTTTTAACATTATTCGGTGATTCGATTTAAGTGAGAGATCTACTATTTTAGGAACAAATATTATTAACTAGGTCACTGAAAACGCATTTATTAGGTAATTGATAAAATCATGCCCTTAAAATAATAGAAAATAAATATGATAAAGAGGTAAGAAAATCATCATTTATATTTACATCATAATATAAAAGCTTTACATCTAAGTACCTAAATAATCACATTAAGTATATTATAATAGTAAAAAAATTTTTTTTTACACAATAGTGTAATAATGTTACATCTTAGGTAAATCACAAATTTCGAAAACATAAGTATACCCTCCTCCATGTTAAAATTTAAAAATTGTAACGCAATTACATACTAGAAACTACAAAGAATTGCTCAAAAATTTTGCAAGGCGATAAATGAAAAAAAAGGCGAATTGTTGTTTTCAAATCATTGTAAACCTTTGACTTATGAACCATTGATATTTTAACTAGTTTGATGTTTGAACCGTTTGACATTTTGAATTTTGCTATTATGAATTTATACATAATGATTTTTGACATTTTAAACCATTTACATTTTGATTTTTGACATTTTGAACTTTGGCATTTTAACTTTAGACATTTTAACTTTAGACATTCTGATACGTACCCAAAGTTAATATTCCACTGGAATAGAGGAACAGAGTTCGCTTGGCTGCGACACCAAAAGTGACATGAGCCAGTGTGTGAAAATTTGTAAACGTGTGCGTGAATTTTAGAGATGCCCTGAAGTCCATTTCAGATTGTCGATAACCTTAATGTATTATTGCTCTAATAAATAAAACACAAACAAGATTTTGAACAATTTTTTTTAAATAATTTCTTAAAGTCTCCCTGAGGCTCCCAGCCTATTCTATTTATGACATTTATCCAGTAACTTAATAACTGGATTTACAGGAAACCTGGAAATATTGTTAAATTAGTACTTAAGTAGGTGGTATAATTGACCATTTGAAAACTGTCGGTTAAAAGCAGCTTTAGATAAAACTATCAGTGTTCACAAAGACAAACAAGGTTATATTGGAAATCATCGACATGAGTATCGATAATATAATAATTTTTGATCAATCTCTACGTCTTATTTTCTCCAGTTCACGGACATAATATCTTTTTATCTAACACATAATATTTAGAAATCAGCCTTTATTTACAAAATAGGCGATTAATAGCATGATATTAATGTATTACTTAGTGTGTTTAGGAATAAATTCAACTAAAATATGAAATATGAAAATGGTACTTGTACAATCTTATTTACCTGTGAAATGAGTGTTTATTTGGGTTGTTGTCGTAAGTAACATTACAAATTATTGATTTATATAGCTTTATGAGCCAAACCGATCAGATCGCGGTCAAAATTACAAAATAATTGTGTGGACGCTTTTCACCAAGATGATAACAGACGATAAATGAAGTCAAACTAGGTTCTGCTGTCATTTTCTTTTAACTCTTTCTCGCACATCGCATAAGCCGTAAGAATCGGTTTCTCACTCGCACCATTGTCCGTCTACTTGAGCGTAGCGAAATTTTTCTATGTCTATGCTTAGACCTTATTTACGCTGATTATGATGTTATGAAAATAAAATAAATAGTAAATAGGTATAATTGAATCTACTACTGACTTTTTAATGCCTAGATAAACTTTTATTCGTCTGATAACGTAAAACGTATACACAGCTTAATTGAAATGTTTGTCATTCGTTTGTCTGATTTTCTTTTATTGACTTTTATTTTATTTGGTTAATAATTTGGATTAATCCAGTCTGGGATTGAAAAATCAGCTGTTAATGGTATGGATTCATATTTTCTTCCTCTTATTTATCACTTCGACTCCCAGTCCCACTGTTGGGCATTGATAGGGCGGGTTATTGTAAACTCACCACGACAGATAATTCGATATCGGAAAAACGGCAAAAACATATATAAACTCGCCACAGGTGGCATTTTAAAAATTTTGCTTTAAATATTATTATTTGCTTTTATATTTTATTCTATCATAAATTGTTTTCATATGGACTGCAGAAAAATCAACATTAAGTTCTGTAGGGTCATATAGCTATCAGCATTATCATGGATAGATATATCATGGGTGAGTTTTGTAGGGCCATGTACTTATCTATCATCATAATCATGGATAGACACATCATGGATGGGTTTTGTAGGGCCATGTTCTTATCTATAATCATAATCATGGATAGACACATCATGGGTGAGTTTTGTATGGCCATGTACATATTTATCATCATCACCATGGATAGACAAATCATGGATGACATAATAATATATAGATTTGTTGATATCATAGAATCATGTAGTTGAAATCTAAAGCAAAGTAATATTAGGTTTACATTAGTGAATTAACATTAAAATGTGTCTCGTCTAAACGGATATCCTTCGAGGAACCACGCTTCAAAGTGATTTCAAACAGACAGACATTTATGAATCATCACGTTTATATTTAGATTAACTTAGGCTTTCACTAATATTGGAGTAGTTACACTGAATGTTTTGATTTAAAAAAAATATATTTTATAATCTAAAACGAAGCATTAAATTGGAATAATTTTATTTGGTGTGGTATTTGTATGTTTGTTATTGTTAGAAAAACTCTTATTTAAAACACCATTATAATGATCATAATAATAATAGTAGGTTTACACTCTAGTCTAGATCTTATTATTTTTAACCAAATTCTGTAATTCTATGTGTATAGTTTACAATGAAATTTTGGATTATACATGAATGAAAAGAGTGACATGAATTTCAGTTCCTAAATGAATTTTTAAATGTTGATATTAAGTGCAACATTAATTCCGAAAGTGGCGCCCTCGGAGATTTTTATTTAATAAGTTGTTAATATAAAATGATTTTAAATAAAACTTTACATGGAATTGTAGGGCCCATGGTCTAGCTCTAGTATTTTTAGAATGTAATTTTAGAAGGTATCACTACATTCCCTCGTTCTCATTACAGTAGTCATTACATTAGTAAAGTTTTATTAAAATTGTGTATTAGAATTACAATATTCAATAAAATTCACCGGAGCGCCACTTTCGGTCAGGATGCCACCTTAATAAATCCACTAGAAATCTCACAGAAGACGGTATCTATACAAGAAGTAGAGATTGCCACGTGGGCTAACTGGGCAGGTGGCCAAAGGTTATGTTAATGGCCATCTTAACGTTAATTATCACTTTCTAAATACTATTTATGCTAATGGGATTTAGTGATTTTCTTTACGAAATATACGAGTTTTCAATCGTCTTTAGTTTGGAGGCGATTCGTAGCGGATTATGATTAAGTGCCAGTGGGAAGTGCTAGTGACGTTTTCCATGAAACTTTGGGCTAATTTTATGTAGGTGTGACACAATGTCAATTTTTTTACATTGTCAATATTTGTGATTTGATACGTAACATTACTTCTACAGAAAGTGTATTTATGTCTTCATACCAAAAGTCAGTCAACTTTAAATAATTTAACACCAAAACACAATAAACCCCAACATGCAAAGAGAATACAGATTGAGATAAAACTCAAACCCCTCTGTAATTTCACGTAATTCTGAAATTACTCGGTTCAACCACACAGATTAAAGTTGGTTGAAAGGTGCAGAAATGTATGAAAATTCTGTTGAGCAATGACATTGAATGATGCACTTATGTTTGTTTACATTAACATGATTCTATTTAGTCGATTCATCCAAATTGAAAGGCAAATGGTTATTTGTAAAACACCAACAATCTCGCAGGAGTAGATTATGACATCATAAACAACAACAATTTGTTCTACGACTTTTTCGAAAACAGACAAAAAAGTTCGACTTTTCATACAAAGTTCGATCGATCAGCTCTTAGGATAATTTGTGGAAAGTCGATTTTTTTATTTGTTTTCGGAAAAGTCGTCAAACAAAACTTTGTGGTTTATAATGTTAGTAATGTACTCCTGCGAGGTTGTTGGTGTTTTACAAATAACACTGTAAAAGCATAACCCCAGTAGCAATACAAAACTGCCGGAATGATGGATGACCAAATGACGCAAATAGCGTCATTACGCGTCAATAATAAATCATGACGTGTCGACGCGTGAAACCGCTGTGCCGTCGGTGCATTTCGTTATCGGCACAGCTTTCCGACGCCGCTAATTAATACTGAAGCTTAAGAAGTTGCTTAATAGGTATATAAGACAACTTGCGTATTGCTTCCCACGAGTTTAATTATATAAGTTTTTTTAAGAAGACGTAAGTTTTGGTATTGATTGTGACTAACTATGTTTAATCCTCTTATACCTCAAACTTAAAATCTGGAATCATCGGAAGTAAAGGGTCATCTAGAGTTCTACAGTTGCCACTATAACAAACAAAGGACTGGAGAATTGGATGGAGGATTTTTTCTGTCATCAGCATCACTCATTACAAAATTATTACTTACATAATTAATGCATTTCAATTTGTTTCCCTTAGCAAACGACGAAACAGTTTAAGTTAAAATAAACGAAATTATGGCAATGTTATTTCTTAATGGTGGTCTACTGAAAACTTAATTTCACTTAGAAACCCGACTTATGACAATTCCAAATACCTAATCCTGCATTTAAAACCAAAACTAACTCTTTTCCCAAAACAGTGAAACTTTAATTGTCGTAAACCCAACACCCTCTTAAAGTTTGTGAACAAAAAATAAACAACTAAGTGATGGGAACTTCAATTTGGGCCACCCAGTCAAACACGTGTATAGACAAAACTATTTTATACAACTCGGTAAACAAATCATTCACAACGTGTCGACAAACAGTTAAGAAGCTCTCAATTAACGGACAGACGTTATTATTTATTGTATATTGATGATGATCACACGTCCCTAATTTGGAAGAGAAAGTATGCGAGTATGCGTAGGCGATGCAACCTGCACGTGCAGTCATGATGCAGGCGGGTTTTATAAAGAAATTTAAAAAAATCTACGGTGTTATTACAAAAGATTTTTAAACACCTGTTTAACTTAGACACTGTTTAGATGTGATGCTGTCACTTTTTTGACAATATTGTTTGAAAGAGACAGCATTTAAATTTAAACAGTGTCTAAGTTAAACAGGTGTTTAAAAATCTTTTGTAATAACACCGATAATGTTTTATCTTTGCTTGATGATTTTACTCAAAAAAATCACAGCCAAAAGGACCAAAATCCACTTAATGTAAAAGGAAAAATCTTGTATAATATAGTTTAATAATGTTCCTTAAAAGTGTATAATACCTAGTTATGAAACATAGAAAAGTGGTATATTTTCTACTTAGTACGTAAACGTTATTAAGTAATTATACTTTCTAAATGTAGGTAGGTACATCAAATAAGTGCTTAAGAGGGTTACATTAAATTTAACATTTAGGTCCTTTTAATATTGTATGATTTATATGAAAAATAATTAAAGATACCTAACAACTTTTATCCTCTTTTCTTTCTTGTTATCTTTATTCTACTATAATATCATCGATATGCAACATTTTGCGCTAGTTTAACATATCTTAATACCTAATAAACTGTATTTTGCTTACCCGCTTGCAATATGGCCACTTCCTAATGTTCCCAATTTTATACAATGCAATCGCATAGCTTATTAATAGAATTAACATTTTTAGATTAAAAAATGTAGGCGTACCTAATCGATATCAGAAGAATAACATGCGCGATATATGTATAGCTTGTTTATGTTTTTGTTAAGATAATATATCTTCGACGACCCAAAAACATAGTAACTGTGAGTAAGATATGAAAAGAGTGATCTTTTACTCGGATTCAAATTCTATACATTTTCTTGTACTTGTAGATTGTTTTCATAAGGTTAAGTTAGGCTTGAATAGCAGCCGAGTGAGCTAAAAAGGAACCTCCCATGATCCAACAAAAATTTCTGGCATTTTGGATGATACTTACTAACACTTGCTTACGTCATCTAGAGTTCTACTTACTAGCTTGTTTTGTGTAGTTACAATTTGGATTAATGCCTAAAATGGCCACTTTATGCGCCATATTGTAACTACATGAACACATTTAAAGTGGAAATTATTATATTTTTCAGTTTTATTTAACATAGTTAAACTTTTGATTGATTTGATTTGAATAGTATTATGGTTGATTTGATTGATTTTCACCATGTACCTTTTTATTTTTGAGACCCCGATATTTCGGCGCAGTTGCATGCGCCATGATCACGGAAGAACTGTCGGTTGTCGCGTGCGTGTCTCTCTTTACTCTCTATAAATGTATCGGGCTTGTGTCTGTTTGCTGTTTCTACTGATACTTGATCTTGTTAGCTATCGAACAATAATTGTTGCTAATCAGGGTAAAGGTGCCCATGCTGTGGCTTCTTGTTTTTGAAGGTAAAGGTACTAGCGGGCCAGACCCCTGATTTAAGGTATTTTCATCGATAAAATTGTCCATAGATCACGCCCTTAAAGTTAGAAAACTACTAGCCCGGACAGACTGTAAAAGAGCACAGGACACCATGGCTCCACGATACCTTTATTTGAAATTCTAATAAGGATTAACAAATATTTTAAACAAACTGTGATTGCTCATTTGCAAGGCGGGACGCTAGGAGCTCTTACTGTAAAAAATATTGGCACTTGTCACTTGATTCTTTGTCTCTTTTTTTCACAGACCGTGTCTGTTACCGATGTCGGTAACCTCAACACTGCACCATAGGATGATTCGCCAAGCAGGAACAGAATGAAACACTTTCTTCTTAAATGCCCATATATTGTGGTTATAACGAATTGGGCCGTGCGAGCTTACAACATTTCCTACGATCACACGTCCCTAAGGTAACATTTTGTACGATAGCAAATATCCACTAATACAAAAACTTACATTTTCTACTTAACTTAGGTAGTTTACAAAACTCAAATCATTACTACCCTACGTTACCATAAATTGTTAGCGGTGGTGGGGATAGCAAACCCCCACTCCTGGCTCTTTACGAGATTACCTACCTAATTTATTATTTGGCTACCTTTCAATACGAGGTTTAGGTATTTAGGTTTCTCATTACCTTTATCAGAGACCTATACAAGAGGCCTTTATTTATATAATCTTACCTCTTAGTACCATATCAAAACCTTTAGGGCTTATAGGACAAAGGTTGGCGTATGATCTAGACACATTTCAGGTCGAAACTACCGCCTCCTAGACCTATATTACCTAAATACCTAGCCCATTACCTCAAAACCTTTACCAGGTAGTATAAGTAAAAACACAAGCATTCATATCATTTAATTCATAGGATACCTAAATACCTAAACAATACCTATTTGAATTACTAAAACTTAAATATTTCACAAACTATAAAACTTACAGCTACGCTAAATATCTCATTTTACAGAACTTTTTATATGCAACAATTTAAAACCAAATAGAACGTTATATATTAATAAACTTCAAAGTAATTAAAAACACAAACTAAATGACTCAATCAGTTATAACAAGCTACTGTTTACAAATCAAAGTACTTACATGAAATAATCACAAACACAGATTCTATCACTAGTAACGCACTTAGCGGTCCATTAAACAGTCTTTTTGCTATACACATTTTAATCACTTTTTTCACTAGTTTCACGCGATTGAAGCTGTCCGTAACAGTGTCCGTATAATGTTAACTTCTCTTTTCCACGCTTTGTTTGTCTTCTTGAGCGCAGCGAAAATTTTTCTATGTCTATGATAAAAACATACAGACAAAAAAAAAAATAGGTGCGTTCCAATTAAAGAAAAATCTACTAATATTTTAAGTTTCTTCATTCTTTAAATCCATCAACACAAAAACTAGTCGACTTTTCGATGGCTTCGGTCATCTTTAAATAAACCAAGCAACATCATTCAACAATCCTAACTCAATTACCTATAACAATCCGCTTCATATAAACGTTGCAGAATAGGTGCATTATATGTGCATTATATTATTATGTGCAGTGTGAGTGACACTGCAGAAGTAGGCCACTGCAACCGCACTGTTATTGCACTCGTTAGGATCACTGTGTAACTCTACACACGGGAGCATTTTATGCATTACATAGTTATGTAATGCATAAAATGCTGTAAGGATGATAACCTGCATTTATTGACCGAGTGAGCGCGAAGCGTCTCCGAGGTTGCGCAGAAATGTTTCGTATGTCTGTCTGGCTGTCATTCTGTTCTCCTCTACATGTGGCATTTCTCAATCGATTATCGTGAAATTTTGTGAGCAGGTTCGATTATAGATTTTTATTTGTAGATTCAATTTATCGAAATTAAAAAAAACCATGCCTTTCCGAAAACTATTCAAAATATGTCTCACACATGAGATCCAGCTCACAGAGCCACTAGTTGAGCTTCAATACATTTCGATATGGCTTTAATACAAGAAATTAATTTCCGTTTTCGTTTTTCCGTTCCTTTTTTCAGGTTAGGTTTATTGGGTTTTAGTATGGCTTTAAGGCTCCGTTATGCGAAATCATTTGTCTCTGTCTTTTTCTTTACGTGTAAAGAGTATGGAAAATAACCTCACTTCTGCACTTTTTCGATGTTTTTCGTAATTTTTTCATCATTACCTTTAGCACAATTAGCTTTCTTGAAAAAAAGTTATTAGAGCAACTGCACAGTACGCTAAAGTGTATTTTGATGTAGAATTCAATACGTTTCCGCTTTATTTACGCCAAAAATATGGCCCGCGATTAGCGCTTTTGATGATTTTTTACAATCATTTGTGAGGTTTATACGCAATTTAATGTTTGTAGCAACTAGATGGTGGCTACAAGTTTACGTTTTCTATATAAAAATATGGCCCGCGCAATCCATGTTTTCCTATTACCGCCCCTTAATATAACATTTTGTGGGTCTTAGTCTATACTAGTATTTACGGTAGTACGGCGGTATTTACGTCTATAATAGTAAATATTTTCAGTTATTTTTTCATATGTGTAAATTGATTACAAAATCTGTTACAGTAAATGGGGGATACTTGAGACTACAGTATTACTTAGGACATTTCGAATGATAATTTTTGACTAATTATTATGGCAACATTTACATTGTGCTGGAGCAGAGAAGTTGCTGTCAACATCACGGAAGAGTTAAAGTATTAACAGGGTACGTAAAACGTTAATATTTTTCATGTCCTAAGTAATACTGTAGTCTCAAGTAGGTATCCCCCATCCCATTGACGGTACTTGTTTTCTAAAGTTCATCGTGATTTGTTTCAATTGAGGTACCTATACCTATTCGTAGTTTTATTATATATTCAATAATAATAGGCAGCAGGCAGTCATATCGTGTAACGAGGATATTGAGCAATCGAGATTTCCACCCGTATGTTGTAATCCAAGGAAATTGATAGTTACAGATACTGGGACCCTAGCTGTTATCGTGGTGCAAATGCAAGCCAACCAGCGGTAAATCTGGGTAAAGAGAAGCGATACGATCCCGCCAATTGTTAATGCGCCTGCCTATGCTCAAAATGAAAAAAGGATTGTAAAAATATTTATATTTAAACACTATCATAATGAAAATAACAATTCAATAATTAATAAATTATATTACCTAGGTACTAGAATTGTCTTGTTTCATATCATTTTTGGTTACGGATGACGTTAACGTGGATGTTAATGTGATAAGGTTCCATCGCATTAGCAGTTGGCGGGGATAATATAGGTTTCACTCAATAACCTATTTTCTGCCCTATGTGTCGCTGAACTTATAAATATTGATTCTATTGACAAAAAAGTTCATCCTTTTTTGGACCGAACCTTGAGAAGTGAACCCATTGCACCATCAAGTACCTCCTAAACGATAAGTTTTGATTTTAGAACTTGAACTCAAACGCGATAGTAACATTGGGTGCATTCCAGCAGGCTACTCGCTGAGTCATCGATCGCCTTAAAGTACATTCTAACCATAGAAAGTGATAAAATTCAACATTATAACAAATTACATTACATTGTTAAAAATGTATACTGTGGTGATCGGTGACTTAGCGATTGGCCACTGGAATGCACCCATTTTAACCATAGAAAGTAATTTGTTTTAAATTGTTAATTTTTATTACTTTCCCTGGTTAAAATATACTCTCTGGCGATCATGACTCAGCGATTAATCTGCTGGAATGCACCCATTCAAATCTAAACGTTTCATTCATCTTGAAAACTTACACTTGACTTGAAAGACATGGTCATCCGACCTCGTGGCAAAAACGTGAGGGAACATTAGACCCGCACGTCACAGACTAGAGCAATCTACTCAAGGGTCTATGATTGAAGTGCTCGATTGAAAACAAACTTCAGCTGACGCTAAACGACAAGACATTTCGCAGTAACCATAATGTTTGAAAGAAAGACAAAGTTTCATGGGCACTGATGTCCATTATACAAATAATGGACGTCAGTGTTCATGGGAGTAAAACTTGAATTGGACAAGTTGCCCTCCACTAGGATCCCCTGCTAAACTCCCCTGGTGGATTAATGTTGATATTTTGTCCACGTGGATCTCTTAGGGCCTGCCCCAAGATGCCCCTGATCCCTGGATGGCGAACCTTTTTTTTATAAACGTGCCATTTTTCTAAAGAAATGTTTAATCAGGTCATAAACGTGCTAGGTATTAAAAATTTTAACTTTGTGATTATTGGTAAATAATAATAACAACAAATACTCAAAATCATAACTCTTTATTTACTACAAAAATAAATACATTTTGCAATGTTTCAATTATACGCGTAATTTAAGTTAACTAATTCGCAATTTTTTCGTAGTGCATAATGAATTTTGTGATCGGTGACGTGCCCAAAATATTGCGTTCCGTGCCATTAATGGCACGCGTGCCATCGCTGCCCTGGGGGATTAATCCTCAACCTGTATCTCATGATTCAATGATAAATGATGTTTTATGATTATTTATAAGTAGATACGATACTATACAGACTTAAAACACAAAGTATAGCCTGCGTGTTCGGCGCCGACGGCGGCTTTCACTAATGTATATTTTGAAAATATTCATTTAGTAATTAAAATATCTGCCAAAATTAACAGATAATAACAGAACGTAACAAAACTCTACCTCATGGTCATAGTATGGACGTGGCATCGTGTCATAGCACGTGGGGGTGGCACATGGTTCCACTCGTGGTATCAAACACGCATCAGGCAACGAGACCAAAGAACAATCTGTGTCTATCTGCTAGTTCGCTCTCGGACATAAATAGAGTACTTAACCACTTTATTTTATTATAAACATGCTCTTTTTACAGCCTGATAAAGGTCGCTACGTAACGGGAAAATAACCCGAACGGGACGGGGAGTGCAGTTCTGTGCACTCTTAGAGTAAGACGCGCTTCTGTTCGAGACGAAGCCGCGAAGCTGCGATGCTCTAAGTGTGCACTATACATTTTTCACCGACCCGTCCGTCTTCTCGTCGCGTATTTTTTGCCACCCCTTTCCTCTTCTTCCTATTTATTTTTTGAAGTGAAAACTTCTTTAGGGCGTTGTACGCTTTTTTGTAATGGGGAAAAAATGTTAAACTCGCGTCAGTCAGTCAAGATCACGTGACCCTGATCGAAAATTCGTAAGACGGATGAGACGGATGGAGAGTAGACAGCCGGCGGCCTAAGTATCCCCCTCTCTTTCTACTTGGCGCGGCGAAAATGGCGGCGCGTCATTTCAAGACGTAAACACTTGTGTCACCATAGCAACGCGCTAATTTTTTAATTCAATGTCAAAACTCTAGATTTTCTGTCAAGATATGGATAAGACTTTCGTACAATACTGTTCTGTATTCGTAAATTCAAATGCAGAGTAAATTCGTAAGACGGCAATTCGTGCAAAAATTATTCCCTAACCATTACAAAATATCAAAAATGCACAACGTTAATATTCAAGTTTTCACTTCTGCCGGCACTCCCGGAGTGCAACCCGATTTTTTTCTCTTTCACCCAAGGTTGCCTGGAAGAGATTGCTATGTAGTAATGAGGCCGCCTATTGTATGTTTTTTTTTTCTTTTGTTTCTCTCTCAATTATGTTTTTGTCGTATGCAATAAATTCTTTATTATTATTATTAAAGTCTTATTTTTTTTTTATCCAACGATATCAAAAAATCGCCCCGTTTCGTCCCCGTCCCGGTCCGTCCGGGAAAACACACGTTACATACGTATGCAGCGACTTTTAATTGGTCATCCAACTCATCTCATACGCAGTCATTAGGTAAATCATAGATGTTTATAATTATGAAAATAAAGCTGTGGCACGATTTATTGGTCTACAAGTGTATGATATAAGTTTGTTTGTCGCATAAAATAACGACTTTGAGCAGCTAAGAACACGCATAAAAACACTCGAATGTCATCCAGTCACTATGACAATTGATTTTTTTTATATAAGGCAAGGGTGGCCAACCCGCGTGGCCCGCGGGCCACATGCAGCCCGCCGTCTGTTACCTTGTGGCCCGCGGAGCCGAGCACATTTTTTTAAAGTCGGACTTATGTGGCGCGCACTATACATAAAGTTTGGTAGTGCGGCCCGGGGTAAAATTCTCCTTCCGAATCTTGGCCCAAGTGTCGAAAAGGTTGGCCACCCTGGATATAAGGTAAAAAGACTCAACTCAAAATTCCTGACTTTCTCAATTTTGACTAGATTTTAGTTTGTTTTAATTAACGTTAAAACTAAATTCAGAAAAAAAATATGAGCTTTGATGTTCAAAGCTCACATTTTTTTTCTGAATATTTGCGAAAATATCGTAAAATGGTTTTCTAATTTTAGTAATTTCTTGTCCGTTGCTGTTCTTTGCAAAGGATTTTGCTAACTTCTTAGCTTAGTTAAGTTGGAATTTCATTGATAGAGAAGCAACAAACAGTAAAACCATATTTGTCAAGTCTTCAAACGCACCGCATAGTTCAATTATTTTATCCTTTAAAGGTGCCGCCATTATTGCCGATAGATCATTGCAAGAACATGCACCTATTCATTATAATGATGAAATGAAGCCGGGACAAATTCCCAAGAGTGTATCCATTATATTATTGTCACGACCAAACCTAAGGGATTATTACGAAATCTTTAAATGAAGACGCCATAGACTTTCGTAATTACGAGTTCCATTGTTTTGTTAGTCACACAAAACATACTTTTTTATATCTTTGGATTTCGCAATCAATGAGAACGTACAGAATATAGGTTGTACAATGTAGGTTTTTGGTTGCCTTGCCCAACCTACTTTAAAGAATAAATATTGGAAAATGTAAAACGATTTTATTTTCACAATGAAATTGGTGTGTCATTTGACTTAACCATTTAAGCTGTAGGTAATTTTTATTTTAATAAATTACGAAATATTCAAGATAGTTGTTGTTACATAAAGGAATTAGCAAGCGTGTAGCGCGAGCGAAGCGTTTCTGCTTCAGCTTGGGCAAAAATGCTTTCTGTCCATTTTTTCTTTTCTACAGGTCGCATTTCTCAACCGATTCTCGTGAAATTTTGTGAGCAGGTTCGATAATAATGTAGGTATGTTTGTCGAGCCAGTTTTTCGAAATTCGAAAAAAAACACACATTTCAGCCATTTCGAAAAATGTTCAAAAATGTCATAAACGCGAAGTAGCTCTTAGAGCCAAGTATTGTATTTTGTAGACGAAACATTTGGTTAGATCACAATTAATATAATACTATACTGTTAGACATATAGCTACGAACATATTAGGTAGATGTGAAGTAGGCACATTGCATCTTCTAATAGTCTACTCCAACTTGCTTATCATATTAATGACAACGCTAATACAAAACATCGGATTTTATTAAATTAACGCACTGCAGCGGCTGACCCTATTTTCACAACAAACTTATTTGTTCATTGCAAACAACACATCTTAAGTCTTCTGCAGTTAAGATAAGGTCGAATTTGTGTTGAACGAAGTGCATATTTAAATATGTAGAGCACTGCGTTTCGTTCAAGTAATTTAGTGCAAACACGCAGGTTCACAGCACACGAACAGAGAGGAAACAGTTTTTCGTTTATGGTCTATAAGAAATATTTGGTCTGTACTAAATTATTTTGAATGGCAGTTTGTCTAAACTAGATTCGATTAAATACAGCTAGTTATTGTTAAGAAATTAGTGTACCGTGCAGTTAATTTATTCTATGTCAATGAATAGTGTAATTTAGTTTTAGTTAGTAAGGATTTAGCAACCAAAAAGCACCATGTTTTGAGTGCTTTTGTAGACAAGACAAGTCAAGCTAACTTATGGTTTTAATTTCGAAAAAATAATTTTCTAATTACTTTTCTTCATTAAATATTTCATCAATAGCACATCTGAAGAAACTATAACGTACTTGTTTATTATAATAGCTTCCTCTTCTAAGCAAATAAAGTAATTTAACTATCACTTCCCGCCATTATCGACGTGTTGACTTATCGATATTAAAATAACGCCGTGTTGCATCACTAAAATAGTTTTATACTCGATTAAAATAGAATTTGAGATGCAGTTTAAGTTTTATGAGACGATCTAGTGATATGCGTTTTTTTGGTTATTTTCAAGCCTTTTTCATTATCATTAAAATTTGTTTGTTTAATTTATCGTTTGTAAAAAGAGTTCTTTATAAAAAAAAAAAATGTTTTGTGTATTATGTAATATGGTTTCACTGAGCATTATTTCGATGGATTTTTTTTTATAATTTCCATTTTAAATTCCTTATCTTACCATTATTTCAGTGCTTTATTGTTAAATAAAATTATTTTCAATTTAAATCAGGACTGAAAAGGCCGCGTCGCCTTCTGTACAGATTAGGCCGTAAGGCCGCAGGAGGCCGCGCCTCTCCATAGGATCCTGCAGGCTTAGTGATGTACAAACCTAGGATCATCGAGTTCTACTTTTGAAGCCTCGAGGCGGATTGGCAGGACTCGGTGAGCTGTACGTAGGACTCGGTAGGCTCGTAAACCCAAGCCTAGCCTATGCCGAGACCCGACCTTTCGAGCCACGCCTCGAGGCTTCAAAAGATTTCGAGCCCTCAAAAGAGCTCGAACCTATTTTAAAAAAGCTAGAGCCTTCTAAAAAGCTGTAGTCTTAAAATGAACGCGAACCTCATAAAAGCTCGAGTTTATGTTTATGACTTTAATATCTCCGTAAATAATTATATTGATAATACTATTATTTACGGAGATACTATTGAGCTCACATAGCCCTGCAAATCTGACTCGAGTCTCCAAAATTAGAACTCAAAAAAAGTTGTATGTCTTATGTCATAAAGAGCACCGGAGATGCTTAATCTATTGTGCTTTACCTCTCCTTGTCCTCATTCATTAGCAGCCCATCACAACTAGTGCGCCGAAAAGACACGAGCCGTGAAAAAGCCTCGAGATTGACCGAGCTCTCAAAAAGGCTCGAGCCGTGAAAAAAGCCTCGAGATCAACCGATCTCTGAAAAGGTTCGAGCTCTGGTAAAGACTCCCGATTCGTCGAGCTTCGTACAAACGAGGCAAGTCCTGTAAATGACACCGAGTTCTAGACAAAGGGACTCGGAGGTCTCGAGCCTTTTACATCACTATGCAGGCTGGGCCTGTGCAGTTGGAGGTACCTCAAGTTACGAGCTCCAAAGTAAGTAACTCCTTGTAGGTACTTACTTTAACAAGTATTTAGGTAAAATGTTATTATGATTATATTATAATCAACTGTATTTACCAGATAACACATGTTCCTCATCACTTTATTTCCACTACTTTTATATGGCAACTTTTCTGTCAGTTTGAAACTTGCACTAAAGGTAATACGACAATTTTTTTTTATTTCTGTTTTATGTGTTTTATAGTGCTTTGTCTGCTTTATTTTTTAGGATTTTGTTTTATAATTTTAGCCCTTATAGTTTTGTAAATATTTGTGTTTTTAGTTTTAAAATTGACTTAGCGTTTTAGGGGTACAAGCTAGGGGGACAGAGGGTCCATATTCTCTTAGGACACCTCAGGGCACATCTAGAAAGCCCAAACACCGGGTGGCTAGGCCCTTATTTGAGAATTTACCCAAACGGCGGCCATTTTTGTTTTGAATCCTCACTTTGGGTAAATTCTTAAACCGCCAATAGCTCCGGAGTCCTTGGGCTTAGAGAGTCGGGCTTTCCGGTGTAGG
This sequence comes from Agriphila geniculea, assembly GCA_943789525.1. Taxonomy (NCBI): domain Eukaryota; kingdom Metazoa; phylum Arthropoda; class Insecta; order Lepidoptera; family Crambidae; genus Agriphila; species Agriphila geniculea. The sequence continues at coordinate 21,262,542 of OX038869.1, read as the reverse complement.
GGTTGGAAATTTACCATCTTTCGAGCCCCGGGGAAATTTACCCGAAATTCCAACTTGTTGGAATTTCGGGATTTCACGCCGTGTGAATTGTAGCCCACGACCCGCCAACCCTCCCAGAAGAAACCCCGACTCTCTGGGCCCAATAGTTCGGGCGCTATATTAATTCCAAAATTTTTTGGAATTTTCCCAAAAAAATTTGGAATTCATATATCTCAGGAGGTATAGCTCCTAGAGACTTGGCGTCTTCGGCTAGGGTGTCTGTTATTTTGTTCCCTACCCCTTCCCATTTATTTTCCGACTTTTATTTTTGCCCCCCCCTAGCGATCGCGCGGGGTAGAGCTAGCCGGGGCACCCCGATAACATCAAACCCGGTGTTCCTAGCCCAAATAGCGGCGGAGATACGACCCTTCAAAGTTGGCGTCCGCCATCTTGGACGCCATTTTGAAAAACTTTGAAGAGTCGTACATCCCAAACTATTTGGGCTACAGGGCTGGGGATTTTTGCTTAGGGGCTGCCGGAGGGACCTCTTTCGACCTGATAGGGTAATTTTACCCTATCACGACTTGAAAATTTATTTTCAACTGACCCCACCATCCAGTAGGTCACCGGCCCCCCTATGCGGAGATCTAAAGTCCTAGTTCTAGGAGACCAATAGTTTCCGAGTTACGGGCAATTTACCTTTAGTGAGGATAAATTATCCAAATTTTACCCCAGGGATAGCTCGGAAACTATTGGTCCCAGAGGGACGTGCTTGGTATCAGGTTATAGGGCTTCAATAGGGCTACAATCGCCCTATAGTACCAAACGCGATCGGAGCCGCCATTTTGGCCGCCATCTTGTTTTTAGGAAAATTAGTTGTAACTTTTCGGAAAAAATTCTTAAAAATTCGCGGCTTTCGCTGACAGGTGTCTCCCGTCACCTTATATAAAATATTAAAAACTCGTAGACGTAGAGTCACAATTGGTGGCTCTACATTCAAAATTTGCCTTTTTTAAAATTTCTTTGGTAACTTACCAAAAAATTCGTTTTGACTATTTTAATTTCGACTCGTCGTAGACCGCGCAGGGCGCCCAAAATATTTTAGACAAATATACCAAAATATATACATATTTACATTTTATTTTACACTTTACACGTTTACAATATACAAACTGACGAAACTTCTCCCCATCGTTGTTGCTTTCACATAATAGCACAGGTTGGTAGTTGTCATGGCTTTGGTACACACTCCGACCGCCAGACCCAAACAGAGCCAGCGCTCCAGTACCACCCCGGGAGCCAGTTCACCCGGCTCCAAAACGACCCCCACCCAAGATCTAGACGCGGGTCGTTCTTTCGTTAAAAGGAGCGATACCAAGCGAAGAACAATCAACCTGTGGAGCCAGTACGAGAAAGGTACCATTAGACATGAGTTAGAAAAATGTACCGTGGAGGAGATCCTCACGAAGAGCATGACTGCCATCCAGGGTATACCAGACAAGATCCAAGAATACCCTGGTATGAGGAGGGACATCAAACACTACCTCGAAGTCCTGGCAGATTCGCAAATGCTAACATTTTTCGAACTGGCCAAAAGAATTAAGAAGATGGAGGGGACAAACAAACAGGTAACATCAGCCTCTCAAGCACCCAAAACAGGAAGTGACGATATGGCAAATAGCGATATGTTGGAAGTGCTGAAGACAGAGCTGGAAGACCTCAAAGTGCTCTTTGTAGAATCGCACAGCGACCTCAGAAAAAGGCTGAAGGACCAGAACAGCGTCCTAACCACCACAGTCGCCACACTTGAGGCAGCGCCAAGGAACATGTCATCCCAGGAAACAACAACTAGCCAAGATGGCAAATCACTTTTGAGCAAGTTACACGAAATTGAGAGTAGCCTGGGTGACATTAGTTATAATAACATCCAACAACTCAAAAAGCTGAATAAAATCGACGAGACCATAAATTGTAAACTTAGCAGGTGCAGGGGTTCAGCGACGTCGGGCAGAAGAATTAAAACTCCAGCTTTTTTTTACTATTTGTATTTTCAAACCATAGTAGGTATATATTGAACTGAACTGAACTGAACAATTTTCATACAAAACTGCCTTATTTAAGTACAAAATGTTTACTCGCACTTAGTGGCTAGTTAGTTTTCTACAATATAGCTATTAGCCAATTACAACGCATACAGTTTGCACACGGCACTAATTTTTGCACACGGCACCAATCTTTCCTGTCTCTTTCCAACATTATAGTGCTATCTCTTTCTAACGGTGCAAACAAAATCGCTAATAGTATCTACACAAGAAAGATAAATAACAAATCAAAGGTCTTAATTCCTATCTTAATTTCTACATGTAAAATATACTAGATAAACATAATTTAGTGTTCAAATAAGAGAAAATAATGTAATAAAACAAAGTAATTCTACAAAATATCAAAATTTAAACTATCTTAACTATATTTACATATTTTACAATCGTTCTGCCGTCAACATTCCACCCCCTGGTTGCGGATTTACTCCCAACCATCATGCCTCTGTAGGCAGAACTACCACTTTAACTGCAGGGCGGCGTAATGTCCCACGGCAAGTCCTTAAGTCTACTATCCTAACTTGGCCATCCGCTCCAGGGTAAACCTTTACTATCACACCTCGGGGCCAGACGTTTCTGGGCAGAGTGGGGTCGACGATTAACACTAAGTCCCCAACTTTCAACGGTGCCACATCCTTCGTCCACTTCGATCGCTTTTGAAGTGTCGGCAGATACTCTGACACCCAGCGGCGCCAAAATATGTCGGCCAATGCTAGCGCAGCTTTCCATTGTTTCTTCGTTGTCAGGTCTTCTTCCGAAAAATGTCCAAGTCTGGTGGTCGTTGACGCGGTACCCAAGAGTAGATGGTTCGGAGTTAACGTTACTGGGTCGTTCGGATCCACAGAGACGTGGGTCAGTGGTCTACTATTGATCGTAGCTTCCACCTCAGCCAGCAGCGTTAGTAACACTTCTTCTTTCGGCGCTCTCGCATTCAGGGTTACTCTCAATGCGGTCTTCGTGGAGCGTACTAAACGCTCCCAACATCCTCCCATGTGTGGCGAGGCGGGCGAGATGAATTTCCATTTGATTCCAAGTGTGGTAGCTGCATCTTCCAGCTGATGGATTTCCAGGTTCTTCCACGCGTTCCTTAGTTCTTTATCAGCTCCTATGAAATTCGTGCCCTGGTCGCTGTAAAGTGTTTCAGGCTGACCGCGGCGCGCAATGAAACGTCGGAGGGCCATGATGGCCGAATCAGCGCTAAGAGAGGAAGCGACTTCCAGGTGGATTGCTCTTGACGTCAAACAGGTCAAGACGATTCCCCAGCGTTTCTCATGACGACGTCCAATGGTCACTTCCATGGGTCCAAAATAATCAATTCCACAGTGAGTGAATGCACGACGATGATGGGCTAATCTGGCGGAGGGCAAGTCCCCCATCTTCGGTGGTTTCGGAAGTGTTTTTCTTATCACACACATGGGACAGCTTCTCGCGACTTTCTTGACAGCTGGTCTTATCTTCAGTATCCAGTACTTTTCGCGGAGCATGTTCACAACTGCTTCATTATTAGCGTGATGAGCTAATCGGTGGTAATGCAGAATTATCAACTCAGTCAGTCGTTCCTTTGCATCCAGGATAATAGGATGTCGTTCCTCAAAGGGTACATCGGCTGTCTGGATCCTTCCTCTCACTCTCAAAAGTCCATCCTCCATTATCATTGGATCGAGAGCTTTCAGACGACTTTGTTTCGGTAAATCCTTGCCTGCTTTCATATTTTCTATGTCTACTTCAAACGCAGTTTTCTGAGACTGAAGGATCAATATCTTCTCAGCTTCTCGGATCAAGTCTCCAGTGACCTCGGGCCGTTCTTTCAGCCTTAGGCGCTTGATGTAGGCCAGCACACGAGCCATTGTTCTCACCGCCCGAATCCAGGACGAAAAACGCTGGACTTCCAATATAGTGGGCGGGGCTTCCGTGATGGTGTGAACTCGATTCGGGCGTAGTTCACTGGTCTCTTCATCGGTGGCATTCGATAAGCCTTCTTTCGGCCACTCATCCTCATTTTCCTTAAGAAAGTCTGGGCCTGAGAACCATATCGACTTTTCTGGCGTCCAACCCTTTCTTGTTGCTTCGTCAGCTGGGTTTTGTGCTGTCGGAACCCATCTCCATTCATCGCTTCTGGATCTCTCATCTATTTCAGCTAAGCGATGTGCCACGAACGGCTTGAAATCCCTCGGGTCCGATCTAATCCAGTGCAAAACTGTTTTGGAGTCTGTCCAAAATACTCTTCTTTTTATCTTGAAGCTATGTTCTTTCTCCACCATGTTTGCCAGGCGGCAGGCTAGCACGGCTGCTTGCAGTTCAAGCCGTGGCATCGAGACCATCTTCATGGGTGTCACTTTGGCTTTTCCTGAGACGAGCGCCACTTCCCTTTTCTGGTCAACGAAGTACGCGACGGTGGCATAAGCTTGCTCGCTCGCATCGCCGAAGATATGAAGTTCAACTTCTTCTTCCTCGATCCCATAATGTCTCGGTATTTTCAGTTCTCTAAGCACATGAAGACTTCTTATCCATTCTTTCCATTCTTCATGACATTCTTCGTTTATTTTCTCGTCCCATTTGACGCCGGTCTTCCATATCCGTTGCATTAAGATCCTTGAGCTGATTGTCACTGGGCATATCAAGCCTAGTGGATCAAACAGACTCATTATGAGTTTGAGGAACTCTCTCTTTGTGGGCACTTCCTCGCCACTCGCAACTTCTTTCTTGATTTTCTTGAATGACACGTCGAAACTCAGGGTGTCATCACTCGTTTGCCATACCAGACCCAACGTTCGTTCTGTTTCTCCACCAAGCTTTGACAAATTCACGCTTTGCGGTGCCACGTACGGGAGCTTTTCACGCAACTCAGGATGGTTGGTCGTCCACCCCCTGATGTTGAAGTTCCCTTGAGCGTGAATGTCACTTATTTCTTTAATCATCTTGATGGCATCTTCCACATTTTCTACACTATCTATGTAATCGTCCATATAGTGTCGTTTCTTAATAGCCTCGACCGCTTCTGGGAACTCTTCTTTAAACCTCTCAGCGTTTCTGTTTAGCACGAAGATTGCCGATGTTGGAGAAGATGTTGCTCCAAATATCATCGATTCCATTACATATATCTCAGGGTCTTCATGTTTGTTCGCACCTCTCCACAGAAACAGCTGTGCTCCTTGGTCTTCTTTCCTTATCTTTACTCTAAGGAACATATCCTCGATGTCCGCGGTGATTGCGATCGGCTTCTGGCGGAACTTAAAAAGTATTCCTAAAAGGGAGTTCAGTAAATCTGGGCCGCTCAATAGCTGGTCATTCAATGACGTCCCTTTATATGTCGCAGCTGCATCGAACACCAAGCGCAACTTTCCTGGTTTATTGACGTTTGTCACGCCAAAATGCGGGAGAAACCAAGTGTGTTCGGAAGGTATCGGTTCTTCCACACGTTTCGCGTATCCTTTTTCAATTAATCTGCTTATCTGGGCGCAGTAGGCAATCGCGAAGTCCGGGTTTCTGTCCATTTTGCGCTCGATTCCTCTTAGGCGTTTCTCAGCGTCGTTAAAATTATCTGGCAGCTGGACGTTATCTTTTCTCCAGAGTAGTCCCACCTCCCAACCTTCATTGGTAAGGCGCGCAGTCTCATTGAGTATGGTCTCAGCTCTCTGTTCTTCAAAGTTCACTCTCTTTTTGGCGACGATCCCCATATTTTCAATGTCAAACTGCTGTTTGACGAGATCGTTCAGCTCCGCCATGCAGTTTACGGTGTCGGGCTCGTCGCTCTTTGTACTTACCGGGCCATGAATTACCCAACCTAGCTTGGTCAGGGAGGCCACCGGTCTTCCCGATTTCCCTCGCCTTATGTCGCCGCCCACTATTGTTTCCCAATTGTCTTGTCCTATGAGGACTAGTGGGACAGCGTCTCTCATTTCTTCAATTCCCAATCCTTTCAAATGATCACTATTTTCGATCACACTCTTTGGCACAGTCTGCGGCGGCAGGTTCATCTCCCTGATGGTCCTCATCTTCAGAATGCGGGGTTCTTCATTTGGTCCCCATAAAGTCACACTTACTAACCTTGATGAGTCATCTTCAATCGAGTGTCCGCCGGCACTGAGGATCTGGATCGGTGATCTCGGACCTCGCAATTCCGTGGCAAGAGTCTCGTCTATCAACGAAATAGTGGCACCGTCGTCAAGCAGAGCGTAAGTGTCAATCAGACGACCCCCGTTTTTCACTTGTACAGGCACTACCTTCAGGAGTGACTTCACACAACGTCTGTCCCCGAGGTTAGTGACACGCTCAGTCTGAGTAGAAATATCAAAAGGTTGGTTACCTGGTTTATCCACGTGCAGGAGCGTGTGATGGCCATAATTACACTTAACACATTTCCTATATTTACACCTTAATCGACTATGATTGCCACTTAGACACTTAAAACATAACTTATTGTCTTTAACAAAGTCCCAACGTTCATTTACACTTTTGTCACGAAAACTGTCACACGAAGCTAACCGATGATCACTTTCACATAGCACGCACTTTATTTCACTGTTGTTATGCACGTTTACTTTATGCACATTTTTCACACTGGCACGGTTACTCACAGTTTGATTCCGTGGTGTCACCTGCCTTTGCGCAGCCGCAGGTCTGCTCCCGATGATGTCGGCAGGAAGCACGAAAGCTGCGGTGTCGGCGAGCTCCTCCAAGAAGTCCACGAATATGATGAGGGTTGGTGACACACGCAGATCGACTCCACCGGCGATGGCTTGACTCCGTGCAAACTTGGAGTACTCGTGGCGCTGGGTCGGTGTTAGTTTCTCCAGCAGCTCACTCACAAGTTGTGGGTTGTTGATGAAGCCGTCCGCCTTGATGTTTCTGAGTGTGGAGATGCAGGAGCGGACGGTGGCACTGAAGACACGAAGGCCATCGCTGTCATTGTCGGCGGTCTTGGGTAGTGCTCGAATCTTCCCGATAGCGCTCTTCAATAGGAGGTTTGGATCCCCGTAGGTGCGCTCTAAGCATCTCAGGATCTCGCCAGGATCGGAGCTGGTGCGGAGAAGGTCTTCAACCAGTTGCTTCGCCTTGCCATGTATTGCTGATTGTAGTCTCGCAAGGTTTTCTGATGGCCGGAACTCGTACTGGGCAGTGGAATCTTCATATTTCTTCTTAAAGGCAAGCCAGTCAGCTGGATCCCCACTGAAGTTAGGCAACTCGTAGAAAGCTCGTGGCATAGGGCGTGGTTTGGCCATGTCTCGTAGGGTTTCGGCCAACTCTTCAATCGCCTTCCCGGGTTGTCGACGTCCCCTTGATGAATCACGTCCATCTCGGCCAGAATGCGGGGTCTTCTCACGAGCGGGCTCAAAAGGTGACTTCTGGATCCACTCCTGGATGCGATCTTCTTTAGGTGGTTCTATTCTCGCTAAGGCCTCTTCCTCTTCTTCCTCCTCTGCGTCTAGTTCCGCCAGTTGCATTGCCTTCTTTTTCTCGGCGAGACGCTGTTGTGCTGCGCACATTTCAAGTTCTGCTTCGTATTCGATTCTCTTTCGTGTCGCTTCTCTGTGTGCGCGACTGGAACGGGACGACGTGACACTTGGAGCTTTTCGGGGCGCTCGTACGGTGCTCACGGTCGGCGTTGCTTCATGATCTGGATCTCTGGTCGTGAAATCCACCACTCTTCCACCAATGCCGGAAGACGGAATCTCTGGGATGTATATTTCACCAGGTATCCCTTGGTTAACCGTCGACGGCGATCGGAGTGGGCGGACGAACGTAGCTACCCCGGAGTCTGCGGGTTCCGTATGTGCAGGATCGCTCTGGGCCGTTGACGTTCCGCCTCTCTCCTTTGCCTTGCTCCTCGTCGGGTACGACATGGTTGCTTCTTCAAATATCCCAGGAATTCTTCAAGTCCCAGACTGAATGATCCAAAAATATTCTAAGTCTTGGGAATTTTTCTTCAAATTTTCTAAGTCCTGGGTGCTGGCAGCGAAATCTTCTAAGTCCCCGGCGTATCCGGCTCGAAGGACCACTTGTAAACTTAGCAGGTGCAGGGGTTCAGCGACGTCGGGCAGAAGAATTAAAACTCCAGCTTTTTTTTACTATTTGTATTTTCAAACCATAGTAGGTATATATTGAACTGAACTGAACTGAACAATTTTCATACAAAACTGCCTTATTTAAGTACAAAATGTTTACTCGCACTTAGTGGCTAGTTAGTTTTCTACAATATAGCTATTAGCCAATTACAACGCATACAGTTTGCACACGGCACTAATTTTTGCACACGGCACCAATCTTTCCTGTCTCTTTCCAACATTATAGTGCTATCTCTTTCTAACGGTGCAAACAAAATCGCTAATAGTATCTACACAAGAAAGATAAATAACAAATCAAAGGTCTTAATTCCTATCTTAATTTCTACATGTAAAATATACTAGATAAACATAATTTAGTGTTCAAATAAGAGAAAATAATGTAATAAAACAAAGTAATTCTACAAAATATCAAAATTTAAACTATCTTAACTATATTTACATATTTTACAATCGTTCTGCCGTCAACAATAAATACTGCTAATAAAAATATCTGCGAATCGCATAAAGATCTCAGCGAAATTATGGGATCTGGCACGACGGACATCGGAGTCACAATCGGGACAATCAAACTCAACCTTGACAACGTTGAGACCAAGGTAGTTGCAGTCCAGGAACTGCTAACTAAGGCGGGACAACAGCCAACGATTGTGACTCCGAGCCCTAGGCCTACGTACGCCAGCATCGCCGCGTCTACTTCGTCCAAAATACGTCCGGCACTTCATTCTGTCGTGGTAACCTCGGACGACGCCACTGAGACCAGCGCAGAGGTCCTCGACAGGGTGAAGTGCGCGGTCGACGCCAAAAAAGAAGGAATAAGGGTGGAGAAAATCCGCAAAGCGCGAAATCAAAAAGTCATCATTGGTTGTCGCACAAGACAGGATCTGAACAAAGTTGTCAACAAGATCGAGACTAAAGATAAAAAACTGAAGGTCACTGCTATCGCAAATAAGGACCCTCTCGTTATAGTCAAGGACGTGCTGCTGGATGAGGATGAGACGGTCATCGCAGCAGTGCACCGACAAAACGAGAGCGTCTTTAACGATATACCTGATGAAGACATACGGATGAAAATAAAATATAAAAAGCGTACTAGAAATCCGGCAGCAGCACACCTGATAATGCAGGTAAGTCCCGCTGTCTGGCACCGCATGGTGGCGGCTGGTGCACTCCACATCGACCTTCAGCGGGTCAAGGTGGAGGACCAGTCACCGCTCATCCAGTGTTCCCGCTGTTTGGGTTATGGCCATGGGAGAAAGTTCTGCACACAGACCGAGGACAAGTGCAGCCACTGCGGGGGCCTACACTTGCAGGCCGAGTGTGAACTCAGGATCAATGGATCCCCACCGGAGTGCTGCAACTGTGCACGGTCTGGGCAAAAGGACTCTGATCATGGCCATAACGCATTCAGCGAGGATTGCCCGGTGCGGGCCAAATGGGACTACCTCGCCAGATCCACGACAGCCTATTACACAGAGTAGGGAATCACTCCACAACAACACTTCTCAAAATCACACCACATATCCCATAGGGTAAATCTTAGATTTGAACTGTGGGCATAAAATGGTACCGGAATTAAAAATAAGACAAATTTATTTTGGAAATAAATTGGTTTTGTTATAATTTTCAGTTAGAATTGAAATTGAACTCTTATATAAAAGTTAAAACTAAAAATTTTCGGAAATCATTATTTATATCATGACCCCATAAGTCAACTTAATAAATTTAAAATCAGAAACACTCAATTTAAAAACACTAGGAAAAAATTTAAACATAATTTGCAATAAACACTTACAAAAAACAAACAATGGAGTGAACCCAAATAATTGTTAGAAAATATGAACAAGTTTAAGAAAGGGGTTAGTTCTATATATCCTTAGAATATATAAAAAACTACCCAATAAAATAAGTTAGTAAATAAGAATTTATAAGATGTGTAATATTTAGCCGAAATGGATAAAATATAGATATAGTATGTAATAAGAATAGAAAATAAGCTTAAAATTGTATCATAAAAATGTATCTAAAATTGAAAACATTGTAATATATTACAAAAATATAGTAAAATCTTGCAATTTAATATTAAAATATTAGAAAAAGAACAATGTATGTCATAGATATAAGGAAAATAGTATAAGACAAATTGTCACCGAATTGTTTAAAAGTAGCTTGTAATTCTGTATTAGATAAGGAAATTTTCAAAAATTTAGAAGTAAAATAAGATGAATATTAGAAACAAATTGAATCAAATTGCAACAGCAAATTGAATCAAATTGTAAGTTAAGAATATTAAAACTAGAATATAAGAAAATTTCGAAAATAGAAAGTAAAAAAGAAAATATATGTATAAGAGCAAATTGGTTAGGCAAATTGTTAAAATTGATAAGAATATAAAAATTGGAAAAATGTTCTGTAAAATCTTAGAACAATAAGAAATAAACGGAAAATAATTAGCAAGTAAGAAACAAGATTAAGAAAAGAAATTGTAAGCAAAAGTTTGAAATAAGCAGTGTACCTTCATTTACCTTGTTTAATAAATAAAGGACAAATAGAACAAAGTATAGTATAGAATAGTATAGGCGGGCACTCCCACCCGTTAAAAGTATGAATGAGGATGAATGATAGAAAGATAAAGAATGCAGAATAAAAGTGCGAGAGGCATAAGTGATAGAACTGGAATGAATGAGAAATTAGATATATAAGGGCCTGGACCTAGAGTCTGGGGAGAAGTAAAAAAAAAAAAAAAAAATACGACAAAATTAATCGTTCAGCGATTTTGCTGGCGGTACCCATTTCCTGTAAGTACCTACCTACTCATTTATAAAGCCTGTACCCTGTACCTATGCCTTTTAAATGATTTCCCGGTGAAGAAATATCTGAGTAGGTACCTACATTATACCGTTGCCTTAGGCCAAAGCAAAACTACCAGTCTAACTTAGACTTTCGACATTTAGATTTAGATCTTTAAACCAACCAACGAATTAACCTCATACAATAAAACTTAATAAACATTAATAAGGCACACAGCTATAGAGGGATTAAAATATAGAATACTTTTCTTTTTCCTATACTTTTTCTCGATAAACAGTTCTCCAATATAATTATAAACTCAACAACAGAAGACAAAAAAAAATATTCGAAGACATCATTCGATTCAACCATAAAATGTTCAGGTTCTAAGGTTTTTTTTTTAATTAGTAGCTTTTTAACTCCCATAAACGATTGCAAAGTTACAAAAATGTTTATCACTACATAGTATACAAAGTCGCTTTCTCTGTTCCTATATCCCTATGTATGCTTAAATCTTTAAAACTACGCGACGGATTTTGATGCGGTTTTTTTTAATAGATAGAGTGGCTCAAGAGGAAGGTTTATATGTATAATAAATGGTGTCAAATTCCACACTGCACCGAAGCAAGGCGAGGGGGGTCGCTAGTTCTGTATAAAAAAACTTATTTCCTGCAAACGTGTGACGTCTTTACTATTTTAATACGTACGGAAAGAGAGATATAAATTCACTGGGGTTTATGACCCAACAATAAATAATAATTAATAAATTAACACCGTAATGAGATATAATTAATTGCATTGTTTTATTTATTGAAGTAGCTTCAGGGACACTGTGATTTATGATTTATCTTTGTTTATTATTACAAATGACTGCTTTAGAGGTTTTTAATTAAAAACAAAATGCTTTTTAATGATTTCTCTTTAAATAATTTAATTGTTGCGTTGCGTATGACAATAAAACTTCGAAAATAATAAAACAAAACAATTTTATTTTAAGAATTTTATTTTATTTTAAGAACTGCATGGAATTTGGTCAAATTTATTCTGTAAAGTTTTATATTATTTATTCACAGGCTACTTTATGGGTTAAAATAACGTTGTTAAAAGAAATGAGAATGCCCATTCCTGCCCCAAGGACTCTTACAAGTTACAGTTATGAAATATTTATGAAAAATATTTAATAAAATTACTAATACTAAGAACAAATTATAAATTCAAACAAAGCAGCGGATAAAAAGTCAACATTTATTAGTTTTTATTAGCATTCTATGCCGTTTCCGAGCGCCCAGTATTAGTCTTATCTATCAGTGCTGCCAACAATTTTTATTCACAAAAATAGTACTTCAAATGTTCAGATAATGCCGGGTCCATAACGCATGTTTCGCCAACATTCAAAAACATTCAACATTCAACAAAAAAAAGTATGAGGATTAGAAAATACTTGTCGATAATATCGAAAATATCAATGGTGTTGCGCTGGCTGATAATCATTGGTGGTGCTTACGAATCAGTGGCGCGGTTTAAAAAAACATGTTTGTGTAACATGAAAAAGTCAATATAATCAGTAAAAAAGTACCTACTTTATTGGTTCTGCAATTGAAAAAATAATAAAAGTCGATATGCGATCAATTATTATTGATAATTCTGTTACATCGTTCGACTAGCCCTTTTAAGAACAATATTGGCGACACTGACTGTACAAAAGGGCAAGAACCCAGTGTGCCGTTAAACCCAAAAAAACTTCCTTTTTTCAGTCAGCTGTCAATTCGTTCGTTGTTTGTTGTGTGTGTGCTGAGTGTCTTTTGTTTTGTTATTTTAAGTAAAGGTCGCTGTATACGGGACGGGAACCGGAAGGGAACGGGACGGGCATGGGGCGGGAAAAACATCGTTTCATACAAAATGTATAGGAGCATGCGTAGCGGAGGCACGACGTGGCGTGCACGGGACGGGAAAAGCCCCGTCGGCGGCACGTCGCTGCCCCGTGCCCGTTCTGTTCCCGTCCCGTTTGCATTACACATCACTATGTGTAATGCAAAGCATTTTGGTGGATTTTGGATTCATTTGCATTGTGGGGAAACGCACAGTTGGGTGCTGTTGTCACACAATGACCCTCATTTTTAGATAATATTTTAGTTACCTACTATAGATGAATAAAACTAAAATAATTATACATATTTTGTTTTATTTTGTTATAAATTATGCCCAAAATAACAAATGGGTACTCTGGTTAGTGGTTAGAATACCAATCAATCTATTGAAACCAACGAATAGTTCGTTGATAGAAACCCTTTTTTTTTTAATTCAAAATATTTACTTTATAACCTAAAAATCTTTATAATATGTATCACTTTTTTCAAGGTGTAGGTATCTATTATCTTAAGACACCCTTTAAAATGTAGCATTTTTTTAACTAGTTATGTAAAAAAATGCTTTCCATACAAAAAACTTAAGAATAGAACAGGGTTATTGTAAAATAAAAAGCTTTCGTTATGGTATGTTTGTACCCTTATAACTTAAAATTCTGAGCTTTAGCATAGTTCGTGTTTTATAATTTCAAGAGTACAAATAATAACCTATAAACTGACGTATCATTCATTTGTGTAACTGAAAAAAATCTGGTGGGGCATGGCGCCATACAAATCTTGGCATTGTCATTTTATTGGATTTTTATGGGACAAAAACTACTTATACCTACACATTTTGTGAATCACAATGGCTCGTAAAAAAATTTCACAATTTGTGAAAGAGCACCGACAGAAATTCATAAAAATAATTATTGAAATTAAAGATAAGATTTTATTACTTATTCCTTTAAGCTCTTATTCTGTACCAAAGTATGATACCTACTTTTTACATTCATTGATCAAACATTCTTAAATATTTTTCGATTAAGATAAACATATTTTTTCAAATGGTCAAGAATCGTGACGAATGTGTCGTAATACGGTTTAAAAAATCAAGTACATAGTTTGTTTCCAAATGTATCTTCTGTAATTTTATTTCTCGTGGGTTCATTTTGTAGTATCATTTCCCAAATAGCTCAAGTTTCTTAAATCTCGCCGTCTCGTGGTTTCGGCAACTTGACACGTCGACGACTCCACGCATTCTTTTGTTAGTAAACAATTTAGTTCCTAGTATCTTGACACTTTGACGACTCCGCGCTTTCTTTTGTTCATAAACACTACAAACTATTCTTAGTATCATCGCATACGAATCGTTGTTATGATAAACAACGGCTTATAAGTTGGATTTGAATCCATTTCATTCGATTATGTATGAACGTGCTTACTAGGTCATTGGGGGCAGTTTTGATTTGATGAAATTAGGTATGGTGGTGCTATTCTTGATAATCATATTAAGAATAAGTGTCAAAAATAGTTATAACCATTGAAACTTTCGAATAATGCATTTAAGTTGAAACAGTAATAAATAACAAACTTAAGTCTCTTCTCTCATAACAACAAATGACAGAATAACCTCTAACTCTAACTTGTACATGTTTTCATAGTTAAGGTTTCAAGCATAAACCACAAAACTCATTTCGGAGAATTTTGGTTAAGGCTGTATATACGCATTTCAAAGAAATTAGCGTTTTTCCAATGAATCTAAAGAATGAAAGCATTACTATTGATGTAAACTTTAGTTTTAGAAAGCAAAATTCTTAAATTAGTGCCGTATAGAGAGAAAAACATCATAAATTATCAGGTATTTTAAAATGAAGACAATGTGTTCAAGAGGAATTTCAAATTTGCTTGTCAGAGGTATTTTTCACAAACGTTTCAGCTGTAACAAATAAGAATACGACTCATATTTATTTTTTTCACTTATTATATGTATTGTCAAGGAGTACCCTATAGAGAGAAAATAAAAAAAAAAATCGGGTTTCACTCCGGGAGTGCCGGCAGAAGTGAAAACTTGAATTTTAACGCTGTGCATTTTTGAAATTTTGGAATGATTATGGAATAATTCTGCACGAATTACTTTAATTATCAGTATAAAAGTACTATTATTTATGAGGTAGAATACAATATTTATTTATTGCGCTATCGTTCACAAACATGACAATTTATATTACATCAAAAAGTTTCTCTCACAGAAAAATCAATCCGCCGGACGCCAAAACGACGCGCCGCCATTTTCGCCGCGCCGTAGAAAGAGAGGGGGATACTTCCGCCACCGGCTATCTACGCTACATCCGTCTTACGAATTTTAGATCAGGGTCACGTGACCCTGACTGACGCGAGTTTAACATTTTTCCCTATTACAATAAAAAGTGTACAACAACGCCGCTGAAGAAGTTTTCACTTCATAAATGTTTTTAATCACAGAGAAATTAAATATTAAAAAATGCTCAAATCGGTACCTACACTTTGACATGTTTTTTACTGGTATTTACAGATTCTAAAGTCATTTTTTATTTTTCATAGGAATAATGAGATATTTGTCTATTGAATTGCGTGTTTTGTTTATACTTATATCTATTTTATAATTTAATAGGAACTTTCAAAGTTCGCCCTCATTACGGCTCGCGCAGAGTTGTTTTGATCGTTTGTATTGAAATTTTAAAAATTGAACGTGATGCGCGTCTACACCCTTAAGAGATAGATTGCGTCTTAGCCCGGGGAGCGCACAGTTGGGTCAATTTGACCCGCGCCATTTTAAATTGCGTGTATTTTACAGAATTATAGTGCGACGTTTCCGTACTTCTCAGTAGCTGGAGCTAACAGTCCCTCTACTTCATTTCTTACCGCTATTCAATCGGGTTGCGCTTGCACCGAGAGATAGACGTGGCCAAACGATCAAAAGGGTAAATATGACCCAACCATGCACTCGATGTCGTAATTTCGCGCCATTTTTGCAAAACGTTTTTTTATTGTTTATAATTTTATTTTCAAAATGAATAGGGAAGAACGCGACCAACTGCAATAGTTTAGCCATATTAGAAGAATCGGACTCTGAAAACGAACAAATTTCTTCAGGAAGTGAAGAGGAAGATTATTAATACAGTCGTAGTTATGAAAGTGAGACAGACCAGGACGCATCAGATGACGACAACGATAATGTACCCTTGATTGAACTACAGCGTCAAATACGTTCTACAACTTTTGAATAACAAAAAGGACAGAAAGACTAATAATATATGTTCCAGCTGTAATAAATATATATGTACTGAATACGCAGTATTATATTGCGGCGATTGTGCAAATGGAGAGCCTGAAAATGATAACTTACAAGACTGAAAATTGTAGTTATTATATGTAATTACAATGTTTTATGATAGAACTGTCATCTTAGGTTAGATTTTTTCCGGAAGATTTATGTTTTGTTAACTTTTTATTGCCATAAGACAGAAGATGTAAATTTTGTTGATTTCTCGTACTATTTTTGGTTAATTTATAATTAACACATATTTTGTAATGAATTCGTTTATTTTTACTTAAAACCCTTTAAACGATAGTCACTGAACAAAATTACAGCAACACTTTCTTAAAATATTTTCGTATATTGGAAAAACATTAATGTTTTAAACGGGTCATCTTGACCCAACACTACACTCGGTGTAACACTTTTCACTGTGCTCACCCCGGGTTAGAACATAGGCTATATCCCCCAATGCAACATAGATTTATAATATTAAGTAATCTGAGTGACTATTAAAGAAATATTTGCTTTGTCAATAAGCAATATAAACTATAGAAATATCAATATTTTGAATTAGGAAATAAAATTGGTTTCGATTTCGGTGCTCGCTTTCATCTCGGTGGGTGGTCGTGACGTGTTGACGTGACGCGATGGCCGTGACCGTGGCATCATACACTGTCATTATGTCAATACTCATCTTTGTGGTTAGGTACCTAGTGCCCAATTGAGGGTTAGGTGCTTCAATTTACGAAGATGGTTCGAAGGACTATTAAAGAAAGCTTAATATTAGGTCTTTACCTATAAAATTGCTGATATTTTGTCACATACAGAGAAAATAATAACTTCTATGATTTCAATTATTTAACAATTATCTTGATATTCAAAGTGTTTTTTTTATATAAAGATCCTGAAAGTGACTCTTTTTTTGTGAGCAAAAAAGGGGTACCAGAGGGGTTGTAACTTAGCCAAAATTTATTTGTTTTGCTTATCGTAAATGGAATAAGTTAGCATAGTGTTCAAACATTAGTACATAAAAGTTTTGTTGCATAAGTGTTCATGGTTGTTAAATAAACAAAGAAAATGCAAGTATGAAAAATGCAACTTCTTGAAAATTCTCCATACAAATTTGGCAATTTCATAGGTAATTTAAAGACTTTTTATTGAAAGTTTTATTGCATTGCAAAAAGCCTCTTTTAATTTTTTTTCCACTCACGTTGGGTTCTGTTTCACTAAAAACCCTTTTATAATAATAATGTTTATGATAGAGTTAACTTACTTCTTTTGTTTTTATAATAAGGGCTTTTCAAAGTGACATTAAAAAAATAAAAATAGTAACTATTTGCCTTACTAGGTGGCGTTGATGGAAAGAGAAGTGTCAAAATTGGCCTTTAAAAATAAACGGCCTGTAACAAAGAGGCAAATAAGCGCTCGCTGGTTGACATCTGCCCAAAGAGAAACATTTTTCTGCCTGCCTACCTGTGTACTCTCCGCAGCTTAGTAAAAAAAATACAAAAAATACAAAAAGAAAAGTAAAAAAATAAAAGTACATTAAACCAATCCAAAAAGTATTGATTACATTATATTGTTTAACAAAATCTTCCCCTAGTTAGTCCATTCTTTTAGTAATTCAATCATTAGTTTACAGTTACTTTGTTTATGTCGTGTCGTGTGTCTACATCGGTGGTCCGTTAGTATTGACACCGGACACACTATAATTAAGTTGACACTGCTTTCTGATAATAACACGTGTGCATTCTTTGGAAGTCAAACACCTAATAAACTTTGTAATAGCTATATAGTTGTTTACTTACATAGAAATACAGTGTCATGTCAGTGCTAACCAAGACTTTATCATTTCAGAAGTTAACATGGTTTCAAAGAGTAAACTAAATTAAAGCTAAAAAACTTCTGATTATAATTGACCACGGAGCTTGGTTAAAATGCTTTCTTATTCGTATGTCCGACTGTCCAGCTGTCCATCTGTTCTAGAGGTCGCATTTCTCAACCGATTGTCGTGATATTTTGTGAGCAAGTTCGATATTTATTTATACATATGTTTTTTTTCTCAATTCAGTTTTCGAAATCTTCCAAAATGGCAGAGATATGGGGAAAATAATATTTCAGCCATTTCGAAAAATTTTCAATTATGTTATGATTTTCAAATTTTCAAATATACACTCGCGAGCAAAAGTATGGAATCATAGGCCGTTTTTCATACAAACGAGGTAACTTTGAAGCCTTGGTTCTCCGCTAAGTATTGACCTAGCTGTGATCTGATGATGGCTATCCAGGGAGTGAATGCAGGAGATTCAGATCGCAATACATACCCAACTGATCTGATCAGCATTCTAAGAGATATAAGTATCAGAGTTCTCAGTTTCAGGATTTTCATACGTTTTTATGCTATTTTCGCGGTTTTTTTAACATACGCAAATATCTCACAGAATACTGATCACATCAGTTGGGTGTGTATAGCGATCTGAATCTCCTCCATTTACTCCCTGAATAGCCATCATCAGACCACAGGGTCAAACCTTAGCGGTGAACCAAGGCTTCAAAGTAACCTCGTTTGTATGAAAATAGGCCTATGATTCCATACTTTTGCTCGCGAGTGTATACTCAAGGTCTACAGCTCATAGAGCCACTAGTCTTATTTTATTTTTCATTGGGAATGACAAAGGCTTGTTGAGACTGGCAGTCAGCACTGGCTTTGTAAAAACCAGCAATTTATAACCTAACCTGTGGTTCGCGGACCACTGGGGGTCCGCGAGTATAAGTATAGGAGTCCGCCCGTAGTTTCATCTCTGGACATCAATTCTTCATAAATTCAGTTTCTCACAAAGCAATACTAGCCTTCACATTAAAATAACAATCTTTTTATAAAAAAGTGTTTAGTACTAAAATAAATTGAAAATTGTGCTAGATTTCCTAGGGGTGGCTAATGCTGAAAGCCTTTTTCAGCCCGTGGCTGAAAAAGGTTAGGAACCGCTGCTGGTTTGGCAATATTACGTTACCAGCAGCGGTTCACTTACTTGAAGATCATATTTTGGTCAATTGACAAATAATGTTACATAAACCAGATTAATTTTGGTGGCAACCTGAGCGAAAGTGGCGCCGCGGTGAATTTTATTTAATATTTACACATTTTTAGGGTTCCGTAGCCAAAATGGCAAAAAACGGAACCCTTATAGATTCGTCATGTCTGTCTGTCTGTCTGTCTGTCTGTCTGTCTGTCTGTCTGTCTGTCTGTCTGTCTGTCTGTCCGTCCGTATGTCACAGCCACTTTATTCCAAAAGTATTAGGACTACATAGTTGAAACTTAGTAGGTAGGTGTATTCTGTGAACCGCTTTACGATTTAAACATAAAAATATAAAAAATGAAAGATTAAGGGGGGCTCCCCATACATGGAACTGAAACTGAAAATATTTTTTTTCATCAAACCAATACTTGTGGGGTGTCTATAGATAGGTCTTTAAAAATAACATTGAGGTTAGTAAGACCAATTTTTTTCAAAGTCAACCGTTTGAAAGATATATGCCGCCAAAGTGGTAAAATGTGTGTCCCCCCCCTTTAACTTTTAAAGTAAGAGGGTGAAAAATCTAAAAAAAATATAAGCTATAGATCTTAATAAACACTTTCAACGAAAATTGGTTTGAATGAGATACAGTAATTAGTTTTTGAGATATAGTACATTTTCCAAAACCGCAAATATAACTTTGTCATTCATACAAACACTGTGAAAAACAAAGTTATTTTTTCAGACGAAAAATGATAGCGGTATTAAAATATGGTATGGTATAATGTACCTACGGAACCCTACTGCGCGTGGCCCGACACGCACTTGGCCGGTTTTTAATAATGTTTTACGTGGAATTTTTAGGGCCCACAGTCTAGTATTTTTAGACGGTATCGTTACATTTCCTCGTGGTCACTGCTAGAAGTAGATAGCAAAACTGCTAAAAGTGGCCGTTTTTGACACATTTGCTATCTACTTCTACGAATGACTACGAGGGCATGTAGTGATACCTTCTCGAAATACTAGACCATGGGATTTAAAAATTCCACGTAAAACATTATTAAAATCTATTTATATTAATAACTTATCAAATAAAAACCTCTTAGGGCGCCACTTTCGGTAATACAACTGCCTTAACTAATAATGCAATAAATAACAGAAAATCGCATTTTTTACTCATTTTCGCGAATACAAAACACGAGAACATTTTGTTTGCATTCACATGAGTAAAAAAACGTAAACTGAAGCATTCGCGCGACAGCGTGCGAAAATGTAAACAGTAATGTCACATAAACCAAATGACGTGCTGTCAATTCAATAATTACTAGAAAAATGACCAGTCTCGTTCACACGAGTCAATCAGCGAGTCAGTTTCGCCAATTAACAATATTTAAACTAATTCGCCACACCACCAGTGGGTTGTCAAGTCCACAATGTCACGGGCGTTAGAATTTACAGCAAGAGAGAGATGGAAAACTTACATTAATGCAAAAGAAAGGGAGAGAGCATTACTTATGTCTTCTTTAGTATTGGTGACCATGCTACTGTGCTAAACGGTTTTTCCGATCGGATAATAATAGTCTAGACTTAATATCTACATAAACTATAGTGGCTCAGTGAAATGTAGACCTCGCGTTTGTGACATTATTGAATCGAAATGGCTGAAATATGTTTTTTTTAATCGCCAAAAAATCTATTATCCTATAATCTGCTCAAAATTTTTTTCGAAAATTGGTTGAAAAATGCGACCTGTAGAGGAGAACGGACAGGCGTTTTTGCCCAAGCTGAAATGGAGAGACTTCGGGCGCGCTCCGCGCACGCTCGGTCAATAATTTACACATTGCCTACTTTTCGGTATATTTTGTAAGACAAAACCTAAATAACACTCGTAGATACATCATTATGAACAGCTTCATATGTAAAAGCAATCCTTCGAATATTAATCTGTGGAATATAACTTGTACTTATTAAAAACTTTGCGAAGCGAACTTAAAATAATTAGGTATTCATAAATACATTTGCTTGACTACCTTATTCGTTACAGTCACTCACTAAGACCGGCTTTACGATAATCTTTTACCGACAAAATGAATTCTCCAGATATGATAAAGATAAAAGTATAAAATGATAATTTTAATTAACTGATGTGTGCACTGCAAAAAGAAATGACTTCACTTATTCTGCAAATTGATTTTTGTCAAACATTCATGACCATTTTAAAAACTTGGATGTAAATGTATCCAAAAAGTTTTATTTTTAGTAAAATAGTTGCATTAGCATTACAACTAATTTTTAATACGGTTTTAAAGTCTTTCACTATTGACAAAGTGAAAAAATAACATTGAGTCAAAAGTTTTTGATAGACTACATTTTTTTTATTAAAAAGTATCTAATCTGAACTTATGAAACAGCTGATTTTTTTTCTCGATTTCAGCGTTGGTCCCACAGTTGGTCCCATTGTCCAAAAGTTGTTCAATTTGATCTCCCAATGTACCATATTGGGCTTCAGGCGTTTTTGTAGCACGTTGTAAGTACATTGTTTTGCTTCAAATTAGTGTAGTTTGACAGTGGTTACAAGCCACTGTATCTGACACAAATAAGATACATATAAATAAAGCGATAAATGTTTATTGTTATTCAAAACTTGTTAATTTATTACGACCCACTACCGAACCACATAAATTGTTCCAACGAACTTATCTTAAGAATGCTAACACATTAACGGCTTATATTAACATACAATGGCGCTTGTTAAGACCGTTAAACTTTTTTCGGTTAGTAAAGCTTTTTAAAGCTTATAGAAAAGTTGTTAACAGTTATAAACTTTATGTAGGTAACATTTTATAGTTTTAAAATGATATTTTTAAAAAATATTTTTAAAACTTTTTAGAAATTTTGTTCAAATACTGTAAATAAGTTTTAGGTTTATGTTAAACATTGGCCTTTGCATAAAATGGAATGATATAGTTGCGTTGCGTATACGATACGTGGATGTTTGCACGATTTGCTGTTTTTGGGTTCTCCCCTTAATAATAATTTCCATTTACATTTAATTAACCTATGAAACTTGAGTAGGTAACTAAATATGCAGGAGTACGTGGTGTTTTAACCGCAAGTCGTGATGTGCCCGCGTGATCATACGAGCCACTGAATAAGGACTTACTACGTCATGATGCCACGTCAAATTAGTGGCGAAGGAATTATTGTAGAGTTCCTTGCGATATATGAAATTGTTTAACTTTATTTAGGGCTAGTTACATCGGCAGGAGTTCAGTGGCGCAGTGGTTTAGAACCTGGCCCTACGATTGCGGATGTTAAGCAACTTTCGCAATCTTTCATGGGATGGGTGATCAAAAATTTATTATTTCGAGTTCCTCCGTGCTTCGGAAGGCACGTTAAGCCCTTGGTCCCGGTTGCATATGCAGTCGTTAACACCCACCAATCCGTATTGGGCCTGCGTGATGGGTTATGGTCCTCCTCCTTACCCACCCGTATGAAAGGCCTGTACCCTAGCAGAAAATGGCAAATATCGAGTTAGATAACAGGAACTGGAATTCTGGATTTTTATTCTGTTTTAATCTAATACCACCGTATTTGTAACTTGAAAGATGGGCCCATAATATTGTACGTGAGCATTTTTGCCCAAGCAGTAACGGAGACGCTTAGCGCTCGCGGTCAGTTACCTTCTTCTAAAAATAAAACGTCAAATGTTCCTCTTATCCAAACTTTCATTGCATATTATAACAATTATGCGCTCTGCAGCCCGGTATGGCACAATGTCCGGTGTGGCGGTATGGCGCATACGCATGTGTGTTAGCGGGCCGGCTCGGATTTCGCACAACCTACTTATGCATTGTTGTGCATATCATTGATGTCGGTTTATTATGTGTTTTGTTTAGTCTATGGTGTGTTTGAAAACGTTCGTTTTCAGAACGGAAATTACGAATGAGTCCCTACTTTAGAGAAAATACATTTTTATTCAGTTCTACAAACTTCGCCCACTGATAATACTTAAATTTAAATAAACAATTCTTTAATGATTTATTAAATAATAATTATACATTTACAAATCCAAGCCCCAAGAATTCTTCATGATGAAAACCCATTTTCAGAATTAGTTATTCGCGTAATAACCACAGTATTTTACTTTCTCTCTGGCATAAACAAGATACTCACAGTATGGATATTACAGGCCTTTTTCTACACAATTGCAATTTATAGGTTTTAAAAACTAAAAATGCAATGAATATAGCAAAATATTGTTTCGAACCAGTGACAAACTCGATTTCGTTTTCTTGAACCATGGGTGTAATAAGTCCTGAAAAGTGCAGCCTTTTTGCGAGGGTGACTGCTGGAATACTTTAGCTTTCAAAATGGTTTTGATGAAGGTCACTCACCAAGCAGAAGAATAGGCAGGTCTACCAGCAGGTGCCACCAGTAGCTGTGTCGCGCCTGCATCTCTTGTGGAGCTGGGGCGGGGCTCGCCTCTGGTACTGACTGCAACAAAACCAAACAAACTATCAATCAAAAAATAATAATGAAAAACAGTTTCTAGGAAGTAGCTTGATCCCGCTCTCTTATATCAAGGGAGGCCAACTTGTATATATCTGCGATCTACTTCAAAATTTCCTGGCCTGTTAAGATCGACATAAAAGCAATAAAAACATTGTAGACGTTCTGAACCGGACCTCCGACTCTGTTATTCGGACCACATATGCAAAAATGTACGAAAACTTAGTTGTAATTTATGACGGTTGTCATAAATTACAACTAAGTTTCCGTGAGAACGGGGTGGTGGGTGGGGTGGTTACCCCACCCACCACCCCGTGCGCGTTCTCACTTGCATGGCCAAAGTCCGCTTGAAAACATATAAAATGAAAGTGCACTGATATTTTACTTACATATAGAAAAAAAACGCGCGTAAAAGTACTCGATAGAGATTTCATTTCGCTTTTCGGCGGTAGATGGCTGTATAATTTTCCATACAAAATTACTATATCGAATATTTTTACGCGCGTTATATTTTTCGTAGCTGTTGTTACAGAACCGTTTCTATTACCTTCTTTCACTCATTTAATGTTTTAACTTACTAGTGCCATCTTAAAATACAGCCACAGCAAAAGAGAGATAGTCACTGAAAACCACACTTAAGAAAACTATTTATTCTAATATTTCTCCAAGTTTATTACATAGTCTAATGTAGTCTAAACAATCTAACAAACTACTCAATTATGTCAAAGAACAACATAAACTATCAGAAATGTCTTCATCAATAATTGAATACGTGATAAGAAGTGTCGATGAATGTGGTTACATTTATTATATGTATTTCTTTATGTATATAGTTATCGGGACTATCAGAGGTCAATTATTTACATAATTCGCAACTCCACAAGTTTAAGAGTGAAGATGTCACATGACGCTAGTGGATTTGCTTACATAAGTGTTTTATTAAACAGCTTATAACTATATTCATTAATATTACTATGAGGTCCCACAGTGCCCGAGAACTCACAGCTTCTCACGGACCAATCACACGTCAGACATAAAATAAAAGAACCAATCATAGAGCTCTATTTCAACGCAGTGCTTCGTGTAGTCAAAGGTCGTTTGAGTGTTGTTTGTGAATCGGGTGTTAGATATTTTTTGTAACCACTCGGCAGTCAACGTCAATTAATTTGAATTCGTAAGGCAGCCATTACATGGTCATGCAAGCGTCAGTCAAATTCCATCAGTCATGAATAACGTTGACTGATCAGTCAGATGGAAAGAACAAATCACATCATGCAACCATCAGTCACTACATTACACGGTAGGTTAATCGTCAGTCACAGCGCGTGACTGTGGTTAAACTGACAGCAAAATCTACCGTGTAATGGGTGCCTAAAGTTGGTAATATCTCTTTCTTTTCCATAATAATGTCAATGATGAGAGGACACGATGTATGAGGCTGATTGATACGCGTAGGCAGACTATGCTGGCCTGTGCCCGTAGCACGAACATCGATAGAGCAATTTTGTATAGGAAATTATACAAATTCCCCATACATTACAAAGCGCCACCTACTGCCAAAAAGCAAAATGAAATTTCCCATAGACAATTTACTCTATCGAATACTTTTACGCGCGTTTTTTTTTTCTCAGTACCCTAGATATTCGTGCTAAAGGTAAGTCTGTTACTTTGCTGGAAAAAATTAAGACTTTGTTTGCTTTTTTTATCAAAATCTGTTAAACATCATTTAATCCTCATTTCAAAGTATTTACCTCTAAGCTAATTACAACCATAATATAAATTTTAAAGAAACCTTCTTCCTTTCGAAAAGTCCTTAGGCGGCGCGGGAGATCTTATTATAACAATACTAGTAGAGAGCTTTTTCCTCCTGTTAGCCGAGAGCTTTTTTCCTCTCTTGTTTCGATGAGAGTGATTAAATTGATTAATGACCAACACATATAAAGTGAAGACACTTTCCATTACAATCATTAAGCAATATCATAAGTAAATGAGATAATAAACTACAATGAACTATCAAGGCCTCGCAAGCCCAAACTAGCATCCAGGTTCGACCTAGGAATTAACATAAGCATGCTGCTAGTTAAGTATTGCACCATTCGTGGCTTGTCTATCTATAAGTAGGTGTTAATAGGTATTTTCGAAAATACTAAAACACGGCCTTATCGTTTTTAATAAAGATGTAATAAACTACACACACTACACTACACTTTGAAATTGGAATTGATGGAAAATTTACTTCGCACAGGATTCGAATCTGATACTTAATTCCTCTAAAACAGATTATACGACATACTGGAATCTCAAACATAAATACTTATATTTTAAAATAATGGTGCATTACAAATATTTCAACTTTCTGCGATCCTTACATATTTCTTTTACTTTAAAAAAACTTATTTAAATGTTATTTCTATTCACTCTCAAAGTGAGTTCTATTTTTGAGTCAGCTCTTTTGAAAACATTAAACAACGAATAATTTGATTATTGAGGTTCAATCAGTGATCTTTACTTTGAATGTCTGCCAAGCCAAGTTTGCAACGTTCCGTTGTACGCAAATGTTCGATATTTACTATCTGTTATATGATATTCGTGCCTTGAGTCCGTTTGGCAGAGCATCTTATCCACATTCTTGGTACTAAGATCCAAAGTTAACCAGCATGTAACATGAACTGTGCATAATCGTGAGTTAACAAACCTTTTTTGTTACAAAAATTTGAATAAACTCTTCTTTCTCTCCATACTTGTCTGTGGAATTTCTCAAAAATATTTATAAATAAAGTAAAATAATGTGCCAGTAACACACATTTATAATACAATCACAGATTGAAAGGCAAAGCTTTTACTGTTTCACTATTGGTTTCTCACGTTATAAAGGTACTTACTTATTTTTTATGTCTAAACCATTTCATGAATACAAAATGGGGACTAATCCAAACATCTTTAGGTGACATAAACAGTAACTAAATATACATCAACTAAATGCATTCTAGTCTTTCTTCACATCAAGAATTCTATGCGGCCTGTGCGTAGGCACTTAACCCACACGTTTATACGGGGAGTGTTGGTATTTCAACCTGTAGAGAGCTACTCTACATCTAATCCCATTACAAATACCTAGTTTCGAAATCAAAATAATTACCTCGGTACTTTAAAAGAAAAGGGATTTTGTCAGCCTGTAATTAAACTTTTTTTAAGTTTATTTTTTCTTCTCAAACAATATACTTTAATTTGCACTTTACTTACAACTTTTTCAGATAGCCAAAATCCCTTTCTCTTCGGTAAATAAAGAATAAAGTATGTAGGTATTGTCTTTTGCAAATATTTACTTGTGTGATTTCGATTGTATTCGAGACTCTTAACTGGTGACTTTCTATGAACTGCAACAATTTTATTTAAGTTAACTTTCAAACGCTGTATTTTTTTATAATACATGTTTCCTACTGTAGAAATATATACGAAAAATATTTTAGTTCGTTATTTTGGTTCCCAGTTTTCTTATGTCGTTTGCCAAAAACGAATAAATGAGTCGTTTGTTTACACCAGAAAGTGTGTCAATGATCAATTGATTTACGAGTGGGACATAAAATTACCACGTTAAAATGTAAAACATTGAATGATTAACATTAAATGTGATTAGGGTTGTCAATAACGATAATGTTTCTTATAAAAAGAACCTACCTATATAATTTGTTGCACTGATTAGAATAGCTAAGCACTGTATTTCGTGGCATCTGAAATTATTTTTCAAACCAAATTATTATTAGGACTGAATTACAGCTGAAAAGATGAGAAAGAAATGTGTGCCATATAGACATCGAAGTAGTGAGGTATAGTTATTTTTAAATCTAAAAGAATTGAAAATAAATTATTATACTACGTGTAACAGAATTAATAGCTAAACCAGAATATGGTAGATAGGGACCATCAAACTGAACAACTTTGAAGTCGCAAAAAAAACGTCTGCTGTTTCATACAAAAATTAATAACGAAAATTTGAAAATGTACAACTGCAGATTTTTTGTCGATTTCGGAGTTGGTCCCATAGTAAAAGTTGTCCATTTTGATGGTCCCTATCCCTATTTACCATTTTCTGGTTTAGCCATTAATTCTGTTACATGTTGTATTGCGTTATATAATCCGTTGGACCTATGTTAAATATTTCTAGCAAGTGATCTGTTTGAAAACCCTATGAACGACCAAAAGCTGTTTTACAAAATGTTCCCATTCACTACGTACGTTCCCACAGACCAAATAAGCAGACTAAAGTCACAAGAACTTGTAAATAAATACTGTAAGAGACCGAGATCACAAACACTCGCGAAATGTACAGTGCGACAGTTATAGTATAACTTGGTCAGCGTCGTAGCTAGGGGCTGGTATGGGGGGCGGCTGCCATGGGCGCAACCCTCAGGGGGCGCACTTTGCTGATTCATAGTTAGAAAAAAGTCTATGCCTTGGGGTGCAAAATTCAACTCTTGCTGGGGCGCTCATTAACATAGAAATATATCTTAGGGCGCAAAATTAAAATCTTGCCAGGGGCGCTCATGACGAAGCTGAAATTGGTATCCCATTGAATGCGCCACTTTCCCTGTTAAATGATTGTGTTGTTATTGGTAACTGACCCTTATAATAAGGCGTCCTCAGGCAAAAGTACCTAAGTAATTCTTTATACTACCGCACGCCAACTTATGCTTATTGTCGCACTATACTGATATATGATAGCATTTCCTGCCATTTCCCACATACACCTGTTACAAAAACCATACACATGCCATCAACCGTTTCACAAACCGTTATTTAACGGTCGAATTAATAGGAAAAGCAACTCATGGCGATTATAAAACGCTTTTCGCAATGCTATTGCGAATTATATTTATTCCTAGCACGTGGAGAGAACTGTTACGGACAATTTCATACTGTGTGCTAGTTTATCAGTAAAAGGTTATCACTTTAGATAATTTGTTGTTAAACTAATTTTCACTTCAATAGCATATAGTTCGTTAAAAATAATAAGATATAGGTATACAGAAATTATTATAACAGTCCTCTCCCATAAGCATGGTTGTTGACATAGTCCCTCCGCACACGGCATCTCGTAGCGTAAGCGTATCGTAATATTCATAATACGCGCGTTGTACAAGAGCAATATACGAGCACGTACTAGTCAAAGAAGTCCGCACACGGCGTCGTAGCGTAAGCGTATCATATGAGATTTTATTGTCAATACGATAGTCGTAGCGTACTGGCGTAAAAAAAGCAAGCGCAGACAATACTTTTATTTCTTAATATATGTTTGGTGATGAATTACCGTCAACGTGAAGCTCTAGTTTATATTCTGGAACAATATCTACGCCTACGCTACGATTCGTGAATCGTGAGTAGACTCTGCTCGTATCGTGCTCGTCACGTCTTTACGTACGATACGCTTACGAGACGACTACGCTTACGAGCCATGTGCGGAGGTCCTAATCTTTATTCATCTACGGTATACGTGGTAGAAAAAAACCGGCCAAGTGCGTGTCGGGCCACGTGCCGTAGGGTTCCGTAGATACTTTATACCATACTATATTTAACTTTGTTTTTCACAGTTTTGGTATGAATGACAAAGTTATATTTGCGGTTTTGGGAAATCTGCTATATCTCAAAAACTGCAAAATGTATGTCGTTCACACCAATTTTCGTTGAAAGTGTTTATTAAGATCTACAGCATATATTTTTTTAGATTTTTCACTCTTTTATTTCAAAAGTTAAAGGGGGGGGGGGGGGGGGGCACACATTATACCACTTTGGCGGTGTGTATGTTTCAAACGGTTGACTTTGAGAAAAAAATGTGTTAGGAACCTCAATGTCATTTTAAAAGACTTATTTATAGAAACCCCGCACGTATTGGTTTGAAGAAAAAAAAATTTTTTTCAGTATCAGTTCCATGTATCGGGAGCCCCCCGTTAACCTTCTATTTTTTTATTTTTGTGTTAAAATCGTTAAGCGGTTAACAGAATACACCTACCTACCAAGTTTTAACTGTGTACACAGTTAAAACTTGGTAGTCTTAATACTTTCGGAATAAAGTGGCTGTGACATACGGACAGACAGACAGACATGACGAATCTATAAGGGTTCCGTTTTTTGCCATTTAGGCTACGGAACCCTAAAAAGACGGTAGTTTGACGTAAAGTACCCTAAATATGGCGAATTTTACTGAAAATAAACATTCCTTTTACCGTACAAAACTGCATTAAAAGTTTTTTTTTAAAAAAGCTCTCTCATAATTCTCTTAGGTTTGCCTTTAATTTAAGATACTATGTTATTCAGAAGAAATTGACCCTTTTCATTAATATTTTTTTTAACCCTATCGATTGGTATTATAAAATACATTAGCCTGTTCGATTCACGACTGAGACACGCGACTTATCAAAAATATTTGAATGCAGTTTTGATTGTTTTTAAAAATAAAGGAATGTTTTCTTTCAGTAAAATTTTCCATTAACTATACATTTTTTTTTAACCTGTATACTTATTATATTTGTACGTAAGTATAATTATCTTATATCTTTGTACGCATCGGAAAGTGCCTGCACACAATATGACATACATTGCTTAAACTGCAATTTCTAAACTACAGTTAAATCGAAAACCATACAGCAACTGGTTGAGAACCGCAAAGGTAGAAACACTTTAAACTATGTCGTGTTAACTTTTGCATTTATGTATTAGGGATGCATAGTTAGTTGACAAAATACTGAATGTACTTTGATTTATGAAAACATAGTTTGCTGTGGTCAACGGGGGATGTAGTCCCCGGGGGATTACGTCCCACGTGACTACGTCAACTGCAAAGGTGCCGAAACGTCGGGGAAAATAAAAAATCAAACCAAATACCATCTAATTATTAAAGTACTTTCAATAAAACCGCGCTAGTATCCGTTAAAAGTGTTTTCAACACACTTGCTCGTAAAGTGAGCCCTATAATAATACATCGCTTTTAGGGCCATAAACCGAGCTATAACAAACGCGTGCAGACAGCTGTTAAAGGTTTAGTTTGGTCTTATTAGTCTGTGAGATGCATTCTTATAAAACGGCTGAAATATGTTTCCTTTTTATCGAAAAATTTCGAAAAACTTATTCGACCAATAAAAAAAACTGTTTCTGTTCCAGAGATTACGTATAACTAAGTTTTGCTATATTTTATCTATTTATTTCAAAAAGGGTTAATACCCTTTGCAGGAAGAGAACCTAAGAAAATATTTTCAGGAAATTTACAGAATTGCTCATCGGCAAACCTATGTTTAAGGTAAACCAAAGAATTTGACTAATACCAATTTCTTTACAATAAAAGAAAAAGTTACTCATTAACGAATCATTTGGGTTTGAGCAAAAGGAAAATAAAATTAATAATTGAAATTGCGCACCACTAAATCCATATTTGACAAGACAATGTATACGGCTCTTGCCGTGAATTCAATAATAAAGAATTGGTGAAGCTAATCCCATTGTTTTATAAGTCAAATAGATAAATATTGATTGTAAAGCACGTAGGGTTAGGTCATCGGATGGCAGGTGGCAGTGACTTGTCGTTTATGGCCCGAGTGACAGCTGTCACCCTTACTGGGAGCTGTCAAACTGTCATTGACCATTGCGTTGCATTCGTTTTGCAAATCAGTTGAACGGGGTTTTGCCAACGCGCGGTGAGATGGGGGACACGTGGAGCAGTTTAGTAAGATGTTCAAGTATGAAATTGCCGTTTTGTATAGAGAATTTTTAAGAATTTGCATTTTCCATACTAACATTGTCTTAATTGATTTGAAAACATGAACGCCAATGTTTTAAAACTTTTAGGCACAAATGTTTAAACACTCAGATAACTAAAGCCACATGTGTTAAGAGAAAAAATAAGTATCGGCTAAGTTACAACGAATTAAGTAGTCATTTCTGCTAACAAAAAGGTTTTAATATACATTTTTAACGGTCAGGAAAAAAAACACAGAAATATTTTTGTTGCTGATGATCATAATTCAAAATAATAACAACTACTTAAGTAACTGAAGCATCTTTATCATTATAGAAGATATGAGAGCCTCTGTGTGTGAGAAAAAACCGTCAATTTCATACTTTAACCCTTATTATTGTCAACTGTCCAATGAATTACGTAGTTATGATACATGGCACGTTTTTTGTACAATTTACCAAGTTCATGAATCTGACCAAAATCGTGATTTCGAGAGCTTCTTTTTATTGGACGTAGCTGAATAAATTCAACTGTTTATATGAGGACGAAGGAGGTAATCATGGTGATTATATTTTATGTATTTTTTTTATACAATATTTATAGTTACGTGTGGTAGTTCCTAATAATAAAATAGTACCTATTTTTGAAATGCAGACATGTGATAGTTATTTATTCGTACGAACTAAGTAGGATGTACTACTTAGCTTATTTAAATGTTAGTATTCTTATGGATTTATTCTTTTACTAGACATATATACCATTTTTAAGATTGTGAGACTTGCCATTCTTAAGTAAAGCTTTTGAAAATTTAACTACATTGTCAATAAAATTTTAACTATCATATCTACCGTATTTTCTACAATTTTCAATTATAGCTATTGGTGTAAGTTAGTCGTTAAACAAAATTTATTTCATACTAAAACATTTACTAACATTATTTATTTATTAGTGAAAGTAGATGAGAAAATGATTTAAAACTAGTGGCGCTGTGAGCCACTGTGAGATGAGATTCTTATAAAATGGCTGAAATATGTTTTCTTATTATTGAAAAATTTCGAAAAACTGATTTGACAAAAAAAAAAACATTACTTACAAAATATTTGCACGATAACAGTTTTCAACATGAAAAATCAGTGATTATTACCAATTGTTTTTCGAACATATAAGGAACAGTGGTTTTAATCTTGTATGCAACCTTGTTTAGGATGCCCATCAAGGACAGCGCTACAACAAACTTTCCTCCTTTCCTCCCTCCGATTTTCCAAAAGGCGAAAAATTTACCAAAAGGGAGGAGCTTTTGGAAAATTTTTCGCAACATCTTATGTAGAGTGAAGTCCTTAGAGCGGCACTCGAATTTTCAGTTTTTTCGTATATAACGCACAACTTACAGAAACTTTTAGAAAGCCCCTTACTACTAGTGATAGTGATTACTAGCAAAGGTCATAAATTACGAATAACTTTTTGTATATAAGCAAAGCAGCACTGACTAATCAAACCGAGTTTTTCTAAAACGGCTTGTTTTTTGTTGAATTTCTTTCATACAGAGTTGTTCGGATGATTCCTCCTAGCCTTACAGTTTTCAGGTATATTTCATTATTTCCATTACATTACCTACACCACAATTACATGTTGTAAATTCGCAGTTCGCGGCTTTCTCAACCTTTCGCGGCGAGAATGTTGAGAAGAAACAACACACAAAAATAATATTTGTAAATATTTGTCACTATACTTATTATAATTATAAAAATATGACGAATTAGTAACCCTGTGCTGGGATTTGACTAAGTTTGCGTCATTTTTCTAACTTTAATTTATTGTTCAAATGAATCTAGAAAGTCTGCCACTTGATTAAGGCTAATCCTATTTATTTTCTACGGACCTACTTACGTAATTTGGTACCCCTGACTTTAAGTACTATCAACTTTCAAGATCGTGACAGAGAGGCTGTATTGTGACAATATAAATATTGTCACGGGCGCACAGTGGGCCCACAATTGAACTAAACCCCTAGAAAGTCACGACGTAAGATTTTATGTGAACGTAAACTAAATATTATGACGCTGATTGTAGGTACTATTATTCAAGTTTCTATCAGAATCAGTGGATGTTATGAAAACAAACTTTGACCATTTGTGGTTAGAAAGTTGTGATTTTGTGGTATTAATTCATACTGGTTGATAAAGTACATGTCCTAATATTTTTATATCATCTACCAGCATCTACCCTATATTTTACACACAGAATTTTGTGATAACTAAAAATAAGTACTTGCCTAATTGTTTGACCGCACGTTTAAAAATTTTCACACCCACTTCCCACCTCTCCCCTTGAAACCCTTTTGGGACCTTATTCCTCAAATCATGAGTCATAACAAAAATTGTTTGACCGATTAAGACGTAAAACAACTTTTACTTTAAGGATGCACGTAAAGAACTGTTTTTTAATTATTATTTTAATTATGTTTTTAGCACTAACATATGATAAAAGATTTTCCACCCATATCTCTACATTCTCAAAGTTACCATCCAATCAGTTGTACAAAATTAACTGTACAACAAAACAACTGTACTTATGTACCAGATTTGTAACCAGTCCTAGATCCCGTTGACCCTACGACCTGGCATTATTTATGGGTGCAGATAACTTTGATGTGGGGCCTGTTTAGCCGCAACCGTTTGCTTATTATTTAAACGTTTGTTAAACATGATCGAACTCTTCGCTTTCGAATTAATTGATAGCTTTGAGTTTGTAAACATTGCGTAATGAATAATTAATTAAGCAATGTTTACATGCTGAGCTTTGAACTAAACATAAAGATGCCAGTTGCGTTATCATTCCGCGCAAGTTTTTAGAATTCTTAAGCTCTATCTAATATAATCTTTTGTATTTTTAGAGTATTCATAACTTTGCGTCACTGCTGGGTAAAGGTCTCCCCCAAGGATCTCCACGACGATCGGTCCTGTGCGGCCCGCATACAGCTAAGTTATAACTTTTGCCTAAATTAAAATCAAAGCCAAGTTGACAGAGTAAATTAAGCACAAATAATTGCGACGAAGTGCGAATCGAATTAACATCGAAATTTTTTTTGTATTGGAAATATTAGTTCCCTTAACGAAGGTAACTTTACAAAACCACAGATTAGATATCTTCCAGAAAACATAATTTATTCAATCTGCTAATGAATAAGTGGTCAAGCATCCGATCTGTCGACATGCCTACCTACCGGAAGTGTTTAAAGATTACAATGAAGGAAACACTGCAGGTTTCCATGTTAATTGAATTACGTCGACTGACGGCTGCGAGTCAACGGCCAGCGGCCGGCGCGCTACGGTGATTCATCAAATAACTTTTTTTAACAACACCATGGCATTCTTATGTTATGTTAGACGGTTATTTTTAAATAATAGAAAAAAGATAGAGATCGTTTCGTATCAAAACATCTAGAAAGACTCGAAAAAAAAGTAGTTTTTGTCGATTTCGATTTAATTTAGTTAAAGTACGACAAAAAACTATACAACGTGTCACTAATAACCCCTGATGCCGAATATGGTAGTTGGAAACCATCAAACTAAACAACTTTTACTATAAAACTAATTCTGAAATCGTAAAAAAAATCAGCTGTTTCATACAAAAATTAATAACGAAAATATCAAAATTTATGAAACATATGATTTTTTTTCGCGAATTTAGACTTCGTCCCATAGTAAAAGTTGTTCAGTTTCATTGTCCCTATCTACCATATTCGGCATTATGGGTTATTTTGTAACACGTTGTCTAAAAGATTCAATGCTTTATCTATTCTTAGTTGTGTCTTTTTAATAGCTCTCAAGTGTTTATTTAATCTAAGAAATAGATCCTATTTAATATTGTGGTTCAGTGCACGCGGCAGGCGCCATACAAATTGTACTTATTAATAAACTCATAGCGGTACAGCTGTCCCTTCAAGGCCGGGACAATTATGGGACAGATGCATTTGGAAGTGTTAATTGACGAACCATGCTTAGTAACTACTGTTTGAGTGTATTTTTGGGTTAACTTAATCCGTTTAAATCCAGTTGCTTTGTTGATATTATTATATTTTAAATTGATAATAATTTTATAATTCCTATTCTTATCGTATGAGGATTAGTGGCCACATCTGATGTTAGAGTTTATCAAGCCGAGATGACAACAGCCGGGACCGATAGTTTAACGCACCCTACGAAGCACGGAAGCGCTCAGTTGTAATGCCACTTAACGGTCACCCATCCGACACCTGACCGGACTGAGCGTTGCTTAACAAACGTGATCGAGTACGATCAGTCTGTCAAGCTCCGCCATGAGCGCTTCAATCTATAATTTAGGAAATGTTTCGAAACTGTGACTTTTTATATTCGCGTCTACACTTTTGTTTTATTAAACTCGCTACAAGAAATAGTATGAGTCATTATACAAAATGAACCCTTAATATCTCGTTTATTCTTGTTAAGAAAATAAATACGAGCACGACACTAAATCAACGAGCCCGCAAAATAAATTTAGAATATGTCTCACATGTCGTGTAAATCTGTTTAATTTTATAAACGTTTCTCTGAAAATTAAAGAGGTGCCATATTAATTTACGTCGAATTACAATACAAAACCCGTATTAAATCAAAATGTCTCTTTTTATACCTCACGTTCACCGATTAACACTTAAATCGCTCACGGGACATTTTTGTCATAAACTAAAATTATGATGATGACAGATATAGCTGTCCCGTTTTATTCCAAGGCAGTAAATTAAAGTAATAATGTACTACGTGAATAAGATATTTGCATTTTAATTATGTCATTATGATTTGCAGTGTGAGCAAGACAAGCGCATGTCTTGTCTAGGATAGTTAAAGTTATTGCATTTCTACGCAAATGCAATAACTATCCTAGACAAGAAATGCACTTTTCTACCTACCTAAGTTATCATTTATGTCGTTTAATAAACTACGTGTGAAAATACTGTTAGTCTATTTGAAGACAACGTAAAGGATTTAAGAGCGTTGATTCGTCACGGCATTTCATACAAGCTTTCAAGTCCTTATTTTTTGAAATGAATGAACCTATTTTTAATGAAACTTCATACGCATAAGCAGGATAAATAAGTCTCAAAAGCTAGTTAAGAACATTTTCGAAATGTCTTGTTTTTAAATCAAAATAGTGTTACAGTTAAATTAGATCGATTTTAAATTTTCCTTAGAAATCTTTTAGATCAAGGGTGGCCAACCCGCGGCCCGCGGGCCGAGCAAATTTTTTTTAAAGTAAAAAAAAAAAAATACTAAAATTACCTTATCATATCTACTATAAAAAAAACAAACACTTCTTCTCTCACATAGTAGGAGTGCGGCCCGGGGTAAAATTCTACTTCCGAATTTTGGCCCAAGTGTCGAAAAGGTTGGCCACCCTTGTTCTAGATCTTTTTTGAAAGATAATTTGACATTTCTGTCTCTAGGGAAAATTTAAAATCGATCGAAAATGTTTTCAATAATTTTTTAGACCAATCCATTCTGCTTATATGTACGAAGTTTCATTAAAATCCGTTCATTCATTTTGAAAAATACAGACTTGAAAGTTTGTATGAAAT
This sequence comes from Agriphila geniculea, assembly GCA_943789525.1. Taxonomy (NCBI): domain Eukaryota; kingdom Metazoa; phylum Arthropoda; class Insecta; order Lepidoptera; family Crambidae; genus Agriphila; species Agriphila geniculea. The sequence continues at coordinate 21,225,619 of OX038869.1, read as the reverse complement.
GCCGTGACGAATCAACGCTTTTAAAAAATCTATACCTAGTCGTCTCGTTGTTGATTTATTGTAAAACAACTATGTTCAATAAACGCGAGAAAAATTTTGTGATAATTTTCTTGTCTCTGAATTTAATTTCTAAAAAAAATTAGTAAAAACTTGGTAAAAACTCAGAAGTTTAAAACCATGTTATTTCCATTTGCAATAATAAACAAGTAAAGAAAATTATGAGAATAAATTTTATCATGAAAAATTCTTAGTAAAATAATAAAAACTCTTAATATATATTTTTTGACGCATAAATAAATTAGAAAAGATCAATCGAAAACGAAGTATCTCTGGATTTCTTAAGTGCGTAAAATCACAACAACCTTCTTTAAATGACAGATGGACATTTTAACACGAATATTACCCTAAAAGGATAGGTAAAACAGTTTGTTAAAGTTCACGTCAGTTTCTCGTAACTGGCGATACGTTTCAAGCGATTTTATTAGAAAAGATCCTATTTTTAGTATATAATTGACGTAAACTGACGCAACAGAGTTATTGGACTTTGTCATCTGAAATATAACCCTACAATTTGCGAGTTCTTAGTTAATTCCACATTCAACCGGCTATCTTTCTACCGGTGAATATTTTTTCCACTTTCAACCGGTTTTTATTCCATATTGTACCTATATTAAATTACTTTCACTTAGACCGACAGTTCATTCCCTTTTCAACCAGTTATAAAAAAATAGGTACCTTACCTACACAAAAAATAATAGTAATAGTCATTTTATTTAAGTGGGTATTTATTTTATTAATTGGTTCCTGTAAGTATATAGTTAATTAATAACCAAGTTGCCAGTTGAACGTCGTTTGTTTTTACTGACCGGTAGAAAATGGAAAATATTCGCCGATAGAGAAATCACTGGCTGAATTTGGAATTACCCTTCCTTAAGTCAAATTATTGTGAAAAAAAATATTTGGTTTTTCATAACACACTGACATGTAACACATTTTTTTTATTTAACTGGACTGGCTGTCTGTATGATTTGACAGCTAAATTTTTGTGCCTATTTGAAACGCCACTAGCGTGCGTCTAAAGAACTAATTTTGACGTACAATATGAAAATGGTTGCCGTGATGGTCTCTCCAGACTTCAAACTTTAGTACCATGTCCCTCACGCTATCAAATAGGCACAAAAACAGTTTGACATAAACCTGTCCTGTGTAAATATATGCAGGTCAGTGTCATAATAGTATTAGAAAATAATAACGAAACTTAAACAGATACCAAGTAAAATGCAACCTCTTTTCTAATAATCACAATAATTAAGTACTAACGGAATTTAATTCACAATAGCCTAAGTCCAAAAGTCCCACTTTGGTGACAGTTTGACACTTCAACATGTTTATTTACCACGCCTTTGTTACAATGTTTATCTTTACAAAAATTACACTAAGCGTTGGTTAAGTTTACGAGACGCCTTGAATAAAACATGAACTAACTGTTCATAGGTTTTAGTAACTTGTGAATGAATAGGGCTGTCCAATAGAGAACACCTTGCAAAAAAAAGCTTTTAAAGATATCAACTTTTTTGTAGTTTGAAGTAAAAGAATAATGTATTTAAAATTTTGAAATGATTAATAAAATTTAAACGTGGGTAATTAACATTTTATTATTTTTAGTGTTAAATACAAACAAAGCTGTTTATTTAATGTTTTTATCGTGCTTAACAAAATATTAAGTCCTTTTTTTGCAAAGATTTTAATGTTGCCAAATTTTATTTTACAGCTAGTAAGTACCCACAGTAATAAACTCGTTAAGTAGGTAACAAAATAATAATTATTTTCGAAATATTAATTAATTCCTTTTTTAGCAAAGTTTTTTTTGTTTCTACTGAACTACTTAGTAAGCATGAAAATAATATTCATATCCATGTTATTAAAAGAATTAACAATATTCTTTACTCAAATAGGTATTCTATTGTCTTACGATAAGAAGTGATAAAGTTTTATACTCTATGTTTATGAAGAGGGTGGCGAGCGATTTCCTCAGTAATAAAAATACACACCCCTATTTTTACTACCCAGGTATCGGAGATAGTCAAAAAACGTACTCTCACTTTACAATGGTTTTAACAGAAAATATAATAGAATACATTTAATTTTATTAGGTATTTGCCTTATTTCATTAAATAGAATTTACCCATTTATTTTTCGTTTGATTTTGTACATATGGGAGTAAAACTATACCTACATTGATTTTAATTTAATGTTTATTATTATTTAATTGCACGACTGTGGTTTTTAACTGCTTAACAAACGAATAAGAAACATTTAAAAGCCAATATAGATATTTGACCTACAAGTAATTTAAAAAAGTCTGAATACTAGATATAAGTATTTTTTACTAGCACCGATTTTACATAATGTAACGTTTTTTTTACAATTTCCACGTTCATTGTAATCGTGAAAAATTGAATAGCATTCTCATTTCAAAACTAACGGTTGTCAAACAAAAACTAGAAGCATCATCGTACCATAAACTAGATAGATAAACGTCAATTGGTAAGTTTGTCTCAATTTTTATCGCATTGAATACCATATTGACTGATTTAGTTAAATATTCCGACTTTTATGGCAGTCGTTTGACGGTGTAATTGACGATGGGAAGATCAGAATTAAGATAGATATAAATTTTCATTGAGATGCTTTCGAAATTAATCAATTGGCCAAGATTGGTTTTTCGTTCTACATAATTTAAGATTGTGATGGTCGTTTTTCAATTTCAAGGCAGTTTTTTGGTTTAATTACTTAACTACTTAATTCATTTTAAAATCAGTGAACTTATAATTAATTAAGAATCAGTGAACTTAAAATACCTATTAGTTAGTAAATAAAATAATATTAATAAAGTGATTCATTTATGTTTTACTATAGTAGTTATAATATCAAGTTAACGATTGATTTTATAGAATAGGGTATTTGACTACATTAAAAATATACTGCAAATTGTGGTCATCCTAACAGATAATGGCGTAAAAAACATATTCAACTATTATATAGACTAAATTAAGTCTATTGATTGATTAATTTTACCTAGAAAAACTTTTTTAACAAAAAAGAAAAACCTCCTTCAAAAAACCTGAAACAAAAACAGCTTCAAAATTAAATACCTCTAAAAAAGCGAGAAATAATATTCAAACCATTAGTTACGCATAACATTATTAATAAAACACGTCTATTGAAGTCGGGTGGGGCTGGAAGACAAGTATTTTTTTTTATATTTCTGAAAGCCCCACCCGACTTCATTAGACGTGTTTTATTAATAATGTTATGCGTAACTAATGATTTGAATATTATTTCTCGCTTTTTTAGAGGTATTTAATTTTGAAGCTGTTTTTGTTTCAGGTTTTTTTAAAGGAGGTTTTTCTTTTTTGTTAAAAAAGTTTTTTATTTTCAACTTTTTAGTGGCAGGTATGTAAGCATGTAAATATTTTTTAACTTTATAAAATATTTTCAATGGTAAAATGCCCACAACTCAAATTCCCAATTTACGCTGTTTGTTTTTGAGGAGTTCCATTGTGTCTTCGTAGTCCAAGTCTAGTCCAGAACCTTGCATTGCAGACCATGGTTTGGTTTGTTTTGGATTGTCATAAACCTACCAAAATCCAAATCACTTTACATATACTATTTGAATTTGAGGAGTTCCCTTGTGTATCTTCGAAGTTCAAAGTCCAATACCGATGAAATTAAAATGTAACCACTCTTGAAGTATACCCTTTCAAACAAAAAAAGGATCATCTAAATCGGTACATAAACAAAGATGTTATGTTCGAAAATCCGTAAAAACACGTGTAATGGCAAGCTAAATAATTGTCATTTTTCAGGATTATGAAAAAACTACCAGCCAGATCTCTGTAATTTTCTCTTTTTATGGGACCACACACAAACTATGTTCTTTAAGATAAAAAAAGAATTGTATAAATCGGTTAACAACTGACGAAGTTATGGTAAAACATACATAAAAAAAAACCGACGACTTGAGAACCTCTTCCTTTTTTTGAAGTCGGTTAAAAATGCAATAATTTTTGAATTGTTTTCTGTGGCGAAAACGCTCTAAGATTACTGATGACGTCACTTGCCTGTAAATAAATATGGCTTCGGGCGTTTGACACGACCATAGACTTAGGATCCGCGACTGATGGCTGTCAAATGGCTAAGGATATTACAATGTTTACAGGCTAGTGACGTCAACAAGTGACGTTTCCAGCGCCATAGCGTTTTTGGCGCGGTTTTAAAATTTTAAACTTTAACATAGATTTTTTAATAAAATACATTGATTTTTCCTGAAATATCAATGTGGTGCGCTTATTACGTAATAAGGAATAATTTAAAATGGTTTTCCAAAATTAGTCAAATAGCCTAATAAAGAGATCAATATACCTACTACAACGTTATTATTATACAACGTTAAAAAACCCCTAATGCCGAATATAGTACATAGGGACCATGAAACTGGACAACTTTTACTATGGAATCAACTCTGAAATCGCAAAAAAAAGTCAGCTGTTTCATACATTTTGATATTTTCGTTGTCAATGCTTGTATGAAACATCTGATTTTTTTTCGCGATTTCGGAGATGGCTCTATAGTAGAAGTTGTTCAGTTTGATGGTCCCTTTCTACCATATTCGGCATTAAGAGTTTTAACACGTTGTATAATACTTATGTAGGTTTTGTATTAAGTTACACAAAAGCTTTACGAGCTGTCGAAAGCTCTCCATTAATATTTATGACATAAAGTAACTGTCAGATGATAAATTAAGGTCTACATTTGAATTTATTTTGTGCCGGGAGCTCAAACGCATCAATTACTTAAGTACCTACTAAGATTTTTTAATTTTATTTTTTAAATCAGAAGCCGTTCAGCAGATGAAACTAGAAAATTTTTGTGCAGCTATTTTGCCACCTTGATAATTTCAAAAAAGTGTTTTGTCTTCTTTCAAAAACGTTTATTTAGGTGAGCGAGCATGCCCTATCGTACTTCGAAGTCTAATACATCATCACTTAACATCGGGTATGATTGTAGACTAACGCTCACTTAAAGAAGAAGAAAAAACTTTTTTTTATTACACTACATTGCATAAGTGTAAAAATTGGTTCCTAATTTAATTTCACGGCTGATTTGATTCGTTTTGCCAACCAAATTAATTAGTTACGTGGTCTAATTAAATTTCTCCTACAAATAAGTGCATTTTAAGGCAACCTTCGAATTGGATTAGGTCTTTTAAATTTGATAAAAAACTTTAACGGTTTTAATTTTGATAAAAAAAATTGCTCTATTTGCCCCCTTAAGGCGGTTGTATGACCGAAAGTGGCGCCCTCATAGGTTTTTATTTAATAAGTTATTAATAGAAAAATATTTTAATAATGTTTATCGTGGAGATTTCAGGGCCCATGGTCTAGTATTTTTAGAAGGTATCACTACATGCCCTCCTAGTCATTCGTAGAAGTAGATAGCAAATGTGTCAAAAACGGCCACTTTTAGCAGTTTTTCTATCTACTTCTAGCAGTGACTACTAGGGAATGTAACGATACCGTCTAAAAATACTAGACTGTGGGCCCTAAAATCTCCATGATAAACATTATTAAAATTGTGTATTAGAATTATAATATTAAATAAAATAATCGCGGCGCCACTTTCGCTCAGGGTACCACCTTAACAAACATTAAAAATATGGATAGTACTATATTCTCGTTTAATTTAAAAATGGAACTTTAATTTCTACGAAATTACCTATCAAGTAATTTATCTGAAACTTATCTGGAGACAGCTTTGAAAGGTGTAACATTTATTTCTCCAGATATGTGCTTTGAACTCTCTCATAGCTTAAGTGTAGTAAGTAGGTATACAAATTAACTTTGTCTAGGGATACAGGTGTTATTTTACATACAAACGAGGTAACTTAGAAGCCTTGGTTTTCTGCCAGGGATGTATCGTGCTGATGATGATGGCCATCCAGGGACTGAATGGAGTAGATTCAGATCGCTTTACACACCCAACTGATCTGATCAGCATTTTAAAAGATTAATGGGTCAGAGTTCTCGGTTTAAGGATTTCCATACATTATCATGCTATTTTCGCAGTTTTTTTAAACATATCCATTACGTTTTTAGAATGCTGGTCAGATCAGTTGGGTGTGTATAGCGATCTGAATCTCCTCCATTCACTCCCTGGATAGCCGTCATCAGATCGCAGCACAGTACATCCCTGGCAGGAAACCAAAGCTTCAGTTATCTCGTTTGTATGAAAAAAGCACCTGGTGTCCCTTGACAAAGTTTATGTGTGTACGTAGCTAGCTAAGCTATGAAGGTGGTCAATCAAAGCTAAAGCTACGAAATTATGTAGGTTTGTACAATTGCATAGGAGCGGGTAAAATGTAAGCTCATATAGAAAAATATTACTATACGATTGAAATCTTTGACTGTAAGGGCATCTAGGAACAAACCGCAATAAAACGGGCGATCAAACTGCATTGCATAGAGGAAATAATCACATTGCCAGCGAAAAACACGCACGCCGTTGCCAAGGCAACGCCTACAAACTTTATTGCGAGTTGTTACTCCAACGTAATTAACTGAAAACCAACAAACGATCGATTTTCAACTTTAACTTCAGTAATTAACGACCAATACGTACAAAAAACTAAATTTGTTGGTGTATTACGCTGCTTTGGAAGCAAAATTGTGAATTTTAAGCTTTAGCACGTTGAAATACAGGATATTTTGCGTGTAATAGGTATTTTTTTTGTATTTTCAACCGCTGCCAAACGCATTGTAAGTTTATTAGGATTTATTTGTGGGAAAATGCACTGTTTATTGTGTACGAACATAATCTTTTATTTTTTTAACGATTTTAACAAATAGATTTTTACTATATTTACTTGTAGTTGAACAAACAAATTAATGTTCAAATATATTTACTTAGAACAACTTTTCCGGTAATAAAAGCTCTTTATTAACGGAAATTCGGTGTTAGCAGTCAAAAAAACTGTAGCCTACAAATCTTTAAAAAGCAAAAAATCACTTTTCAAATGAGGTTAGGCAGTATTGATCATGACCATCAGCCATTTTTTTATTGTTCCCAATGCTTGGTCACTGGGTGGACAAGGAGGATGGGCCAGAACCCACCACGCTAGCCTAATGCGGATTGGTGGGTGTCAACGACTGCAAATGCAGCCAGGACCAACGGCTTAACGTGCCTTCTGAAGCATGGAGGAGCTCGAGATAATACATTTTTGGTCACCCATCCCATGACTGACCCTTGCGAAAATTGCTTAACCTCCGCAATCGCCGGGCCAGGCGCTAAACCACTGCGCCATCAAGCTCTTCGAGCAGTTGTTACACTTTCCAATTTATTTGGAATCATAATCGTATCGTTATAAGTAAATATCTGCACTTTCAAATCGTCCTAAATTGGATCCTAACAAGCAATTATACCTTCCGATATTCTAAATCGGATCTCAACAAATTGGATAATGTTATAAAAGCAATAAAGCTACGTTTAAGCAATAAAAACAATTATTATTCTTTCTCCTTCCTCCCATTAAAGTCATAAATAAAGAATTAATGAGCTAACGCTCAGTGCACTTACAGATTAATAGTACCTACCTACTCAATTAAGTCTATCAGTTACATGTTATTAACCAGTAGGTCTGTCTGTCACACATGAGTGGTTTAAGTAATTACATTGATTACAGTAGGAAACTATTTAGTAATGTGACAGTTGTAATGTTCTATATTAATTACAGTTTCCGATTGAATATGTATGAGTCGGATGAAATTATTTAAGTCTAAGTTGATCTGAAAATATCACTTCTTTGTTACAAAAGAGGAAGGAAATAGTTCTTTTTGTTTTTTCGGTATGATGGAATCAATGGAGGCGCTCATTGCAGTTAAAAACGATTTTATATTATTCATTAAAGCCCAGTTTAGGTATCTTTTTTGTCTCACGTGCTATTCGTTGAACTAAAACAAAAACATTTAAGTACTTATAATCAGGGATTGAAATACCGTTAAAAAAAATAACGATATAAAAAAATAACGTTAAAATACCGTTAAAACATTTTATTGGTAAATTTACCGCTAAAAATAACGTTAAAAATATTTTACCGGTAAAATTAAACTTAAATATAGCGTTAAATTTTTAAATTTGAGATTTTTGCATTTACAATGCTATTTTTAAACAATACTAAATTATATACTAGAAAAAATACGACTCGCACCAGATCAATACTCAGACGGGAATCGAACCCGCGACCTTTGGATATCCGGTCCAATGCTCTGACCGCTGAGCTACCGAGCCACTGGTGACATCGTCGAATTTTTCCTAGTATATCCTAAACTCTTACGCTGTAAGCCAGCGTTATTTCACCAATGTGAGGAATTACCTCGACATTCAATTGAAATATCTTTCCAGATATTTTAACAATTGATTAAGATGAAATAGCTATATAATTTTTAAATTTGAGATTTTTGCATTTACAATGCTATTTTTAAACAATACTAAATTATATACTAGAAAAAATACGACTCGCACCAGATCAATACTCAGACGGGAATCGAACCCGCGACCTTTGGATATCCGGTCCAATGCTCTGACCGCTGAGCTACCGAGCCACTGGTGACATCGTCGAATTTTTCCTAGTATATCCTAAACTCTTACGCTGTAAGCCAGCGTTATTTCACCAATGTGAGGAATTACCTCGACATTCAATTGAAATATCTTTCCAGATATTTTAACAATTGATTAAGATGAAATAGCTATATAATTTTTAAATTTGAGATTTTTGCATTTACAATGCTATTTTTAAACAATACTAAATTAATAATTTATAAACTATTTTTAAACTATTTTTAAACAATACTAAATTAATAATTTAGTATTGTTTAAAAATAGCATTGTAAATGCAAAAATCTCAAATTTAAAAATTATATAGCTATTTCATCTTAATCAATTGTTAAAATATCTGGAAAGATATTTCAATTGAATGTCGAGGTAATTCCTCACATTGGTGAAATAACGCTGGCTTACAGCGTAAGAGTTTAGGATATACTAGGAAAAATTCGACGATGTCACCAGTGGCTCGGTAGCTCAGCGGTCAGAGCATTGGACCGGATATCCAAAGGTCGCGGGTTCGATTCCCGTCTGAGTATTGATCTGGTGCGAGTCGTATTTTTTCTAGTATATAATTTAGTATTGTTTAAAAATAGCATTGTAAATGCAAAAATCTCAAATTTAAAAATTATATAGCTATTTCATCTTAATCAATTGTTAAAATATCTGGAAATATATTTCAATTGAATGTCGAGGTAATTCCTCACATTGGTGAAATAACGCTGGCTTACAGCGTAAGAGTTTAGGATATACTAGGAAAAATTCGACGATGTCACCAGTGGCTCGGTAGCTCAGCGGTCAGAGCATTGGACCGGATATCCAAAGGTCGCGGGTTCGATTCCCGTCTGAGTATTGATCTGGTGCGAGTCGTATTTTTTCTAGTATATAATTTAGTATTATAGCGTTAAATTTAGTAACGGTAAAATTATCGATAAAAAATTAACTTTATAATTGGAATAACGTTAATTTTAAAATTAACGTTAAATTAACGTTAAAATTAACGTTATTTATTGACATAACGTTAATGTTAAAATTAACGGTAAAAATTAACGTTATATTTAAAAATAACGTTAACATTCCCTGCTTATAATTATGAACTCGGGTTTTAGTTTTAAGTTGGATGAAAAGTTGCAAAGTGCCGGCCGATTTATGCATTGGTAGCGATTCGTGTCCCGGATTCAAATCCAAGTAGAAATAATTATTAAATATTTGGATAGATTTGTTTTTATTTATACTTTTATTTTATTTTATATCCGTAATTTTGTTACCATAGTAAAGGGATATATATGCTACGTTTGAGATTAAATGATTGAATGTGAGTTGATCAGAATAAACCTATTTTTGGTAAAATGATAGCAAATCATGTGGTATAATAGGAAAATAATACGATCAATTGCGATGTCAATTTTTACATCAATGCCATTGTTGGAGGAATTGTCAATCGCTTCAATTGCACGTGTAAACGATCAAATTTTTGCATCAACCATCGCAATTACGTAAAAATTCACAATCGCAACTGATCGTATTATTTTCCTATTATACCACATGATTTGTTATCATGTTACCAAAAATAGGTTTATTCTGATTAACAGGAGTGCTTAAAATAACCATTTGGCGAGTCTTGCGAGTTGTTCATAATAAACCTATTCTTGGTTGCATGATAACAAATCATGTGGTATAATAGGAATATTCTCAGCCACTTTACTGTGGAGCGTCCGTAATAACCATTTGGTGAGTCTTGCGGGACCTGTCAAATTAATGCGAGCTGTCATCAATAGTCATTGTAATAGTCGCCGCACTGTCTAAAGCAGGCCACACACGCTAGGTTATGCATGACGGTTTTAACCGAGCTGCAAAACCTTCCTGCAAAACCGAGTTCAATAGAGGACACACACGCTAGGTTATGTATGACGGTTTTGACCACAGGCATTACTGAGCGGCTTGCATGAACGGCTTGTATGAACAGGCATGCAGAATTATCCCATACACGCTAGGTTGTGCATGACGGTTTTGACCTTACAGGCATAACCACCATGCATAACCTAGCGTGTATTGCCGGCTTAACCGAGCGTTGAAGTGCATTACTTAACAGTAAAATATGATGAAAACCCTCTTGTACTAAGTTAAGTCCTTTGAGTTGTTTAGGGCAGTAGCCGTGCTATATTCTGCTTTGCATGAAGCATTAACTTGTGTCAGAGTAAACATTTGTAACTTAATTCTTACAAATTCATAAATTTAACCGCCGGAACGCATTTCCAGGTTATTGCAGTTATACAACAGTGCTCATAACAGTTGTTTAGGGCAGTAGCCTGCTATTATTACACCTGGAAAGGAAACAATAAAACCGAAAGCCTATGAATCGAGATATTTGCGTAACATTGCCTTGTTTACTGAGTTCCAAGCAAAAACAGTACTTATTACGAAGGCATGTAAACAAAAAGTGGTGTTTACATAAATGTGCTGCGTCGGGCTTCTATAAAAATTGTACAAATTACATAAACAAAAAAAATTGCCTATAAATACGAATGAAAGGGTTTTAATATAAATAGTACTATGTCCAACTTTTTCTCACTACCTACCTAGGTACTCTAACCGCCTCAGTGGTCTAGTGGTACGCCCACCCGTGTAAGACGCAGGGGTCCCGGGTTCGATTTCCAGGGGGGGTACAATTTGTAGTTTGTACTCGGTTTGGTTGGTGGTAGGAATTATTTTTAAGTCAGCTTGGCTAGCTACCACCATCTTACCTAAGTTTGACGCCATAACAACAATTAAAAAATGTTGTTCTTCAGTGATGAGGATTCTAGGTGTAGTGCGCTTTCACCTTCGGCCTTATCGTCTTAAAAAACTATCTTTTGTAACTTTTTCAGCTATTTTGTTCGTTGTTTAATACTTAGTTAACCTACCTTTATTTACTTTCATTTAGTTTTACTACACTGTAAGCTTCACTGTAAGCAAAAAGCCCACCCACTTAAGTAAGTCAAATCATTCTAGCATACATTAAACTTGACGTACCTACTTAAGTTTACGATTTTGGCTACAATCTGTGCCTAGCTCTTAGCAATAAACTTGTTCTAGTAAAGCAGGTTGCCGTGTTTGTAGGTCGATTGTTTATGGTTTAAGATCTTTTTCTTCATAGTAACTACAGGATATTATATAAACACGACATCTAGGAACTCATAAAAACGTGCAAATAACGGCTTGAAAAACAATTGTATTGTTCAGAAGCAGACTAACAATTAAGTACTCTATCACAAGTATCACATGAAGAAGTCAGAAAGGTTACCTAATTACGTTTATCTTAAAAGAATACCTTTTATTTATTCTTTATGGTTGTTTTACCTTTTGTTTATTATCTATGGTTGTTTAACTACAAAACTAAAGTAAACTAAGTGGCTCTGTGAGCTGTAGACCTTTGCGAGTTAGCGACATTTTCGAAACGGCTGAAATGTTTTTTTTTTTCGAAAATTTTCGGAAATTGGATTGACAAAAAACTACATAAGTAATCATCAAACCTGCTCACAATATTTTACCAGAATCGGTTAAGAAATGCGAACTGTAGAGTAGAACAGACGGACATAGGTACGAAAGAATTTTTGCCTAAGCTGAAACAGAGACGTTTTGCTCGGTCAAAAAATAGCCGTCGAGTTTTGCTTGGAACAATTTAGCGACCACGGAAGTCAGATAATGTTTAAAGTATCGTTTTTTCAGTGCATTGTGCATACCAATAACTTTGTAAATAAAATTCAATACTCATTCTGGTATACTCTTAAAAGTGCTTTTAACCTTTAAGAGTAAACTAGAATGGGTATTATTATCAAGCTATTACGCCTTCCTTCACGCCTCGTACAAATATAGAATTATCGCAATTTAACCGTTTACATTGTTTATCTAATTATGAAATACTATTACTTTGTCATACAGTTTCAATCTACAATTGATTGGCAGATTTAGGGTGCTGAGATTGAATGAGACATAATTGGACGATGTGTTATTTCGAAGCTACATCTTCGCATATTCTTACATAAGCATCCCTATTGTCACAGAATAAATAATATTAATATGTAATGTATAATAAATAATAATTAAATAATGTTAAAAAAAAAACAGATTTAAACAGCAGAACAAAGCAGTGAAAACTTGCGGAGAAAGCGTAGTTTCAAAAACATAAATATCGTCAGCCTGAAATCTTTTCGCGTAAATATATAAGTAAAATATTGAGCTACAGGTGACGGACTTTGCATTGTAATAAAAAACAAATGACTCGCGACTTCCGGTCAATTTTTGTTTTGATTTCATGAATGTGTTCTTCTGAAAAGAACTTAACATTCTATATTCAAATATTTGTGAGTTGCCAGATACCTACGCAAAGAGTGCCTAGTTTTTTATATTCTCTTTGCCCTATGTGCGAACGAAGAAATCTATTATGTTTTACATGTCAGTTTTTTATACATTCCTTCTCAATGGCTGATAAGAGAATAGGGCTTATTTCAAAATCTATCGCAATCGCTTTCAAGATGTGATACATTGATGCTTCTTTTTGGCACAAATAAAAACTTACCAAAGAAATGCAGCAATGTGTCACATCCATCTGTCAAATGAAAGCGATTGCGATAGATTCTGAAAATTAGACAATAAAGGCAGGTATTTTTTTTCATAATTTCAAAGGCTAATAAAAATACAAAAGTCCCCAATTCTTCGCGTGTTAATTGGTTGTTAACTTTGTAATAGATCAATAAAAACTATAAGTAACTCATAGATCCAATGATCTATATCAATATCTGATCGGTCAGATCAATATCTGACGTGAATTTCAACGCTTCTATGGTTTTAAAGCAAAAAATTACACCATTTGTAATGTTGATTTGGCGTTCGGAATCTCTCTTTAGAGATGGGAAATCATTTGCACAGTGTATATAAAATTTTAAATCAATAAAGCTACGATAAAGTGTATTGGTGTTTTGTATAGCTATATTTTACTTTTATTTATGCGATAAAAAATCACATGAAGATATCAATTTGCACAAATATTTTTCCAGAGATGTCAAAACTGTAGAAAGTGCAAGTGAAAGAAGAAAAGAAAGAAGATTTAGTTTTAAAGTTACACAAATACAAACACAGAAGAATATAGGAATTATTTTAAATTAAATTTCTAAATAAGCTATTGTTGTGTAAACAAGTATTCTCCAATCTATTATTGGTTTGAAAATTATACTGTTAACGTCCTGCATGGTAGGTACCTTTTATGTGCATTTTATTTAACAATAACTTAGGATCTCTCCCTACCTGTCAGCTACTGCGTTCCTTAAGAAAGTATAAGTACCTATACAAATAAACATAAGTGACACCGAACAATTACCTTAGTGCCAGGGTCACCACCGTTCGGAAATCCCCTATTATAAGGAAAACTATTAAACTGGTACTTATCTCTATATATTGTAACTTAATCAAATCAGTGACTTTCAAGGAGTTTGCAGTGATGACTATGTTATGAAGTTTGTTTATTTATTAAGGATTATGTTAATAAATTTTTAAACATTACGTAGACATTTGCTTAAACCTAAAAAATATTAGAAGCAATATCAAACTAATTTATTTCAAAAGTATTTTCCAGTACAATTGTTTTTGTTAGGTATTAGTTTATTCTACGCATTTTTATGGTTTTCCTTGAAAGACTAATAGTCTTGTATTTTATTTTGTATTGGGTTTTCTAACGCAGCTGTTTGGTTTTTTAAAGCATTCTTATAACACTTATGAGCAAGATGGATGTAACATAAGTATATGTGATAAAGCATTGAATCGATCAGTATCGATTAGGTACTTTGCTCCGAAGTCCTGGATTCGATTCCCGACTGGGTCTTAGAGGGTTATTGAAAACTCGCCAAGATAGTTTAATAGAAAATGAAATTTCTTTTGCTGTCCGAGTATTAATGTTCCATCACCTTTGTCTGATTTGTACAACAATAAGTGCTACTTGCTTAGCAATTGCAGCAATATGTTTTTTAACATATACCTTACCAAACGCCTGCTATTTCTTTCATCTTAGACGTTGCATGATTCTGGTGGCAGCCCTGCCATAGGGGTTAGGGTCAGGATGATTTGTACCGGAGCTAACGACCTTTAGATTTTGACAAATGCCTTGTTTGAGAGTGAACTCTCTAGTCGGGAATGATTGCCCGTGTTCAATGCATTAGTTCGAGACACGACTAATGCGTCTTTGACTAATCGTTGCATCGGCTGTATGTAATTATTTTTAGTTCAGTTTCGTCAGATGAATATGAAATTCCATTCCACACAACAAATTCTTTACTAAATAATTTTCTGATTAATGGATTCTACCTATGTTAATTGTAGTTCAAATCAGTGTTTATATTATACACACTGATTTGAACTACATAGTCACGTGGTAATATTTACCCTTAATAATCATACATCACAAGCGCAACCAATTTTTTGAAGTAATTCCGTACCCTTAGCATGAATAGCTATCGTAAAAAAAACGCGCGTAAAAACATTAAAGTATGGGAAATTTGTACAGCGAATATTTTCTTATCATTCAATAGGTGACTAGTTTTATATTATTGTTATAAATAAACCTAATCTAATTCAAAAACACTTTCTCAGTTATCACTTTACACCCTATTTACAATAAACAAATTATCGAAATCGATACGAAGTATGTAAGACATTACAAAACAGAACTATCCGAGTCTTCTAGTACAGTCGCCCGTGGTGCATTTAAATCACGAAAAAGGTTACCGTTTGTTTAGGTACCTTTGTGATATAGTAGTTATTTCTTACGCCATTTTAGATACTAAAACCCAAGTTTTACATATCGCAACCCGCCGTAACCTATTTTATATGATCTCCAAAAGTAATATTTTTTTTGTTTCTCGAGGTTACCACATGGTTTAACTATTATCGTGTTCTACAGCTTCGTTCGATTGCCACAGATAATAGTAAGACTATGGAAAGTGGCCATATACAGATTTAAGACTAGATGAAAATGGTGGGACTTTATCTGGGGGGGGAGACTGGCTATAGTACAGAAAATAAAGTGTTTAAAGTCTTAAACAACAATGATTCCGAACCTAAGGTATGAATGATGGGTCACAATTTGGTCTTAAATCTGTGTATGGCCCATTTTCCATTGTCTTACTGTTATCTGTGGCAATCAAACAAAGCTTTAGAACACGATAATAGCTAAACCATGTGGTAACCTTGAAAAAAAAATATCACTTTTAGAGATCATATGAAATAGGTTACGGTGGGTTGCGATATGTAAAACTTGGATTTTAGTACCTAAAATGTCGTAAGAAATAACTATATCATAAAGGTGTTCCTGGGGGTGATCTGAGCTGATTTAGCCCGGTTGCCACGCGGTTCCCCCCAGCAGGTGGGCAGGGGAGGGGGGAGAACGGTACGTCCGGCGGGCCTCACTCTAAGCTTCATATCTGCATATATGTAGTAACTATATCAAGTTTGGTGTCTTCTTCTTATAATTCGAGGACAAGGAATTCATTTTTGGAACTAAATTTTCACACACCCATACAAAACAACCGCGAAATTAAAAAATGATTTTTTTTCTCTACAATTTTTTTTTCGAAAATCCTCTGCAGAATTTAAACTATGAAAATTTTCCCTAGAAAAAAAAATACTAGTGAATAGCCCAATTATCCCACTATATATAATAATAAATTTGTCAAACATTTTTGCGTAAAAACTGTGTATAAAAAAACGTTTTTTGTCGCACGGCAGAATTTTCTCTGCCAATTTTTTTTCGAATATTTTCTATAGAATTAAAGCTATGTAGATTTGCACCAGAAAAAATAATGAAAAAATAGGTCAGTTAATTTACTTTATAAAATAATACATTTGTTAAACATTTTTGTCTTGTAACTGAGTTAAAAAATGTTTTAAGTCGCGCGGCGGAATTTTTTTTGCCATTTTTTTTCGAAAATCCTCTAGAGAATTAAATCTATGAAGATTTTCCCTAGAAAAAAAATACTGATGAATAGCCCAGTTATCTTACTATATACAAAAATAAAGTTGTTTATAATTTTTTTCTAGAAACTGCGTTAAAAAATATTTTGTGTCGCACGGCGGAGTTTTCTCTACATTTTTTTTTTCGAATGATTTCTACAAAATTAAAACTATGATAATTTACCCCAGAAAAAAAAAATATGTGAATAGCCCAGTTATTTTACTATATAGAATAAGACATTTGTTAAACATTTTTGTTTAGTAACTGTATTAAAAAAATGTTTTGTGTCGCGTGGCGGAAATTTCTCTACCATTTTTTTTTCGAAAATCCTCTACCGAATTAAAACTATGAGGATTTTCCTAAAGAAACAAAAATACTAGTGAATAGCCCAGTTATCCTACTATATAGAATAATAAACTTGTCAAACATTTTTATCTAGTAACTGTGTTAAAAAAATGTTCGGTGTCGCGTGGCGGACCTGCAAAGTTATGTTCTGATAAGTTGTTATTTTACTGGTTACATTGATAATTTACATTACATTACATTGATAAATTACTTCTGGACGTGTCAAATATATTATGTTACAAATTAAATATATAAATAAAGATGTTGGGCAAACGTTCGCCATTAGAATTATTATAAATGTGATAAAATTAACATAGTTATGAGATGTTAAAAAAAATGCGAGTTAAAATAAAACAATTTTATTTCTCGCAGTTGCCACTACATACTACATGTACATAGGTCTGTGCATTTTAGATTTCTTTTAATGCAGTTGCACCTCCCTGCGCATTTTGTTTTGCAGCGGCAACGAATTAATTCTAAACAAGCAGCAGATGCAACAGGTAGGCTTGCTCAAATAGTCTCCCAATAGCCATTTTGTTTGGACCAGCCCCAGTCAGCAGAGCATGGCAGCTGTCGCTGTGGGGCTATAATCTGTTCCCATACACAGCCTCCTTGGTAAACTGCACGGAGAATTTGGATACGAAGTTCATCTTCCGTTGGAGGCAGATTTTCCAGCTAGAGCACATGAGTAAATAACTCATGTGGCTAGAGATCTTTTTTTGTATAGAGGACTTTTCGGCACTCATTTACACTCGAACTTGTGCCTGATCTGAAACCGGTAACAAATAATTTTAAAATAATATCTAGGAACCCATCCACATCTCGTAATTCAAATCTCTTCACTTCAGACTTAATATTGTAAGGTTACCGCAGTACGAGACAGGTCATCTGAGCGATTGTTCACGTGCTACAAACTTTTGTTAAATATATGATTTCAGTTGTAACGCATTAATTATAATTTATTTTACAGGACCAGAAAAGACTGAAGTCTTGCCATTCTTCCACGCCTTTTCAGGTTGCGACACTGTGTCTTTTTTGTGTGGAAAGGGTAAAAAAAGCGCATTTCAAGCTTGGAGCACAAATCTTGTAGTATCTGAAGGGTTTAAATACGCCAAATAAGGCAATATTGAGCAGGCATTGCTTATATTGTAAAAAATGTTATTGTCTTGTATGACAAGTAAAAACCTTACTGTTGTAAAAGGAATTAAACAAGAATTGAGCAGGTAAAATCAGTATTAGTAAATACTGATTTTACCTGCTCAATTCTTGTGAAAATTTTGGTAACCATGTAAACAAAACAACAGGTATGAACAGCTGTCTAAAGCCCGCCGGTAACGATCAATTGCGATTGTCAATTTTTCCGTCAATGCCATTGTTGGAGCATTTGACAATCGCTTCAATTGCACGCGTAAACGATCAATTTTTCCGTCAATGGGCGTCAATTGCGGAAAAATTGACAATCGCAATTGATCGTTACCGGTGGGCTTAAGATAACATAGAATCATAGAATTTAGATTAAACATTGTAACTAACCAGTATCACAATTCACAACACTTACAATATTAAGTCTGAAGAGATTTGAATTACGAGATGTGAATTAGTTCCTAGACATTATTTTAACATTATGAATTTTTAATTTGTTACTGATTTCAGATCAGGCACAAGTTTGAGTGTAAATGAGTGCTGAAAAGTACTCTTTAGTCTCTTTACAAAAAAAGATCTCCAGCTGGAAAATCTGCCTCCAATGGAAGATACACTTCGTAACAATATTCTCCGTGCACTTTACCAAGGAGGCTGTGTTTGGGGACAGATTATAGCCCCTCAGCAACAGCTGCCATGCCCTTCTGACTCGGGCTGGTCCAAACAAAATGGCTACTGGGAGCTTATTTGAACAAGACTACCTGCTGCATCTGCTGCTTGTTTAGAATTAATTCATTGCCGCTGCAAAACAAAATGCGCAGGGAGGTGCAACTGCATTAAAAGAAATCTGAAATACACAGACCTATATGCATGTAGTGGCAACTGCGAACAATTAAATTGATTAATTTTAACCTGCGTTTTTTTAATATCTCATAACTAGGTATATTAATTTTATCACATTTATAATAATTCTATTGGCGAACGTTTCCCCAACATCTTTATTTATATATTTTAGAACTTTTTTTTAACACCGTTACCAGACAAAAATGTTTGGCAAGTTTATTATTCTATATAGTAGGATAACTGGGCTATTCACTAGTATTTTTGTTTCTTTGGGAAAATCCTCATAGTTTTAATTCTGTAGAGAATTATCGACAAAAAATAGTTTAAAAATTTACGCCACGCGACACAAAACATTTTTTTAATACAGTTACTAGACAAAAATGTTTGACAAATGTCTTATTCTATATAGTAAAATAACTAGGCTATTCACTTATTTTCTTTTCTGAGGCAAATTTTCATAGTTTTAATTTTGTAGAAAATATTCGAAAATAAAAAAAATGTAGAGAAAATTGCGCTGCGCGACAAAAATATTTTTTTAACGCAGTTTCTAGACAAAAATGTTTGACAAATTTATTTTTTTATATAGTAAGATAGATGGGCTATTCACCAGTATTTATTTTCTGGGGAAATTATTCATAGTTTTAATTCTCTAGAGGATTTCCGAAAAAAAAATGGTAGAAAAAATCCGCCACGCGACTTAAAACATTTTTTTAACACAGTTACTAGACAAAAATGTTCAACAAGTGTATTAATTTATTTAGTAAATTAATTGAGCTATTTTCTCATTATTTTTTTCTGGTGCAAATCTACATAGTTTTAATTCTATAGAAAATTTTCGAAAATAAATTGCAGAGAAAATTTCTGCCATGCGACAAAAATCTTTTTTTTTAACACAATTCTTACACAAAAATGTTTTACAACTTTATTATCATATAAAGTGGAATTACTGGACTACTCACTAGTATTTTTTTCTAGCGAAAATTTTCATAATTTTAATTCTACAGAGGATTTTCGAAAAAAAATTGTAGAGAAATAAAACATTTTTGAATTTCGCGGTTTTTTTGTATGGATGAGTGAAAATTTAGTTCCAAAAATGAATTCCTTGTCCTCGAATTATAAGAAAAAGACACCAAACTTGATATAGTTGCTACATGTATGCAGATATGAAGCTTAGAGTGAGGCCCGCCGGACGCACCGTTCTCCCCCCTCCCCTGCCCACCTGCTGGGGGGAACCACGTGGCAACCGGGCTAAATTAATCAGCTCAGATCACCCCAAGGAACACCCGTTCCAAGCGGTTTGCTTTGTCTCCAAAATGCAAGGTGATGTCCCCAGGATCTTCCGCTATAAACGGTAACCTATTTCGTGATTTAAATGTACCACGGGCAACTGTACTATTCGATAAGCATATGAAAAATCATACATGCATAGATCTGTGTATGCGTAATGCACTCGAAATGTCCCAATTAGTGTTAATATTTACGACGGAGCTGATAATACGGCGCTAACCACACAGAACTGTGTCTCTTCAATGACTACTGTGCACTTCTGTGAAGCAAAATTATGTTTTATTGTGAGACCCACTTTTGTGCCTTTAACACAAAACTCTATCATCGAGTGACAATCGAATTATTAATTTAAGTCGACTAAATCCTTCACTTAGCGCCATCAATTAAATTTGTTGCTCGCTAATCACTTAATGTATCGAAAATTCATATATTCAGATTGAAGCTAAGGTTTGTTAGTTTATTTACAAACAATAACCTCAGTAAAATATAGTTATGTTGTAGTAGTAATACGCAAAAGTGCCTAAAGTGGTCACTTTTTGCTCATTTGCCTACGAATACTACAACTTACTATATTTTACTGAGGTTATAGTTTATAAATAAACTATAGAACATTATAGCTTCGATCTGTGCATGTGAATTTTCAATAAATTAGGTACTTAGCGAGCAATACATTTAATTAATGGCGCCACTGAGATTTATATGGCCCTAAAACAGACCAAAAACATTTCTAATACATTTTGAGCTCGATACGAATTCGATTGTCACATAATTTCTTACGATTCCATAATCTTTATAAAAATATGTAGAATTATAACAACTAGCGGCCGCCCGCGACTTCGTCCGCGTGGACCCTAAGGAACTTTTGACCAGGATAAAAAATAGGCCTTTATGTTAATCCAGCGGTCCTAATCTGCCTACTAATCAAATTTCATCCAAATCCGTCCAGCCGTTTAGGCGTGAAGAGATCACACGACACACACACACACACACACAAACTTTCGCATTTTTAAATTTGCAGGATGATATACTAAAGTTTGCTTGCCATCAACTGTCGTGTGGTTACAACGGTCGCAATTGTATTTTAAAACATAGATATATAGAGCAGTGGTTTATGTAATTATTATTTAATTAATATTCCACGCACAATAGGCATAAACTTAAATAGTATATAAATATTTATTAATTAAATAAAAGCCATTGTTTTTAAGGTTTATGGGCACACAAACCCTAGTGGTTTTTGCTAATGAGTAACGTATAATATAATCTGTATTTATGTATGTCTTGAACAATAAATAAATAAAAAAATAAAATCTGTTATTGCTTAGAGCATAGGCGTGGCCAGGCCAGTTTTTCGGGGAGGAGCGGGGGTCGAGGCCGCCTTTTTGGAGGGGTCGGTCGGTATTAAAAAAAACGCTTGACTGAAAAAAATATTTTATTAAGTATGTTTTGATTTCGGGGGGATTGATTTCAAATCCCCCCCCCCCCCCCCCATAAATACGCCCATGGTTTAAACCAAGGGTGGCCAACCCGCGGCCCGCCATCTGTTACCTTGTCGCCCGCGGAGCCGAGCAAATTTGTTTAAAGTAAAAAAAAATACTAAAATTACCTTATCATACCTACTATAAAAAAAAAACAAACACTTCTTCTCTCACATAGTAGTAGTGCGGCCCGCGGTAAAATTCTACTTCCGAATTTTGGCCCAAGTGTCGAAAAGGTTGGCCACCCTTGCTCTAAACCAAAGCCTAAATGGTCTGATTTGAAGGAAGCTCCTAATAGTCTAGGTCTTTTTCACTCCCTTGAAAAAAAATCTAAAAATGATTGTGTAGCTGTTTATAATACGTAACATATTCTATGGAATGTTTCGATAAGCAACTTTATCTTAACCCAAAAACGCATTGCATTACATATTATAATATTTCGCAACTTAAATCTATTTCCTGGCCGAGTTTACTACGCTGCACGTTTTACTGAATGAAACTTAAACAATAAAAACGAAAATACTTCCGAAGCACGTGATTTGAAATATTGCATAAAAATGGATATTGGAACATTTGTAAGTGCTTCCTTTTAGTTTGTTATGTAAAAATAGTTTGGCTGCTTCAGGTTTAACGACCCTTTTATTGGAAAAAAAACTGCTTTGGACGAAAGTTTAATCATTTGAAATAAGTAGGTATTTAAGTAAAAGGAAAGTTTTTAATACTCGAAATTATGGGTTAGTTTTACCTACAATGCGATTAAATTGACAATAGACAAGATAGAGCAGCAACTATACTCGAGAATGTATGGCAAAGATAACATTTTACAGATTAAAATATATGGTTTTGTACCTCAAGCGCACTAAAGTTGGTCATTTCCGTTGTATATTGTTAAATTAATTGCATTGTGTATGAAGTTACTGGGTAGGTCACAAATGCCATAATATCACAGTTAGCTGAGTTTTCAGGTAAGAAGCAGGTGTATGAATGAACCACGTTCACACATGTTCTAATTATAATATGTTCCTTACGTTATTTCGTTACCTAGAGTATTTTTACATACCTACACACTACACGTATTTCAGTAAATTGCTGAAATTTCAAGCACTTCGTAGTATTGTAGCGTGATTCAAATCGAAACTAGTTTTTGCTTACGACTTAATTACCTACGCTATTCGGAGATTTGTTAAAAAGGTGTGTTGCATTGCAAGTACTTATTGCAACAAGTCATATTTAGCAAATGTGCGCCTAAATGATGATAAGGTAGTGTTTTTGTTAGCAGCATAAAATTCATACAATTAAGAATAATTTTCTTTGTGTGAAAAAAACGTAATTGCAATATTTTTTGGATATTATCGTGCTAGACATCGGCACGCGTCACTTTTGCGGAACACATTGTTATCGGTCAAAACATTAATCTATGGCAAGCGTTAAAGGTCAAGGCATGCACGATAACCGCAAGCAAATAAACAACTCCAATAGAAATTGCTAGCGAAATGTTTTACCATTCTACATTCTAAAAAATAAGAATAAAACTTTTCACAAAACATAATTTCTTTTGTTAACTTATTGGTCAAAGAAGTTTTTAAAGCTGTTTATTTCAAATTCCAAAACTGAGGAAAACGGTTTCGAAATAAAAAAGAAAGACAATTTTGTTTTATAAAAGAGTTCCGCTACTCAACAAAAGATGTCATTGTGCTATTGCAAAAAAATAGTAGGTAATCAGTTTTAAAACAAAGAAAGATAAGAGATAAAAAGTAATCAATCAAATGATAATCTATGTGTAAATCTATTGATTCATAAACCAGACGTCATTGATACATCGAATTGCCTCTAAATTCCTGCGATAAAAATTTTGCTACTTATCAGTACTTATTTGAATTGATAAGTGTAAGTAAGTAGGTAATGTAGCTAAAATTATTCATTGGTTTTGCAGAACTTTCATATTCTATTTTATTTACTTCATCTTTAGATTAATGTTGTTTGATAATTTAATTTTAAAAATAAAAAGAGTTAAGTATAAATAAATAGGGCACCAAATAAATCAATTTGATTTATAAGAAATGACAACTTTTTAAAGACCATTAGTTTTGTAAGTTTCATTACAGAAACATTATTTAATATAAGTTTATAATGTAATATCTCTAATCTTGTGTACCTCCTTGTGTACCGTTGGATGATGACAAAATAAATGAATTTCTTTCTTTCTTTCTAATCTAAAGCCCACCCACAAACTTAATTAGCGTTCAACTCTATGTTTATGTACTCTAACTCAACATAAATAAAACAATATAACTTTATTTGACACCAATAAATAACACAGTTATATAATCTACTTATAAGGAATTTTATCATAATGATGACTATAATTTAACGACAAGTTTTTGATAAGACTAAGTTATGAATTCCAATTAGTGTAATGCGACGATAGTTATAATGACACTTTAAAAAAATAACCTTACTAAAAAATACATAAAAGAAGGAAAAGTATAAAAAAGTTTGAACTCACCAAAAAACTTTTTTAATGCGGGTTCTATGTGGCCAAAATGCAATGCACCATTTTCCAAAAACAATCAAAACAACCGATCTTAATCCAAAACTGTTTGGAATACTATCCACTAACACGGTCACACTTTAAAAAGGGAAAATTAAAAAGTTTGTTTTGATTTAAAAACAAAACACTATTCGAGTGAAGTTTCAATTTTCGAACGTTCGATCGTCGAGTTCAAACAATGTTTGGCGCGTTCGTACCGCACGTAATGCAATCGAGAACTGGCGGGAGTGCCGACCGACTCCGTGCGCGTGAACCCGCCTGGACTTCGGAGTGGATCAAGAATGAAAAAATTGGAGGTATGTACATACGTACCTAATACACCCGCCGCGGGCGATGTTTGACAACGGATGTTAATGTTTATTATTATACAATGGTGGAAAAAAATTGATCGCGTCCTGGGAAGATGAATATTGAATGCGGTTGTTTACATGAGAAACTAAGTGTTAACTATCAACCTCTAAAATTATTAATAAAAACATTAATTGAAAACAATTAAAAACAATTAAAAAAAATAAGTTCTTAAAGTTTTGTAATCCCTCGGTATCCGAATGCAAGATAGCTAAAGTTTGAAAGCGCTACTCGTTCACAGATGGCGCTATAAAAATAGTTCTACTACTCGACGCTAGATGTCCGTACTAGGTAGTAAAATCACAGTGAAAAATCAGTATCACCCTGAGCGAAAGTGGCGTCGCGGTGAATTTTATTTAATATAATAATAATTCTAATACACAATTTAATAATGTTTTACGTGGAATTCTTAGGGCTGTTGTTCTTGTATTTTTAGACGGTATCGTTTCATTCCCTCGTAGTCACTGCTAGAAGTAGATAGCAAAATATGGCCGTTTTTCTACGAATGACTACGAGGGCATATAGTGATACGTTCTAAAAATACTAGACCACGGGCCCTAAATATTCCACGTAAAACATTATTTAAATCTTTTTCCATTAATAACTTATTAAATAAAAACCTCTGAGGGCGCCATTTTCAGTCATACAACCGCCTTAAAGATAGAATGCTATGATTTTATTTTAATTGGGTTAAATGATGATTTGATTTCAATTTCTACGTGTCTTTTGCTAACTGAGAACAGAAAATATCTTGGACATTTTCTCATGCAAAGATCAACGTTCACATAGTGTACTTAGTAGATTTTAATATTTTGCTTTGGTAATGGTTTCATAATAATTTTGCTATAAATATTAAATTGTTTTTTCATTAACTGCCTAACTTACGTAACTAGCGGAAATGTCTATAAAATGTGTTTTTTTTTCAGGACTTGTTAACTTATTTCATACAAACACTCAAGCACGATCTCTTACTACGGGGCTTGATCAATTTTGATTAAAAATATACCTACATAAGTAGGTACTTAATACCTACCGTAGGTAAGTAATACCTGCTTATCACTTACTTAGATAGACTTTTTACTAAATGTTTATCTTAAAAAATATTTTAAGTATCCAGAACAAAAAAATCTTAAAAAAAGCTATCCTGAAAGTCGATTTACGAAGTTATTAAAAACCTAGGTTTTAATTAGTAAATCTTCTTTGTGTATAAGTAGTATCTTTGAATCACATAGTGACTAGGTACAAATTATACTCATATTCTTAGAATAGGATAAAGTCATGAGTTTGCGATGAGATGATTGTTAGATGAAGTTTTTATAACACCTAGTATTAAAAATATTGGTTAGTCAGTATCATCTTCTTATAAAGTCCATTCGTTTAGATAGTGTCGGTACACCCGCAAGCACTTGTGTTCAGAGACAGGAATACCGATGTTTTTGGTAACGTTATACAAATAACGTTTCTGATAACGGTAAAAAATAGCGATGATTCAAGCAATAGTTTTAGCTTATTAAGTGTTTTATATATCCAAGTTTTAGAAATGTATTGACATTTCCCAGAGTCGTACATTCATACGGAAAATCCGTATTATTGGAAAGCTTATAAATTTTCCAGAATCGTGTCTAGTGTCGGAAGTTTTTTATTAGCATGAAATTATACTGTTCGGACGTACTACATCACATTCAAAGTCGTCCGTTTTCGATAGTGGGATTCTTCGGTTTTTACGTTTTTTGGTGTTAATGGGCCTATTTTTAATATTATTCCGACGCTAGTTCTTGGTATCCCCACTATTTTTGAAGTATCTGTGATACGTGCAGACATACTGATTTCAACGCAATGCCGATGGACATTGATTATAAGTTGTTTACATGTTTTACAAAACACCCGTATATTTTTGTTGGTTCGCTTAAAAGTTTCAGCTTGAGGCACTTAACTGTCCTTCCAAGGATGAAAAAATATTTTCAGTATACATAGCAGTCAACAAACACAAGCTTTCACTACAGCGGCGCTTAGATGTAAACTGCCAAAATCCAAATTGACTTGCGGGTGTACGCCGCACGCGGTATCCTTTGTTTATGCGGCGGCATCCTTTGACAAGAAGCGGCGGCGCGATAAAAGGGCGACACTATCTAAGTGAATGCGCTTTACAACGTGTTACAAAAAATCTCTAATGCCGAATATGGTAGATAGAGACCATCAAATTGAACAACTTTTACTACGGGACCAAGTCTGAAATTGCGAAAAAATAACAGCTGTTTCATACAAAAATAGAAAAAATGAAAATATCAAAATGTATGAAACAGCTGATGTTTTTCGCGATTTCAGAGTTGGTTCCATAGGCATAGTAAAAATTGTTCAGTTTGATGGTCCCTATCTACCATATTCGGCATTAGGGGTTATTTTGTAACACGTTGCACCTATATAAAAATGAATTGCTGTTCGTTAGTAAACGGCTTGACCGTTTGGAATAATTATTTTTTTGTTTTGTTCCAGTACTATTTCTGGAGTGGTTTAGAAACAAAAAATTGTCAAACCGGGATATACAGTAGGTTATTTGAAAAACACCAACAACCTCACAGCAGCAGTGGATTACGAGTATTAATATCATAAGTACAACAACAAACTTTTTTTTCTTATTTTGCTTATTTACATAATTTTATCGTAAATTCATGGTGGTCTCAATAACATAGTAGAATAACACTAAGTTTGGAATATAAATTTGTACTAACTAGATTACTAGAGGAATGGCAAATAAACTACTACTACGAGTATATTCAAATAAGAACTAAAAACTTGCAGAGTTCAACAGAATGAATTTGCTAAACTGGTCTTCACCACGGCCGACTACTTGAACATAACCAATAAGTAAAAAAATACATCTTAACTTAATCCTTATAACCACTTGGTTTAGGTTCAAATTATAGCAAGAGTTTTGTAAAATTTATTGTGGATCAACTTTACTGCGTTTTGATAATATTATTACGATCAAATCGATCTTTACTTATAAACTAATGAATATTGAATAGGTGCCTACTTATGTTTGAAAAAGGTTTTCACAGTATGAATTCTATTCAACGGTCAAAAAATGTTTGGTTTAAATGTTAGCTTATGTAATTTTTATGTCACACACTGTTAGAGTTAGTAACTTGTAAGATTAAGATGCAATAGTAGATTGTATACTTATTAAATTGTGAATTAAAAGTTTCGCTACTAATCGAATCACATTATTTTTTGTTTTCATAATAATTATGGTAATAAAAATGGGAAGTGAATGATGGTGGCTTCACAATAAGCAAAATTTGTTTAACTAAATATTTAGATCATAAGTTACATTGTAAACGCTATTTATTATCCCAAATAAATAAAAAAACTAAAATAAAAATCTTGTGAGAGACGACCTTTTGTGTTACAAAAGTGTCTATTAAATTTATTCGTTCTAACTAATCAATTCATTGCGTTTAGAGTTTTAACAGAGCTTTTAGGCGTTAAGGGTCTTAACAGAAGTAATTTAAATGTTCTGTTTCTTGAAGCAAAATAGCCATATTTTCAGTCATGCTTTCCACACAAAGCAGGCTTTCCCACGAAGTGACTAAGTAAAAGCAGGTTAAACTTAACTACCTTGCGGTTTTAATTGCCATAGTAATTAGTTATTAGCAGTAACATGCAACCACACGACAGATATGGCATGGTTAAGTAAAGTATTTTATTAAAATTTAATATAAAATAAATTTTAAACGATGTAAAAATCACCGAAGACAAACGTGAAATTATTGTTTTGAGATAGAATATGTGTGATGTAACCTTACATTACAGTATACCTTACTCTATGTTTTATACTCTATATGCTCTACATTTACAAATGTGAAAAAATGCTGTTTCAAAAAATAAAACATTCTCACACCACCATTTTTAATTTTCTCAGTGCATCGAATGTTACCTCTACTCTACACCATACTGATATAGAGTTCAACAACTTAAAATTATTAATTAGGTACCTACTATTTTTTGGATTGTTATTAAAACAATACTTCATTCTTGTTTGAACTTGAATGTCAATGAGTCAATGTTGGAAAATTAGGTTTATTTAAACATTATTGGTTGTTTTCACTTCTCAAGCTTACGCGCTCACTAGACATGAAATAAAACACTTTTTAACGGATACTGGCGCGGTTTTATTGAATGTACTTTGGTATTTAGTTGGTATTTGGTTTGATTTTTGGTTTTCACGACGTTTCGGCACCTTTGCAGCTGCCGTGGTCACGGGGGACTGAAGCTACCCGTGAGCCTACCCTCAAGCGATGAATTTTTTTTTTTTTTAGACGTTCAGAAATTAAAATTTGACAAAATTTTTAATTATTTTATGTTGATTTATAATTTAATTTTATGAATTATTTAATGCTAAAAAGAGAGAGAATCTAGTGAAACTACCACCATTTCATAAAATTGGGAGGCCCCTCCAAGAAAGAAATGGCGAAAGAAAACTTGGAGAGGAAGCCGACCTCCGTCTTTTGTATTAATTTATTTATTTGCAAAAGGAACTAACCGTATCATTAGATCTTACAGTGCGTGTGAGGGGCTTTAGCTTGTGAATGATGGGGTCCCAAGCTGGTGGAATTTTCCAACCATCATCTCTATTGAAATTAGGATATTTATTTATTTCGATAGCCTCGCGGAGCATTCTAGGGATAAATCTACGTTCCCTAGCAAGGATTTGGGGTTTGTCAAATCTAATATAATGGTTGGGCCCCTCAAAGGCGTGTTCACTCACTGCAGACTTGTTATCGCGCTTATGTTTCATGTCAGCTACATGCTCTTTGACGCGGGTCCCTATGCTTCTCTTTGTTTGCCCGATGTAGGAGAGTCCACAGTCACAATCTAGTTTGTAGACGCCTGCAGCTTGAAGGGGGATATTACACTTGACAGGTCGTAAGAATTGGTTGATCTTCTTCGGCGGCTTGAAGTAAGTTTTGATTGACGCTCGCTTCAGAATGTTTCCAATCTTGTCAGTGACACCCTTCAAGTATGGTAGGATGGCAGGTAAAGCAACCCATACAGACAGATACCTTAATGGTAACTCTCACCATCATCCTATACAGTTAGCTACCGTAGGGAAATCTTTGTTTCCGAGAGCCCGCGGAATCTGTGACAAACAACACCTGACTGCTGAGCTTCAGTACGTCCAACAAGTACTGCGTAACAACAAGTTGCAAGTACCACACCTCAATCACAGAAAACGCGCCAAACCAGCCACAGTAGAGCGTCAACCTGCCATCCTACCATACTTGAAGGGTGTCACTGACAAGATTGGAAACATTCTGAAGCGAGCGTCAATCAAAACTTACTTCAAGCCGCCGAAGAAGATCAACCAATTCTTACGACCTGTCAAGTGTAATATCCCCCTTCAAGCTGCAGGCGTCTACAAACTAGATTGTGACTGTGGACTCTCCTACATCGGGCAAACAAAGAGAAGCATAGGGACCCGCGTCAAAGAGCATGTAACTGACATGAAACATAGGCGCGATAACAAGTCTGCAGTGAGTGAACACGCCTTTGAGGGGCCCAACCATTATATTAGATTTGACAAACCCCAAATCCTTGCTAGGGAACGTAGATTTATCCCTAGAATGCTCCGCGAGGCTATCGAAATAAATAAATATCCTAATTTCAATAGAGATGATGGTTGGAAAATTCCACCAGCTTGGGACCCCATCATTCACAAGCTAAAGCCCCTCACACGCACTGTAAGATCTAATGATACGGTTAGTTCCTTTTGCAAATAAATAAATTAATACAAAAGACGGAGGTCGGCTTCCTCTCCAAGTTTTCTTTCGCCATTTCTTTCTTGGAGGGGCCTCCCAATTTTATGAAATGGTGGTAGTTTCAGTAGATTCTCTCTCTTTTTAGCATTAAATAATTCATAAAATTAAATTATAAATCAACATAAAATAATTAAAAATTTTGTCAAATTTTAATTTCTGAACGACTAAAAAAAAAAAAAAATTCATCGCTTGAGGGTAGGCTCACGGGTAGCTTCAGTCCCCCGTGACCACGGCAGCTGCAAAGGTGCCGAAACGTCGGGAAAACCAAAAATCAAACCAAATACCAACTAAATACCAAAGTACATTCAATAAAACCGCGCCAGTATCCGTTAAAAAGTGTTTTATTTCATTATTGGTCGTTGTAAAAATATTTATAAGTATATGTATAAAAATGCTTTGTAATACGGTAGTTATTGAATAAACCACAATATGTAAACCCAAGGACAGCTCATAATGGATTAGCACATTATGATAAATGTAATTGTTCGTTGTTTGACTCATTCTTGGAAGAACCTGCTTCCATAAATTAGTAATTTGTTTAAAGATAATTATTATACGAGTATGTAGTATGAGCTTTTTGAGAGCTAAAAAACCTAAAGCATAATGAATAATAGTACCTATACACTCGTAACCGTGTTCATTTAAATGTCTATACAATATTGTATGAATGGCAGGAAATCACGCTAACTAGGTAGGTATGGTTGACACCACAAGACGGTTGCGCCTTTTGTGCGTTGCTTGCCGTTGCTGACCTAAAGCTATTCAAAAGCAATGTTGCTATCAAGTTGACTAGGAGATTATGAAAAGAAAGATGTGGGTCGCACGAGAAATCACTTCAGGATACTTACTAACTAAAGGCTATTTCAACTTGTTAACTATCTTTACTAAAAAATAAAAAGTTTTCCGATAAAGAATCCCTAATAATTTGTTCCATACAAGTACGCTCGAGCATTTTCCGTGGTTGCTTGTTGAATAATATTTGTAATTTATGAACCTACAATTCATGTCAACAGTAGCGACAGTTTTGTGATTGTAAATGATATCCGAAATAGTATTTTTTTTACCTTTTATTTAAGTTTATGTTGAATAAATAGCTCATTATGTTCTCTTAAAAAAGTTAAATATGTTTTTTCGGGAAGTGAATCGATGTCATTCTTTATGAGAAAATAAGTTCTTAAACCACATACTGTTTAGAAAACAAATAGGTAAAGGTATGCAGTTATTTTTTTAATTTCAGTTAAAGTAGTAGGGTAGGTGAAAATATGGTTTTAAAGCACGAGAAAGTACCTACCTACCTACTTACCTACTTACCTACTTACCTACCTACTACCTACTTATTACTTTTTGGTCACCCATCTGAGAATTTACCTCTGTGAAAGTGACTTAACTTTCACAAAGGTAAATTCTCAACACCCACCCAATCTCCTCTCCGTCTTTAAATCTTTAAAGATTATCTTATTAAAAGCAATATTATAATCATTCAAAGAGATTCTTGTTTCTAACTATTAGCTAATCGGACTTTGTTAAGTAATATATTTAAATAATTTAAATTTAATGAATATTTAACCATCGCAAAAGCCGAAAATTGTTACCAAAGTATTCAACTTGATGAGAAGCTTAAAGTCGACTAAAGTTTATTTTGTGGTTGCCCATTAAACAGACTTATTCTGTAAAACAAAAAACAAAGAAATCAATAGTCCAACTTTAGAAGTGGCCGGGAAAACTAAAATAATTAAGATTAATTTTAATGATTCTTGAAAAAAATCTATCAAACTTTTGACCGCGTTTTTAAATAAAGTTGACTCACTCCTTTGATTCACTAATCGACTTATACTTAGAATAATCAGAATTTAGCTACTTAGATTGTTTGAGATAAACAAGAACAATCTTTGGGTTGGTTTCCGCAAATTAATTCCTTTAGGTTTCTGCGTAATAGAGATTCCTTTGTCAAAATTCTTAAGCAACAATTTCAGCTTAAAATATTAAAGGCAGCCACAATCTGATTAACTGATTTATAGTAAAATAGTCAAATAGTCATGTAGGTCGTAAAAATTAAAAAGAATTCGAAATACATACAACTTATGCACACTTCTTGTTCTCATTGAACATTTAATTAAAGTTAGAACAATACTTACAATAAGCATCCCCGCTGACGGGCGATTAATCGCTGAGCGATTTTTTGTCGCTGAGAATAGAACATACCGAGTTTTATACGTAGACGCCCACGAGCTACTTTTTGTAGCTGCGATAAACGCGGCGCTTTTTATCGCTGGCTAAGTGAAACCTTTGTAGTGTCATTTCGCGGGCGATTATCGCCGCGATTAACGCCGCGATTATCGCAGCTACAAAAAGTCGCCCGTGAGCGGTTACGCTAATAGTGTTGCGCACCTCCTTGCTGTGCTTGTCTTTGTTTATTTTTGAGGAAACTTTTAAATCTAAATTCTTTGTGTTATTGTCACCCTTTTTACTAGTCAAAATAATATCTGCATCTGTCATCATTGCTGCTACCTAATAAGCTTGTTCTAGGTAATTAATTTACTATTTTTTCATTAAATATACATCAATCTTACAGTCCTCTCTCTTCATTTCAGCCCCTGGCCCTATCAAATAGGTATTTAAAATTGATAAGATATTTGTCTGTAATCAAATTAAGCTATTACAATAGGGATGTTGACTTATGAATAAAATAACGAAATACTAATAAAAATCGTAAATATATCAAACTTTTGGAGTAGCTTGTATACCTCTTGGTTTTATATATTGCGTATTATTTGTTTTATGACCCTTCAAAGTTGGGTGGACAAGTCCATTTAAAAAGTATAAAATTTGTTAAAATAAATAATACATTTAATTAGTCCGTAAAATTTATAGCAAATTTGTCAAGGAAACAATTTTGATAAACACAATATTTAATATAGCTGCCAAACAAATTTCCTAAGCGTTGCATACAACGTAGGAAGGCGTGACGTCATAACTTGGTAGCCGTTAGTATGGAGCGTTTTCGGGTGAGTCCAATTTTGTGCATTTCAAACTGTGATATCTCGGGCAGCTTTCATGCTAGCGTAATAATTCTTATACAAATGTTTCTTTTTTTTAGGGGTAATTTATGTAACATAAAATAAAAAAATAGTCAACATGCCTATTACGACTACTACGAGTATTAAGCAATATTACCTTACCTATGAAATTGGCTTTCGTATGGAGAATTTTTAACAAATGCATTTTCTATACTAGCATTTTCTTAATTTATTTAACAACCGTTGTGTAAAAAAACTTTTTATGTTCGAATGTTTGAACATTATGCTTATCTAATGCAACACATTACAATAAGTTTAGGCTAAGTAACAATGGATAAAGTGGTCAATTTCGCTAACAAAACAAGCCGTCTTTTTTTATATGCACAACGGGATAGTGTCACTTCACCTATAGTTGTAAAACAGCGGTTGTTATCGGGTAGTTATCCAAAGCAGCCGATAATAACGTATAGACAGCGGCTGGCAACCGGCTGGCTGACTAAGATAACATAAACAACCGGCTTCACATCTATATCCTCACCTGATGTGAGTGACGATAAGGCCGACGGTGGAAGCCCACTACACCCGGAATCCTCATCACTGTGGAACTGGCTATCTTAGGTAGCTCTAACTGCCGGAACACAACAATTTTTAAATTGTTGTTATGGCGTCAGATTTAGGTAAGTAAGATGGCAGTCACTCTCAGAATATTTGTTTAATGCTAAGAAAACAAAATAAATTTAAGTACTTTAAATATGTTGAGATTGGCTATGATGTGATATTCAGCAACTAAAAAATATTATAAATCACAGAAGTTATGAGTTATGAGGTTCTCTGGTTGTGAGAAAAAAACACCAATTTCATAGGTAAGGACCCAATATAAATTATAAAAAAGATACGAAGCAGTGTGTTGAAGCTTTAAGAATTTTAAATACCTTATTAATGAAACATACACAAAGGCATTCGCAGCAACGAAGGAATTTCCCAGGCTCAAACCGGGAAACCACAAAGCTTTAAACCTTAACATCTTTGGCATAAGAATCAAATTACAGTAACACAAAAAACAGGTAAGCATTTAAGCACGGTAAAGTGATTTAAGTTTAGTTAGTTCGAAACAGGTAAAGGATCCTATTGTAAGTATCTATATTTTGTGCCGTTTTTTATGTTTTTTAAAGGATCGTGGGATATGATAAAAGTTTAATTCGAAGAGTAGTAAGGTTGGAAACGAAAAAGTTGGTTTTAAGGATTTTCTACAAATCAAATATCGGTAAGGTTTTTTTAATAATTTCAAGGCTATATTTACTCTTTAAGGAAAGCCTTCGACACCTTTCCAAGGGCCGTCGTCCCGAGACCTTGGCCCCTGGAAAGTTGTCAAAACGTCGAAAAACCCAAAAAACGGGCAAGTGCGAGTCGGACTCGCGCACGAAGGGTTCCGTACCTAAAAAGGGCAAATAAACCAGTTTGTGGTATGGGGGCCCCCCTTAAATATTAACATTATTCTGTTTTTAGTATTTGTTGTTATAGCGGCAACAGAAATAAATCATCTGTGAAAATTTCAACTGTCTGACTGTTGTCGTTATTAATATCGAGTAAAAAACGGCAAAAAAATCACGTTTCTTGTATGGGAGCCCCCCTTAAATATTACTTTTATTCTATTTTTAGTACTTGTTGTTATAGCGGCAACTGAAATACATCATCTGTGAAAATTTCAACTGTTCATGAGATACAGCCTGGTGACATGGTGACAGACAGACGGACAGCGGAGTCTTAGTAAAGGGTCCCGTTTTTACTCTTTGGGTACGGAACCCTAAAAACCAACAAATCAAAACTAAATAATTCTAAAAAACCATCTGAATTAACCAACATACCCGCTGTAATCCATAAAAAGTCTTTTATTTCCAACAAAAATATTAAGTACATGATGTCAAATTGTCCTTGCGCTTCGGCTTTTGATTAGAGATCTCTTCTATAAATAATACGTAGTATTGAAACAGTATTGGATAATAGTTTTGCTTAACTTCACTCTAGTAAACTATTTCCCTATTTTAAACAATAGATATTTCAGTAGGATTTCCCCAAACTGTCGGAAAATAAAACGTCATTTAAACTATTAACTCACTGTCTGTTCATTTAACCTTGGTATGGCCGGCAGATAAATTATGTACCAAAATTATCAGGCGGAACGTGAAACAATTACGTTTTGCAATGCGACAATTAGTTTCTCGATACTGCAGGTACCCGTAGCACGGACATCTATCGAAAAAAAAGCGTGTGAAAAATTCGATACTTTTGTATGCGTGATCCTCAGCGGCCGGATTGGCTTAGTTCCACATAGTTGCTACCTGAAGTCTACCTTCACAGGAATATATTGTATGGGAAATTTGTACAGCGCCATGTACCTATACCTACCGCCGAAAAGCGAAATAGTAGATTATACAACAAGTGAAAAAAGAGGGAATTTAGTTCGAGGGACTAAGTTGGATCCCAAGAGCTGCGAAGGATACAAAGGACCGAGATGAATTTTTTTTCACGAGTTGTGTACTCTACTTTTTACCATTGACTGCGAGAAAACAAATAGCAGTACTTTATACCTATACCTCCTTACTAATAAAAATTGTATAGCAGATGTATAGTTACACAGTGTTTTGTCACTTTCTTTTCAATGTGTTTGTATCGTACCAGACTGATGGAATGGACTGATGCAATGCAGTACTGAACATCTAATCTCCTTCTATTATATAGAAAAGAATCCAAAGATAAGACACTAAAAAGAACCTAACTAATTTGGCGGGATATTTTTTAGAAAATAACCCAAAGATAAGACAGTAAAAAGAACCTTAATAAAATTGGCGGGAGGCTTTATCTATGGAATAGCTCCATACTTTCAGCACGTTTTATTTTTTTTGTACATAATTCATACCACAGAACAAAGAAAAAATTTTTCCCCCCAGTAGAAGTCGCACAGAGTTAGGTAGGTTAGGTACTTATTAAGATACAATATTAATACAATACAAATACAAATACAAATACAAAATTATTTATTTCGGTATAAACATATTCTAATACAATAATCCGTGTTTGAGGTTCCCTTTTAAGCAAATATTTTGCTTGTGTTAGGTGGCCCCGCTCTTCCTTAGCATAATTACAGATAGAATAGTTAAAACCGCCTTATTATTTATAAATTATCATTATCTAAATTAACTGAGCTTTACAGAGTACATTTTTTATTGATATTAACTAAAAAGTGGTTTAATATAGGTTTATAAAAATAATTTTAATATATATTTGTAACTCCTTTATTACATTATTAATTGCAACAAACTACATGATAGGCAAGTTTTTTTTTTCTTTTTTATATTTTTTTTTTTAATATTGTATATAACCGTGTGAGTGTGTGTGTGTGTGTGTGTGTGTGTGTGTGTGTGTGTGTGTGTGTGTGATTGTGTGTGTGTGTGTGTGTGTGTGTGTGTGTGTGATGTGTGTGTGTGTATGTGTGCGTACGTATGTGTAAGTGTATTCAATACAATGTTGCCCTACGGCATTGCCTTGGGATCGGACACCTACAATGGATTTTCCACAACTATTGTAACTAATACGATTTGAGTCAGATTAGCAATTCAATTTCTGTGTAACTTTTTGTTTTTAGCCACTCAGTAAGCACTATTTTGCATTTTTTATATGTCAAAGGGTACACATTTAGCTCATTATTGACCTCATTATACAGGACAGAAGCCCTCGTTGCAAATTGCCTTTTGGCAAAAACTGACTTTACTTGCTTTTCAGTCGCCACGTTTCGTTTCCTTCTGGAGTTATTCAGATTACATTTGTACGTAAGAGACTTGTGTTTTCTCAATACAGTGACTAGTATGTATAATTTTCTGACCGATAATATTCCAGAAGAAGAATATAAGTATTCTGTTGAGAATTTGCGTGGCTTAAAATACATTACCTTCAGTAATGCTCTCTGAGCTCTCTCCACATCGAGAAATCTAGTTTTAATTGCCCCGCCCCACGATAAGCAATACATTAAAACTGATTGTGCTAGAGAGACATAAGTTAGTCGCAAAAGGCGCTCACAGGCCACATATCGTAACGTTTTGAATGTCCATATAAGCTTTCTAGTCCTGTTCATAATAAGTTCAATGTGACTATGCCATGACAATCGTTGATCGAGTATAATACCCAGATATTTAGTATTAGTCACTCTTTTTAGCTCCGCACATGAACAAGTCGTAGTGGTATCCCTATCACATTGATGGACAGCTATCCTGAAGTTAGGTGAGGGCTGACTATTATCATATTTAGTAAAACAGATGTAATTGCTTTTTGGTACATTTAACGATAAAAGATGAGAATTCATCCAGGAAGCAATTCTGGCCAGTCCTGTTTCAGCCCGTACTTTTAGGTTTTCCCAGTCTTTAGCTGAAAAAACAATGGCTGTATCATCTGCGTACGTATAAATACGACTTCCATCCAATTGCATGTTACAAAGATTATTTATGTAAACGAGAAACAAAGTAGGGCCGAGCACACTACCTTGTGGTACTCCATAATTGACATTACATTGAGAGCTCTGACATTACATTGAGAGCTCAAACTTAAAACAAATTAATAGGTTACTTAAAGATTTATTTGGAATTTAACAGATTTAAGATTCAACAAACCATAAGTATGGTGCTGGAAATAGACTTTCGTAGTAAATAATAAACTAAGATAAGTATCAAACTTAGACTTATCACATCAAATATTTAGTCCCAAATAGCAGACTTCGTTCTATGAATAATAAATACTTAGCTAATGTTAGAGGTTATCAAAATTCTCAAATCAATGATCGTGGTCACATTTTGTCCTCCACCTCAACAACGATTTGTCAATGAAATCCACATACCTAGTGGTTTACTAATGTATGTCCAAAAAACTTTTCTCAAAATAATCACATTGCAAGCTTTTTCACGCAAATTTTCATTTGGAAAAAAGACATTTAAGAATCAAAACACTTATCGTAATTTTTCAGATAAAGTTATCTGGCAAGTTATTGTTTCACAATGCATAACATACTCCAGCAATGTGTGTTATTATACTCGTAGATGAAAGCAGGGAAGCTTCACGTAAAACTTCGCCCGCTACCGCGGTACGTTCGCTCCGCTCGCTCGGCTCGCTCGTTTTTGGTCACAGTTCTAACCTAACCTATATAACCTTAGAACACTATAAGACTTTTTTAAGTTAAGTTTATAAGTTTAGTGTGTGAAGTTGAATTTGAAAAATCTTTTTTTTTAATATTAATATTTTGGCTTAATAAAACTTGACAACGTAAAAATATGCCAAATAATAATTTGACCAAGTTAATAAAATGCGAAATGCGAATTTCATTTGAGAAATGAAACTAGTGCAATTAACAAATTTTGGGAAGTGAAATTTGACGCAAAAATATTTTGGCCAAACGACAGAACCCCACATACAATTCATACTGCAACGTCTCAAACCAAAATTACAATAAAAATAATGAAAGTTGCTGTGTCATTTTTTGCTCATTGTGCACAAGAAGTTGCGATAAAAATCTAGACTGTTCTATTGTGTTGCAATGTGTAATGTATTTGTGTTAATTCCATACAATGACAGTCACACCCAGTTCGTACTTGCTATGGAAATATCACAAAGAGTAAAATCAATTTCATTTATATAGATCGTCAATGTGGAATGTCTGAAAAAAATCAAATTAGCTGGATCATTTAAAGGTAGGAATTATCCCTTATCTATAGAAAAAAGTTTCAGAAAGTTTGGTTGCGTAAAAAAATCTAATAAAATAACTTCATCTTCGAAAAGTACGGAAGTAACAGCAGAATGGATATTATTCCTTAGCCACCACCTGCCACAACCAAAACATGTAAGTAACAGTCTGTCGCAACTTTCATACAAAAAATAATTCTATGAAACAGACACGAATTTTGATGGCGACTATATTTGTCTCACTCTTCCTCATTCTTTCTCGTTCTTTGATGATACGTCATTTGTCAGTCAGAACAACTATCGGCGGTACATGTAGAGATCTGTGGAAAGTTCTTAGTATTAATAAAATTATAACAAATAAAATTATCAATTTGTGTTAATAGTACGCTAGTAATATAATAAGTCAGTGATTAATGGTCAAGTTGTTGCGAATTTTAAGTGCGTTCCTAATCAAATCATAATGAAGCATATGTGAAATTTGTGGTTTGAAATCGGCGCGAAAGGACGACACAAAATGGTTTTTTATGGCCAAATTTCCTTTTGATGAGCTTCGGTGAGGACGGTGAGTAATACATTAATCAACTTAACATTCGTTTAAACTTTTTGGTAGGTATTTGAATGTAAATAATAATTTTAGTCAGAAAATAATCTGATGGGAAATAGAGTACCTACATCTATAAATATCGATATCGATGTTTTTAATTTTAGTTTTAATGTAAGAAATGTAGGTAAAATACCATATACACTTTATAACTTTCCCGTTGCATTGTACAGTCAGCAGGCACATGAGGTTATATAAAACTGTCAAAATTCATTCTGAACCTTAATATCTTTGCATTTAAGTATAAAAATGTTTTCATATAATTTTTATTTCAGGTCATTACCATCAGCCGTGGAAATAATTGAAGAAGTGCAATGAAGATTTTTTTTTGAAATAAATACTTTTAATTTTTAATTGCTTTATTTCAAATATCACACTGAACACATGCTCTGTTTTTTAAAGTACTGCCCAACGGTTAAATGCTTCATAATTAATTCTAACATACTTATGTGACTCAGTACTAGTTAAAAAACGGAGCATTGTGCCATGTTAGTGGAAATTATAAAACTATTCCTTAAGTAAGCACAGTTCAGTGCATACATCGATATCGATAAAAAATTTAATACTAGGTCGCCCATCTCTATTTTTTTTCCTGTAGGTTGGCAAAATATTGTTTTACAGTCGTTAGGTTGGCAACGATGAGGTATGTTTGATTTGACATTTCATAGATTTTTTTTGCTCTATGAAGTCCCGTCTCTTCTTACGTAGTTATTGCTTTCTCTGTGGTAAGTAATTAAAAAAGTTTTGACACTAAACGTCACAATTGTGTCAAACCTTTTTTTTTTATTTATTTATAATTAAATGTTGTAGTTGTGGCAAGTGGATGCATTCTGCTGTTACTTCCGTAGGTACTTTTGCGAAGACGAAGTTATTTTTGAAGTGAAAACTTCTTTAGCGGCATTGTATGCTTTTTTGTAATGGGGAAAAAATGCTAAACTCACGTCAGTAAGAATCACGTGACCCTGATCGAAAATTCGTGAGACGGATGTGATGGATGGAGAGTAGACAGCCGGCGGGGGAAGTATCCCCCTCTCTTTCTACGGGGCGCGGTGAAAATGGCGGCGCGTCATTTCAAGTCGTAAACACTTGTGTCACCATAGCAACGCGCTAATTTTTTAATTCAATGTCAAAACTCGTAGATTTTCTGTCAAGCTATGGATAAGACTTTCGTACTATACTGTTCTGTATTCGTAAATTCAAATGCAGAGTAAATTCGTAAGACGGCAATTCGTGCAAAATTATTCCCTAACCATTCCAAAATATCAAAAATGCACAACGTTAATATTCAAGTTTCCACTTCTGCCGGCACTCCCGGAGTGCAACCCGATTTTTTTTACGCAACCAATAATTTCTATAGATAAGGGAGCTTATTCCTACCTATAAAAATGTTACAGCCAATCAGATTTTTTCAGAAATTCCCGATTGAATTAACTTTATCTTCTTTTATAATGCACACAGCCAAGAAGTGGAATTCCCTGCCTGCTGCGTCTGTAGTCCAGCAAGCATACAACCAAGAGATAAGTATTTAAAGCCCGAGTGAATATCAGGCTTCTTCTGGGCAAGCTCGCTTCATCTTCGGCCTCTTCTTAGCCTTCCTTATGGTTCTCGAATGTGGCTAAGGGTAAGCCCATTTCATCTTAAAAAAAACTTCCATTGCACTAATAAGTCTATGCATTGCACATTTTTTCTGTCATACCTTGTAGTTGTAGATAATTTTGAAATTAAATAAAATTGATAAAACACTGGAATTTTGATTTTGTTGTTGTCTAAGATGTTAGAGAGCATATGTTAACCGTCCACAACGCCAATAGCCCAAGACTTTTAGCAAAAAACCTAGGACTTATTCCGGCGGAAGGTTTTTTGTTTTTAAAGTGTTCCTTAGGTCCCCTTGAATATATCTGGAAAGTTCCCCGTGAATCCCATGTACGCTCCCCCCTCCCCCCCCTCAAACGTCTCCCTGATTTTAGTTTTTTCTATTTATCTCAGAAACGGTTGAAGATAGAAGAAAGTTGTCTACGTATGATATAATTGTTATAAAATATCCAACTCATAGACACTTCAATCATTTCGATGTGAGCTGTAGTCTCTGAAATATACATACAGAAATTTCCCCAAAAATTTTTTTTTGTCTAGAAATCACTCTTTGTACTAGTTTTTAAGAAAAGTGAGTGGAGTTGTGGCGAAATTATGTAAAGTCATATGAATCTTGATACATTGAGAAATAAAACAAGGTATAATACATTGTTATAGCAGCATCAGTTCTAGATTAACACCGAATGGTATCAGCGCCACGATGTAATTTTAAGCCCAATACTTTTAGATAAAAATTTCGCGATACCTAGGACTAATTCCGGTGGTAAGTTTTTGTCTTTTAAAATGTTTCTTAGGTCTCTTTGAACATATCTGGATAGTTTCCCGTGGATCCCATGTCCGGTCCCCCCTCCCCCTCAAACGTCTCCCTGATTTAAGTTTTTTCCATTTATCTCAGAAATGGCTGAAGATAGAAGAAAGCTATTGAAGTATGATATAATTGCTATAAAATATCCGACTTGTCGACACTTCAATTGTTTCGATGTGAGCCTAGAGAAATATACCCTAAGATATTTCACCAAAAAAATTGTTTTGCCCAAATATCATCATTTGTACTAGTTTTAAGAAAAATTAGTGGAGTTGTGGCAAAATAATCTGTGTTCATGAATTTTGATACATTAAGGAATAAAACGAGGTATAAAACATTGTTTTAGCAGCACTTGTTCTCGATTTACAGCGAGTGTCAAACACCACGGTATAATTTTATAGTATGAAGACAGCAGGAACTATGCAAGTGACGTTGGCTTTTAGGATTAAGTTATAGCAATTATATTATAAAACGAAATTAAATTGAAAATTATTCTACTGGAACACTCAAGATTTATGCTTTTATATATGGCGCCACTTTATCGTCATCATCCATCATCATCAAAATGGTTGCTCCGATTTTAATACATGATGGGTCAAACGGTAGGTATCAAGTGATACTACATGTAATTAATAGTACTAATATCTTTGGACGAATCCTTCGTGTAACTTCACTTTCAGGTTAGTTCGTTTAATCATTGATGATCATGCTCCCTCACTCACCCGCGTCGTACATATGAAAGATTTGTATGTATGTATGTTTGAACGAATTAACTCAGAAATTACTAAAGCTAATACTACAATAAATTTATTTGGCGTTTGACACCACTCGCTTTAAATCGGGAACCAATGCTCCTAAGACAATGTACTGTACTACGTTTTATTCTTCAATGTATCACAATTCATATGAACTCAGATTATTTAGCCTCA
This sequence comes from Agriphila geniculea, assembly GCA_943789525.1. Taxonomy (NCBI): domain Eukaryota; kingdom Metazoa; phylum Arthropoda; class Insecta; order Lepidoptera; family Crambidae; genus Agriphila; species Agriphila geniculea. The sequence goes on along the minus strand of OX038869.1, from coordinate 21,182,500 downwards.
ACTCTACTAATTTTTCTTAAAAATTAGTGCAAATAATGATTTTTGGGTAAAACATTTTTTTTGGTGAAATGTCTATAGGTATATTTCAGAGACTATATCTCACATCGAAACAATTTAAAAGTCGATGGGTCGGATATTTTATAACAATTATATCTTATTCAATAGCTTTCTTCTATTTTCAACCATTTCTGAGATAAATGGGAAAAACTTAAATCAGGGAGACGTTTGAGGGGGGAGGGGTAGCGGACACGGGATCCACGGGGAACTTTCCAGATATGTTCAAAGGGACCTAAGGAACACTTTAAAAGACAAAAACTTACCACCGGAATCAGTCCTAGGTATCGCGAAATTTTTATCTAAAAGTATTGGGCTAAAAATTACATCGTGGCGTTGACACCATTCGGTGTGAATCGAGAACAGATGCTGCTATAACAATGTATTATACCTTGTTTTATTCCTCAATGTATCAAGATTCATATGACCTTACATAATTTCGCCACAACTCCACTCACTTTTCTTAAAAACTAGTACAAAGAATGATTTCTGGGCAAAAAAAAAAAAATTTGGTGAAATGTCTGTAGGTATGTTTCAGAGACTACAGCTCACATCGAAATGATTGAAGTGTCAATGGGTTGGATATTTTATAACAATTATATCATACGTTGACAACTTTCTTCTATCTTCAACCGTTTCTGAGATAAATAGAAAAAACTAAAATCAGGGAGACGTTTGAGGGGGGGGGGGGGGAGGGGGGAGCGTACATGGGATTGACGGGGAACTTTCCAGATATATTCAGGGGGACCTAAGGAACACTTTAAAAACAAAAAACGTTCCGCCGGAATTAGTCCTAGGTTTCTTTGATTTTTTTGCTAAAAGTCCTGGGCTACAATGGCCCGGTAGAAAATATTATTATGTGCCTAATAATATGAAATAAGGGCCTAATCGCGCTATTTTGGAATTGTTCAGGAAAAAAACGTAGTAAGTACCTACCCAAGATTCGACATCCGCCATCAAACTAAAGAAGTTAATATTTTCTGTTTTATACAAAAAAGTGCTGATTAAGTTTTGAATAATTTTTAAGGTTATTAAGTGGAATGGTGAAAAAGTATAGGTATTCTGCGCTAGCGTATTAAATTTTCATACGACTCAAAATACTGAAATTTTTTACACTTGACATTTCTTCACACTTCTTGACAGGGGCCATTTATTAAGTCATTGACGCATACACGTTAACTCTACGCTAACCTTTAAGGTTCACTGCGGCAGAGTAGTCTGCATTGTGTTAATGGTTAAACTCATTGGAGTCATTGTACTTTGTTGGTGAATCGGGTATAATTTGATGATCTAAGATTGAAGTTGAATGTAAAATTGCATTTTACAGTTCGCAGTGTGAACACTGCTGTCCTGCTACAAGTGTTACAGTACCTACTAAAACTACTTAATATAGCATGGGCGTAGCGAGTGAGGGATTTGGAGGTTCAACCCTTTAAATAAATCCTTATTGTCATGCGTTTTTTACATGGACCGATCCCCCAAGAAACTGGCCGCGACCCCCTCCGAAAAATTAGCTTAGCTACGCCACTATGGGATAGGTAGAGCCTGACATGACATGGCCTCGTGGCCTGAGCGAGATTGCTGTACGAAATTTCTAAAGACAGTGATCCGCTGCCACTTCACACGAGAATGTATTATATGGAAAAGATAAAATTTTACACATTAAAATACGTTGTTTTTGTACCCCAAGCGCTTTAAAGTTAGTCACTTCAGTTGTACACTTTGTCAATTTAATCTGTCCAATAAAAATAGCTTTATCTGGACATAATTAATAAACTCGTTGTTTTTATTAGTTTATCGGATATTGATATTAAGTGTCAAATATTGTATTTCTCAGTAGTTAATTTTTTTTTAGTTTTATGCGAAGTTTCTAAATGTTTAATTCCTTTTATTTTAACTATAACTAACACTAATTTATGACATAGAAAAAGAAAATTTCAGTTATCTTATTATGTCCCGATAAAGCTAGTTTTATTGGACTAATCGCCTATTATACCTAAGCGTACACGGCAAGCCGCTGTTGATTTGTTCTGTCTGTCTACTTAATATTTTGTAATCGTAGTGCATTCTTGACATAGATTAAGTAGAAGCCTATATAAATGTAGGTTGTTTATAATGCCCATATTAGCAATGTTTTAACCCGTAAGTAACTACCTACTTAAAAGTTAAGTAAACGCTGAACGGTAAAACAGTGTTTACTTAACATTGTTGACACGAGCAATCGCAAACGTTACGTTTGCTTTGGTTTTAAACTTAAACAGTGTAAGTAAGAAAAACTGTAAAAGCACTACCTTTTTTCCACGATAACTTTTTTCTTTTAGTTCTTTTAAAATTAGTTAGGACACGAGTATTTTTTTTAAATAGTCTCAAAAATAAATTGTACTAATCTTACTTAGCATTGAAAACCTCTCGTGGGGTTGATCAGACCATCAAACTGAACAACTTTCATTATGGGACCAACATTGAACGCGTGAAAAAAAATGATGTTTCATAATTCTGATGGATTATAGGTACTATACTACATGTATTTTTGTATGGAACAGCTGTTTTTTCTTTCGTGATTTCGAGGTTGGTCCCACAATGAAAGTTGTTCAGTTTGATGGTCTGATCAACCCCACGAGAGGTTTTCAATGAACTTAAAATAACCTTGTTAGTATGTAATAGATATTAGATCCATTACCGTGGTATAGATATAGCATCGTCAGGACATAATATAAGCAACTGAACAGCTACTAGTGCATGGTTAATATGACATTCAGTTCTAGATAGGTTAAGTATCTATTTTTTTTTCCATTTAGGACTCTTGCTGCACAAATAATGTCATGAGGTTGTTGACACTTAAATTTTACACTGTAATTAGTAAACTGTAAGGTCATGGCACTTTATACCGGCACCACAACATTCCGTACAATGTCGGATTTTTTTCGACATTGTAAGCATGGAATGTCGAAAAAAATTCAACATTCCATACAATAATGTCCGAACAGCTTTTTTTCGGGAAGTCGTAGAACAAACGTTGTCAATATCAAAAGCTTGTTGGATTTTCACATAAGAAACTGATTGTCTATGGAAAAAAAAACAGGTATTGTAACAAAATAAAAAACGTAGTTCTGCGGTAGAGCCTAACATGCGGGCGAAGTCGCATGCGGTCGCTAGTAAAGAAATAAAGGCAACATACATACATAATTATATGTATAGCACACAGCTGTTCTATATTCAAGGTGAACCAATATTTCCACATAAGACTACTTTATACAGAGATTAAGCATGTTTGATCTTCGTAATAAAAACAAGATAACTTCTAGATAACTTAAATGAAACTTCGCGTATTTATTTAATTTTAAGTGTATTATAAATATGCACTTGGAATTTATTTACATCCGCGATTTAATAGTCCCTGATAATGTGTAATTTAATGATGTGTGTAACTAATGAACCTTGAAAATAACAGCAATCAAATAATAATTAAATAAGAAAAAAATATCAATGTAATATAAACCTTTATTGCATTACATAGGACTCACAATCGCGAAGTTGATTTCTCACATCAATATAGTTACTCGTGGTTCAAGAAATTTGGTAAATTGGTTAAATACTTACAGCTATATCTAAAGTGGAAGTTGATGACATATCTATAGTGAAAACCCCTGAACCACTTTGGACAGGAACCACTTTAGCACCACGTTTCGGCATTTTAAAACAACTCACTACTCTATAAGTGCGCACCATTTTTAAAAACCACTTATTTTCCAAACATAAACACTTCCTTATTCAAGCACAGAAAGAACACAACACTATTTAATTCAAATTCCGGCTGTTTTAACTGGTTTTCATTCAAAAATCGAACGCGGGCGTGCGAATATCGATCGAGTTTTGTTCACCAACGTGCGCGCGCGCACTGTAAGCGCGATGGAATGACAGGTTTAGGTCATTACGCTGAGGTGTGTGGTCACGGGTGGTTTGCGGTGACTCAGCAACCCTGTCGGAGGCTTTACGAGATTCTGAGATTGCAATATGATATGTGACGTCACTCGAGGATCTGACGTCACGGCTGTTAAATTGGACGAGGTGGTTTACGAATTTACGATTCTTACGACTTTTATCGCGGTGTGCTGTTTCAATCGAGATATAAAATGAAATAAATAATAAGTAATAAATCTTGTGTTTTTATTCTAATAATAAAAACACAAGATTTTAATGATTTATTACTGTGATAATAAAACCTACCTACTGATAACAAGTTCGTGGTAAGTTATCGTGATTAGTCGTGAAAGCCTACAAAGTCACGCATTACAGAAATCTAGGATTGATTTTTAAAAAATATTAAAGTTAAAACTATAAGCAAGCCATCACGCGTTTTCACGCCTAAACTGCTCACTCAACGAATTTTGATGAACTTGGTATTGACAAGACGTACTCAGGTAGAGCACTAAATTCACTATGATTTCCAAAACGTGACAAAATTCCACGTGCACGAACATTTTGTATAAAAAATGTACAAATAATAATAAATTACTTAATTTTAAAGTTGCAAATGTTCTCAAAAAACGGCAATATTAACAAAAATTGCGGTTGCATCAAACCAAAACATATTTTAGCAATGACAAACCACGATTTTACCTTATACAACAGTTATTATTGCTCAAGAACTTAAATATAATATTGTCACAAAACCATTTCGTTTGTGACAAAATATACTAATCTAATTTTACTTTCAGAACTATTGGTCGCTTGCAAGTTTCTTTAACTTAATTTCTAATTCTATTATTGTCTTCCTCTTTTTAGTTGCGTTAGTACTTAGGTTAGTATTGAATTTCAACGCAATAATTAATTCATTAAAAAACAAACACTTTTAATAAAAATCTGCGTCAGAAGTCAAATCAATTTGTCTGTCTTTTGTAATTTAGGCCAGTGATTTAATCAAATTAGTTCATCAGGTATCCATCCATGTCCGGATTGTTACTAATTTTCTTACTATTTTTAAACTTTTATTCTTTCAAATTTCATGAATAGAACAATTTAAAAGTGTTTCATTTTCTACAAGAAATTATAAAAAAAACTATCACTCGATGTTAGACGATGCTGATTACATACAGGGTTATTTGTAAAACACCATCAACCTCGCAGGAGTAGATTACTAACATCACAAACAACAACATTTGTTCAACGACTTTTCCGAAAACCGACAAAAAAATCCGACTCTCCATACAAATGTCCCGAACAGCTGATCGAGTTTTGTATGAAAAGTCGAATTTTTTTGTCTGTTTTCGGAAAAGTCGTAGAACAAATGTTGTTCTTTATGATGTTTGTAGTCTACTCCTGCGAGGTTGTTGGTGTTTTACAAATTAATAACCTTGTATAATTACTTAGTAAATATTCTAAATTGATATAAAACAGTTCGTTGAAAATATTTAATACGGTGAGCAACAATAATATAAACTATCATAATATCAAAACGTAACTAAAAGTAATTACGCAAATAATGCAGTACTTTCACATGATCATAACATTTTCGTAGAGCTTCTAACTCAAAAAAACAAAAAACCGACTTCAAAAAACCTACCCCTAAAAAGCAAGAAATAATATTCGTAATAATAAAACACGTCTATTGAAGTCGGGTGGGGCTGGAGTACAAATCTCTTTTTTTATTCTAAAAGCCCCACCCGACTTCAATAGACGTGTTTTATTATTACGAATATTATTTCTTGCTTTTTAGGGGTAGGTTTTTTGAAGTCGGTTTTTTGTTTTTTTAAACAATTTTTTATTTTTTGAATTTTAGTGTAGGTACCTTTTGTATTAGGTAATGTAGGTATATTATTTAGGTAGAAAAATCGGGTCATCCAAACGTGAGTTAATCGCGGAGAAACATACATACATGCGGGTCAAACTGAGAACCTCCTTTTTTAAGTCGGTTAAAGAACTACCCTTAAGATATCCCTTTTCCAACAAAAAATAATTATCTTATTCAGTTCATAAACAAAGAAGTTATACGACTGATCATCGAGGTAGTTCACACAAAATCATACTATTTTCGTGCTTTTTTTTCAAGATTACTAGAAAAGTACTAAAACGATTTCAAAATTTTAAAAAATGGGACCAACTTGGGAGTTTACCTAATGTAATAACGTTTGAATCATTTCAATCGGTCCAGCCGTCTTCGAGTAATCGGTGTACATACAAAAAACAAAAAAAAAAAAAAAAAAAACTGGTCGAATTGAGTACCTCCCTCCTTTTGAAGTCGGTAAAAAAGAGAAACCATGTAGGTAGTAACTTAACAATTTTTGACGAGTTTATCAATACAATGTTTAAACTAACTAAGCATACGTCAATCGAAAGCAATTTCTCGAGGCAGCAGTCACATTGAACCATAGACGCATCAATTTGCATTTCAAATGCGACATTATTCTGCAGTGAAAGTTAAAATCTCACAAGGACGTCGACTGCAGATTATGCAATATTCTCATTTCTCGTCGCGACTATCGAATCAAAAAACTAATTGCGTGAAATCGAAACAATCGCAGTCAATAATTGGATCATTGATGTTGGGTTCTGTCTGAAATTCTTTTGATGGAAATAAAATTCTTATTTTCATGATTTGGTAACAAAAATTTTATTAAGGAAAATATTTTTACAACGAAATATTTACAACTACTATACCTAATGTGGTATTTACATGGGCGTCTAAAGCCGCACAACTTTCGCAGCACGGCCAAAATCGACCGTGTAAATGGCAATTCGGCCTAGGCCGCAGGTGACTGAACAAAATTATCTGATCCGGTGGCCAAAACTGGAACTACGTTATTACACATTGTTATAAATAGGTTACACAATCAACAACATAGATGACAGCGACGCTGCGATTCAATTTTGGTAACGACTTGCTAGGTGACTAAAGTCGACCGTCTCAGGTGACTAAAATCGACCCATGTAAATAGCCCATAACGCATCATTATTAGAAATTAGAGAAACATTATATTCATGACCCAAAACCCCATTGACTATACCTACGAAAATAAATTTCTGCTCGTTGAACACAACAACCATACCAATTAGGTAATAGTGTTAACAAGTAAAAGGTTAATAGGACCCGGATAAGTTCAAATAAATTCTGTTTTTTTTTTATCCAAATGATAGGTAGGTGGATGCTATCGAAAACGTGAAATAGGACCGCAATTTTATTGATCATTTAAAAATGATGTGAATACGATCAGAATAGCCTGATCTCCTCAATGCGCTGGAATAGCTTGATTTTCATCTCCAGAACGCCGAGGATCCAATCGGGAGTCAGTTTCACGTAGCGGATATCGTAGTCCGTGTTCTGACCTTCGATCCTGAAGACCAGCTGTCGGTAAGAAACCATTCATACATTGAAAAGAATAAGGTACCCAGTACATTTTTTTGAAAATATGAGATAACTTTACATTTGATTACACTGCTGGGCAGCTTTTCAAATATAGCTACATATATCTAGGGTAGATTCAGGTTTTTTTTCTGGGAAGGGCACAAGGGGTAGACAGGCAAAAAATCAACAACAACAGCCAGAAATGTACACGAGTTTCACTCATATTCTTTCTGTTATTTTACCCATATATTTTAACAACTCTGATAGATTTGATTTGCCTAAAGTATGTAGTGTGATGAAATTTCCACAATAGATAAAAAACCGTATGGGGCACGTGCCCCCGTGCTTATAGTAGGTATAGTAACTTTGTCTCTTTGTTTGTTACCTTTTTACGGCTTAACCGCTGAACTGACGTTAATGAATTTTCAGACATAAAGATGTTTTCCACAATTCCACGCGCATAATGCGCTAGCAAAAGTTAAAAGGTACGTTCTATTTAAAGAAAATATAAACATAAATGGATTATTCTTCAAAACTCACGGATGGCACACCCCTATATTCCACATGCTTTAAATGTTTATCTTCCACTCTGAAGAATACAGAAACCGTCGCTTGAGGTATCGGATACGCAACCGTGGGCTGGCTGAAGATGGCCTGTCGAAAGAAAACATGTAGGTAAGTACCTAGGTAGGTTTTTTTATATTATCGAATGAGGATTAGTGGCCACCTCTGGTGATAAAGTTTATCAAGCCGCCTGTAAGGTCTCTAACTTGTCTTGACGGCTGTTGTCAGATGACTACAGCCGGGACCGACGGTTTAACGTGCCCTCCGAAGCACCAAAGCGCTCAGTTGTAATGCCAATTTAACCGTCACCCATCCGATACCTGACCAGACCGAGCGTTGCTTAACAAACGTGATCGAGTACGATCAGTCTGTCAAATTCCGCCATTAGCGCTTCAGGTAGTAAGTCAGTAGGTAGGTAATCAAAAGGCTTCCTATATGGCCTCATGAAACGGTTATGTACCATGGTTCTATCAATACCATCATCATTTCAAAGTCAATTTATCTTTTGAAGGTGTATTATATGCTGTTGACATAAACTTTTAGGGTTCTTTAGCAGCGGTCATCTTAATCCCAAATCTTTGATCCCAAACTTTAATTACAACAAAATCTTAAGTAAATTTGTGCTGTTTGGAAAAAATTAACCTGGATTCACATTATGCGCTGTTTGCATTGCATTTCTCCTACTGTTTTTATCTATGTTAACCCTAGCCAAACACAGGGATAATAACGAAGCAGCATATTGACCATCAGCCATTTTTAATGTCTCCACTGCTGGGATGGGGCACAGGTCTTCCTTATCCATAACACACCAAGCGCGCCCAATGTGGATTAGTGGGTGTTAACAACTGCAAATGCAGCCGGGACCAACGGCTTAACATGACTTCCAAAGAACGGAGGAGCTCGAGTTAATAAATATTTGATCACCCATCCCAACCTAAACCACTGCGCCACCGAGCTCCTCTTGCAGCATATTGCTTCATCATATCAGCCGCACGACACCCACTGCTGGGTATAGGCCTTCCCAAGGATCTCCACAACGATCGGTCTTGCGCTGCCCGCATCCAGCGGCGCACCGCAACCTTCACGCTCACGTCGGTCCACCTTGTCGGGGGCCTATCCACGGAGCGTCGTCCTTTGCGCGGTCCAGAACCTTTCCGCCCCAACGGCCATCGGTTGCTTATTATTGGTTAATGCTTACTTAAAAATAATTCTTCAAAATCTGACCTCATAATAATAATACTGCGAACACTCGTCCTCTGTCCTGCCGGTGTACTTCAGCATGTACTTGAATGTGCTGGAGAGCTTCCACTTGTTCTCTATGACTTCTCTGATGAGGGCTTCAGTGGTGGTCGCAAGTGGCAGACGGAGACTGGTGAGCGTCACTTTCGTGTCAGGGGTGAGGAGTTGGCGGGTGTCTGTAAAAAGATGGTCGATCAGAGGATGAAAAATAGTCTTTGTTATTAGCGCTTCGGAGGTTGGATATCTTCAAGCAAGTGTCAATGGAATAAGGTGATCAATGATAACAAAATGATGTTCACATTTTGTGACGGCCAGAAGAAGGCGGAGACTGTTAAGCTTGGTGGCCTGTCTGTATCTCTAAATGAGCAGACTTATAACGTGTATGATGTTGCCTTACCGCCCATTCACACTCACACAGCGATCCGTTTTACAGGATCCGTTATACTGAACGTAGTGTTCACACGCGTATTTACAGGACCGTTTTAACCAACGAAATAAGAACTAAGGAAAGGAAGCCTAACTCCTAACAAATATTGCTTAAAAAATTGCACCTTCACCATACTCTGTAACACAAAAGGCCCCAAACTCAAAAATAAACTAGCAAAAACAAACCTTATTACAATGTACGCATAATCGGTATTAGGTTGTATTCTGACGCATATACTGTTTTCTATTGGCTGGGGTTTGTACGCAGACCAAACATGATTGGATATTTCGCTGGCGACGTGTCACTCATTGGGCCGTTGTCGTGCCTTTGTCATTGAAGCAAGGACGGTGTAATGTAGAATTCAGTCAGTACACCGAACCTACTACGGGCACTACGGCTGGCGGCGGGTGGCATCATTTAATTGTTTTATAAAATTTGATGGCTAGTACATTATTATTAGTTAGGTATAATGTTTGTTTTATTAGGTAGACAGACAACTTGATAAAGACCGATCGAATACGCTGGCTGCAAGTCGTCTGTAATTAGTCGTTCTGGAAAACTAAATAAGACCTATGTCAGCAGTAGACGTCTTTCGGCTGTCATGATTTTATTGTTAAGTATATTATTTTATAAAAAATATAAAATGATGATATTGATGAATGATGATCATATATTTTGTCACAAATAAGTAAGATACTTCATTTTAAGAAGGATTTAAATTAGTTAAGCTATTGAAATAAAATAGGTAAGCTTAATAAAAGACAATGTATTCTAGATAGATATTGTTTCAAACATGTAAGTACCTACCTACATATCATATTATGTAGATAATTAACATATTTGTACGAGCAACGTCTTAATATCTCTTCTAGAGGTGTGGTGTGACTGATAAAGAATAACGTTTTAATACGTCGTTTTATTTTTATTTTTCACTCATAAAAGCAATAAAAATTTTGAACCTACCTCTTTAGTTAAGTACCTACCTATTTTGAAGCTTTGATGGTTTATAAATTGGTAGATAGGTAAATAATTGGTCAGAGTGTAGGAACTTGATTCATAAAAATTTACTTTAGCGAGATTACCCCTTTTTGAGGTAACGTAATAACGTTGTCAAAAATCATCCAACGTTAGCGGCGTTAGTGCTCTCACAAGCGGTCCGAATCAATGCCTAGTACCTATCGTGAGCACTATTGGCGTGAATTGGAATGCGACCTGTGTCTCAGCCCCCTAGCATGACCACCGAAACACGATATGATATGGCGATTTATCACGTTTAACTGTCAAAAGACAATGAATTTTGACAGTTGGGTGTCGATAAAACGCTATACCACGCGATATACCTATATCGTGTTTCGTCGGTTATGCTAGGAGGCATATCATGCGAATTAGCCTATGTACCTACCGCGCCAGAGCGGTGTGTGCTTTGACGCGGCGTGCTGCATTCAAAGACAGCGGAATGACAAGTATCCTACTAGTGATGGGATCGATAAGCGATTATTCTATGGATAAACGTAAGTTATCGTAAGATAACACAAAATTGTATTAACCAGGGATTTTTTTACTCATTAATCAAAGAGGATTGCGTGAATAGAATCGAAACTTGTTAGGTACCTACTTAATAACCCCTTCGCGGATCGGACAGAGTTTTTGTTACACCCTTTATAATAATAAAAAACAAGAATATTACATCAGATTACTCATTTCCTATGTATGACGTACCATTTTTATAGCATTACAAAATTTTGTTTTAAATTTTTTCTTTTTTTGTTGCAGTGAATTTAATGGGAGAGTTTTATACTTGTTTAAAAATGTGTGATAGCAGTGAATGTGAAGATATGACTGCCCCACAAAGCGACTGAACACTTGTTGCATAATAGCGACCATAGTTTGTATTTATACGCTCATAGATATTTCTAAATAACGAAAAATATTTTACTTACCAATGATATGATATGTCCGTATTTTTTTTGCTGCCTTCTGTTGGTCTTTTACACCACTTGACCACACATGACGTCATTTTTACCACTTTTATGATAATTTTTTTGTAAGAACGCTAATGACTGTCACCGAGCGCTTGGCAGACATGACTAAATAGTGCTTCGGTTGTACTTTTTTAGCCCCGCCCACTCGGTTGTAGTTTGCGTGGTGCTATTTTTGGAGCAGAATTACATTTCCATAGTTCTTATTTCGTTGGTTTTAACGGATCGATCGCTACCTGGATATTGTAACAAAATTGCATCGTATTGTGTTTACTTGATCCAGAATACTGTATTGAGTGTGAACACGCTCGTACAACTACGTATGAGCCTGTATTGTATGTATGTATGCACCTGTGAAACGGATTGCTGTGTGAAGACGATCTCATTGGGTGAGAATTTCCATGTTATGCGGAACCATCATCAGGTTCGTAAGAAAAACTGTTTAAGTAATCTCTGAAGTTTAAATAAAGTGGAAATTCATGTGTTTACTTGCAAGTTCTATGAGCGTTTGCCGGTCCCCTAGGATCTCCTTTGCTCTGTTTATTACTGAGACCAGAGTGTCGATAGCCTGTTCCTCGTACGGTATTATTTCTGGTATCTCCATTTTGAATGTTTTCACCAAATTCAACAGTTTAACAGTAAAATAAAAAGGATTGATTGTTGTTGTTGCCTTGTCAAAAGTGACAGTGAAAAACACAACCTAATCTAATCATAGAAAGTACTTAATATAAGAGAATATAAAACGTATAAAATCTTGGTAATTTTTTGTTCTGTTGGTTTAGTGATGTAAAAGCATAAAGTTAATAACTTTATGTGTAAAAGCTTGTAGCAAAAACATGTTATATAATCAACACTGAACTTAATTTCTTTTTTCATATGCAGGTCAATGATAAATCAATAAGCAAATGTTTAACTTTTATTTTCACAAAATAAAAAAAACCGGCCAAGTGCGTGTCGGGCCACGCGCAGTAGGGTTCCGTAGGTACATTATACCATACCATATTTTAATACCGCTATCATTTTTCGTCTGAAAAAATAACTTTGCTTTTCACAGTGTTTGTATGAATGACAAAGTTATATTTGCGGTTTTGGAAAATGTACTATATCTCGAAAACTAATTACTGTATCTCGTTCAAAACAATTTTCGTTGAAAGTGTTTATTAAGATCTATAGTTCAGATTTTTTTTAGATTTTTCACCCTCTTACTTTAAAAGTTAAAGGGGGGGGGACACACATTTTACCACTTTGGCGGCATATATCTTTCAAACGGTTGACTTTAAAAAAAAAATAGTCTTAAAAACCTCAATGTCATTTTTAAAGACCTATCTATAGACACACCACAAGTATTGGTTTGATGAAAAAAAATATTTTCAGTTTCAGTTTCATGTATGGGGAGCCCCCCTTAATCTTTTATTTTTTTATTTTTGTATAAAAATCGTAAAGCGGTTCATAGAATACACCTACTTACTAAGTTTCAACTATGTAGTCCTAATAATTTTGGAATAAAGTGGCTGTGACATACGGACGGACAGACAGACAGACAGACAGACAGACAGACAGACATGACGAATCTATAAGGGTTCCGTTTTTTGCCATTTTGGCTACGGAACCCTAAAAAGGTATCTTTGTTTCACAGGAAGATTGTTAATTCAGTTAAATTTTCACTCTAAAGAATGTATTTTTGTACACATTTACATACAAAATAACACATTCTGTCCCTAATTTAAGTCTAACAAGTCAAACCTCAATTTTGATCGTATTGAGTTTCGGCGTTTGACTATCCAAGTTGGTATTTCCTAGGTTAAGCCATATTTTTTTTGTCAAAGGCCGAAACACACTTTAGTTTTGGACTTTGAGTAAGGCTTCTTGTCAAACCTGAGGTTTGACTAGGCATATCTAGGAGCGCCGGGACTTCGGGGTTTGACTATAACATAAATGTTACCGCTTAAGTGCGGAATCCGTTAATGTGCAAATTAACTAGTTAATCTACACATTAACTGATCGAGTCAGTTAAAGTGCGAAATTTTTCGTAAAGTACCAGATTTCCGCACTTTACCTAGTTAATCTGCACATTAACGGATGCTACACCGTTAAAGTGCGGAAGACAGTGAGTGAAATAGCTAAGGCTTCAGGATATTATTGAAAGTAAATTTTACAAAAACGTCGTTTCTGGCGCTTTGCCGGCCACCCCTGCGGCACACTCGCTCTGCTCGCTCGGCTCGCGCGTTTTTGGTCGCAATACATTCCCCCGCTTTTGTGTCTACCCTTTGACGTGATTGCACATTTTTTCAATTAAAGAACCTTTTTCCGTACTTTAACTGATCCTTGGTCGTTAATTTGCAGATTAGCTGGTGAATCTGCAGATTACCTAGTTAAAGTACGAAATATTTTTTTTTTGCACTTTAAATGATTTGAACAGTGAATCTGCAGAATAACTAGTAATGTGCACTCTAACTGATTTCCGCACTTTAACGGTAACATATATAAAAATAACATTGTGAATGCTAAAATCTCAAAAAATATATTTAGTTATTAACATTTTACGTTAAGATGGTAAACACTATGGCACTTGAGACTACAAAACCGTATGACTCACCAAAACGAAAGTAAATATATGTTTGCTATGACTCAGTTGCCTTCCATTGAATGCAAGAGACTGGTATTTGCAGTATATAATTATGTCTACCAATATGTCCAACTATGTCTGAAATCACTTAGGTAGCTGTGCTAATATTTTAATATTCTGTGGTTGGAATTTTTATGTTTGGAACTTGGAAGAGAAAAATATATCATGTTTTTTCATTCAAGTATTTTATAGAAATCCCTATGAGTTTACAAATTATGATCGCTAATAAGCAACCAGTGCTCAGACGCTTTGTGCTGCATAATTAAATACCAGCATTTTTAGCTCCATCCACTTAGTTGTACTTTTCGTGTGGTGCCATTTTTTGAGCGCTGTGCTTGTTCCATAAATTTTATTTCGCTGGATTAACCAGGCCAAATAAACCTTACAAAGATTGTTTGGAGGCCACTAATTTCAACAATAAACGTCATGGCAGAGTGGTTTTGTTACGCTCATGTATGTCGGCAGTTATCGGATGGTACTTACTGATAAAAAGGTATCGAATTATATTCCGTTACAATCACATAATAATATTAAGTGTAGCACTTACACTAGAGCTAGAAAAAATAATTTCATCATTAATCTCCATGATGAGCGCAAAAAAATTTTGTCTTCGAAATGCACAAAAATAACCTTTTGGTTTTCTGTCAAAAATTGGTTTTGATGCAAATATTTTTTTTGGGTATGCTATGCCAAATCGCACATGCGAAAAATTTTCTGAGTCTATGTATTCTACATATTATAGTCTTAACTCAAAAAACGTAGTTTCGAGATATAGCGTTTTAAGATTTTAAAAATCATAGTTCCTGACTGTGAAGTATTTATGGCCTGATTGTTATATTATCGTTAAAAAGCTACATTCTTCTACTTTGTATACTTCATAAATAAATTATTAATGCTACTTTCTAGTACCACCTAGAGTGCAAAGAGTATTAACTAAAAACAGGACTAAAAATAAACACGCAAAACAGTAATTTAACTCAAAATAACAATTTATTTTGTATAAAAGTTGACAGACTATACTACTGTATAGTCAAGTCACAGTTAATACGCTCACATTTGTAAATAATTTTCTGATTTGGTGGATATCTCGAGAACTACTAATGGTTCGCAACATGAAACATGATGGTTATCAACTTGAAATTTGGAATAGTTTAAGATGACATTTGCCCAACTATTTTGCAAATAATATAATAAAAATAAAAAAAAAATCTTTTTTGCAACAGGGACTGAAAAGGGGTCTTAAAAATTTGAAGTGGGGCTACTAGGGCATCTGGGGTATGATATGAAAGAGCGCCGTTTGCACGTTTTCAACCATTTTTTCTTTTTGTTTTAGGCCGCAAAGTTTTCGACTAATGATGAAAAATATAAAAAAAATACCGTTCCCCACCCTTAAATCCGAAGTTTGTAAAGAGAAAAATCTGAAAAAATTCTATGTAATAGCAGTTTATATAAAGATTACAGAAAAAATAAAACGATTTCTCAATAAAGCACACTTTTTTAGAATTTATCAAATTTCTATAGGTAGTATCGTGGGTAGTTTGTTTCCCTTCTACACTACCGGCCCAGTAGTGTCGTAGGTAAATGAAAAATTCCATACATATGCATTCCCCACGACACGACCATTTGTTTCCCTTTTTTCGTTAAATATGGCAGTTTTACGCGCGTTATTTTTTTCGCTACATGTTCGTACTCGGGTACTAACGGCAGTCTACAGCAACATTACCCGTTGACCCACAAACGGACAGCAGCTCAGCGTGTGCGCCGACTGCCGACCGTGTCTGTGTATTACGACAGCTCACGTGTGTGATTCATACTGGATCCGACATTTATGGCACACGGATGTAGATTGGCGCCAGGCTGGAAGTGGCTAGTGTGGTTATGGTTTTGATACGAGTAATTCTATATGGGATTTTTTTTTCATTTTACGGCGGTAGATGGCGCTGTACAAATTTCCATTACTTAGTTACTCTATCGAATTTTTTTACGCGCGTTATTTTTTTGCTACATGTTCGTACTCGGGTACTAACGGCTTAGTCCACAACATCACCCGTTGACCCACAAACGGACAACAGCTCAGCGTGTGCGCCGACTGCCGACCGTGTCTATATTATACGACAGCTCACGTGTGTGATTCATACTGGATGCGACATTTATGGCACACTGATGTAGATTGGCGCCAGGCTGGAAGTGGCGAGTGTGGTTATGATTTTGTTGGAAAAAAAAAAGTGTAAATCAGAGTTATTTTCATGGATTCACACCGGACCCGATATGTATGGCACACGGATGTAGATTGGCGCCAGGCTGGAAGTAGCAAGTGTGGTAAGTGTGGTTATGATTTTGATAGAAAAAAAATAAAGAAAAGTGTAATTCAAAGGTATTATTTTTATGGAAACAAGGAATAAAGTAGTATATACTTACTACAAAATGATAATGATCATAATAGTCAAAATGTATTTGGACTGATTTTATTTAATGTATTACCAAGCCGATTTTGTTCCTATATAAATAAAAAACTAGTAGGTACTTACATACTTAACTATTCTTTTTTTTAAAGAAACATTCTATTTTTTGTTTAATTTTATGAAATACCTATATAAAAGAGTGAATTTTACGTCTTCTTTGAAAAGTTTTTTCTATATTTCAAGGATTTTTCTGTAATGCAAAACGCGGCAACGTGTCTTATCTAGTGTGACACATGTGTGTGATGTGTGCTATACAAACTATGCGCCTGAGCAGCCCACTGTCAGTTGTAACCGATTGCCACTCACACGAGCACTTGACTTGACATTCGAGATTCTGTAAATCTCTATCTTAAACTCTATGACGCATAAAATAAAAGTGATCCAAACAATTTTCATGTTTAGTGTTATTGCAAAGTGCCTTTGAACAACTTGAAGTGGCGTGAAGGTTGTATACTGCATAATAATTAAAAATGTTTATTTATTCGAAATTCAAATAAAGTTCGAGACTTGTTTAAAAAGCTTTTGTAGATTCTAATTCAAAATTTACAGTCAGTGATTAAAATAAAAAGTTTTTCAGAACAGAGTAATGACAAAAGAAGTTTGAATATCTTGCTATTGAGCGAAATAAAAAAAGTTTGATTACCAAGTGGTGGATTAAAAAAATGGGTGCTTTGGATTGTGTAACGAGTAGCAAAATGCAACCTACGGAGAGTACCGAAGTTTTCACCATCAACATGTCTTCAAATTCTACATTAAATGAACCGGTAAGGCCAGTTTTATTTATTATTTATGTATGTACAATGCGATTAAATTGGCAATAGTGATCCGCTGCAACTACACTAGAGAATGTATGGCAAAGAGACATTTTACAGAATAAAATACGTCGTTTTGTACCGGAAGCGCTCTAAAGTTAGTCACTTCTGTTGTATATTGATAATTTAATCACATTGTTGTATGTAGTCACATGTTTAGAGGAATTACAATCGAATCTAACTACCTAATTAGTAATTGCTCTGGTGCAAAGTAAAAGTAACTGTATGCTCTTCTGAAGTTTCTAAATCAAAATTAAATAAATAATTAACAGTGTCAACTGATAACATCTGTTGTATTATTTATATATAGCTTCTATTCTAATCAACAATCACCTATCAATATCAACCTGCATTGAATGCATACCTATTGAATTTAAATTTAAGTAGGTGGACAATTTACAGAGACGATTTACGAAATCCCTCTTGTTAGTGTGCCATACTATCATTATTAACAGATCCGTGGGCTGATTTTGTAATTTTGTTGCAATCAACTCTGACAGAAATCGCAGTTACATTGCTGCTTTAGTTAGAACCAATGTGACAACTGTCTTACTTAAAGCAGCAATGCAACTGCGATTTCAATCGATTTCATTCGTGAATTGTTAGCAACAGAGTTACGTGATTCGGGGTCCGGGCACCTGGCAGATTTTTAGTGGTGGGGGTGGGAGTGGTTGAGCAACAAAGGGGCTGAAAAAGCAATTGAAGGTATACAATTTACAGAGCTCTGGGTTTGGTGTGGTATAATAGAAAGCTAATCATGTATCTAAATCGAATCTAACATTGCCAGACATTTTCACTGGTGGAAAAGTAGTGCCAGGCGGCATCAAAGCTGCTCGAAAAAGTGGTAAAATAATGAGAGTACTTATACCATACTAACTAGAGGGATTTCGTCGCTCTGTAAATTGTCTACCTATTTCCGGGGCCAGCTTTTAGTAATCGTATATAAGTATAATCAAAATAAAGTTCTTGGAAGTAAAAAATTTGCAATACGCTATTGCATAAAGCGGATTAACCGAGACGTACCCTTAGCACGGACAGCTATCGAAAAAATAACGCGCTTTAAAAGATTCGATAATTTTGTATGTGAAAGTACAGAGCCATCTACCGCCGAAAAGCAAAATTATATTTTCCATAAATATTCCGTTTTTTTTCGTGCTAAGGGTTCAGTAGAGTTACCACAGCTGATAACATAATACCACAGATAAAATTACTATACGCCATTGACCTGCATATATTTACACAAAACATTTTTTCATGTCAGTGCTATACACTAATACCTGGTGTTTTGAATAGCCGTATAAAGCCGAATATGATACCATGCATGGAACATCGGAAAATTATTAAAAACTCTGAAAACCACCAGCGAATTTTTTTTGTATGGAAAATTGAGACGCAAGTAGTTTATTGATTTCGATAATCAATCCCGTTAAGAGGTAATAGCAAATCATAATTCCGGTCTAGGTCTTTATCATAAAAAAAAATTAAGAAGTGGTAATTTTTCCAGGGTTTATAATAATTTTGGGGGTTGTATGAATGATACTAAATGAAATACTTATTTATTCACTATCAAATAATGTAATTTATATTACCTATGCTATTAAATAACGGCAAATGGACCGCAAATCCTACTTTTAAGCACATTTTCGGCTTTTCCGAAGTGGAAATGTTAGAAAAGGAAGAGTGTATCTTTTTCCGCGAACATATAAGCTTACAATCTGAGATACACAGACATGTATGATCTGACATGTATGTATGATTGGCAACTCCCGTGCCTATGCCTAGCCTACACTTTCCAGAAAAAATGGTGTGCGCGCCCTGCACGAACTAAACGTATGTAAGTGAGGGCGCGGCGCGCAAGCGATTTCAAACTTAGGAGTGGTAAAGCGGACGTGTTGTCTATAGTTCAACATTGATATACTAGATCTCATACAAGTGCGTAGTTTATTAAACTGAGCAATTTTTTTTTAGTTTAGTCAATTATTTTGCTTAATCCGATTTTTCCCTCTAAATCTAAATATATTCTCAGCTATTTTTAACTTTGGGAGTAGCACTTTCAAAAAACCTTGTAAGATCCTGAAAAAGGTGATAGTATTGCTGAAACTGAAAAACATTCTCCATGAACAAAGGTCGAAAAACGAAAAAAAATGCATATTCCCATACAAAATGTATTGGTCCGCTAACCGACTTACTAATGGAAAGGCGAAAAAGATATTTGTGTTTCGACCTATGTTCCTTGGAGAATGTTTTCAGTTTTAGCAACACTATCACCTGTTTCAGGATCTGGCAGGGTTTTTAGATATATGATGTATATCAACTTAATTTAACACTGATAATAATATTATTATCATTCAAAAGAAACAGTTTGAGAAACATGAGTCAAACTTACACAGAAATCTGGCCTTTTTTTAAACAGTTTCATGAAAAAGTTTTCTAAACAGTTTCATGAAATGTTATTCTTTCGTTTACATTAAAGCATGCGACGCCGCATCGCTGAAATTTTGCGCTTAAACAGGTAAATTAAGGTTAAGAAAACACTGCCCTTTTTGTGACCTTTGTAAGTTACCTATATCCTTCTTATTACAAAAAATATTACCTAAGTACCTAATCTTATTCCATTAAATTATGTTTGTTTTCAAATCTTAAGTTCAGCCGTTCCGGGTTCTGCGTTCAATTGTTTCTTTAGTAAATTGTTTCTTTTTCTAGTAATAAGAAGTACTTGCGAAAAAAAAACAAATATAATTTTTCCAAGAAACTCTGACCAAGTTCGTATATTATTTTTACTTTATGTTTGACGTCAAACAAGTCCTTTGTTAATAATACTTGGATTACCCCAGTCACCTTGCGCGTACGCGGAAGAAAGATGGCCAATTTAACTCCCAAATGTCCTGATTGGTCCTGTAACTGCCTGTTTGGGCACATAAATACGTCAATTCGAGGCTGACGCGTGTAGACGACAATAGTTTGTTTACAATCAATCATCAACTTCAAGATACTGAATAAATACATGGGTAAGTATACAGGGTTATTTGTAAAACACCAACAACCCCGCAGGAGTAGATTACTATCACCATAAACAACAACATTTGTTCTACGACTTTTCCGAAAACAGCCAAAAAAAGTATTTTTTAAATAAAAAAAATTGTTTCTTTAAAAACTATTTAAAAAAAATAAACTTTGTGAGTACAGGGTTTTGTTTTTTTTGTTTGTTTGTAAATACAGGGTTATTTGTAAAACACCAACAACCTGGTAGAGGTAGATTACTAACATCATAAACAACATTCGTTCTACAACTTTTCCAAAAACAGACAAAAAAAATCCTATCATACAAAATTCGATCCGCTGTTCGGACATTTGTATGGAAAATTGAATTTTCTTATAAATCTACAAGCGTATTCAAGAAAGTCTCATATTTTATAATTTTCCATTCGAAAACCTTTCTTTCTCTTCAGTCTAAACAAAAATCTTCGAGAAGACGCTATTTATGGATTTTTTAAGATATTAAGTAACTTATTGTTTAAACAAGTAACATTCTTTAAATACAGTTTTGTTCCGTGTAGAGTTCACTCTACAAAGTTATAATATAGTGATGCTACTCGACGCTAGATGGCGCTCCAAAAATAAGTTGCTGAATAGTAACAAATCAACATCCTAGTTTTAATAAAGAATATTGATGCATTGAAAACAATACAAAAGTAAGCCATAGAAATATTAAAAAAATACGAATTTGTTGCAAAAGTTACTTGCTACGTGTAATGAAATACCTATTTAATTATGTTGAAAAAAATAGTTACATATTATTTCAAATTCATTGGATTTTCTAAAATGTAAGCCAAGTAGGTAGGTACGCGCATAAATAATACACTTTATAATTCTGCTTAACCAAATATGCATTTTGTTTTTATAATCATTTTCGGAAATGAATATCGGTAGATATAATTAAGTTCTTTGAATTTTGTATTATCTCAAACTTTAGAATTATTATGAACAACTACAATGATGCTATGCTGCTATGAATGATTTTAATTGTAACATGTCAAGGAATAGTTAGCGCTTAAAAAATAACGTGAATTTAATGCTAAGCGTCTTTTCATGTGTGTAAAAAAATAACAACTAGGTCATTTGTGGGAAGACTTAAATTTCTTTATTGTACACTACCAGACCCAACAGACATGATCCTTTCTAAGAAAATTTGCTCATTTTTATACCCGTAGCACGAAAAGGTATCGAGAAAAAAAAACGCGCGTAAAATAGATAATTCTCATTAGGAATTTAATTTCGCTTTTCGGCGATAAATGGCGCTGTACAAATTTCCCATACAAAATAATAACTCTATAGAATGTCTTTACGCGTGTTATTTCTTTCGATAGCAGGTTCGTGCTATACTGACCTGTCAAAATGATGATTTTATCAATCTCTCTCAAAAATCTTTCCTAAAATTACACTTTTATTGCTATTTATAAATTACTAACTAAAATAAAATTCGGCAATGTAGAAAAGAAAAGTAATAATAAAATTAGCAATTATTACATTAGAACATATTGATTTGAACATTACATATTTTTCTGATTACCAAATTAAAATTTAATAAATACTAGTGTTGTACGGTTATAGCAACCATTGACGGGCCAACACTTGTATGTGAAGTGGTCATTGTTCTTTAAATTTATACACTACAAGGCCCGAAAAATGAGACACATTAGATTTTCTGTGATCTTTTTGTGAATTTGTGATTGAAAATGGTATTGCTGATTAGTTTCGCCATTCTAATCTAAGTCTACTAAGATTTTTAAGATTATCTTTTAGTACATTATGATACAAGTTAGCTTAGGTTGCTTATTGCACACAAGGCTGTGGGTTGCAGCCCGAGCCGCAGGCGAGGGCGTAACTCAGCCGAGTGTGCAATAAGTAAGAGCTCACGAGTTTCATACGACGATTTTCAACACATTTGCGAGGAAAAAACAAAGTGATTTACCACACAGCAACAAATACGTCAAAAACAAAATGATAATCATGCTAAGAAAATGCGCGCAGGTTTTTTTTTTGTTTTTTTCACACGCCCAATGCAAGAATATTTTGCGAACAAAGGGGTTAGTGAGCATACAGCCTACTTCAAAATAATAAATTTAAGTGATAAAATGATAATATTTTAATATTTTATAACAAAATATTGTAAATTAGGAATAATTTGATAATAATAAATATTTGTTTGACTTAATTAAGGACCTACACATTTATTTATTCCAAAAATGCAAATGAATTTTCAGCGGCATAAAACCTCTTTGTTGTTACTAAAAAAATAACTGTATTACCCGGTTAAATTGAAAATGCTCTGTTTACTCGCATAGAACTTGCAGTAAGGTACCTATTTAACTTTGTAGGGATAATTCTATAACCAACTAGTGTTTTATATATTATTGCACGCGTTTGTTATAGTTCGGTTTATGGCCCTAAAAGCAATGTATTAGGGCTCACTTTACGAGCAAGTGTGTTGAAAAATGATATAATAGCATTGTCGCTTCGCTGACGTGGGTATACCAATTTTTTTTTATAAAGCTATTAGAGTCTAGTTCTATTATTTATTCTGTGCTATTAGGTACAACATTTGTAAAATATATAGCTCACTGGACGCGTACTTTCACCGTATTAACACTGTGGTAGGTATGCAATACTTTACATAATACCTATTTATTTAGTATCTATTGATTGAGTATCTACTATTATGATTATTACTGTAGGTGTGCCTGAGCATATTGTGTGGCGCTAATAATTTCTGCCGGCTAACATAGATTTATCCAACACCTTTCATCTTGAGTAATACCTGCAATTTGGACGAGTTTATGTAAAAAGAAGTAAAATAATCTGACCTGGGCCCTATTTCACCAAGTCGACATTTGTCAGTGACATGTGTCGGTTAATTTTACTATTGTTATTACTTTAATTAGGGACAAGTATGTTGTGAAACGGCGATATTTTTTACAGGTCGACATATTTATAGATTTGTCAGTAAAACTTGATATGAGATTGGAGCTGAGTTAAGTTTGCGTGAAAAATTGTCGACTTGTAAAAAAATATCCCCTGTTTCACAACACAAATTGTCCCCTATTAAAATAAGGAAAGTACTGTAAAAATTGCCGACATATGTCACTGACAAATGTCAATTTGGTGAAATAGGGGTCAGTCATATTTATTCATACGGCATACCCTTTAAAAGCAAAGGTATAATATTAGTGTGGGTTTAGTTTGAGCTTTACTGCTATTTTTATACAAAAAGCTTTTGAATCCTAGGAAAATCTAACGATTTTTATTAAAGTTTACGCGCGTACCTACTAGACTAGACATTGAAATAAAACACTTTTAACGGATACTAGCGCGGTTTTACTGAAAAAAAAAGTTTAATTGAAAAAAAAACCTGAATTTTTTGACCACGGCAGCTGCAACGGTGCCGAAAAGTCGGGAAAATAAAAAATCTAACTAAATACCAACTAATCATAGTATTTTCAATAAAATCGCGCTAAAGTGATTTATTTCCAAAAAATCTATTGAATCTGAACCGACAATTCTTTATGGAAATTGAAAATTTGTACTTTTTCATTCGTATTCTTGGTATTTTTGTCGTGGGATGAGTTAGGAATATATTAGTGATTAATAAAGAAGAGATAGCGAGTGGGATGAGATGTCATGAGATGAATACGGAATAACCCATCCAATATGTTTTCAAAATTAAGAATAAAGCAATGACAAAAGGGGGAAGCCTAATTATGCTAATATTATTATTATTATTATTTTGTGCTAGCTAATAGATAGGTGCTCATTTTGTAATCAATAGAAATATCATAAAGCGTATAAAACGGTACGTTTCTAATAAAACCACGGTATCCTTGGTTCCTTAATTTCTAAAGCCGTCCTTCGAGCACCGATAACCCTTCTGTACCCTTTGACCAAAGAGGTACCAGTTTATTTATATCTCCTCTTATTTATTCGCCAACTGCGTGAGATATTACACTCATTTGTAATCACTAGATAGCCATTTTGTAATTATTAACTATTAACAGGCGCCACAATTTTGTTTGCATTAAAGTTGTATCCACACTCCTATTGATAACTTATATCTTTTTACTAATATTCTAGATTCTAGTTTAATCTGATAAATTAGATACCGACCTAATTATAACTCCTTTCCGCTTTCGTGTTGTAGTACTTGCATGCTCAATTAGTTTTTAATCTAGCACTAAAGCAAGAACGAGTCACCAACACGAATATTTATATTACTCTATTTCTGTCCCCTTTTTTTCATAGAAATACTGAGAAATCCAGATTTTCAAATATTAGGGACTGATTGGAGCTAACTAGCCATAAAAATACATTAATTTCATAAGTTTTATAGCGCTCATGGCGGAACTTGACAGACTAATTATACTCGATCATGTTTGTTAAGCGACGCTAGGTCCGGCCAGGTGTGGGATGGGTGACCGTTACAGTGGCATTACAACTGAGCGCTTCCGTGCTTCGGTTTGCACGTTAAACCGTCGCTCGGTCCCGGCTGTTGTCATTTCTGATAACAGTCGTTAAGCCAAGTTAGAGGCCTTGCAGGCGGCTTGCTAAACTCTAACACCAGAGGTGGCCACTAATCCTCATACGATAAGAAGAAGACATTCATTTCATAACTTTTAAAACGATCAGTACAAAAATAAACAACAAAAAGTCATGGTTAACAAAAAATAAAAATCACAATCCGTGTGACCGAAATGTAACAAACTTCACGTTTGTGTATATTTTTGACAAAACTTTCCTCTTTTTGAGCAATAAAAAATACTTATCGTACAATATTCAGTAGAAATCGGTTTCTATGCGACCTCATTTTATTTCTAGTTTCTAAGCCTACGTGATTTATAATTAAATACGTTACAAAATAGGTTAACACCCGTCTGACGTATTCTCTGGAGGTTGGGGGTTTTCCTCAAAATTACTCATTCGGTATTCAGTTCATATAAAATTATTAGTCCATTAAAACAATGCAGTTATTTCACCGACGTCCTGTACAGTAACATCGTGTTAAAACTTAAAACCTTTTTGTAAACAGAGATTTAGTGAAACCTCCTTGCGAGTGAAACTTTTTAAAACGGACCTCATTTGTGTTTTTTTTTATTGGAAAAGGAAGTATCTTTTTGGTGAATTAAAAAGTAGTGTTTCGAACAACGTAAACAAAATGGTGCAACAAAACTCTGCAGTAAGGAGTAGCTTGGAAGGGATCAAGAGAATTGCTTCTATGACCCGTGGTAGATCTAATAGCAAGATTTATACGAAATGTAACGAGCAGTTAAATGTAAGTAGATTTAAGAGTTATAATAATAAGTTTATTTATTCAACCAACACGGGGTCATACAAAATTAATAAAAAATTACTAAATTAAAATTTGAATTTACAAAATTAATTAAGTAATTAAATTAAATTAATTTTTACTTAATTATGTTATTCTTGATTAATGTTATTCTAATTTAGGAATATTTTGATGATTTTATTAATCATTTGAAAGTTTTCATCTTTATCTTTTGTACATTACAATCTTTGATTGTCTATTAATCAAATATTACAATAACGTTAGTACCTATTTACGAAAATTAAACGCGTATTTTAACAAAAAAATAAAAAATATTTTATATTGATTTTTTTTTAATACAGTAGCTTGAAATTTACACAATATAAGTTGATAGGTAAACATACAATATTTCAATTACGTGAGATGAACAGTGATTTGTTGGTAATAAAATAAAATCTTATTTAAAAATATGTCTAATGTTTTCACAGGAAAATGATTAATTAAGTAGATTTATGCAATAATTACAAACTGTTTTTCAAGTAAATTATGCGCAATTTTGATGGATTGCGAGCGGAAACAAACTTTTGCTAAAATAAACATCGTGATATAGTAAAAATAATCATTTTTAGATAATCTGTTAGGTATCATAATAGTATAAGTATTTGCCAGTACATACATTGGGAGTAGGTGTAACAACCAACATTTGCCAAGTTCTTCGAGTATTTATTTAATTTGTGATCAAATTAAGCATTTTTTTTGCAAGAAGAGAAGAAGAGAACATATTGATTATTAACTGTTAAATCTATAGAATTAATAATTCCCTACACATCCAAAGATGAGTAATCTCAATAGAGAAAATAAATACAATACAATACAATGATTCATTTTAATGCAATTCAATGCATATTTGTAGTGCATAGGTACTTAGTTAGGTACCTTCCTTACTACTCCTCCTCCTCCTCGCGTCGTGTTCCTCATTACTGAGGGTCGTGAATCCCCCGATATGAAGTTAATTTTTCTTTGACGATGCTCCGCCATCGCTGTATGTCCTTAGCCTCATGGAGTGCATCGTGTAGCTTGGTGTTCAGCGTCGAGCGAATTTGGTCAGACCACCAAGTTGGGCTTCGACCTCTCGATCGTTTGCCATCGACCTTGCCAGTGACCATCAGTTGTTCGAGGTTGTGTCCATCTTTTCGCGCGATGTGACCGAAGAATTCCGGGATCCTTTGGAGACAGGAAGTGGATAGCATGGTTTTAATGTCCACGATGTCCAATTCACCCGGAGCCAGTAGTCCGCGGACATTCCATGTTGCAATCCGTCGGTGTTCTCGGATTGAGATATTCCTTTTAGATTCATATTCGTATTTCCTTACTAAAATGCGATTAAATTGAAATTAGACAGTGATCCGCTGCAACTTCACTCAAAAATGTACGGCAAAGAGAAAATTTTACAGATTAAAATACGTCCTTTTGTACCGGAAACGCTCTGAAGTTTGTAATTTCTGTTGTACCTAACCTAAATTTACATTGTATATACCTAGTATTTACAGCATGTTCATACTAATATTGATAAAGATGTTACAAGCACCACTAGTTGCATACCTTTGACTTAGGTATCTTACAAACAGCTTTATTACTTTCATTTTAGGTACATAAGATAAAATTTCCTAAAATTACTTGTTAAACTGAGTTCTATCAGTTATTAATAAATATATATGAATCCGCAGAAACCTATCGATTTTTTACTGATATGGTTGTAAATAAACACATGATATAATATGACTAATATCGATAAGAGATATGAGTGTAAGTTATCATTGCTGAAATTACGTGCGTCATTATTTTACGTGTGTTCGACATAAGTCTGTGAAGTGTTCATTAGAATGTTGGTTTATTTGTGACACAAATAATAAATTATGTTTAGAAATTGTATTGTGTTAAAAAGTATTTGAAAATGAATCTCTTGTCTAGTTATGGATCCATGTCAGTATTATCTACGGTAAGAATGTCTATTTTTAAATTGAAAGTACATTATTAAGCTAACTTCCTTATAAACGGTAAGCCTTGTATATTACTATAAGTGCGTCTTTACACGGGTGGGCAAACCACTACCTAGACCACAGAGAGGCCTAAATGATTTAGTCACCTCTTACAAAATCAATTGTTTGTTAAATGAAATTGTTGAAAAAGTAGGTACCCCTACTTACTGATATCTAATTCAAGTTAACTAAATAAGATAGTTCTTTTAAGTCACCAAATTTTTTTTATCCGATTATTCAGTACACGGTAGCACGAATTAACATCTATCGAGAAAAAAAACGCACGTAAAAAATTCGATAGAGTAATTTTGTACGGGAAGTTTGTATAGCGCGATCTACTGCCTGAAAACGAAATTAAATTCCACATACACTATAATTACTCTATCGATTAAGGGCGTTTCTTTCTCGATAGATGTTTGTGCTGGATTTTTTAGCTGTGATAAGAAGAATGGATGCAATAAACTAAGCATTATTAAATCAAAAAACGACATTTCATAAACTATAAATAAGTATCCTTTGCTTTCCACTACCCTAATGAGCTTCCGTTTATGTTTACAAAAACACCCCTTTTAACCCTGAAGTATTGAATCTTGGACAATACCCAAGGCCTGCCCTTGAATCGCAAGGCCGGTGCCCAAATATATGTTTGGTTTTTGGTCATTAGCATAGTATAAATAAAGAACCAGTATTCTATATTCATTTAAACCGGTTGAATGCGGGTCGAAATGAAGAGCTAATCTCAGTATACTTCGGTACATTACAGTCGAGATGCGGGTGTATAGGACGCTCCTGCGCATTTATTTACGTAAATTATGTAAGGCATTAACTATTGACCAAGCGAGCGCGAAGCTCGTGCGAAGCGTTTCCGTTTCAGCTTAGGCATAAATGCTTTTGTATGTCCGTCCGGCTGTCCATTTGTTCTCCTCTACACTTCGCGTTCCTCAACCGAATTCGTTGGTTTAGTAGCAAAAGGATCTATTCGCAAAATGCCACACGGCCAAAAAAGGACACATTCTCGGAATGACTTGTTCTCGAAAGAACCTATTCGCATAATACCTCATTCTCCAAAAGACACAAGGAGAGGACACGCTATACAAGGTGCATTTGTAACCACTCTCCAAATTTTAAGAATGTGTTCAGTCCATGAAACTGAATAACTTTCTCCATGAAACATGACTGTGTCGAAATACGCCAAAAAATATTTGGTCATCCCATACTAAACTGATCACGTGATTTCTTTGATTTGTATGAACTATCATTTATTTACTTATTTGACCCTATGTTTCTTAGAGAAAGTTGTTCAGTTACATAGACTGAACTGAACACATCCTTAAAATTTGGAGAGTGGTTACAAATGCACCTTGTATAATTCATTGTCAATTCAGTTTATCGATTTTTTCAAAATAGCGGAAATATAGAGAAAATCATACCTACTTCAGACATTTCGAAATTTTTCAAAAAATATACACTTTTAAACTTTCGCGTTGCACTTTATTAGGTCTAGAACACATTAATATTGGTATGTTTAGTTTAAACGCGTTTAATTAGATATTAAACGCGTTTAAACTAAAGATGTTCTTAATTTAATGTTCAAAAATGTTACAAATGCGAGGTCTACAGCTCTACAAAGCCACTAGTTATTGTGTTACCTATATTTATAATCATTGATCTAGTTGGAAAGTAATAAAATGTGTTGGTGGCGCCAATTTAAAAGATAAAGTTCGTAATAAGCTTCGAAGAGTACTCAGGTAGGCAGGCAGATGCCGCAGATGTAACCCTAAAATGTTTCTCTTTGAGCAGATGTCAGTCAGCGAGCGCTTACTTGCCTCTTTGCTACAGGCCGTTTATTTTTAAAAGCCAATTTTGACACTTATCTTTCCTTCAACGCCATCTAGTGAGACAAATAGTAACTAATTTTATTTTTTTAATGTCACTTTGAAAAGCCCTCGTTGACAGCCTTTGCGGTACGTAAAGCGAAGCAGTCGTTGGTAATTATTTCAATAACAGTGAGACAAAATACTGTCACATTAATTATTTATTCTGGGTTGAGTATCGACCGACTCAAGGTCACAGTGACCTTCAACGGCTGACCTTCGCACACCGACCTTTTGGTAGACCCTTGAACTTTCGTCTGACTGGATAATTTGTCTTCCCTGCCTTTACCTTCGTTTTGTATTTTTATTGGTAGTCTGAATTTCTTTCGACGCAAATGTAAACAGTTGTAATTTAATGCCTTTGGATACACAAGACGACATTCTTTGGCTAAAATATACCTTCTCATCACATGCGGGGTAATATTCAGTATGGTCTTCCTTATGAAGATCTCATCTGGTATGATTATTGTCCTGAGTTTCTTCTTATAACTATCAAGTTGACGGCTATGATCGTAATTTGATGTAATTTGACTCCTTTTTTGTTGGTAAAACTGACCACTTTATCCATTGTAATGTAGCCTAAACTTATTTTTTTCGCTTAAGTTATGTCGCCTAGGTAAGCTTAATGTTCAAATATTTGTACTTACAGAAAAGTATTGATAAAATAGCATTCACGGTTGTAAAAAAATTCTTTTAACGTATTCCGTAGTTAGCGGTGAGCTGCATCATTTAATTTGCCTTTTTAGCACTAATTAAGTATAGAAAGAATAATTTTATCTACTGATCAATGTAACAATTGATATTTTGTCAGGTAATATTGATTTGGATGTGAGTATTTAACTCCAGTATCCGTGAGGCGAAGACACTCGTTAGTAGGCATTTCTTCAATGGCGAACAATTCCGATGTTATCCATTGTTTTTGATTCATTTATGCTAGCTTAATTTAAGCTCACATTAGATTTAGCTTCACTAACTCTAACCGTGTGAATCAGTTATTAGATTTTTTAAGTTTATACTTGTTAATTTAATGAATATTGTTGTGTATGCTGATGAATCACCGTAAAATAAATAAATAAACGAATATACACTAAACCCATCAAAAATGCATCAGCAATAAAAATTAGTTAACTAGTTACGTAAATATTGATATTACAAAAATATTACGTTAAGTAAGACACGAAACATTCAAAATGTTCCTTTTTAATAACTGTTTTTGAATACATCATAATAAACATACATTGCTGCAATCCATTCCTAAAAAATCGCTTTCATTTCGAATCCAAACTCATCAATGCCAGGCTATTTATTGCTCTCGTAAACTTTATCGTAGACACGTTTTTCAATTTCGATTCGTGCAAACACGTTTTAAGATAAGCTAAAAATTAGTCTGATACATAGTAGAATTAACTAAAGGTAGATTATCTTCAAAATGTTTTTTAATTCCATATAAAACGACACGATTCGTATATTATTCGTTCAGACGTGCAATGTAAAATATCGCTTTCCTATAATGCAATTTGTTACGGAATGCAATACTTCTATTTCGGAAACATAGGTACGAACGAGTACAACACGGGATGTAGCTTGTTCTTCAAAAGAGAATCTTGGAACCTCTGTCATTAAGAGGCTGTTACACAAGGAGAGTTTCTCGCACGCGAGTGGCAAAAATAGCCTTGCCTTGCTTTGCCTAGAAGAAATCGAGAAACTCTCCTTGTGTAATAGCCTCTTAAACGAATACCCCGCAACCGTTCCCCCTTATTTGTCACCTCACCGACGATGTGGTGAAGGTCGCGGGAAGCCGCTGGATGCGGGCAGCGCAGGAGCGATCGTCGTGGAGATCCTTGGGGAGGCCTATACCCAGCAGTTGGTGTCGTGCGGCTGATGTGATGATATGATATTGAGTTACCTATTAAAATACCTTTTTGTTTTGCTGCATTAGGTAATCGATCCTACATTATCATTTTTTTATCTTTATGTTAATAAACACTTAACTTTTACAATTTCGATAATAGTTAGTAAGACGGCAACATCCGAAGAATTTTGGAAAATTCAATCCCAAAGGGGTAAAATAGGGCATGAAAGTTTGTATGAAAATTCGTTAGTTTTGAAGTTAGGATCTTAAAATATCGTGTTTAAGCTGACGATTGAAAATTTGTATCTATCTGCCTCAGCGTTTTTGATAATTCCACCCCCGAAAGGGTAAAAAGGGGGATGAAGTTGTAAATGGAAAGTCATTCGTTTTTAAAGTAAAACTTCCCTCTTATGATTGGAAACTAAAAGCAAACACATTTTTCGTAATTTTCCGAAAATCAACCTCATACTAAGGGGTTATCGGATTTTGAATTTGATGAAGTGAAAACATAGAACAGTTTTTATCCTTGTTAAAGGATCCCTAAGTATTTTCTCGAATGTCCACGCGGACGAAGTCGTGGGCGGTAGCTAGTAATTTTATAAAAAAAATATTTTCTTCTATTCTAGAGACGAGATTTGGAGTCACAAGCCACAGAATCAAGAAAACACAGTAGACTATGGACTGTATTCGTCGATCTACCTCTAGTTCTTATAAGTAAGTCTTTATTTTTTTTAATTAGATATAGATGATGAGCCACTTAGGTAACCCACTTACCTCAGTGTCTCAAGACGAAAGTCTATGAACAGTGTGTGTTGCCAGTGATGACTTACGGCAGTGAGACGTGGTCGCTAACTATGGGTCTCAAAAGGAGGCTCAAGGTCAGCCAGCGTGCAATGGAGAGAGCCATGCTCGGCGTTTCCCTGCGTGATCGAATCAGAAACGAGGAGATCCGCAGGAGAACTAAAGTAACCGACATCGATCGAAGGATTGCTCAGCTGAAGTGGCAATGGGCAGGACACAGCGAGAAGAACTGATGGCCGTTGGGGCGGAAAGGTTCTGGAATGCGACCGCGCAACGGACGACGCTCCTTGGGTAGGCCCCCGACAAGGTGGAACGATCTGGTGAAGGTCGTGGGAAGCCACTGGATGCGGGCAGCGCAGGACCGATCGTCGTGGAGATCCTTAGGGGAGGCCTATACCCAGCAGTGGGTGTCGTGCGGCTGATATGATGATGATGATGATGATGAGCAACTAAATTACATTTATATTTTTTTATCAACAACGGGAAAGTGCTATGCCTACATTTCATTTATAGATCTAATGTTGATTGACGTTAAGGCCGAAAGTGTAAGCGTACTACACCCAGAATCCTCACCACATGAGGAAACGGCTATCTTAACTTTACTGCCGTAAGACAACAATTTATTTTCAAATTGTTGTTATGGCTTCAGACTTAGATAAGATGGTGCGGTAGCTAGCCAGGCGGACTTGAAATAAGCCCTACCACCAGCCATAGATATCAAGTTCAAATGTACTCTCCTCCTGGAAATCGGACTCATGTTTTTCTTTGAGTTCAAGATTAGAATGTCCAATTCCTAAAATATCTTATGCTTTGTAAGTGCAACGCAACTAACGCAGGAACGCATCAAATCATACATTTTGTGCAGTGTGAATCAATTTAGAACTCTAAATAAAACTAAATGCAAACGCTTTTTAAAAATGTGGTTATGTTAAAGCTTTTTTAAATGTAAAAAACATTGCACATGGAACAGATTATTATTTGCCTTCACTAATCGTTGTTGAAATCTGAAATGTGATTTATAACTCTGCTTCATAATAATTATGGAATGTTTTCAATATTAAAAAAATATTTCGGTATAATTTTTACAATACTTATACATAAGTATGCCATTGAAACAGCTTTAAACTTTGAGAATAAAAAATCAGTAGGTAGATTTTTTATAATAATGTAAATTGGTGAAGAGACACTTTTACTTAATATTTGTAAAACAAAAATACTTAAGAACGATTTTTATGCTTAGAAGGGAGTATACAAAGTTGGTTGTTACTTTTTTAACATTAAAAAAACTGACCAAAAGTGCGATTCGGACTAGCACACGAAGGGTTCCGACAAAAAATACATTTGTTGTATGGGAGCCCTCTTAAATTTATTTTGTTCTGTACTAACGACCCGCCTTCGCTTCGCTTCGGTGTAGTGTGGAATTTGACACCATCAAAATCCGTTGCGTAGTCTTAAAGACCTAAGCATACATAGGGACAGACAGCAGGAAGCGGTTTTGTTTTATACTAACTATGTAGTGATTTGTTGTTATAGCGGCAACAGAAATATATCATCTGTGAAAATTTCGATTGTCTAGCTATCATGAGATACAGCTTGGTGACAGACAGACAAAGGGATAGTGGAGTCTTAGTATATGGTCCCGTTTTAACCCTTGGGTGCGGAACCCTAAAAAAGAACCCTTAAAGGGTTAATAAACCTCCATCAAAAATAGATTAACGTCATTCAGATGTCTTGTCGTCATAAAAACAGGTGAAAAAGTTCCAAAGTTCCACACGTGGGGCACCACTGGCACACATGGCAGAATGCACGCAATCGCAGTTGTTTGATGTAGAAAAAAAACTGACATGTCATGTCAACGAACTTAGCGTGCAATGTGTGAAGATAACTTTTTTATTTTATTATTCCATGCAAATCGTATTTAATCTGTAATTAAAATCAACGTTGAGGCGTATTTTTAGCCACAACCTACCTAATACTAGCTTGTGGTTCCCTGGTTAAGCCTGGGGGTCTATTACGAAAAGTTATATGCGATACACGCAGCTGCGTCCGTGCTTCGTTTTGATTGTTTCCTATTACAAATCACTTTCGTATGCGATATTGCGAAGAGATTGCGTGAGTTTGACAGTTTCTCTCTAGCGTATCCGACATCGTTCGTTTAGTAGTCTATAAACTACGATAGCCAAATTCAAAATGTTTGTTATATGTACAACCAACGAACTGCGGAAGATTATCGTGGCCAAGTGACTGCGTTACGCAATTGCGTACGTTATTTTCGTAATAGGCCCCTTGAATCTTTCTGACCATAAAAAAGTCTTTACCTATGAAATTGCCGATTTGTTTAGAGAATTTCAATTTTCAACGAGTTACATTTTTCATACTAGCATTTTTGTTCATTTGACAACCGTGAACACTCATGTAACAAATTTTTTATGTACTAATGTTTGAACACTATGCTAACATTTACGAGAAGCGAAAAAATAAGTTTTTGGCTAAGTTACATCCGGTCACCATTTTTTTGGTCATAAAAAAGGGTCACTTTCAAGATCTTTTTTTAATGTTATGAAAGCTTAAATACGGACTTTATTTTTACTGATAGTTGACTATCATTGTCATAATTGGATATAATTTTAAAGATATTGTTAAATATTTTAAATAATAGAAGTTATTATTTTCTTTGTATTTGACAAATTATCGGCAATTTCATGGGTTTTCCTAATATTATAGAAAATACCTAATTACTAGAAAAAAATCGACTCGCCATCACCCTGATCATTTTTCTCAGGACGTTGGATCAAAAAATCTGTTTTAAACTTATTATTACATAATGACAGTATACACAACAATATTAATTAAAATAAACACAAATAAAGGCGCCGAAAGCCCAATAAAGTAAAAGCAATAATAATTCCATAAACACATGAAAGTAAAATTTATTTGATAAGCAAACATAGTCACATACTTTCTCCTCATTACCATGAGGGAAATAATATTATTTGTATGCACACTATTAGGGTAAATTCACCGAGTGACGTACCTACCTTAATATTTGTATGTGGTCGCTTTTACGGTAATGAATGGGTATTTCGGAGATTGTAATTTCCATAAATGGTTTACGGTACAATAATAGTGTTTTGTTTTCCGTTTCATAACATTTACAAGATTTCCTCATAAAATGCTCATGTTTTACCTATGTGTTATCCCTTTAAGTGAATTTGTAAAAAAAAAACAAACAATGAAACATTTTCTCCATTGTCAAATAATTGTATTTTTAGAATAGGAAAATTAGAGGGACTGTCTGCGTCTTTGAAATATGATGGCAAAAACATGTAGATTTGTTTTTAGATTATGTATTGTGCTATAATCGTGCTAGAAATCTTATCAGCGTAATAAATATACGCGTTCACCAGGTATTATTTCTGGATTATTGTTTTTTAGACATGCCAGCCCCATTTTTCTCACGACATTTATCCGTTACCAAAAAACAAATAAGGCTCGATCGAAACTTGCGTTTTTCACTGCATTATTCAAAGTGCGTTTCGTTCCAATTAAGTCAAGCGCACCTTTTTTATAAGACAAGAATTCAACTGTCCATACAAGGCCTGCGATGCCATAACAGGCTTCTTAAATCAATAGCTGATCAAAGTTTATTGAACTACCTACCTATCGCAACAAGTTTATTGCACTTTTTTTTTTCACTTAAGTACAACATTTTTTTAATGAAATAACTTTTATTGCTTTTCTTCATTTTTTTTTCAAAGCTAATGTCTATGTTACCTATGTTATTATGTTTGTTTTCTCATACACAATTAGGTATTATAGTACATACGTGACCCACAGAGGTACCTATATTTATATCTTATTTTTCAAATGTTTTTAAATCTTCATTTAAAATGGTTTGATATTTCTTTGTGATTTTATAATATTAAAATCAAACTTTTATCACTTAGCAAGGAAAACAAAGTCCTTTTTCTTTACTTTATACAATTTAAGTGTGACGAAATTTAGCTTTATGAATATGAAGCATTTACCCTATTTAGCTATCCACTTAATGATTTAAAAATTGAATGTTGCATGCGGCACCTTTTAATTCCAAGATCGTTATTATCGACGGGAATTCAATTTTACGGGTTTTAATCCAATCCCGCCATAATCCATGTTTATTAATTACGTTATTAATTATCTCCAGAGAGTGATTCGTAATTGCTGGCGTAAAGGATGCATGGCTATGCATATAAATAGGGTCATTAACTTTCTAAATGAAAACTTTAAGGTATTTTTTACCTAATTGACAATTGAAAAATTACTTTAGTTTTTTTATTGGATTTTGCCCGCGTTAATGTAACAAGAAGTGTTGAACTTGAATATAACATTATTCTTGAGTAAAACACGAACGTGTGGAAAATGTTGCTAGCGCCATCTAGTGGCGAGTAGCATAAACAGTAATGTCAACTTTTCCGTGATTTGACTCTATCGAGTCCCACATTTAGACTGTGATTCAAATCGAAAATGTTAAGATATAAACCCACAACGACTCTATACAATAAATTATTTACTTAAGTAGCATGAAATCAAAATAATAACTAACAAATGGAAACGAATACGCGAATATATAATCCTAGGCACTTACCTACTTACACAACGCGTTCATTAATTTAATGACTAATTAAGCATTAATTTGAAAGTAAGTAGGTAGGTACCTACCTACACTTACATTTAAGCATACAGCCTTAGTAGGTTTGAGCAATTGAATAATTATAAATAGGTAGGTAAGTGGGTAATTATAATCATCCACTTAGTTTTTAATGCATTACGTACCTATATCTACATTAAAAACCATCCAGATAACAAAAACATAATGTATCTATTTTGAAATACTTATTGAATAAAAAAAACACAAATTATAGTGAGTATACATTATAATATAATTTTATATTTTAATATTATTTATACAGAGACAATATAATTATCTATGGAAAATTTCATGTCGCTTTTCGGCGGTAGATGGCGCTGTACAAATTCCCCATACAAAATTACTCTATCGAATGTTTTTACGCGCATAATTTTTTTTTCGTTTAGCCGTTCTTGCTACTGGGAAAATGCATTAGTACCTATGGATCTGCGCACGCGATTCAAACGCACGTGGTAATCAACGTGGTGGATACGGCGAGTTATGCGGATTAACTCCATATAGCCACAGTTATGTCATTCCGTGATATGATTTATGATGAAATATTGTATTGTAATAGGAGGAACAGCTTTCGGAAGGGTTGTAGAACGAATAGGGAAGATAGAATATGGTTAGGTAAATATTGACACTGCTAATGGTAAACAAGGATGTTCCGTCTTATAGGCTATTTAAATGGGTCGATTTTAGTCACCTGTGACGGTCAACTTTAGTCACCTAAAGCTTTGTCCAGACTAGTCCATTTTGGCGTATCAGATCACCGTATCTCTAACATACATCGCTAGTTTGGTTAGGCGTGCGTTGAAGTAATATCAACGCACGCCCAACGAAACTAGCGATGTAAAGTGCCCAAAGCACAGAATACAAACAAAGCCATTATACAGTTATGTTAACAAGGGCGTAATAACATCTCTTGAATCTGCGCATCTCTGACGTCAGGCGCTTTGATTTACGACTTGCGATCTGTCAAAAGTAATTCGCAATCCCGTCGACATTGACTTTGAACTTGCCAAAATGACGGAAGTAGGGATCGCGATGCGAAACGGCCGACCCCGCTGTGCCAATGGCCATTTCAATGTTAAATCCAAGTTACACTTGCGATTTTTTTATTTGACTGTCATTAATCTTCTATGTTTTATCATTATCATTACTTAATTAACGATGAAATAAAGTGTTTCAAGCTGTCTCTGAAACATCATTAACACGCTAAAATAAGCAAAATTTATTAATTCTAGCAACGAAATGGAAAGCAATAAGTGAAAAAACGATCAACACGCTCGAAAACAAGACACGCACTTCTCAATTCAACTTCAAAAAAGAATCACGATAGTCGGTCACAATTCGTCGTTCAATTTGCTTGATATTGAACCTTATAAGTGAGTGAATAGTGCCACGGAGTGGAACGAACATCGTACGCTTATCGCGCTACTTTTTTGTAATAGACCCTCAGTTTAGTGCTAGCTAATATAGACGACTGTTTATCAACGGCTTCTCTTTTGATAGAGGAAATGAAAATAAAACTATAACGCACAACACGTTATGACGATGTCGTAAAATACTAGAGATTTCCCTTCTCAAAATGCTTGGCCATTCAACCGCAAACTCTCAAGACTATCTACCGAATATGACATCCCAAATGGTTCGTCTTCAAAAAATCTCTTACAAGATTTAATATTGCCTTGCCTTGCTGATAATGATGAAAGTTCAAAATTCACACATAAATAGTAAGATATGCTATGTTTTGAGCCGAATTCGGTTCAAGCCCAATTCCCAATAAAGTGGCACAATTCGTTCAACAAAAAAAGCGTCTCGTGTGCATTGCTACCAAACCTTTTCGTACACACGCCTGCGGAGAGCTATTTACTACTTACGAGCTCCTTATCTTGTCGGCCGAAGTGACTGATTTGTGGCAGCATTATGTCTCATCAACTGTGACCATTGGCACATTACTAGGTACCTAACTCCTGGACATCAATTTGATGTTATAAATGTCGTGGGTCAATCGTTGAACTGAGCCTAACGAGATCTGCCTGGGTAGATCATGATATGCCAGCATTTTGTGATTTGCCCGAACATTACATGGTATGCCAACTAAAAAGTTAGTCGAGGGCAACCTATTTTGTCGATTTGTCCAACTAATCACTTGGCCACATTGAGATATGGCTGGGAAACAAATGCCTTGCTTGTCCATTACAAAAAAAATAAACTTATCACAACTTTTATTTCGAACAGCAGAAAATTAAAAGGAGTATAGATACATTTTCTCGTTCATTGTGATATTTCCGTCGCTGGAACTCATTCAGTAAAGCCAGGGTTTCCTAGGATGACAGTGCCGTCTTATGACGCCTGCGGCCGAGGAGTGGCTGAGAGACTTACAACTGGAGGTTTAGGATGATGACGCAGTGGGCCATACGATATAATGATGACGGCCGTAATTTAGCAACTTAGAACGTTGTCCATGTTAACAATATGGCGCACCGTGATGTTTACATAGACAACGTTCTACGACCCTAAATTACGGCCGTAATAATGACAGCACCGTCATCTTAGGAAACCCTATAGCTTAACAAAAGTAAACGTTAGGTATTTGTTTTGACTTTATTTATTTATTTAGATCGATTAAGCTGACTGCTCCTGAACTGCTGCTGACTGAACCTCCAGTAATAGAGAGAGGCTCTTGAAGTAGAAGTAAATCGATTATGATTTTATTTCCGTTTAGTTATTTTACGGATTTATTCATTAATATTTTTTCCTTGTCCACAGTCTTAGCTCTAGTCGGATTGTTCGAGCTGGGCGTGATCCCGAGCTACCAGGGCGGGTTCTTCTGCAACGACCCCGCTCTGTCGTTCCCCTTCACCGGTGACACGGTCAGCTCTGGAGTCTTAGTAGCCACTATATTCATCGCTCCTTTGATCGTGGTGAGTTTTATACTGATGATTTTTGACGAGTGAAACTTTTTAGGAAGTAAGTTTGGCGTGATAGGTTGCTTTACCTGCAATATTACCAATGATATTACTGAAAGCCTTGAACCAAATTTTCATTTAAACAAAACAGAAATAAAAACGGAAATGGTGTGCTAATAATGCAAAACTTGAAATTCGAATTTGTGTAAGTTTAAAAAGTTCCTAGAATCGGGAAAGTATTTATTTCAAAGTATCATAATTATATTGGTAATTTTTTTTATATCATGATTGATATTGATATTGGTGTATACCAGTAATTGGTTTTCATGTATGACCTAATCATTAACAATTTCAAGACCCACTTGTATATAATTTCA
Organism: Agriphila geniculea; assembly: GCA_943789525.1. Classification (NCBI taxonomy): domain Eukaryota; kingdom Metazoa; phylum Arthropoda; class Insecta; order Lepidoptera; family Crambidae; genus Agriphila; species Agriphila geniculea. The sequence continues at coordinate 21,142,148 of OX038869.1, read as the reverse complement.
TGTAAATCTGTTGGTGTACCTTGTATGAATAAAAAAATAATTATTATCAAAAACAACAAATATCGACAGAATTACCAGTCCATTTGACAAAAGTCTACCTAAAAAGCTAAAGACGAGTAGGTATAATTACTTGTTTAAGTAAAAAAAAAGTCCAATACTTTAAAGGCAATCAATTAATCTTAAATGCAGTTTTACGCTTCTATAACTCTTTAACCATTTCTTACAGATATTAGGAACCGAGCTAATATTCTGCGATCTACAATACAGTTTCTGGGAGAAGACCAAAGCAGTGACCAAGAAAACGCTATGGATCTACCGCAACTTCATCTACGGTTTGATCTTCAACTTCGCAGTCGTGGAGGTCATGAAGGGTATCACTGGCAGTCCAAGACCTACCTTCTTGTATTTGTGCGAACCTGATGTTAATTGTACTGGGTAAGTAATATTTAGAACTAGCAGCCGCCCGCGATTTCGTCTGCGTGGACAGTTTTTTTTGCTATCCCTCGGGAAATGTACGTTTTTTATGGATGAAAGATACCCTATAGGTCCTTTTCTGTACCCCTGACAACGTGTATGCAAAATTTCATGATGATCGGTTCAGTAGTTAAGACGTGAAGGCGTAACAAAAAAACAAACGGAATTTCGCATTTATTGTATTAGTAAGAATCTAACTCTTTTACCAAACAATTTCCGAAATCCTCTGGTAGAATAGAATGCAGTCTAGCAATGCATAAAAACACATTTAAGGTTCCGGATTTTAGGTTTTTGCGGAGAATCAAAAGTGTTGAGCAAAATATCACGGTCCTGCAAATAAAATTGTTTACTGCTTAAAATAATATTTATAAAAAACATATCTGCAATTCTCAAACTTAGTCAGATGTTTGATATCAAGTTGGTTTGACATTATTATATCTCTTTTTTCAGATCCGACAGATATATCAGCTCCTTCCAATGCACTTCTACCAAGTACTCCAGGTGGATGCAAAAAGATTCCTACCACAGTTTCCCATCGGGTCACACCTCTTTATCCGTCCACTGCGCTCTATTCATATCTGTAAGTACTTACTTACCTACTTCTTTTTTATAAACATAGGACAACATCACATACATACGTTCCAAAGTAAGTACATAAGTAGGTAGGTAAAGCGGTTCCCTATGTATTTGCATAAAATTTTAAGGCATAATATGTCATAGCATAATATGATTTCGCCGAATGATGTTTACGCATAATATTATTTAGTCATAACAGCTTATGCATAATTTTTTTAAGCATAACTACTTTAAGCATAATCATGTTTAAGCATAATATTCTTTAGCATAAATTTAAACACGCATAATGTTATTTACGCATATTTTTATAAACAAAGAAATCACGACGTTTAAAATCACGAAAGAACATTTTACCTAAAATACAAAATCCCGAAGCTTAAAAACCGAAGGTTAAATTGAGGGTTACATGCCAGCAGGTCGATTCTGGCACTTCGCCGGCCGCTGCCGCGGCACGCTCGCTTCGCTCACTCGGCTCGTGCGTTGTTGGTCGCAATGGAACTTTACCTCCTCCTCGTTCGCTACGCTCGCTCGTCGTCGCACCTAATAGACCTAAACAGACTTTCGGGATTTTTAACTATCGGCATTTTAACTTTCAGGGTCTCGAACTATCATCAGTCATTTAATAATCGATCTTTTAAGTTTCGGTCTATTGGATATTGACATTAAGGATTTTCGGTATTTTAAAAATAGGTGTTTTATGAGTCGATATTTAGGTCGTATGTGTTATGAGTTTTTGGCATTTTAATACAATACCTACCCCCTTTTGCATGAAAATAAATGAGTGCGTAAAAATATTTATTCTTATTGTTTTTGATTTTTATGTCTAAATAAAATTAGGCGAAAAGACAGTATGCCTAATAACATTATGCGAAAACAAATTAGTCTAAAGGATAATTATGCTAATATAAATAGTATGCCAAAAAACAATTATGCGAAAGTATTATTATGACAAAAAAGATTATGCCAAATCCGTTATGCCAAATCAAATTAGGTATAAAACAATTATGCGAAAACAAGGGATCCCAGGTAAAGCAATTGAGTTATGAAAATCAACCACGGTACCACAACCACCTAGATCCTGAGACAATATAAAAAAGTGCGTATTCTAAATTGCCTCAGCTGGGGTTCAAACTCGAGGCCCCAGAGATGGCGACCAGAAAACCAGTGTATAAGATATTTGACCTCAGAAAGACGGAAATTTCAGATATTTTCCCCACTGCAGATGTTAAAATAAACTGGCTTTGACATTGCATGTTGGAATAATTCAGCTTGGACAACTCAATTTGAAATATTATAGACATATATCTGCTGTAAATAACATTTGCGACCAAACGAAATGCGTCTCTTTAAATGTTTACCATGAACTAGGTTATAAATTATGGAATTGTCGTAAAGAAAGGTCTTTTACTTTGACTATAAATCGAGAGCGTGTGATTTCTCTATTGCATCGTTTAAATTTCTGAATAAATGAACTAAACTCTAAATCTTGGGAGTTTTATAAAGTTTACGACGAATAAATTGTCTTGCATTACTTTTGATGTTTGTGTTAAACTTGTTTTTGTTGAAATGTTAATACTTTTACCAGTCAGTTGCATTTCAATTAGTGTCAAATTAGAATTCTTCAAAATGCTTACCCTTAAGCAAAGCTTGTAATATGGGTGCTAGACAACTGATATACTACCTACTTAAATACTTTTTTAAATATAACGGTTGTAACAAGACCCTCAACGAAGCCGAAGTCCACGCATTCCGCCCATCGTCAGGATTATTTTTGTCTTTTAGACTATACCTGGGAAACCAATAGCTACGAAGTTATTGAAGGTTAATGTAAAATTTCAGTGGCTTCAAAAAGTCATTACTTAATGTATCTCATGAGCACGTAAATAAACGCTGCCTCTTAGCTCGGCCGCACGCAGCTGTGTAGCATACATTCTTAGGCGCGGTCTGTTGTATGCGTTACATTGCGTGGTAATGTATGCAATACTTTTTAACACCAAATATTAAAATCTTTTCCCTGCAATAATTTTGAACAGAAATGGTTCTGATGATGGGCAGAATACGTAGTCATCGGCTTCATCAAGGGTCTTGTTACACCCGGTATACTTATTATACATATTTGTTTTGATAAAAGTAAGTTTTTTATTCAAATTTTTATTAATGTTTTTCCAACAGTGGTATCTCCAAAGGCGAGCATTCAACTGGCGCTCGCGCACAGTGTTCGTGGTTCCGATGGTGCAGCTAGCAGCCATCACGTTTGCCACCATCTCATCGCTCACCAGGATCACGGACCATCGGCACCATTGGTGGGATGTTGCTGTGGGCTTCTTCGTAGGGCTTGCGACCTTCTTTTATGCAGTAAGTTAGAATCGTCTTCTACTAGCAGCGCAGCTGTGTACTCTTAGCACGAACAGCTATCGAAAAAAAATACGCGCGTATAAACATTTCATAGAGAAATTTTGTGTGTGAAATTGTACAGCGCCATCTACCGCCGAGAAGTGAAATGAATTTTTTTATAGATTATTCCCTATCGAGTACTTTTGCGCGTGTTATTTTTTTCGATAGCGGTTCGTGCTAAGGGTACAGTTCGCGCAACATAACTTGAACCAAACCATAGACAATGAAGCTTGCGCAGTAGTAATTTTCAGTATAAAAATTTGTAGTGCGCCGGTCACGTGCTACTAAAAATTGGGTCAAGTTATGTTGCGCGAGCTGTACTGTACCCTTAGCACAGACAGCTATCGAAAAAAGTAACGCGCGTAAAATCATTCGATAGTGCAATTTTGTATTGGAAAATTGTACAGCGCCATCTACCGCCGAATAGCGAAATTAAAATTTCCATAGATAATTCTTTATCGAGTAATTTTACGCGCGTTTTTTTTTTCTCGATAGCTGTTCGTGCTAAGGGTACAGTACCCGTAGCTCGAATAGCTATCGAAATAAACGCGCGTAAAAACATTCGATAGAGTTATTTTGTATGGGAAATTTGTGCAGCGTCATCTACCGCCGTAAATCAATACGAAATTTTTCGTAGATACGTAGTACTTTTACGAGCATTTTTTTTCTCGATAAATGTTCATGCTAGGGGTGTACCCTTAGCAAGCACATCTATCGAGAAAAAAAACGCGTGTAAAAGTACTCGATAGAGTAATAAATTGTCTAAGAGAAATTTAATTTAGCTTTTTGACGGTAGATGGCGCTGTACATATTTCCCATACAAAATTAAACTATCGAAAAATTTTACACTCGTTATTTTTTTCAATAGTTGTTAGTGCTAAGGTAGTAGAGGTGACTTTTAAACTCTTATAAACTGTCTACTTGACTAGTCTACTATTTTGGTACTTAAGTCTACAAAAAACATTATTTGGAAACATACCTCTAACTTCCAACCGTTAACCGTATGTCAAGTTTTTTTTGCTACGATACGATCTATCTATCGAGAAAAAAAAAACGCGTAAAACTATTCGATAGAGTAATAGGCATGATGAATATATTTTTATTTTATGTTACATATACCTCTCAAAAAAAGAAACATTGGTAACAGAATTATTTCGCTAGCGTGAAAACTGCCCAAGATATCACAGTTTGAAATGCACACAAATTGGACTCACCCAAACACGCTCCATACTAACGGCTACCTAGTTATGACGTCACGCCTGAGTAGTTTGTATGCGACGCGTAGATTTTGTAGCTATATTAAATATTGTGTTTATCAAAAAGGTGTCTTAGACAAATTTGCTACATTTTACGGACTAATTAAAGGTATCATTTATTTTAATAAATTTTATGCTTTTTAAATGGACTTGTCCACCCAACTTTGAAGGGTCTTAAAAAAAATATGCAATAGATGAAACCAAAAGGTATACAAGCTACTCTAAAAGTTTAATATGTTTATGATTTTTATTAGTATTTCGTTATTTTATTCATCAGTCATCATCCCTATTTGTCTACGAAAAATTTCGTTTCGCTCTTCGGCGGTAGATGGCACTGCACAAATTTTCCATACAAAATGACTCTATCAAATGTTTTTTACGCGTGTATTTTTTTCAATTGCTGTTCGTACTACGGGTACTGAAATCAACATTCATATTGTGCTAATTTTATTAAGATTTAATTTTAATAATTATAATAATGAAGTACATAATATTTTCTTTTCCAGGCCATAGTTCTCAGCAAACGCGGAGCCGTCATATCAAGATCTAGCTCAGACTCTGGAGTCCAACAATCAGTGAAAACTTCAATATTCGACCAGAGGATGATAGAACCTGTGTCTCCTTAAAGTGACTTTGTATTAAAATCAATGGAATTTTTGCAAATTCAATAGTCATAATGATCTGTAGCACGGACATATATGGATAAAACGCGCGTAAAAGTACTCGATAGAATTATTATGTATGGAAAATTTAAGTTCGCTTTACGGCGATAGATGGCGCTGTACAAATTTCCCACACAAAATTACTCTATCGAATGTTTTTACGCGCGTAAGATTTCTCGATAGGTAGCTGTACCCTTAGCACGAACAGCTATCGAGAAAAATAATGCGCGTAAAAACATTCGATAAAATAATTTTGTATGGGAAATTTGTACAGCGCCATCTACCGCCGAGTAGTAAAATCTAATTTTCCATAGATGATTCCCTAACGAGTACTTTTACGCGCGTTATTTTTTATCGATAGCTGTTCGTGCTAAGGGTACGTGCTAAAGGTATTGACATTTGTATCAGAATGAAAAGATCTTTGCAACAAAATGAATAATTTTAATTGAGGCATGCGCCTTACAAGTGAGCACATTATTTATTAGACTGAAGTGTGTATTGATTTTAAGTGGAAGCTTGTATTTAGGTTTTAAATGTATTTTTTAATTAATTTGTATATTATGCTGCAAGCTACACAAATGAAATCAAAGAAAAAATACGATTAATTATCACATTACCTAACTTCATATGAGTCATTATGTAATTATTTATTCTCAAGTGTTTTAAAGAAAATATTTGCTGTGATTTTTTTACTTTTATAACGGTTGTAACGGTGCAATTTCAATAAGTTAAATTAGTAGGATTATTAAGAATAAAAACAGTATTAATAATGTTTAAATAGGAATAAATGCAGATATTTGTAAATAGTTTGACAATAGATATAGGAGGTAAGTAGCATTTAAAAAATATATATTTTTATGAAAAATATAAAACATAGTTTGTTGATGAAGCTGCCTATGTCTTTTTTTTCATTATTCATAATTTTCATTTCCTTTTACGTTTTAAGTAGGTATAAAAATAAAAAATATTTCCAAAATCTTACATTAAAAAGTTCTGACGGTAAAACTTCAATAGGCACACATATTTCAATCAAGTATCGGTCTTTATTAGTTATCAATAAAAAACGATACTAGATTCAATTCTAAAACCGACTTTTTAGTTTATTCTGCTAACTTTGTTAAGATGATTATAACAAAATTGAACGCAATATAAAATTGATTGCTGTTAGACCCGATCCCTAGAAGTGGTTACAAATTGGGACCCTACATCCTTATTTTGGTAATGGGCCGTAATGGCCCTGCGCTGGGCGTTGGGCAATATCTATCATTAAAGTACTCGCAGGTATGGGGTATTGGAGTCGCATATGGGAAACACTCGCTAAAAATCACATGACTTTGTTTTAAAGATCCTACTCGGTTTTTTATACGTGTAAATAAGTATAATTTACTATTCATGGTCACATACTCGTACCTACTGTCCAAGTCATCAAAATTTGGGCCACACAAAATTATTGTTTTACGCAATGGTGCAAGAGCCTATGAAAAAACTTTTTTCTGGCGTTATTTAAATAAATGCGATGTACAAAAATATTAAAAATAATAAATGTTATCGGTCGGTACTTCTATTCCTGTCCGTGGCACAGCAAAGATTTCCCGTGGTAAACATTTCCATTTTTTCTTGCTCTGTACCCTTATTATCTATGGTAAATTTCATTTTGCTTCTCGGCGGTAGATGGCGCTGTACAAATTTCCCATACAAAATTACTCTTTTTACGCACGTTATTTTTTTCGATAGCTGTTCGTGCTAAGGGTAGGTACCTACAGATTTAACAAAATCAATTCGAATAAAACCCTTAAATTTAGACCAAAAGTTATTAAGTAATCGTTGCAGCTATAATACGACAGTGATTACAAAACATTGAAAAACTAATGTAAAATATAAATACATCCATTTTTGTTATCTAGGAAATATTAGAATAGAGACTGCTCTACTGATTCACAATAAACCATCTATTATCTCGATGTAGCAATCCTTGTCATGGTTGATATAAAGTTCAAGCGTAGAGAATCAAAGGATATCGTAATAACACCTGCTATCTGCTATGCCTAGGGTTACCATATCTCAGGATTTGTCCGGAGATCTCAGGATTTTTGGACTTTGCTCAGGATTGCGGCCGGATTTCGAAAATTTTAAGAAATCTCAGGATTTTTAGGGATTCAGTATATTTAATAAAAAGTACATTAAATAGAAGGATAAATAAGCTTTCTATTATTTAATTAGGTACCCCCCCCCGTACATTATTCTCAAACTGCTACAAGTCTCAGGATTTTTAAATGGATATCGGGCCTTTTCTCCGGACTTTTGATTTTTTCATATGGTAACCCTAGCTATGCCCTGTATACAATTTAATCCTAGGCTAGGATGCAATTTATGAAGGGTACCTACCTACGTATTAAGAAAAAGAAATAAGTACCTACCTAAGTACCTACCTATACCTACCTAATATTTATATTTTTTTCTTACACTAGTTGGCTGTCATCTATTGCAGTTAAGTAGGTACTTTTATTTTATTGAATTATAAATTTCATCTTTTATTACCTCCGATAGGAGTGGAACGAAAAACATAAGAAGAATTATGTAACCTAGAACCTAAGTAATTTTAAAAACAAGAGTTATATTATATGCACACTGATCTATCGTATAGTTAGTTACCTTCACAATGCGATTAAATTGACAATACACAGTGATCCACTGCAACTTCACTCGAGAATGTATGACAAAGAGTATTTACAATTTACGATGAGAATGACAGAACAGGGGCCCTATTTTTGAATCGCTCGGCAGGCGTCGAGCGCTCGTTTCTACTGATTTTCGTTCGACATCCCATTGTTTTGAGTCATATGTCGAACGAAAATCATTCGAAAAGAGCGCTTGACGTCAGTCGAGCGATTCAAAAATAGGGCCGCAGTACCCTTAGCACGAACAGCTATCGAGATAAAAACGCGCGTAAAATTACTCGGTAGAGAATTATCTATGGAAATTTTAATTTCGCTATTCGGCGGTAGATGGCGTTGTACAAATTTCCAATACAAAATGGCACTATCGAATGATTTTACGCGCGTAATTTTTTTCGATAGCAGAGTGCCTAGTACGAGTTGTGTTTCTCACCTAACTTTGCGAATAGTATCGAGTGAAAGAGAGAAAATCATGCGAGTGGGTGAAGGAGTGAAAGAGAGAAGACGACAGTTAACTATTCGCAAAGTGAAGTGAGTACAAAAAACCAACTCGTACTAGGCCCTCTGTTCGTGCCAAGGATACAGTACCCTTAGCACGAACAGCTATCGAAAAAAATAACACGCGTAAAATCATTCGATAGTGCAATTTTGTATTGGAAATTTGTACAACGCCATCTACCGCCGAATAGCGAAATTAAAATTTCCATAGATAATTCTCTATCGAATAATTTTACGCGCGTTTTTTTTCTCGATAGCTGTTCGTGCCAAGTTCGTGTTAAGAGTACAGATTAAAATACGTCATTTTGTACCGCGAGCACATTCATCACCATTATTAACGTTGCACATTGTTGAATTAATCGCATTGTAGATGCTTTCATGTCGATGTGTCCATCCAGACTCCAGTACCCTTAGCACGAACAGCTATCGAGAAAAAAAACGCGCGTAAAATTACTCGATAGAGAATTATCTATGGAAATTTTAATTTTGCTATTCGGAGGTAGATGGCGCTGTACAAATTTCCAATACAAAATTGCACTATCGAATGATTTTACGCGCGTTATTTTTTTCGGTAGCAGTTCGTGCTAAGGGTACTGAGATCAAGAGACTTCAAAGTCTTCAAACGCAGCAACGCAAATAAAATCTGTTACAACTAATATGGAAGGAAAATCCATCGATCCAGCTCGATACACAAATAACATAAGTAAATTTAAATGCACTACTGTTTATCTAATAACTAATTATTAATTAGCAATAATATTTCGCACATTTCATGTCCCAACAGACAAGGGGCGGCTGATCAAAGCTGGCCCACTTCCAGCGATAAGGATGCGCGGTCCACTGGCCACAATCATCCAGTTATTGAGATAACTGCCAGATAACGGCCTGACACAATTGTCTAATTTCTAGGAAGAAAGCTAGACTACAAAGACCTAGTTTAGACCCAAACTTTGATCTTAGGATGGAGTTTTAGGAACAACAGAAACTTATAGAAACTTTATCTTCTGTAGCCATGTTGTTGTTAACAAACAACATGGCTAAATGTAACCAGTGTTTCTTTCAGACAAAATTCTCCGGGGGGGCAATTAAGAGGTTCGGAGGAGCTCGTCCGTCGATTACTGCACTAGTTTGCCCGTCTACCTACACACAATTCATTTTTCTCCGGGGGGCACTAAGGCTGCTCCGGGGTGGCACCGCCCCCCCGGATTAGTCTCTGAAAGAAACACTGAATGTAACAACATTAATTGATATAACGACAGTCGAATTGACTTTCTTGCACGATATCTGAAAAATTGTGGATACCGATTCCGACAGAAGTTTTCAGTCAAAGTCTTTGATGTAACATTGTTGTGGATTACATGGAAAGCTTTTCCCGTTATGGCAAAAATTTCACGTGAAAACTCAAGAGTGAAAACTTTTAAAACACGAATGAAAAGTTAAAATAAAACTAGGTACCTATAGTAGTTTTATTTAGTAAGATTCTTTAATTATTTTTTGAGATTTCACAATGCTATTTGTGAAATACAAATAGCATTCACAATGCTATTTGTATACCAGGGGAGGTATGACCACCTCTTTCTTGCCAGGTTTATTAATTGTTAAACTTTCGTCCATTAGAGGCCTTGTAAAATTCATTTTTTTCCACTTCGACATTGTAATACATACCCGAGATGATCTGGTGTGAGTCGATTTTTTTCCTGGTAAGTAATACTTATTATTTAGTATTTTTTTTTATGTCAAAGTGAAATAGTTCAACACGTCTTAACTTTTTAACTACGATTGAAGTACTACTATTACCATTACATGAGATTATAAATGACTAGGTACTATAATAAACGGACATTAGAATTTAGAAAGTGCAGTGCTGCTAACTGTAACATTACTTTGTATGCGAATTGTATAGTAGGTAAGCCATGCCCACGCCAGAAAATTCTACCAAATTCGTTTGTTTTTCCCTCGTGTGACTACACTGCACAGTGCACAAACATTAATGGATACATCCTGAATCTGGTGCTCATAACACATAGAGGAGGAAAAACAGACATAAATCTTAATATGCGCCGCCGTTTGATGAGTTACGAGTTGGTTACGAGCATGTTACGAACGCCCCACTATTTATTGCTTATCAATTGACTGTGAGAGAATGGGGAATGTCCGAAAAAAATCAAATTGGCTGAATATTTTTTTATAGATAGGAAAAAGCTCCCTTAGTAATAGATAAAAATTTCAGAATTTTCGGTAGCGTCACAGAATCAGAACATTCACTCCGCATGGTCATTTAAATAAATAGCGACTCTTGCTCAGACACAATAAAGTGCAATTCAGGTCGCACACCGCTTCCTTGCGTACAGTTATATTCACCTACAGGTTGCCTCTCTTTCTATCGCGTAGCTCTTAGCTCTTCTAACAACTTTAGGGTTGTCTTCTTCTAATCCTTCAACGCTCGAGCGGCCCCATCGGGCCGCACAACACAACAATGGAAAATCTATTGTCTCATTTTCTGTGCTTGAAGGATTAAATACTTTATTACAAGTTTTGTGTTTATAATGTGTACCTACCTACTTAAATGTGAAAAAATTACGTTTCAAATAAACCTAGGCTAGATGTGCAGTTAACGCCACATTAGACTATGTGTTAAATTTGAGGCAGTCTTTATGCCACCGCCACCATACTGTTGCCGGTTACGGAATCCTTAAATCCAGAAATGTAGGTATTTAGTTAAGTAGGTATAATTCGCACAAAAAAAAATAATTAAGTAGGTGGGTACCTTAGGAAATTTGATCGAGAAAAATAGTCACGACCCGCCTCTGAATATAAGTACCTATAACTACACGCTTTCCTACCTATAGTATAGGTTACACCTACTTATCAAAAATAGGTATAAATAGGTAAAAATTACGAGAAAAATAAACAAAATATAAATTTTTCTTATACATTTTAGAATCTTTCGGTAAAGCGAATAAACCGGTCAAGATCGAGTCGGACTCGCGCACCGAGGGTTCCGTACCATCAGCACCATCAAACCACACTGCAGAGTAGAATAATCAAATTAGTATTGCAGCTTTAGGTCAGCGCCATCTCTTGACCGATAGTGGAACTAATGTTAACTTTTTTAGAAATTTGATAATTTCTAAAAAAGTGTGCTACCTATATTGAGACATTGTTTTATTTTTCCTATAATCTTTATATAAACTGCTATCACATAGAATGATTTCTAATTTTTCTCTTTGCAAACTTCGGAGATAAGGGGGGGGGGACGGTAATTTTTTTTCATCATAAGTTGAAAACTATGTGGCCTAAAACAAAAAGAAAAAATGATTAACAAGGTGCAAACGGCGTTCTATCATATGATATTCCACATGCCCTAGTAGAACCCACTTCAAAATTTTCAGACCCTTTTTCAGTCCCTGTTGTAAAAAAGGTATTAATTTTTTTATTAATTTCTTATTTACAAAATAGTTGGGCGAATGTCATCTAAAACTATTCCGAATTTCAAGTTGATACCATTAGTAGTTCTCGAGATATCCAGCTGTGACAGACAGACCGAGTCACACCATAAGGGTTCCTTTTTTACCATTTTGGTATGGAACCCTAAAAATGAAAACTTTGAATCCTTCTGTTTATTGCGACAGCCGTCCACGCAACAATTATTAGTATTACGATTCTCCATCCTTACTAATCCATACTAATATTATAAATGCGAAAGTCCGTTTGTTTGTTTGTTTGTTTGTTTGTTACGCCTTCACGTTCTAACTACTGAACCGATCATCATGAAATTTTGCATACACGTTGTCAGGGGTACAGAGACGGACATAGGGTACCTTTCATCCCAAAAAAAGTATTGTTCTCGAGGGATAGCAAAAAACTTTTCCACGCAGACGAAGTCGCGGGCGGCCGCTAGTATTATAAATGCGAAAGTCCGTTTGTTTGTTTGTTTCTTACGCCTTCACGTCTTAACTACTGAACCGATCATCATGAAATTTTGCATACACGTTCTTAGGGGTACAGAGAAGGACATAGGATACCTTTCATCCCGAAAAAAAAAATATTCCCGAGGGATGGCAAAAAATATTTCCACGCAGACGAAGTCGCGGACGGCCGCTAGTTATTTATAAATTATAATAGTGTACGGTACAGTGCTGGGAGCAATAAATAATGATCGATTGACCGTCATAGAGGCACAGAATAACGCACGCGTGTACTCACAAACGCGGCGGCAACCCTGACTGATTTTGCAACTCCGAGTTGTCGCGCGCTGTAGGTACTTATCGCGGTAGGTATGGGCGAGTGACGGATGCCTGGTAGCGTGAAAAAAAATAAAGTCTCTTCGACTTCACAAATGTAGAAAAGTAACAGCAGAATGGAAATTATACCTTTGCCAACACCTGCCACTATGACAACAAGAATTAAAAACAAAAAGTTTTGACATTTTGTGTTGAAATTTTTTTTTAATACCATGTTGTGGCATGGAAATAGTACTATAAACCGGAATGAGTGCTTCGCCCCAAAACGAGCCGACAGAGAGGTCAAGTAGATGTATGTGTCCTTTTCTTCATTAGGGTGACCAAACCGTATGGTTGGCCGGAGACATACATAATACTTTAAACTGTTTAATATAAACTTAAATACCTAGGTAGTTCTTTATTTATAATTAACATTTTTTACCGCGTTTTTATTAGGTTGCTTGCTCTTTTGTTTGTTTGAGCACAAATTTTGCAAACGATTTTATACCAAATTCCCGATGAGCTAGAGACTTGAAACTTTGAACACAGGTCAGAAATGGAAGGAAATGGAATAAATATTACAGTGTCATTGAGGTGATCTGATAATGGAGCCGGAAGAACGCCACAGGAACCCTATGATGAATGAAACTATACAACCCCATCGTGTTTGGGCTTATTAGAATTGTCTTGACAAGTACTCTGACGGGAGACGAGGTTCAGGGTCGGATGATGAAGTCTGGATTCCATTCCATAGGAACTCAATATTGAAATCATGCAACCCCATCGAGTTTGGGCTCGTTTGAATCGTCTTGACGAGTGCTCTGTTGGGTAATAGTATCCAAGAGTCTGATGATGGAGCCGGAAGAAGGCCACAGGAACTCTGCAATAAAACCTTTCAACCCCATCGAGTTTGGACTCGTTTGAATGGTCTTGACGAGTACTCTGATAGGCGGTGGTATATTTTTAGTTTAGCTCGTTAACTAAAAAAAGGAAATTAATATTTATTTAAAAAAAATATTTTTTAAGAACAAATTATTTATTACGTTTTTATTAAGTTGCTTTTTTGTTTTTATTTTTTAAATATGATAATTCAACCAATTAAAATCTAGTTTATTCAATTCAATTTAATTTCAAGTGTAAATAATTACGCAACTTTAAAGTTTATTCCAATTTTTAATAAAAATGCAATGTGCGTGAACTTCGGGAAAACAAATAAATGTTGGAAAAACAAGTAAAAGTAGGAAAACATTGTCTAGTGATCTGTAGTTAAAAAAAGATGAAAACGATTTTCGACTTTATTGACGTTTGAAATTCGATTGCTTTTTTCCTATAATTACACTTGTACATTTACTTTGCTGTTTCATTAAAAACTGTTATTTTGGTAAAGATGTCAATAAGGTCTAAAATACTTGCACCAATTTCTTTACTTGTGAAATTAATAAAATGGATGCAAGAGATTTACGACGACACAATGTTAAAAATATAAAAAAAAAACAAAATGGCGGCCAACTATATTGTTCGTGGGCCGATTTTATGAAACTCGATTTTGTTACTATTTTGATAAAAATATAACAAAGAAATGTTAAAAATATAAAAAAATATGGCAGCCAACTCTTTTATTTGTGGGCTGATTTGAATGAAACTCGGTTTTTAGTACTAATTTGACAAGAAAATAATAACACAATATGTATTGAAAAAATTAAAAAAATCTTAGATGGCAGCCAACTTGTTTGTTTTTGGGCCGATTTCGATGAAACTCGGTTTTTGGTAATATTTTGAAAAGAAAATGACAACGCAATTTTTAAAATACTAAAAATCTAAGATGGCGGCCAACTTTTTTGTTTTTTTAGGCCGATTTCGATGAAACTCGGTTTTTGGCTACTAATTAGACAAGAAAATAACAACTCAATGTAAACTGAAGGAAAAATCAAAAAAGATCAAAATGGCTGGCTAATTTGTTTTTTAAATCGGTCCAAGAACAAAAAAGTTGGCCACCATCTTGAATTTTGTAAGTTTTCAACATTGCGTTGTTATTTTCTTGTCAAAATCGTACCAAAAACCGAGTTTCATCAAAATCGGCCCAAAAACAAAAAAGTAGGCCGCCATCTTGGATTTTTAGTTTTTTAAAAATTGCGTTGTTATTTTCTTGTCAAAATAGTTCCAAAAACCAAGTTTCATCGAAATCGGCCCAAAAACAAAAAAGTTGGCCGCCATCTTGGATTTTTTGTTTTTTAAAAATTGCGTTGTTATTTTCTTGTCAAAATAGTTCCAAAAACCAAGTTTCATCGAAATCGGCCCAAAAACAAAAAAGTTGGCCGCCATCTTGGATTTTTTAAATTTTCAACGTTGCGTTGTTATTTTCTTGTCAAAATCGTACCAAAAACCAAGTTTCATCGAAATCGGCCCAAAAACAAAAAAGTTGACCGCCATCTTGGATTATTTAAATTTTCAACATTGCGTTTTTATTTTCTTGTCAAAATCGTACCAAAAACCGAGTTTCATCAAAATCGGCCCAAAAACAAAAAAGTTGGCCGCCATATTGGATTTTTAGTTTTTTAAAAATTGCGTTGTTATTTTCTTGTCAAAATAGTTCCAAAAACCAAGTTTCATCGAAATCGGCCCAAAAACAAAAAAGTTGGCCGCCATCTTAGATTTTTTAAATTTTCAACGTTGCGTTGTTATTTTCTTGTCAAAATCGTACCAAAAACCAATTTTCATCGAAATCGGCCCTAAAACAAAAAAGTTGACCGCCATCTTGGATTTTTTAAATTTTCAACATTGCGTTGTTATTTTCTTGTCAAAATAGTTCCAAAAACCAAGTTTCATCGAAATCGGCCCAATAACAAAAAAGTTGGCCGCCATCTTGGATTTTTAGTTTTTTAAAAATTGCGTTGTTATTTTCTTGTCAAAATAGTTCCGAAAACCGAGTTTCATCGAAATCGGCCCAAAAACAAAAAGTTGGCCGCCATCTTGGATTTTTTAAATTTTCAACATTGCGTTGTTATTTTCATGTTGAAATAGTACCAAAAACCGAGTTTCATCTAAATAGGCGCACAAACATGAATTTGATTATTATTATTAATTTTACCGTCTCGCCTGCGACCTCTAGCCATTTCAATAGAACAATTTCGTTTTTTTGGAAATCTCAAATGGTGCAGTATTTATGGTCACACTAGTTTTGTAAAGTAACATTTCCTATAGATTGAAATTCGGCGCCAAGGTCAAAATCGGAGTTGCCAAGATTGACACTTCTATTTATTACCACCTCACCGATGTTAGCTGATTAGCATTATTTTAGATATTTAATTAAATCAAAAAGTAAGTTCTGTTTTATATTACAATTATTATGTGTCATTCTAAATTAATATTTAAATAGTATATATTCGACTTCCCATTCCGAATCCTTAATTTTGATACACTACTTGATTGGTAACGTACATATTTTTAGTCCTACTATCGTGGTATTATTGTTTAGTAATGGCAATTGTGCGAACGAGACACCGACCTCCACCTGGTGTTGTCTCATTCACACAGTAGTGCCTTCAGTCTATGTCGTCGATAGAATTTCAACTCTATGGCAAATGCAATAAAGTTGAATTTCTTTTAAACGATAGGTGAAAATTTTTTTAGAGTACTCACTCCTTATTATAAACCTCCTTGTGTTGTGGTTGTGGCAGGTGATGGCAAAGGTATAATCTCCATTCTGCTGTTACTTCCCTATATTTGTGAAGACGAAGAGACTTTAATTTTTTTAAATTTTTTCACGCAACCGAAAATTCTGTTTTTTTTTCTATTACTAAGAGAGCTTATTTAAAGTTTAAAAAAATATTCAGCCAGTTTGATTTTTTTCGGACATTCCCCATTCAAGCTACTTACTTATTCTGTGTGCACGAAAAAAACAAAGCACGTAAACAAAACCTTCGATGGATTAATTTTTTTGCATGCATTTTTTGAATCATCTTTTTGTCTTGCCAAGTTCTGTGTGGGTATTTTAGCACGGATGAACACAGCTATCGAAAAAATAACACGCGTAAAAGTACTCGATAGCGTATTCTCTATGGGAAATTGATAGACCACGACAGAAACGTCCCAAAAATTAAATAGAAAACCCAATCGATAGCCAGTGGCGGATACAGGGGGGGGGGCGCAGGGGGCGCGCGCCCCCCCTATGCGTGTCCCGCGTCACTCGCATAATAAAAAATAATGAAAATAAAAATAATTTATTTAAAGCTAGTACCCATAATAAGACTAAAACAGTAAAAAAGAGAAAACATTAATGCGGGACGCGGCAGGTAGCAGGCGGCCACCACTAGTATAATGAACACAATAAAACAAAACAATAGATAAAGAATTTGTCGGCAATCCTTATTGATAATAAAAGTTGGGGATTTTTGTACAACATCGCATCTGTGAAACATCTGTTTATTACGAAAAAGCAGCATGTTTTTAAAGAAATTAGTAGGTAAAATAGTTGTCCTTCAGTAGCATGTTGTTAGTCCGCGTCATCGTATTATATTATGGCAATGGCTGATACATTTGAGGGGGCGCGCGCTTGGCGCTAGATTTTAGTTATTACGAGTAATAAAAGGTTTCTTTCTGTTGTACTTACCATGAAATTGCCGATATTTTTTCACAAACAAAAACTTACATAATTTCTATGATATTCATCAATTTTGTTTGATAGGTATTTTATTGAATTATGAACATTAGTCATTTTAGTTTTCAAAATAGCTTGATAGTGACTCATTTTTTTGTTAGCAAAAATTACTATTTATCCAAAACTGTTTTTTTCTCTTCTTTTAATCAAATAAGAATAACTTGGCATAATGTTCAAACATTATTACATAAAAGTTTTATAACATAGGTAAGCCTTCACCGAAAGAAAATTATTGCATGAAAAATGCTTTTCTTGGAGATCCTGGAGAAGATGGAGAAAGAAGCATTTTTATTAGCATTTTCTTAACAACCGTAAACGCGAATTTCAAAACTTTTATGTAGGTAATACAAAATGTTTGAACACTCCTTTAGGTTAAGCGAAAAAAATTAGGATAATAAAATCTAAAAATTTAATAATTAGGTACGAAAAAATAAGGGTTGTCTAAGTTACACTGGTAATTTTTGATAACAAGTCTGTTTATTTTTCTTATTTACTAATTTTCTTATTTAGTCATCAGTTTTTGACAGTATTGTACGTCTTTCAAACTTCAATCACATCATTATAAAAAAAAAACATTTGTCTCATAAAATTACTTTGTCATTTTGATGATTTCAAAAATTAATTTTAATGGAGCGCCCTCGCTACGTATTGTGGGTGGAGGAAAATTGTTTACCAAATCAAGACAAGCTATTTAAAAAAAACTTAAAATAAGGTTTTACTATTACTGATAGCTGACTATCATGGTCATAATTTGATAAATATAAAAATTCCAATTGGTATATTGTTATTGAAATTTATTTAAATGCCCATAGCTCAATCAAACCATCGTCCAGCAGCCCCCCCCCCCCCCCCGCTTCTCACCCCCTTGCGCCCCCCCGTTGATCTTTTTCTGTATCCGCCACTGTCGATAGCGTCTGTGCAAAAGTGCTTAACTCAAGAAAAAAGTTTTTCCGCTTTATGATGTGTGCGAGTTGTGATGGACGTAATTACCGCCGTACGCTAGGTACAACGTGCTACAAAAAAACCTTTGCGGAAAATGCCGAATATGGGACCATCAAACTGAACAACTTTTGTTATGGGACGAACACAGAAATCGCGAAAAAAAACTGCTGTTTCATACAAATTGATATTGTCGTTAAATAATGTTTGTTTGTATAAAACAGTCGATTTTTTTTTCGCAATTTCAGTGTTGGTCCAATAATAAAAGTTGTTCAGCTTGAAAGTCCCTATCTTATCTACCATATTCAGCATTAAGGGTTTTTTGTAAAGCCTCAATTACACTACACAATTTTAAGCATACGATTTCAAGACTGTCTTGAAATCGAGTAAGACTGCGTACGTGTATAATAATGGATTACTCAACTGTTACAAAAAAGACATAAAATCGATGAACTTTCTACGCAAGGGATTTTAAACCTTTTTCGTCATTAGTTTGAAAGTCCACGATTCAATGCACCGTGCTATGGGAAACCCTGTGAGTCAAATGCATTTTTGCGAGTGAGTCATACTGGAATAATGGGGTTGCATAAATGCAAGTGATTATTAACATAGTTGCCTGTAATAATAGATTAAGCTTGGAATGAATAAATGAAATGAAAAATGAAATATTTTAGGGTCCCTTCATTCGGACGACGCCACAACCACAAACGCCACCACTATAAGCTAGAAGCGGCTGAAAGAGTGGCTGAAGCGCGCTATTACCTACCACAAGTGGTCGGTAGCCGACACAAATTTCCTTCGCTTTAGTTTAGTGGCCGGTGTCAGCCACAAGAAGCGAGAAGCAACGTTTGTAGCGTGTGGCGACCACCGCCACCGCACCGAGGCGTTTACCGTGCGCGACGATGTATGAAGACTGGGTTCCGTACTTGGTGTCCAACGACGCTGTAGCGACACACGTTGTGGCGAAAAAATTTCAGTGTGGTACGCTACTACAGGAACATGTCAGTGGTGAATACAGGAACAGGTTTGTGGCTGTCCGTGTGCGGGGACCTTACGGGCAAGGGCCAAAGGAATTCACTTACCTATATGGTTGCATTGCAACCCTAGGTGCATATGCAAACGTAATATTATTACCTACGAATTACAATTGCAATCAAATATGACAAATAAGTACATTGCTGAGTAAATTGCAATTTTCTTTAAGATTATGGGTTATTACTACTTAAGTACTATATGAAAAATTGAGTAAGTTAACAAAAGTTGAATAATTAAACAATAGATACCTACAGATAGTCTGTTTAAGTAATTTTAATTACATAAGCTCATTCAAGCTAGGACTTTAACTGCAAAATAAGAAATGAAAAACTAAGTAAGTACGTTGAAAGTGCGTAGTGTACCTACATGTAGTCTCAAAAACCTTTGTTACTGAAAGTACTGAGCAAAAGTAGATAATTTATATTTTGTTTTACGTACCTAACTACTCAGTATAATTATCTTGCAGTAAACACAGAAATTAGGGCTGATTATTTTAGCGTGACCCGTCACATTCGGTCAACGGACTCTGCACATCTGTTACACTCATTTTGCATTCATTGCAATAATTTAGACTGACTAATTATTTTGCTGAATAAAGAGATAGTACAATTAAAATATTTCCTACATCTTTAGCTCCTGAATTGAAAAACCCTTATTTCCCATTTTACTTTACCTACTTGAATAGGTACTTTTTCAATCTCTTAGCAAGAAGCTAGTTGAGAAAATCGAATAGTTTAGTAAAATAAAAAGACTAAGTTTTATAAAATTTTCCAATGTTCGATGTGTGTTTAAACGTAGGAAACGCAAATTTTTCAAAATTTTCTCAAGTATTTGCTCTTTTATTACTATTAAAAAGAGAAAAATAGTAACATTTGAATACGATTTGAATAAGATAATATATACAACGTGTTAATGAATTAAGGCAAAATGAGAAAACCGTTTCTTCGGACCATCAAACTGACCAACTCTGAAATCGCGAAAAAAAATCAGCTGCTTCATACATTTTTATATTTTCGTTATTAATTTTTGTATGAAACGGTTTTCTCATTTTGCGCTAATTCATTAACACGTATAAGTAACAGAAATTTGAATAAGTATTTCAAAACCTAGATTTTGATAAGTCTGACAACTATAATCATTAAATAATTCAAGAATTTTGACAGATCAATGTGTGAGAACAAAAAAATGAGCACAATTTACCGCTATGTATGAAGTGTAGTGTAGGTCGTGCGAGGATGCTGACCCTAGTAATTTTATTATGAGTAACGTAATTTTATTAAAACTATAATTGGCGATTGTCAAAACGGCGGGTTCCTCCAGATAGACGGATCCTTATACGAATAGAATGCAAGAATCTAAGCAGAAACTGTAGAGTTTCAAAAGTGATCAGTTGCACAGAGGAAAACTTTACTCAATCTCAGTCAGCTTTATCAGATGAAATGAGAAATTGGTACGAATTAAAGAAAATCGAAAATGGAAAATGGCGTGTTGTGTCCTAATTTATTTTAGTTTAATTATCTTTATTGTACAAATACAACGATACAGAAGCGGAATTAATGCTTAGTGGCATTCTCTATTCTCTACCAGTCATCCTTTGGAAAAACGATATCATAATGAATGCGGCACAAAGGATTTTTTTATGTTGCGTTTGGATATGTACAATGCTCTCTCATTTATATCAAGATTACCAACTTAGAAGAGGTTGTTATAATCATTGAAATTTTTCATGGCATTTTCTAATTACCTACATTTCCTGAAGCTTACCTTCACGGGAGCCAGATAGCTCTAACTACTAATCTAATAAAAAATATCATATTTTTATAACAAACTTGATAATAGACGTTATTCGTAGCGATGAATGTATAAAAGCATCAATGGATCGAAACGTTTCAAGTTACGTCTAATGGACTTTTGGTTTAAAATTACATTGCGAGGGGAAAACAGGGACATGTAATTAAAAAGCCAAATAGTTGAAGTTAGCAACTTTGTTATTATGTTTCAGGATGGCACTTTTTGTGTTTCTAATCCTCTTGAGCTTAATAAAAAATTCTGTTAGTTTGCTACGAAAACTATTTTCACTGTTAAATTATAAGAATTTTCACAAAAAATCTTCAGAAAAAGCTAATTGACCGAGCGAGCGTGAAGCGCGAGCTAAGCGTTTCCGTTTCTTTTGTATATCCGGCTGTCCGTCGAATGAATGGCACTTTTTGTGTTTCTGGTTATCATGTAGAAGTGTAGAGCTTAAAAAAAATCTTTCAGAAAAAGGTAATGTTAACAGCTCTGCCTGCATGCACGTGTCTCTATTTACAAAATACTGCATCAAATCCATAAATTCTTTAACAACAGTAACAAATCCATTAGGCATGTCAACAAATCCTCGAATTATAGATTCTTTAACTGATGGACAGCCAGAAACTACAAACTTTAATGGATTTAGCTTATGGGAGATTGATTTGTGACGCAATATAATTAGAAATGAAGATATTAATACTCGTATTCCTATTTTACTTTAGAAGTTTGTTAACACATTTAAATACAGTTTTCCATGGTTTTTCGTCTTCAGACGAATTTAATAACTTTTTAGGTGCTACATTTGCTCTTTTCAGATTCCGTAGAATAAAATAATACTTATGTTGTAGTTTTCAGTAGGTAACATCGTCGATCGATCGTCATTTATTTAAATGATTTTATTAAAGTTGCGTAGTAACTGTCCATATTTTTTGAGAGAAGATAGAATAGGTGTATGTTTATAATTATTATTCCCACGTGTAGTGGGAGTATAGAGAATCCATATCCATAGAAATCCATAGAATATTGTAAATATTGTAATGTGAACTCAATGTACAGGATGTCTACTTTATTTATTTATTTATGCATAACATACCTATACAGGGTGTTGGTGTTTTACATTAGAACTCCTTTTGTTGGCTGGGTAACGAGATAATCCTGTATAAGCTAGCACCGTGGCGAGAGAAAGGTTAGAAAATGCGTTGAGTAGTTTATGTTTTATTTTTTGGTATAATTATTATGTACCTACTTAAGTATATAATATTTTAATATGTTAATTTAAATTTTAAAATGTTAACCCAATAATTTCCAAGGCACGGTGTTTATGTGCCTACAAATTACGTTTTAAGCCATTGGACTTAGTACCTACCTACCTACGTTAGTTCATTAAACCTCAGTGTTTTAAGTATTTTTTGATTTAATTTAAGCATTTACGGCCGTATACTCAAAGGCCCTTTGCTGAAATCACTTTACGGAAGCGGAATCTGATGTCATAGAGTTTCTGTCAAATCGGATCGGCCGGCCGTAGACCACTAAGGAGTTAAAATAAGGACTCTGCTTACTCATTCACTGTAGGATAGGAGAGCATGATAGGTAACAAATGTAACAATATTGTAGGTACCAAAATATTATTTAAGTAGTTGTAATATATTCTAAACTTTAGAAAACTATAGTATTTAAACGTTTTAACAAATATTATTTAAGTCATTGTAAAGTATTTTAAACTTAACTCGTCTTGTGTTATGTTTTAAGTATAAAATAGGGTTTTCACTGAAGAAAATTACAAATGCCTAATCAAGTTAGCCATCAAAAGATTCTCATTTATACAAAATTTTAAATGGTCGACTCTATTCAGGTCTCTATGCTGTCACTGTAAACGTGGGTGTCACAGACAAACAAACAGACATTGTGGCACGTGCATTCAAACGACTCGTTATACATTGAATGGTGCGTCTTCAGCAATCATAAAGAAGCAGCAATGTACACATTCATAGTTGGAAATGGGACCGAGAATAGATTAGTTTATTCCATATTGCCTTTCAGAGCTATTTTTGTTTTGATAAAATATTTATTGCTTTTCGGTGTTCAAAGCAAATGGAAGGAAGACGGTTGACATGTTTTTTTTTAAATAAAAATGTTCTTATTATAGGTCGTTTATATATTTTTATCATATCATATAAGCACAGTATAACCAAGTGTGACATAAGTATGTAAGTACTTATGCTTACTTACTTATTAGTTTACATACTTAAGGCTGTATATTTGCATTTCAATAAAATTAGTGTTTTTCCAATGAAGTTATCCAGAGAATGAAAGCATTATTATTGATGTAAACTTTGGTTTTAGCAAGCAATATTCTTAAATTAGTGCCGTATAGAGAGAAAAACATAATACATTTTCAGGTATTTTGAAACGAAGACAATCTGTTCAAATGGAATTTCAAATTTGCTTGTCAGAGATATTTTTCAAAAACGTTCCAGCTGTAACAAATAAGAATACGACTCATATTTATTTTTTCACTTCTTTCAAGGAGTTCCCTATAGAGAGAAAATAAAAAAAAATTGTTTTTATCACAGAGAAATAAAATATTAAAAAAAGCTCAAATTGGTACACTTTGACATGTTTTTTTACTGGTATTTACAGAATCTAAAGTAATTTTTAATTTTTCTTAGTAATAATGAGGTATTTGTCTAATTTATTGCGTGTTTTGTATATACTGATATCTATTTAATAATTTAATAGAATTAATGA
Organism: Agriphila geniculea; assembly: GCA_943789525.1. NCBI lineage: Eukaryota > Metazoa > Arthropoda > Insecta > Lepidoptera > Crambidae > Agriphila > Agriphila geniculea. The sequence continues at coordinate 21,118,220 of OX038869.1, read as the reverse complement.
ATGAATTTTCAGAGTTCGCCCTCATTACGGCTCGCGCAGAGTTGTTTTGATAATTTGTATTGAAAATTTAAAAATGGAACGTGAAGCGACTCTACATACAGCCTTAATTGCTAAATTATACATTTATAATGTAGCTACCCTACATTTTGTAGTTACATTACCATGATTATAATTAACTATGCTCTAAACTAAGTTTTAATTTTCATTGCAGGGAGTAGTTAGGTAAACTTACCTATCTAGGTACCATGGGCAACATTGTCGCTTAACCACTCCTTAAGGTTAAAATCGCTCGCACGCCGCGCCCGCTGTCACATACGTTTAGTTCGTGCAGGGGCGATACGCGCGCACACGAATTTTGTTGCTAACTGGTTAAGCGACGCTGTTGCCCATGATACCTATGTACTTACGGGTAGTTCTTTAGTCTTTAGGTAGGTAACCTCCCTACAACTAAAGAACTGCCAGGCAAATATTGAACAATTTGCCTAATATATACTTAATTAATAGTATCATTACATTATGTTATTGCTACTGCTCATCAAAAGTTCTATTTTGTTTGGTAGTGATTACTTGCTCAGTGGTTCTACCTATTACCGGTTCTACCTAGTCTGTTTTTAGATATCTAAGTACTTAAGTCTTACTTACCTAAGCTTAAGCTTTCTATTTCCATTAAGTATAAAGATATACACCGTTAATTTTTAAGTATTTCTAAAAATGAAAAGGGGATTTCAGACCACTTGAATGAACAACTTTTACTATGGAGCCAACCACGGAATCGCGAAAAAAAAATCAGCTGTTCCATATATGATAGTCGAGTCGATGTTGTACTTTTCAATGGAACAGCTGATTTTTTTTTCTAGATTTCGTGGTTGGCCCAATGGGGCTAAAAGTGTTCATTCACGTGGTCTGAAATCCCCTTTTCATTTTTAGATATACTTAAAAATTTACGGTGTATGTACCTACATTTTATAATGCCTGCTTGAAACTGCCAAGTATCATCTAATCGAAAGCCTTCTGCAAATAGAAAGTACTAGGCGGACATCACTTACGAAGAGTTGAGGAGTTGCATGCAGATAAGGACAGCGAACAATACAAAACTGGTTTCAACAACATGTTCTTACTTTTATTAGTTTGAACTTTACTGCTTGATGTTAAGGTTCAATGATAGTATTACGGTGGTAGTGTTGGTGGGTTTTGGAAAGCTGTGCACGCTGTTCTATTGTTTTTCTAAGCGGGACAATGTTGCTGAGGGTTCTCGGAGCGCTTGACTTCCTACACTCGATGTTCTATTGGGAACTGTTTCCAATACACTAATAGTAGTATTGACAAAGCTATTTGATAGTGAAAAAAAAACCATCGCATTTTGATATAACATCACAACACCAACGCCAGGGCACTGGCAGCGGCAATCGCTACATCAGCGCCTCCTTCCTATATTGATATACCTATGCCTATTTTTTTATTAACACGTTTTTATTAGGTTGCTTTCTCGTTTGTATGTTCGTTTTGTTTCTCCACAAAGTTTGCAAACGTTTTTATACCAATTTTGAGCTCAGTGCCTAAAATGCAATAGCTTCCCGATGAGCTAGAGTAGCGATTCTTAACCTCGAGTCGCGACCCAAATTCGGGTCGCGAGAGGTAGGTTGGGTCGCGGGCCCCCCAGACGACTTTAAAAGTGATACAATTTTACGTTTTTAATTCCAAATATTTAATTTTTTTATTGATAGGTCCATCGATGTCATTACACAAAGTATTCTCAAATTTATTATTACTAACAGAACAAAGACTAAAGGCTGTGTTACTGCCATCAGTTCACAATCGCGACATCTTAGCTCACAGTTTTAATTTAATGTGCGGGTGGGAGCACATGGGGCGCAAAAAGGCAAGTGCGTGCCATCGGCATCCTACTAAGTAATATTATAAATGCAAAAATCCGTTTGTTTGTTTATTACGCCTTCACGTCTTAACTACTGAACCGATCATGAAGACATCAGGCACATGAGACCCAAAAGTGTATAAACATAATTCTGTTATCTATAAACACTTTATGTTACTAGAATCATAAGACAGTAGCAACATTATTTTTAACTCCTTACTTTTTATACATTCTTTGGTTTTTTTCTATGGGACTCTGCCTGATGTCCTTTGTATACAAATTGTCAGGAGTACAGAAAAGAGACATTCGTTTTTTCCACATGAAAAAACGAACAGTTTCCGAGGGATAGCAAAAAATCTTTCCACGCAGACAAGTCGCGGGCGGCCACTAGTCAAAAATAAATAACCTGTCATTTTAGCACAGAATAACTAATAGAACAAGATTTTAGTAGCTATCACTGGAAAATAAAATAAATATTAGGATTAGCGTCGCGGACTTCAAATATATTTCTACTTCGGGTTGCCAGCCAAAACGGTTAAGAACCACTGAGCTAGAGACTTGAAACTTTGAACATAGGTCAGAACTGGAATGCAATGCAATATTATAGTGTCATTGAGCTGATCTGATGATGAAGTCGGAAGAAGGCCACAGGAATTCTATGGTGAAACCATACAACCCCATCGTGTTTGGGCTTGTTAGAATCGTCTTGACGAGTACTCTAATGGGAGATCAGATCCAGGGTCTGATGATGAAGCTGGAAGGCCATGCCATAGGAAATCAATATTAAATACGTTCAAACCCCATCGAGTTAGGGCTCGTTTTTTTATGAGCTTACAATATCCTTCCGGCTTAGAGTTTGAAAGTCCTTCCGGTCCGGTACATTTGTACTATTTTACTATTGTTGCCTATGTATTCCAAGGCTTGATTCGATGGGCTTGCCATCATTTTGTTCATTCATTTTATTCATTCATTCATTTTGTTTTAATATAAAAAAAATCTATTGTGAAATTATCTGGGCTCATTAAAAACCAGCAAGCAATCAAACCATAATTCGCTTTATTTACCTATTCATGCTGTCCTGGACACAAAAACATAGACTTTACTCTTCTTCGCAGCCATTTCACGACTATAGGTACCTAAAGATAACTAAAGTAACCGACATCGCTCGAAGGAATGCTCAGCTAAAGCGGCAGTGGGCTGACTGGACACAATATAGCGAGAAGAACCGATGGCCGTTGGGGCGGAAAGGTTCTTGAATGGAGACCGCGCACCGGATGACGCTCCATGGGTAGGCCCCGACAAGGGGGACCGACGATCTGGTGAAGGTCGTGGGAAGCCACTGGATGCGGGCAGCGCAGGACCGAGCGTCGTCGTGGAGATCCTTGTGGGAGGTCTATACCCAGTAGTGGGTGTCGTGCGGCTGATATGATGATGATGATGAGTAGGTATGATAGTTTTATCTCCAACCTAACCTAACAGAAGTTCCTTAGTCTTCTTAACTAGGAATACTTATAAACCTATGTACTTAATAGAAGAAGGCTTTGTTTGGAGCTAAACATTGAAAAAAAATTGGGTAACATCAGATACGATTATGGAAATTTGGAGACAGTGGTTCCAGAAACACCGCCGGGGATCGAATTCGGGACCTAAAAGCTGTCAAAAGCCTGAAAACCTATTTATTACTTTTGGAAACAAAAAGCTCAAATGCCTTCTAACTTTTTCATAATGATCCTGTGTCAGTGTCATGTCGACCATCTCGGCTGCACTCATGACATCAATAGGTTGCTTAGGTACTTATGTGTCAAAAATTGTTACTTTTAGCAGTTTTGCACAGTTTTGTCTGGGGAATGACTACGAGGGAATGTAATGATATCTTCTAAGATTGTGCTAGAACCATATTCGTGATGTTCTTCTTAGATTCATACATACATTGCATTGTTCAAATTTATAAAATAAATAGTTCAAAACATTATAATTGTTCAAATTTGTTTGACTTTGGCTTCAAAATCATACTGTGTAAATCGTATATTTTCCCCATAGGACAGGCATAGCCTAGTGTGGGGGTTAGTTTAATTATATAAGCTGTGTAAACTTTATTGGCAATAAACAATTTATTTATTTATTGGTGATTGATTGGCTTTTTACAACAACTCAAAGTAAGAAAAGGATGTGCCTGCTAATCTACTTATTTACAGTGCGAATCACGAAAGATGACCACAAATGGCGCTCATCTTCGTTATAGATGTATAATATAATGATATAATATTTTGTCTTAAGTCTTTTCTTCATGAATTATGATGCGAAGATGGGCGCCATTTTGTGGTCATCTTTCGTGATTCAAACTATACCTAGGTACTTCTATTCTGCTAGATGGATGCCACACATAAGGTTACAAATGGTATCGGACCTAGGTAAGTACCTAGGTAAGGTAGGGACCTAGCTGGTGAAAAGGAGAAAAAGTAGATTCCCCATTCCATAACTTTTTGCTGGGAAATTAGTAATGTGACTTTAAGGCAAATAAGTCAGGTACCTAGGTAAGTACTTAGGTAGCTATAGATAGAGGTCACAACAGCCAAACAAATGTGCGATAACATTACGAACTTTACCGACCTTGAACTTGCGCCGTTCAAGAGCGAGGATGTGCCGAATGGGGGGTCGCGAATTGGGTAATGGCCCAATTTGACCTCTCTTCCTCCCACAATTGCGTTAACTGACTTATTTATTAGCTAGCTCAGCTCAGGCATCGCAAATGATTGCGGATGAAAATAAAAATTGCCTGTAAATATAACAAAACTATATACCTACCTACCTACCTAGGTAAATATAAAAGTTATGGACAAGTCACACCCACCAATCAGATAATCCCAAGATATAAATCTCTAACTAAAGCTTCAAGGTAGGTAGGTAGGTACCTACATTTAAACAGATAAAAAACCGGCCAAGTGCGTGTCGGGCCACGCGCCATAGGGTTCCGTAGTTACCTTATACCATACCATATTTAATACCACCTATCATTTTTCGTCTACAAAAATAACTTTGTTTTTCACAGTGTTGGTATGAATGACAAAGTTATATTTGCGGTTTTGGAAAATGTGCTATATCTCAAAAACTAACTACTACATCTCGTTCAAACCAATTTTGGTTGAAAGTGTTTATTAAGATCTACAGCATATATTTTTTTCAGATTTTTCACTCTCTTATTTCAAAAGTTAAAGGGGGGGGGGACACACATTTTACCACTTTGGCGGTGAATATCTTTCAAACGGTTGACTTTGAGAAAAAGTTGTCTTAGAAACCTTAATGTAATTTTTAAAGACCTATCTATAGACACCCAACACGTGTTGGTTTGAAGAAAAAATTTTTTTTCAGTTTCAGTTCCATGTATGGAGAGCCCCCCCTTAATCTTTTATTTTTATTATTTTTGTATTAAATTCGTTAAGCGGTTAACAGAATACATCTACCTACCAAGTTTCAACTGTGTAGTCTTAATACTTTCGGAATAAAGTGGCTGTGACATACGGACAGACAGACAGACAGACAGACAGACAGACAGACAGACAGACAGACGGACAGACAGACAGACAGACAGACATGACGAATCTATAAGGGTTCCGTTTTTTGCCATTTAGGCTACGGAACCCTAAAAAGAACCGACCTACTTAGTTAAATACTTGCCTTCCCTAGGTACAGCTCGCGCAACATAACTTGACCCAATTTTTTGTTCCACGTAACCTGCGCACTACAATTTTTGTACCTGAAAATTGCTACTGCGTAAGCTTCATTGTCTATGGTTTGGTCCAAGTTATGTTTCGCGAGCTGTACAGCTACTATAAATCATAATGGGTAAATTAAATACCTAAGTAGGTAGGTACCTACCTAGGTACCTAATAGAAGACTCGATTTAAATAAATGCATGCTCATTAAAAAACTACGTTTGATGTCGTTGCAAAAAATTTTTATAATTAAGACAAGTAGGTGTGGTGAGGTGACTGGTGATGGTGGCAAAGTTTATAACGAACGAAAAAGTCGCGGTTTGTGGGAATTTAACCTCGACTTTTTTAATAGGTTATCGATAGAAAAAAATAACTAAAATTCAAAATGAAGCACTTGGGCATGTTCATTTATAGAACATCCTTACTAATATTATAAATGTGAAAGCAGTTTGTTTGTTTGTTTGTTACGCCTTCATTTGTTTTCTAACTTACCTACCGATCATCATGAAATTTAGCTATAACACTTACACCATAGTATAATAATTAGTACATACTTGCTTACACATTGTCAGGACTACAAAGAAAGACAAATCTTCTACCTTACCTACCTTTCATTCAGAAAAAAGTACGTGGGGTAGCATAAAACTTTCCACTCAGACGAAGTCGCAGGCGGCTGCTAGTTTTTTATAAATCTAACCTGATTAGCAGCTAAAAAAAAATTTAAATAAGGTAGAGTCTGTCTAAACAGTCTGTTTACATGAGAAATTATTAAATTATTTATAAAAACTTAAACTTGTAACCCTGTTGGTGCTGTCAAAATAGCTTACTCAATTTTATTTAGATGGGTATTGGTGGGTGGTTGGGGATTTAGGTGGGTATTAAAATTACCTTTGAAATTACCCATGTAAACAGACTTTTTAGAGAGACTCTTACCTTATTTAGTTTTTTTTGTATTATATGTCACTACATTAGGTGTTAATCACCCCAATTTACAACCGCTTAGTGTCAATTTCTTATAGGCTGTACGTCTTTTTCCTTTGTCAAAACCATCAATATAGAAAAACTAGTATAGTGATGTAATCGGATGCGGTGTGTGTGTGATGTCGATATTATTGATCTTATTATTATCGATATTATCTGTTATTAATTAAAAATACAAAAGAATTTAGTAAGTAAACAACTGTGGTTACGATAACTTGCTAACTCATTAAATATAATAATTAAAATTCTACTTCCCCCTTTCACAAAACAGAATTCGAAAGAAACTCACAAATCAATGTCAAAAAGTCTTCTTTCGCATGGGAAACAATTTATTAATAAACTAGCTTTTGCCCACGACTTCGTTCGCGTGATTAAGATAATTTTTACTTTCAATCAACATGCCAATCAATCCACTGTGATTGGCCTAGAGGCTCCAATTACGCTCCTACTTACCTCCAATTACGTACTTCTGACTGAATATTACATTATTTCGATAAAATTTAAAATCATTAAATATGTAGGTAATAAGAAGTTGCTTTTTCTTCATTTTATGTTTTAAATTTCTTCTTGGTTTTCTTTTGATTCATTCTAACAAAATGACAACATGACCTAGTGAGGACATGACCTAATGAGGACATGACTTAGTGGGACTAGATGCCCCTGGGGGCCTATTTTTGAATCGCTCGACTGGCGTCGAGCGCTCGTTTCTCTTGATTTTCGTTCGACATCTCATTGTTTTGAGTCATATGTCAGTAGACCTTATTTGATTATTTGAGTGATTTATCAGTAGACCTTATTTTTTTTTATTCCATGCTCACTTACCCATTGACATGATGGGCCAGAGTGTTTGTTCGCTTGGATTTTTACTATCAATCAACATGCCAATCAATCCACTGTGATTGGTCTAGAGGCCAATTAGATTGGCCTTTGATTGCAATCAATCATCAATCAACCAATTAACACTTTTAGACATGTATAGATGATTGCGATAGTACTATAGCAACTTAGAATAACTAATTGTCAAAATAGTTCAATGGGAGAAAAAAGTTTGTGAAAACCACTGACTATAAAATTATAAAGTTCTTTATTTAAACAAAATGAATAAGTTGTTTTCAAAATTTAACATTGACAGTTTTTCTATGTTCAGTCAGTTGTCATATGACTCAAAACAATGAGATGTCGAACGAAAATCAGCAGAAACTTGCGCTCGACGCCAGTCGAGTGATTCAAAAATAGGGCCCCTGGTCGAACTTTAATATGATGTTATCGATGTTACATATTATCATATTAAAATCATAATTAATGTATCGATATTCGATTCAAGATAAACAAACAAGTTCTCAACACTACAAGTGTCAAAAGTCAAAATTGACACCTGTCACTGTCAATGTCACATTAGAAAAAACAAGCTTTTTGATTTTTGAATTGTTTTGTTTTTGAAACGGTAAAGGTTCGCTGATATCTAATTTTTTATTCAGTATTTTTGCGATTCGCTGAGTCACAGAAAATATACTAGTACAAGAGTTAAGTGGAATAAGTACATGATGGATGTGCCAAAAGAGATAAACGATGAAGAGTTCATACCTTTCCTGCAGAATCTTGGTGTTGAAACTTTCAACAAATCCTTTGACTGGATGTTACACGATAAAGATTTTGCCGGTGTATTGAAGTGGTTGTATCATAATTTGGACCATAACAATGCTTTAACTGCTCGTGAAGAATACAGGTAAGTGCAGTGTATAAATTGATTTCAACCCGATAAAACAAACTGTATAGGTGTGCAATAAGTTCAAACATTATCGACGTAGGTATGTACTGTACAGACCTAAAGCAAGTCTCCTACTTCTAATGACTTTAATAAAGATAGGGAGGAAGGAAGGTAGGTAGATAGGAAACTTCTTAATTACACACACTTACAAAATCATACACGTCATAGAAAAAAAAATTAAAATAAACACAAAGTTAAAAAAAGCAATTGTATTATTATTAGTGACCCCCTCCATTTCAGGTTGCGACTTATTGTTACAGCTGAATGCTTATTGTTACAATGTAATTAAGTATCAACAAAATAATGTCTCTCAACTTGCAATAATAACTTGTTGATAAAATGTCAGTGCAACCCGTGTAGATACAAAATGGAGTCATTCATAGTCACTTCTCGCTTGCACACTAAAGGCAACACTTATCTCTCTCTCAGTCACACTCATTTGGTAAGCACAGTGAGCCTCCATTTTCGATCCCATTCCTAATCTGCATGGGTGGTAATATTCTGTTTGCAACTGTCTCTAAATATTTTTTGTATTTATTTCAGATATGCTGAATTAAAAAAGAGGGATCAATTATTATCTGTGGAGGACTTAGAGACTCGTGTAGCTAATTTGCAAAAAGAATATGAAGGGCTCTGTTTGCCTGGCAATAGGGAATCTGCAGAAGATGTCAGATTTGATATAAATATTAACAGAGAAAGATTGCACATGTTGGAGAAACATGAAGAAGTATTGAAAGACCTGCTGAAACAGAATGAGTGAGTATTTATCATCTTAATTTAAATTCAACAACCATTTTATATTTTAGTTCAGTCATTATACTGTGTGTAACAAGACCCTCAACGAAGCTGAAGTCTACGTATTCTGCCCATCATCAGGACCACTTCTGTTCAAAATTAATTATGGAAAACGATTTTTGGTGTTAAAAAAACATTGCATACGTTACCACCACACACGCAATGTAAAGCGTATAACAGACCGAGCCTGCGAGTTTATGCTACACAGCTGCATGCTGCCGAGTTGAAGGCAGCGTTTACATGCGTGCTCATGAGATGACGTTTTGAAGCCATTGTTTGTTACGAAATACTTAAAATTGTGATTAAGTTGAACAAACATTAGAAAATAGCGAATAAAATAAGATTTCATAAAAATTTTCAAATATTTTTTTTTACTTTGACCTGCAATAACTTCATAGCTACTGGTTTCGCAGGTATAGTCTAAAAGACATAAATGATCCTGATGATGGATGGAATGCGTGGACTTCGGCTTCGTTGAAGGTCTTGATACACCCGTTATATTCTGTGGTTCAGCACCATACTTACTTGTTATCTTCAAAATGACCGAGCATTTATCCAAATCACCATGTATCTCTCATTACGGGACGTTGGCGGAATTTCTGTAGAAAATGGAAGAAGCCAGACACAAAAAAAGCTGGGATTCCCAAAGTGGTCAATATAAACCCCTTGGGGTCGAAATCGGTTTCCAAGGGGTTGACATATAAACAAATAATTATAATAATATCAATTACACCTGCCTGTCCCTTGATTTTGTAACTTTGTTGCAATCAACACTGACAATCGTAAAAATAATTTGTAAAGAAAAACTGTTATTCATTAAATTTAAATTATAGCCTATTAGTTTGGTATACAATATAATAATAAACATAGCTAATCACTTTATATGGTAGTCCAAAATATTTTATTTTCATAAAATGACAATTCATGTAATATATTGTCATTAAAATATTTCAGAATGGCAAAAGAGGAACTAAATCAGGAAGTGACCAAACTGCATTCTGCTGAACAACAAAGCTCTGAAGATAAGTCTACAGCGGCCAAGGAATGCATAAAACTTGCTGGTGAAGTTGAAAAGATCACAGAAGAAGTTATTGCTGTTGTGGCCGACACTTTGGACCTGTACAACAATTGCAATGGTGATAAGGTAATTTTTATTATTTTACAAAATAAAGCTCTATTATTATTATTATTATGTTACAAGCCTCCACGGTAGGCAATTAATCATGCATGATGTTGTTTATCATATTATTTTAAAAACTCTTGACCCAGTATTTTATTTGCCACTGGGGCACAGAATAGATATTAACACAGTTAACAGTACAGAAAGGACACTCTCCGCCCCGCCCCAGGATCAATTACCTCACCCCGCTTCGCGAGTTCATGTGCCGAATCGTGTGCTCATTTAGTTGTGTTTGTCAACGTTAAATTTAAAATAAAACGCGTGCGCTAGATGGCGCTAGGCTCGACGCGACGCGACGTGTGCGGCCAGGCTTAATCGTGTTTGTCGACTGTCAACTTATTTTGATATAAAGCAATGCGTAGTACTTTATTTAGGTACCAAAAAGTTCGAATTATCAATTGAACGCCGCCGCTCATACAGTACACACTGCACGGTAGCGCTAGACTTACACACAGTTGCGCGTGTACAAAAACGTTATCTGACGTCATCTGTTCGTAATGGCGCGGTTGTATGGAGTGTACAGGGTGTGACTGGGGCATGTGTTTTTTTTCCAATATTATATATATCTAATTTAGGTATATTCCTTGTTAGTTAAAATAACAATAGAACTAGGCAGCTTATGTAGGAACGAATAACCATACCTCTCGACGTTGGCGTTGGAAATCCACACGGAAACCACAAAAGCATAAAAAGAAAAAAAACCAGCTTAAAACACTGAAAGTCCTGAATTTCCATGCCTTTCCCTGCCTTATTAATTCAATTAAAAGCACATTTATTTAATAATCAGACCTGTATTACTTTTTTCTATGCAGGAAATCTCAAGAAAGTTCCTCACATTTGGCCCATTTGAGTCGTACAGACAGACACAAACTTTATTCCGGTCACACTTCGACTTGTACACCAGCAGGAAGTTCAGCGGGAGACAGAATAATGTCACTGATGAAGATTTACAAACTGCATTGCTTGAAGCTAAAAGTATGGAAGAAAGGTAAAATTCAGTCATTTGTGATTTATGTGCAGCTAAGCCCCCTTTCCATTATGCAAGTACTTGCACGCCGGCACAGTATTAAGGTCTAAACACACGGATCCGTACACGTACGCGTGGACGTACCGTACGTAATGTTTTTAACTTTATGAGACATGGCACACCGCTTGCGTGACTATTTGCACGTATACATCACGTAAACGTTGCGCCACGTGTCATAAAGTTTTAGACATTACGACGCAATGGTACGTCCACGTGCACTTGTACGTGTACGGATATGGTGTGTTTCGCACTTTATAAACCACAATAATACCATTACGCAAGTATAACGTCATACTTGTGTGTAAGGTTAAAAACTAATTCAACTTGCAGCTTGAATGCATGTTTACGTTTCCTTCCACTATTCAGGTTGCATTGCAAGCTACTTGCATAATAAAAACACAGCTGAAAATATGTATGATTTTTATAAAAATAATAGTAGGTAAGTAGTATTTTAAAAGTAACATGATAAAATTAGCAATTTTGGTTACACTATGACTTTGAATGAATAATCTAATTAGTAGCTTATCATTGATAAGCTACTAATTATGAGAAATCTGCGTTGTTTAGTAATTAATACCTTCTTGCTTATTTAATTATACCCTTCACAGTAATATTTATGCCTTCTAGCTAAGCAAAAGCACAGAATAGATATATGTACTACCGTACAGAAAGGCAACTCTCCGTCCCGCCCCGCAATCAATTACCTCACCGCGCCCCGCGAGTTCGTAGGCCAGTTCGTATGCTCATCCAATAGGCCTAGACTTCACGCACACAGTTGCGCGTGTGCAAAAACGTCACTGTGTAGCGTCTGTGTAATAGGTAGTTGAAACGCGGCGTTTGTATGGAGTGCCCGGGGTGTGGCAAAAGCATCTACTACGTTTATACTCTTTCAGGTTGACAGATGCGATGCTGGCTTACATCGAATCGAGAGCTGAACTAGCCGGCGAACAGGCTAAAGTAGCCCTTGTGTCTAACTACAATAACGTCCACCCCAGTCAGATCGCGTAAGTTTTCTTGATCAACACAAAATCTGGTACACAAATCATCAAGTTCACGCCTGTGCACCTCGACAAAATTTTCTCGACACTTTTCTCGCAGTGTCTGTCCCGCTCACACCATACTGATAAGCTGGACAGACATCGTGAGATAAGTGCTGTCTCGTCAATTTGAAGAGTCGCTGCATCAAATTTTCGGTAGGTCGTAAGTCTTCCATCACATTTAACTTTAGGCTAGATTTTTCTCTAGTTTTCACCCTCAAAGTGGCAACGGTAATGCGTACGGCTGACGTTATGTTACCCCTTAACGTGACCACTAAAACGATATCATATACCTAGCGATTTATTGACACTAACTGTCAGAAGACAATTTTGACAGTTGAGTGTCGATAAAGTACGAATCGCACTGGTACCGTACACGTAAGCGTGCACGTGGACGTACCATGACGTTGTAATGTCTGGAACTTTATTGAGACATGGCACACCGCTTGCGTGACGTATTTAAAAACAAAACAAAACACCACTAACTATCAATAGTATTTGAAAAAAAAAAACAAAACTGCCCTGCCAAAAACGAACTAAAAAGTTAAATAACAAGTGTAATTTGCAGTACCCGTTTCATAAAAGAATTTTTGATTAAAGAGGTCCCCCGACTGCAAATTACACTTGTTATTTAACTTTTTAGTTCGTTTTTGGCAGGGCAGTCGTGTTTTTAATATTTTTTAATTTTATTTATTTTTATTTCACACATTTTAGTGACAAATTATATACTTTTGGAATGTGCTCATCAAGGCCTTTCATTTGATGCCCATATTGTAATAATAGAAGAAAAATAATTTCTTTTTCGCATTTAAAAGTGGCATCGTAGTCGTCATATTAAATTTTTCAAAAAAAAAATATAGCCAGTGTCACTCGGAATACTGCAAGGCTTCTAACGATACCCCATATATCCAAATCAGTTTAGGCATTTAGAAGTTATGGTGGAATAAAGATGCACACTTACCCACAAACATACATGAACCCTAAACACAATACACTCCTTTTTGGGCAGTCGTGTAAAAAATACAACTGAATGCATAGTCACGCGCGTAGTGGCGCGCAACAAACGTGTGCGTCGAACTCGTTGTCCTTCCAATAGGGAATCCCATTACACAGTACAACATTACTGCACACATCAATGCGACGTTGCCGTTCCGCTATGCGTAAGCAGCCTGCTTGTCTCATGGGAGCTGCAATGCGTTGCCGCACGCATGCTGTCTACGTGCACGTATACGTCTCGCGAGTGGTGTGCCATGTCTCCAGTTCCAAGTATTACAACGTCATGGTACGTCCACGTGCACACCTACTTTTACGGATCCGGTGAGTTTCGTACTTAAACTGGTGATGACTATAGGGGGGGAGATACATGAGGTAGGGGGGTAGGCAAATCTATAGTATCGCCCCCAGGGGGGGAATAAATTTATGTAAATCCTACTAATATTATAAATGTGAAAGTTTGTGGGTTTGGATGCTTGGATGTTTGTTCCTCAATCACGCAAAAACTACTGAACGGATTTGGTTGAAATTTGGCACACAGATAGTTGATAGCCTAGATTAAAACATAGAATAGTTTTTATCCCGATATTCCCATGCGAAAGGGAACAACGCGGGTGAAACCGCGGGCAGCCGCTAGTCAAATATATTGTATGACAAATAAGTACTTTTATTGATAACAATTGTAAGTTAGTTGGAGGTAAACAAAATCTAGGGAGGGCTGCTGCCCCTCCCTGCCCCCCCCCTCCCCTCGGTACGCCCATGGGCAGATATGGCGTTTTCGAACATCTTGCTGCTATTACGCGTTTTTCCGGTAGATACCTATACAAGTATTTTTTCACCACACAGGTCGTGCTCCATGGAAGCGCAGAGCGCTATCGAGTTGCTAGAACAAGAGGAGTGTATCCTAGAGCAGCAAGTACAAGATGCGGTCAAACAACTAGTGGACGGCCGCACTAGGCTCGCGGTCGAGACTACGGCCAAATCTGCCTTATTAGTGAGGGAGTAAGTCACTTATTGCTGTAACAATTATGTAAGAGTTACTATCAGGTGTATTCTAGAGAGCAGCAACTACTAGACGCGGTCAAACAACTAGTGGACGGCCGCACTAGACTTGCGGTCGAGACTACGGCCAAAGCTGCGTTATTAGTGAGGGAGTAAGTCACTTATTGCTGTAACAATTATGTGAGAGTTACTATCAGGTGTATTCTAGAGCAGGAAATACATGACGCGGTCAAACAACTAGTGGACGGCCGCACTAGACTCGTGGTCGAGACTACGGCCAAATCTGCCTTATTAGTGAGGGAATAAGTCACTTATTGCTGTAACAATGGGGAAGGCAACTGTCAAAATGGCGCTGCGTACGCTTGTTACACGAGAGCTATGAAAACAAAGGACTTTTACTTTAAAAAATCGTTTTCCTAGCTTTAAAATGATTAAATTCTGTGTAATAGGCTTTAAAAATGTTGGCACTTACAAATTTCCGAAAAATTTGGATATAGAAAAAAATTATAAAATCTGTAAGAATAAAAACTTCTTAATTTGGCTTTCAATTCCGGCATTTGCATTGTAGAATAGTCTTTTATATCCATTTTGGGTCAATTGGTCTTTTTCGGTAAAAAAATACCACAAAATAAATACCTACTTTTCCATACATTTTGTTCTGAACGTCTACTGTCTTAGGAACAAGCGTACGCAGCGACATCTACAATTAGCTTTGCGTTGCCAACCCCATTATGTAAGAGTTACTATCAGGTGTATTCTAGAGCAGGAAATACTTGACGCGGTCAAACAAAGTTTCATTGACTGAGGATTTAATGTTGGGGTCACCATACAAAAGATCCTTAATTTCCTACACTAAACCTATAACTCTTGTTGTAGACAGCTATACGCCGACCTCATCCACCTTCATGAATGCACGCACACCGCGGTAGCGCTGGACCGCGCGTTGTACCGCGCGTTGCGGCACGAACTACGCAACTTGGAGGAACTGGTGCAGTTCGCGGCGCATCTGAGGCAGTATGTTACTATGGAGGGGGATGCGGTCGTCAGCAGGATTGTGAGTACTGTTCAGTGATCGAACTAAATAAAGCTTCTTTTGGTACCTACTAAGGACATTGTATGACATATTCAGCGAACTAAAATCAATGGAAGTGTAATTGCAAACAGAGAAAAGAGAGAGAGAGAGAAAGTAGAGAAAAGAGAGAAAGATAAAGTTTATTAGAAATGACGTCCTGTGTAGTCAAATGGTGTAAAAGACGCAAAGAAGGCAGTAAAAATATACAGAAATAACGTATCATATTTTTTCGTTTAAGTATAGAAAATATCTATGAGTATTGTTGAGTATACAAATCATGGTCGCTAATAAGTAACCAGTGCTCAGACGCTTTGTGCTGCATAATTAAATGCCAGCATTTTTAGCTCCATTCATTTAGTTGCCATTTTTTGAGCGCAATAGAACTAAAATCTATGGAAAGCTTGTTCCATAGATTTTAGTTCGCTGGACATAGGATAGATATGCACGGGATTGCAATATACAGATTCCGGCAAACATCTTGATGCTCTTTCGATGGAGTGGGGATAAGTTCGCGAATGTGCACTTGCGAGCCACCAATAGCGCGCGCCTCTATCCCGCCGCCCGCGCCCCTCACCGCTACGCATACCCAAAATACGCGTTCTGCGCGATCCCCACCCGATTTCAAGATGTTTGCCGGCTACTATACCTATTTATTTTAATAACACTTATTTAAGATAGTTTTTAATTATAAAACCAGTGCCAACATAATATTTATTAATCAAAGTTCTAGATGATTTAATCTCACGAGTTTAAATTCCAAGGTACAGTACAGCTCGTGCCAAATAACCCAACTTTTAGTACCACGTGACCTGCGCACTAAAATTTTTGTACTGAAAATTGCTACTGCGCAAGCTTCATTGTCTATGGTTTGGTTCAAGTTATGTTGCGCGAGCTGTATCATCCATATTAACAAAGGTACAAAATATAGCTATTTAGATTATTTCTAATTCTAATGTATTGTTACGTGTGAGGGATAATCCACTACACAGCTTGAGCGACTAAGTATAAAATAATTTTAATTGAATTGTAAAATACTATTTTCACCTCTCCAGCACGAAAAGGGTGCTTTTGGCGCGTAAAAACTCGCAGCAAAATCGACTTTTGCTGCGAGCGTGAGGCAAAGTGCTTTTTTAATTTCTAACACCAGCTTTTGAAATTAAAAAAAAAAAAGAAATAGAGTGACGGGGATGATACTTGTAAAATTGATATGTAAGAGAAGGATAGATAACTTTATGTCGCCTGTTGTTTTTTTTTTGTTTGGCTCTGGACATGGATTATTAAGAATAAAAAATAAAATACACGGATATACCAAGGAGTTTTAAACAAAAAGAGTGTGGACGAAATGAGGTCGCATGCATGATATGAATATAAAATAAAATAGGAAAGACTAATGAAATATAATAACTAAATTAGTGTTATATGATCGTAAATAAATAAATAAAAGAAAAATACTTCTCATTTTGACCTAGCGATTTAACTCATAGCACAGAATACCTAATTAATAGTACAACTCATAGGCGCACCGTTTTTAAGTTATTTATTTAAATTTTAGTTTATAAATTGTACCATTGCTCTTTAAAGACGTAATAAATACAAGTAAACATTAATATCGCTTACTTAAAATATCATATTTATTTGGTTTTCATAAAAAATAGCAGTGCAGTTTCCGAACGCAACATGCCAATATCAAAAAAAAAAACTTTTGAAATGGGTGTATTCCACGAGACTTATATCGATTGTGAATAACACTAGCGATTTTTTCAACGCGCGACTTTTTTACCGCCTACGGGAACTGGGGGGACTGTGATCCATCAGTATTCAATCAGGGGTCTATTTCATAAAAGAATTAATAAGAACAGTAATTTACCATAGTAGTATCTAGTTTATTGGGGTAGAATTATGTTTCATGATTGATAAGAAACATAATTCTATCCCAATAATAACAATGGAAAATTATAATAGTAAGTTTACTAATCTTTATGAAATAGGCCCCTTATTAAATACTGATGGATCCAGTATTTACCACGCGTGTAGCTGTCGCCCAAAACAAATCTCGGCAGAACTTACTGATTGAACTTTCTTGATATATTTGATGCCAAATGCTCCAAGCAGCTTTAGAATGCGATACACCCGCATTCTAATGTAAACTGAACCTACCACTGAACTATTCAACATTTGACACTGGCAAAATTAGTCCCTAAAGAGGAGAGTAGATTGCCAAACCAAAAATAAGAAGAAGAAGAAATTACTTTCCATGGTTAAAATTTACTCTATGGCGAACGATAACCCAGCGATTAGTCTGATGGAATGCACGCACTGATATACTAGAAGTAATTAGCAAATAGTCTGCTTGAATGAACCCGTGAAATAAATGGCGGGAATTGGTCTAATTATGTATGGCTATGTAGCCAAAGCCGTAATATAAAAAAAATATAAAAAATAGCGGGAATCAATATTTTTTTCGGCAAGCCGCAAGGTTGTTTTAATGATTTTTATGAATTTTGTGGTATAAATTATTGCGAAAATGAGTGCATCCAGCGATGAAGATGGTTGTTTAACTCCAAATGAGTTAAGAGAACAAGTTTCCAATGCTGAATTAAGCTTTTTACCAGAAAAGTCACGTAAAAAATATCATAAGGCGTACGAACTATTTAATAATTGGCGACTTTCAAAAGGTGCTAAAACTTATTCTGAGACTGTGCTGTTGTCATATTTTATGGAGTTATCAAAAAAAAGGCAAGCGAGTACGCTATGGAGTATCTATTCTATGCCCGGCACCGCACCGCTCCAAACAAAACAGTAACCTTCAACTTGCATAACTGCACAAATTTCACTTTTAATTTTTAATTTTGTATTTTTGATGTTTTCTATAATAAATATTATAATTGCCTTAAATGTTGTTTTTCTTACCTATAACACTTTTCTCGCTGGTAGAGGTGAAAAGTTGTATGTTTAACACGAGAGCAAATTTTTTGATGTCTCGTGCCTTTAAATCACTCACTGTGCTCAGTAGTCTATATTAGAATCACTCGCTACGCTCGTGATTCAATTCTAGACTACTTCGCTAGTTCGTGATTTAAAAGTCAGCACTCGCAGCAAAAAATGACTTTGCTCTCTTGTATAACAAATAACTATTATTCATTAATTAATACCAAAGACAACTACACAAATCACATTTTCTGTCATCA
Source organism: Agriphila geniculea (assembly GCA_943789525.1). NCBI lineage: Eukaryota > Metazoa > Arthropoda > Insecta > Lepidoptera > Crambidae > Agriphila > Agriphila geniculea. The sequence continues at coordinate 21,099,591 of OX038869.1, read as the reverse complement.
GGAGTCAATGAAACAAATAGCATCAGAGCAAGCGGCCTGCGAGCAGAAGCTCCAAACTAGCGACCCGCTAACCGCAGTGTTGTGCGATCTACTCTGTGTGTCACACAACAGCGACGCGGCGGCGCTGGTTAAAGCGTACGCAGAATTGAAGAGCAGTGTGAAGGAACTTAAGAGTGATATAGCTGATGTGTTCAAGAGGAAAGAGGCGGTATTGCTTGAATGGTATGTGTGTAGTATTTTTTTTTTATTTTGTTGAATTGTTTATACACTGGCCAGTATTCAAAATTTAGTACCACACTTTTAAAAATTACAAATTCTCTTAAGGGTGTAGACGCGCATCACGTTCCATTTTTAAATTTTCAATACAAATGATCAAAACAACTCTGCGCGAGCCGTAATGAAGGCGAACATTGAAAATTCCAATTAAATTATTAAATAGATATAAGAATATAGAAAACACGCAATACAATAGACAAATACCTCATTATTCCTAAGAAAAATAAAAAATGACATGTCAAAGTGGATTTGAGCATTTTTAAATATTTTATTTCTCTGTGATTAAAAACATTTTTTTAATTTTCTTGGTATAGGGAACTCCTTGACAATACAAACAATAAGTGAAAAAATAAATATGAGTCGTAGTTTTACATGTTACAGCTGAAACGTTTGTGAAAAATACCTTTGACAAGCAGAAATTCCACTTGAACAGATTGTCTTCGTTTTAAAATACCTGATAATTTATTATATTTTTCTCTCTTTACGGCACTAATTTAAGAATTTTACTTCCTAAAACTAAAGTTTACATCAATAGTAATGCTTTCATTCTTTAGATAACTTCATTGGAAAAACGCTAATTTCTTTGAAATGCGGATATACAGCCTTAAACTATAGAAGTTAGAGTTTTGAAACAAAAAAACGTTTAATTTTAAGAAGGTTATCGACTATGAAGTAATTTTTCATAATTTATAATAAAATAATTATTTTTCTAATCCTTTTTATTACGGAAATACTTGTGTATTTTAAAAGTTATTGCAATTTTAAAAGTGTTACTACAAATCTAGACCCGGCGGACATAAGCACTTAAATCAATTTTTGCTCAAAAATTGAGTCGCAATACGCGTATTTTTGTTCAATGCACCCACTGGAAAAAACACGTAAGTCACTGCGGCACATTTCGTCTCTAACTCACGACTGTCCTAAATAAAATTTATGTTTAATCGACTCATTTCATCTTCGACAAAAACCACTTATGTCTTGACTTAAGTGGTTTTGACTACCACTTTGACTTAAGTTCTTATTCCTTCAGGGTCTAGAAATTCTCGTATGTTTTTTATAGCATCACCGCCTCTCAGCCCATCAAAGAAGCTGTATTCTCGGGCTACACCAGACAGCCCCACTGCTGGGACAAACCGACAGCTTCTCTGATGCATGCGCTCACGCAACAGTTAGAAAACACCGATAAGAAAGTGATCGATGCTAGCGGAATGTTCACTACAGTAAAGGTTAGTTGTTTGTATTATTTATTTATTTAATATATTAATTTATTTAAAATATTAATTAACCGCCTCTGTGGTCTAGTGGTTCGCCCACCCGTATAAGACGCAGGGGTCCCGGGTTCGATTCCCAGGGGGGTACAATATGTACTCGGTTTGGTTGGTGGTAGGGATTATTTCAAGTCCGCCTGGCTAGCTACCACCATCTTATCTAAGTCTGACGCCATAACAACAATTTAAAAATTGTTGTGTTCCGGCAGTTAGAGGTATAGCCAGTTCCTCAGTGGTGAGGATTCCGGGTGTAGTGCGCTTCCATCTTCGGCTTTATCTTCACTTAATATCTCAGGTGAGATGAAGGCCAAGCACTATCCCGTTGTGCATAAAAAAAAATCAAATTTCGTAAGAAAGAATGGCAGAATAACTTTGCTGATTCACAAATCGTCCACCAGTCGGCGCACTACAACTAACTTGGCGCTAGTATAGATGTAGACCTGTCATTTTTTATTTTCTATGTGTTTGATATCAATTTTTGGATGTTGGAAGCGATTTTTCGTAAATATAAATTTTTCTTCCAACACATTTAGTTTTCTTCAATCTTCTTTTGCTGTCCGACTTCCATAATAATTATTTATTAGTAAATATATTTTTAGATATAATCTAAAATAAACGTGAAAATCGGGGATAAATGCCCATACAAAGGTATACAGCAGCAGTAGCGCCACCAAGCGGGATAAAGGACATCATCCATGTTTCATACATTTTTGGTCCAAATATGAAAGTGCCGGGCCAAAAGACAAAAGTGCCTTATTCTGATAGGTTTTGTCCATCTAAGCATTTTTTATTTTGGCACCAAAGCTGTAGCACCGCTTCACATTTGTGTCAAAATGTATGAAAAGACATACTTTTTGAACTCAATTAAAATCAAGTACAGCGGTGCTACAGCTTCGGTGCCATAAAAAGCAATGCTTAGGTGGTCAAAATCTATCAGAATTTGCTTTTTTACCGACTTTTTTACATTTGTGCCAAAAAGACAGACTTTTTGAACTTATTTAATATCAAGTATACCGGTGTTACAGCTTCGGTGCCATAATAAGAAATGCTTAAATGGACAAAATCTAAAAGAATAAAGCACTTTTGCTTTTTGGTCGGCACTTTCACATTTGGACCAAAATGGATGATGTCCTTTTGTGATATCCCGCCGTTGCGTCAACACTTTGGCATTCTAAACTTTCGGCAGGTTTGTTACTCCGTGCGCGAGTATGAAGCGCTCGGCGTCCTCTGAGAGGACAAATTTCATACGTCAGAAAAGGGACCTACGCGATAGAAAGAGAGGCAACTACTTAGTGAATGATTTGGAGTGAAGAGAGCGCTGTGCGACCTGAATTGAACTTTATTGTGTTGGAGCAAGAGTCGCAATTTATTTAAATGATTTTGCGGAGTACAACTTCTGTATGCTAGTACTATTATCTATTCTGTGCTTTCGGTCGTAGTGTTGCTTGTCAACAAAGTATAAAAATGAATACGGGTGCCACTTTCTATCAGGGTTGGAAACCGGTTTTTAATTAACCAGGTTAATATCGATCTCAAACAGGTTTTTTCGTAAGTGTTCACTCGGAGCAGAACCGATTCGCGAGCTATATTGCTTCTGGGATAAACCTGGTTAATTCCACGACGCGCGTGAATAGTGCAGCGATATATTTTGTCTCTTTTTATCTGCGGGCGAGATCACGACGCGACGTCTTTCGATTCGTTGCTTAGCATCGAGTGGGCGGAGCGAACAAAATCATTTTGGTATTAATCAGGTTTTGGGAGCGGAATCAAAACCAAAACGGTCTACGAGCTTAACCAGAAATAATACCGGTTTCGACGAGCAGAATCGAAATAAAAACGCTTTTTTCAAAATGTATGAAGCTGCGCGAAACCTGGTTGCGAATTTTAGCCAGGTTTTCCAGCCCTGCTTTCTATGTTATTGTATTATCATCACATCACATTCTATGTTATTATCATGTCCCAAATTTTTTTTCAGATAAAGCTTTAAAAATCCACATCATGTTCTTGTATCTTCTTACTCGTCATAATCATTATTTTATTTTGTCATTTTCAGAACGGTGATAAACATCATTTGAGGAAGCTTTGGCAGTGGTTCGTCACAGACCCGACAAAGCTTACTGCGGCTGTCAAAGGAGTGCAAGGCAAACATTATTTATAGTATTATTATTGTATTTAACGTATTTTGAACTAAAAAACCCTTATTGCTAGATGCTAAGGTGCATATTAGCGTGTTCAAAGTCCATGACACAAACATTTTTCATTACAATGAATATTTTAGATACTGAAAATGATTATTGAAGTTAAGAAGAAATTCAGTTGCCTTAACCACTACCTCAAGTTAATAAACTTTGTAATACAAAATAAAACATCGATTATTATTGAAAAATATGTTTATTTAAAATAATTCTACCTACATACATAACAAAGTATAAAAATTCTCTAAATAAATACTAAACATTTGATCACAATAATTGTACAGTCAAGTATACAGGGTTATTTGTAAAACACCAACAACCTCGTAGAAGTAGATTACTAACATTAACAACAACATTTGTTCCATGACTATTCCGAAGAGACAAAAAAAACCGGTTTTCCTTTCCTTATTTATGTCCAAACAGCTGATCGTGTTTTGTATGAAAAGTCGATTTTTTGGCTGTTTTCGGAAAGTCGTAGAACAAAATGTTGTTGTTTATGATGTAAGAAATCTAGTTCTGCGAGGTTGTTTGTGTTTTACAAATAACCCTGAATTAAAATTAATAAATTCTTACATTGACTATACTCACATTAAGATTTTTATGAGACTAATAATTTACTATGACCAATCAAGAATGGTCTTTTCAAAATACCATGTGTCACCATCTTTAAAGTATAAAACGAAAATGACAGCAACATATAATGGTGTCGTAAGAACTTATTCTTTATTTGGCCGCGTATTCTACGTATAGAGTGATTTCAGTCTTGTATATAACTAAAGACATCAGTTACGTATTTTAAAGGTTTAATGTCATTGCAATAATTGCCCAAAAATAGTTCTTAAAGTCCTAGCCTAAATGTTGTATTTTAATTGTCCTATACCCCAGCAGTGGCGACATTAAAAAAGGCTGATGGTCAATCCTGATTATTGTCATACTACCAACAATGATCAAAACTTTTCAATGTAAAATCAACTACGAATTAGGCACAAAAAACATCAACCCAGCAATGCGTTGAATATAGTTTAATTATGTGAATGTCGTACGTGCCAGCTGAACCGTATGGCTATTTATATTTACGGGCAATAGTGTAGTTTGTCAGTCCCAAGTAGGTCTTGGTTTTTTCCTAATCATGGTGTCTTCGGGCGCGATGTGTATGGGGTTGGTGAAGTCCAGCTCAATGTTCTCTGGGATCGGGTCTACATACATGTGGTCGTTGCCGTTGTTGTCTGTGGATCAATATTAGATAATGTTTGTGTGTATTAAATACGACAGACGAAATTATACAAGAAATGATTTTCAACCTAAAATCTGAGTACTTAAAGCACAATATCGATTGACGCTTTTTTAGTACATATTCTTATTGAATTGAAAGTTTATAAGGATATTCCTTGTTATGTATGGACTGCGGCTGCGACGAATTGGTCGATAAATATCAGATTCTGGAATTCCAGACGAGTTTAAATCGCCTAATTCTAAGAAAATGCCCGAAATTCTATTCGTTCGCTAATTAAAGCTAAGCAATTAGACGATCAAGTCACATTTCGCAAGCTTCACAGATATTGTGGTATTGTATGGAACACATAATTTAAGAGTTTATGGCTTAGTTTTAATTTTTAAGTTAGCGAACGATTAGAAAGATGGCCATTTAAGTAGGGGGGCTGATAATTCAAACGCCATATTTCATTTCTTTCACAGGTAGTTCTAACTGGATTCCATTTATCTTTGTGATCGCTATTTGTGAAAAAGCTACTCGCTTAAGAAGTTAAGCCAGGCTTTGATATTCCCGTGATGTTATCACTTACTTTGTGCAAAATAAGCGCCCAGGACATCCAGGGTATTCTTGATCGAAGATAAAGAAGCTAATACTCACTTGAGAAGTTAAGCCTGGCTATGATATCGTCCAGGTGTTTTTGGTCTAAAGTCGCTTTCACAGTGACTCTCCCCCTTGTGAGGCTGCGCCGTGATCTCCTGCGCATGGTGTTGGCGCGCGGCAGGAGGGGCAGTGTGAACACCATCTCCGATAGCGGTGTATTGTCGGGGCCGAATTCCTGTTATAATATATAAATTAATTTTATCAGTGCATTCGTTCCTGTTGCGAAAAGTCTTGGGTTCTATTCAATTTGAGCAAAGTTGGCAAAAAATATAGTCTACCATCTTACGGTTTACGTCCACTTTTATCATTTTATTCAATGTTGCTTTAATTTTGCACATCTACCTTTCAAATTTCAACTCAACTTACGTCAAACGCATGTAATATTGATTGCCTTCAAACCGTGTGTTTCATGTTCAACATTCTGCCATACAAATTTGAAATATTTTGAGAAGATAGGGTATGCACTATTGCATGTCTTGAGACATGCCTCTGTAAATAGCACACGATCTGCGTGTGCTATTGGATGGTTTGAGGGATGCGTCAGATCAAAGTGAAAAAAGGGAACGAGAAGGAACTGTGTGAAAATACACCGGTTGGTAATTGAATGGGTATTCTTTCACCCAGTCGCTTTCCCTTTCTTTAACTTTAATATCGTCGTGCCATACAAATTTTGACGTTTTTTTAAAGTATACGCACTATTGCATGCCCTATGGCGCTTGAGGGATGTAATGTCTCTGGTGAAAGCGCAAGAAGAAAGGGAAAGCGATTCGGCGAAAACACACTATTATAAGGTACTGACCAGGCACTTCCCGCTGACGCAGTAGGAAGCGTTCCGTTTTCCGCACGCGGTGCCCAGCGGGAACCAGCCGTCGTGGCCGTTCACCAAGTAGAAGCGGTGCGCCGCGCGCTCGTCCTGGCACGCGATACGGCACGGACGATCTGGGTCCTCTGAATAACGAAAAATAATAAACAAATATTACACCGGGCCAGGCTAGGCCGGGTCCGTCCGGACGGACTAATTTCAGAGGGCTGCCGCGTGCCGGCTGGGACGCACGTTAGCAATTCGATTTCGATACTTACTCACGCACCGCATTCGCGTATTGTCGCGTCGTTCGTTCGTACATTTATGATATTTAACCAAAATGAAGGCATATTGCATCGCAATGGGCTGCCTTAATAGTAATAAAAACCGGCCAAGTGCGTGTCGGGCCACGCGCAGTAGGGTTCCGTAGGTACATTATACCATACCATATTTAATACCGCTATCATTTTTCGTCTGAAAAAATAACTTTGTTTTTCACAGTGTTTGTATGAATGACAAAGTTATATTTGCGGTTTTGGAAAATGTACTATATCTCGAAAACTAATAACTGTATCTCGTTCAAAACAATTTTCGTTGAAAGTGTTTATTAAGATCTATAGTTCCTATTTTTTTTAGATTTTTCACCCTCTTACTTCAAAAGTTAAAGGGGGGGGGACACACATTTTACCACTTTGGCGGCATATATTTTTCAAACGGTTGACTTAAAAAAAAATAGTCTTAGGAACCTCAATGTCATTTTTAAAGACCTATCTATAGACACCCCACAAGTATTGGTTTGATGAAAAAAAATATTTTCAGTTTCAGTTCCATGTATGGGGAGCACGCCCTTAATCTTTTATTTTTTTTATTTTTGTATAAAAATCGTAAAGCGGTTCACAGAATACACCTGCCTACTAAGTTTCAACTATGTAGTCCTAATACTTTTGGAATAAAGTGGCTGTGACATACGGACGGACAGACAGACAGACAGACAGACAGACAGACAGACAGACAGACAGACAGACAGACAGACAGACAGACAGACATGACGAATCTATAAGGGTTCCGTTTTTTGCCATTTTGGCTACGGAACCCTAAAAAGGATCCGAACCTCACGTTTTTCACACTTCCAAAAGTTCCAAACGACATCGTGCTTATCTACTGCCTAGTTAGTATTTAGTATTCGTTTATTCTTAGGTACCTACTTACGTCCTATTTAGGTAGGTACTTACTTATCTACTTTCGAAATAAACTTAATTATTAATGACAATTTGATTTCGTAAGAAAGCAAATTGCCTCAAATCAGTATGTATAGTCTGATGTGACGTTGACTGTATCTAGCCTAGGGTTTTTTGAAACGTATTTAAGTACACATTTTATTTCACAAACACATAACTTGTAATAAAGTATTGTTATCTATTATTTCATTATTATTTAAAAGAAGAAACCCTGAAGTCGTTAGAAGAGATAAGAGCTACGCGATAGAAAGAGAGGTAACTTGTAGGTGAATATAACTGTAGCGAAGGGAGCGGTGTGCGACCTGAATTGCACTTTATTGTTTCTAGGATAGAGTCGCTATTTATTTAAATGACTTTGAGGAGTGGATCTTCTGTAATTGTACTATTATGTATTCTGTGACCGGGCGTCCACTTGAGTAGCAAACAAAATCACACAGAAAAATGGCAGGATGACAGAAAATTTATCCCGCTTTGTGGCGCTGCTGTAGATTGAAACCCTTTGTTACTGTTAGACCATCATCAGTCAATGAAACCTTAGACAAAATATTAGGTACAAAAGCATGCATAAACATAAGTTCATCCAGAATTTCTTATTTAAATAAAATAATAATAAGACGCTAGAATAGTGTTCTAATACATCAACAGTTGAGCGAAGCGATGGCTGGTTCATGCGTCATGCTCGATTGCTCGTGAACGAGTGCTGCCAGTGAGAATGGGTCTGCTTCTGACTACCTATCTTAACGCATATTGAATTGCAAGAATTGCGTTTTTATTTTTTATATCTTGTATCAAGTGTTTTTGGTAAATATTGCACACTTTTATGCAGTTTCGAGTAGCAGACAGAAGTGATTTCTCAGCTAGTTGAAAGTTATTTACTCTCACAATTACCTAACCGATATGTAGTAGGTAATTAATTTCAACCTACCCATTGCGCGTTAACTTTTGTTAATTATTGTGTGGAAAATGACCTCACTTTAAATGTAGAGGTCATTTTTCGATGTTGACGACTCTGTATGAAATATACAAGGAGAAAAAGCAGCCCTTGACGAGTTTCTTTCCGGTTCTTCTCGTTAGAAGGTCTCCCGCTTAGAGTTTGCGAACCGATGACGTAGCTTCTATGACATTCACAAAGTGCTTGTAACAGCCTAGACTTAATAAATTAATTTGAATTTTGAATTTGAACAATAGTAATAATAAGTGGACTAACCTGGTACTGGTGATATCTGCATGCCCAACCCTGACAGTCTTCTAACCCTCTCCTTGTATTTGGTGCACACCATCGTGGCGTATTGGTATGGCGTCTTCCGCTGTGTACAGCCCTGTAATTTGAAATTTCGGGTTTGATGTTTTCTACATGAATAGGCAAGGCATAGTTTTAATTTGGTCTTCTGCATATCAAGATTTTACCTTCCGTATATTTTTGGATTTGGTCTTTGTAGATTTCGCACATTCTAATTGCTACTGCTGTTCGTGTCACTTGAGGGCGCAGTCTGCACACTAGCGCCGCTATTGAAATGAGAATCATAGTGCTTTAATAAAGACTAAAACATGATAAAAAATTCCTCATAGCTTGTTCGGGTTGCACTAGAGAGAATTATAGCCTTTTCGCTATAATTCTCATTTCAATAGTGGCGCTAGTGTTCAGAATAAAGCCTCTTGAAGGTCGTGAATTTAAGTAACTTTTGGAACACAACAATGTAAGATGGTGATAGCTGATCTAATACTAATCAAGCTTATCGCAAATGTGATGCTAGTGACTTAAGGTCTGTATCTGGTAGTGGAACAACTAGAATGACTTGATTGATGTAACACACCAGTGTATGTACGTACACACCAGTGTACTCACCAGCTCGGGTCGAGGCGGGTCGGGGCGGCACAGCTGTATACTAGGCTGGCTGGAGGACGCAGCGCGGACCAATCTCACGCCCACTCCCGGGGTGATGCAGTGGTAGTGGCAGCCGCTGGTGGGCCGCCACTGGGACCCTACTGCGCGACGCCACGTGCCTGATGTCTTGGTCCTGAGATAGTTTACCTCTTTCAAAATGTCGTTTGGTTGTTCTATCTCACGAAGTCCGTTATTAATGTTGCTAGGTGTGCACACTGTTTTAGTATGTGTCTGCACGCCGCTCTCGTATTACCAGGGCTCTGTTACTCCGCGCGTGAGTGCGAAGCGTTCGGCGTCCTCAGTGAGGACCAATTTCATACGTCAGACAAGCTAAGAGCTACGCGATAGAAATAGGTAATTATATATAATCACAGGAATAATACAGGAAATTATAATTTATGGAAGGGAGCGCTGTGCGACTTGAATTGCACTTTATTGTGTCGGAGCAAGAGTCGCTATTTATTTCAATGATTTTGCGGAGTGCAACTTCTGTACACTTACGCACGTAGTATTACGCACACTAAAATAATGTGCATGTGCACGCCTAACAACATTCATAGCCGAACGGACTTCGTGGGAAAGAACAACTATAATTTATGAACGTGCCGGACTACAGCTGCGCCACAAAAAAAAAGTTGGAAATATGACTTTTTGACTATGCCATGATGAAGACGATAGTTTGTCGGAATTTGTCGCACAAAAACCAGAATTTGTCGGGCTTGCGTTTAGGAGATACGTGTGGCGCAGCTGTAGAGACGTCTCTACAGCTGAGCCACACAGATCTCGAAAACGGAAGGTCGTAGCGAAAATCTGATTACTCGTGTGTGCAGCCGTTAATTTGTCGAAATTTGTCGCACAAAAACCAGAGTTTGTCGGTCTTGCGTTTAGAAGATCTGTGTGGCGCAACTATAGAGACGTCTCTACAGCTGAGCCACGCAGATCTCGAAAACGGATGGTCGTAACGAAAATCTGATTACTCGTGTGTGCAGCCGTTAATTTGTCGAAATTTGTCGCACAAAAACCAGATTTTGTCGGTCTTGCGTTTAGGAGATATGTGAAGATACGCTGTGGAGACTTTTCTACCTGGATCTTGAGAAAGGAAGGTGGTAGCGAAAATCTGATAACTCGAGTGTGTAGCCGTTAGATTGTCGGAATTTGTCACCAAGAATCAGAGTTTGTCGATCTTGCGTTTAGGAGATATGTGAGGATAATTCCGACAAACTAACGGCTACACACTCGAGTTATCAGATTTTCGCTACGACCTTCCTTTCTCAAGATCCAGGTAGAAAAGTCTCCACAGCGTATCTTCACATATCTCCTAAACGCAAGACCGACAAAAAACTGGTTTAGGTGCGACAAATTTCGACAAATTAACGCAGCCGTTAATTTGTCGAAACACACACGAGTAATCAGATTTTCGTTACGACCTTCCGTTTTCGAGATCTGTGTGGCTCAGCTGTAGAGACGTCTCTACAGCTGCGCCACACAGATCTCCTAAACGCAAGACCGACAAACTCTGGTTTTTGTGCGACAAATTCCGACAAATTAACGGCTGCACACACGAGTAATCAGATTTTCACTACGACCTTCCGTTTTCGAGATCTGTGTGGCTCAGCTGTAGAGACGTCTCTACAGCTGCGTCACACGTATCTCCTAAACGCAAGCCCGACAAATTCTGGTTTTTGTGCGACAAATTCCGACAAACTATCGTCTTCATCATGGCATAGTCAAAAAGTCAGATTTCCAACTTTTTTTTTGTGGCGCAGCTGTAGTCCGGCACGTAATTTATGAGTACCTAAATTCAATTTATTTTGCTAAAATAATCTTATCTTCTCATCTGCAACTATTGATTGGTGAGAAACGGAAGCAGACAAACGTTAAAGAAAGAAACTTATTTTAAGTTATTTTACAACAGTAGGAAAACTTACTGATTCTGTAAGTATAATATAGAGAAAACTGATTATTTGGTACGACCTGAAGAGCAAAATAAACGAGATAGGTAAAAAAGTAGGTAACTAAAGTATCCCGTATACAAAATTAGCTAAAAATTCACGAATAGAGTCGTCTCATTCTAAAAAAAAGAAGATTGCCTGTAGCATCCACTATGGGTAAGGGTAAAGTATACTTACGATGTTGTGTGAGGTGTAGCAGTTTGCAACTGCAGCGCCTCCCACTCGCAGTCGGCGGGCCGCAGCGAGAACTCACTGTCCGTGCTGCCACTACACGTGAATTTCTAAAAGAATAAAAAGACTTAAAATTATCTAAAAAAGGTCCATTCTCTAAAAAAACATAGGTCAAAATAAGAAAAAAAAATAGATATTTATTCATAGAAATCAGAGTAAAAACGTGGTCGTTTAGTATGGGGTGGCCCAACAATTTTGGCGTAAGCCGCCGTCTCCGACACCGTACGGTCACAGGAGTATACGGTAGGTATCCCCGTATGATTCGGGACACGATGAGGAGAGCACCCCTATTCTCCACGGTGAGGGCGTCCGCCCATATTGGCGCCACGTACAGGGCTATACTTCGTAAGACTCCTGGGAACAATTTGCGGCAGCTCTGATTTGGGCCGCCTACGTTCGGCAGGAGTCTGCGGCACTTACAAGCCTAGGGGCCGTCGAAAGTGCTCGCTGAAATTCCAGCGGCTATTTAGCACCTGACCCAGGTACCGCATATTTGATCGCAGCAGTAACACGATCCCAGGGGGTGGCCCCTGCCTCAAGCCGTAGAAGACGATGGCTCAGGAGAGGCCTACCTTCCAAGACTATAATGGTCACCCATTATAGTCTGCTGCAAGACGTATGGTAGTAATATCTAATGTAACTGATATCGCTCGAAGGATTGCTCAGCTGAAGTGATAGATAGCGAGAAGAACCGCATGGCCGTTGGGGTGGAAAAGTTGTGGAATAGCGACCATCTCCGGACGATGCTCCGTGGGTAGGCCCCCGACAAGGTGGACCGACGATCTGGTGAACAAGCCGTTGGACAGGGGCAGCGCTGGACCGATCGTTGTGGAGATCCTTGTAGGAAGCTTATCGGCTGATAGTTTACCTGGCATACTCCAGATATGCAGAACATAGGCGCCAGTCTGGAACAAGCGGTTCCGTCGGGCAGCGTCCAGCCCCGCGACTTGTAGCCGCCGCCGCGAGTGTCGCACCATACTGCACAGGCGCTGCTTACGTCTGTATAGGGAAACGTGATTTTAAAACACGGCTTAACATAGGCTGCATTTCTATCACAATAGTTTGATCTAAATAAGTACAAACTCTTATTAGGGAGTCTCACGCCGCGCTTAAACTTTTATATTAGCTTACTGCTCGTGGCTGACTCGATCGAGCCAGCGCACGAGGGGTGTCATCGCACACACACATCATCATGTGTCGGTTGAGACAGAGCTACGCGATACAAAAAGAAACGCTTCGGAGGCACTCGGAGGTGTTTATATTATAATAATAGGCACGCATTGCTGGGCAATGTGAAATTGTAATTTATTGCCGTGCAGCGAGAGTAGCTTATTATTTGATTGTCCTCACGCAGATGGGCGTCTTTAACTTTAGTACCACTAGCACTAGATATTCTATGCTCTTATGATGGTCAGAAGCTATGCCATCGGTTGTCCATCTATTGGGCTTCTAGTGTTAAGGCACACTGCGTTGCAGTAAGGTAGCTGAAAGTTGGTAGCTTAGAGCACGAACATTCGCAGCCCATAATAAGTTCATGGCTGTATGTAGATGATTATTTCAGGAGCTGTAATTTGGTGATCATGATCATTTGGTTATCGCTAAAATAAAAGCTCTTATAAAAACTGTCAAATATCGCATCCTACCATCAGAGTCAATCCGTTGAAGACCAGTTCCGATCAGATCAGGGTCCACGTCCCGCGCTCGTAGGCAAATCTGGTCCGCGAATTGCCTCACAGTCATTCGTGGTACGTTGTTGCACTATGAGATAAAACAAACAAACGAGAAAGCAACCTAATAAAAACGTGTTAACATCAGAATGACAAACTTAAGATAATAGAAGCTTTGCCTTGAACTGACAAAGCAACCAGTAGACTATTTGGGATTGTGCTATGAACTGCCCAAGTACCTATAATTGCTTGGGCAGTTCATAGTATTAAAAGCTTATACCTACCTACCCTAAAAAGCTTTAGGGTTCCGTACCAAAATTGTAAAAAGGAACCCTTATGCTGCGACTCAGTATGTCTGTCCGTCGGTCACAGCTGGATATCTCAAGAATTTCTAATGCCAACAGCTTTAATTTTCGAATAGTTTTAGATGATTCTACGTGACATAAGTTTATGCAAAAATCAGAGGAAAAATAAAACAATGTCTCTAAATAGCACAGTTATTCAGAAACACTGACCTGCATATATTTACTCTGGACAGGCTTATGTCAAACTGTTTTTTGTGCCTATTTGATTTCCGCCATTTTGGCGCTGTAGGACGTAGCGTGGGCATAGCGTGAGGGACATGGTACTAAAATTTGAAGTCTGGAGAGACCATCAGGGCAACCATTTTCATATTGTACCTCAAAATTAGTTCTTTAGACGCACGCTAGTGGCGTTTCAAATAGGCACAAAAACTTAGCTGTCAAATCTTACAGACAGCCAGTCCAGTTAAATAAAAATTTTTTTTTTTCATGTTAGTGTTCAGAAATCATCAACAATAATTATATTAGTTCCACTATCGGTCAAGAGATGGCGATGACCTAAAACTTCAATATTCTACACCGCAGTGTATTTATATTATTATGATGGTACGGAACCTTCGGTGTGTGAGTCCGTCTTGCTATTGACCGGTTTTTTAAACTACCGGAAGCACTGGAGCCATGACGCTGTGACAAAATAGTGTGACAGCGTGTAGGGTCGGGAGTGGACTTTTTTTCAGCGGTAAGAATGTTGCTTACCTGATGCGCGTGACAGGATTGGTATTTCTTGTCGTGTCCGGAGCAGTGGTTGTTGCCGTTGTCATGTCTATTGAAATAAAAACATGTTAGTTATAGATTATAAATAAGTAGGTAAGTAGTTAAAAAAAACCAGTGTGGTGAATGAACATTTATTTCCCTTTCGTAATTAGTGCATATTCACGTAGGAAGCTGGTCAGCTGGCGCAGATCTACCAGCGCTTATAGGCCGGCCCGCGCAGGGTGTCGGCGCCTGCAGTCGGTACCGAGTCTCCATACTATGCCAAACCAGCGGTGACCTGTCCCGATCAGCGCAGGGCCACCTCAGTACGGAGACTGTACCAACTGCTTGCTTCGACTACCGGCGTGGACCGGCGCCGATAAGCAATCGCCGTTTGGATCGTTTCTGGTTGAGCAAAACGGCTTGACGCAAAATATGTGTAATAGAATAGTACACTGTTCCTCGCAGTGTACGAGGAGCTCGGTGGCGCAGTGTATTATTGGGTGACCAAAAATTTTACTTTTAGGCTCCTATGTCCCGGGTCCTGACCACAGTGCTGGTGGAATCTGGGACCCGGGACACAGGAGCCTAAAATCGAGACATCCCAATTAAATCAGGACAGTTGCCCAAGCCTAGCCATAACCCACCACGTAAGTCCAATGCGGATTGGTGGGTATTAACTGCTGCAAATGCAGCTGGGACCGACGGCTTAATGTACCTTCCAAATGACTTGGGGCGGCTGCAGCGGCGGGCGGCGACGGCGACGCCTGCGGCGGCGGGCGCGTGCGCGTCGTCCAGCAGGCACTCTACCACCCCCCAGCGCCCCGCGAGTCGTTACCTGGGGCGGCTGCAGCGGCGGGCGGCGACGGCGACGCCTGCGGCGGCGGGCGCGTGCGCGTCGTCCAGCAGGCACTCTACCACCCCCCAGCGCCCCGCGAGTCGTTACCTGGGGCGGCTGCAGCGGCGGGCGGCGACGGCGACGCCTGCGGCGGCGGGCGCGTGCGCGTCGTCCAGCAGGCACTCTACCACCCCCCATCGCCCCGCGAGTCGTTACCTGGGGCGGCTGCAGCGGCGGGCGGCGACGGCGATGCCTGCGGCGGCGGGCGCGTGCGCGTCGTCCAGCAGGCACTCTACCACCCCCCAGCGCCCTGCGAGTCGTTACCTGGGGCGGCTGCAGCGGCGGGCGGCGACGGCGACGCCTGCGGCGGCGGGCGCGTGCGCGTCGTCCAGCAGGCACTCTACCACCCCCCAGCGCCCCGCGAGTCGTTACCTGGGGCGGCTGCAGCGGCGGGCGGCGACGGCGACGCCTGCGGCGGCGGGCGCGTGCGCGTCGTCCAGCAGGCACTCTACCACCCCCCAGCGCCCCGCGAGTCGTTACCTGGGGCGGCTGCAGCGGCGGGCGGCGACGGCGACGCCTGCGGCGGCGGGCGCGTGCGCGTCGTCCAGCAGGCACTCTACCACCCCCCAGCGCCCCGCGAGTCGTTACCTGGGGCGGCTGCAGCGGCGGGCGGCGACGGCGACGCCTGCGGCGGCGGGCGCGTGTGCGTCGTCCAGCAGGCACTCTACCACCCCCCATCGCCCCGCGAGTCGTTACCTGGGGCGGCTGCAGCGGCGGGCGGCGACGGCGATGCCTGCGGCGGCGGGCGCGTGCGCGTCGTCCAGCAGGCACTCTACCACCCCCCAGCGCCCCGCGAGTCGTTACCTGGGGCGGCTGCAGCGGCGGGCGGCGACGGCGACGCCTGCGGCGGCGGGCGCGTGCGCGTCGTCCAGCAGGCACTCTACCACCCCCCATCGCCCCGCGAGTCGTTACCTGGGGCGGCTGCAGCGGCGGGCGGCGACGGCGATGCCTGCGGCGGCGGGCGCGTGCGCGTCGTCCAGCAGGCACTCTACCACCCCCCAGCGCCCCGCGAGTCGTTACCTGGGGCGGCTGCAGCGGCGGGCGGCGACGGCGATGCCTGCGGCGGCGGGCGCGTGCGCGTCGTCCAGCAGGCACTCTACCACCCCCCATCGCCCCGCGAGTCGTTACCTGGGGCGGCTGCAGCGGCGGGCGGCGACGGCGACGCCTGCGGCGGCGGGCGCGTGCGCGTCGTCCAGCAGGCACTCTACCACCCCCCATCGCCCCGCGAGTCGTTACCTGGGGCGGCTGCAGCGGCGGGCGGCGACGGCGATGCCTGCGGCGGCGGGCGCGTGCGCGTCGTCCAGCAGGCACTCTACCACCCCCCAGCGCCCCGCGAGTCGTTACCTGGGGCGGCTGCAGCGGCGGGCGGCGACGGCGATGCCTGCGGCGGCGGGCGCGTGCGCGTCGTCCAGCAGGCACTCTACCACCCCCCAGCGCCCCGCGAGTCGTTACCTGGGGCGGCTGCAGCGGCGGGCGGCGACGGCGACGCCTGCGGCGGCGGGCGCGTGCGCGTCGTCCAGCAGGCACGCCGACGCGCACTCCGACCACCCCGACCAGCGCCCCCACGCGCCGCGCGCCACGGTCGAGCCCTCCCGCTCCACGCACTCCCCGCCGCGACAGTACTGACCGAGTGAAAGGTGGAAAGGTAAACATTGCGTGTGGTCCGTAGTTTGTGCAGAGCATTTTTTTTGATAAGTAAAGTTTGTCGAAAACAGCACAATCTTTTCAGATGGAAATGAGTGCAGCATGTTTTACTATTTTTTTTTTCTATTATGTTCGGAACAGCAGTTATACATTGTATGGAAACAATTTCTTAAATAAAAATAAAAAGTTCAGTTGTATTTTTGAATTTTGTTTATGTAGGTACAGGTTAAATTTTAAGTCCCTTGGCAAAATTTCAGGATGTGTTCAGTACATGAAATGAAACTGAACAACTTTTTCCAAGAAACAAGTTGAAAAACGAAAATATTCATACAAATCAGATTAATAATGTGATTGGTTTAATATGAGCAGTGAACTATTTTAGCTCTTTGAGGATGAATACAATATTAAGAAAAGTAGAATAAATATAAAAGAATTTACCATGTCTTCTCCACATTTGGTTCCCTCAAGTGCTGGATGCGAGGTCCAGGTGTACCGCTCCCTCTGGCAGTGCAGGTCTCTGCAAATGTCTTCCAGGTTCTGAGCGTTGGAGTGGCGACTGCCTCGGCCGTATTTCAACATGCCTAGGCAAAATTATAGTTAATTAGCAGTGTCTCTATTATCCGTAGATCCCTGCGAAGGTCATCGAAAGAGGTGTGTTTGGTTGCGTTTAGTCCTTACGAGCTGATGATGGGAATAAATAATATTTCTAGAACACCAATTAAAATCAAAAGAAATACATAATACCTAAAGGATAATGTACATACTAATACCTACATTCGTTTGAAATTAAAACTTTCATCATGAGGCGCCAGTATTTTTCAAGACCGTACCTACCTATAGAAATCGATAAGCAAATTGTACTAAAGTATAGTAGCTCAGATTTAGGTAGATAACTATTTCAAAACAGCCAGTAAACATTTTGCGTAGCTCAAATTGTGATGGGATATCATAGTTCCACTTACATTGCTGATCGGCATCAAATCTTTCTCCAGGTAATATTCCCTCAGCGCTGTGGTCCAGCTGGCCTGCAGAATTGCCGTGATCGAGCAAGCACCGCGACTGCACTGTACTGTAAGTAATTATTAGAATGTCTTGTAGGTAATTAAATTAGCTTCACTTTCGTTTTGAAAATTTGCTTATAGCATCTTGTACAAATTCGTAATATCAAACGCAAATTGGAATCGAGAGTTTGCATAATCGAATCAAATCAATCAGTCATTTTCTAAAATTTGTGGGTAATAATCTAGGAATTGTATGGTAAACAAATAAGTAAAAAACTAAAGAAACAAAGCTAAACTCATAGTAATTTAAACAAAGACTTTTCAGACAAAATTTGAAAACACTTGGAAAATCAACTAGGAATAATGCAATACTACTTTGAAAAAGTCTTTGGGGAGTTATCAATAAAGTGTTTACTTACTCTAGAAATTTCTGTAGATAATTCCTGCTGCATTGCGACCATGTGATCTTGCCACTGCCCAGCGTTGGGCTCATAATGTACGCGCTGGGGTCGCATCCGTTGTCAGCTTGTGGCCCGTCATGACGCATGCCTAAACTGTAACAAAGATATACATTTAAAAATATTGTTCCAAAAAATCAAATTTATCAATTTTGTAATAATGCTGTTGTTGAGCGATTCCTCCGTTCTGGAAGTAAACATTTCTAATAATGCCAAGTCGTGATGCCTTTGCTGCCGATTCTTGAAAGCTATTATATACACTCAAAGATAACAAAATTTTTATATGTATATTCCCCTTAACTTACTCAAATTTTTAAACATACATAACTAGATTCCATCTAATTACTTTATAGTCCTTTAACTGTGGCCTTGTGCCTTGCTCTGAGGTTGAATGTAAAGAGTTAAATACCTCTTATATTAACTTACTTGTGTCCAATTTCATGTGCTACCACATATACACTTTCAAAATGTCTTCCTTCGTTAACTGTGCAACTACTTGTTACCGTACACATTCCTGCGACTGGTGCTAAACCTGAAAACAAATCAATAAATATTTGTTAAGGGCCCTATCACATTTTTTCGTCGAAATTTCGATTTTGATGGATTTTACGAGGGTGGTTTGATAAATCCGTGACTTTGTGAAGAAGAAAAATTTTTTTAAAGAATATTTTGTTTTATTTTTCTACATAATCTCCTTTCAGCTCTATACACTTCGACCAACGATGTTCCAAATAGTTTTTATCAAACCCTGAAAAATAGGCTCCTGTTTTAGCTATCACTTCTTCATTGGATGAAAATCTTTATCCACCAAGCCATTTCTTCATGTTTGGGAAGAGGAAAAAGTCACACGGGGCCAAATCTGGTGAAAACGGGGGGTGTGGCAATAGGTCGTATCGCAATTCCACAAGTTTTGATGTTGCGGTTGCCGACGAGTAGGCCGGAGCATTGTCGTAATGAAATAAACCTCTTTTCTTTGCTAGATGCGGTCTTTTCTTCAGCAGCTCTATATTGAATCTATCCAACAAAGCAACATGGTAAGCTCCGGTAATTGTCTTGCCTTTCTCCAAAAAATCGATGTAAATAACACCTTTGCTGTCCTAAAAGACAGTGGCCGTCTCTTTACCAGCCGAACAAACAGTTTTTGCCTTCTCCGTGGCACGTTCACCGGTAGAAATCCACTGTTTTGATTGTTGCTTCGTCTTTGGCGTATATGGTGGACCCACGTTTCGTCAAGTGTTACGTACCGACGAAAAAAATCACTTGGATTGCGGTTATACAAACCTAGCATTATTTAGTAGTTGTTACACGAGTTCGTTTTTGGTCGACTGTCAGCAAACGCGGTACCCATCTTGCAAAAAGGTTTTTCATGCCGAGAATATCGAGCAAAATATGAAAAATTCGTTCGGTAGAGATGTGAATAGCATCAGCTATCTCGCGTATCTTCACTTGACGGTCTGCCATAACAATGTCGTAAATTTGCTAACAATATCTTCAGTGGTGACCTCAATCGGCCTTCCTGGGCCGTCGGCGATAGTTGTGGTGGTACGACCACAACGAAATTCAGTAAACCACTTATGAATCATTCCATGAGATGGAGCAGAGTCCCCATAATATTTTTTCAGTTTATCCTCCGTCTGCTTAATGGTTTTACCACGTAAAAAGTAGTATTTTATCAATACGCAAAATTCGTTTTTCTCCGTTATAAAAGAATATCCCGACCTCACTTGCATAAATCCTTCCATTTTTTTAATTTCGCGCCAATTTAAAAAAAAAACCGGGCAAGAGCGAGTCGGACTCGCGCACCGAGGGTTCCGTACAATCATAAATATATTTGGATATGTTACTTTAGTACAGTCTTTAAAAAAGTAGGATAAACGGCAGACAGTTGGAAGGGCGAACAGGCGGACAGTTAATTTACAAATCTTAACCACAGCTGCTTATGGTGACTGAAAAACGTTTCAGCCACTCCACATTGCAAACTGTTTATATTACTAAGTAGGAACTTATTCTTCGTTTATTCGTACGGCAAATAGTAGGTAATTATTTTAGAACCAGCCACCAATTTATTATTGTAGTGTTAGGTTGCGCCATCTCTTGACCGATAGTGGAACTATATTTTTCCTTAGGTTAGCATGCTTAGGACAGCGCCATCTGTTGACTGGTAGTAAAACTAAAAAAAATTTGATTGTTTTTTGAATTTCTTAAAAAGTGTGTTATATTGAGACATCGTTTTATTTTTCCTGTAATCTTTACATAAACTACTATCACATAGAATTGTTTCAGATTTTTCTCTCTGCAAACTTCGGAGATAAGGGGGGGGGGAACGGTATTTTTTTTTACAATTTTCACCATAAGTCGAAAATTATGCGGCCTAAAAAAAAAGAAAAAATGTTTAAAAACGTGCAAACGACGCTCTTTCATATGATACCCCACATGCCCTAGTTGCCCCACTTCAAATTTTTAAGACCCCTTTTCAGTCCCTGTTGTAAAAAAGATATTTATTTTTTTATTTATTTCTTATTCGCGAAATAGTTGGACAAATGTCATCTTAAACTATTCCAAATTTCAAGTTGATACCATTAGTAGTTCTCGAGATATCCAGCTGTGACAGACAGACAGACAGACAGACAGACAGACAGACAGACTGACTGAGTCACACCATAAGGGTTCCTTTTTTACCATTTTGGTACGGAACCCTAAAAATGCAACAGCATATAGCAAAGAGTTCTAAATTAAGACAGGAAAATTGAATTATGAAAAAATATTGTATTCAACCTTAAAGTCACGGACATATCAAACTGCCCTCGTAGCGCTACAGCCTAGAGAAACCTTTGGGTCTACTAAATACATTTATAAGTGTTCGCGACAAAAAGTAATATGATGATACACTGGAAAGTTAAAGGGTTAGAAAGGAAAATTAAAGTTGGTGAACGATTTCTTAGAGACAACTTTGAACATAAACAGAAAGAAAAACAAGTACAAACAACAAATAAAAGTATAAAATTAGATTTTCTTATGAAGTAAAGATTATTTTAATATAAATTTTACGTAATAATAACTATGTATGTATCTAGGAGAAATTCACAGTTAATTCTGATCGTTTTTAGTAGTTTTATGGTTTTTGATTGGGTTTTTTTTTCACATAATCCATACATAATTTCAAAATTCCGAGGCCGCTATGAACTATTCGACTATATAACAGATAATATCAAATTTTTTTTTATTTCATTTGTTTAGCACAGTAGTTCAATCCATGACCCCAAAAAAGTGCCTTCGCGCATTTTATGAAAATCTTTCTCTGCAATTTCGAGTTTAATTATAAAGTTAAACAAATTTTCAAAAAAGCGAGGCCGCTATGATCTATTCCAATAGCTATTTTACACTATTCAATAAGTCAAAACTGTTAATGTATTGTTGTTTCTGAGATCGAAAACCCCAAAATTGGCCATTTTACGCAAAAATCACAGTCGAAACGTAATATGCCTCTTAATAAAAAGTAACGCAAAAAGTCTTTACACACTTGTATAGAAATAAGCCGTGTAATTTCCTATGTACTTAATAAAGTGACACATATTATTAACACAATCGATCAAGCTTTCATAACGAACAAAATTGACTGATGTGCAGACTTGGCAAATTCCCAGTTCTTAGAGATTATTGCAACAGTTCCAACAATTTGATATAGAACATTAGATAAAGTAACTCTATCATTTTAAATTGCAAGATCCGAGATATCTCAGAATTTCAGAGAATCTTCATTTTATTTTAGCATTATGTTAGATTTATGTTAAAGATGATTTCTAATGCAATTAATTACGTTGTTGATTGATATGGCTTAAATTAAAATGGTCGCTTTCATGCATATTTCGTATGTTTTAGTAATATTATTGTGACCAGCATTTCACTAAATTTTTAATATGATTTTTACACGCCAGAACGCTGTAAGCACTGTCTTTAAATCTTTGCCGTTAGTCAGTAGGTTATATTTATTTGAAGGAAAATATATTTTTTTATGAAATTAACTTAATGACGATATCCGTCATAAGATTTAAATGTATGGACTTACCAACAACTTGACTGCTGACTTTCCCATTTTTGTTGACTACATACAAATCTAATCCAGTCAAAATTAAAGCATGATCCCAATGTAAAGGGTCGTTATCGCCTGGTGGATTCTCCAACCTTTGCCATGTGCAGAAATTGCTCAGAAATCTGTCAATATCATGAGGTCTTTTTAAATTGACAGGATCTTCATGTAAAATTTCCAGTCTTTTGAGGATAAAGTTTACTGGTCTTCCAAGCGATGGGTCATGGTATATAAGCTGTACAGCATTAATCATAGCTAAAACAAATCTGACTAATTCTCTTTCCGTGTCTTTGGGAAAATTTACTGTCATATGCTTATATAAATCTCTATCAACGAATACTGCGGTCTCAACAAATATAGCGGGAAGGATTGCCCTCTTTTGTCTTGTATTATCGTTCACTAGTTTCTGCAAAAATGCCCCAATAGTTTTATTTCTATGTTCTAAACTTAATTTGAAGTCTTCTAATCTGTTTCCATTCGGCGTTTCTTTAGACACTTCTCTTTTTCTTCTATGTTTAGTCCATGTTTTTATGTTATGAGGATTTTCTGAGGTATTGAATTGTTCTCGTTCTATACAAGTAGTTTCATTTTCTTCCTCTTTGTCAATGTTTGTATCAGTTATTGTACGCTTAACTATTACGTGTAGTTTGGAGTCATCTTTATGAAATCTCTCTGGCAGTGGATGAATCACATAGTAACTGTCGTTCGATTTGACTAAGCCTCGCTGTAAATTAAATTTAAGGACATATTTTAACGATCTTATTAATTTTTAAAATGTATTAGTTTTAAGAATATATCAGGGTTTAACTTACCACATCTTCACATAAGTAAAGCGCAGCATTATCGCCTTTATAATAACACTGGTCCAGCTCTTCATCAGAATGCTGATCCAAAATTGCCTCAGTGTTATTAGACCACCTTCTCATGAGCAGGAATTGAGGGTCTAGGAAACTGTTTCTAGGACTTAGTTTCACATCTAGGTGCTTTTTAAGTCCGACTAGGTCTTGATCCTCGTGAAACAAAGATCGTTTGCGACGTTTTGGCAGTTTTAAATGAGCTATCTCAAACTGTGCTTCTGTAAAAGAGGAATGATTTAATTAATTTAACGTTACTTACCTTTATCATTTTCTTACAATCGCATTTATTGTTTTTAAAGCCAAAGACTGTTACTCCTAGGGACGCTATAAAATCATACAAATCTTTTTGAAATCGTTTAAACATTTAAATTCTCAAAAATGATGATACTATTCGAGACCACAATGTTATTACAAATAGGAATGACCTTAATGAATATGAATTTAGAGATCACGAATTTTCTAGTAGAGCAAAGTTTAAAATGTAATAATTACGAGTACAATAGAAGACATCCATTATAAATCATTAAACTTTAGAGAGCGGAAGGCAGATAGAATGTTTTTATAAATATTTTCTCACCATTAGGGTTGGCGCCGAAAAGGAAAATCTTCTCTGTACTTGTGAGATGATCCAATAGTTGTTTTGTGTGTTCCTGTAACAAAAAAAGTTTTTTTAAGAAGCTGTTTCACGTATAAGTACTGTCTCGTCTTTCTTTCACCAATTAAAAAGTGACAGTCTAAATCATTAGTCCACATTCTAGTAAATAAGCGCCGGCGCACATGAGCTACTTTTGTCTCCGCAACTACTTTGTCTCTCACATCAAGTCTACTGGTTCATATGAAAGCGCGCACACGTAGCGAGGCGACAGTCGGCAACTTTTCATGCAAACCATGTGAGAGACAAAATAGTTGCGGAGAAAAAAGTTGCTCGTAGGCGTTCTCCCTAAGGATTAAGGATATTTTGACTTATAAAATAGGAAATACTAAAAAAACTAACGAAGAAATTTGAGAAGGCCTACCAATGCCCCAGCTCTTTCTCTATTGCTTATACCTTTTGTAAAACGTAGATTGGTATAAAAGCTTCTTGCGGAAATCTACAAAACCACAGTAATCCAGGAAGTCCTAGCATCGAATTTCATTAACCTTGGCTCTGTCTAATTACAGGTAGCAAAACTATTGTCTGGGCTTGTCATTGGTGTTATGAGAAGTAGCCTCGACACAATAATTTTGACAATGGACAGTTTCGCACGGAGCCAGCGATCAATCGGATTCGCTGGGTTAAGTTAGGAGATCCTATCGATTTGATGAAGGAAACGTAAACCCAAACGTTGTGGTTACTTTGAGGTCAGTTGTAACACCAAAAGATGGAGATAAAGGCATTGAAGATAATTCAAATTGTATATCATTTGCAAGTGGCGCAGTTGCTGATTTTTTGTGTTAATTTAGTTATCATTATCTCAATAAGCACCTGCGGAAGAGCCTTTATGATTTCTGTCGGATAAAGAACCAGTTTTGATAAAAACTTAATAGTTTAAAATTGAAATATTAATAGTGTAGAAGTGAATTCACAATATATTTTTTCAACAAATAATGTTCTCTAGTATTCTGTAATATGTCAATTTTGGAGCAAGCCCTTTTTTGGTTATTTAACTACTAAAGGCGAAAGATGAAGTGATAAAAAGGTGATCGGGAGGTACCTTCATCTGTTATGAACCTACATTAAAAATCTTTCTTAAACTTTCTATCAACTTCTTAAACAAACGCCTACGCTAGTCTTTTAAAGAACAGCAAACAAATTAAAAGTGATTGAATAGGTAATTAATGATTAGGTACACTCTTTGTATCGACTGGGATCTCGCTTTGTCCAACACTTCGCAATTGTTTGCTAGCATAATAAATAAATAGATAATTTGGAGATATACATTGTGAAAAAAATTTGTGAAGTGAGCAGATTAGATGCGTAAAAAAATATTACGTAAATATACCATTACCAGAGGGGCCGGGAGGAGCTCGGTGGCGTAGTGGTATAGCACCTGGCCCAGCGATTGCAGAGGTTAAGCAACGTTCGCAAGGGTCGGTCATGGGATGGGTGACCAAAAATTTATTATCTCGAGCTTCTCCGTGCTTTGGAAGGCACGTTAAGCCGTTGGTCTTCGCTGTATTTGCAGTCGTTAACACCCACCAATCCGCATTGGGCTCGCGTGGTGGGTTAAGGCCTGTTCTTCTTATCCACCCGTAAGGAAGGCCTGTGCCCCAGCAGTGGGGACATTAAAAATGGCTGATGGACGTGGACATACCATCACCTATAGATAGTAATGTAAAATATAAGATTTAAATAGATCATTGACCGTTAAGTCTCCATAAGAAAAATTCAAGTCATCATTTTCAAACGAAAGTGTGCTCAAAATGTTTGTTTTACATCAACTTGATACTAATTATACGCTGTTATTATTGCAAAGAAACTGCTAAATCATTCACTTTTGCACTTTAAAAAATCCTTTCTTAAAGAATATCCGAATTTAATTAATTTAACTTGTCGACAGCTGAAAAGTGTAGAATCGTTTAGACACAGTGAAAATCGTCAGTGTATAAATGATTTGTTTTTGGAGAATATATAAAAAAATCAAAAAAATATCTTTAAGAATAAGTTAAGATATTTCTTCGTTTCTATTGTTAAAACAACCATAGCTCTTAACATTTATCCCACTTTAATTTATCTACTCAAGGCTGAAAGATTTTTTGAAACTTTACTAAAGTTTTAATTTCAGTCTAGATTTTTATAAATGTCAAGAACTATCAAAAATTCCACATGAAACAGTTGTTTGCGATGCATTTTTTTTCTTACAAAGTATTTGAAGACCTAAGCAAGAAAAAACTGCCCCACTGAGTTCAAACACGTCATAAAAAATAAATAATTTTCTTAAGCATCATCTCACCCAGAAGTTTCCATACTGTTCATCTGTTATCAATGGTGATTGTAACTCGTCTGTATTTTGAATACAATGATGAGATTTGCCACGAGTCGTTTGATCCAGTTGTTGCGTAAGCGCATTTGATACAAGCATAATTGCTTATTGGTTCCGTTGTAACAGGTCGTTTAGGTATACAAAGATTTTTGAAAAGAAACTTACGTAAGCTGAGCAAGGCGAACTCAGTTAATTAATTTTGGGTTATTTTGCTAGGTTAGGTAATGGAAACTTTTGTGAAGGAACTTGGAAAAACATGTAATTCAGCTTTTGAACTTTTCTTGCGCCTTATGCATATGTTACTGTAAAACCCCGAACTTATGTAAATCCTAAGACTTTCCAGTAAAACCTAAGATTTACCAACTCTCAATAGTAAAAGTTCGAACTGTTCTGTGATCCTCGTTCATTTCGAACATTTAGGTTTCTGAAAAATATTTATTTTGAGGATGTTTTAAAATTTATATCTTACTTATTACTAATAAATTCATCAAATCCCAATAATTTAAACAAAGGATTTGACTGAAGAGTAATTTTATTGTTCTCTTACAGCAGAAATAAAAATAATAATGATAGTGAAGAATATATCAAAATGAAAATGAAATATATTTAAGAATTTTACTTTACTTTATTTTAATTTTTAATTTTATATAAGTAAATGACGTAGTTATGGTAGCTAATTAACTGTTTTATTAAAAAAATCCAACATTTACCAACCGTCATTGGTAAAACCTAGCATGTGCAAAACTCTAATGGTAAAAGCCCGAAAAATGGTCTCTCTTTTATAAAATCCTTACATTTACCAACTCATGTTGGTAAATCTTAAGATTTTCCAGTAAAACTAAGATTTACCAATATACGGGCTTTTACAGTAACACATACATACATATTATTCGAAGATTGTTGTTTATCTCAAATATAAAGAAGAGTCGACAATGCAAAATATATACCTATGTCAATCGGTTTATAAACATGAAATTCAAACGAAACCGGGTACGAGCAGTAATTGTTTAAAAGTTAAAGTTTTATTAAAGTTTTTGTCTTCATGTAATTTAGGAATGATACGACTGCTGTTATAAGAGGGTAGCAAAATTAGTATTTCTTCTTCTACTGGTGTTACTTTAAGGTGGTACCCTGAGCGAAAGTGGCGCCGCGGTGAATTTTATTTAATATTATAATTCTAATACACAATTTTAATAATTTTTATCGTGGAGATTTTAGGGCCTACAGTCTAGTATTTTTAGACGGTATCGTTACATTCCCCAGTAGTCACTGCTAGAAGTAGATAGAAAAACTGCTAAAAGTGGCCGTTTTTGACACATTTGCTATCTACTTCTACGAATGACTATGAGGGCATGTAGTGATACCTTCTAAAAATACTAGACCATGGGCCCTAAAATCTCCACGATAAACATTATTAAAATCTTTTTTTATTAATAACTTATTAAATAAAAACCTCTGAGGGCGCCACTTTCGGTCATACAACCGCCTTAAGTGTTAGTATTAGAGATTGTTTCCCTTTTACCACGAAAATTGCATTGACATTAAGCTGGTTCTCACCTTGGTAAAGCTCAGCTGTTCACGATTGTATGGAACGTCCTACATATCGCAGGCTTTAATAGGTCACGACGACGTGTCGCTGTCATTTCGGCGTTTACTTATATTTCGGTTGGGTTTTGCTTTGAAAACAATTTGATCTTTTAGTGATTGACTTATTGGTGTAGCAATAAAATGCATTGCTGACAGTAATAATTTATTAACTTTATAGTCTATTTATGTATTATTGGCTCGCCAAAGCTAGACTAGTAGCTATAAAGTTATGTGGATTATAAACAGTAACTTAGTGTAGCTTTTATTGCTGAAAGGACTTTTGAAATCAGATCAGTACCTAGTTTCGGAGATTACCTCTTACACTACATCTTTATAATATAAGTTAGATTGCATGTAATAGATATAGTGAAAATGAAACTATAGAAAATAATGTAATGTCATAGTTACAATGATTGATGTAAAGTTTATTATTTGTTTGTAAGTTTATGTAATATTTAAATCATTATTTGTTACTAAGTTTATTAAAATTACTTGATTTGATTACTTGATCCATGACGATTTGCTACCGTTTCCTGTTATTTGATTATTTGTTGCTAATTGTTAAAAAAAGGAATTGATTTGATTACTTGATTCATGTCCGTTTGTTACAGTTTCCTTTTATTCAATGATCATTTTAAAATAAGTATAAAATAGATATCTTTATTATTAATTCAATGATAAATAATGTTAACAATATTACATTTTAATTGTCACAGGTTGTTTATTAAATTAATAGTTATTTGTATAAAAGTATTGATTTGATCGTTTGGCGCCATTGTGGCAGACTTGTTTTCTGTAATGCTAAATGCTCATTGGTTGTTTAAAAATGGCGGGATGTTTCTTGCTCTTGCCGAGCATAGCATATTTTTAGACACATTCTGCAGTAGTGAGTCAAGTGAAAAGGTTGTGGAACAGAAAGTTAAGTATTATTCTTACATGTTTATTTCTGCTGTTTAGACTATTATATTCCATTCAATCATCCATTATTGCTTGTGTTATTTATTTGATCTGGTCGATTAGTTGTTGAATAATGAACGTTCCTATTAAATTAATTGTGTTACTTATTTGAAGTGGTTGATAGAATTGTTGCTTAATGAACATTCTTTTATGGTAAATGTGTTACTTATCTGAGTTGGTTTATAGAATTGTTGCTTAATGAATATTCCGATTGTGTTAATTATTTAAAATAATAAATTATTTGAACAAATTGTTGAAGGACTTCTTACGTTTTATTATATGGTATTTCCCCTTAGTTTTCCTACATTTAGTTAGTCTACATTCAGTTGAATAGTCTACCTACATTCAGTTAAATAGTTCAGTTCATTCAGTTAAATAGTCTAGACTCAATTCAATAGTTTACCTTAATTGCAATTTAAACTTAAGAGATATAATAGACGATAGGTTAGTTTTAGGTTAAATATTGCTCTATCTTTCAAAATTTATCACATGCAGCATATAGTTATAATCTACCAGTACTTAAGTACTTAGGCATAATGCAAGATAAGTACTTTTTAAATAAGTAAACTTTTTGACAATATTTCGCTAAATCTATTTTTTCTATTTTCATAAATCCCAGGAATGTTTGTGGTTTTAATCTCCAATGAATATAGATTTTATTTTCTATACATTTGTCAAGAGGTTTCTGTTTTGGAAAGGTCAAACATGGCTGAAACGACATGTATATTACTAACAAATTGTTGATGGCATTTTATGAATCACGATTACGATTGTTTTGATGCAAACAAAATATATTATTGATTCTTATGCAAGTAAAAGTCATAAAAAATTGTTTCATGAGTTTTTAAAGTTAGATTTTATGGCTCACGAATCAATCAATATGCGGTTATAATATATCCATCCGGTCAAAGATATTATTTTATTAAATTTAGTATTTACGTCTTAAGAAAAGGCAATTTTTGATTATTTTACGTTTGGGTGCAAGGTTTCCATATAGTTCTGAAGTGGTAAGAAAAAGAATAGTGTATATTATTTTAAAAAATCCCTACCAATTTTTCTGTTTTTCTAGACAAGAACCAATTTTTCTACCTACAAACAGATTCTTAAACACCATGGCACAGTAATGACCCTTGCCTTTGTTCGGTGTAATTACCTACATCTGCCGATGCGGCTCCAAAAATGCAAGATCTTGATGCGCAAAACAAAGAATACACAAGTGGCTACATACATACAAAATTTCCGGGTGTGTGTATTGTTAATTATGCAGATAAGGCCAAGTGGGTAATTGCTATCCTTTATGACGGATTGGTGTAAACAGTAACGTGAAGCTGTTGAATTAATTACTCAGTAGGGTTTTTAAAACAATAATCTTAATACTTACTTAGTTTTTGTATCAATCAGTTAGGTATTTTCTTATATACTTAACTGTTTTATTAATTTTGCTATCACAGGAGTGCATTGAAATTTTAACTTTTTGTGCAAGTTGTATAAGGGTCACATAGAATTCATAAAGGCTAGTCTTTTTAGGGTTCCATACCCAAAGGGTAAAAATGGGACCAAATTACTAAGACTCCGCTGTCCGTCTGTCTGTCTGTCTGTCTGTCTGTCACCAGGCTGTATCTCATGAACCGTGATAGCTAGAAAGTTGAAATTTTCACAGATGATGTATTTCTGTTGCCGCTATAACAACAAATACTAAAAACAGAAAAAATAAATATTTAAGGGGGGCTCCCATACAACAAACGTGATTTTTTGCCGTTTTTTGCTCGCTATTAATAACGACTGCAGGTAGACAGTTGAAATTTTCACAGATGATGTATTTCTATTGCTGCTATAACTATAAATACTAAAAACAGAAAAAAATAAATATTTAAGGGGGGCTCCCATACGACAAACGTGATTTTAGCTGTTTTTGGTACGGAACCCTTCATGCGCGAGTCCGACTCGCACTTGGCCGGGTTTTTTTTATGAATGCACTTAAACTCAAAGATTTGTATCGTATTTTATTGATATTGCGATTATTATGTGTAGCACACATTTATCTAAAATGTAATTAATCGTAAAATGTTAAGTATATACTAATTATATAAATGTGAGATCTTTATTGTCCACTATTGTCTTTGCCATATTTAAGGCACATAAATTAGTATCATTATCATAATTATTGAAACTGAAACTTTACCTAGATAATTTAGTTTGAAAGGTGTGAATTTTGTAACCTTAACAAAGCTCAAAGTCAAAGTTTTTTTTACTATTCAGATTTCAGCTGATTACAAGCATTTGCCGTTCACGAGCTAGGTTCTATCAGTTCTCAAATCTACGTGGAGACCTCGTTTTTGTTTGGTCTTTGGGTAAAAAAATATCTAGTGTCTTCAAGTTGCGAGTGGAGTCACTTCTAGGCAAGCGCGTTCCATCGTAGAACGCATCATCGTTTATCGTTTACCACCAGTAAATTATTACGTGCCTAGGGAACTATGAAATGTAAATATATTTACTTTTAAATTATTTTATTATAGAAAAGAAAATACCCTGTCAAGTTAGTATCCAGGACGATTTTTAGCTGACAAGAAGGACAGGTGCAAGAAAATTACTTGATCAAATTAGAGGTGATGACATATAGTATAAACTTTCACCAAATTAAAGCTCTATCACACAATTCGAGCTTTTAAAATCTTTAATCTTGTACCTATAACCTTATTCTATCAAACCACTCATTAACTTTCAGTAGATATAAGATTCGTTACAGTTGCATTGTATCTTGTAATAATTAGGCCAATCGTAACTTGACCTTTACGTAACAGAGGTCAAACAAACAATCGACGGTAACCCACAAAGAAATAGTCAATTTTGACGGTTAACGATGCGTTGTGGTTAACGGAAAGCTCAGTTTATAATACCTAATGCTCGGTTCGCTTTATTCTAGTAGCAATCGATTCTAGACCTGGAAAGTCACTGCTGAGAATGTACCCATTCCAGTCAGCAATCCACTCCAGTGATTCCAGTTCAAGTTCTTTCCAGCGCTGGAATGGAATCGACCGATGGACTGAATTGCTATAAGTACAGGAATTGTGAACTGGACAAATGTTTTATGCATCTTTATAGCATCGGTAGTTAGAATGAAAACCCTTTTTGCGAAACGTTGCTACTGACAAGATTAATATTTTTTTAATACTTAGTAATAAAAAATATATTAATCTAAGTATATCAGAGATTTCCATGTACAGCGAGTAGACGACTTGTTGTTTAATTTTGAACTTTAAATAAGTTTTTTTACTATTATTTTCTTTTGTTATATTATAATGTTGCACTTCGGATATGAAGTCGGCAATAAATGCAATAAGCGCACAATAGGCTACGCTTTTGCTCCCGTTAAATTATTTTTATTACAAGTAAAACATTCAGTTTTTAGGGTTCCGTACCAAAATGGTAAAAAAGGAACCCTTATGGTGTGACTCAGTCAGTCTGTCTGTCTGTCTGTCTGTCTGTCTGTCTGTCTGTCTGTCACAGCTGGATATCTCGAGAACTACTAATGGTATCAACTTGAAATTTGGAATAGTTTTAGATGACATTTGCCCAACTATTTTGCAAATAAGAAAGAAATAATAAAATTAATATTTTTTTTACAACAGGGACTGAAAAGGGGTCTTAAAAATTTTAAGTGAAGTGATTAGGGCATGTGGGATATCATATGAAAGAGCGCTGTTTGCACATTTTAAAACATTTTTTTCTTTTTTCTCAGGCCGCATAGTTTTCGACTTATGATGAAAAATGTAAAAAAAAATACCGTTCCCCCCCCCCTTATCTCCGAAGTTTGCAAAGAGAAAAATCTGAAATAATTCTATGTGATAGTAGTTTATGTAAAGACTACAGGAAAAATAAAACGATGTCTCAATATAACACACTTTTTTAGAAATTCAAAAAACAAACAAATTTTTTTTAGTTTCACTACCAGTCAACAGATGGCGCTGTCCTAAGCATGCTAACCTAAGGGCAAAAAGTAGTCCCACTATGGGTCAAGAGATGGCGCAACCTAACACTACAATAATAAATTGGTGGCTGGTTCAAATATAATTACCTACTATTTGCCGTACGAATAAACGAAGAATAAGTTCATACTTTACTAAGTAATTATATATATTACTATATAGGTATAGTAATATAATAATAACGAGGAGCTCGGTGGCGCAGTGGTTTAGCGCCTGGACCAGCGATTGCGGATGTTAAGCAACGTTCGCAAGGTTCGGTCATGGGATGGGCGACCAAAAATTTATTATCTCGAGCTCCTCCGTGCTTCGGAAGGCACGTTAAGCCGTTGGTCCCGGCTGCATTTGCAGTCGTTAACATCCACCAATCCGCATTGGGCCCGCGTGATGGGTTATGGCCCGTCCTCCTTATCCACCCATAAGGAAGGCCTGTGCCCCAGCAGTGGGGACATTAAAATGGCTGATGGACTAGTAATATAAACATTTTGCAATGTGGAGTGGCTGAAACGTTTTTCAGTCACCATAAGCAGCATTTGTAAATTAACTGTCCGCCTGTTCGCCCTTCCACCTGTCTGCCGTTTATCCTACTTTTTTAAAGACTGTCCTAAAATAACATATCCAAATATATTTATGATTGTACGGAACCCTCGGTGCGCGAGTCCGACTCGCTCTTGACCGGTTTTTTTTTAATAGCAATGGAAGGAACTACATATTAAAGTTTTACGGTCCTTATTTTCTTATACTAAAATATACTAAATGGTCATCTAATTTTCTATTTCACTATAGCACAAACAATTATAATACCTGTATTAGTATTAGGTAATTATTTTTTCAACGCACTTGCTCGTAAATTGAGCTTTCTCACATTACTTTTAAGGCCATAAACCGAGCTATAATACACGTACACATCGTGCATAATAATATTATACACTAGTGCGTAATATAATTGTTCCTACAAAGTTAAATAAGTACCATACAGATCATTCCAAACCGGGTTATATCGTTGTTTCTTTTTGTAACAACAAAGAGGTTTTTAACCGACTTCAAAAAAAGGAGGAGGTTCTCAATTCGTCGGAATCTTTTTTTTTTATGTATGTTACTCGATTACTCGAAGACGGCTGGACCGATTTGAAAAATTCTTTTTTTGTTTGAAAGTATATACTTTCAAATTGGTCCCATTGTCATGAAATTAGGATCTGATGATGGGATCCTGGAGAAATCGAGGGAACTCTTCAAATATCATAGGCACATCTATAGCGATTTTAGTATTTTCTTAAGTAACTTGTGCATTTGCTTACGAAAAGTACCATTTCGGTTAAGTAGAACTGATGATGATGACCAGCATAGATGATCATCGGAACTATTCAATACTAAGTAGTTCACTGGTACGATACGATTACTTTCATATGGTTGCTAGGCTATTTATGCTCATCATAATTCGTATGGTGAAGAAGAGCTGATAGTGAAGTACCAGGAGAACTCCTCAACAATAAACGCCCCTGCGTCGGGAAAAGCAGTACTATGTAAAAGGTGATGAGCCGTTGACATAAGGCTATTGTAACTTAGATAATATCATCACCAAATATACTTACCACAAAAAAGTTTAAAATAAAAAAGTTTTTATTAAAAACAAAACCTCCTTCAAAAACCTTGAAAATAATCTAACAAAAAACAGTTTTAAAAATAAATTAATGGCTCTAAAAAGCAAGAAATAAAATATTGAAATCTGTATAATAACTAACTCGAAAGTTTGTATGCATATCTTATATTAAACAACGTCTTATGAAGTCGGGTGGGGTTTAAACCCATGATTAAAGTTTAGATATATTAGTTTAGATAAAAAAATATCGTTCGTCCCCCCCCCCACCCGACTTCCAAAGGCGCTGTTTAATATAAGATATGCATACAAACTTTCGAGTTAGTTATTATACAGATTTCAATATTTTATTTCTTGCTTTTTAGAGCCATTAATTTATTTTTGAAACTGTTTTTTGTTAGATTATTTTCAAGGTTTTTATGCTACTGGATCAAAACCGATCTATTCCCATCTAATACCAAAAACTAATACAAATGGTATTTGTTTATTGCAGTTATAAATTTTTATTCCCAACAAATACCAAATTTTAAATATTTAAACAAAGTTCAAAATCTATTCCCAACGAATACCAAAACATAATATTCGCACAGAAACAATTTATTTTGCTTTTTAATAATTTCATATTTTGATGGTCATAACATAATGCAACTTCTATAATCTTAGTACGTCACCAAAGTACCAGGATCACATAAATATAAAGAAAGTTGACTTCCATATTTTCAATCACTTTTTTTCTTTTCCTCGTAATACTTCACCAAAGTACGTATGGAGGAGAAAAAAATATATAGTAGAACCTTTTCCATATTTATGTAATCTTGGTAAAAATTTATTATGGTGTGTTATAATCGTTTTCATGCTACATTTTAATATGTTTGAAAAGACAGATTTTTTATTAAATTAACACTACTTATCAAAATTACATCTTAAAACCATTTTTATTATTGACTGTACCTCGTAGCATTTAACTTGTTTTAAGATTCGTTTATGATTGGTATTCGTTGGGAATAGAAATTTTATAACGGCAATAAACAAATACCATTTGGTATTCGTTTTTGGTATTAGATAGGAATAGATTTGAAAATCAATATACATTTTTGGAATAAATAAATGTGTCAAGCAAATATTTCTTATTATCAAATTATTCAGAATTTACAATTTATTGTTATAAAATATTAAAATATTTGCATTTATCACTTAAAATCATAATTTTGAAGGAGACTGTATGCTCACTCACCCCTTTGTTCGTATTTTTTTTTGGATTGGGCGTGTGAAAAAAAACCTGCGCCCCTTTTCCCATAATTTTCATATATGTGTTGAAAAACGTCGTATGAAACTCGTGAGCTCTTGCTTATTGCACACTTGGCTGAGTTACGTTACGCCCTCGCCTACGGCTCGGGCTGCAACAACCAGCATCGTGTACAATGAGTAACTTAAGCTCACTTGTCTCATAATATACTATTTTAAACTGGGCACGTAATACGTGCAATTTATTCAAATCTTTTAAGATTATAATTGAACTTGCCTTTGAGTTGAGGATAATGGCGTATTGTTTTACTAGGAAGTTTGAAAAACTGCAATCATATTCATATACTAAAGCACAAAGTATACTTACATACATGTATCAAAATACATAATCAAGTTCGTTGATTTTTTGCGGCACAACAAAGAACAGGGTCGACATAAAAATGTTATTGTGTACTTAATATGTTAAGCCTCTGAGAAGGACGATAATGTGCATAAGTGATGGCGTCAGCGGATTAGTAATTGTGACAGCAACTTCAAAACTACATAACTTTGATATGGTGTGTTTTCCCGTTCCATTTCACATTCATCTGACGCATGCTTCAAGGCACGCTGACCGAATATAAAGTTTCAATTATTCTGACCGCCCGCAACCGCTTTCCTCTTGCGCTGTTTACAGAGGCATGCCTCAAGTCGTGCAATAGCGCATGCCCTATCTTCTAAAAAACCTCAAATTTGTATGGAAGGAAGTTGAACGTGAAAGCGCATGGTTTGAAGGCAATCAATATTGCATGCGTTTTTGATGCGCAAGATGTATTGAAAGTTGAACCAACTCGGTGAAGTCGAGAGACCAATATGTATAAGAATACCTACACAGGGAAAAAATAAACTGTGATAATATCTACTTTTGTAGCAACATTAAAACTAAAAAAATTATTAAAAGTACCGTGTAATAGTGTAAGCTGAACATTTGGTCAAAGAAAAAAATGTAAAATGGGGATTGCAAAACTGATTAAAATTTGCTCAATTTAAGCATTGAGTTAAATAAATTATTTCCTTAGATCTTTACCCACAGAAATATGAAAATGATTTTTAATAATAGAAATATAACGATTATCTATAATTTTGTCAGTTATGATGATGAACTGTAGTGGGTCCCTTCGAAAATGACAGAAACTAATAATTGCCTTTCTTAAAACAAATTAATTGAGTTGTAATCTTGTAATTCATCAAGTCGCTAGTCGTAACGTTCCGCTTCTCTCTCCGCTCATAACTAAAACCAAAGCTTTGTTATACGTTTCTGTATGTGTGTATAATTGCGCGGGTGCTATTAACCTGACATTAGGTGCGCATGCGCCACTATAATAGGGATGATTCTCGTAATAAAGCAGTACTTACCCAAATTATGTGTTTTACAAGGAGGTTTTGTGGTTAGTTGAAATTGCGTAAATAATTATTGTGCATTTTACTTTGTTATTTACGCTAACGAATCGGTAAATTATCTATTTACCTGTGCATATGGGTGCATTTAAAAAGTATGTGATTATTTTTTCATGTGCTAGTAGGAAGTAGGTTATTAGTAGATAGATCTAAAGAGAGTTTACTAATTTCGTGTTTCTAGTTCCAATTTAATTTACATTAAAAACATTATTGCAACCTAGTAGACCTAAGCAGCACTTGATTACTCCGATCTTATGTTATTTATTAAATTCTAACTTTTATATTTTTTATGTTTCTGACAACCCTATCTCCATAACGTTTCGTGACACATTTGCGATTTCAAACGCCACTGGTTGTCATCATATTTCTGTTATCTGATGGTAAACCATCGACCTTCGCAGCTGAAAAACCGTCTAGATTATCATGAAGGCATTGTTAAGTTCATTGTGGATAATTGTAAGCTGAAGTTATGTGGTGTGGTGGCACTTGATGCAAAAAAATATAAATTTTTTTTAACACATTTTGCCTTTTGAACCAAACATTTGTGGTTAAAAAGTTACTCAAATCTAACCTATCACTTAATTCCCTTAGTGTATAATAACAAAAATATGGTTTATGATGGTGATTTCGTTACTATTTTTCATGACAAAAATGTGCTTCTTTATTTTTCTTCATTCTTATAAATTCTATTATTGGCAAAAAGATAAACTAAATTAGGAGCAACACAACATAAGTAAACACTGCGTATTTTCAATTCTCATCTTAGGTTAATAAATCTTTGTATAATAATGTGGTTCTATAATTTGTTATGCATTATTGTTTGTTTGAGCTAAATGCCAAGAAAATCATAGGATTATGAAAATGCAGATAAATTGATTTCATATACCAAGCTACTGTACCTACCTATCTGCTAGCAGTGTTATTAAATGGTATATAATCTAGCTACCAGAATTTCGTTGTTTAAATTACTGATACTTACTAAAACAAGTTTGGCAATATTAAGCGCTGTTGCGGCTAACAGTCAAGAATCTGGTGTATGTAGGTCAAAGCTTAGTCGAACTTTATTTATTGAACTAACACTAAAATACGACCACATGTTTCGGAAACCGATATAAGAAACTAGGTGTTTCTTAAAAGTAATACAGTAATGTTAAACTATTGCATCATAGTTTGATCACTTTTGCTCCAACACAAAATAACATTGACACAAACAAATGACGTGTAGGGATAAAAAAATATTGAACTTTTAACCCAATAGTACAGATACCGGCACGTAACTTGGCAAGACAAAGATGAGACAAAAGATGCGCAGCAGCTACAAACACTAAACTCGGCGCATCTTTTCTCTCATCTTTGTCTTATATGTCAACACCTATAAATATTAGTCCTTGCAGCATAAAGTATGCCTTGCAGGATGTAGTAGGCCTCTAGAAGGACGTCTCGTCGCCATGTCTGCGCTTGCAGGCTGGTTGGAGATTTCTATGTTGAACGTTTCACCCAAGCTCTTTTGATCATTTTAAACCGACTTCAGAAAATGAGAAGGTTCTTTGTTCGTCTGTATATTTCTTTGGGTATGTTTACCGATTACTCAAAAAACTCAGCTAGACTGATTGAAACGTCATTTCATCAGGTCCGTTCCCAAGTTGTTCCAATTTTTTGAAATTTTGAAATCGGTTCAGTATTTTTTGAGAATTCTGAGAAAACTGTATTTTTTTATAACGAGTGGATGAGTTTTTATGGATCTTCAGACATAATCTGATCCACAGAGGTGTTACTTAAAACCTTCTTTCTCTTCTTTCTTTTTTCTTTTCTCTTTCTTCTTTCTACTCGTCAGACCCTAAACAGCTAGCTCTGAGGGAGATTACAAATGATCAGTCTGGCATCAGTCCATTCCATCAGTCTGTACAGCCTTTGAATTTTTTCCAGACTGATGATCCCAAATTCTACCAGACTGATGGAATGGACTGATGCCAGACTGATCATGTAATCTCCCTCTAAGTATAACTTTTACAATTACTAAAACTGTATATGAATTATGGAGTAAGTATTTATTACTTTGGCGATCAAGTTAGGAATCATTCCCTTTCTTGTGATCGTAACTTATAATACCTATATTTATTCTCTTTCTATCTATATTATGTACATTATCTGTCCTTTAATTTGCACCCATTCCCCTACTTCTACGTATTTATTTTCTCTCATCCAAGGTTGCCTGGAAGAGATTGCTATTTAGCAATAAAGCCGCCTTATTTCTGTTTCTTTCTGTTTTTGTGTGTCTCGCGTGCAATAAAGCTATTATTATTAAGTATATTTTTTTTTTCAAAATTTCGGCGTAATGTAAATACATAATATTGATACCCACAGATGTTCTGTCTTGATATTTATATTTTTGACAGCTTACTATCTCGCTTGCCTAAGATCATTGTATTTCGATGTAACAGATTAATATCAGTTATTCTAATTAGATCTCGACTATGATTACGGCTATTTGCTAGTTATTTGTCATCCACGAGCATAGTGCTGTCAACATCAATCATGATAAGATTACGGCACGAAGTTACGTTTACGTCCAGACAATGGTGATGTGACACTTCACTAACTTTAAAGCTTATTTAAGGCTCATAAGTATAGCCCTCAAGTGCCCCCCTCATGTTAATTAAATTTATTGCTCGGTAAGTACATAATGTATCGAAAATTCATATCTACAGATTGAAGCTAAAGTTCTATAGTTTGTTCAAACCTCAGTAAAATATAGTTCATTATAGTAGTAGTACGCAAAAGGGTCTAAAGTGGCAATTTTTTGCTCGTTTATTACTACAATGAACTATATTATACTGAGGTTTTAATTTTTTATTTATTAAGGAAACAAACGGGCATAATACAATTATTTTGCAATGTTAAATGGATCCAAAAAGACCTATAGTTCCATTAAAGTATACTAAAAAGTAGTAACAAAACTTTTTAAAATCTAAAAGTTATTTCAAAGCAAACAAAAAAAAAAAATACTTATTATATGTTATTAAGTTTAAATTGATTTATAAACCTTATTCATAAAAACAAGCAGATTAAAATGGAGTTTTATAAAGTGTTTTGTTTCTTTTTCTCTCTTGACAAAGTTTCTTTTTGTTTTTAAATAAACTATAAACCTTAGCTTCAATTTGTGCATGTGAATTTTAGATCATAATGTACCTAATTAGCGAGCAATAAATTTAATTAAAATGTCGGCGTCACTTTGAGAGCTATAGTACCCTTAAATGGTTATTATACTTGATAATTATCTTATTGGTGACTTTGTTTAGCGATAGTTAAGAAGTTAGATTTAATTCAACCTTATATTTTCGTTTTATGTTCGACCTTATATTTTTAAATTATTACTTATATTTAAAGAAATAACTTGCAAAAAAACTTTTTGCGCTGTTCTATGGGTGCTTTTGAAAGCGCGTTTATGTCGTTGTCTCTGACTTCATAATTATTTCAGTTTAAACTTAAGAAATTAACTTCCTAATAATGTGAGTTACACAATTGTTTCATTTCTCTCATAAATGCAATTTAAATGCATCCGAAGTACGAAAACCGGTCGAGGAGAAAATCATTTGCGTAGGATGGAGCTGTGTGCATTTGCAATAATCGGTAGTATATCAAATGCACTAACTATACAATTACCGGGAAAGCAAATTTACTGTCTTAAGTCTTAGTACTATGTTTTCTATGTTTTCGAAGAGATTACCTTCGTAGAAGTTTAGTTCTGTGTCTGTATAGAGCGTAAAAGTGACTACCAATTTCAATAAATTATTAAAGTGATCATACTTCTTTGTTGAAATACAAGTATTGACGCTAAATTCATTCAACGAAATGGGCTTTTAAACAATCAAAACCTTGTCCAGTTTCTTGCGGGTTCTGAAATAGATTTTAAAATTAAAGACGTAGCTTTAAAACGTTTATAAGTGTCTGGATTTAATAAATAATTCATTAATTTCAAATCCAAAACAAGAGCACACACACCTTGTTCTTAATTATCTTAAATCAGCTGTTCAAAGATTTTCCCAAGCTCGGTAGCAGTTTTACCGCATTGAGATTAGCCTAGCCTAATCTCAATGCGGTTAACTCTACTTAGTTACAATTATAAGATCTGAATTAAGTAGATATGTAAGTAATTCTGTGGTCTAGCGAAAGCAGTTCTACATTACTGCATAATTACATCTAGCCTGGATTTTTTATTGTCTAGGTGTGGTAGGAAAGCAACGCAAGTGGATTGGTTAGAAACGACGAAACGAATTATGGGTGGTATTTATTTTGAAATGCATTTAAAAAAATCTGTCAGCTAGGCCAGCCTTTTTAGGGTTCCATACCCAAAGGGTAAAAACGGGACTCTATTACTAAGACTCCACTGTCCGTCTGTCTGCCTGTCACCAGGCTGTATCTCATGAACCGTGATAGCTAGTCAGTTAAAATTTTCACAGATGATGTATTTCTGTTGCCGCTATAACAACATACTGAAAACCGAATAAAATAAATATTAGGTGAAAGTGCCGATATTTGGTCACATACTTACTTACAGATAAAATAATAACTTCTATTATATAAAATATTTAACAATATCTTGATATTTTAACTTTCATAGCATTTAAAAAAAAATCTTAAAAGCGACTCTTTTTTTGTGAACAAAAAAAAAGATTTGTTACTTAGCCAAAACTTATTTTTTTCGTTTATCATAAATGGAATAAGTGTTCAAACATTGGTACAAAAAAGTTTTGTAACATGAGTGTTCACGG
Organism: Agriphila geniculea; assembly: GCA_943789525.1. Classification (NCBI taxonomy): domain Eukaryota; kingdom Metazoa; phylum Arthropoda; class Insecta; order Lepidoptera; family Crambidae; genus Agriphila; species Agriphila geniculea. The sequence continues at coordinate 21,057,663 of OX038869.1, read as the reverse complement.
TTTTTAAATAACAAAGAAAATGTTACTATGAAAACTGCAACTTCTAGAAAATCCTACTAATATTATAAATGTGAATGTCTGTGGGTTTGGATGTTTGGATGTTTGTTCCTCAATCACGCAAAAACTACTGAACGGATTTGGTTGAAATTTGGCACACAGATAGTAGATAGCCTGTATTAAAACATAGAATACTTTTTTCTTATCCCGATATTCCCATGGGAACGGGAACCACGCGGGCGAAACCGCGGGCGGCCACTAGTTCTTCATACAAATCAAATAGGGAAAGACCTATATATATATTTAAGTGGTGCTCCCAATTCCCATACAACAAACATGATAATTTTGTCGTTTTTGGTAAGGAACCCCTCGTGCGCGAGTCCGAATCGCACTTGGCCGTTTTTTTTAATTTATCTAACTATAAGAACTCTTATGAAATGAATCAAATAAATCACATCAAGGCATAAAGTGTCCAAGTAGCTATTATTCTGTCACAGTTGTGCCCATAATTAGGTATCGATTATTTCAATGCAACACACTTTTGCAACTAGTATGCAATTAATTGTCTGTACGACTTACTCACTCTATGAATTTGTAACGGTTTTTTAATTGGTTTTTGAGGTATGCCGATGTTGAATTCGGGTAAAGGTTATCGTTAGGTGTTAATGAACGTTAGGAATTGATGTTATTGAGTTCGGGAATTCGAGTTACAGATAGATTCTGAACTGCAAACTATTTGCCCTTAATTGAAACCTATAAAAATTACTACGGGTTATTAATTTATAATAGGTAATTCAATGTGTTAAATAGTGACTGACTGATTACCATTAAGTACCCAAACCGAATAATGTTCTTATATAAATATCCTTACCTACTTGAAAAGTCCCATGTTTTTTTTAAGAAACTGCATAATGTTTTTCCCTATATTTGGCTATATGTACTTACTAAGGTTCCGAACCGTGAAATTAGTAGTTTATGATACAAGGTTGGTAAGGAGGTTTTTAAAACGAGTTGACGTTTTATAAGCCCGAGCCGCAGGCGAGGGTTTATAATCGTCACGAGTTTTAAAAAACCTTAACAACCGTGTGCCATACTACGTTTTTCAATACATTTGCGAGAAAACATTATAGGTACTACTGAAATTGTAATCTTTACATAAAATAAAACTGTAAATTCTAAATATCTGTGCGCGTATTACGCAAAAACCGCTAAAAGAATTTTGATGGGCTTTTCACAGTTTAGTAGATTAAGGTCCAACTTAAAATCTAAGCTATGTTTCATTAAATTCAGGTGGGTGGAACCAGAAAAACAGCTTGAACTCTCCTTAGTACTAGCTTTCATACACTAAAGAGGTCATTCTAAACTGGTCGCTTTATTTTTCTTCTGTCCATGCGGACGAAGTCGCGGGTGCAAGCTAGTAGAAATTAAAAAAAACGTACGTAAACAAAAACGCACAGCGCGGGCGTGCGGTAAAATAAACTTACCGCACGCTGTACTAAACCGTAAACAAAAACGCACGGCGTGCGGTAAAATCAACTTACCGCACGCTGGCCTGTCATCGTAAGCTCACATTTTCGAGCAACTGTATTGAAATCGTATTTTTTATGCGGTTTGTTAGGCAGCGTATTCATTTTAATTAAGTATATTTATATTCATTTAGTTCCAACAGTATGGAGTTTATGTTTCAAGATTGTACCATTATTATTGTGTAAATCAGTTTATCAGTTGTCACCTTTAATTTCTTATGTGTTTTCTTGCAATCTTGTTTACAATTAATTAATATGCTTCATTTGTGGTATAGTTTACGGCTAGTTATTAATCGTGAGATAAAATCTCGATTACCTACATGAAGATAATGAAATGCTTGCACAAACTCAAATTAATTCTATTGTACAGATTTGGCTGGGTGTTTTCAACACTTTTAGTGTTGAGTTCTTGAAATTACAGGGTAGAGAGATATGTGTAAAGTAAGTAGTTTTGAATTACAAAATATTGATCTGATAATGTTTTATCTTCTATCTTTATTTCGAGTGATAACTAATATTTTTGCTAAATTGATTAATGAAATTCAACTTGCAACATGTGAGCAAGACATTTTTCGAAATGGCTGAAATGTGTTTTTTTTTCACCAAAAAAAACTGTTTATTTATCGAACCTTGATTATCGAGAATCGGTTGAGAAATACGACCTGTAGAGGGGAACAAATGGACAGACATACGAAAGCATTTTTGTCCAAGCTGAAGCAGAGTCGCTTCGATCGCGCTTCGCGCTCGCTCGGTCAGTGATTTTTCACAGAATAAATAAAAAAATACTAAAACACGAATTATTTATGGCTATCAATCACTTGCCCATCAATCAAAGCATGAAAGATTAATCAAAGCGTTAACATTAATTAACGCAATTGTCTTATCAACGTTGCAATGAAAGCGCAACTTTTTCATTAATTTCCTTTCCATTAACAATCGAAATTATAACAGTTTAAAAGTGAAAGGCAAAAAGCCATTGTATTAACACATGGTGGAAAGTTTCAACATCCTAGCGGAACGAGACACAACATTGTTAATATTCATGAGTACATATATACAGACACAACAGACATTTGCTCTATTTGTAGTACACAGTTTTTGAATAGACCCGTCTTAGTAACCTTTCAAAGGTGTCGTAACCTAGATGGCATTGTCAAGTGCCGAAGAAATACATCTGTAAAAATTATGTAATGATTGCGTTCAGATTTTGTTTTAAAGGCAGAGCAAGAATGAAAAATTATGGTTACAAATGACTTCCGAAGTAATTAATAAATCTTGCTTAAAATATCCGTGCCTATACTTAATTATAATAACGTGTGTTACGAAAAAAACAAAACAAGATCTGAATAAAAAAAAAACTGCGAGTTTTCAGCGATCCACTAATTTATAATACTTAGCGGGATAAAGTTCCAAAAAACCTATGTAAATGTAACTTTAACTCATTCGCTCGTTAGTTGCTCTCAGTTCTCACAGCTTCATCCATTTCTATTTCAGAACCAGTTGCTTAAAGTTTTAGTTTCACCTGGAATACAATCTACTCACTACTTTCTACCTAAGAGTCCTGATAGTTATCTTGCCTTAGTTACCGTCAATAGACAGTTATAAGGTATAGGTACGGAACATTCAGTTAATCAAAGGAACTTTTTTACGGATCAAAAGACGTAGAATTTTCGTATTTCAACGAAATACGCAAAAACTTAAAAAAAAAAAAATTTAAAAATATTAAAAACACGACTGCCCTGCCAAAAACGAACTAAAAAGGTAAATAACAAGTGTCATTGCAGTCGGGGGACTGTTTTATGAAACAATTTTTAATCAAAGAGGTCCCCCGACTGCGATGACACTTGTTATTTAACTTTTTAGTTCGTTTTTGGCAGGGCAGTCGTGTTTTTAATATTTTTTAAATTTATTTATTTTTATTTCACATTTTAGTGACAAATTATATAGTTTTGAAATGTACTCATTAAGGTCTTTCATTTAATGCACATATTGTAATAATTGAAGAAAAATTTTTTTTTCACATTTGAAAATGGCGCCCTACAGTCACAATTTTGACTTTTTCCAAAAAAAATATAGCCAGTGTCACTCGGAATACTTAATGTAAGGATTCTAACGATACCCCATACATCCAAATCCGTTAAGTCATTTAGAAGCTATGGTGGAATAAAGAAACTCACATACCCAAAAACATACATGAACCCTGAACACATATACCTACACTCCTTTTTGGGCAGTCGTGTAAAAAAGCATAAGATTTTTGCAAATTACTGCTTTAACTTGAATGAGGGAAATTTAATAGCTATAAAGGCATAACATTTTTGCAAATTGCCTCTTTAACTTGAGGGAAATTTAATTTTACCAATAACCAAATTAGATTTTTCGCTTTTTCACAGCGTTCAAAAGCGAAAAAAGAATCATACTCTTTAAAAATCAATAACATTATTATAAAAGCAAATTGCGGATTGGGTAATTTGATTCTTATTGCCATATTAATAAGCACCATGTCGTGATGTCTTTCTCATGATTTAGCACCACGGATCCCACGAGAACAAGCCAAAGTAACCTCATTTCAAAACGCGTGGCAACACTGATTTGATTGCTGAAACTGGCGAAGTATCGCGAATTAGAACATGCATATGCGACGCAGTCAACACAAAGACAGTGGCGTTGAGTCGGTGACTAAAGTTTAGAAAACCAAATCGTTACTTCTGATTTCTGAGTGCATGTTCTTCTTGTCAGCTAAAATAGTCTCGAAAAGGTGCGGGCGGGTGGTAGGAAATAGACAATTGGGAATGTCCGAAAAAAAAACAAATTGGCTGAATATTTTTTTTAGGTAGGGATAAACTCACATAATAATAGAAAAAATCTTCACAATTTTCGGTTGCGTAAAATAAAATAAAAAATTAAAGGCTCTTCGACTTCACAAATATGTACGAAAGTAACAGCAGAATGGAATTTATACCTTTGCTTCCACCTGCCACAACCACAAACAAGTATAAAAAAAAAATTTGGCATTTTGTGTTGAATTTTTTTTTTATTATCTTTTTGTGGTTGTGGCAGGTGATGGCAAAGGTGTAAATCTCCATTCTGCTGTTACTTTCGTACATTTGTGAAGTCGAAGAGACTTATTTTTTTTTGTTTTTTTATGCAACAGAAAATTCTGAAACCTTTTTATAGTACTTTTTTTTTTTACTTAGAGAGCTTATTCCTACATATACAAAAAATATTTAGCCAATTTGATTTTTTTCGGACATTCTTCACCCAAATGCATTTAATTTCTATGTTTTTTTGAATAAAGAGTTTTTGAATTTGAAAATCCAAACAAAATATTATAAAAGTATTAAAGCTAGTAAGTTGTTTTCCTCTTTTGCAAAATATAGGGTAACTGCGGTAACTCGATGTATTTCTGGTAGGTACTAAATACATGATTTACCCCTACATTTACGGTCGAATGTTCTAGTTTTCGATATAAATGTTCATTAGAGCTAAAATAAAATAAAAAAGTTTTCTTCCTTTTGTTCACATTCAAAATCTTCGAGCAACAAAAGCTTCGTTTGTTACGAAGGGAGAAGCCTTAGCGATTATTACTCTATTCAAATTATTCTGGCATTTTTTGCGGGGGGAGGGAATGCACACAAGTGCAGTTCCGCATACCCACATACAAAAACAACACTGTAATGACGACACTCACACATAAAAAATAAAACAAAATAGCAAAAATTTGTGTACGGATGAGTCACACATGAAATTATGACACGTTTTTGACATAAAGGGCTGGGCTCAACTGTCGATGCAGCAATATCGATACGGAAAAAGGAATAAAGGTTAAAAACTCAATCATTTTACGATGGGGTGAATAACAACAAAGAGGTCATTTTTATACGCTTGAGCTTTATACAAAAAGTTCGAGAGTGTAGGTGATTGGGTTGGGACTTATGTGTACCCAGGGAACTTGGGCTCAGGCTGCTGACACTGAACATCACTCCATGACAGTACTGCCATCTGCACACCCAACAATTTGAATTTTGACCGACCGTTGAATAAAAAAATAGCAAACTGATTTTGATAATGTCGTAAATATAGTAAAATATATCATTATTTTTCTAAGAAACTGTACATTCAATGTCTCAAAAATGGCTTCATCATCCCTGATTTATCATAATATGGACCTAGTTCTGCAGAAAGCAGCCAAGTGGCACTTTTTCAAAAATCGAGTTATTAACACAGCCATGCTAAATTCGACATGCCGGATTTTTTGCAAAGACAGCCATTTCGATATCTCTTCTAACGGCTGAGATATGAGCCGTTAAATGCAGCCATTCAACAAAAAATATTTTGTAAAAAACGGTCATCATGATGTAAAATACAGCCAATTTTGACACAAACTGCCTAACCTATAATGCATAAGTCAGCCTGCTATAATGGCTGTTTCGTACAAATTTCAAAATGTTAGGAGGTATCGGGGATCGAGTTTCATAAAAAACAGCCAGTGTACGTTGGCTGTTTTTGACTTCGTAACTTTGTTTGGACCAGTTAGGGGGTGAACATATCAAAAGTCCCCGCCGCATATAAGCAAAATCTAACTCACGAGTTTTGATGGTGATCTCTGATTGGTCAAGAAACTCAGTAGTTAGGTTTTGCGCGCAAACTCTAACTCCCCAGTTTCGCGCTAGTTCGATAGTGATCTCTGATTGGTCAAAAAACTCAGTAGTTAGGTTTTGCCCGCAAACTCTAACTACTGAGTGCGCATCCACCAATGAGCGAGCTTCAAAATTCAGTTGTCAATGGGGAATGTCCGAAAAAAATCAAATTGGCTGAATATTTTTTTTAGGTAGGAATAAGCTCTCGGTCAAAAAACTCAGTAGTTAGGTTTTGCCCGCAAACTAACTACTGAGTGCGCTTCCACCAATGAGCGAGCTTCAAAATTCAGTTGTCAATGGGGAATGTCCGAAAAAAATCAAATTGGCTGAATATTTTTTTAGGTAGGAATAAGCTCTCTTAGTAATAGAAAAAAAAACAAAATTTTTGGTTGCGTGAAAAAATTTAAAAATTAAAGTCTCTCGTCTTTACAAATATAGGAAAGTAACAGCAGAATGGAGATTATACCTTTGCCATCACCTGCCACAACCACAACATGGTATTAAAAAAAACTTTTTGTTTTTAATTTTTGTTGTTATAGTGGCAGGTGTTGGCAAAGGTATAATTTCCATTCTGCTGTTACTTTCCTACATTTGTGAAGTCGAAGAGACTTTATTTTTTTTAAGCAACCGAAAATTCTGATTTTTTTTTTATTACTAAGGGAGCTTATTCCTATCTATAAAAAAATATTCAGCCAATTTGATTTTTTTCGGACATTCCCCATTGTCTTTGAACACAACTGTGGTAAAATATTTTATTTTTTAAAAATGATTTCCAATCTTCCAAGTTTTTGCGAATATAATCCAGTATACCCAGATCTGAACGCAAAAGCTTTTTTTCTGCTAAATTAAATATTCCTTGCCTATGAATGAAATTGACGTTTTGTATGGAGAATTTTCAACAAGTTACATTTTCTATTTTAACAATTTTCACAATTTATTTAACAACTGTGAGCGCTATTACTACAAAACTTTTCTGTAAGTACAAATGTTTGAACATTAAGATAACCTAGGCAATATAACTTACTCGAAAAAAATAAGTTTAGGCTACGTTATAACAGATTAAGTAGTCAGTTTTGCCAAAAAAAAGAAGTCACTTTAATTATTCATCAGAACAATCAAATTACATCCAATTATAAGCATAGCCGTCAACTTGATAGTTATATAGCCGTAATATCCAGCAACTGATATTTAAATTGCTGGAGTTATATGGTTCTCTGTGTGTGAGAAAAAAAACGCCAATTTCATAGGTAAGGACCCAATATTATAGTTTGGAGAACTGTGGCATATGCCAAGTTTTCCAGTGTATCCATATGGATACAAGAATGCTGAATAAAATTGACCAAATGGATTGTCCAGAAAACCAAACCTGCGTCGCAACGAATCATTATTGCAAGTTAGTATCTACTTAAAATGCATTTATTCTTACTTGTCCTATTTGGTTGCGCTATGCCGTTGTGAATTTTGCCTGACAACACGCTTTGGTGGACGCCAGAATCATCGACACGATGAAGAAGAAGACTTCTCCTGTGTTTGGGTTAAAACTTTTAAGAATAAAACAATAGGTACTTAATAAACAATAAAATAAATATTTATTGCACAGAAACATTCTTTATAAATTTTTCTTCAATTCAACATTCTTATTCTTAATCTCAATACAGTACCTAGTATAAGGCTAAATGGTTTGAATTGAAGGTATTCGCCTTTCTTTACACACTAACATTTTTTTTGGTTTATCGTTTATCTGTGAACATCTTTTATTTTAGTAGGTACAGCCAGCAACGGAAATTATTGAACAAAATTTGATAAACTTTTTTCCTAATCATTATTAAATGCCATAAATTACTGATGAAAATATATTGCAAAACTTCTTGTTATAACTAAACTAGCAAAGTCCCTGAAATCAGTTATATAATTACGCGCTATACATTACTACTGACAAAAAAAAATAAAGATGCGAACTCAGTAGTTAGAGTTTGCGGCCAAACCCTAACTACTGAGTTTTTTGACCAATCAGAGATCACTATCGAACTAGCGCGAAACTAGGGAGTTAGAGTTTGCGCGCAAAAACTAACTACTGAGTTTCTTGACCAATCAGGGATCACCATCAAAACTCGAGAGTTAGATTTTGCTTATATGCGTCCCCGCCCGTAGCCCCTATACCTGTTTGAAGGTCCCATTTTTCGGTTTTTGACATATATCTAGAAAACTATGCATTCTAGTGACATAAAAATTAAAACATAATGGAGGCTGAATAAGTTTTCTACAAGTTTTATTCAGTAAATTTTTCGATATCTTGTATAGTTTTCGAGATATTTACTCCTAAATGTCTGTTAACGTGCTAAAGTTGAAGCTTGAGGACAATGGGATCTGGAGTCAGGTCAGTACCCTTCAAGCAGAAAGTGATGCGGACATTCTGATTATAATATGAATGTGGAAATGTCGGAAACAACAGCTATCGGCCAATCGGCATTGTGGCTGAAGATGTCGACCTCATTGTCCTCTTGATTACTAAAGCTAATAAGGACATTATTTTCATCAAGCCTGGACGTGGGAAGACAAGGGATTCCTTATTCTCGTCCCAAGAGCTTCAGCAACAAGGTTTCAAGGACGTGCTGTTTTTGCACGCCTTTTCTGGATGCGGATGCGATACATCTTCCGTATTGTGCCTGCCGTACAAATAAACGAAGAATAAGTTTATACCTATGACTTGTATTGTAACTGTAGGCATTGAGGGAGACCTCTTTTGCTGGAGCCCCATACCACCTTAAGATGCAGATTTTACCCGTCTTTTGTACTTGGGCGGTGCCGGTGGTGGAGGAAGGGTCCGAAAAGACCGTTGCTGCTTTCTGGACCTCTGGCGACTTCAGATACAACTTCGTAAATGCGACCTTGCTTCCCACATCCAGTCTTGATAAAAATAATGTCCTTTCCTTATGCGCATCAGCTTTAGCCATCAAGAGCATGAGGCCACAATGCCGACAGCTGTTGTTTCCGACATTTCCACAGCCGTATCCACAATCAGAATAACTGCATCACTTTCTACTTGAAGGGTCCTGAATCTGATCCAATTGTCCTTAAGCTTGACCTTAAGCATGTTGACAAACATTCAGGAGCGGATATCTCGAAAATTTGATTTTGTTTGTTTTGCAATGTCAATGAATGAGTAGTTTTCCTCAAGGGTGTAGATACGCATCACGTTCCAATTTTAAATTTTGAATACAAATGGTCAAAACAACTCTGCGCGAGCTGTAATGAGGGTGAACTTTGAAAATTTCTATTAAATAATTAAATAGATATATGGATATACAAAACACGCAATACATTAGACAAATACCTCATTATTCCTAAAAAAATACTCAAGAATCTTTAAATACCAGTAAAAAACCATGTCAAAGTGTGCAGATTTGGGCATTTTTTTTATATTTTATTTTCTCTGTGATTAAAAACTTTTCTTAAAAAAACAATAAGTGAAAAAATAAACATGAGTCGTATTATTATTTGTTACAGCTGACACTTTTGTTTAAATACCTCTGACAAGCAAATTTGAAATTCCACTTGAACAGATTGTCTTTGTTTTAAAATACCTACCTGATAATTTATTATGAATTTCCCTCTATATGGCACTAATTTAAGAATTTTGCTGCCTAAAACTAAAGTTTACATCAATAGTATTCAATAGTAATGCTTTCATTTCATTCTTTAGAAAACTTCTTTGGAAAAACGCTAATTTCTTTGAAATGTAAATGGATAATATACAGTCTTAACGTAAGAAGACAATAAACATTTTGTAACGTTTTTTTAATAAAGACTTTTAACGATTTTTTAGTTTTCTTACAAAACACAAATATTATTTTACATGAAATCATAAAGGTATGTAAATACTATTATGGAGTAAAACAGTAATACATTATTTTGTTTATTTTCTTGTCTGTCTTTTATAGACTGTTATTCCATTTTGAATTAATGCAGAACACGGCCAACTTATGTGGCTGGTTTATTCTTTATTGTAATTCTGATGAAATAAGCTATTTTGCGTAAAACAGCCACGTCAAAAGCGCTATTATTGGTATTATGCTAAACGATACGAAATACTAGATAGGATATAAAAAACTGCTATACTTTTCCTAATAATTCTCTAATATAAAATAAACAGAAAAGTGATAAATAACTGAAGGGCAACATTCGACAATATTCGACAGAAAAACGCTCATAACTCCGTTCGTACTTTTCCTCATATGGCTGCTTTCTGCAGAACTAGGTCCATATGATACCTCATTCGAGGTGGTATATTGAAGGAGATATGACTTTTTTTCTGGAGTGCGGCGGCGCGAAACTTTGAATGCCAACCCCCCTTACCTGCCAAGGTCTATACCATCAGTCTGGTATGATATTCAGTCTGCAAAAATTCAAAGTATATACAGGCTGATGGTCAACTATAAATACTAAGTAAAAAGTACTGCTAGGTACCTATTTGTTTTCTCGGAGTCAATCTACGAACAAACAGTCAATGGTAAAAAGTAGAGTACACAACTCGTGAAAAAAAACTCATCTCGGTTCTTTGTATAATACTTACGGCTATTTGCACTAAACTTAAGAATCGCATAAATCTTTCCTAACTACAACTCGACCAAATTAAAACGGTGTCATGAACTTAGCTGTCATGCAGCTATCATGCCCCTAATTATCTTGCTCGAGTTGTACTTAGGAAAAGACTAGGCGATTCTTAAGTTTAATGCAAACCGTTAGTCCCTCGAACTAAATTCCCTTTTTATTCACTTGTTGTATAATCTACTATTTCGACATTTATTTCGCGATATCTGTCGCGCTCACATCAGTGCAGAGCAAATCATGCAAAAATCTCGCAAATGAATTTGACGCAGAATCAGGGCTAGATTAACCAACACTTTATCGACAAACATTATTTAACGGTAACATCACTAAGCTGCCCATCGGCGAGAACTCGGATTTATCTAGCGACAGATCTGAAATTTGTACGGACGAGCCATGGACTAGCAGACCCGTTGTCACTGAACAAATTTGACAACTAATCTAGAATAAATTATACGAATTTAATGTTTAAATGTAAACAAATAGCAATAATACGATAAAAATTTACTTTTATGTGAAATGTAACACCGTCTTTTTGTATACTTGATGTTCAAGATCTCTTTTAACAGCAAAAAACTCATCAATTCGACATTTTAAACAGAGCAGCGTTCACATGCGCGACTGGACTCGGTCTAGAAAGAAATCCGGGCGCAACTGGTTTTACTAACGCGTATGCCCATTTGGGCTTGTACTTCGGCAGAGGGGAACGCTTCGTATGGCTTCTCTTTCTGTAGAAGCCCGTCTTACTCTAAGTTCAAAATTGTCAACATTTCAAAATTTTTGTCTAGTGTTTTTATTTGTTATTTAGAAATTACTGATGAAAACAAGAGACACGTATTTTTTTCTTTTCCAAAATGTTTATTTTTTGTCATCTCATCATAATATCAATTTGAAACTTATTCATTCTAAAAGAGCGTAAGTGTAGGATTTCTGGCGGACTGTTATTTAGAAATTACTGATGAAAATAGTAGCCACTTATTTTTTTCTTTTCCACTGTTGTGTTCGCAAAATGGTTTTCTATTTAAGGTACCTTGTAAAAAATGAAAACATGTCAATTGCGTGTGTGCAAACTACATATTTTATTTATTCGAAATAGTCTTATGCAAAGGTTCTATCTACAATTAGTATTAACTGTCTGTAACAATGCAATTGGTCTAATTACTGAAAGCAACGTCGTCGTTACGTTACAAATAACACTAAAAGGGCAATTAGCCGACTTGCACAGTTGAGGTGATTAAATACGCACTTAGGGAAATTTCTATTACAACACTTTTTTTTGTAAAAAAATGCAATTGTTTGCACAAGGGAGGAAATAAAATGTTGGTCAAACTTTCGTCAAAATAACGATTTATATTTGAATTCTTAAAATATTAAATTTTAAACTTAAATAAATAATGGGCACACCTAAATAACTGCGAAGCAATATACACATGCTGAAGTATGTAAATATACATGACAGCATGACAGATAAAAACAGTTTGGGAATGTCAGTTAAAATGGCCCAAAATTAATTCAAAAAACAGAACGTAAGCAATATGAAGACTTTTAGTTAATTTATCTACTGACCAATAAATCCGTAGACCTTTTTTGTTAAGTGGTACTTAACTTTGACTATAATTACGTATGACAAATTGGTCACATGTCAAAAGTCATAACTAGTGTTACTCAATCGTGTAGCCAAATGACGGAAACAAAGCATTTAAAATGTGTACCCAGTTATGTCAGATGAAATATTGTGGTATATGTTTATAAATAGCCTTGATTTTGTCAGTGATTGGTCGAGTTTTTATGTGATATAGTTTATTTTACGCTCGAATATCTACCTCAATTTTTTCTCAATGGGAAGGGATTGGTACGCTATACGAATGAATGAAATTCCGAATGTGGAAGGAACGACTGCACAAGGGTGTCTCAGAAAAACCTACGCGGACCAAATAGAGGTTTTAATTAAAAAGGCTGGTGTACGCAGTGACAAAAAACGCAGGGCATGTATGAAAAGATTGATGGAAACATACTTGAGTGTATGTATGTATGTATATATCGAATGAAAATTTGTACCAATATGTGGTATGATATGTGTGTAAGCTGCTTTTTGTTATAATTAATTTATTGTCCATATCATCATTCTGAACATTAGGTATAGATTTGAATTTCATAAAAGTAGATATAATTAAAGATAATAAAATGTAGTTTGATGATCTTTTGGGGAGGTATAATACTCAATAGCGAGCGTTCGTCGTGCGTTTACTGAAAGTATATCTCCATTTAGTTAAAATTTATGATAGGAGATTCGCTTTACAAGATAACCTTGAACTTAAAACCCTTTCATTTGACCCCAGGCCTATATATTTCAATTTATAAATAGTCGCAGTTGCATAATTCAAATGGAATGATAAATTGGATCACATTCAAGTATAAATTTAGTTATTGCATTGAACCAGTTTAAGTTAGTCGTGATCTAAGACTGGATTCGTGACCAGCTCAGTCATGAAGTGGAGTATCAAAAATATTTAATTTGCTGCATGATACATAGTAGATATTGGCCAGTTATAAATGTCTAGTACACATTGCATTGGTTAGATAGATGGATGCAAATAACAACAATATCTAGCAATTACTTCCACACAAACGATAGTAAAAAGCAACACCTTTGGTGATAAGTGCAAGGTGTATGTCTGTCAGTGTGCCTTCACGTACTTACATTTATTTGCCAGTTTTTTATTAGCGGGAGGGCGAACGATGCATAGATATTATTTGATTATTTGCAAGTTATACCCCTTCTTTTCACCTGAGACCCCTATTTCAACCCCTTGGGTTGTTAATAGATATCATTATACCTACTTGAACCCCCTTGGGTGCCTATAAACACTTGGATCCCGTGGAAAGTATTGCTAGATATTGTTGTTTTTGCGTTATTTTTTTTCCCCCCGTTTTCGGATACAATGTAATTGGTAGTAACAGGGGCAACATAGACGTAAATAAGTTAGTCAGTTCATAATTTTGTACTTACTCAGTTGAATTAGTACAAAATTCTGTTTTTCAGAATCCTTAATTTCATATTTTTTTATACAACTCCAAGAAGGAAGAACTTGGTGGTGCAGTGGTTTAGCGCCTGGCTGGCCCTGCGATTGCGGAAGTTAAGCAACTTTCGCAAGGATCGGTCATGGGATGGGTGAGCAAAAATTTATTTTCTCGAGTTCCTCCGTGTTTCGGAAGGCACGTTAAGCCGTTGGTCCCCGCTGCATTTGCAGTCGTTAATACTCACTAATCCGCATTGGGCCTGCGTGGTGAGTTTTGGGCTATGGCCCATCCTCCTTTTCCTATAAGGAAGTGGGGACATTAAAAATTACTGACGTCGATACAACTGCAAAAATCATAAAATTATACTTAACAGGAATTAAGCAATTGATGCAATTTGGGTGTGTTTGAACATAGTACATTTTAATTGCTTTGTATGTTGAGGTAGATGTGATGAAACTAAGCTATGTTACAATCTCAAGATATATCACGTTTTTAATTACAAGGTTTATGAGATTTACCCGTACAATCGTGACAATGTCAATCAAATTGTTGAAATGTTGACCTACCTACAATTAAAGTTATTATCACACATTATTAATCATCACGAAGAGTATCAAAATGACACCAAAGTTATTTAAAAATAACCCAAAATTTTATTTCAACTCCGGTAAAATGTATGAAATACTTAGCTGTAATTTCTTCCGTGATTTCAGGATTGTTTCCATAAAATAGTTAATAATAATTATCAACTCCAACTGACTGGTTTTCAGCAACAAACACAAATTAAAATTGTTCTTTTTAAAAATCTTTTACGTTTCCTCCTTCTAAATTTCTCAAATACTTCTTTAGGGGAAAGTACTAAGTTTTGAGTTAGGAATCGTAAGAATGTGCAGCGTTCGGTGTGAAGTCGCGTGCGACGTCGCGTCGCGAATGTGCCGTCGCGTGCGCAGCGGAAGAGCGGGAAGTCTTATCAGAACATTCCGAATGAAAGCCATTAAGGTTGGGACACACTGTTAATCGACCAGGTACCTTCTTCTGCTTTAAGCTTTTTGAAGATGTGCTTCTAGCTAGGTAGCACATAAACTGCACTTTGATGTAAAAAATGGCTACGCAGAATGTCATTTGTCAGTTGATTTTTTTAATATGTGGTGATTCTGTAAGTTTGCGAAGACGAAGTAACTTTTATTTGGATTTTTTCCCACGCAACCCATAATTTTGGAACTTTTTTCAAATTGTTTGGATCAGTTGAGCTTTATTTTACCATTTCAACGATCTCGATTATCAGCTGATTGTTATGCCCTTACCAGGGCTTAGCAAAAGTACCTCAAAATCGTCGGCAAATGAATCTCCATTCTCCGGAGGGACCTTTGAAGCCCCTGGTCAAAGCGCGACCATATGTTCTGGATCGCGTATGTCCTAGATAGCTTCTGAGGGCGTATAGTAGGGAGTCCTACATAACATGTTAGGGTTGGGGGAACCCCACATCATTTGTTCTAAAACTGCATCTCAATATCGTCAACCGACCACTCCACTCGGCCGTCTAGTAAACATAACGTGAAATACTTTTAATGCAACACAATATCACTTATTTCATGTCTTATTCTGACTTTGCAAGTGAGTACTCTGCCTTAGCAGCTGCATCTCAAGTTCGTCGACCGTCTCTGATGGAATCTATGGAAACTTGTTCGCTGGCCTTAACCGACCACTCAACCGTGTAGTAAACATATCGAGAATTACTTTCAACGCTAGTTATCAGTAATTATTGTTCTCCTAATTACAAATTATCTAAGTCTAGGACCTAAATTTTTTTACAAGGCGCATGGGCTGAATGAAATGATTTATACTGTGGTTTTAATTTACTATTCTTATCGTTAGTAGTTGTTTGATAATTTCCAATCAGTTTTTGCGATTAATAACGAATCATTACTTTAATAATCAACAATGACATTTTGTTTTAATTTAAATATTTATCAACTAGATAAGCCTATATTAAGGTTTAAGTGAATTTTTCATCGATACTGTGTCTTCATGTTTTATAGTTAGATAATAGTACAGCTAGGTAATTAATCAATAGAAGAATAGGAAGTGTAAACGAAGGGTTGAATCATCGCTTAAAACGTAACGAAAATCTATCTTTTTATCAAATCTAGATCATAAGCAAAGTAATGTTAAACTGTGGCAATACAAAGTAAATCACACCTTTCAAAAAACTTATTCTTATCTCCAAATCTTTATTACCAACAATAAGGAACTCAAATTCTAGACGTGAAATGTCCTAGATAAAATTTAGTACTTAACGAAGTATCAAAGAGATTACACAATCTGAGTTCATTGTTGATTTGTGGCAAAAACTTATTACTTCCGATCCGGTCAGTGGACTGAGCAAAAACGAACAATTTCTCCGACAGCTGAAGAGATTGAGCACGCGTCCATTGCGTAATGTTATGACATTTTGAATAACGTTAAGGTTTCAATGTAATAAACAGGCCGCGTATGTAATTTGACACTTTATTTCATCTGTGGTTTCACGTGCAAAATGGTGGTTTTAAAAATTGATTTTTCTATTGTATTCCGGAATTATAATTGAAGATTTCTATGTAATATGTTTTGGCGTAATCAAGTAAAAAAGCTCTACACAGCGCAGTATATTATCAATACTTCCTCACGATGCTCTGGTTCAATTCTTGTTGATCAATGCCTTGTTCATCAATGATAAATGACTCTTCTATGTAATTTTCTTACCTATTCTTCTTCTATGTTAATTTTAAATCAATTGCAAAATTGCAAATACGAATTGCCCTCCTATTCAAATGGCCAACATTCTATACGTTTGAACGCTACGCTTATTATTAAAGCTTGAATATGAGCATTAGACGGTTATATCAACATATTTCACTCGCAAACTTATGTAAATCACAGACTGTGATGCATTTTATGGAATTGACAAGCTTACGGCACGTAACTTTAAAGTTTACTGCGTATTTTAAAACTTTAATAGTAAGCGTAGCGTTCAAACGCATAGAATGTTGGCCACTTGAGTAGGGGGGCTGATCATTCATGCAAAAGACACTAACAATGACATCTAGGGCATAGTGTAAGTTGTAAACGAAAGTTGAGTAATAGGTAGTACGAATTAGTATTGTTATTATATTGTAGTAAGTAATAGATAAAGTTTTCACTTGAGATATCCTTAAAATTCAGTACAAATCAGCGTGTTTTAACGATAGACTGACTTTTATTATAAATATTATTATAAATATAAGAGTTTGTAAGTACCTACTTATATCTATTCTGTTTAGATGTTTTACTCAATCTCGCAAAAACGGCTTAACTAATTTGAATGAAATTTGGCACAAATATCGTTTATAGGCTGGATTAAAACATAGGATACTTTTTATCCCAGTGAAAGATTGCCTAGAGATTTCCCGAATGTCAACGCGGACGAAGACGTATTAAAAAACTTAACTTAATTTTATAAAATTTAGTTTATTATTTATTAATGTCTGCCTGTCACTGAAATGATCGTTAACTCCCAAAAAAGTATTTAGTATGTATGTGATGGTTCTGTCGTCAGTCATACAACTTTACTGCCAACCTTCATTTACTATTCTTGAACCGAACCTATTTACATAAAACGTGAACAAAATCGCATGTGGAAACGAGTGTGAGAACTGCTACTCGTGAGAAAATTCCAGATTGAAGTTATGCGGATTTATTTATATAGGGTTTAATCGGATGGGAAATTCTTAATTTCTTTCAAATCAAAGGTTATAAAGCCATTTTGTCATACAATAGTTCTTGTAGTAACAAAACGGCCAAGCCACATATGTTGACTAAGGTGTAGAGTTTGTGAAATTAGGGCTTGTAGAGTTAGAAGCTTGGCTCTACATGAGGTCTGATAACTTTTTGACAGTGCGAGCTATATGGTCTCGTTAGCAACATTTCACATGAAAATGTTTTTGGTGGTATTAAAACTCTTAAACTTGTAAAAATGTCAAGCTTCTAATCTGATTCTAATACGCAAATGCAGTTAAAAAAATACGGCTACCGTATCGCATATTTTGTAAATTTTTGTAAAGTGAGACTCTCACGACTTGTTCTGTTAATTTCTTATATTGAGTCTATGTTAACTAGCAACTCGACAACAAATGTTAGATTTAACGAAAATATGAATAAGTTTATTCTTTTATTCCCGCAAAACATTAAAACAGCAAATTTGCCAAAATCTTGCAATATGCCGAGAAAGATTTAAAAGCTTTATTTTATCAGTAAGATGTTTGTCATTTTAAGAAAATAGAAAAACGTGTACAATGAGGATCAAATTAAGTATTTTAACGTGTACTTATGTATAAACTGCCAAAGGCGCGTAATATCTATGCACTAATATTTATATAATTCCATAGTAAAGGAAATGTTCGTCGGAACGGAAGGAAAGCAAATATCTAGTTAAAGTACCTAATTATACCCATTTGCACACTCACTAACAATTATATTAATTGAAGTCAGACCGGTATTAAACGCATAAAATTAGATTTAAAGGCATGTTTTTATAATCTCTTACATATCCGCACTTAAACCAGTAGGCAAAGGTATAAAAATGCGACTTTTAATACTTCAATTAATTAATTTAATTTCAATCAATTGATTGAAATCCTTTTGTAATTGTATCATATTTATATTTAAAGGTTCACAGGATGGAGAGGCACTCTCTGATGCTAAATATGTCAGTCTGTTTGCGTGAAGTGGTTGCGTTCTTTTTATATGCAGGGTGAAAAATGGTTATCGTCACCAGAAAAAAACGATAAGGTAAATGGCTGACAATAGTACAGCAAGTAAGTACTAGTTGTACTCACGTGAACTGTGTAAGGACTGAAATTCGCTTGCGTTTCGTAGGTATAAGCGATTAACTTTTTGTTTGTTTGTAATGTATATGTTACCGGCAATGTATGAAATGCAGGCATTGTATACAATGCCTAGGCATTGTATACAATGCCTGGCCCTTTTAGGCAATGTATGAAATATAATGAATATTGATATCTATTTCACACATTACCTAGGCAGTGTATACAATGACTAGGCATTGTATAGAATGCCTGCTGGTCCACCGGCAATGTGTATAATAAAAAGATTTTCGAGAATAGATTCGAGGGGGGATCGAGGGGGGCTTGGGGAAAGCTCGAGGGGGGGGGGGCTTGAGGAAAGCTCGAAAGGGGGCTCGGGGAAAGCTCGAGGAGGGTTCGATGGGGGGCTCGAAGGGGGCTCAAGGGGGGCTCGAGGGGGGCTCGAGGGGGCTCGAGGGGGCTCGAGGGGGGGCTCGAGGGGGCTCGAGGGGGGCTCGATGGGGCTCGAGGGGGCTCGAGGGGGGCTCGAGGGGGCTTGAGGGGGCTTGAGGGGGGCTCGAGGGGGGCTCGAGGGGGCTCGAGGGGGCTCGAGGGGGCTCGCGGGGGGCTCGAGGGGGCTCGAGGGGGGCTCTTTGGAATCGAACCTATTTTACTCCTGTAGGTCCCGCGTATAGGTTAGAAATTTAAGGCGAGCGCGAAGCGCAGCGGAGCGTGAGCCTTAAATTTCGAGGTTATTTTTTTATAACAGACAACAGAAATATACTTATTTTACACATTGCCGGTGGACCAGCAGGCATTGTATACAATGCCTAGGCAAAGTATAAAATGAATTATATTTCATACATTGCCTGATCGTTTTAGGCATTGTATACAATGCCTAGGCATTGTATACAATGCCGGATTATACACATTGCCGGTAACATATAAACTCAAAAAGTACTGATCCGATTTTGAAATTTTTTTTTACCTATAGAAAGCTACATTATCAGCGAGTAACATGGGCTATAATTTATTTTCAAAAAAATTATAGCCTTTTTTCAGCCTGCATATAAAAAGAACGCAACCACTTCACGCAAACAGACTGACATATTTAGCATCAGAGAGTGCTTTTCCATCCTGTAAACCCGGAGTCAGCCATCTTACGCGATCGTTACCAAATTTGTTATGGCCTCCTAATCTATAATGTAACTGCACCAGCCTTATTACAAGATACATCATTATACCTTATTTATAATATCATTGCAAACTTAATAAATCTAAGAGGTAAATTAGAAATTTCGCACCAACATACCGCTTTCGATACGCAACGGTTGTTGTTCGCTGATGAGATGCCGTGATATGCATTTTCTTCCTTCCACATGATAGCCATAGAAAGTCTATCTGGCTGCGTTTCCCCTCTGCCATAATATTACTTACTAGGTATGTGATTAATTAAACGTGGTATGCTATCTCACGTTAGATAAGTTATCTTATTGCATTAATTTACAACGTAACAACTATATTTTATAAATATGCGTCTAGTGAGTGCACCCTTAATTGTGATCATCTAACCAATTTTAATGACTACTATGTATTCTGCCGTATAATATAGCTTTATGAGATTTACAATTTTTTAAGAAATTTTATTTTTTATTTCACGTAAGTTGAAAAAATGGAAGGGTGACATTTCCTCGATACAGTTTACTTTACTTTAATTGTGACCAAAAATTTACTATCTCGAACTCCTCTGTGCTTCGGAAGGCACGTTAAGCCGTTGGTCCCGTCTGCATTTGCAGTCGTTAACAACCACCAATCCACATTGGGTCCGCGTGGTGAGTTATGGCCCGTCCTCCTTACCCACCCATAAGAAAGGCCTGTACCCCAGCAATGGGGACATTAAAATGGCTGATGGACACTTTACTTATTTCGACTTAATTCTTGCTAAGTTTGCAGAGCCATTGCATTTACAACTACACCAAAGTTTATAAGTTTATTCAATTTAAACTAGTATGTAAGTTGAACGGAAGATAATAATAAATTGATATAGACGTGCCAGTGACCCCTAAAGCCTGTGTTGATTGAACTTGATTTAATTTTATTGCTTTTGTAACCAATAGACAAGAACCTTATTAACACCAATCTCAATAATCGATGCTGAGAGATAGGCAACCGCAATTTGCGTCCGATCGACGTCAGAAGTAGCTAAATACTTGAACACTATGACTCGCCAACAAGCCACTAGGTGGGTTTCTAATCTGCACCATCATAAGTAATTCTTATATAACAGCCCAATATAGTCCAATAGACGTAGCCCCTCTGGGAAGATATTGCTATAATCTTCACTCTTGCGCGGGTTGTAGTGTTGAATCGATTTCATCGGAAATCTGCACCACGGTTGATAACACGTGCAGTTATTGATTTGAAATGAATATCAATTAGGTACTGAATTTTGGCTTGTGACAAATCAATATTTCCTTCTGAGTTTCAAGTTTAGCAATATATTACACACGAGAATGAAAAAGCTTACTGTGAAACTGTTCTACATAATTAACCATAAAGATTAACAAGAGGTCTTTCAACTATTTGCCTATAATCTTAAAATCCGTTATTTGTTTTAAAAACTGCAAAGTAAACCACTACTTTGTATTTGCACTCAAATTCTCCTAAAAGCCTATGACATTGAGATGAATTTCCAATGGCATTGTTTGGTTTTCTCTTGATTTTGTCACAGTTGCGTGCGTTGACACTGTGGCGATGCGCGCGTGCAATTAGTGACGGTACGCCCGTTCCGTAAAGTTTGCTATGGATTTGATACACGTAGAATTAAACCTTTTCCTGACCCTCTAGCATGACCACTGAAACGCAATATGACATAGCGATTTATCACGAAATGTCTGGATTTTGACAGTCGATAAAACGCTATATCACGCGCGCGATATTATAACGTGCTGTAAAAATTGCTGCTGTACTATGCTGATTGAGGAGTGATAAACAAATAACTAAAGCTTGCATTTAACTCAAAAGTTTTAATGATACTACCAACTCGAAATGAATATTATTTTTAACAAAATAAAAATATCAGATTTTATATTCATGCATTATTGTATGATCACTTTGAATAGTTAAATTCTGTTTTTCTGAACTAAAACTGAAAATCTGTCCCTGACGTATTATTTTTGGGGTCCAAATAGTTTTTCTCAGTCAAACTGGCTTATATGTTGACTTTACAGTAGGAAAAGTCAACATCAGCCTCAAAGGCTATATTATAATTCCTTTGCATAAAGTTACCCCCGCACAGACTATATAGATACTCCTAATGTCCCACCCAGCTCTCGTATCGCCTGGGCGCAGTGACAACTTTGTTCACAAAATTATCTATTTTGTAAACAAAGTTGTCACTGCGCCCGTTCTCATTATTGGGACGCATTAACTGTACCAACAACCAGCTTCTCAGCAGTCATCGCACAAAGACAATTCCAAATGACCTCTAAAGTTAAGAAGTTGCAAAGTGTCATCACTGCATGCCCATGTGACAATTTGTTGCGTTGACGCTCTGCTTGGCAACTGGGGAAATATGTTTAGGAAATACGCATCCCAAGTGTGAACAATGCTCGTGAAATAATAATGTGTCCAAATTTTTGCTGTTCATAATTATGATGGACTAGAAAATTAATCAGTATTTTGCGAGTTGACTTGAAAGAGAAACAAAGATATAAATGTTTGAATAACGTTAGTCTAACCACGTTTAACGTAAATTTTTAATTGCCATAGATATACATATAGTTCAGTAGTCAGGTCGGTATATTCCACTCTAGCTGGAAATAATTCAAGGACTTTTGATTTATTGTGCGTCAGGTAGCACTGAGGGTAGTTAACTATAGGTACCTTTACCATGAATGTTAGGCATTTGCTTTGTAGACATTTTGATTTTTAGGCAGCGTGATCAGGAAGGCATAAAACTGTTTTGAAAAAAAAGTCTTCAAATAAAAAAAATGTTAGAAAAGCAATGGGACCAAACTTGCAACAATTTATAATTAAAGAGTGATAACATAATAAACATTAGTACTTAGGTGCTTAGTTGTACAAACATCTTTAGTTGTAGCTTGTATCAAAATTGTATAGTATATTGTTTCAAATTTGGTCCCCTTTGCTTTTCTAACATTTATTTTTCTTTTTAATATAAGTATGTATATGTTTTTTCAAAGTTCAGATATTATCAACTATCCAAGGGCATATTTTTAGAAATTTTAACTTCCCCACAGTTTTCAAAGTCGCAAATTTAATGTATCTAGCAGCCCTCAATGCCTGATGCTCAAGAAATCAAAACTCGATTATTTCCAGACAAAATTACCTGACTACTGGACTAAGACCCAAACTTGATCAATTCTTCTTCTTATCGAATGAGGAATAGTGGCCACTTCTGGTGTTAGAGTTTATCAAGCCGCCTGTAAGGCCTCTAACTTGGCTTAACGACTATTATCAGATGACAACAGCCGGGACCGACGGTTTAACGTGCCCTCCGAAGCACGGAAGTGCTCAGATGTTATGCCACTTAACGGTCACCCATCCAACACCTGGCCGGACTGAGCGTTGCTTAACAAACGTGATCGAGTACAGTCAGTCTGTCAAGTTCCGCCATGAGCGCTTCGTCAATAGTATGGCTGGATCATCTAATATAATTAATATTCAAGACATTTTTGTCTATCATAGCAATAACGTCCCGTAAACATTACGATGCAATGTCAAAGATAAACACCAAACGGTACATAACCGTTTTAATTTTCCGACAAGATCACGGAAACTGCGAACTATTTCCGAGACGATACCCACAAAAATTGCTCGCGACAAAATTAATTTAAGCGCAGCAAAATGGAGTCACGACAATCTCTTGTTACGGTATTGTTGATGTCGTTGACTACACGATTAGTCGTTAGGGATAATATAATATAAATAAATCGTGTAGTCAACGACATTCGTCAGGGATACCTTTCTAGGATACCTCCCAATTATGTGCATTACTATAACTAGTTCCTTAATGATGAATGTTGAGAAGCTAAGGTATAAAAAGCTTTGATGATACAGTAAGCAACGAAAGTTGCTCAACATTTTAGTGCTTTGTGATAGTATTTTTGAAGTGAAAACTTCTTTAGCGGCGTTGTGCGCTTTTTTGTAATGGGAAAAAATGCTAAACTCGCGTCAGTAAGAATCACGTGACCCTGATCGAAAATTCGTAAGACGGATGTGACGGATAGAGAGTAGACAGCCGGCGGCGGAAGTATCCCCCTCTCTTTCTACGAGGCGCGGTGAAAATGGCGGCGCGTCATTTCAAGATATAAACACTTGTATCACCATAGAAACGCGCTAATTTTTTAATTCAATGTCAAATCTCTAGATTTTCTGTCAAGCTATGGATAAGACTTTCGTACAATACTGTTCTGTATTCCTAATTATCGCGCGGTGCCATCGCCTGAGCGGATATATTCAAATGCAGAAATTCGCAAGGTGGCAAATCGTGCAAAATTATTCCCTAACCATTCCAAAATATCAAAAATGCACAACGTTAATATTCAAGTTTTCACTTCTGCCGGCACTCCCGGAGTGCAACCCGATTTTTTTTACTTTCAATCTGCGAGATATCCGTTGATGAAGTTGTTATGAAAAAACGGACCATACTATAACACTTAATATCTATCTGTTATGTGCTTATAATCTGTACATGACATACATCCTATACTTCGTTACTTTTACTGCATCCAAATCTAACGATTCAAATTATAAATTTGTGGAATACCGTACCTATAATACGTGGATATAAAATAATGTAACGACAGTTTAATAACAGGTTCATTGAAAGCAAAACATTTACACATAATGCGTTTTTTTCTCCAACAAGATAATCAAAAACAATAAAACTGAAAAGTAGACTTCTTAATTATAGCGTGTTTATTACTGTATTATGTACCCATTTTAATACTAACTTTATCCTGAGAATTCGCTACGGTATGCTCGCTTGGTGGAATAAATAAGCAATAAAAATATATCACATGTAATTACTGTTGAGAATCTGGTGTTGTTGAAAAAAATTGTAAAGAATGGAGTTTTCAAATTAAACATTCTTTTTTTTTTACTTTGAAATGTTTTCGAGTTACGAGGAGGTATAAGATACACTACGACTTTTGAAATAAACGTGAAATTAAAAATAAAAATATCTGAATGTCTTTATAAATTCATTGCTTGAGGGTAGGCTCACGAGCTGCAAAGGTGCCGAAATGTCGGGAAAAAAAATCAAACCAAATACCAACTAATTACCGAAGTACCTACTTTCAATAAAACCACGTTAGGATCCGTTAAAAAGTGTTTTATTTCATGTCTATTGAGCACGTAAGCTTGAAAAGTGCATAAACAAATAAAGTTTTATTATAATTTCCACTGAACAGTATCAGCTATGTTTTTGTTGATGTTTTTTTTCTCAAAAACTTCTGAAATTTTTGAATATCGTTATTAATCCTTGTCGTTAGGTACCTAAATATACGAATGTCTGGTGAATCTGATAAACAGTTAAAACCTTCAGTCTAGTTAGGGTTCCGTACCAAAATGGTAAAAAAAAGAACCTTTATAGTGAGACTCAGTTTGTCTGTTTGTCACAGCTGGAAATCTCGAGAACTACTAATCATATCAACTTCAAATTTGGAATAGTTTAAGATGACATTTGCCCAACAGTTTTTCAAATAAGAAAGGAATAAAAAAATAAATATCTTTTTTACAACAGGGACTGAAAAGGGGGCTACTAGGGCATGTGGGGTATCATATAAAAGAGCACCGTTTGCACGATTTTAATCATTTTTTATTTTTTTAGGCCGCATAGTTTTTGACTTATGATGAAAAATGTATAAAAAAATACTGTCCCCCCCCCCCTTTATCTCCGAAGTTTGCTAAGAGAAAAATCTGTAATAATTCTATGTGATAGCAGTTTATATAAAGATTACAGGAAAAATAAAACAATGTCTCAATATCACATACTTTTTTGAAATTATCAAATTTCTAAAAAAGTTAACATTAGTTCCACTATCGGTCATGAGATGGCGCTGACCTAAAACTGCAATAATAATTTTATTATTCTACTCTGCTGTGTATTTATTATGATGGTACGGAACCCTCGGTGCGCGAGTCCGACTCGCTCTTGACCGGTTTTATTTTTTAATTAATCCTAATATAATACCACAAACAGAAAAAATGAATGGGTTTCCCATCAACATGCGTGCACACCGAATGAAACGTTGCAAAAATCTAGATAAAAAAATCATGCAATAATTGATTATTTTAATGGAATTGGCTCATACTTTGTTTTCTTCATGGGTGGCGGAGTTTGCAAGGTTGATTTTCGAAACTATAGTTTTCGTATCTTGAAAGTCTGGTTATGAAATCTCTGAATAATAAGGTTAGGTTAGAGAAACTCGTGGTGGTAAAAGTTATGAAGAAATTGTAAAGAAGTGACCTTTAAAGATCAGTTTGAAAAAATACTACTTACATACAAGAAACTTTCATTATGTAGGTACTTATTAAGAATTATCTGAATAGTATTGTTCTCTATAATTTCTTTGCCTAAGTTAACAAAAACAATTATCAGTAAGTTGGATAAAATAAATTCTAGTTGAAACATATTATATTAGCATTACACAATTTACACATTGCATATTATGAACAACAATACGGAGTATGACCTACTCATACTTACTTATGAATAAAAAAGCTAAAATGTATAAAGCAGTCCGAAAAACAGCCTGCTCGTATCTAAGTTCACAATGCTTGGGCATAGTCCTTATTTATGGATGAAAATGCCAAAAAGGGACGATCCATAATCCCAATCTGGAATGGAATAATAGAGAGGAGAGATCAGGCATTATAAACCTATTTAGGAAGAGAGATTAGGAACTAAAAGTGCTTAAAATGTTAAACTCAAGTCTCTCCTTTTACCACATTCCATAAGAAGTAAAGTTATGTAACTCCATCCACCATGTCAATTGTTCCCCAGTGAATTAGCTACTAGCTCCACGCAATCCTTACTTAATCTCAACGTAATGTATGGAATTGTGCGTCTGTAACTTATGTCCATTGCCACAGTAGGTCTAGCAGTACGTGACAAAGCTTTCTCCTGCTTAGAAATGTTTTGCGGTGTTGAATGGGTCATTTAGCCATACTTTAATGTAAGGGACTTTAGAAATTGGAGAACCAAATGTCTCACTGCATTGCGCAGGTATTATTTAAGAGTTAAGAGATGTCTTTTATTGTTCTTTGACATTTGTGTACAATTACATAAAAGTTGATGTATGGTTAATTTGCTGCAGACAAGTTTCTGGATGTTCCAAAACGTATAATTCCTACTTATAACTATCATCAACTTTGAAACTATTGGGATGTTTGAAGGAACGGATTCCGTTCCAAAAAGGATCGATGAGAACAAACTAATTAGAAAAGTGACAGCCAAGCAAATACCAGTATTTGTTGAGAACAATCTATCTACGTAGGTATATATCCATCAAGTAAACTAACAGAAACAAAATTACAAGCTAGCCACCAATCCGCGCAGTTTAAGGAAAATTGCTCACTCAGCAATGCGCATGATGTTAGCGAAATCCGCATCAAAATACGTAGCTACTCACCTCATTTCAGTATTGTTGCGAAACAGCACTTTTCCGCCAAGTTCCCAAAAACTGAAGTCGTAAACTGTCATATGTCAAGGCAGCGCTAACTAGGCTATCAGTAATTCAAGCAGCCAACAAGACAGAGCAAATTCCTTTTATTGTTTTAACAGTTCTGGCATTGTTCAAGCTATCACGGGGGCCTTGACCCGCGTAGGTATAGCAATTTGGATTATTATGACCAGTGGCATTATGTTAACTAAATGAATGTGATATTTATTAGGGACAAATGCTGACTCAAATTCAGTCTGTTACTCATGAGAATCCATTGTTGCTATGAGAAGGAATTTTGAGTTTGCTCCCGTTTCTTGTGGTATTATATTTATAGGATTTTAAAGGCAACTGGTACTTTTGTTATTGTGAGTGTTTCAGATTTCAAGAAAAGAATCAGTTGAGAATGTTAGAATGGGTAGCTTGACCTGCAGTAGATCTATACAAATAATGTGTTCTTTTGAAGTTAACAGAGATACAAGGCTCATATATTTCCCATGAACTTCTGAATAGAAGGCACAAAAGCTCTTTACGACTGTTTGTTCGTAGATACACAATATAAACTGGGCATAAATCTGCAGCATTCTACTTGTTAGCCAAAGAAGTATAAAGTAACTAAAGTATATGAGAAAATACTTAAGTATTTTAATAAACGACGACCTTCTTGCTCACAGCGTCTCTGTCTCTATTCCCTACTCTGGCATAGCATAGCATCTCCATAGTATTATTATGGGACAGGACAGCAGTAAACATTCTAAGCGTCTCCGCTGATGGGCGATTAATCGCTGAGCGATTTTTGTCGCTGAGAATAGAACATACGGAGTTCTAAACGTAAACGCCCACGAGCTACTTTTTGTAGCTGCGATAAACGCGGCGTTAATCGCGGCGCTTTTTTGTCGCTGGCTAAGTAAAACCTTTGTCATGTCATTTCGCGGGCGACTATCGCCGCGACTATCGCCGCGATTATCGCAGCTACAAAAAGTCGGCCGTTAGCGGTTACGCTAATGCTGCGTCCAGACATTTGGCAAACATCGCCAAACCTTTAACCTGTGTATGAGGTGTTTGACTTGGTTTGTGTAGGTTTGCAAGCACTTGCCGCCTACTTATGATTTGTGCATTTGCGTTGGTGTTGCTGTTTGCATTTGCGACAATGCGAAATGTCTGAAAATCATAATGGCTGTTTTTTTTATTGGTAGGAATAAGCTGCCTTACTGTTAGAAAAATGTATGTAGAAAAATGTAATAAATAACCTGGAAAAACGACCCGTGTAAATGCCCTATAAGCTTAATATTACTAAGTGTGACATATGTGAAAAATAATTAATATTTAATTTTACTTCAGATTCTAGCCTCTTGCTAAGTTGATTAAAAATATTATGACTACGGAAATATTTTAATGATATACAGGGTGATACCTATTTGTAAAACAGCAACAACCCCGCAGGAGTCGATTACTAACATCATAAACAACAACATTTGTTCTACGACTTTTCCGAAAATAGACAAAAAAAAAACAACTTTTCACACAAAACTTGATCAGCTGTTCCGACATTTGTATGGAAATCGATTTTTTTGTCTGTTTTCGGAAAAGTCGTAGAACAAATAATCTTTTTTATGATGTTAGTAATCTACTACGAGGTTGTTGGTGTTTTACAAATAACCCTGTACAAAATTATCAATAAAACGTTGATAGTTAACAGTACCTAATTGTTCTATCTAAATTACTGTGAAAATGATAATAATTACAATACGTCCTTTTTCATAAGAATTAAAAGTGTTTATCGTGAATAAGGGTTATTCAAATGTTAGTGTAACTTTGTAGGTATCAAAATAGGCAGATAAAAAAGATAAAAAATATTCAATTAATAAAAATATTCCTGAAATTTGGGTGTTATTTACCAGTGTTCATACAGCCAATAATAATTAAAAAACCGGCCAAGTGCGAGTCGGACTCGCGCACGAAGGGTTCCGTACCAAAAAACGGCAAAAAAAATCACGTTTGTTATATGGGAGCCCCCCTTAAATATTTATTTTATTCTGATTTTAGTATTTATTATTATAGCAGCATCAGAAATACATCATGTGTGAAAATTTCAACTGTCTACCTGTTGTCGTTATTAATATCGAGCAAAAAACGGCAAAAAAACACGTTTGTTGTATGGGAGCCCCCCTTAAATATTTATTTTATTTTGTTTTTAGTATTTGTTGTAGCGGCAACAGAAATACATCATTTGTGAAAATTTCAGCTGTCTAGCTATCACGGTTCATGAGATACAGCCTGGTGACAGACAGACAGACGGACAGCGGAGGCTTAGTAATAGGGTCCCGTTTTTACCCTTTGGGTACGGAACCCTAAAAACGAATCTTACATTGAAATTAGAGTTTTGGGTTTTTTCGTAGTTGTAGAAAACCGTCGGAATTTGTTTGAATTTTGTTTTCAATTCAAAGTTTCGACATAGTACGACAACGTTACTGTGTTTAATAAATTAATTATGTTAAAATGTGGCTCAAGTTTTTTAAGTAAATTAAAAAAAACTTTTAACAGCTTGTGTACTTACATTTTCGCCAAACAATATTTCACTATTGACATCCAAGACTGATGATAAGGCGGCAGCCAGAAGCACTCTCTTCCAATACACCATTATTATTTACATAAATGCACTATTCTCAATACTATTCTACCTTCACATTTTCAAAATTAAACTACAATTAACACTAGTTAATAGAAACAAAACCTATTAATCTAATAGATTAAAAACTTTTTTGGAATTCCCTCCATTCGATTGATTTTTGAAAATGGAATGTTTATTTTTTATATGTCGCACACGGCATTGTGTGCGGGCGCTTTTCGGAATAGTTTTAACTTTTCCGTGGCGTAGGCGACAGTACGCGTTGTTTTGCAGCCGGCGACTGTGCGGTTCGCAACAGCGTGGTACGAAACGCGGTTGGTTGTTTAGTGTTGCGATTACTTGCGATGGTATCGATAGTAAGGTATTTGCGTTGTAGGAGACATGGTTTATTGGGGACTTAGGCGGTTTGTGGTATTGCTACTTTAAAAAGAAATATTATGATTTGTAGCTAGCCAGGCGGTTTTGAAATAAGCCCTACCATTAACCATACCGAGTACAAAAATGTATCCCCTCTTGAGAATCGAACCCGGGACCCCCTGCGTGGGCGTCTTGCACATGTGGGAGAACCACTAGACCACAGAGGCGGTTAAATTTATTTACAGAAAGGCAGCACTTAATATTTTTATGATAGTACCTTGGATTTTTTATTACAGTCATTTTATAAAAAAAATCAGTACCTATATTGATGACGATGAGTCAATGAGTCTATGAAATTAAAACACGAAAGAATGATAAGTTGTCGAATCGAAAAGTTGAAAATCAAGGTGACTACACTAGCATAATAGAGACAGTGTACCATTCATTCTCGTCAGGGCTCCAATTTTTTTATACAAAATTAGTAATCCCCGTAGGACGCCGATGTGCTATCTCTAGAATGAAAGTTTTTCCGCAGTCTGAAAATAACAGAGGTAGGTACTTACCTAGGAACGGAAAATAAGTGTTACACATAAATTCGACAAACTTTAAGATTAAGGTGACGATTTATTTTGTCCTTACTAATTAAAATAACGAATTATTTATAGGTAAGGTAGTATGTGGGTAGTACACACATCAACTTTGTCTAGGGATACAGGTGTTATTTTCATACAAACGAGGTAACTTTGAAGCCTTGGTTTCCTGCCAGGGATATACTGTGCTGTGATCTGATGACGGCTATCCAGGGAGTGAATGGAGGAGATTCAGATTGCTATACACACCCAACTGATCTGACCAGCATTTTCAAAACATAAAGGACATGTTTAAAAAACCGTGAAAATAGCATGAAAATGTATGGAAATCCTCAAACTGAGAACTCTGACCCATTAATCTTTTAGAATGCTGATCAGATCAGTTGGGTGTGTATTTCGATCTGAATCTCCTCCATTCACTCCCTGGATGGCCATCATCAGATCACAGCACGGTACATCCCTGGCAGACAACCAAGGCTCCAAAGTTACCTCGTTTGTATGAAAATGACACCTGTATCCCTAGACAAATTTGATGTGTATATAAGTAACAGTGACGAAACAATTTAGAAATCGACAATGCTTAATCCCTCATTATACATAGGTGTGAATAAGAAGGGGGTTGGGCTTCCTTAAAAATAGTACTTATTTAATTACCTTATCAGAAAAACAAAGTTGTTTTCGAAATCAAAAGAGATATCTGTAACCATTAATCTGAATATCATTATCATCTTATCACTACGTAAGGTTGGTATATTTAACCGAGCGAGCGCGAAGCGCGAACGAAGCGTCTTCGTGTCGGGTTGGCCAAAAATGCTTTCGAATTTATGCCCAACCTTCCGGCTGTCCGTCTGTTCTCCTCTACAGTCGCATAATTCTCAACCGACTCTCGTGATATTTTATGAGCTGGTTTGATAAACAAAAGATTATTTTTTGTCGATTAAGTTTTCGATTTTTTTCAAAATGGCGGAGATATGTTGAAAAAGCATGATTTCAGCAATTTCGAAAAATTAGGAACCACTAGTCGTAGTTTTGTACCAATTCAAGTCAGCGGATCAAAACATTCATTTTAATGTTTTGATCAGCTGACGTTGATGGAGTATTTTGCAGCAGGAAATATTTTTTTGCCGGATAAGAAATAGGAATTATTTGAACTGTTCGTTGTCCACTTATTTCTTTGTGATTGGGTCATCTAATTATGCAGACAAAGTGGAGAAAATGCTTCTTTTGCTGGCGATTGTGTATGTTCCGCTTCGATTAGTACCTCGCGTTCAGATGCGAATAAAAATCTGTGGAGTGGTTTCTTAAATGCTAGAATGTTATTGAATGTTGCGAATTTTGCAGAGTTTTAGCGAATCATAGAGAAACGCATTGGTACAACTGGTGTCTTTGGAGTTTTATGGATGAACATCAGTGTGTCCGCTGGTAGGTAGTATGATGGTTTTGCAATCACTACATAGTATAAAACAAAGTCGCTTTCTCTGTCCCTATATCCCTATGTATGCTTAAATATTTAAACTCAACGGATTTTGATGCAGTTTTTGAAGTGAAAACTTCTTTAGCGGCGTTGTACATTTTTTTTTGTAATGGGGAGAAAATGTTAAACTCGCGTCAGTCAGGGTCACGTGACCCTGATCGCAAATTCGTAAGACGGATGTAGCGTAGACAGCCGGCGGCGGAAGTATCCCCCTCTCTTTCTACGGGGCGGCGAAAATAGCGGCGCGTCGTTTTGGCGTTCGGCGGGTTGATTTTGCTGAGAGATAAACTTTTTAATGTATATACCTAAATTGTCATGTTTGTGTACGATAGCGCAATATATAAATATTGTATTTCTACCTCATAAATGATAGACTTTTATACTGATAATTAAAGCAATTCGTGCAAAATTATTCCCTAACCATTCCAAAATATCAAAAATGCACAACGCTAATATTCAAGTTTTCACTTCTGCCGGCACTCCTGGAGTGCAACCCGATTTTTTTTTAATAGATAAGTAGAGTGATTCAAGAGGAAGGTTTATATGTATAATACATGGTGTCAAATTCTACACTACACCGAAGCGAAACGAGGGCGGTTCGCTAGTTAATAATAATGTTTTCAACACACTTGCTCGTAAAGTGAGCCCTAATACATCGCTTTTAGGGCCATAAACCGAGCTATAACAAACGCGTGCAATAATATATAAAACACTAGGTTGTTATAGAATTATCCCTACAAAGTTAAATTAGTACCTTACTGCAAGTTCTATGCGAGTAAATAGTGCATTCCTAATTTAACCGGGTAATACAGTAATTTTTTTTTAGTAACAACAAAGAGGTTTATGCCGCTGAAAATTCATATTCATTTTTGAAATAAATAAATGTGTAAGTCCTTAATTAAGTCAAACAAATATTTATTATTATTAAATTATTCGTAATTCACAATATTTTATTACAAAATATTAAAATATTTGCATTTTATCACTTCAAATGATAATTTTGAAGAAGGCTGTATGCTCACTCACCCCTTTGTTCGCAAAATATTCTTGCATTGGGCGTGTGAAAAAAAAACCAAAAAAAAACCTTCGCGCCTTTTCTCATAATTGTCATATGTTGTTTTTGTCGTATTTGTTGCTGTGTGGTAAATTATTTTGCATTTTCCTCGCAAATGTGTTGAAAAACGTCGTATGAAACTCGTAAGCTTTTGCTCATTGCACACTCGGCTGAGTTACGCCCTCGCCTGCGGCTCGGGCTGCAACCCACAGCCTTGTGTGCAATGAGCAACCTAAGCTAACTTGTCTCATAATGTACTATTAGATGTTTGTTACTCAATCACTCAAAAACGAAGGATTTGGAATGACACACAGATATGTTGTAGGATGAATTAAAACGTAGCATACTTTTATTTCGGTCAAAAGTCCCCTAGGGATTTTCCGAATGTCCACGCAGACGGCCGAAGTCGCGGGCGAAAGCTAGTTAATAATATGGAGTAAAGATTTAAGTTTCTGATATCCAAATTAAAACTTACTGTGAAATTTCTGCTACCCACCTGTCAAACGTGCTGATTATGGCAACGGGCCCAGGTGATGCAGGTGGACATGGGCTGTCATAAAGATGATGATATGGGATTGGTTTTTTTATGACTAAACATAATCATATCTTACCAGCTTGTGTTTTTTTACCCTTTTAGCAATTATACAACGTGTTACAAAAAGCTCGAAATGCCGAATATGGTAGATAGAGACCATCGAACTGCACAAATTTTGCTGTATGATGATGATGGGACCAACTCTGAAATCGTGAAAAATTTATCTGTTGTTTTATACAAAAAATAATAACGAAAATATGAAAATGTATGAATCAGCAGAATATTTTCGCGATTTCAGAGTTGATCCCATAGTAAAAGTTGTTCAGTTTGGTGATCCTATCTACCATATTCGGCATTAGAAGTTGTTTTATAACACATTGTATAACATTGTACTTTGTACCCGAAGACACTAAAGGTATGATTCCGATCTCGGCAGCAGCAGCAATGTTGCCGCAGCAGTGCACTCAAAATTGAACCCTAATGTTACGTTTGAAAGGCTCAATTTGATGTGAGCGGAGAAGCGACGCGACACTGCTGCGCAACACTGCTGCGCGACACTGCTGCGCAGCAGTGCTGCGCGGCACTACTGCCGCAACACCACTGGTCCCCATACATTCTCTATAGGTTTATATGAGACTACATTCCGAGCTCGGCAGCAGTGCTGCGCAGCACTGTCGCGCAGCAGTGTCGCGCAGCAGTGTCGCGCAGCAGTGCTGCTGACATCGGAATCATACCTTTAAGTGGGAGGTATTTTCGATCCTCTACCCTTCTCAATTATTCGGTTTAGGCTTTTACAAGTTCTCGTGAACGTAACGCCATGCCAGCGGTTTGGATAGCAAATGAAGATTATTTGTAGTGACGCCTCCATTCTCGTCTCTGTTCGAAGCTCGTATAAGCAGATCGCGTTCGATATGTCACACGTGCTGTCTGTGTGTCCTATTGTTTGCGGCCTTTCTCTCTGCGGATATTTCTCTGTCTTCCGATACCTTTGTTGTAGCCACTTTCATGTAAAGTGGCGTAAGTGTAATAAAGTAGATTACTTGCTGGTTGGTGGTTTTGGTTTTATGTGTAAATTTTCATGTCTATTTTGTGCAGATCTGTGAAGCGCTATACAAGTTATACAAATCTAATTGCATATCAGTAGGTATATGTTGTTTTTAGTATTTTTTAAATAGTTTATTAAGACTATCTACCTACGCCAATAACATGGGAAGTCGGCATTAGTCCAACAATTAGATAAACTGTGTATAAAATGTGCAAGCTTAATTTTATCATTGCATAAGTTTTTTGGCGTGGAGGTGATTTTTAAGAAATAAATAAAAAAGTGACGATGACGAACCCTGTTTTTGTTTACAAATGTTACAAAATAACCCCTAATGATGATTGCTGAATATGCTAGATAGATAATAATGGCGAGGGGTGAAATTATGGCGAAGGTAAGCCGTTGAAAAAATGATTTGATCTGCATAGTGAATAGGCATGACGAATTTTTTTTTCTTTTACATAAATTACCTCTCAAAAAAGAAACATTTTGGTAAAAGACTTATTTCGCTAACATGAAAACTGCCCGAGATATCACAGTTTGAAATGCACACAAATTGGACTCACCCAAAAACGCTCCATACTAACGGCTACCTAATTATGACGTCACGCCTAGGTAGTTTGTATGCAACGCGTAAGAAATTTGTTCGGCAGCTATATTAAATATTGTGTTTAAGTATCAAAATGGTTTCAGACAAATTTGCTATACATTTCACGGACTAATATTAAAGGATTTATACAGGGTGTCCGGGAAGTCATGGATAACCCTTTAGCTGCCGATAGGCCACATTGGGCTCTACAAATTATGACCTTAGTTAAAGTCTTATGGTTTCCGAGTTTTTTGATGTTTTACGCATTTTTGGAAAATTTCTACCTTTGATCGGTTTTTTTCATGCCATTTCAATAAATGAATTCTTTTTCGATTACGTTTTTTTTTATTTTAATTTTGAATCATCCTGCTATCGATTGGTTACAAGAAAGTTACAGATATCCTCTATTAAACACCTAAAATTTAGGTCCAGACTTAAAATTTTCACTTACAATTTTTTTTACCTTACTTTTGATTGGCCCTGGTGAAAAAAAAAATTACAACATGGAGTATGCAATTTTTTTTAAAAACTACTTCATTTCATTACAATTTTAAAATGGTATTATAGTTAATAACTTTTTCTTTTAAACTCTTGTTATTACAATTTTAATCCAAACGGGTAATTTTTGCCAAGTGTTTGAAATAAAGTTGTAATAGCAAAACGTGACTATTTTTAGGTGTGTGGAGGTAAATAACAACAAAATAACAAGTAAATAAAATTAATTCATTGTTTTTAATTACAGCAGGTGTTCAAAATAGCGGCCTTCGGCTCTAATGCACATTCGGCACTTTCTGATGAATGATCTTTGAATCGGCGTGCATAACCCGCATTGCTGATTTGTTCTGCGGCTGAATTGATTCTCTCTTGCAGCGGTGTATGGACGTTATGGGAGTTGCATAAACTACGTCCTTCAGAGCGCCCCCGTTAAAAAAATCCAAGGGATTGAGATCCAGAGATCTGGGTGGCCAGAAAATTGGGCCTAAGCGCCCGATCCAGCATCGCGGGAATTGTTCGTTCAAGTGCTGTCGTACATCACAGGCGTAGTGAGCTGGGCACCCGTCGTTTTGGTACCATATTCATTGCCTGGTTGCCAGCGGCACTTCTACCGCCAATTTTGTGGCCACCAAGATCTCCGGATCTCAATCCCTTGGATTTTTTTTACGGGGGCGCTCTAAAGGACCTGGTTTATGCAACTCCCACAACGTCCATACACCAACTGCAAGAGAGAATCAATTCAGCTGCCGAACAAAATAATCAGCAATGAGGGTTATGCACGCCGAATCAAAAGATCATTCATCAAAAGGTGACGAATGTGCATTAGAGCGAAGGCCGCTATTTTGAACACCTGCTGTAATTAAAAACAATGAATTCATTTTATTTACTTGTTATTTTGTTGTTATTTACCTCCACACACTGAATAATAATCACGTTTTGCTATTACAACTTTATTTCAAACATTTGCCAAAAATTACCTATTTGGATTAAAATTTTTATAACAAGAGTTTAAAAGAAAAAAGTTATTAACTATTATACCATTTTAAAATTCTCATGTAATGAAGTAGTTTTTAAAATAATTTGCACACTCCATGTTATAATATTTTTTTCACCAGGGCCGATCAAAAGTAAGGAAAAAAATTTATAGGTGATAATTTAAGTCAGAACCTAAATTTTAGGTGCTTATAATAGAGGATATCTGTAACTTTCTTGTATCCAATCGATGGCAGGACGATTTAAGATTAAAATGAAAAAAACCGAAATCGAATAAAATTTTATTTATAGAAATGGCATGAAAAAAACCGATCAATGGTAGAAATTTTCCAAAATTGCATAAAACATCAAAAAACTCGGAAACCATAAGACTTTTACTGAGGTCATAATTAGAGGTCAGGTAAAGGGTTATCCATGACTTCCCGGACACCCTGTATATTTTAATAAATTTTATACTTTTTAAATGGACTTGTCCATCCAACTTTGAAGAGTCATAAAACAAATAATACGCAATATATAAAACCAAGAGGTATACAAGCTACTCTAAAAGTTTAATATGTTTAGGATTTTTATTAGTATTTCGTTATTTTATTCATTAGTCGTCATCCCTATTGGTGGGGTGGGACGGTAAGCCGAAGGGAATTGGTTTGTATGGATGGACCCTTCGGCACTGATAGATAATACCATCAAACTGAAGAACTTTTACTATGGAACCAATTTTGAAATCACGAAAAAAAATCAGATGTTTGAACAAAAATTAATAACGAAAATATAAAAATTTATGAAACAGCTGATTTTTTCAGTTGGTCCCATAGTAAAAGTTGTTCAGTTTGATGGTCCCTATCTACCATATTCGGCATTAGGGTTTATTTTGTTACACGTTGTATAGGTGTTATGTAAATAAAAGTGATAATGAATGCATTTTCACCCTAATTTCCCTTTCTTTCGTAGCCTCAACCTTTGTGGCCAGCCAACCTTATCAATGTACAGTATACCTTTTGTTTCTACATTTAATACATTGACGACATCGTCATTAACAAGTTATAACGGGTAACCTTTGTTTATTCGAAACTTGTAGGTCACTGGGCCTATCATTTCATTGTTTGTTTAAAAAATGTTAAGTTTAAATTCTTCCGCAATAAAAACTGAAATTATTCTACCGATAAAAAATGATATGTTGTTTCAGGTTGCAATAAGTAACCAAGATTTATGTTTCTTATTCATTTGTAGTATTTTAAACGGGAATTAATTAATTGAATGACTGGAAATAATTAAAAGCGACTGTTAATGGGATACTTAAATGCTAAACCGGGCAGCAGTTTATGTTTTGGGGGACAAAATAAATAAACGGGCGACAAACAGTGGATTACAAAAATACTTAAAAATACTAAGTGGGCGACGGAGCGAGGGCGACTACAGATATTGAAATTGGGTAACTTTAAATTACAAATTGAGTTACTAGTTATTCAGAACGGGCGACCAAATTACTATTTGGGCGACAACATTAGGGCACACAAAACATTTAAAATTTGGCATATATTTTATTTATAAAAAAAGTGTTAATATTATCCTAATCGAGATGACAAAAAAACAAACAAACAAGAAAGAAACCCAATAAAAACGTGTTAAAATACCATGTTGGGTAGCTTAAATCAGTTATATAGTTACCTACTTGGTATAATAGTTGCCCACTCAGTATTTTAGTCACCCATTTAGATAATTTGTCTTTGTTTTGTTTAAAATGTTAGTCTTATGTAGTTTTTGCCACAAAGAAATCTAATCCAAAGAAACGTATTAGACAATCGTTTTCTGAAGAGAGTGATGTTGAAACCGAAAACACTCCATGTCTATATTGTACAGGGCTATATTTATACTCCAAGGAAGTTTGGATTGTTTGTTCTTCTTGTGGTAAGTGGTCACATTGTGGCTGCGCAGGGGTGGATGATGATGATGCCGAAGCAACATTCATTTGCGAGTTCTGTACTTCTGAATAGTCAAAAGAACCACTGAATCATCAATGCCGAAAAACGCAAAGCATAATGTACAACGTAAAAATAAAAAAATCGGTTGGCACTCCGGGAGTGCCGGCAGAAGTGAAAACTTGAATATTAACGTTGTGCATTTTTGATATTTTGAAATTAGCGGCAAAGGATTAAAATTATTTCTATACATACTATACAGTCACACAATTCAATCAAAAATTCTAAAATTTCGCGCCAGTGGCCTTTTTAATTTCTACATGCACGCATTCTACGATTTATAGTCACAGAGTATAAGTCTATGATTTCACCGAAGAGATCGCTGCTATTAGTTCCATTTTCAAAATTAGCGCGCTGCTGGTGACACAAGTGCTTACGTCTTAAAATGACGCGCTGCCATTTTCAACGCGCCCCGTAGAAAGAGAGGGGAATACTTACGCCGCCAGCTGTCTACTCTCCATCCGTCACATCCGTCTTACGCATTTTCGATCAGCCACGTGATTTTCCCCATACAAAAAGCTCACAACGCCGCCAAAGAAGTTTTCACTTCAATAAAATTTCACTTTATCTTGCACTTTCGCTGCAAAACTGAGAAACTTTCGGTTTAGTACGAATGAATACTAATATGGTTTTATTTATTCGTGTTATATGACCTGGGAATGAAGCACTTCTATTGTTCGATTTTGAGCTTTAACTTGATGCAGTAAGATACAGTAATTTAATTTAATTTATCACCGAACTTGTTAGACCGAGAGA
Organism: Agriphila geniculea; assembly: GCA_943789525.1. Classification (NCBI taxonomy): domain Eukaryota; kingdom Metazoa; phylum Arthropoda; class Insecta; order Lepidoptera; family Crambidae; genus Agriphila; species Agriphila geniculea. The sequence continues at coordinate 21,017,868 of OX038869.1, read as the reverse complement.
TTGATAACATGGAGTGCACGAAATGGACACTATAGAGATCTCTTTTTTATGCGCTAAAAAGCAAACAAAAAAAAAATCATTGGCAATTTTTAAGCTTTGTTTTTTAAACGTAATCTGGTAAAGGCCAACTTTGACTCTAGCCTAGTTAGGTGATAACAGGTAGGAACTATTTACTAAGTATCAGTATCATTTATTGGAGTGATAAACCACTGCGCTCGGAGCTCGGTGGCGCATAGTCCAATCAACGGGGCTTATGCAACCCGAATAATTCTTCCGTCTATGAAATTTGGCATGTGATGAAGTTAGGTAATACAGATTACAGATGAACAATAATCCAATAAATTTTGTTACGAGAAGTTAGGTATTTTTACCTAAACATGAAAATCGCTTATATCTCTCTGTGAATATTTCCTCGGGCTAAAATACTTTCTGTATACGTACTTGTGTATTAGTTAGAATAAGTATGTAAAAGAATCCAATATTTTTTCGATTTCGGAGATACTCCAAATTTAAATTTTAATATTTTTCAATATATATTTTCTTGATGAAAATATCTGCTGATTATTATTTTTAATATGTTTTTATATCCTTAAATATATAGCTTTGTTCAGTAAGTCAATTAATTTTCTTCTTTAATCATATTTTTTTATTTTTTGGTCTTAAGAGGTAATGTGAAAAATAGTCGGTCCATTTTCATACATTTATGTATAAATATGATTAAAGAAGAAAATTTGTTGGCCTACTGAACAAATCTATATATTAAGGGTACAAAAACATATTAAAAAATAATAATCAGTAGATATTTTTATCAAGAAAAGATATATTGAAAAATATTAAAATTTAAATTTGGAGTATCTCCGAAATCGAAAAAATATTGGATTCTTTTACATACTTATTCTAACTAATACACAAATACGTATACAGAAAGTATTTTAGCCCGAGGAAATATTCACAGAGAGATATAAGCGATTTTCATGTTTAGGTAAAAATACCTAACTTCTCGTAACAAATTTTATTGGCTTATTGTTCATCTGTAATCTGTGTTACCTAACTTCATCACATGCCAAATATTATAGACGGGAGAATTTTTCGGAAGTCTCCATACAACAAATATGCTCATTGATTGGACTAGCAGTGGTTTAGCGCCTGGCCCAGCGATTACGGAGGTTAAGCAACGTTCGCAAGGGTCGGTCATGGGATGGGTGACCAAAAATTTTTTATCTCGAGCTCCTCCGTGCTTCGGAAGGCACGTTAAGCCGTTGGTCCCGGCTGCATTTGCAGTCGTTAACACCCACCAATCCGCATTGGGCCCGCGTGGTGGGTTATGGCCCGTCCTCCTTATCCTCCCATAAGGAAGGCCTGTGCCCCAGCAGTGGGGACATTAAAATAGCTGATGGACAGTATCATTTATTCATATTACACAGTACCACGGGTATATTTTTGGAGCTCGATGGCGCAGTGGGTTAGCACATCGCAGCTACATATGTAGTGTAGTTGGGCTATATATTGGCTCCGTGCACGCTTTTAGCGCCACCTAGCGTATTGCAACTTTGTTAGCTCTGACCTGACCGTTTTGACATGTAATGGCGGCATTGTGACAAAATATTAAAAAATAGTATACGGGTGAAGCCGCCATTTTTTGCTGATTCCACAATTTTTTTCCTCCGCAGTCAGTATTTTGAAAAGTATGATATTTATTAAATTTTCGATAAAAGCATCGAACTAAGCAACAAAGGGGCTCAAGCTGCCACTATAAATTATTGACTTCAGATAATGAACTAAAAATATATTTCGAATGAAACTTGAAAAAAGGGAGGAAAATTACACAAAAACGTCCATCCGCTGTGGTAGAGGTGCACTTTGATCATCGGTGATTTAAAAAGTATAAGAGTCTTTGAGACACTGCTATTCATAAATGGCTATCTATGCTTTTAATTTTACAACGTCCTAAGACTTTCTTTGAAAAATCTTCAAAATCAGTTATGTCATCAAAAACTATAATTCTGCGCCACTTGTCTACGCCACCAATATTTTCCATGTCTTCTATAGATTGGGTTCAGGGAGGTTTTAAATCGAAAGGTGGCAACACTGAGTTTCTATAATGTATGGACAGCGGGTCGACGGGCGCACATTTTTTTAACAGTTGACTTGTAAACGTTCTGCGGAATCTGTACACAGCTTTTTTGAAAATGGATTTATGTCGATAAAAACGTAAGTTTAACTGTTAAACTAAAAATCAGTGTACATTGTAAGTAGAAGTTAAAGCCATATTTGGTACTATAATGCAACTCAAATCGTACGTTATTAACAGAAATATAAGTTGCTTTCTCTATGCAACGATAGCGCAGAAGTAAAACTACGCCACCGTTCTGGTACTTCAACGCCACCATTTTGGTTCTTCAACGCCACCGGTAGCGCAGATATTCAACGTCACCAAATTAAGGTAGGTGTGCACTCACTCGTTTTTTTTATGAAACTAAGACTGATGGTGTGCTATTATATAAAGCTAAGAAGTAAATAAAGTTGATTTTATTCATTCAACGGGTTTCCTTGTGCATTTATTTACCTGTATATTACTATAATCTAAATTTAAACAACATTCGTAAAAATAATATGGTATGTGTATGCGGACCTTTACATTTATTCGCCACTTAACGCCACCGACGCGTAGAAGTTTCTACGCCACCATCACATTTACTTCTGCGCCATATCAGCAAAAATTGGCGGCCTGACCCATACATATATATTATTATTAATATATATATTAATATTATTAATATAAATTTCAAAATTACTGTGATTTGGGTGGACAAAGTGTTGTGAAATCATTTTTGGTCATTTAAATGAAATATGGCAAGCAAGATCTATTAAAAAAGAGTCGATTCTGTAAAACAAGAGGATAAAGCTACTTTAATAATTTTATTAAGCAAAAATAAACATATATGACGGCGCGTTTATGTTGTTTTACGCATTTTTTGTAATTTCATGTTGTTTTTATTTGCTAATCAATAATAATTACAATTTAAAACAATAAAACAATGGTAAAACATTGTTAAGTCATAAAATCAAGTTAAATTATCAAAGAGGGGACTAACGTCCATGCGGGCTTGCGAGTGACGTCAGCGCCCGAACTAGTTTTGCATGTTGTGGCGCCGCGCGGCGTGAGTGGTGGCGTGACTAGTGGGGCGACCGGCCGGCCTTTATAAGCAGGCGGCGCTCGCACTGGGACACATTCGGTCGTGAGCCGTGGCGCTGTACGTAAGCTCGCAATTCTGCATACCTCTTCGCTTTCTCCAACGCCCATGGATATGGCTGAACTAAATGGTCAGCTCGGCACTCCGTCATATATAATTGTTCCTGTATCGCTAGTAATCAATTAAATATTGTTTTCAAACAGATTACAGAGCCTTCATTATTTCTACTTTTTGCCACCATGAGCGCTGCGATCGATTATTATACCTTCGCACCCAGCGAATACACCTACTGTAAAGTAGCGTCTCACCTAAATACTAGCTTAATACAGATGCATTTATTATGTATGACACTTGCTGGCCAGTACTAGCCAGTCCTCGCCTGCCAGTTCTCTCCTTATTCACTCATAAGAATCGCCTGTGCTTCAGCACATAAAAAAAACTGATGTGCGTAAAATTTTTGTTAAACCCTTTAAAATTAAACATAGCAGGAAGATCGACCTTTTTTGACTGTGAGTTACAGAATACTTAATAGTATAATTCAGAATACTTAATAGTATGTACGTGCCAATTGGGTTAAATAGAACCCGTATAGATGACAATAAAAGATGCCTGTCTCTTGGAGTAAGCGGCGGCGGCGCGTGGCCCGAATTCTATATGAATTGTAACAATTGGTCATGCTAGGACGCGTATTCTCGCGGGTATTGCCATAGAAAGTGATGTTTTGGTGGAATTAATTGCGCACGCGTTGATGGTGATCGATGGTTTTGAAATAGAAAACTTGAATTTGGAATGTCATTACGAGATTAGTTGTGTAAGGAATTAAGAAAGATTAACTATTGAGTGCAATCTCGATGATATTAGGGGTTTTTTAAAATGCCTTTTTTTAAAAACCTACCTACACTAGAAGCTCTGTGAGCTGTAGACCTCGCGTTAAAAAGTAGCTCAAATTGTATGTTTTTGAAAACAAATAACGCAAATAGATATTACGGTTCAAATACACTAAATCCGTTATCGGCCGAACTATGCCAGGGCGTCATCGGTCAGACTCATCCGATCGAATCAAACCTATGTAACATAAAGGGAGCGCACATACTACTACAAGCGCCATCGTCCTAAGTTGCCCGATGACGGCCAATCATCCATCGAGTCCGAATTTCATCCGGCACGGTATCGGAAGACGCCCAGTCAACCGTTATAAGTTGAGAGTACTTTATTACTAACTTAATACAAGTAAGTGCACGCTAAGTATATATTCACACATGACAACGGTAACGATACCTATCCAGTAAACGAACGGAGGTTTTGTTTAAATGTGAGGTTGTATAGCTGAGAGTGACTACAGAAGATCGGCACGGCAACGCCCAATGTCGGCCCAGCAGGTGCACGTCCGAGTTCCTCGTCCGAGTAGGTCTGTCCGCCATCGGCCGATAAAATCGGTTTTGGTGTACGCCTACCGTTAGTTTTTCCAACTAATAAGTATAGTCCTATAGGTTCTGTCACAAACTCATAACCTTATTTATTTTTAAATTTTGAGTATTGGCCAGAAATGTTTTGATTGATGAACTTTTGAAACTTCTAAAAAATAAAAAATAAACATAATTTACTTTGCACCGCTAACAAAAAAGTTTTGTTACATTTTTGATAATTTTTTGAAACTGTTGAAATACGTCTTTTTTACATATCTCCGCCATTTTGAAAAAAATCGAAACACTGGTTCGACTGGAAATTCTATTTAATTATCAAAACTGCTCATAAAATTTCACGAGAATCGGTTGAGAAATGCGACCTGTAGAGGAGAACAAATGGACAGCCAACGGACAGCCGCAGCCGGAAGGAAGGAATAAGTATACGAATATTTTTTTTTGCCCAAGCTAAAGCAGAGACGCTTCGCACTCGCTTGGTCAATTAAGGTTATAGTACGAGAGGTCGTGAAAATTACTACAAGAGTTATCTCAAGGTCCTTGTCCCAATATGATAGTGTTTAGGGTGTACATGAGTCAGCACCTACTCCCAGCGCCAGGAAGTGGAACACCTGGCGTCAGCCGCTTCCAAACATGTAGCATTTCGACATGCTCTACAAGAGTTATCTCAAGGTTCAAATTTGGCAGAATGGTAGAGAATAGCACAAAAAAAAAATAAGACGGCAGTCAGACCGCAGCGCAGTGTCATGGAACATGCCGAGTCATAAATTATGCATAATAATTAAGCATTATACGAATTTTCAGTCTTGAGATAGCTCTCGTACCGACCTCGAAATTCATACAACTTACGTGGCGTGCTGACTCGGCATGTTCCATGACACTGTGGTCTGACTGCCGTCCTATTTTTGTTTGTGCTATTCTCTACCATTCTGCCTGAACCTTGAGATAACTCTTGTAGAGCATGTCGAAATTCTACATGTTTGGAAGCGTGCTGACGCCAGGTGTTCCACTTCCTGGCGCTGGGAGTAGGTGCTGACTCATGTACACCCTAAACACCCTATCAAATTGAGACAAGGGCCTTGAGATAACTCTTGCAGTATTTTTTGCGAGCTCTTTCTCTATAAAGGTTTCTTAACTAAATGCATAGTGCATACTACCTAGGTACCTACTATTAGATTGTTTGCGTAATGAAACCCCTCATTCTTGTTCCATCTTCTCAATTTTTAAAAATAAATACTGTGAGAAATAAGTTCGACATTATTTTACAGTACTAGGCACGTATCTTGAAATTTTTTCGACGAAGTGGGGATAAGTTCGCGCATGTGCTCTTGTGAGCGACCAATTGCGCGCGCCCCTCTCCCGCCGCGCGCGCCCCTCACCGCTACGCATACCCAAAATACGCGTTTCGCGCAATCCCCACCCGATTTCAAGTTATATGCCTCGTACTGTAAAAGGTTTATCAGTACAATTTGATTTCATTAGGAAGGTACTTACACTTAGCACTTAAATAAATAATGCATTTTCTTTCGATTGATTTAATGGCAAGCAAAGAACTACACAACATTACTTATAAAATAAATAAGGCGCCAGTGAAGACTTTGGTCACAGTCTTACTATACTATTCTTTACTAAAATTAGTTAACGAGATTTTAATGTAATTTTATATCACATTTTAAAACACACACACTGGGGCCCTATTTTTGAATCGCTCGGCTGGCGTCGAGCGCTCTTTTCTACTGATTTTCGTTCGACATCTCATTGTTTTGAGTCATATGTCGAACGAAAATCAGTAGAAATGGGCGCTCGATGCCTGCCGAGCGATTTAAAAATAGGGCCCCAGCACGGCTAGCACGACTTAGCGCGACTCGAGTGAGAAAGAGTCCCGTCAGTCGCGTCGCGTTCATACATTTATGTCGCATGCAGCTAACACAACTGACATTAGAATTGACATAACTCGCGAACTAATGTCAGTCATATACTTTATCAACCTCCTTGACTTTATCTCGATTTTTGTCGTTATGGTTAGCACAACTTTACGAAAAACGACATCACCTGTCACTTTTTGACATTAAAAGACAACAGTTTGTCTTGGTGGGGTTACAGTACAGCACGCACGCGACATAATATAAGTTACTCTATGCACGCGACTTCAATTAATAAGTGATTATCACCGGAAAAATGGCCTAATCCTTTTTAACTAATGAGGAAATATACAATAGGAAGACATAATAAGATATTTTGCCAATACTTTTCAGTAATTATTCTTTAGATACGAGAAACCTTGTCGAGTCGCTGTCTATGTCACCTCAGAAGTTGTGCTAGCCGTGCTGGTCGCTTTCCGTTGCTATTATATGACACTAGACATTGAGTAATATTAAAACTACAATGGGTATGGCATTTTGCGAGGTATTTAGATTTTTTGCAAGCATAGTAGGTACAAACAAAAGGGAATTATGTTTCTCTTGTTTGTTGTATATTGACGTTTCGAAGACACCAACTTTTTCTGCTCCTGTAAAAAAAAATATTGGTACTGATACTCAACTCAATATGATATAACATTTCTGCACTGCACACAGAAAATAAAAATGTTCACCTTATAAAATTGGTAACAAAACAATTAAGTAAAGTACCTACTTATTTTTTATGCAAGTACGTACTAAGTAACTAAAGAATCATAATCATTTCAAAACTAAAAACTTTTCAACACGGAAAGAAAAGGATGCAAACTAAGTAGTCTGCAATCTGCATTCTGATTCAGTTATTAACATGAACGCAACGCAATGTGCTACACGACTTTACTTCAATGACAGGATTAGTACATTGTTCACCGAGAGAAGAAAGAGACCGATTACCGTCGAGGGTGTCGTTTGAAACACCCGAGATCGGGAATCGCACTTTCTCTCGAGTGATACATAGTGATTTATACTACACCTACGAGGAAAATAAAAAACTAAATCTTTACTAATTGAAATTTATATTGAAATTGTTGCAGTTAGTGAAGCTTAATGTGACACTTTTTCCATTAATGTTTGTTTGAGATGTTTGCGACAAAAATATCAAACATGAAAACCTAGTACATTTCTACTCATAAATAGGTACGTAATAAATCATAAACCAGTGCATTTTGTTCATAAACTTACCTTTATCAACAAATATTTGTCATCTGGAGCATTCTGCAAAAAGGAATAAACATCCTTTGTAGTAGGCACTTTTGATTTCTTACTACGGAATTCCTCCGACTTTCTTTTCAGAAATGCTGTAAGTTTTTTGTATTCTTGAATATTTATGTCGTTTCTTGTCAATATAGTACTTTTCAACATTGAGTACCTACATAGACCATAACGTACTTGGTTTGTATTTTTGCGCTTTTTCACTGAAATAAGCTAGCAAAACAGTTTCAGAAACAGATGCCGCATTTTTTTCACTTTTCCATTGCAAAAAATCGTCATAAGTTTTATTATATTTTTTAATTGATTTCTGTGGTAAAAGGTTATCAATCAGTATTTTTGCTGTTTTCTTCAACTGCGGCGGAGTTAAAAAATCTTCATCATCACTATCACTACTTATCATTTTGATAGTTTTATTTTACTTTCTACGAAAACTGAATCCTCAAACAACACACAAATTGAAAATGGCGCCAATGGCGTCTGCAATTTTCACATGTTCTTTTTTCAAATTGTTTATCCTGCCTGCCGCCGCAGGGTCGCACCGCCAGCCCGACACCATCCGACACACAGCTAGTGGCCAGTGTAATTTTGCGAACTTGGAGATAAAAACTCACTGTAAAAACTTTTTGGCTTTTGATATTAAGGTTACCGGCGCATAGTCTTACCCAAAATTAAAAAAGAAAAACCACGTAAGAAATGGATTTTCTCATCGCTCAGATGCGATTTCTCCCCGCATATTTGTTCGATATACAATGACGTACTTTCTACCGTAAATTTGATAAAGTATCAAGGTACTTTCCGAGCAGGTGTAGTATAAATATTATATAATATTAGTTTGCATCCTTTCTTTCCGTATTAAAAGCACTAATAGCTACAGTCACTCTGGGTAAAATTGGACCTGCGGTATAACATTGGACCACAACCTGAAGAAACAATTTTCATTATTTTTTAACTGTATCCGAACTTCCTATAGTAAAATGATGTATCCGAACATGTAGTATAAAGTTCATAGACTATAAAAACATAATTTGACAGGTAAACGATGTCACTTGTCAAAACAAACACCTGATCTTTTGGCGCCTTGCTGTTGTGAGTTCAGTGTTTGCTTTAATTCAATTATCAATATTTTCAGTATTTGAGCTTAAACTCGGTAAGTTTTGGTATTTTTATGTGAAATAATGTTTGTTTTTCGAATTAAACGTATTTTTTTAACTCATCCGCATTTAGTAATTCCGTAATAACTAAAATTAATCTTGAAGTTGATATATTAAGTAATTTGGTGTAACATTGGACCGGTCTAATGTTACCCATATTTTTTATACGAACTTAAATGAAATCAGGGTAACATTGGACAATGACCTATATGAATAATTATTTTTTTAGGTACTATAATATGCCACGGAAAAAAATCATAAAAGAGCCAGGTGTGCGAAAATATGGCACTATCTCAAATTATACGAAGGAGGTATTAGAAGAAGCTATGAATAAAATAAGATCAGGTGCATTAAGTCAAAGGAAAGCTTGCAAAATGTATAAAATACCTAAAAGCACAATTAATCTTAAACTTAAAAATAAACACAACAAACCTGTGGGACGTCCTACATGCTTGACCTTGGACGAAGAGATAATTTTCAGAGACCATTTGCTTGCACTTAGTGATATAGGTATTCCAATAGGCTTGCAAGATTTCAGAGATGTAGTTAAAAGATACTTAGATAACATCGGCAAAACAGTTTCTGTGTTTAAAGACAACAGCCCTGGATACGAGTGGGCAAAACTTTACATGGAACGACATCCAGCTATAAAAGAAAAAATAGCTCACAAAATATCGAGAAAACGAGCGCAAGTAAATGCTGAAATGGTAAGCGAGTTCTTCGATAGGCTGGAAAAAGAGATTAAAGACGTAAGCCCCGACAATATATATAATATGGACGAAAGCGGATTCCACGATGACCCTGGAAAAAAAAAACTTTTATTCCGACGTTCCACTCGCCATCCAGAACAAGTGAAAAATTCAAGTAAATCTTGTTTTACGGTCGTATTTGCTGGCAATGCTATGGGAGATATAATTCCGCCATTCTTTATATTTAAAGGGAAACATTGTTGGTCGGACTGGCTTATTAATGCCCCTAAGTTTTCGAAAATGGCCGTTTCAAAGTCGGGTTGGATAGATGCTGATATTTTTGAAGAATGGCTTGAAAAACATTTTGTGCCAATTGTCGACCAAAAAGAAGGAAAAAAGATCCTTATATGTGACAATTTAAGTGCACATATAAGTGTGAACGCTCTAAAGATTTGTGAAGAGCACAATATCAAGTTTATTTGTCTTATCCCAAATTCAACACATCTCCTACAACCCTTAGATGTAGGATATTTTTCGTCATTAAAGTCAGCTTGGCGATTAGTCCTTAACAAATGGCGTCAAACACAGCGAGGCAGAAAAGCTGTAGCACTACCTAAAAACGTGTTTTGCCAGCTTGTGAATTTAGCGCTTCAACGGAATGAATCCACAGCAGCGATTAATATGATAGCAGGATTCAGAAAATGTGGTATTTTCCCATGCTCAAGAAATGAAGTCCTACAAGTTTTACCTTCATATGCAACTGGCCAAATCCAAGCTACTGTTGGAGAAACATTTAAGGAATACTTGCAAGAAATAAGAGCTTCAGACTTAAATATAAAAACAACCAAGAAATTTCAGCTGCCAGTAAAAGCAGGAAAGGCGATTTCCGCTGAAGAAGTGGAGAATTTTTACAAAAATAGACAAAAGGAGCAGGAGAAGAAAAAGGAAATTTCTGTAAAAAAAGGAAGGCCCAAAGGTTCTAAAAACAAGAAGACCAAGACAAAATCAGATGCAGAAATGATCGAAATCGGTGAGCAGGCAGCAGAGAAAAAAAAACCCGATAATCATGAGCTAGAAGGCGAAAATTCACAAACTGAATCTTTTGAATTAATAGTTGCAACAGCTCAAGTACACGATGAGCCAAAGAACTTAGAGACACCGAAAAACCTAGAATCCGATTTGGACAAAATTGAGGAATGGATTGTGGATAATGTACCAATCCCTGAAAATGAAGTAGAGGTGATAGATAACTGTATTGCTGATTTTACCCAAGAACAACCAAACAAAGAGATAACACCAAGAGAAAAGAAAAAAAACGAAAAACCCAAGAGTGTCAGGAACAAAAAAGCCAAGTTACAAATAGAAAACCAAAAAACTGAAAATAAAAAAGATAAAAAAGAGAATCAAATTTGTAAAATACAACAGAATAAACGGAAAAATTCATCTGAACTGAAACCAGCAACTAAAAAATCCAAAGTAGATGACATCAAAACAAAAGATACTGACTTAGACATCATAGAGCAGTGGAACGACAATCACATACTAGTCCATGATAATGAGGTAGATGTGATTGATGAATATATCCTTAATGCTGCCGATGAGATACAGTTACAGTTACCAATAGATAATCGCGAGATAATAACCGGGGAATACATTGTTCATCAAGACAATGGACAACTCATCAAATTTAAAGACCAAGTAGAACAATATGAAGCCGGCAAATATTGCGTCTTTCAAGTCGAAGGAAGTCTATTTCCAGGGCGCATCACAAAAATCTGCCAATCACCATATGTAGTGTGGGTGAGCTGCCTGAATAAAAGGTTTGAAGGAGGCTGGACTTGGCCAGCAAATGCAGATATAACTAAAATTACCGATTCAAAGTTGATAAAAAAGGTGATAGCAAGTGAAAACATCATTCGACGCGGGAACGTTATTCATATTGAAGATGACTTGTTGAGCCTAGAATGGGGAGAGTAATTGCCGATTTTAACCTAGAGATAATTTTATATGTTACTGTTGGTCAATTTTATGCTAAGATTGTTGATTTTTTGTGTATGTCTATAAGATTATTGATCCTAGTTAGGGAATAAGTATGTAACTTTTCTGATTGATCTCACTCTGTATGTTCCTATATATGTGTGTAACGAATAAAACTCATATTGTTATGATGCCCAAAGATTATAGATTTTTCTAAATAATGCATTGGTATGTTTATTTTATTAAAAATAATAAAAATCGCCTCATTAAACCCTTAGCCGTTTCCAATAAAATGGGTCCTTCAGCTTAATCCAGCTCGTAAGTATTAATTTTTACATCTGTGGTAGTAAAACTTTGTTTAAAATGTCAACTTGATGATCTTAGTAGCAATTTCGATGGTCTCATGTTACCCAGAGCGTAAAAAAAAGCAATAAAATGGATTTTTAAGGTGAGCAAAAACGATGGTACAATGTTACCCCAAAATCAATGTAACTTTGGACCACGACTATTTCTGTCTCTTTCTCAGGAATTACACATAATTTATATATTTTTTAATGTAATTGGTATTAACAACATCAAAAGATCACTTAAATCATAGCTATTGAATAGTCAATTAATACATTTTATTGACTAACTAACGGAAATTGTACCTAAAGTGGTCCAAAGTTACCCAGAATGACTGTACCGAAAAAACTATCGCGCGTAAAAACATACGACAGATTAATTTTGTATAGGAAATTTGTACAGCGCCATATAGCGCCGAAAAGGGAAATCTAATTTTCCATAGATCATTCTTTCAGTACCCTTATCACAGAATAAATAATATGCCCTTATGCACTGAATGCTAAAATTAAGTTTAGTCCCGACTGCACTAAATCGACACCAAACGTGTGTTTTTCGCTGACGTCTTCATGTGCAATTAATTAAGTAATTTCCTACTTAAGTGTCTTATTATTTATTTTTCACTTCTCATGCTCGTAAAGTTCGTCTTTATGTTGGGTATAGGCTGCATAAAATCGCTTTTTATGCTCTAGTGCATAAAGTAAAATCTTCGTCTAAGTCTCAGATTTTAAGACAAAGGTCGTCAGGTAAACAGCCACACACGCAATTTAACTTCGTTAAATTAACTTATTATTTCATTGTTTCTTCATTTTTTGTTGTGTTATACTTAATACTTTTTTATTTTTGAAAATGCGTATCAATTTTATTGAAAGACCTTGATAAAAAATGTTTTTTTTTTTTCAATTTTTGGATATGGGTATCAAATGAAAGGCCTTGATGAGCACATTCCAAAATTATATTTTTTTTAATAAAAAAATGAGTTTTTTTTTTTCAATTTTTTAATATGGGTATCAAATGAAAGGCCTTGATGAGCACATTCCAAAAATAGATATTTTGTCACAAAATATTAAGAAAAATTTTTTTTTTCAATTTTTTAATATGGGTATCAAATGAAAGGCCTTGATGAGGACATTCCAAAAATATATATTTTGTCACAAAAAATTAAGAAAAAAAATTTTTTTTTTCAATTTTTGAATATGGGTATCAAATGAAAGGTCTTGATGAGGACATTCCAAAAATATATATTTTGTCACAAAAAATTAAGAAAAAAAAAATATTTTTTCAAATTTTGAATATGGGTATCAAATGAAAGGTCTTGATGAGCACATTCCAAAAATATAGAATTTGTCACTAAAATTTAAGTTTTTTTTTTTTAGATTTTTACATTATTGTTGTTTAATTTCCTCACAATCGAAGTGAAAAGCAGAGTGTATAACTCGTACATAAAACCCATTTTATGCACTTGTTGTACAATCTACTATTTTACCATCGCCACTCGAAAAAGTGCGTTTAATTCAACGATAAGAGTGAATAAAACGCTGTTTTATTCACCGAGTGAAAAAGAAATATTTTGAATTTGGAACAAACGCGCATCGTATGAATTATGTACAGAAAAAAAATAAACGTGCCGAAAGTATGGAGCTATTCCATAGATAAAGCCTCCCGCCAATTTTATTTAAGTTCTTTTTAGTGTCTTATCAATGGGATATTTTCTAAAAAAAAATCCGCCAAATGAATTAGATTCTTTTTAGTGTCTTATCTTTGGGTTCTTTTCTATATAATAGAAGGGGATTAGATGTTCAGTCTCTAGTATAGTATTATATTATCTGTGGTCTTGCATTGCATCAGTCCATTCCATCAGTCTGGTACGATCTTCAGACTGTAAAAATTCAAAGTCTATACAAACTGATGAAATGGACTGATGCCAGAAAGATAATGTAATTTCCCTCTTAGCGTGGTTGTTTTATGTTATTGGAAAACTTCTAGTTTCACTTTTTTCTAATGTTTAAATATTACTGACTAGCGGCCGCCCGCGGTTTCACCCGTGTGGTTCCCGTTCCCGTGGGAATATCGGGATAAAAAGTACCTTATGTTTTAATCTAGGTCATTTACTATCTGTGTGCCAAATTTCAATTAAATCCGTTCAGAAGTTTTTGCGTGATTGAGGAACAAACATCCAAACCCACAAACTTTCACATTTATAATATTAGTAAATATTAGTAGGATTACCTACCTAAATAATAAAAATGTAATAACTATAAATAATATTAGTATAAGTACTGCTATTTGTTTTCTCGCAGTCAATGGTAAAAAGTAGAGTACACAACTCGTGAAAAAAAATTTCATCTCGGTCCTTTGTATCCCTCGCTTCGCTCAGGATTCTACTTTTGAATCCCTCGCTACGCTCGGGATTCAACTCTAGAATCCTTCGCTGCTCTCGGGATCCAACTTAGTCCCTCGAACTAAATTCCCTCTTTTTTCACTTGTTGTATAATCTACTATTATTCGTTATTTGTACTTACAAGAGGAATCTTTTTAAATCTTTCTTGTTGCACTGAGACCAGGTTTTAGGGTGGCGGCGGGAGGGATACGAATTGCTCATGATGTTCACATGAGGCTTGCATTTGTTGTGAGGTAGACCGTCGTGTTTCATTCCGACGCTGAAATCAAATATATTTCAATATAAATTAATATGAAAATATAACGGGATTAAAAAAAGGTATTTGAACATGTTTTGTGTGTTGAATTTCTTTATGTATAGGTAATGCGATTTGGTTTTAAAGTTTTTATCGTGTAAGCTACAAAATGAATACTTCTGTCACACAAAGTTTTATTTGCTATTTGATTTCGGACAGGAGTGTGTACTGTAATCTGACATTACAGCGCCTTATATTATTATTACGTACCGGATATCTCAAGACGAACCGTGCTGTAGTCAGCACTGTTGCAGAATAAAACAATTGAAAACAAAACGTGAAGAGCATAAAGAAAGTTAGCGCAATACTTAATTAATGACACACCGACAACTGGCCTGGTGGCTAAATAAGCGCCTAGCTAGATATTTATTTAGTAGGCGACTAGAGTCTATCGATCGAGGCGCCAAGCGCGCAGTGCGGTCGGTTGCGATCATTCGTGAACGTCCCCTTTACCACACCCCGGGCACTCCATACAAGCGTCGCGTCTCGCGTTTCAACTATCTATTACACAGACGCTACACAGTGACATTTTTGCACAAGCGCAACTGTGTGCGAGCTATTGAATGAGCACACGGATCGGCACACGGAACACGCGCGGTGGGCGCCGGTGGGGTGAGGTAATTGATTGTGGGGCGGGGCGGAGAGTTTCCTTTCTGTACGGCACATTAAATTGACGTTAATATTCTACCTACACCAACGTGGATGAATGGTATTGGTAAATAATGTGCGTTTGTCAAATCCAATAAATTATGTCTGCAGCTTTAACAATCCTCCTAAAATTACTTGTGAGTCAATTATTTACTTAAGCTTACTTAAAGATATACTCGTTAAATGTCTTTTTGAGACACCATCCGTACTTACCTATGTCCTATTTCATGTGCAAGGAGATAGCCAATATTCAAAGGGTTCCACTCCAGTACAGCACAGCTCTTATTTATAGAACAGACTCTCCCCAAATAACTTATCGCTAAAACATAAAAAATATAACAAATTAAAACATAGGTATCTTATAAAATTCTTGTTAATTAACATTAACATGGGTAAATTTTAATGTCCCCCACAATTAACTACTTAGTTATGTGATTGACAGAAACACGATAAAAACTTTACTCGATAGAAAATTGAAAGTTTTATCGTGAGTATGATTACGCTAGCCGTTGTTAACAGAATCACTTTCAATATTTAAAAAAAATTTTTTATAGGTAGGTATGTAATTAGACTTAGCTACTGCGCGTAAAGTTAGTCATTATTCAAGTTTTAGAGGATTTTAAACTAATCTTTTCTATACATACAATACGATTTGCTGCAACTTCACTCGAGAATGTGGCAAAGAGAAAATTTTACAGATTAAAATACGTCGTTTTGTACCTGAAGCGCTCTGAGGTTAGTCACTTCAGTTGTACATTGATAAATTATTCGCATTGTACTTGTAATCAATCTAATTTTTAGGGTTCCGTACCAAAATGGTAAAAAGGAACCCTTATGGTGTGAGTCTGTCTTTCTGTCTGTCACAGCTGGATATCTCGAGAACTACTATTGGTATCAATTTGAAATTTGAAATAGTTTAAGATGACATTTGCCCAACTATTTTGCAAATCCTTACTAATATTATAAATGCGAAAGTCCGTTTGTTTGTTTGTTTGTTTGTTTGTTACGCCTTCACGTCTCAACTACTGAACCGATCGTCATGAAATTTTGCATACACGTTGTCAGGGGTACAGATAAGGACATAGGGTAACATTCATCCCGAAAAAAAGTATTGTTCCCGAGGGATAGCAAGAAAACTTTCCACGCAGACGAAGTCGCGGGCGGCAGCTAGTAAGAAATAAATAAAAAAATAAATATCTTTTCTACAACAGGGACTGAAAAGGGGTCTTAAAAATTTGAAGTGGGGCTACTAGGCCATATGGGGTATCATTTGAAAGAGCGCCGTTTGCACGTTTTCAATTATATTTTTTTTTTGTTTTAAGCCACATAGCTTTAGACTTATGATGAAAAATGTAAAAAAAATACCGTCCCCCCCCTTATCTCCGAAGTTTGCAAAGAAAAAAATCTGAAATAATTCTATGTGATAGCAGTTTATATAAAGATTACAGGAAAAATAAAACGATGTCTCAATATAGCACACTTTTTTAGAAATTATCAAATTTCTAAAGAAGTTAACATTAGTTCCACTATCGGTCAAGAGATGGCGCTGACCTAAAACTGCAATACTAATTTTATTATTCTAATCTGCAGTGTGGTTTTATGGTACAATTATGATGGTACGGAACCCTCGGTGCGCGAGTCCGACTCGCTCTTGACCGGTTTTTTTATAGGTTAGTTTGGTTAACTAAAGCTAGGCAACTGTCACAATCGTCCTTTTAAAAATAATTACGAACACTTCTTTTTGTTCGACAGAAACCTTCCAAACGCGAAAGTTTTTTTTTTCAGAAAAGTTATTGATTCATCCCAATTTTCACAATTTTGGCAAAAGCTTTATTCAAAACTTAAGTGTTAACTTATTGAAAGAAAATTGTTTAAACACAGTAGTTACTTCAAAAATTAAAAGTGAAGTACTCTTACTATTAAATCTGAATCATATTTAAATTGGCATCGGCTTGCGAATTTGCGATTGAAGCGATTAAGCGACTTTTGCTGCGGCTGTTTTGCGGATGGGTGAACATAACATTATTATCTCGAGCTGTTTTGTGCTTTAGAAGGAACGTTAAGCCGTTGGTCCCAGATGCATTTCCAACTGGAAATGCATCTGGGACCAACGGCTTAACGTTCCCATCAATCCACCCTAGGCCCGCAAAATGGGTTATGATGGTGGTCATCGTAAAATGTCTGCAAAAAAATATATTTAAAAGAAAACTATCAACATTTACCTGTACTAGTTTTACTTCTCTTTTTTTCACCTTTTTTATTATAATGGAATAAATCCATTCCAGTCAGTAGAATTGAATACCACCAATCGTGTTTCATCCATTTCCGTTCCCTTTGCCATGTGCAAAACTTCCTTAAATAATCTGATGCTAAGACATTTGAAGATAAGTCGTCCATTTCTAAAAACTTGTTTTTTAAAAACTTTGTCCCTTTCAGATCGAAATGGATACTGTAGTTCAAGCTTGGATGTCTGAAGTAATATGCCGCCTGGGTAAGAAAAAAATAAGAATTAAAATATACTTACCTAATGATTCCAAATAAATTCAATTTAGTGTGATTTTTGTCACACCAAAATGAATAAAAAACCACATTGGTTAACAACTCTTATATTTACCTATGTAATTATGTTACAAGTGCAATATGCACAAAAAAAACTATCAAAATGTTTCTATCCCACCTATTATTTATTCTTGATTTCATAGCAAACCGATATTTGATTTTTATTTGCCTACTTCATGGATCTCTAAAACATAAGTTCATGGGAAAAATGAGAAGTCCTGGGACTAGTTCTCCAGACGTTGAGGTGGAAATTTCTGCTTTTTTATCACTAGGAAATTGTATAACGAAAATGGTTACACATAAATGTGATAATAGGTAAAATAGATTAGAAGTTAATGCCATAACATAACATAGATTGCGAAACAGGCACTTAATGTTTCTTGTAAGGTTACTCTAAATTAACTCTAACACCTATACAAGTAACCGACATCGCTCGAAGGATTGCTCAGCTGAAGTGGCAATGGGCAGGACACATAGCGAGAAGAACTGATGGCCGTTGGGGCGGAAAGGTTCTGGAATGGCGACCGCGCACCGGACAACGCTCCGTGGGTGGACCGACGATCTGGTGAAGGTCGCGGGAAGCCACTGGATGCGGGCAGCGCAGGACCGATCGTCGTGGAGATCCTTAGGGGAGGCCTATACCCAGCAGTGGGTGTCGTGCGGCTGATATGATGATGACCTATACTGGATTTATGTCTTTTGTTAAGAACTAGAGCATAGTTTTATATTTCGCCGACAAACTGTTATGCAGTTTGGCGAAAGTTAAGTTTGTAATTTTTTTTGTATCTTTTACAGTGATAAATAAATTTAAAAATAAAGGCACTTTTACTTTTAAAATCAACTTCTCCTGGGCAGCTTTTTCAAGACAGCCTTAAAATGCTGTCATCTTGTGAGCAGGCTGTATCATTTTGTGAATGTGACGTAGCCGATTTTTCCCCTTAATAATAGAACGTGAAACTTAAGTAGGCTGTTTAAATTGTAGCTTTCTTCGTCATTCTCGTAATCAGTACTTCGGAATCTTATCCAGGTCTGCAACACCTCACTTGGTAGCGCTGACTCGACTAATGGGTTTAGCATAGCGGCGTATTTGTCCGTTGTCACGTTCGGCGTTTCCAAAGATCTTATTTGTGCTGTCAATTTATCGTATAGTACGCTTAAATTTTCCTTCTCTTTCTTTAATACTAACTTCAATAATTCTCTTACATACAACTCTATTAACAGACTATCTTTTCCGAACCTGTTTTTCATTTGTTCCACTGCTTTCTTGTAATTCTTTCCTGACGGTGGAAAGCTCTCCACTACCCTTCTTGCCGTGGACCCTTCTTCTGTCGCTTGGATTAAATACTGGAGTTTGTCATCCTCATCAATATTTGGGTCTTCGTCAATTTTATGGAATTGCCCCCAAAATCCTAGCCAGCCACTTATTTTGCCGTCAAACTTTCTGAATTCAATCGTCGGTAATTTAAATTTTCTGTCTTTCTTCTCTGACCTCACTGTTACTTCGGAACTACTACTTTTGCATAAATTATCTTCTAACATTGTTTCCTCATATAAGGTTTTCACTTCATGGTATCTTTTCCGATATTCTTCTGTCGAATCTAGGTCTTTTTCGAAAGAATCGACGTCAAAATCTTCCTTTTTCAAAAATTCTTCTTTTATTTGTTCGTCTAACGTAAATAAGGCTTCGGCTTTTTCTTCGAAATATTTTAACAGGCTCTTCATCTCCTGCGGCAGCCCTGCTCCTGCTACTCCATCCGCCGCCTTTGTAAACTGCCTTCTTGCCACCGTGCGCAACTTTTTCAGTTTCTCCATTTTTACTTTGTCGCACTTGTGGCTGCGATTTTCGTTCTTCCGTCGTATTTCTCCTCACACTATTTAAATTAACGGTCGCCACATGCGGCGAGGATATTCTTTAGACTTTAATTTATTAACGAAAAACACAAATATAATTTCTCAAGACTGATATTTAATGTTTCAACTCAAAGAGAACACACACAACACAGAGACAAGAGCATACAAAACAATAGACAAAATCGGCCAGCACCTCATCCCTCGACACAGAGTCCTGGTAGCAGGACTTTGCGTACTACCGGTAGTACGCAATGTTTTTGGTTATATGAGGTTCTCTAAGCTTACTAGCAGGACGTTATACGGTGTGATAGTGCATCTCTTTCTCTTTCAGCGACTTTTTGAATCGTGTTTCTGCGATCAGTTTGGGCAAAATAGCGGAGAGTATAAGACGTGGTGTCAGCGTTCGCGCTAAACCTACACATTTCGACGAAAATGATGCCAAAAACACCTGGAGTCTCAAACATTTCGGTGATAATTACGATATTAGTTATTGTTGGGATACAGCTAAGAAAGAACAACTATTTAAGCAAGAGTTTATTGGGAAATTGACAAAAAATATTGCGAAATTGAAAAAAAGACAGAAAGAAACTACTTCACCTAACACACGTATGAAATTTCAGCGTGATATGGTAGGTAAAGCAGTTTCAATATTTTTGCTAATTATAATATTGGATAAAATTAGTATAATGTTAAATTTCTACCCTGTAGATTCAAAGGGCGCCAGTCATCCTTACTAATATTATAAATGCGAAAGTCCGTTTGTTTGTTTGTTACACCTTCACGTCTCAACTACTGAACCGATCATCATGAAATTTTGCATACACGTTGTCAAGGGTACAGAGAAGGACATAGGGTACCTTTCATCCCGAAAAAAAGTTTTGTTCCCGAGGGATAGCAAAAAAACCTTTCCACGCAGACGAAGTCGCGGGCGGCCGCTAGTATAAAATATTTCTCACCCCTGCCTAATTTTATCACGCATGAATGTCAAGTCCTGCTAGAAGGACAGCCTCTGATATCCATACAAATTAATCAAAAAAACCGACCAAGTGCGTGTCGGGCCACGCGCCATAGGGTTCCGTAGTTACCTTATACCATACCATATTTAATACCACCTATCATTTTTCGTTTGCAAAAATAACTTTGTTTTTCACAGTGTTGATATGAATGACAAAGTTATATTTGCGGTTTCGGAAAATGTGCTATATCTCAAAAACTAATTACTATATCTCGTTCAAACCAATTTTGGTTGAAAGTGTTTATTAAGATCTACAGCATATATTTTTTTTAGATTTTTCACTCTCTTATTTCAAAAGTTAAAGGGGGGGACCCACATTTTACCACTTTGGCGCTGAATATCTTTCAAACGGTTGACTTTGAGAAAAAGTTGTCTTAGGAACCTCAATGTCATTTTTAAAGACCTATCTATAGACACCCAACACGTGTTGGTTTGAAGAAAAAAAATTTTTTCAGTTTCAGTTCCATGTATGGGGAGCGGAGCCCCCCCTTAATCTTTTATTTTTCTTATTTTTGTATTAAATTCGTTAAGCGGTTAACAGAATACATCTACCTACCAAGTTTCAACTGTGTAGTCTTAATACTTTCGGAATAAAGTGGCTGTGACATACGGACAGACAGACAGACAGACAGACAGACAGACAGACAGACAGACATGACGAATCTATAAGGGTTGCGTTTTTTGCCATTTAGGCTACGGAACCCTAAAAATGTGTACTGCTGGCAGGACGCACGTCCGCCGGAATGTCCTTCCGAAAGCTCCTTCTAGAAGGACAAGGGCTTGGACGTTCTATCATTAAAAGTAGGTATAGATTTATGTACCTCTATCAAGATGTGTTTGGAAATTTCCTGAAGTTGTCTTCTGGTCTTTATTTTGCGTTCTTTTACCAGTCGGTCAGTTAGCGCCTCGTCAATGTAAATGACCACCGGAATCGTCACATGTTGACTTGGTTCCGTATAATATTTTTCTATAGCTGATGTTGATATTAAAGAGTTTCTTCTGTTTCCGTCATTATTCTGAAAAAAAAAAAAAATAACTTAATGGAAACAAAAATTATGAATTTTGTTCGTTTGACGAACTTTTTGTAGAGGTAGGTAATTAAGACTATTATAGTTTATCATTTATTTTCAATATTACAATATTTATTTTAAATCTATACATTGCTTTTGGTCTTCAACTAGCAATAATTTAAAGGCGTGAAATACACCTTATTTTATTAACAAAAACACCCATATGTTGGGGTCTATCCCCACTCCTGTTGGAATGGCAGCCATTTTATTTTAGACGACCCTGTGGAAAAATATTTATTTCTCCGGGTTTAGAAGTCCTACAGTTATAAAAAAAATACCTTTCGAAGGCTAATAATACCACCTATCAATTAAAAAAAAAAATATGTGTAATATTGTAACTTAAATACGTCATAAAAAATACTGAAGGAAAATTTTATACGAAATTTGTGTGCTTATTTTGAGTTTTTATTACATTTCTCAAAAAACTAGGTCATTAATGTCCATCTTTTTTGCATTATGTCATATGATCTTTTCTTCCTTTCTGCCTTTTGGCTTCAGAAACAATAATTACTAGATAAACTCATGCAATTTTGAACTCACCTCGATGACATCAAGGGAAAATAAATACACAACTTAATGTACAGTCAATACCTAATACAATTTTATTTAAATAGGTTTGATTCTATACAATACTAACAATCAACGTGACAATTTAAGATCCTGAAATTTAAAAAAGTTAAAAAAAATCTAATATTTCTCCCACAGAGGTTATTTTAAATGGTTAGGCTTAGAATGTACTCCCTAGCGGGAAGGGTGGGAATTGCCTGCTCGTTGGATATCAGAGAGTGTTTTCTATTTAGGTAACTTAAATGAAACTCGTAGATTTCCCTCAGAGGACTACGAACGGAGCGCTGGATACTTGAACTTCGGTTAGTTAAGGGTTAAATAGATTTGAAAGTTAACTGGTACCTATTTGCATAACGTGCCGCGAGTCAGGTTGACAAAACGCCACGATGGCTGCTGGCTTTATAGATTCCTAGGAGTCGGCCGTGAAGATTCGCGTGTGGTTCAGGTCGGCCTTTTCTCCGCTCACTTCGAAGCTCAATGGGTCAGAGTGGTTTGGCGGTTAATCGTGGCGTCTTCACCTACGACTCCCCTTGTTTCCCCAATTGATTTGGTGCAAATCCACAGTAATCGGTAGTATATTATCCCAAGACGACTTATTTCTCCGTTTTGCGGCGTTTATTAGCCAAAAATCCTCTGGAGAATTCTTTGATACTGTCGAAAAGAATTATATTCGTAGTATGGTGCAAATTTATATATTGTCTTGCAGGCACCAGCTGCAAATAATTTCAGCGAAAAATAGAATCAAAACAAATGACTAAGGTGAATTTGTGTTTCAAAAAGCCAACGACCTCTCAGTACCTATCTATTTCACAGACCACTCGACCGCTTGACGTCAGACGCATTCCGTCAGGCTAAGCGCTGGCTCAGCGATGCGAGTATCGCATCGACTCCGTCCGTCCAACTTGACATACAGAGATTGTCAAACTGCAGCCAATTGATCCCGCTGTACGGCCCGCCGAAGCCGTGTCCGCGCACCCGACGAAATCACGACCCAAGAACGCACTTGAACGTCTCAAACAGGACTGCCCAAAAAGGTCAGTTCTCCTACAACCTTTGAGGTCCGTAGTATGAAAAAGTAAAGCAAATTGGACGACAACCCTTGCGCTAAGAGCCCCCCAGCAAAGGCCCTCGGAGTGGGGAAGAATACTACAACAAATAACGAATTTAATCTTTTTTTTTTTTTTTTTTTTTTTTAACTAAATGACGCGAAATTTTGAATTGGACTTTTTACGGAAACAAGGAAAAAGACATCAGGCATACTGCCGAGAAATAAAATTTTATCATTAATGGGAACAAGCGTCTTATACTACAAAAAAGGTTTCCCTTTAAGAAAATAGACCAAAACAACGAAAAAAAAACAACGTTACAATTATTATTATGATTAGTACATTATGAGACAAGTTAGCTTAGGTTGCTCATAGCACACGAGGCTGTGGGTTGCAGCCCGAGCCGTAGGCGAGGGCGTAACTTAACCGAGTGTGCAATAAGCAAGAGCTCACGAGTTTCATACGACGTTTTTCAACACATTTGCGAGGAAAAAACAATAGTAGATTGTACCATAAGGGAGCAAAATAATATTTTTACGGCGAGGGATTCAAAGTACGTCGCCCGAGCCAAAAATATATTTGCGCCCGAGTGATACACTCTACTTTTCATCACCCTCTATGAGAAAATAAAAGGCCCCTCATATTTTATTTTAATATTAGGTATTATTTAATAAAACATTGACTAACAACTAAATTGAAATTAAATAGTATCTAATAATAAAACTACTGAAAACTTACATAGGTATACATTTGAGACATTTTCGCAATTAGGAAAGCATTGCATTTCTCCATTCAATAAAATTACCATATTATATAGGCTTTCATATTTCTCCCGCGATTTTGCAGGTAATAGATTATTCATCACATTTCTTGCAACAGTTGATCAGTTCTAATTCTATAGGTACTTTCAGGAGTTAATTCTATACTTTCACTGTCACTTGAAGAACTCATTTTTCAAAACAAAACCATGAATTTCTAATAATCCGTGAAAATTGACGAAAACGCGGACCGTAGTTCGCGCGTTTTTAATTTGACTTTTTTTTTTATTCAACTCATGTGACCAAGAACCTTATGAATATAAGGTTCTTGCATGTGACTATGGGGCCGTCGTACCAGCCACCAGCCAGTCCTTATTCAAACAATATTTGCGTCCGATTTCTTTGACGCTGTGCTAAGATGTTCCAAATTCAAAAAGTGCGCCGCAAAAATCTTTGCGGCGCACTTATAAAGAGGAATAAAAACTCATTACTGCCCGCTAAAAGTTTCTTATAGAAAACACCACCTTTGGGTGCACTTAAAGGCGAACCAAGTCGTCCTTTTCGAATAGATGGGATGAAAAGTAATTTACCACATAGCAACAAATACGACAAAAATAAAATATGATAATTATGATGGGAAAAGGCGCGCAGGTTTTTTTTTGTTTTTTTCACACGCCCAATGCAAGAATATTTTGCGAATAAAGGGGCGAGTGAGCATACAGCCTACTTCAAAATTATAATTTTAATTGATAAAATGCAAATATTTTAATATTTTATAAAAAAAAATTTGAATAATTTGATAATAATAAATATTTGTTTGACTTAATTAAGGACTTACACATTTATTTATTCCATAAATGTATATGAATTTACAGCGGTATAAAACCTCTTTGATATTACTAAAAAAAACGGCCAAGTGCGAGTTGGACTCGCGCACGAAGGGTTCCGTACCAAAAAACGGCCAAAACAATTACGTTTTTTGTATGGGAGCCCCCCTTAAATATTAAATTTATTCTGTTTATAGTATTTGTTGTTATAGTGGCAACAAAAATACATCATCTGTGAAAATTTTAACTGTCTACCTGCTGTCATTATTAATATCGAGCAAAAAACAGCAAAAAAAATCACATTTGTTGTATGGGAGCCCCCTTTAAATATTAATTTTATTCTGTTTTTAGTATTTGTTGTTATAACGGCAACAGAAATACATCATCTGTGAAAATTTCAACTTTCTAGCTATCACGGTTCATGAGATACAGCCTGGTGACAGACAGACAGACAGACAGACGGACAGCGGAGTGTTAGTAATAGGGTCCCGTTTTTACCCTTTGGGTACGGAACCCTAAAAAATAACTGTATTACCCGGTTAAATTGGGAATGCTCTGTTTACTCGCATAGAACTTGTATTGCAGTAAGGTACTCATTTAACTTAGTAGGGATAATTCTATAACCAACTAGTGTTTTATATATTATTGCAAGCGTTTGTTATAGCTCGGTTTATGGCCCTAAAAGCGATGTATTAGGGCTCACTTTACGAGTAAGTGTGTTGAAAAATATTTTTTTTAATAACAAAAAATATCAAAGTTATAAAAACCTTACCTTTTTGCAATACACACTATTTGCAATTAGCACCAAACATAACAGTAAGTACAGTTTCATTATGCTTGTTAGCACAAGTGTCACTTAACTCACTAACTTCCAATCAGGAATCATCCCACACGCGTAGGTTCATTAAATACTTTACCAACGCGTTTATTCCATTTCCTTTAAAACTAAATTAATTTACTATAATCGACACCTAATTTAATTTAAGTATCAAATAATTCCGATTTTCCTTCCCTATTTCAATTTGAATGACAAAAAATTAAGGGAATTTTAAAACCACAACCCATTGTTACAAAGTTAGATATCGGATAATTACTTACCTACTCGTATTAAAACTAATGGCTCAGTGAGCTGTTGTAAGCCTCGTGATAAAAAGTGGCTCAAATTGTACAAAAATAAAATGTCGCCTTGAAGTTTTCAAAGAACACAGTACGTGAATATCAGCACCTAGCGTGCTTCTAATGTTGATAATTTCTCGAAATGGGTGAATATTTTTTTTAGATAAATTTGGAAAAACTGGCTTGACTAAACAGTTATATTAATTATATAAGTTATATAAATAATTATCGAGCCTGCTTACAAAATTTCACCAGAGTCGGTTGAGAAATGCGACCTGTAGAGAAGAACAAACAGCCGGAAAACCGGACCGGAATATGTTTTTTACATATCTCCGTCAAATCAATAAATTTCGAAAAACAATCTCAAAAAAAAAATATAAATATTTATCAAACCTGCTCACAAAATTTCACCGGGATTGTTTGAGAAACGCGACCTGTAATGGGAACAGACAGCGCCGGAAAGCCGGACTGAAATATGTTTTTTTACATAATATATCCGCTATTTAAAAAAAAATTTGAAAAACTGGCTTGATAAAAAAAATCTATACAATTTTCAAAACTGCTTACAAAATTGCACGAGAATCGGTTGAGAAATGCGACCTGTAGAGGAGAACAGACAGCGCCGGAAAGCCGAACTGAAATATGTTTTTTTACATATCTCCGCCATAAAAAATAAATTGAAAGAAATCTAAAGCCAGTTCGGCTTGACAAAACAAATCTATACAAATTTCAAACTTGTTTACAAAATTTCACGAGAATCGGTTGAGAAATGCGACCTATAGAGGAGAACGCAGATAGCACTGGAAATGCGACCTGTAGGAAACAGACAGCCGGACATACGAAAGAATTTTTGCCCAAGCTAAAGAAGAGACGTTTCACTCGCACTTCGTGCTCGCTCGGTCAATAATTCAATATTTTTCAGCTGAAAATTGCAGGAAAAACTTTCAACGAAAAAAAATCGGGTTGCACTCCGGGAGTGCCGGCAGAAGTAAAAACTTCTATACAGTCACACAATTCAATCAGTTTGTAATTAGACAAAAAATTTAAAGATTTCGCGCCAGTGGCCTTTTTAATTTCTAGTTGCTGTCTACTCTCCATCCGTCACATCCGTCTTACGCATTTTCGATCAGCCACGCGATTAGCGTTTTTTCCCCATTACAAAAAAGCGTACAACGCCGCTAAAGAAGTTTTCACTTCAAAAATTGCTTATAGTCTAAAAATATCACTTCATACAACGAAAATTGCAAAGGTACTGACTGACAGATCAGTGCTTATTAAAAGCGAACTTAGACTAAGTATAAAGTATGTCGTGTAACTGTTTTATTGCAATGTTTAAAATAGCCTATAGGCATTTTGGTTACCTATAAAATTCATTAATGCAAAAGACGAGTGTGGTACTTTCAGTTAAGGAAAAAATCTTAGTTGCGAATTAGCCCCTCCGCACACGGCTTCCGTCGTAGCGTAAGCGTATCGTAATACGCGCGTCGTACGAGGGCAATACGAGCACGTACATTTTCAAAGAAGTCTGCTCACGAAACGGTGTTGCAGCGTATCGTATGAGATTTTTATTGTCATTGCGATAGTCGTAGCGTATTGGCGTAAAAAAGCAATCGTTGACAAAAATTCATCACTAAACGAAAAGAAACTACCTACGTTTGGTGATGAATTTTACGTCAACGTGAAGCTCTAGATTATATTCTGGAACAACATTTACGTCTATGCGACGATTCGTGTGTAGAACTCTGCTCGTCTAGTACTCGTTGTCTTGACGTCACGCTTACGAGACGACTACGCTTACGATCCGTGTGCGGAGGGGCTTATGCCTTGCTTATGCTCTCGGTAATTTAACCTTTTAGTTATTTACTTTTAATGTATAAAACATGTGATAAATTTTGCTTATTTTTTCCACCGAGCGAGCATACCGTAGCGAATTCTCAGGTTGAAGTTAGTATTAGAATGAATATGTCGCAAGCAAATCGTATGATTCCGCAAAAAAATCTTTATGCTGTGATTCCGCGTTTTACAAACGGCATCGTCCCTTTACAAACGCTCGCTGTTTTTCAAAATGCCGAAGGCAAATTGTAAATTGCCTTGTCATTATATAAAATGCTATAACCTCCTGCACGTAAAAAACGCTAAGGTGTCTATGGAATCTGGTACTCGGAGGTTTCCTAAGGAATATTATTAGTATACGTACAAAAGGTAAGTTGTGATGAGTATTGGAGATATGGACCATCTTATTTTGAATAAAGACAGCCTCAGGGCTGTCTCAGGAGTTCAACAGTCCGTTTAATAACCTTAGAAGAATATTATAATAATATGTTTAATTATTAAAATAT
The DNA here is from genome assembly GCA_943789525.1 of Agriphila geniculea. Lineage (NCBI taxonomy): Eukaryota > Metazoa > Arthropoda > Insecta > Lepidoptera > Crambidae > Agriphila > Agriphila geniculea. Next base: position 20,989,432 of record OX038869.1, on the reverse strand, counting down.
TAATTTCTGTGGTCTAGTGGTTCGCCCACCCGTGTAAGACGCAGAGGTCCCGGGTTCGATTCCCAGGGGGGTACAATTTGTACTCGGTTTGGTTGGTGGTAGGGCTTATTTCAAGTCCGCCTGGCTAGCTACCACCACCTTACCTAAGTCTAACGACATAACAACAATTTGAAAAATTTTTGTGTTCCGGCAGTTAGAGGTAAGATAGCCAGTATTCCGGGTGTAGTGCGCTTCCACCTTCGGCCTTATCGTCATTTAACATCAGGTGAGATGAAGGCCAAGCACTATCCCGTTGTGTATAAAAAAAATATATGTTGTTAGATATTCATAAAAACCGGCCAGGTGCGAGTCGGACTCGCGCAAGAAGGGTTCCGTACCAAAAAACGGCAAAATATTTTATGCTATTTTTAGTATTTGTTGTTATAGCGGCAACAGAAATACATCATCTGTGAAAATTTCAGCTGTCTAGCTGTCACGGTTCACGAGATACAGCCTGGTGACAGACAGACAGACAGACAGACGGACAGCGAAGTCTTAGTAATAGGGTCCCGTTTTTACCCTTTGGGTACGGAACCCTAAAAACTGTGGACATGGTGGTCGAGACAAAATTCAGTACACAAGGTAAGCCGGCTAAAAAGCAATGTCAAAATAACAGATGCATGTGTTTTAGAAAAAAAGATTCTTTGTGGGTCCAAATGTCACTCAAGTTTGACATGTGCAAACAATAAAAATAAATATTTTATTTGCACATATCAAAATTGAGTAATATTTGACATTTTTCTTTATATTTTTTTTACTTTTTATTGCATTTTATCTTGTTTTGAATATGTTGTATCTTGTTTGTAAATTTTTGATACTTATTCTTAATATTTTTTTTATGATCTCAAATAGTTAATTGTGACAGGCTTTCTCTTTATATATTTTTGAAATATGATCTCAAATAACATTTAATTGTGACAGGCTTACTCTTTATATTTTTAAAAATATATAAATCTTTATTTCTTCTCTCACACGTACATTATACTTAACATTCAACTACAAAGCTTAGTCTAGAACCAGATGATGGTAGTCTATGTGAGAGACTTGTCTCTGTGCTAGGACCTAACTGTGTGACGGATAACCAGTCTCTCCACAACCGGACAGGTGGAAATCAGGTAAGAGGTTATTTTTAATTTTATATAATAATAGTTTTGTTGGATGTGGTAGATATTGGACACTAGAAGTTAATAAAGATTATAAAACTAGTTACTAGGAGATATATGATCTCAAATACTATTTAACTGTGACAGACTTACTCTAAGACCTAATTTCCACTAAGCGGCTAGCCGCGCGCGACTCCTATTTATTCAGATAGTCATACACCAATTTCCATTGACGCGGCCGCAACTTGACACCCGCCGCGATTGCAAAATTACACGCGACTCGAATAGCCGCGCGCGACTCAACATCTATGCAAAACTATTTCTGGTAATAGAATATAATCACTGCAAAGAGAATATAATCACTACGTTTGTCGTCTATTTTAAAAATAAGCTTGGCCAGAATCGCGCGCGACTAGCCGCGTAGTGGAAATAAGCTAATATTTTTTTAAATATGATCTCAAATCATGGAAATAGTACTATAAACCGGATTGAGCGCTTCGCCCCAAAACGAGCCGACAGAGAGGTCAAGTAGATGTATGTGTCCTTTTCTTCATTAGGGTGACCAAACCGTATGGTTGGCCGGAGACATACATAATACTTTAAACAGTTTAATATAAACTTAAATACCTAGGTAGTTCTTTATTTATAATTAACACTTATTACCGCGTTTTTATTAGGTTGCTTGCTCTTTTGTTTGTTTGAGCACAAATTTTGCAAACGATTTTATACTAAATTCCCGATGAGCTAGAGACTTGAAACTTTGAACACAGGTCAGAAATCGAAGGAAATGCAATATTACAGTGTCATTGAGGTGATCTGATAATGGAGCCGGAAGAACGCCACAGGAACTCTATGATGAATGAAACTATACAACCCCATCGTGTTTGGGCTTATTAGAATTGTCTTGACAAGTACTCTGACGGGAGACGAGGTTCAGGGTCGGATGATGAAGTCTGGATTCCATGCCATAGGAACTCAATATTAAAATCATGCAACCCCATCGAGTTTGGGCTCGTTTGAATCGTCTTGACGAGTGCTCTGTTGGGTAATAGTATCCAAGAGTCTGATGATGGAGCCGGAAGAAGGCCACAGGAACTCTGCAATAAAACCTTTCAACCCCATCGAGTTTGGACTCGTTTGAATGGTCTTGACGAATACTCTGATAGGCGGTGGTATATTTTTAGTTTAGCTCGTTAACTAAAAAAAAGAAAATTAATATTTATTTAAAAATATATTTTTTAAGAACAAATTATTTATCACGTTTTTATTAAGTTGCTTATTTGTTTTTATTTTTCAAATATGGTAATTCAACCAATTAAAATCTAGTTTATTCAATTCAATTTAATTTCAAGTGTAAATAATTACGCAACTTTAAAGTTTATTCCAATTTTTAATAAAAATGCAATGTGCGTGAACTTCGGAAAAACAAATAAATAATGGAAAAACAAGTAAAAGTAGGAAAACATTGTCTAGTGATCTGTAGTTAAAAAAAGATGCAAACGATTTTCGACTTTATTGACGTTTGAAATTCGATTGCTTTTTCCTATAATTATACTTGTACATTTACTTTGCTGTTTCATTAAAAACTGTTATTTTGGTAAAGATGTCAATAAGGTCTAAAATACTTGCACCAATTTCTTTACTTGTGAAGTTAATAAAATGGGTGCAAGAGATTTACGACGACACAATGTCTAAAATACAAAAAAAAAAACAAAATGGCGGCCAACTATATTGTTCGTGGGCCGATTTTATGAAACTCAATTTTGTTACTATTTTGATAAAACTATAACAAAGAAATGTTAAAAATGTAAAAAAGTATGGCAGCCAACTCTTTTATTTGTGTGCTGATTTGAATGAAACTCGGTCTTTAGTACTAATTTGACAAGAAAATAATGACACAATATGTATTGAAAAAATTAAAAAATCCAAGATGGCAGCCAACTTGTTTGTTTTTGGGCCGATTTCGATGAAACTCGGTTTTTGGTAATATTTTGACAAGAAAATAACAACACAATTTTTAAAATACTAAAAATCTAAGATGGCGGCTAACTTTTTTGTTTTTTGGGCTGATTTCGATGAAACTCGGGTTTTGGTACTAATTAGACAAGAAAATAACAACTCAATGTAAACTGATGGAAAAATCAAAAATTATCAAAATGGCTGCTAATTTGTTTTTGGGTTGATTTTGATGTGACTCGGTTGAAAAAACAAATAAATAATTTGGCTGCCATCTTAGATTTTTTTATGACATTCCGTTGCTGTTTTCTTGTCAAAATAGTACCAAAACCCGAGTTTCATCAAAATCAGCCCACAAGCAAAACAGTTGGCCGCCATCTTGGATTTTTTGTATTTATAAAATTGCATTGTTATTTTCTTGTCAAAATAGTACCAAAAACCAAGTTTCATCGGAATCGGCCCAAAAACAAAAAAGTTGACCGCCATCTTGGATTTTTTAAATTTTCAACATTGCGTTGTTATTTTCTTGTCAAAATCGTACCAAAAACCGAGTTTCATCAAAATCGGCCCAAAAACAAAAAAGTTGGTCGCCATCTTGGATTTTTAGTTTTTTTTAAATTGCGTTGTTATTTTCTTGTCAAAATCGTACCAAAAACCAAGTTTAATCAAAATCGGCCCAAAAACAAAAAAGTTGGTCGCCATCTTGGATTTTTAGTTTTTTTTTTAAATTGCGTTGTTATTTTCTTGTCAAAATCGTACCAAAAACCAAGTTTCATCGAAATCGGCCCAAAAACAAAAAAGTTGGTCGCCATCTTGGATTTTTAGTTTTTTTAAAATTGCGTTGTTATTTTCTTGTCAAAATCGTACCAAAAACCAAGTTTAATCAAAATCGGCCCAAAAACAAAAAAGTTGGTCGCCATCTTGGATTTTTAGTTTTTTTTTTAAATTGCGTTGTTATTTTCTTGTCAAAATCGTACCAAAAACCAAGTTTCATCGAAATCGGCCCAAAAACAAAAAAGTTGACCGCCATCTTGGATTTTTTAAATTTTCAACATTGCGTTGTTATTTTCTTGTCAAAATCGTACCAAAAACCAAGTCTCATCGAAATCGGCCCAAAAACAAAAAAGTTGACCGCCATCTTGGATTTTTTAAATTTTCAACATTGCGTTGTTATTTTCTTGTCAAAATCGTACCAAAAACCGAGTTTCATCAAAATCGGCCCAAAAACAAAAAAGTTGGTCGCCATCTTGGATTTTTAGTTTTTTTAAAATTGCGTTGTTATTTTCTTGTCAAAATCGTACCAAAAACCAAGTTTCATCGAAATCGGCCCAAAAACAAAAAAGTTTGCGCCATCTTGGATTTTTAGTTTTTTAAAAATTGCATTGTTATTTTCTTGTCAAAATAGTTCCGAAAACCAAGTTTCATCGAAATCGGCCCAAAAACAAAAAAGTTGACCGCCATCTTGCACAAACATGAATTTGATTATTATTATTAATTTTACCGTCTCGCCTGCAACCTCTAGCCATATCAATAAAACAATTTCGTTTTTTTGGAAATCTGAAATGGTGCAGTATTTATAATCACACTAGTTTTGTAAAGTAACATTTCCTATAGATTGAAATTCTTAAATTGAAATTCGGCGCCAAGGTCAAAATCGGAGTTGCCAAGATTGACACTTCTATTTATTACCACCTCACCTATGATAGCTGATTAGCATTATTTTAGATATCTAATTAAATCAAAAGAGTAAGTTCTGTTTTATATTACAATTATTATGTGTCATTCTAAATTAATATTTAAATAGTATATATTCGACTTCCCATTCCGAATCCTTAATTTTGATACACTACTTGAATGGTAACGTACATATTTTTAGTCCTACTATCGTGGTATTATTGTTTAGTAATGGCAATTGTGCGAACGAGACACCGACCTCCACCTGGTGTTGTCTCATTCACACAGTAGTGCCTTCAGTCAATGTCGTCGATAGAATTTCAACTCTATCACAAATGCAATAAAGTTGAATTTCTTTTAAATGATAAGTGAAAAATTTTGTAGAGTACTCACTCCCTATTATAAACCTCCTTGTCTCAAATAGCATTTAATTGTGACTTGTGACAGGTCCAAATAACTAGATGACACTTTTAATTTTGCTACTTTTTTGAAAATTATAATTTGGTGTTATGTCTTCTAGGCAAGAGAGTAGTGATTATAGTTAGCTTTTTATTGGTAACTAACCTATCCTTTTATTTTTTATTGATAGTGCCATATTACATAGATATTCATAAATATTGCATTTGTTATCAGATTATAATCATATTACATAAATATAGTAAGTTGTGATTGCTAAAATAAAGTCTGATTTGTTCAAACTTGGTCCAAACCAATATAGTAATACAATAAGTCTATGGTTCAAACTAATAACAATAAATTGAAGTTTTAATAATTGATTGAGTCGTGTAACGAACCCCCCTTGTGGAAACGGACTAGTATCGAGGCTTAGTTGACAAAGTACAATGTCAATAGGGCCTGCTCACAGAAAATCTAAAATCTCAGCGAGCGGCACCATTTTGTACCTCAACTTCCCGCTTTGCTAAACTGGTTAGCTGGAGTGACGTTAACTAACCAGGACTTAATCAGTCCTGGTAATATAATCTTCAATCCATTACAGCTGTAAATAACTGAAATTTCATGAAGACATAGTATTGGCCAAATTTTGATCGTCTAATTTAAAAGGACCTACGCTGAGATTTGAGAGTAGTATCCAGGTTCTTTTTGGTATGCCTGGACTAAGTTCAGATGGTTCAATATCAAGTGCTCATGTGCTAATTCTATTTACAACCAAAGCCTTATCACTAATGTCTTAGAAGTAAAAAACATAATAAAATATAATTAATAATACCTAACATAATGTAAATATATTTGTGATTTAGAGTAAGAATAGGGAATGGTACTTAAGGATCAAGATAGACTAATAGGACCGAGGTCAATGACCCCGGGGAATGCTTCCTCCATAAACCCCTCATTCCCAGGTGCCAATCGCCAACCAGCATAACAAGATGCTTTCCCGGAAGGTAAGTACTGCGCAACGGTGGCGCTACTCAACAATCGACATGAAATGATAGGAAGGTACACTAATTTAACCATAATAGTTAAGTTTAACCGTTCCTGGTACTATCCATGTCATTGCGTCACAATGCCACATGCATGGCCATGAATTAAGTAACTACTAAGATAGCTCCGTAGAGACTATACCAAGTAGATACAAGAGTTGATGGTGCCACCCCATCGGAGTGGCAATAGGTGATGTTCCCTGATACAATAAGGTGATCAAATCAACCTGCATGTTTATCAGGATTGTGGAGTGTATAGGTAACCCACTAAGGTCAGCTGAGACGGAAGCCTACCGTCAACATGTTCTCTGGCTGGTGATTTAGGACCAAACCATTACTAATGTGTATTCGCGGCCCGTATAACCTCTGCGTCACTTAGTCAAGGGTAAGATGATATGGATTACAGTAATATGTCAATAACACATTACAGCTTGTAGAGTTTGTGTTCTGTATGAAATGTCCATGCATGTTTCAAGGTTCTTGCAACGACATGGAGGCAGCACAAAGCTGAGTTGAATGGTACAATTCAAAGTAATATTGAATGCACTAATAAAAGATATAATGGTTGAATTAGGTATTTTTGTGAGATGGTAGGGTCATAAATTAGACAAGTAATAATGTATGTCTGTATAGTAGGTATTTTACCAATTATGAACTTTACCTAGCCAAGTCACCAGTTTCATATTGCTTCCGCCGTCTGTCAAGTTTAGGTTTCGGTTCATCAGACCTTCACAAGTGTTTGGACACAGGAAAAGGATGCACCTTGCCTTGTATATCAACAGTCGAATGGATATTCATCCACAACTACTGATACCACAAGAACAAAGTTTTAGACTGAAGTAACTGAATTCAGGAAACCAAAGGACATCCGATCAAGTCTCATCATTAATAGTGGTTCCGTCAGGATATGAATATGTCAGAACTCACAGATCCTCTGTTGGCAGGTCTACCTAACATGGTTTAAGGAGTTCAGACATAACATCACATCCCAACAAACCCCTACTAATCATGGTACTAGGAACCACTCAAACAAGTCTGGTGGTTACCCGGACCCTCAGAGCACTTTTCAAATTCATCCTGATGGATAACTTGATAAATGCGAGCGACCGTCGTAGTGTGACTAGAAATTACTTCAAAGGAACCCTAAAGTAAAACTCGTTGGGTTGTGAACATCTGTTGAAACGCTACCCTTAGACCTGGCAATTTTCTGACAAATCTATAGGCGCTTGGCTTTACCCTTTTTTACCTCGTTTGAAATGCCTCTGAATTGAATTCACAACCATTTCAAACTACACAGAATTTGATAGTCATGTGTAGGAGTATAGTGTATGCATATATGCATAAAGTACATACATATCAATGGTATAGCAGTTCATACAATATAGGCAATAAGCTATTGTTTGGATGAAAATTTAGCCTCATCTAGATTTGTTGGTCAAAGTCTAGACTAGACTATGACTTTGGCCCTAGCTATTCTGTTGGGCTTAGATAATCAGGCTTTGCTTTACTTCATCCGAGCAGTAGCAAGGAATTGCACATATATACACATAATAGATTTTGTCATTCTCAAGGTTCCCTTGGCAATTCTCATTGTTCAGTTGGACATTTAGGTATATAAAATAGCAAGGTAAACCTCTGAGAAAACATTGTCTAGATCACACATAAAATGTACAAAACTATGACGCATACAGGTAATCACTACGTGAGATTAGTGACCTTAAATGGTCAACATAGACAAGTCTAGGACTTGTTTTAGGACCTGTATGAGACCTAGATTTTGACCACATGGAAACAATGATATTTTGTTCACATATTTTTGAGTAAAATCCAATTTTAAGTTTTGAAATTTCACTGATTTTATATGGCAAAATTTCAATTCATGAAGTAAATAATGGGAATTTTGCAATTATTCTCCTGGAGATAGAACTAGGATATTTAGATATTTTTTTTGGCACACAGCATAGCTAGAGCTTACCAAATAATGTGAACATAATAAGTATTTATTTAAACGCACAATACCTAACCGCCTAACAGAACAGTACAAGCAATTTAGGTTCAATTTTAACGTCTAGATGTTTTAAAGATTTCTTGTTAGTGAATGGTACCTAGCGCAACTTAGAATACTTTTGACCCTAGGTCGTCTAACATTCACAAACATATTAATATGGTGTCCCTGAGGCTGAAAGAAAACACAATTTTCTCCTAGCACAATGAGAAGGTTTTTAGTGAACATGCTCACTTACTTGACAATCTGGTTACTCTTTAGTCTTCACAAGTAGACTGCCCTCACCTTTAGCCCCATCTTACACGGCGCGATGGATTCCTCGTGGGCCAAAGCACACTACTACACTTAAAACCACACTTTTCTCTGGGAATCACAAACCACAGCACTGCACTTACTCTGACCACTAACGATTCTCTACCGGCGCGTGTCTTTGCAAGCTCAGAGGCGGCGTCCTCAAGCTTTTGCCCGGGCAAAGACAAACCTATATCCCTACCTATCATTGGTGCAGTAAACAAGCCTCTTCCCCATTCATGATACCCTGAACACAGCACGCACACGCCAAACATGAGTTCATAATTAGAATTTATGTCCGGCCTATGCACTCTAGTGTCCAAAATAACAAGGGTTGACCAGAAATTCTCCAGACTTCGTGGAGGGCCAACAATAATTAAATGAGTACTTTACTTTAACCCCCCCCCGCAATCATTAGCAATGAGCAGGGCCCATGACTCATGCCAACCATTGCAAGGTTTCCCCTAGTAAAATCTCCCGGAAGAGCCTATAAACACAACTTCTAAAGGATTGAGACCTGTTTACTCACCAAGATCGCTGGCTATCCTAGAAGAATTACAACGCGCCTAGTTTATTCACGCAAATGTACGATAAACTTTACACGAAAACTAGCACTATTAACTTTCAAAATAAAATTTACTTTGAAGACTGGAATTCTACTGGTTTTCGCTGGTATACTGGGCAGAGCTTCGACGCTCACTCTAATCTTCGTTGGACTGTCTCGAGAAGCTCTGGACCTCGTCTTTTATACCCTCAAGAACTGGTAGTTGACCAAATATGGTCTCGTCGCCAAAAATTGCGTTTTATTATATATTTAAACCTTATAAGGTAATATATAAGTAATATATAAGCTGGCAAAGTGGTGACTGTACCTTTACTCCATCCCGAGGACCTCATTAGAAAAGAGAGAGGTGATTTTGACATGGCCATGTGCATTCAAAACTCCTCATTATGAGTTTAAATACATATTTTTTTCAATTATGTCTCTACTTGTCCATCTTATCAATGTAGCAACTTTGAGTATATTTAGATTATACGCTTATTTATTCCAAGGTAGTTCCGCTAATTTTCTTACCCTTTTTACGTATTGGTGACATAATAAATCCATTTATAACACTTGGGAAAACCTAATTAAGTAATTAAACAGCGTATATAATTAAATAGCTAACACATTGAGTAAGTATAATCTTATTTAAGAGACAGCAGCTTATAAATTCTAAATATTCTATAAAAAATCATAATATGTTTCCTAGATTTATTTCAACATTCCTAGATTCTTATCCCCCGTTCACGCATTACTAGTCTCCCACTTCATTTTATTACTCGTTTTGATTGTAATTAACCTATATTTCTGTTAAAATAATTAATTTTTACTAAGTCAGTTCCTTAATTTAAGGTACCGTGCATTGAGAATTTACCCCAAAAACGGGTGTTATTCTAAAAATTAGGGTGTTAATACCGGTATTTTTCCCGACTTTCCTGATTGGCTGACACCTTATGTATTTATCATAATCCATAGACAACCCAATTTAGGCTATTCTCACATTAACCAAGGGGAATTTTGAACTCATTTTGAGCTCAATAAGGCGTCACTACACCGTCAACGATTTAAATCAGACAATTCTTAGCACTAATATATGACCTACTAGCGGCCTCCCGCGACCTCGTCCGCGTGGAAAGTCCCTTGCTTCCCTCGGGAACAACACCCCTCCTCGGGACGAAAGGCACCCCATGTCCCTTTTCGCACCCCCGGCAACGTGCATACAAAACTTCACGATGATCGGCTCAGCAGCTAAGACGTGAAGAAGTAACAAACAAACAAACATAAACAAACAAATGGACTTCCGCATCCACAACATTAGCAAGGATGTAACGCCGATCGAGTCGGGCATTCCGGTCGTGCTAACACGTGCGGCCATGCACACATTTACGCGGCACGCAGCAAACACATGCACGTGCTCGAATCTAAACCAGCTCCTATCTCCTATTAGCTTCTCTTAGTGAATATTACATTAAGACGGCGACAAAATAAAGGCGCGTCCCCACGACTTGTCCGCAGACGCATGAGAGAGCATGACGCTGACCAGACAAGAACAACACACCGTGGAAAATGGTACGTTTGTCGGCAACTTCAAATAATAGGCGCGCTGGTTCCTGCACAAGCCAGCGCACGTCCCGTCAAGACTGTCAATAATATTTTCTACCTTCTGCGCCGCTTAACTTACGTATTACTTTCGACCAGAATCTTGTATACAGTGAGTAATATGCTTAACCATTTATTTCACGATGAGTGATATGATACTCCTTGCATTGTACGTCACCATAGAGTGAAATGGACGTCCCGTCAAGACCGTCAATAACGCTATCCCCCGTTATATAAACTGTCGTAGTTTATTTTAGTGAATCAAAGCCTACAACTATATTTTCAGGCATTTCGTGTATTATTTCAATGGTTTTATCGTTAGTTTAACCACAGTCACGGGTTGCGACGTAAAATGCAACGACATCAATCAATCAGTCAAGCACAGTTCAGGACTGACAGGATCCGACCGACGCCCGCATGGCCGTGTGATAGCCGCTTAATGCGGAACGCAACAATTTAAAAAGTTCTTATCAGCTGTTATCATTTTAATGTAATGAATGGATTAACTTGTGTATTCTTTTATTAGTTGTGATCGCCAGCTGTTATTGTTAGTTAATTTTCAGCGTGAAGAATCATTTTATCTTCAATAATCAACGCATTTTCTATTGGACTTATGCTAGTGACAAAGTGATCATCTCATTAAGGAGACCGTTGGTCTTCCAAGTAAGCAATCAGGAGTAGAACGATTTCTCACCTCCCACAATATAATGACAATATAGGTAAATAAATCAACAGCTCATTTTGTATTCTTTAACCTTGCCAAATGCTTAACTGAAGTAAAAATTTTCATCTTTTGATGTTTTTTTCCTACTCCTCAAAAAGTATTATTTCCTTTATTCTATGATGCAATTTATATTAAACTATAATATAGACATACTGAATTTATCAAATTAACAATAGTTTTGTGAATATGATATTAAACACAAAAGTTATTTACATTCTTAAATTAGTTTAGTTTTGAGAAATTTTTACATGGGAAAAATCTGCTTTTTTGCTCTCATTCAAAATCTAAGAGGTTTACAACACAAATTTTTGTGCTGAATTGTTGTACTAATTCAGTAGTAATAATAAATAGTAAAATTTCCCACAAAGGCCCCAATAATATTGTATTTCTGATGAAAATGGAGTTTTATCGTTCGTCAAGATTCTACCCTTCTTTTAGTTTCTATCTCTGTTATTTGATTAAAGAATGGAAACTGTTCAAACTTATCTATTCTTTATCACTACATATAGTATACTACTATAATACTAGAAAACACCTTGATTTATGTCAATTCATTCCAATAAAAGACATATTGAGGTAAGTTTACAATCTTATCTTCTGTGTTTTAATGTTTTCAGATTTCAAGTTTTAAGGGTCACTAATGATGGTTATGTTACTGGGAATTAACAATGCAGTTTCACATCTTCTAGAAGTAAACAGCTTTGAGTAGAACAAGGAGAATGACTTCAAAGTGAAACATGTCTGAGCAGTTGTGGCATAATGCATTACTTTAAATTTCCCAGGCAACCCTTTACTTGTAAATTACTGTAGTATTAATAATGTATTACTCTTTATCCCCTGCAGCATGTAAAGCACGAGTGATTAAATTATTTCAATTTTACTATTCAGAAGGGTTTTATTAAATTATAAAAAATTACAGCGCCATCTAACAAATGTTGGGTGTAATTCTTATCACACGTATCGCAAGTACGCAGAAAAGCACTAATTCGTTCTAATTTTGCTATATCATGAATAGCTTTGAAGCCTCACCGCAAGATGGCATTGACCCAGCTATTTTTATAATCTTCTTAAAACCTTATATTACCTAGGAACAACTAATCCACAAAACTTATCAGGATTATAACTTGTTTAAAGCGAAGAAAAATTGTTAGCTCTTTTTCTTTTTTTTTTTTTCTCAAGATTTGTTTTGAACACAAGCAAAGTTTTAATGCGAAATTTCATTCAATTAGCAATATTTTTAGGTAGGCATAAAATTTGATAGTTAGAATTTAAGTTAGTAACTGTTGATAATAATGTACACAAATACTAGAATGTAAGAAAGAAATAAAAGGAAAGAAAAAAAATGCATCAGGTACAGTATCAAACTGCTGTCTGTGTATTAAAAAAAAACACGCAATTAAGGTTGGTTTGGTACAGTCGTCAATTTGCCTTCGACATTTTGCAACACAGCGAGCGTTTGTAAACGGACGACGCCGTTTGTAAAACGCGGAATCATACAATTTGCCTGCGACAGATACATAATACTAATACTATTACTTACTTACATACTACTGTTATTTATCTATTGGAACGCTGTCCCTGTTACGTACACGAATACGTTTTTTTGCTCATGTGTTGCATGCAGGTACTACATGACGAAATAAACTGAACTAGAATAATGATATAAAATGGTTTTTCGTTAATTTCTACTTTTCTAATAATGTTTTTCATATTATTATGACTTATATTTATAGTTAATTTTTTTATCTTTGATTTTGTCATATTTTTTAACAGCTTTGAGGTATTTAAAGAATTCCGTTTTTATTTTCTCCTGTAAAGTTGACTTTTTTCACTTGCACGTTTATTAGGTGCGGCCGTCGATAGGTACTTTAAAGATCGTCCTGTAAATATTTCAAGGTCATTGGTTTTGTGGAAATGATAAACCAGCGCGGTTGATCTTTGTCGCAGTACATTTTCCATATCGTAGAGAGCTCTACAGTAACACAAACTATATGACCCGGCACAGCACGGCACAGTTTAGCATACCAAGTAATCCTGTGGCATCCTGTGGCCACTAGCAGCACGGCATGGCAAGGCGTGGCATGGCACATTGTGGCATCCTGCAACATAATGAAGAATCCTGCGGCATCCCGCGGCATACAGCACGATATTGTAGCATTGCATGTCATTTCAGATTACAGTAGAACTTAAAACAGCAATATCTCGGAAAGTAATCGTCTTAGGACACCATCAGTGGTGTCTTTGAAGAATTGAAAAGTTTCGGTAAGATCTTAATTTCAGGTGACAGCTGTCAAACTTAAAATAGTAAAAATTTGGAAAGTACTCATCCTAGACTGTCTTTGCAGAAATGAAAGGTCTTGGTGAGATCTTAGAGCTAAAGTTCAAATGACAGCTGTCAAACTTAAAACAGCAATATCTCGGATAGTACTCATCCCTAGACTGATGGTGTCTTTTAAGAGATGAAAGGTCATGGTGGGATCTTCATTTTTGGATGACAGCTGATAAACTTAAAACCACAATATCTCGAAAAGTACTCATCCTAGACTGATGGTATATTTGAAGAAATGATAAATCTTAATAAGATCTACATTTCAGATGACAGCTGTCAAACTCAAAACAGTTATATCTCGGAAAGTACTCATCCTAGATTGATGGTGTCTGTCAAGAAATGAAAGGTCTTGGTAAGATCTTCATTTCAGATGACAGCTATCAAACTTAAAACCACAATATCTCGAAAAGTACTCATCCTAGACTGATGGTATATTTGATTTGAAGAAATGATAAGTCTTAATAAAATCTATATTTCAGATGACATCTGTCAAACTCAAAACAGTTATATCTCGGAAAGTACTCATCCTAGATTGATAGTGTCTGTCAAGAAATGAAAGGTCTTGGTAAGATCTTCATTTAAGATGACAGCTATCAAACTTAAAACCACAATATCTCGGAAAGTACTTATCCTGGACTGATGGTATGTTTGAAGAAATGATAGGTCGTAATAGGATCTACATTTCAGAAAACAGCTGTCAAACTAAAACAGTAATATCTAGGAAAGTACTCATCTTAGCGCTATCGCACACGGGCAACTTAGTTGCCCAGCAATTGTTTTGTCTCTCACATCAAGTCCACGGGTTTATATGGAAGCGCGCACACGAAGCGACGTGGTCGTCGGCAACTTTTCATACAAACCATGTGAGAGACAAAATAGTTGCCGAGACAAAAGTTGCCCGTGTGCGATATCGCTTAGACTGATAGAGTCTTTAAAGAACTGAAAGGTCTTGGTGAGATGCTCATTTAGTATGCATATATCACTGTAGTTTTGAAAGAAAAATTGTTTGTCATGTTCAGTTTTATCCACATGGACGAAGTCGCGGGCATCAGCTAGTACAGTAATAAACACATTATAATTAAGAAGTCTGGCTATATGTGTAATTGTATGATTATCCTGTTGGCGAAAAAACCCATTACGTGTAAATGTTCTGCTTTCAAAGAAGCTGTTATTAAACTGTAGTCACATTATTTTATATCAACAATTTTGTATAGGTATAGGTACGGTAGTCCTAATTTATTCGATTTGGCTGCAATAGAAGTAACTAGTGATGTACAAACCTCGAGGCGTTGAGTTCTACTTTTGAAGCCTCGAGGCGGATTGGCAGGACTCGGTGAGCTCGGTAGGAACGTAGATCCAAGCCTAGCCGAGACGCGAGCTCTCTGAGCCACGCCTTGAGGCTTCAAAAGAGTACGAGCCTTCAAAAGAGCTCGAACCTATCAAAAGAACTCGTGCCTTCAAAATAGATAATAAGAAAACGGAGCTATTAAAGCCGAGCCTATCGAGTTCACAGAGACCTGCAAATCTCACTCGAGTCTTCAAAATTAGAACTCAAAAAGATGAATGTCTTATTTCATAAAGAGCACCGTAGATGTTTAATCTATTGTGCTTTACCTCTACTTATATAATAATAATAATCATTTATTGCGTATCCTCATTCATCAGCAGCCCATCACAACTAGTGCGCCGAAAAGACTCGAGCCGTGAAAAAGCCTCGAGATCGACGAACTCTTAAAAAGACTCGAGCCGTGAAAAGCCCTCGAGATCGACCGAGCTCTCAAAATGGCTCGAGCCGTGAAAAACCCTCGAGATCGACAGAGCTCTGAAAAAGACTCGCGAGTCATTGAGCTTTATACAAACAAGGCGAGCCCTGTTAACAACACCGAGCTCTAAACAAAAAGAATCGAAGATCTGGAGCCTTGTACATCACTAAAAGTAACTATACGATGTATGTCATGTACAAATTGTAGGTACGGTCCTCTTTGTCATAGCAACTATTTTGATCAATATCTCACAGATTCAAGCATAACGTCGTTGCGCGTGCATAAGTCGCACGTGATATGTGATTTTTAGTAATTTTCGTTTTTTTATGCAGTTTTAATTGTTATTATCATACACATATATCATACTATAAAACAGCTATGTGATAAATGCAATATTTAAAAACGGAAAGTAGCTATGTGACATTCATACACCGAATGTTCCATGTTCCATGAAAGTTCCACTCTAAGTGTTATAATTCATATATAGCTAAAAAGTTTACCGAAGCGAAGGCAGAAATTGCGCCCGATATGTGCTTCACTATGCTCATAGCGAGTTTTTGGTCAACCTTCAGACTCATAGCTTTTACTTTCGACTAAACAAATTACTCTGTGTGAAATTTGCTTATTATATTTAATTAAATTGCGCCCGATATGTGCTTCACTATGCTCATAGCGAGTTTTTGGTCAACCTTCAGACTCATAGCTTTTACTTTCGACTAAACAAATAACTCTGTGTGAAATTTGCTTATTATATTTAATTAAAGCATTATTAATACTGATATTATATTCAAAAGTAATCTAAAACTACGTAAATTTGTTATATGTATTTAAGTAAATATAAATTATCTAAACGTTCTGATAATTTTTCGAGAAAATCAGTTTTTTGCGTCTCATGTAAGTAATTTGTAGTAGTATGTAAAAACACATAGCGACTTTAGCACGCGCAACGACGATAAGTAATAAAAAAAACCGGCCAAGTGCGAGTCGGACTCGCGCACGAAGGGTTCCGTACCAAAAAACGGCAAAAAAATTACGTTTGATGTATGGGAGCCCCCCTTAAATAATAATTTTATTCTGTTTTTAGTATTTGTTGTTATAGCGGCAACAAAAATACATCATCTATGAAAATTTCAAGTATCTACATGTTGTTGTTATTAATATCGAGCAAAAAACAGCAAAAAAAAAATCACATTTGTTGTATGGGAATCCCCTTTAAATATTAATTTTATTCTGTTTTTAGTATTTGTTGTTATAGCGGCAACAGAAATACACCATCTGTGAAAATTTCAACTTTCTAGCTATCATGGTTCATGAGATACAGCCTGGTGACAGACAGACAGACAGACGGACAGCGGAGTCTTAGTAATAGGGTCCCGTTTTTACCCTTTGGGTACGGAACCCTAAAAAACCTGAAAACAAAAACAGCTTCGAAATTAAATACCTCTAAAAAGCAAGAAATAATATTCAAATCATTAGTTACACATATGACTTGATATGTGTAACTAATGATTTGAATATTATTTCTTGCTTTTTAGAGGTATTTAATTTAAATAAGTAAATACGTAAATAAGTAATAATAAAACCCTGAAAAAAAAACAGCTTCGAAATTAAATACCTCTAAAAAGCAAGAAATAATATTCAAGTCATAAGTTACTCATATCAAGTCATATGTGTAACTAATGATTTGAATATTATTTCTTGCTTTTTAGAGGTATTTAATTTCGAAGCTGTTTTTGTTTTCAGGTTTTGTTATTACTTATCGTCGTTGCGCGTGCTAAAGTCGCTATGTGTTTTTACATACTACTACAAATTACTTACATGAGACGCAAAAAACTGATTTTCTCGAAAAATTATTAGAACATTTGGATAATTTATATTTACTTTAATACATATAACAAATTTACGTAGTTTTAGATTACTTTTGAATATAATATCAGTATTAATAATGCTTTAATTAAATATAATAGGCAAATTTCACACAGAGTTATTTGTTTAGTCGTAAGTAAAAGCTATGAGTCTGAAGGTTGACCAAAAACTCGCTATGAGCATAGTGAAGCACATATCGGGCGCAATTTCTGCCTTCGCTTCGATAAACTTTTTTTAGCTATATATGAATTATAACACTTAAGAGTGGAACTTTCATGGAACATGGAACATTCGGTGTATGAATGTCACATAGCTACTTTCCGTTTTTAAATATTGCATTATCACATAGCTGTTTTATAGTATGACATATGTGTATGAGAATAACAATTAAAACTGCATAAAAAAAAACGAAAATTACTAAAAATAACATATCACGTGCGACTTATGCACGCGCAACGACGTTATGCTTCAATCTGTGAGATATTGATCAAAACAGTTGCTATGACAAAGAGGACCGTACCTACAATCTGTACATGACATACATCGTATAGTTACTTTTAGTGATGTACAAGGCTCCAGGTTTTCGAGTCTTTTTGTCTAGAGCTCGGTGTCGTTGACAGGGCTCGCCTCGTTTGTATAAAGCTCAATGACTCGGGAGTCTTTTTCAGAGCTCTGTCGATCTCGAGGGTTTTTCACGGCTCGAGCCATTTTGAGAGCTCGGTCGATCTCGAGGGCTTTTCACGGCTCGAGTCTTTTTAAGAGTTCGTCGATCTCGAGGCTTTTTTAGGGCTCGAGTCTTTTCGGCGCACTAGTTGTAATGGGCTGCTGATGAATGAGGATGCGCAATAAATGATTATTATTATTATATAAGTAGAGGTAAAGCACAATAGATTAAACATCTACGGTGCTCTTTATGAAATAAGACATTCATCTTTTTGAGTTCTAATTTTGGAGACTCGAGTGAGATTTGCAGGTCTCTGTGAACTCGATAGGCTCGGCTTTAATAGCTCCGTTTTCTTATTATCTTTTTTGAAGGCACGAGTTCTTTTGATAGATTCGAGCTCTTTTGAAGGCTCGTACTCTTTTGATAAAGCCATATAATTTTTAATTTTAATTTTACTATTTTAAATGACAATTAATTTATTTTATTTTATTTATAACAATTAGCATTACATTCAATTATTATTTAAATATCTCACAAGTATATAACTAGTTAATATAATTTTGAAAGATTTGCACATCGACTTACTTACGATAGAATATGTTGGGAATACCTATTTAAGAACTTTATTGTCACCATGTTCTTGCAAATAAATCATTTATTATTATTATTTATTATTATTATTGAAGCCACAAGGCGTGGCTCAGAAAGCTCGCGTCTCGGCTAGGCTTGGATCTACGAGCCTACCGAGCTCACCGAGTCCTGCCAATCCGCCTCGAGGCTTCAAAAGTAGAACTCGACGCCTCGAGGTTTGTATATCAATAGTTACTTCTATTGCAGCCAAATCGAATAAATTAGGACTACCGTACCTATACCTATACAAAATTTTGGATATAAAATAATGTGACCACAGTTTAATAACAGCTTCATTGAAAGCAGAACATTTACACGTAATGGGTTTTTTCGCCAACAGGATAATCATACAATTACACATATAGCCAGACTTCTTAATTATAATGTGTTTATTACTGTACTAACTGATGCCCGCGACTTCGTCCATGTGGATAAAACTGAACATGACAAACAATATTTCTTTCAAAACTACAGTGATATATGTATACTAAGTGAGCATCTCACCAAGACCTTTCAGTTCTTCAAAGACTCCATCAGTCTAAGATGAGTACTTTCCGAGATATTACTGTTTTAGTTTGACAGCTGTTTTCTGAAATGTAGATCCTATTAAGACCTATCATTTCTTCAAAGATACCATCAGTCCAGGATAAGTACTTTCCTAGATATTGTGGTTTTAAGTATGATAGCTGTCATCTGAAATGAAGATCTTACCAAGACCTTTCATTTCTTGACAGACACTATCAATCTAGGATGAGTACTTTCCGAGATATAACTGTTTTGAGTGTGACAGCTGTCATCTGAAATGTAGATTTAATTAAATAAAAAATATATATAAAAAAAATTATTGGTCCTTAAGCGTTTTTCTTAATCTTTAATTAAAGCTAAATAACTGGTCTACAACTTTATTTCTTATATCTTTCCTCGTAGAATCAGTATTTTAGACAGTATTTTGTTCGAAAGACTAGCTTTACTACAAATTTACAAGTTTTTGTCGAAAATGGACCGATTTTGAAGTGTGTATCTCGAGGTATATATGACACTCAGAGCTGAAGTTGTACTCAATTTGGTAGTTGTTGGTAATTTTATCTTCTTTAAAAGTGTCAGAGACAACTTTGCCGTAGAATGCATTTTTGAGAAGTTGTAAGCCAAAAACTGAAAAACGTCAAGGTTTCTCGAGCACTACGAAGTTAGCGCAGGTCTTTGAGGGTTGCAAATTTGGATTTACATTATTGGTATCTATCCTAACAACATCGCAAAACCTCACAACATTCAAATTTTTTGCGACCTAATGCGATTTTTGTGTCTACGACGACTGGCCTTAAGGTATGATTCCGATGTCGGCAGCACTGCTGCGCGACACTGCTGCGCGACACTGCTGCGCGACACTGCTGCGCAGCAGTGCTGCCGAGCTCGGAATGTAGTCTCATATAAACCTATAGAGAATGTACGGGGACATTTAAAACTACATAATAAGTTTATCATATTTAAAAAAAATATATATAAGTATTGTTCAGCTCGTTGCTCTAGTTTTGGTCACAGTGGCCTCAGAAGCTAAACTGGAGAATTTCTACCTTCCTCCCAACGCTTCAATCCAGTGACGCCTGCGCTGGCCTCCATACCCTATTTGGAGTCCAGGGGTGTCAAGGTCCCCAGGGGTCACAAGGACCCAAGATATCAAAGGTTCTGCAAAATTCTCTGGTGCTTCGGCCAGTGCTAGCGCGTCAGCAAACGCAAAGATCCTGACGTCTCGGACGTCCCGGACCTCTGTTTCCCGGAATTTTGTCTTCGATGATTAGTCGTGGGAACTCGTACAAGGATCCTCTCTGCATGTGTCCGAAAAAGGCGGCCTTACGTCTCATGACTGTGGACATCAGTTGATTTAATGGCAAACACAGTACTACTTGCGCAACATTGCTTTTAATAGTTGTTTATGAAACTGATGCATAATGAGGGGTATATGGGGCTAGTTATGTACAGTTTCATACACTACTTTATCTACTCTCATGCAATTTGTGATAGACTCATCTCAATATTTATTTGAGAAAAATAAATATTGAGATGAGTTCATTCCAGAAGACTTATCGCTACGATAAGTCATCGATCACCATAGAGTCCATTTTAATCATTGAAAGTATGTGGAAATATCGTTGTTACTTTTTAATATCACGGCACTGCCTTCTTTTTGGATTTGCCCTGTATCATAATGAGAAAAAAGTTATTTTATAACATTGCTTAGTATTGCGAAGGTATGTTATAAAATAACTTTTTAATTTTTTTTGGCATTGCGTGTATGAAGTATGTCAATATAAATTCGATTTGAAATTCATAATTCGAATTTTATGATATGAGAGTAGATAATAGTACATTATGAGACTATTATCTACTCTCAATCCTAATGCTTCTTGCATTGGGACCAAAAGAGCCCTATTGCGAACAAAGGAGTGAGCATACAGCCTACTTCAAAATTATAATTTTAAGTGATAAAATGCAAATATTTTAATACATATTTTATAACAAAATATTGTGAATTATGAATAATTTGATAATAATAAATATTTGTTTGACTTAATTAAGGACTTACACATTTATTTATTCCAAAAATGTATATGAATTTGCAGCGCCTAAAAGCTCTTTGTTGTTCCTAAAAAAAAAACTGTACCTATTACCCGGTTAAATTAGGAATGCTCTGTTTACTCGCATAGAATTTGCAATAAGGTATTCATTTAAATTTGTAGGGATAATTTTATAACCCACTAGTGTTTTATATATTATTGCACGGTTTGTTATAGCTCGGTTTATGGCCCTAAAAGCGATGTATTAGGGCTCACTTTACGAGCAAATGTGTTGAAAAATAAATTAGGCGTCAGTGATGACTTTAGTCACAATCTTACTACTATTCTTTAGTAATAGTACATTATGAGACAAGTTAGCTTAAGTTGCTCATTGCACACAAGGCTGTGGGTTGCAGCCCGAGCCGCAGGCGAGGGCGTAACTCAGCCGAGTGTGCAATGAGCAAAAGCTCACGAGTTTCATACGACGTTTTTCAACACATTTGCGAGGAAAATACAAAGTAATTTACCACACAGCAACAAATATGACAAAAACAAAATATGACAATTATGGGAAAAGGCGCGTAGGTTTTTTTTTGTTTTTTTCACACGCCCAATGCAAGAATATTTTCCGAACAAAGGGGTGAGTGAGCATACAGCCTACTTCAAAATTATAATTTTAAGAGGTAAAATGCAAATACTTTAATATTTTATGACAAAATATTGTGAATTATGTATAATTTGATAACAATAAATATTTGTTGACTTAATTAGGGACTAACACATTTATTTATTTCAAAAATGAATATGAAATTTCAGCGGCATAAAACCTCTTTGTCGTTACTAAAAAAATAACTGTATTACCCGGTTAAATTGGGAATGCTCTGTTTACTCGCATAGAATTTGCAGTAAGGTACTAATCTAACTTGGTAGGGATAATTCTATAACCAACTAGTGTTTTATATACGTATATTATTGCACGCGTTTGTTATAGCTCGGTTTATGGCCCTAAAAGCGATGTATTAGGGCTCACTTTACGAGCAAGTGTGTTGAAAAATTAGTTAAGGAGCTTATTGTGTAATAGTATCACATTTTAAAACACACATACTGGCCAGAGCTCTCCGCTGCTATTTTATAACATTGACACTAGACATTAAGTAATAATAAAACTACAATGTGGCAGTTTGTGAGGTATTATTTGGATTTTTTACAAGCGTAGTACAAATAAAAGGGAATTATGTTTCTCTTTGAGTTCATTAATATCTTTTCATTTCCTTGTTTTGTTGTATATTGACGTTTCGAAGGCACCAACTTTTTCTGCTCCTGGAATAATAATTATACTGATATTATCTTAACTCTTTGATACAAAATTTCTACACTACACACAGAACATAAAAATAAAAATGTTCCCTAATGCAATATTGGTCAATAAATGAATTTCTTATTTATATCTTTTTTACTTACAAATAAAATATCACAATATCGCTAAAACGTTTAGTTATTAGTATGAAATGTCAGTCCCTGTAGCAAGTGTTCTTTTCACTGTAGGTTAAGCAGCGAACTAAAATCTATGGAATAAGCATTCTGCTCAAAAAATGGCACCACATGAAAAGTACAACTAAGTAGATAGAGTTAAAAATGCTGGCATTTAATTATGCAGCACAAAGCGTCTGAACACTGGTTGCTTATTAGTGACCATAATTTGTACACTCATAGATATATATCATATAATTTTCTATACTTAAACGAAAAAATAAGATAATTTCTTCTGTATCTTTTTACTGTCTTCTTTGCATCTTTTACACCATTTGACTATAAAGGACGTCATTTCTAATAAACTCTCTCTTTCTACATTTTCTCTACAATACAGACTGCAATTTATTGAAAAGAACACTAACGTCAGTCACCGGGTGCGTGTCTGGCCCGACTAATGCTGAGCGGGTTGTACTTTTTCGGTCCCGTGGTGCCTTTTTTTATGCAATATTTGTTGGCAATTACACTTCCATAGATATTAGTTCGCTGAGGTTAAGCATGTATTTTCGTCTTCATGTGCAAAGGTTATTATTTAGGTCTTATTTAGCGTGGAATAGCACATTATTGCAGCAGTAGGCATTAAAGGACGAACGTGAAAATACGGACGGACATACGTGAGTCCATCAATGCCTAGTTGCGACCAAGGCTTGTATAGTACTTTTCTCAAATAATGCAAGGACATTCAAACTAAGTAGTAACTTATTTAACACTAGTTTCCGCCCGCGACTTCGTACGCGTGGACATTAGAGAAAATCCTTAGGGATCCTTTAACCAGGATAAAAGTATTCTTTGTTTAAATTTCATCAAAATCCGATCAGCTGTTTTTACGTGATAAGGCGGGTCCCCACCAAGCGAACAGCCTAGTGCAGCAGGCCTCGAACGAGGCTGCTCGTTTGGTGGGGGACCCGCCTTATCACGTAAAAACAGCAGATTTTACCTTTGAAACTCTCGCTACGCTCATGATTCTATCAGTGTTTAATATAGGTCACTCGCGCCAAATAACAACATTGCTGCCTTGCATAACAAATAACCATATATTTTTTTTATTTATAGGTACTTACAAGAGGAATCTTTTTAAATCTTCTTTGTTGCATTGAGACCAGGTTTTAGGGTGGTGGCGGGAGGGATACGAACTGCTCATAATGTTCACATGAGGCTTGCATTTGTTGTGAGGTAGACCATCATGGTTCATTCCGAGGCTGAAATCAAATATATTTTACTATAAATTACTATGAAAATATTATAGGATTAAAAAAGGTGTTAAAGTTTTTACCGTGTAAGCAAAACGGAATGAATTCTTATTTCACACGCCTTATATTATTACTAGCGGCCGCCCGCGACTTCTTTGGGATGAAAGGTACCCTATGTCCTTCTCTGTACCCCTAAGAACGTGTATGCAAAATTTCATGATGATCAGTTCAGTAGTTAAGACGTGAAGGCGTAACAAACAAACAAACAAACGGACTTTCGCATCCTTACTAATATTATAAATAGCGGCCGCCCGCGACTTCGTCTGCGTGGAAAAGTTTTTGCTGTCCCTCGGGAACAATACTTTTTTCGGGATGAAAGGTCCTTATGTCCTTCTCTGTACCCCTGACAACGTGTATGCAAAATTTCATGATGATCAGTTCAGTAGTTAAGACGTGAAGGCGTAACAAACAAACAAACAAATAAACAAACAAACGGACTTTCACATTTATAATATTAGTAAGGATGCGAAAGTCCGTTTGTTTGTTTATTTGTTTGTTTGTTACGTCTTCACGTCTTAACTACTGAACCGATCACCATGAAATTTTGCATACACCTTGTCAGGGGTACAGAGAAGGACATAGAGTACTTTTCATCCCGAAAAAAAGTGTTGTTCCCGAGGGAGAGAAAAAACCTTTCCACGCAGACGAAGTCGCGGGCGGCCGCTAGTTTATAATATTAGTAAGGATTACGTACAAGATAAACCTTGCTATAGTCAGCACTGTTGCAGAACAAAACAAGTGAAAACAAAACGTGAAGAGCATAAGGAAAGTTACAGCACACTACACCAATGTGGATGGATATGGTATTGGTAAATAATGTTTATTTGTCAAATCCAATAATATATCTGCAGCTTTAACAATCCACCCAAACTTTGTGAGTCAATTACTTACTTAAGCTCTTACTTAAAAATATACTCGTAAGACGTCTTTTTGAGACACCATCCGTACTTACCTATGTCCTATTTCATGTGCAAGGAGATAGCCAATATTCATAGGGTTCCATTCCAGTACAGCACAGCTCTTATGTATAGCACAAACTCCCCCTAAATAACTTCGCGCTGTAACATAAAAAATATAACAAATTAAAACATATCTCATAAAAATCTTGTTAATTAACATTACTTAACATCAGACATTTTTTTAATGTCCCCACACTTCTCGGTTAGGCCCTCCGCACATGGCTCGTAAGCATTATCGTCTCGTAAGCGTATCGTAAAGACGATAAGAGCACAATACGAGCAGAGTTCTACACAAGAATCGTAGCGTAGGCGTAGATATTGTTCCAGAATATAAACTAGAGCTTCACATTGACGTAAATTCATCACCAAACATAGAAAGTATTTTCTACGCTTGCTTTTTTACGCTACGACTACCTATCGTATTGACTATAAAATCTTATACGATACGCTTACGCTACGACGCCGTATCGAGGGGCAGCGATCGACAGAAACATGATAAAAAAAATCTCGATAGATAAATCGTAAAGTGACCTCTAATTTTGTAGTTTTTCAATGCTGTGCCCAGTGAACTAAAATCTATGGAATAAGCATTCTGCTCAAAAAATGGCACCACATGAAACGTACAATACTAAGTGGATAGAGCTAAAAATGCTGGCATTTAATTATGCAGCACAAAGCATCTGAACACTGGTTGCTTATTAGCGACCATAATTTGTATACTCATAGATATTTCTATACTTAAACGAAAAAATAAGATACGTTTTTTCTGCATCTTTTTACTGCCTTCTTTGCATCTTTTACACCATTTGACTATAAAGGACGTCATTTCTAATAAATTCTCTCCTTCTATCTTTTCTCTACAATACAAACTGCAATTTATTGAAAAGAACACTAACGTCAGTCACCGGGTGCGTGACTGGCCCGACTAAAGCTGAGCGGGTTGTACTTTTTTGGCCCTGTGGTGCAATTTTTTAAGCAATATTTGTTTGCAATCACACTTCCATAGATTTTAGGTCGCTGGCTGTGCCAACCGATAATAAACCTAGAATATTGAAACTGTGTATTTTTTCTAGTACATTATTTAGTAGGTATTGTAATAATAAGTCTATGGTATTGTATAAGAATAGCATTGTGAATGCAAAAAAACTCTAGCTAGCTCTCTTCTAGCTTTGTGATTGACAGTATTACTAACGTGTTAACATCAATGTAATGGAACGGCAGCAAAAATAAATTGCGAGAGTAACATAAATTTTTAGCAATGATGTCGACACTTGTACTAATTGTTGTGTACGGGTCATCGTACATTAGTACGATACATACATACGTACATTAGTATAGTAGCACATATTTAAGTTTACATTGACATTTTTAAGTTATAATTTATACCAATTTTCATAATTTTTACATGCATTTCTTCCTTTTTGTGTTGTTGGGAGTATGTACGGGTCATCGTACATTAGTAGCCGCTAATATAATGTGCAACGTAGCGACCTACTTCAATCATTTGCAATACTCAATTATTATAATTTTTCAGTACAATAAAGTAACTCCGTAGTATCGGTCGACTATCATTTCTAGTGCATTTTTGACATTTCCGTGCATCATCATCCTGATACTACCTGACATCCTCTGACAGCACACTGATTGAGCACACAGGCTCAGTCATTTGGTCCTTCGAGAATTAAATCTTTGGTGATTTTTGTATCTCAGAGTGCGATTAGCGCATCGGCTTGGCTGGCCTCCCACAAGCGGGTCTCACCAGTTAAGTTGAGACGTGCGGTGACAAATCGTGTGACGAGTGCAAGATTGCCAGGGAGAACCAGACCATCATCAGTCTATCGATTATTGACAGTTTTTGACAAGTGATATTGACATTATCGTGACATTATAAATAACAGTGACATTTTTGTGTGAATTCACGGATTGCAGTGAGTACCTACGCGTATTTTGGACTTTGGATTGCAGTGAAATTGACAGCATCGCAACAGCGGTAAGGTGACATCATCATCTGCAAGGTTTGGTCTGCATTTTTTACATTTTCGTGTGGTTTTTACACTTTTTGCAACGATGGAAGCCCTTCTTAGTCGTCAGAAGGAGATTATCGAGTCCATCAAGAATATTCACAGGAATTTTAATAAGGATGCTTCCTCGAGAAAGACGGAAGAGTACCGTCAGAAACGGATACTTGCCCTTGACAGTTTGTGGGGAGAATTTGACAGCAACAATGTGCAACTAGAATATTCTGAGTATGAAAAAACTCATGAATATTTTGCAAAGAATATCTTCCTTGATACAAAAAATCTTTATGACAGAATACGGTCTCTGCTTACAAACTTTTTTCCGCTCGCGGAAGAGGTCGTCCCTGCCAGGGACATTCAAGAGCCAGTAGTAAAACTAGCTATAGACGAGGTGAAAAGCGAGCAGAAATCGAATTTTCGTGCATTATTGCGACAAATAAATAATATTGACACTGACATAATTACCGAAAAATGGGAATTAGAGGATGAATTAAAAAGCTTGCAATTACGTTGGGCAAATATTGACAAATTGCACTTGAAAATTGACACCCTTTCGGAAGGCAACGATAAGAATTATGAAGAAGAATATTCATCTCACGAGAAAAAGTACAGAGACATAAAACGGCTTTTAAATAAGAAAATTTTGTCTACTATGCATCAGTTCGAGTCTACTCCAAAATTAGATGT
This sequence comes from Agriphila geniculea, assembly GCA_943789525.1. NCBI lineage: Eukaryota > Metazoa > Arthropoda > Insecta > Lepidoptera > Crambidae > Agriphila > Agriphila geniculea. The sequence continues at coordinate 20,961,810 of OX038869.1, read as the reverse complement.
TCCGCCTTTCTATGGTGACTATACCCAGTGGCCCACGTTCCTAGATTTATATAAAAGCAGCATACATGACAATCCTTCCTTGACAAATGCACAGAAGATGCAACATTTAAAAGGAAAGTTGAGAGGCGAAGCACAACGTCTCATTCAGCATTTAAATGTATCCGCAGATAATTATGTAACAGCTTGGGAGCTGTTATATCACCGCTATAATAATATTCAATTGTTATTTACTAAACACATTGAAGTATTCCTGAACCAACGCAACGTTGACAAGCAATCAGCATCTGAGCTGAAACGCCTGCATGACACTACAGTGGAGTGTATCCATGCTATCCACAATTTGGGTGTAGATACGTCTTCATGGGATCCCCTCATTGTTCATCTCCTGCTTAAGAAGTTAGATCCTGCGACCAGAAGCGATTACAAGGAGTCGCGCAAGTCACCGCGCGAACTTCCAGAGTTTGATGAGTTTATATCGTTCCTAGAAACCAAGTTTATAGCGCTTGAGCCCATTCAGAAAAAGGAGAAAGAAGATTGGTCGTCGCAAAAGCCGTCTACGTCATACAACACGAAAGATAAGGCTCCATACAATGGAAAAAGGATATCCTTCATGAAGTCTATGAATACAACTACATTCAACTCCAAACCACGTTGCGTGGTATGCAACAGCAACGATCATATGTTGTATCAGTGCCGAAAATTTGAAAATTTGGTACCTGACGCTAAAATTAAAGTTATAACCAACAATCAAATATGTAAAAATTGTTTATATTTCCACGAGCGAAATGTATGTCGATCAAATAAACGATGCAAAACTTGCAATGGATTGCACAACACTTTACTGCATGACGCGGTTAGTGACACACAAACTAACGGTTGGACTTCGCCACCGAAACCTCAGCGTCAGCAGAATAGTAATGCAAATAATATTACAAATAAAGATGACGATATTTTATTGGCTACTGTGCAAATTCAAGTACGAGCTGCAGATAATTCGTACTTAAAAATGAGAGCACTTTTAGATCAGGGTTCTCAAGTCACCCTTATAACCGAAAATGCCGCTCAACGGCTTGGGTTACCTCGTCAACATGTGAATACCTCCGTCATAGGAGTGGGTGATTCAGCGAAGAGAGGCAAAGGAAAAATAAATCTGGAATGTATGTCAATCCATGATAATTACAATTTTACAGCGGAAGCTTTAGTATTGACAAAACTTATCAACAACTTACCGCATACTACATTTGACAAGCCTTACCCTCATATCGAACACATACAGCTCGCTGACCCCAATTACAATGTTTCGAGACAAATTGACATCTTACTGGGTGCAAAGATTTATACCAGTATAATTATGAGCGGGTTGATAAAAGGATCAGAAAACCAACCAATCGCTCAACAGACAAAATTAGGGTGGATTTTGTCTGGACCAGTGCAAGCTCCTCTCCAATGCAGTGTAGTAATCAACAACATTGAAGATATTACCGCTTACTGGGAGATGGAAGAAATATCAAACGACTCTACCACGATGACGAAAGAGGAGCAGTATTGTGAAGAATTATATGTCAAAACCACAAGACGACTGCCAGATGGAAGATACGAAGTTCGCCTGCCATTAAAAAGCAATTTTGAAAAAGAGCTCGGCCTATCAAAATCTCGAGCTATAGCCCAATTCAAGCAATTAGAATCACGTCTCGCAAGAAATCCTACTTTACATGACAGCTATCAAAAATTTATTCACGAGTACGAAGAGTTAGGGCACATGATAGAATGCAAGGAGCGCAAACAACCTATGTGTTATCTGCCACATCATGGTGTACACCGAGAAGACTCAACAACCACCAAACTTCGTGTGGTTTTTAACGCATCTGCACCAACATCAACCGGAAAGAGCTTAAATGACCTCATGGAGTGTGGCCCGAAATTACAGAAAGACATACAAGATTTATTACTCAGATGGCGTACTTACCAATATGTATACACTGCTGACTGTGAAAAAATGTATAGATGCATTCTCTTGCAAGCAGATCAGCAACAGTTGCAAAAAATCTTATGGAGAGATAATCCAAAGGATAGACTTAGGGAATTCCGTCTGTGTACTTTAACCTATGGTATGAAATCGGCGTCGTACTTAGCGATACGTACTATGCAACAACTAGCGTGTGACGACAAAGATAAGTATCCATTGGCTGCAGAAGTATTGCAAAACCAATTTTATGTCGACGATTTGCTAGGAGGCCATCACTCAATCTCGGATGCAAAAGAAGTTCAACAACAATTAATAAAAATGCTCCAAGGCGCGAAAATAAACCTTAGAAAATGGTCAAGTAATAGTACGGAGTTGTTGTCGTCACTATCAGCTGATCAAATTAACCCGACGACAATGGACTTCAAAAGTGCAAACTCAACAAAGGCGCTCGGGTTACGTTGGAGCCCCGCCACTGATATGTTTACATTTCATCCAATTGATAATGACAAAAACAAAACAATGACGTGTACGAAGCGAATATTATTGTCACAAATTTCGAAAATTTTTGACCCTTTGGGCTGGCTATCTCCACTCACGATAAGAGCCAAATTATTATTCCAAAAACTTTGGTTAGTGACAATGGAGTGGGATGACAAGGTTCCAAATGACATTTTAAACGAATGGATTAAACTTCGTGATGACTTAAAAAACGTTGATCAGTTTCAAATCCCAAGATGGGTCGGCAATTTCCACACGTCAGTCGAGATTCATGGATTCTGTGACGCGTCTGAACGAGCGTATGCAGCAGTTATTTACTTAAAATCCAAAAATGACAAGAACGAGTCGACTGTTACAATTGTTTGTTCAAAAACAAAACTTGCACCGCGGAAGAGCACAGTTTCGCTACCAAGACTGGAGCTGTGTAGCAGTCATCTCTTATCAAAACTTATGAAGAAAGTTTTAAATGCATTACCACACACAAACATCCCTATATATGGATGGACGGATTCCTTAGTCGTCCTGGGTTGGCTCCAAGGACAGCCGACACGTTGGAAGGCATTCGTAGCTAACCGGACGAAGGAAATCCTTGACATTATACCAGTTTCGTGCTGGAGACATGTGAGCTCAAAGGACAATGCAGCTGATTGCGCAACTAGGGGCCTAACAACATCTCAGCTGATGGAACATACGCTGTGGTGGAATGGACCTGCGTGGATCAAGGACACAATACCCAAAATTGACAATACAAAGATTGACATGTCTCAAATAGAGATGAAAAAAGAGCCACAAACATGCACAACACTCATAGAAACTGACATTATAGAAAATCTATTAAATAAACATCACTCGATTACGCACATCGCTAGAGTGGTTGCCCGAATATCACGTTTCATACACAACATTCGTCACCGCGTGACGTCACGAAGACTGCAATCGTCTAGACAGCAATACGACACTGCGGGCAATGTCCGCGATGCACCGAACAACTCGAGTTACGTCACAGCGAGCGAAATGAATAATGCACTTATGATTATAATTCGAGCAACGCAAACTAAAGAATTCCTATTGGACATTACGGAATTAAAAAGGAATGGGACTGTGAAATCCAAAAGTCCTTTACTGCAATTACAGCCGTATTTGGATAAAAATAACCTTTTACGAGTAGGTGGAAGGCTACGTCACTCAAATTTAAGCGAGAACTCAAAACATCCTATTATTATACCAAAGGATTCAAGATTGACAGAGTTACTCATAAATCAAGGTCACTTACAAACACTTCACGGTGGTCCTGCACTAACCTTGACACATTTAAGACAGAATTACTGGGTGATAGGAGGAAGTCGCACAGTTAAAAAATACTTAAGATCATGCGTCAGATGCACTCGATTTAACCATCCTAACCAGAACCAGCTGATGGCAGATTTACCAGAAGCAAGAGTGACACCATCTCGAGCTTTTACACACTGTGGAACCGATTTCAGTGGAAAAGTGGAGTTGAAAGCAAACAAAGGACGCGGAATAAAAACTACGAAGGGATACATCGCAGTTTTTGTGTGTTTTGCAACTAAGGCGATACACTTAGAGCTAGTGTCAGACCTTAGCACACCAGCGTTCCTTGCAGCCTTCAAGCGCATGTGCGCGAGAAGAGGCACACCAAAGCACGTATACAGTGACAATGGCACTAATTTCGTTGGTGCATCACGAGCTTTGAAGATGGAGTACAAAGAGATTCTACAAGTTATCACCGAAGAATTCCTCGCTGACATTTCTACGATGGGTGTAACCTGGCACCTGAATGCCCCGGTATGGCCCAGCGCTGGAGGTCTTTGGGAAGCGGCAGTGAAGAGTACGAAGCATCACCTAAAACGTGTGTTAGGCGAACAAAAGCTAACATACGAGGAATTCTCTACGCTGTTAGCTCAGATTGAAGCATGCCTCAATTCCAGACCGCTGTACGCATTGACAGAAAATCCAGAGGATGATTACTTAACTCCAGGACATTTCCTCATTGGAGGATCATTGTTGTCACCTCCAATGACTGACATACATGAAAAATGCATAAAAACACGTTGGCAGTTGATAGAAAAAATGCATCGTGACTTTTGGAAGAAATGGTCGTCAGATTACTTGCATCATCTTCAAAAAAGGCAGAAATGGAATCATCCGAAAGCCGACTTAAAAGTTGATGACATCGTCCTCATAAAAGAAGAAAATATGCCACCAACAAAATGGGCCTTAGGACGAGTGACCGAGGTGCATCCTGGCAAAGACGGACGCGTTAGGGTTGTCACCTTGAGAACAAAAGGAGGTCATCTTAAGCGACCAATTATTAAACTTGTACCGCTGCCAGTGAACACTCAACCTGACATAACGAAGCCCACTTCAAACACTGACCTTCCACAACCACCAACAACGAGACGTACGGGTAAGAAAAGGAGCATGTGCAACCTATTTTTACCCATACCTATCGTTCCTAGAAACCAAGTTTATAGCGCTTGAGCCCATTCAGAAAAAGGAGAAAGAAGATTGGTCGTCGCAAAAGCCGTCTACGTCATACAACACGAAAGATAAGGCTCCATACAATGGAAAAAGGATATCCTTCATGAAGTCTATGAATACAACTACATTCAACTCCAAACCACGTTGCGTGGTATGCAACAGCAACGATCATATGTTGTATCAGTGCCGAAAATTTGAAAATTTGGTACCTGACGCTAAAATTAAAGTTATAACCAACAATCAAATATGTAAAAATTGTTTATATTTCCACGAGCGAAATGTATGTCGATCAAATAAACGATGCAAAACTTGCAATGGATTGCACAACACTTTACTGCATGACGCGGTTAGTGACACACAAACTAACGGTTGGACTTCGCCACCGAAACCTCAGCGTCAGCAGAATAGTAATGCAAATAATATTACAAATAAAGATGACGATATTTTATTGGCTACTGTGCAAATTCAAGTACGAGCTGCAGATAATTCGTACTTAAAAATGAGAGCACTTTTAGATCAGGGTTCTCAAGTCACCCTTATAACCGAAAATGCCGCTCAACGGCTTGGGTTACCTCGTCAACATGTGAATACCTCCGTCATAGGAGTGGGTGATTCAGCGAAGAGAGGCAAAGGAAAAATAAATCTGGAATGTATGTCAATCCATGATAATTACAATTTTACAGCGGAAGCTTTAGTATTGACAAAACTTATCAACAACTTACCGCATACTACATTTGACAAGCCTTACCCTCATATCGAACACATACAGCTCGCTGACCCCAATTACAATGTTTCGAGACAAATTGACATCTTACTGGGTGCAAAGATTTATACCAGTATAATTATGAGCGGGTTGATAAAAGGATCAGAAAACCAACCAATCGCTCAACAGACAAAATTAGGGTGGATTTTGTCTGGACCAGTGCAAGCTCCTCTCCAATGCAGTGTAGTAATCAACAACATTGAAGATATTACCGCTTACTGGGAGATGGAAGAAATATCAAACGACTCTACCACGATGACGAAAGAGGAGCAGTATTGTGAAGAATTATATGTCAAAACCACAAGACGACTGCCAGATGGAAGATACGAAGTTCGCCTGCCATTAAAAAGCAATTTTGAAAAAGAGCTCGGCCTATCAAAATCTCGAGCTATAGCCCAATTCAAGCAATTAGAATCACGTCTCGCAAGAAATCCTACTTTACATGACAGCTATCAAAAATTTATTCACGAGTACGAAGAGTTAGGGCACATGATAGAATGCAAGGAGCGCAAACAACCTATGTGTTATCTGCCACATCATGGTGTACACCGAGAAGACTCAACAACCACCAAACTTCGTGTGGTTTTTAACGCATCTGCACCAACATCAACCGGAAAGAGCTTAAATGACCTCATGGAGTGTGGCCCGAAATTACAGAAAGACATACAAGATTTATTACTCAGATGGCGTACTTACCAATATGTATACACTGCTGACTGTGAAAAAATGTATAGATGCATTCTCTTGCAAGCAGATCAGCAACAGTTGCAAAAAATCTTATGGAGAGATAATCCAAAGGATAGACTTAGGGAATTCCGTCTGTGTACTTTAACCTATGGTATGAAATCGGCGTCGTACTTAGCGATACGTACTATGCAACAACTAGCGTGTGACGACAAAGATAAGTATCCATTGGCTGCAGAAGTATTGCAAAACCAATTTTATGTCGACGATTTGCTAGGAGGCCATCACTCAATCTCGGATGCAAAAGAAGTTCAACAACAATTAATAAAAATGCTCCAAGGCGCGAAAATAAACCTTAGAAAATGGTCAAGTAATAGTACGGAGTTGTTGTCGTCACTATCAGCTGATCAAATTAACCCGACGACAATGGACTTCAAAAGTGCAAACTCAACAAAGGCGCTCGGGTTACGTTGGAGCCCCGCCACTGATATGTTTACATTTCATCCAATTGATAATGACAAAAACAAAACAATGACGTGTACGAAGCGAATATTATTGTCACAAATTTCGAAAATTTTTGACCCTTTGGGCTGGCTATCTCCACTCACGATAAGAGCCAAATTATTATTCCAAAAACTTTGGTTAGTGACAATGGAGTGGGATGACAAGGTTCCAAATGACATTTTAAACGAATGGATTAAACTTCGTGATGACTTAAAAAACGTTGATCAGTTTCAAATCCCAAGATGGGTCGGCAATTTCCACACGTCAGTCGAGATTCATGGATTCTGTGACGCGTCTGAACGAGCGTATGCAGCAGTTATTTACTTAAAATCCAAAAATGACAAGAACGAGTCGACTGTTACAATTGTTTGTTCAAAAACAAAACTTGCACCGCGGAAGAGCACAGTTTCGCTACCAAGACTGGAGCTGTGTAGCAGTCATCTCTTATCAAAACTTATGAAGAAAGTTTTAAATGCATTACCACACACAAACATCCCTATATATGGATGGACGGATTCCTTAGTCGTCCTGGGTTGGCTCCAAGGACAGCCGACACGTTGGAAGGCATTCGTAGCTAACCGGACGAAGGAAATCCTTGACATTATACCAGTTTCGTGCTGGAGACATGTGAGCTCAAAGGACAATGCAGCTGATTGCGCAACTAGGGGCCTAACAACATCTCAGCTGATGGAACATACGCTGTGGTGGAATGGACCTGCGTGGATCAAGGACACAATACCCAAAATTGACAATACAAAGATTGACATGTCTCAAATAGAGATGAAAAAAGAGCCACAAACATGCACAACACTCATAGAAACTGACATTATAGAAAATCTATTAAATAAACATCACTCGATTACGCACATCGCTAGAGTGGTTGCCATTCCTTTTATAAGTTTTACCTTTTTGTTATTTACCTAATAATAATTACGATGCAATATTTAAGTTGACGTTTTATATACAAACTAATTAAGTTGACATATTTAAGTTCTATTGACACTTTATATACTTATTACTTTTATAATTTTTAATGCAATTTTACATGTTTATACTTAAGTTGAAATATTTAAGTTTTATTGACATTTTATATTACTTTGATGTTTTTAGTGAATTTTACATTCTTTTAATTAATTTGAAATATTTAAGTTTACATTGACATTTTTAAGTTATAATTTATACCAATTTTCATAATTTTTACATGCATTTCTTCCTTTTTGTGTTGTTGGGAGTATGTACGGGTCATCGTACATTAGTAGCCGCTAATATAATGTGCAACGTAGCGACCTACTTCAATCATTTGCAATACTCAATTATTATAATTTTTCAGTACAATAAAGTAACTCCGTAGTATCGGTCGACTATCATTTCTAGTGCATTTTTGACATTTCCGTGCATCATCATCCTGATACTACCTGACATCCTCTGACAGCACACTGATTGAGCACACAGGCTCAGTCATGTTGTTTTTCAGTATAGGTTAAAAATTAAATTGCTGTACGATCCCTGAATAATGCATGATAAACATCATGTTAGTGTTGCTATTTGGAATAAATAAATAAATCAATGTACTGTCCAATGGTACCATGGTACCATTAACTAATAAACTATTTCACTTCCTTTTTAATTCCTCATTAATTAAAAATAAAAATGTTGTCAATTTCGATTTTTTTTCTAGCGTAGACTGCAAATGCAGGCGGAATAAACGGCAGTTTGACGTATTTTTTTTCGTACAAGTTCACAAGTTTACAAGCTTCAATATGTCACAAGAACTTGTAAATTCTGTTTCACTAAAAAATAAAAAGTGATTCCTTTTCGGTAACAAAATAGTTTAAATATGTTTCCAAAAACGACATAAATGCACTGGCTGATAAGTATTTTATCGATGTCTGTCAATGACAATGTTGCTGACAGTGTCTCAGAGACAACAGCTATCAGAGCATTAAAATGGCCGTCAACTTGTGATTCTTGTATATTCTACAAGAGTAAAAATACAAGTGCTTGTAAAATATGTTCCACAAAAACATTACAAGCCTTGTAAAATAACTTGTCATTTTACAAGATCGATTGGATGATTTCTCTGAAAAACTGACCAATATGAGAACTTTCACAGACACTTTTCAGATGATTGAAATCGTTGAATAAGATTTCAAATCATAGACTTATTATATTTTGTTTCGAACATAATTTGACATAAACATCACGAGTGTAATACAGGCACTATTTTATTATTTCCCTTTTTATTTTAATATGTAATGGACAATAATTTATAATAATATCAGCATGTGCAATGTTTGAAAAATTAAGGTTTAAGATTTTGACCCGCTAGTTTCATTTCAGTACCATATATAATTAGCGGTAGTTTAAAATTGAGAGTTCCCGACACTGCTAGCTAAATTTCTGAAAGTCACAAGACAGTTACAAGTGTGTCAACGCATTTTTTTGAGAAACGTAATTACTCTTACACGTAAAAATATTTATTTGTGAAGTTGATCATTTTATTCTTCTTACGTGATAAAATACAGTTTCGTGAAACGCTATATACGCTTGTAATTTTATTGTTTTACAAGCGTTTCTATGGTTACACACTTGTATAGTATATTATCTATGACTTGTATTACAAGGCTTGTAGCTTTCGAGAAACAGGCCCACCGCAGAAAAAATAATGCAAGCCAAATTGTTCACTCGTGTGAACAATTAAGAGTGATGAGCAAACGCAAAAAAGGCCCAAACAGCGATGATTTGGTTTTCTAGGTCGGTCTGAATACCTAATTTAAAACAATTGAAAGTTTTATCGTGATTATGATACGCCAGCAGCCGTTGTTAGCTGAATCACTTTCAGTCTTAAAACATTTTTTTTAGACGCACGTAAATAAATTTAGCTACTGCATGTAAAGTTAGTCAGAATTCAAGTTTTAGATAATTTTAAACCAATCTTTCCTATACATACCTGTATTGAATATAACTTGTTATAGGTTACTTTGGTTAAATTAAGCTATGCAACCTTTTTTCCTTTACCAAAATTCTGCGAACACTACTTTTTGTTCGACAGAAACCATCTAAAGCCAAACGTTTTTATTGTCAGAACAGTTATTACCTAATTCATCAGAATTTTCACAAAGTTTGTCAAAAGCTTTATTCGAAACTAACCCGTTAATTTATTAAAAGAAACGCAGTACTTGGATAGCTTTTTAAACACAGTAGGTACTTGATAACTTAAAAGAAGTAATCGTATCTTCGAATTCTTGATCGAAGACTCGTATTATTAAATTTTAAATTGGCATCAGCTTAGTATTGAAGCGGTTAAGCAACTTTTGCTGTAGCCGTTCTTCGGATGGGTGACCAAAACATCCCTGCTTTGGAAGCAACGTTAAGCCGTTGGTCCCATATGCATTTGCAGTCGTTAAGCAGGCCATATACGCTAGGTTATGCATGACGGTTTTAACCGAGCTGCAAAACCTTCATGCAAAACCGAGTTCAATAGAGAGCACACACGTAAGGTTACGCATGACAGTTTTAACCGAGCTGCAAAACCTTCATGCAAGCCGCTCATGCACGCCGCTCGGTTATGCCTGTGGTCAAAACCGTCATGCATAACCTAGCGTGTGTGGTGTGGTTGGCATTGGAGCAATTAAAAAAGAACTGTACCCCCACCCCCGGTATTTGCCCTGTCCCTCAGATTTCTTCACTTATATTTTTGGGATGAATGACTTCTAGCAGAATTAATTCATTTAGATGAAATAAGCATATTATTAAATAACGGGTGTAACAAGACCTTCAACGAAGCTGAAGTCCACGTATTCTGCCCATCATCAGGATCATTTTTGACTTTTAAACTATACCTGGGAAACCAATAGTTACGAAGTTATTGAAGGTCAAAGTCAAAAAATTTTTTTGATTTTTTTTATGAAATCTTATTTTATTCGTTATTTCTTACTTTTTGTCCAATGAAACATTATCAAAATTTTAAGTATTTCGTAACAAACAATGGCTTCAAAACGTCGTCACTCGATGTATCTCATGAGCACGCACATAAATGCTGCCTTTCAACTCGGCCGCACGCAGCTGTGTAGCTTACATTCGCAGGCGCAGTCTGTTGTACGCGTTACATTGCGTGGTAAAGTATGCAATGCTTTTTTAACACCAAAAATCAAAATCGTTTCCCAGCAATAATTTTGAACAGAAATGGTCCTGATGATGGGCAGAATACGTAGACCTCGGCTTCGTTGAAGGTCTTGTTACACCCGGTATACAGGGTGTCCCAAAACTTTGCCACACAAAGGGAAAGTACCTTAAATATTGAAGGTAGGAAATTTTACTGAAAGAAGACTTCATTTTGTTTATAAAAATATATGGAACTGCATTCAAAGATTTTTTTAATTGATTGACTGATTCGATACGAATTGATGAAATCCGTAATTATTAAATTTTAAATGTTAAATTTCATGGCCTTCCATTTGTTTAAGATGCAGTGTCACTTAAGAAAAAGTAATCCTTATAAGTAACACTTTCGATTGGTGTTGTAAAAATAAATACAAAAATGTTTTCGTTTTTGGTGGGTTCGATTCCTGGTTAAGTCAGGCGATTTTCCAAAAATCATTGAATGCAGTTCCATATATTTTTATAAACAAAATGAAGTCTTCTTTCAGTACTATTACCCATCTTCAATATTTAAGGCTTTAAAACCATCATGCAAAACCTTCATGCAAAACCTTCATGCAAAACCTTCATGCAAAACCTTCATGCAAAACCGTCATGCATAACGCTAGGTTATGCATGACGGTTTTGACCACAGGCATAACCGATCGGCTTGCATGACAGGCATGCATGACAGGCATGCAGTTTTATCCCACACACGCTCGGTTATGCATGACGGTTTTGACCTTACAGGCATAACCATCATGCATAACCTAGCGTATATGGCCGGCTTTAACCCCTACTAATCCACATTGGGTCTGCTAGTGGTCATTTATAATAGTTATTGCAACTGTAAATAATGAGGGGTTATAATAAGTTCACCTCGTGTGATAATAGTATCACATGAGTGTTTTAATATCTAATTATGTACAGTTGCATGACTTTATCCACACCCATTATATGAATCCTCTGTTAAGGGTTTTGAAATTGTGGCTTATTGGCTACATTGAAACAACCAGTGTCACCGTAGCCGTAATATCCGAGCAAGAGCATGTCGCGCCTCTACCGTTAAAATCATCCAAACAAGTGTTTTAATGTTGTACTCAATTTCATAATGTAATCCTTCGGGTGTGGGTGCCGCACCAGCGTGACATGGTCTCGCTCGCATATTGTGTTTACTATGACATGGTTGATTTAATGTTGACTTTAAGCTAACTGTTTTGGAACCTTTTATAAAGTATGTGTGGAGTTTTTGGGCGCCATTTTGTCGAGTTCGTTTCGGTGACTATTTTAATTATTCGCAAATTGATTCATAGTGGATATTGTGTCTTAAAATTGGTGCAGTTTTGTGGTACAAGTGTCAACGCAACTGAACAATACGTGGGATAATTGAAATAGGCGCGATCTTGGTTGTGTGAAGCTGAGAGTTTTATTGTAGTGGTGGCTACCTCGGCTGATCTTACCGAGTAAACTGTCTTGATATACTTGGTTCCAAATGCTCCAAGCAGCATTGGAATGCGATGCGATGTACCCGCATTTTAATGTAAACTGAAACAATCTACCACTGAACTATTCAACACTTGACACTGGCAAAAATTACTCCCTAAAGAGGAGAGTAGATTGCCAAACTAAAAATAAGAAGAAGAAGCATGGGTCTAGATAAAATATATATAAATCTATTTCGAAAAAACAAATAGCGGTTATTCCTTTTTGCCTGTCAGCCATCGATGTCTTTAAAACTCTATTTTAAATATTATACCTGCTTTAACATTTACCTGTACTACTTCTGATTTTTGCACCTTTATTATTATAATAGAATAAATCCATTCCAGTCAGTAGAATCGAATACCACCAATCGTGTTTCATCCATTTCCGTTCGCTTTGCCATGTGCAAAACTTCCTTAAATAATTTGATGCATTGTCATCCATTTCTAAAAACTTGTTTTTTAAATACTTTGTCCCTTTTAGATCAAAATGGATGCTGTAGTTCAAGCTTGGATGTCTGTAGTAATATGCCGCCTGGGTAAGAAAAATAAAGAGAATAAAAATACAAATAAATAAAAAAAATCGGGCTGCACTCCGGGAGTGCCGGCAGAAGTGAAAACTTGAATATTAACGTTGTGCATTTTTGATATTTTGGAATGGTTAGGGAATAATTTTGCACGAATTGCCGTCTTACGAATTTACTCTGCATTTGAATTTACGAATACAACACAGTATTGTACGAAAGTCTTGTCCATAGCTTGACAGATAATCTAGAGTTTCGACATTGAATTAAAAAATTAGCGCGTTGCTATGGTGACACAAGTGTTTACGTCTTGAAATGACGCGCCGCCATTTTCGGTGCGCCCCGTAGAAAGAGCCCGGCTTCCGCCGCCAACTGTCTACTCTCCATCCGTCACATCCATCTTATGAATTTTCGATTAGGGTCACGTGATCCTGACTGACTGACGCGAGTTTAACATTTTTTCCCCATTACAAAAAAGCTTACAACGCCGCTAAAGAAGTTTTCACTTCAAAATAAATCAGATTTGTAATTTTTTTGTTTTCGTATTTAATTTGGTGTGATTTGTCACTCCAAAATGAATATAAAAAACCGGCCAAGTGCGAGTCCCACGCCCACGATATTGTATGAAATATAAAAGAATATAGTCATACTAAAAATCACGTTTGTTGTATGTGAGACCCACTTAAATATTTATTTTATTTTGCTTTTAGTATTTGTTGCTATAGCGGCAACAGAAATACATCATCTGTGAAAACTTCAACTGTCTAGCTTTCACGGTTCACGAGATACAGCCTGGTTACAGACAGACAGACAGACAGACGGACAGCGGAGTCTTAGTGATAGGGTCCCGTTTTTACCCTTCGGGTATGTAACCCTAAAAACTATCAAAATTTTTGTATTGTACCAACTATTTTATTCTTGATTTCTTATTTAGCAAGCTGCTATTTGAGCTGAGATTTTTCTACTTCAAAACATAAATCCATTAGAAAAACGAGCTAAGTCCTGGGACTTGATCTCAAGACGATTATAGTGTTAATATGAAATATCAGTTTTTTTATTACAAGGAAATTTTATACAGAAAACGATTACACATAGGTGTATTAATGGTACTTTTACGTACCCAAAGGGTAAAAATGGGACCCTATTACTAGGACTCCGCCGCTGTCCGTCTGTCTGTCTGTCTGTCTGTCACCAGCCTGTATCTCATGAACCGTGATAGCTAGACAGTTGAAACTTTCACAGATGATGTATTTCTGTTGCCGCTATAACAACAAATACTAAAAACAGAATAAAATAAATATTTAAGGGGGGCTCCCATGCAACAGACGTGATTTTTTTGCCGTTTTTTGGTACGGAACTAATAGACTCGCACTTGGCCGGTATTTTTCAACAGTCATAAAATGCTGTCATAATTTCATTTATTTTGAGATTTTAGCTTTCACAATGCTATTTTAGACAATACTTACTATATTATACTTATACTATAAAAAATCGATTCGTGAAACGAACCTGCGACCTTTGGAAGTCCGGTGGTTTGGAAGAAGAAGCCACTAGTGACTCGGTAGCTTAGTTGGAAGACCATTGGACCGGACTTCCAAAGGTCACTCCTGAGATGATGATCTGGTGACAAGTCGAAATTTTTCTAGGATATCATTACATAGTTTAAAACAAAGTCGCTTTCTCTGTCTCCATATCCCTATGTATGCTTAAATTTTTAAAACTACGCAACGGATTTTGATGCGGTTTTTTTTAATAGATAGAGTGGTTTAAGAAGAAGGTTCATATGTATAATACATGGTGTCAAATTCCACACTACACCGAAGCGAAGCGAGGGCGGGTCGCTAGTTATAATATAATGCTAAAAAATTGGATCGTCCATGAATATTTTGGCATAGTGGTAACCATAATTTTTGATTTTTGACGGGGATTACGGAAATCATAGCGGCGCACGATAAAACCTATGTATATAAGGGATCTATAGACGAACAAAAAATGACTTATGATATAAAGTCCTAAAGCGCACCGTTTTCGAGATGAACCGGGGCATAAGTTTGGATTTTTATCTATACAGGATCTTTAACAAGGATTATCTCGGAAACGTTGTGCTTTTGGACTTTATATAATATGTCATTTTTTGAAATAAAACAATTTTTAACGCCGTGGTCACGGGGGACTGAAGCTACCCGTGAGTCTACCCTCAAGCGATGAATTTTTTTTAGACGTTCAGAAATTAAAATTTTAACAAACTGAACGTCTAAAAAAATTCATCGCTTGAGGGTAAACTCACGGGTAGCTTCAGTCCCCCGTGACCACGGCAGCTGCAAAGTTGCCGAAACGTCGGGAAAACCAAAAATCAAACCAAATACCAACTTATTACCAAAGTGCTTTCAATAAAACCGCGCTAGTATCCGTTAAAAATTGTTTTATTTCATGTCTAGTGAGCGCGTAAGCTTGAGAAGTGAATATGACATTTTTTGTTTATCTATAGATCCTCTATCGAAAATATACACAGGTTTCATAGTGTGCCGCTATATTTTTGAAATCTCCGACAAAAATTAAAAATTTGGTCAAGTGCGTGTTGGGCCAGGCGCAGAATCATTGTCATTTTTTGTCTGCAAAAATAACTTTGTTTTTCATAGTATTTGAATGACAATGTTATATTTGATATTTATAAATTATTGAGATCTATGGCATATCTTTTTTAGATTTTTACTCTCTTATTTTCAAAGTTAGAGGGGGACACACATCTACTTTGGCAGTGTATATCTTTCAAACGGTTGACTTTAAGAAAAAATCGTTTTAAAAACCTTTATGTCATTTTTAAAGACCTATCTATATACTCCGCACGTATTGGTTTGATGAAATTTTTTTTTTCAGTTTCAGTTCCATGTATGGAAAGCCCCCTTAATCTTTTATATTTTTTTATTTTTGTACATAAATCGTAAAACAGTTCACTCTACTTACCAAGTTTCAACTGTGTGATCCTAACACTTTCGGAATAAAGTGGTTGTGCCATGTGCCACGGACGGTCAGACAGACAGACATGATGAATCTATAAGGGTTCCGTGTTCCGCCATTTAGGCTACGGAACCCTAAAAAAAATTCGGGTTGCACTCCGGGAGCGCCGGCAGAAGTGAAAACTTGAATATTAACGTTGTGCATTTTTGATATTTTGGAATGGTTAGGAATAATTTTGCACGAATTGCTTTAATTATCATTATAAAATTACTATAATTTATGAGGTAAAATACAATATTTATTTATTGCGCTATCGTACACAAACATGACAATAATACTACATTAAAAAGTTTATCTCTCAGAAAAATTAACCCGCCGAACGCCAAAATGACGCGCCGCCATTTTCACCGCGCCGTAGAAAGAGAGGGGGATACTTCCGCCGCCGGCTGTCTACGCTACATCCGTCTTACGAATTTTCGATCAGGGTCACGTGACCCTGTCTGACGCGAGTTTAATATCTTTTACCCATTACAAAAAAGTGTACAACGCCGCTAAAGAAGTTTTCACTTCAAAAATATGGTTGCCTCTATGCCAGCCTCTCATACAAAGAGATTCAAACCCATTTTGTGAATGTGACTTAGCCGGTTTTTCTCCTTTTCCCTTCATATGTATAGATTTACCTGTATCAATATGTTTTTTGAAATTTCCTCCAGTTGTCTTCTGGTTTTTAATTTGCCTTCTTTCGCCAGTCGGTCAGTTAGCGCCTTGTCAAAGTGAATGACCACCGGAATCGTCACATGCTGACTCGGTTCCGTATAATATTCTTCTATAGATGTGGATTTTGAAGACTTTCCTTTGTTTCCTTCATTATTCTGAAAAAAAAAAATACTTAAAGGAAACAAAAATTATGAGTTGTGTTCGTTTAGACGAGCTTTTTGTAGAGGTAAGTAATTTAAACCATTATGGTTTTTTATTTATTTTCAATATGCAATATTTTTATGAATGATATTTCATATTTGAAAACAATTTATTTAATTGCCAAATAGTTCACCAAACACGGCAAACTATTACATATTAAAAAAAATATTACATTGCCTATGTTTTTTTATTATTTGAACTAAAAACCTGAGCCCTACTAAATAAACGTGACAGTCTGTCACCTGTAATGACAATTTTATACATTGCGTCAACCAATTTGAAAATAGCACAAACTACTCATAGCTACACCACAATGTAAACCAAATTGTCATGACAATTGACAAATTGTCACGTTATTATATAGGGCCCTGTATATCTACAAATTAAACTTTATTAAGATTTTTAGATGCAATGCAGTTTGAAAGATTTGGTTAAGTACTTCAAATCAATAAACTGTTATTTGTTAAATTACTAAAAATATTCACAAACTTGTAAGTTATAAAAACCTCACCTTTTTGCAATACACTCTATTTGCAATTAGCACCAAACAGAGCACTAAGCACAGCTTCATTGTGCTTGTTAACATAAGTGTCACTTAAGTCACCAACTTCCATACAAGAATCATCCCACACGCGTCGGTTCACTAAATACTTTTACCATAGTGGTTATTCCATTTCCTTTCAATCTAAAAAAATAACCATTATATACCTACACCTAATTTAATTTATCAAATAATCCAGCATTACTTTCCTTATTTCGATTTAAATGACGAACATTTTATGGAATTTCAAAACCACATTAGATTGTTACAAAGTTAGATATCGGGTAATTTCATTACCTATTAAAATAATTCAGTATTTTTTAGCTGAAAACTTCGGGAAAAACTTTGTCAACTTTCGACAAAGAAAAAATTTGCTTATGATCTAAAAATATCACTTCACACTTCACTCAACGAAGATTGCAAACGTACTGACAGATGTATGCTTATTAATAGCGAACTTAGACTAAGTATAAAGTATGTCGTGTAACTGTTTTATTGCAATTGTTTAAAATAGCCTATAGGCATTTTGGTTACCTATAAAATTCATCAATGCAAAAGACGAGTGTGGTACTTTCACTTAAGGAAAAAGAATTAGGTGCAAATTTAGTCATACTTACGTCAGTCCATAAAAAAATTGGTAAGAACCTATTTCATAACAGAAAATGCAGAAAAATGCTCATGAGATCTTTATTTGGTAAAAATCTTACTTACATTTTTTACCGCATAATTTAACATTATGCTATGTAATATGTAATGTATAATAATTGTATTAAGAAATATCCAAACTATACTTAAAATTCTTTTGCCCAACTTGCCAGTTTCATGTGATTTTCGCTATTATTGTGATAATTGGATGAAAATTCTAACCCAATCTAAAAAATCATTTTTTCAGATTCTGTTAAAAATATTTTTACATAACAAAATGCTTGAATTAATGATAGGAAACAGCTAAGATATTACTAATTATTACGAGTAATTACGGCGTAGGTAGATATCTTAAATTTTAGTCAAATTATAATTCAAAATAAAAATATATATTTTATTTCTGGACATTTATTAACTATCAAAGTAAGTTCCGGTATTTTATATGATAAAAGAAATTAAAAAAACCTATTCAACTAGTGATTAATAATTTATCATCCTACCAGAAAGAGCAATAATTGCTTACTTTAGCAAAATGTAGGTTTTAGTGCAAATATGTATATTAGCCAGTTAAAGTCAATATTTTTTGTTTTATCTGATGATTGCATTGTGATTGGTCCTTGTTTTCCGCTCTATTGGTTGAGAAGATGTCAGAATATTACCATAAGTACGACTGGGTTGACCAAGCGAGCGTGAAGCGCGAGCGAAGCGTCTTCGATTCAGCTTTGGCGAAAATGCTTTCATATGTCCGACTGTCCGTCTATTCTCATCTACAGGTCGCATTAATTCCCAACCCATTCTCGTGAAATTTTGTGAGAAGGTTTGATAATTACCTATACATACAGACTTCTTTTGTCAATTCAGTATTTTGATTTTTTTCAAATTAGCGGAGATTATGTTAAAGCGAACTGTACAGCTCACAGACCCACTAGTTTTTAGTTATTTAAAATAAAATATTTCTACTTTGACTTTGACTAAACAACATTATTTCATTTCACTCATTGACTCATGTTTTTTGCAAATAAATATATCTTTATCTTTATCCGCATTTAACACAAAACCAAAAGATAACGATACGAAGTTCAAAAAAAAAGTATTATCTTATCATACGTCTGACCTAAAAGTCTAGGTATACAAAATTCGTACGTATCTGAGTGCTAAAAAATTGTAGCATTATGTCAAGGTTGCAAGATAATTTTTGTGTTTTGTCGCAATGTTATTTTGATATTTTTAGAAGGACTTTCAAATATAAAAGAACATGATTATTTAAATATTAGCACTGCCTATCTACTCTTAAGAGGCAAAACACACCGGATGCGTAAGCGTATGCGTAAGCGTGCACGTAGACGTACCATGACGTTGTAATGTCTGAAACTTTATGAAACATTGCACACCGCTTGCGTAACGTACGCGTGCACGTAGACCGATGTGTTACCCTACGCATTGCAGCTCCCATGAGACAAACAGGCTGCGTACCTACGCAGAGCGGAACGCATTAATGACGTTGTATTCAATGGCATTCCCTATTGGACGTCACACCGAATAAATTCGAACACGCTCGTATCTTTGCTGCGCGTCAATACACGCGTGGCTACGCGCGTATTGACGCGTACGTAGCATAAAAAAGTACGTAGCATAAAAAAGAGAACATTAATAATTGTAGGTATACTTAGTGATCATCAAAAAATATTTTGTTTTACTTTTGCAACTTGTAAATGTTTTTTTCTTTCTTTGCGATAGTTACAAAAGAGTTAAGTAAATAAAGTATTTTTACTTTATTGCTGTCCTAGCTAGATTATAGAGTACACCAAATAGAGGTCAATACTCTATTTTAGAGTACGGGTTGGCAACCCTAAGTGCAGCTGGCTAAAATTTACTTATTCTGGTAAATTACATCCACTCAGAAATGTCACATTAAATTAAATTGAAAATTTTGTATGAGAACTACAAATTAAACATTTCTGTTGGGTTGTTTAATTAATTGTCAATGGAAGCTTGTGGGTCATTCCCAGAATTGATTATGTTCTATTTTTTATCCTCATATAATAACGTCATTGTTATAAACTGGTGATTGTAGGTGGGTACCTAAAAATTTCATTAAAAATAGTGTCTGGACATGAAATTGCATTAATCGCAATCAAACCTAATATTTAATATTTATTCTTTTGTTTTTATATTTAAGATTTTCCTTATATCCATATTGCACGTCCTTCGCCTTAGTATTTTCTTTCACCAAAGGTTGCCTGGAAGTGATTTTAATGTAGCAATATTTATTGTTTTTTTGTGTGCAAAAAGTTAATATCAAGATGCATGATAATAGCTTTTTTCCCTATGAATAATAAAAAAAAAAAATGCGTAAGCTATCCAATCTATTGGATTGGATAGCTTACGCATTTTTTTTAATTCTTTTGGTACAATAATTTGGGTACCTACTCTAGCTAGTTTCGCTTAATTTTGTACATCGTTATAGTGTCATACCCAATAACAATGTGATATTATGACGTAAGTATACTAGTTTAAGATTTCATCAGGACATTAAATCACTTCGTTTGTGTTCTAAGAAATATTCACGGCGTTCATTTCATGTTCAGAGGTCAATTATGTTTAAAAAATGGTTCGTTTCTAAAGCAAGAAGCTAAATTTACAGTCTGCTGCTTGTATTTTTCTGTGGGTCCTTATTTCAAGAAATAATGTTTGGTACACCTATAATAATTATAGCATGAACATCTATCGAGAAAAAAAACTTGCGTATTATTCGATAAAGTAGAAGAATTTTTTTTACAAACCACCCTTGTCAAAAAATATATTTTTTCAGGAGAGAGAATAATCCTTTCCATAATTATTACAAAGTGATTTTATGTTTAAATAATTTTGATTTATATTTTCTGTTATTATAGCTTCACCTGGAATATATTTTTCAACACACTTGCTCGTAAAGTGAGAAAAAAACCGAGCTATAACAAACCGTGCAAATAAATAATATATAAAACACTAGTAAAGTCTTTCTAAAAAGTCAGTTTACATGAGTAATTTCAAAAATAAATTTAATACCCATCTAAGTTCCCAACAACCCCACCAATACCCATCTAAATAAATTTGAGTAAAGCTATATTTACAATTAGAATTTTGACAACACCAACAGGGTTACCAGTATAAGTTTTTATAAATAATTTAATAATTTCTCATGTAAACCGACTTTTTAGACAGACTCTACTTATGTTATAGAGTTATCCCTACAAAGTTAAATTAGTACCTTACTGCAAGTTCTATGCGAGTAAACAGAGCATTCCCAATTGAACCGTGTAATACAATTAGTTTTTTAGTAACAACAAAGAGGTTTTATGCCGCTGAAAATTCATATACATTTTTGGAATAAAAAAATGTGTAAAACAAATATTTACTATTATCAATAAAAATTAAATTATTCATAATTCACAATATTTTGTTATAAAATATTAAAATATATGCATACTTACACTTAAAATTATTGGTATTTTTTTTCAGTAAATTATTATTTTCTGCTTTTTAGTCAACGAGCTAAGACTAAAAATATACCATCTCCTATCGGAGCACTCGTCAAGACGATTCAAACGAGCCCAAACTTGATCGGGATGCATGGTTTTATTAAAGAGTTTCTATGGCCTTCCTCCGGCTCCATCATCAGATCCTCGGACACTATTTCCCATTAAAGTACTCGTTAAGATGATTTATTATTATTATAAATTTATTAAATTTATTTTTGGGAGAAACATGACTGACTAAGGTTGTTTCTGAAGAACTCCTACAAGCTTTCAAAGCGAGTATCTCATGACTTATGTGGATTTTGAAGAAACCTTTGATGTGAGACAGAAGCTTTCTTAGTTCTCTACAAGATGGCGTACTTAACTCATTTTGTCCAAATTTTGAAATAAAGTCTTCTTGTCTAGATGAGAAATCTCATTTCGCTTTTCGGCGGTAGATAGCGTTGTACAAACCCACACTTTACTTTTCGATTTTTTATGCGCCTTTATTTTTATTCATCCAAGTTTTCATACTTATTTATCAAACTGTTGTATAATGAGATGTATTAAAACACAAATGTGGGTTTATCACATGAGTTTTTTAATACCTAATTATGTATATTTGCAAACAAGACTTTATCTACCTACATACACCCATATTAGGATATGAATCCTATATAAAAGGTTCCGAAACAGTTAGTTTTTTGCTAAAATTAACAACCAGTCTCATAGTAACCATCATTTTGATGGAGTTATGTTATGAAATTTAGTACAACATTATAACACTAATTTGGATGATATAATGGCGCGTGGTGGGCACGGGCGCGGGGGTTCAGCTGCGCCCCCAGCCACTCGTTCGGTTGATTATTATGGTTACACACTGGTTGTTTTAATGTTGACAATAAGATACCTGTTTCAGAACTCTTTATTTTATAGAGAGGACCTTATTATCATGGGAGTATTAAAAATATCTTTACGCTATTCATGAGGAAGATTTAAACATTACTATTATATACTAGTTTTATAGATTTTAGTTTTATGTGATAAAATAATTATACCACCTTTTATGTTGTACTTGTTTGCTCAATAGTTTTAATCTACCACTAAGGCAAGGGCGAGTCACCTCAACACGAGTATTTATATTACTCTCTGGGCTGTCTCAACGCAGTTTTGTAATTTAATTATTGAGTAATAAAATCTTTTTTTGAAGTGAAATATGCTTTAGCGGCGTTGTACGCTTTTTGTAATGGGGAAAAAATGCTAAACTCGCGTCAGTAAGAATCACGTGGCTGATCGAAAATGCGTAAGACGGTTGTGACGGAAGGAGAGTAGATAGCTTGCGGCGGAAGTATGCCCCTCTCTTTCTACGGGGCGCGTTGAAAATGGCGGCGCATCATTTTAAGACGTAAACACTTGTGTCAAACAATTTTGAAAATGAAACTAATAGCAGCGATCTCTTCGGTAAAATCATAGACTTATTTATACTCTGTGACTATAAGTTTAAATCGTAGAATGCGTGCATGTAGAAATTAAAAAGGCCACTGGCACGAAATCTTTATAATTTTTCTCTAATTCCAAACTGATTGAATTGTGTGACTGTATAGTAATAGGAAAAAAATAATTTTAATCCTTTGCCGCTAATTTCAAAATATCAAAAATGCACAACGTTAATATTCAAGTTTTCACTTCTGCCGCCACTCCCAGAGTGCCAACCGATTTTTTTTATATTACGTAGGAATAAGATTCTAGACTTTTTTCATATTTTCATGGGCTTACTTTAAAAAGACCTCACTTTTAATTTTCCTTGGACTTTTTTAGAATTAGTTCGTTGAACTGAGAAGTGTAGTTTTGCAACGCGTACGCCGGACATCGTGATCGTTCGTAATGGTAGAGTTTTGCGAACGAATACGAATCGTGACGAATTGTTAATGCCACACTTCAGTAGATCAAGGCCTGCCGATCGATCGATTCATCAGCAAATCACCAGTGATGTCTGATGTCATTGCAGGTGAACTGATGTGTCATATTGAAATTATTCCGGGACACGAAATGATTATAACTCAGAATCCTTTTCATTTTATAGAGCGGTGACCTTCCGGATACTGGATTTTGACATTAAAAATAGAGGACAACTATACACGGTTATTTTCAAGTATATCTTAAAATGAAATAGGGTTTTCATACCACGTAAATGAACTAAGAAATCAGCTGTTCCATACATTATAGTCGAGTCGATGTTGTACTTTTCTATGGAACAGCTGATTTTTTTCGCGATTTCGTGGTTGGCGCCATAGTAAAAGTTGTTCATTTACGTGGTCTGAAATCCTCATTTCATTTTTAGATATAGTTAAAAATTAACCGTGTATGTAAATCACTTGATTTAGGGTACCTAATGTAGGTAAATGATTTATTAAGTACTTACCTATCAATGATAGTGATAAGATGAACATAAAAACTTAGAAACTCTTTTCCTTTATCGCAAAAAGTTACTTTCATTACAATTTAATAAATATTGTTACATTTAAATGCAGTAGACAGTCATTTTCGGAATTAAGTATAAAGAATCACGATAATTAACTAATTAATTTTCCATTATGTTTTGAACTACAATTTGCTATCCCTGGAATTTATAGTTAGTTTGTATAGATTTCAAAACACAACATTTAAAAAAGCATAGCGTAATTTTTAGATTTTGAATTTGATTTTTTTGTAATAAAAAATAAAAAGACATTCAGATAAATTTACAGCAATAACTATCAAACAGAATTGCTGCAACGGTAAAACTAGGCGTATAAAGCCAGTACAGTACGCGCCACGAAAGATATGACATAACGAGCCACTGCCACGTAAAAACCACGTGGTTGTTTGTTTAGTTATCAAAACTTACAAGTTTTTTACTTTTTAAAAACAAGCATTTTCCTTGTGAAAATAATTATTCCACAAATCCGTTTATCAAAACACGTTAAATTATACTCTCCAAATTTTTTTAACTAATATACTTTTACCCTTGTGTTAGTGACTTCGTTAATAAAAAAACAACTAGTAAAAAAACTTACATCTTAAAAAAACCCAATGGGAAATCCTGAGTATTTCTGAGGGTGTCCGGCGTCTCTCCATTCCGACTGATAATTTTTACAAGTGTCTTGCATAAATTATTTGGAAAAGACATAATTTACATGAACTTGTAAAATTAATCTTGTAAAGTATTTGTAGACAAATCTCATATTATTTCGTGGCCCGTGTACTTCGGCCAGTAACGGGACTCGGGCCCATAAATGGGCAGTTAGTAAATAAGAACAAAACACTTTTTTATAAAAATATTTACATTCGTATAAAAAATAACATTTAGGTAAGTCTATTCTGAACACATACTGGCCATCTGTCCAATCAATCACAAATTAATTTAAAAAGAAACTTATGTAATAAAAAAATACAAAATAATTAACACAACATCAATCTGTGCTTGACTGCACAGAAATGGGTTAAAGTACAATCGGCAACACAATTTAGTAGCCAGCGTCGGCGTCGTAGCTGCTCTTTTTGCTGTCGTATTGGTCTGAAAAAAAAACAATAATAAAAAAAAACTTCAGTGATTCGTATTTCAAAGCGAGTCCCCAAGAACCTTATATTCATATTCTATGACAATAAGGTTCTTGGAAGTTGTTTCATATAACAAAAGGTAGAGATAGCAAAACACTAAGGCTGCGAACGCACCATAGGTGCCTAGGTTACTTGCGAGGATACACGGTGACCGCATTGGAAGGTGAGTCACTAGGATAGTCGCGGTCTCATAGTCTTTAGTTGTAAACCTCACGCCTACGATACATTCTAGGTCGCCGGGATATATCGAGGCACCTAGCGCGCACCGAGTGCGGCCGGTTGCGAACATATTTTGTGAACGTTTTACTTAGTCAAACCCGGGCCAGACTGTTGCAAACAAGCTTTCCACAGGGGTGACCTTGGTGGGAGGCTTGTGGAGCCCACGGTTGGTGTTTGCGACCACACTGTTAACAACAAGGCTACCACCTTACAAGCGGCGTCCCGTCCACAGAGGTTGTGGAAGGTCAAACGAATTTTGGTTGCAAACAAGTGTTTACACTGTTTTAAACCGCCCGGTGGAGACCGATGTGGAGTGTGTTTGCAACAGTCTGGCCCGGCTTTTACATATCTAGGCTCTAGGCACTAAACTAAGCACCTGTCGGTGCGTAGGCGGCCTAACTATTTGGTAGATTACTCATATTTACTATTGGGTAGATTGTATCATGTCAGTGTTTAAATTCTCAGAGCTCCATCTAATGGAAATGTGTTGAGGTTATGATGTCGCTTGTGGAGCGACCTCGATGACGCAGTTTTTTAGCGCATTTGGCCTGCGATGTTGTTAGATTAAGAGTCCCCGCAAACTACAAACTGTCGGCCAATAGTTGGAATCAGTATGAAGAAGTATGCAAGTGCGCACACTACAACGATTTGGTATCGGCCGATTCTTCATACACTATCGGCCAATAGAAAGTCTGTAGTCTGCGGGCACGCTTAGTCATTGGATGGGTAACCAACCATTTGCTATATCAGGCTCTTCGCCTTTGGTCCCCATGTGGGTTATTAGTGTAGGAAAGGAAGGTAGTGGAACCCCACAGTATCATAAATGAAACAAATTTTTTATATTATCCAAATCGTTTTTTTTTTCGTTTTTGGATATTTATACATAGGTTTTGGTTTTCTCTGCAAAGTTTCATCGACTGAGGATTTAATGTTGGGGTCTCCATACAAAAGATCGCTTCATTTCCTACACTATATGGGGCACAGCGTGCTCCAGTAGCAGGAAAAATTGAATAAGGACCTCCGTGGTTGAGTGGTTTGTACACCGAATTTCTGAGGTCCCGGGTTCGATCCCCGGCTGGGTCAATTTAGAAAACGAACTTTTCTATATTTGCTCAGGTATGGGTGTTTGTAGTTCTACCCTTGTCTCTGATTTCTATAATACAAGTAGTTTAGCTACTTAATTTGAAATCAGAGCAATGATTGCGATGTTGTCAATATTTTACTTATATATGTATATAATCCAGTTAATTATCATCATGATTGAAATGGCCGATTATAATAAGGTCGCAGGTAACAAGCCTACGACAACCTCTATCTGTATGGAAGATAGATGTATAAAAACTCCATATGGTAGCAGTTTCAAATAACTGAAAATTTCCTAGATCCTTTTGAAAGAATGAATAAGTATTTAATAGAATCAGGCGTTACATTGCGGATATTCATATTATAATGAGTGCGAAAACAATATTTAGGAATAACTTCCAGCAGGTTTTTGCATATCATCTAATTGTGGGCGGGCAGGCGGTGCACAGCACATTTTACTATCTACAGGGTGATTTTTTGAACAGTCGACAAAGGACATCATCCGTGTTTCATATATTTTTGGTCCAAATATATGAAAGTGCCGGCCAAAAGACAAAAGTGCTTTATTCTGATAGATTTTGTCCATCTAAGCATTTTTTATTATGGCACCAAAGCTGTAGCACTGCTTCACATTTGTGTCAAAATGTATGAAAAGACAGACTTTTTGAACTCAATTAACATCAACTACAGCGGTGCTACCTCACCCACCAATCCGCATTGGGCCCGCGTGGTGGGTTATGGCCCGTCCTCCTTATCCACCCATAAGGAAGGCCTGTGCCCCAGCAGTGGGGACATTAAAATGGCTGATGGACAGCGGTGCTAATACAGCTTCGGTGCCATAATGAGAAATACTTAGGCGGACAAAAACTATCAGAATTTGCTTTTTGGTTGATTTTTTTTATACTTGTGCCAAAATGTATGAAAAGACCGACTTTTTGAACTTATTTAAAATCAAGTACAGTTGTGCTACAGCTTCAGTGCGCTAATAAGCAATGCTTAGGTGGACAAAATCTATCAGAATAAATCATTTTTTGTGCTATTTGGCCGGCACTTTCCCATTTGGACCAAAATGGATGATGTCCTTTTGTGGTGTGGCTTAGACCGTCAAACTAAACAACTTTGACTATGAGATCAACTTAATCAGTTATAATTATAATTAAAAATTATCCTATATTGTGCGGAATTCATTGCTAAATATTGTTTTCGCATCGATTAAGGCTCGGTTATGCGGAAACATTTGTCTCTGTCTTTTTCTGTATGTGTAAAAAGAGTATGGAATATAACTTCACTTCTGCACTGTTTCGACGTTTTTCGTTGTTTTTCATTATTATCTTTAGCACAATCTTTCTTGAAAAAGGTTATTGGAGCAACTTCACAGTACGTTAAGTGTCTTTTGATGTAGAATTCAATACGTTTCCGCTATATTTACGCCAAAATATGACCAGCAACAAGCGCTTTTGATGATATTCTGTTTTTTTTTTACAATCATTTGTGAGGTTTCTACGCAATTTAATACTAGTAGCTACTAGATAATCTCTTTACCTTGTCGTGTGTTTTTTTTGTGAGACTACAACTTTACGTTTCCTTACTAATATTATAAATGGGAAAGTCCGTTTGTTTGTTTATTTGTTTGTTTGTTACGCCTTCACGTCTTAACTACTGAACCGATCATCATGAAATTTTACATACACGTTGCTAGGGGTACAGAGAAGGACATAGGGTGCCTTTCATCCCGAAAAAAAGAATTGTTCCCGAGGGATAGCAAAAAAACTTTCCACGCAGACGAAGTCTCGGGCGGCCGCTAGTTCTATATAAAAATATGGCCCGCGCAAACCATGTTTTCCTATCATGGCCCCTTAAGAATTAATAAGTCATGGATTAATTTTTACTCACTGCTAGATCCACTTGTCAGCTGCAAGCTCTTCAAGATCTCCTCAGGAATGGGGGGAGAGGTGGGGAGGTGGGCGCCTTCCGCGTGGTAGCCATTCTCATCAGCAGTGTAGGTGATGGAGTACGTCTGGCCATCGTCTCCCACGTACGAGTAAGAGCCAGAAACTTGGAGGGAACCTTCTTCTGGCACTGCTCCTGGGATCACGCGACCTGGAAGAATTATTAGATCTCATTTAGTACCTGTACATCACCAATACCCACCAATCGGCCTGCATGGTGGCTTATGGCCATCCATCCTCCTTAACCCCTCAAAAGGAAGGCATGTGCCTCAGCAGTGCCTGGCTAGCTACCACCATCCGACCTAAGTCTGACACTATGACAACAGTTAAAAAACCCAAGTGCGTGTCGGGCCACGCGCAGTAGGGTTCCGTAGGTACATTATATATGATATATGATATACGATACCATATTTTATTACCGCTATCATTTTTCGTCTGAAAAAATAACTTTGTTTTTTACAGTGTTTGTATGAATGACAAAGTTATATTTGCGGTTTTGGAAAATGTACTATATCTCGAAAACTAATTACTGTATCTCGTTCAAACTAATTTTCGTTGAAAGTGTTTATTAAGATCTATAGCTTATATTTTTTTAGATTTTTCACCTTCTTACTTTAAAAGTTAAAGGGGGGGGGGGGGGGGGGGACACACACATTTTACCACTTTGGCGGCATATATCTTTCAAACGGTTGACTTTGAAAAAAAATTGTCTTTGGAACCTCAATGTCATTTTTAAAGACCTATCTAAAAACACCCCACAAGTATTGGTTTGATGAAAAAAAATATTTTCAGTTTCAGTTCCATGTATGGGGAGCCCCCCCTTAATCTTTTATTTTTTTATTTTTGTATAAAAATCGTAAAGCGGTTTACAGAATACACCTACCTACCAAGTTTCAACTATGTAGTCTTAATACTTTTGGAATAAAGTGGCTGTGACATACGGACGTAAAAGCGAAGCACTACCCCGTTATGCATTAAACAAAGTGGCGACATTAAAAATGGCTGATGTGGATGGATGGATTGTTCACCAAAAAAGATTCCAGGTTCAAAGAAACATTTCAATGAAACCTTTTTAGGGTTCCGTAGCCTAAATGGCAAAAAACGGAACCCTTATAGATTCGTCATGTCTGTCTGTCTGTCTGTCTGTCTGTCCGTATGTCACAGCCACTTTATTCCGAAAGTATTAAGACTACACAGTTGAAATTTGGTAGGTAGATGTATTTTGTTAACCGCTTAAGGAATTTAATACAAAAATAAGAAAAATTAAAGATTAAGGGGGGGCTCCCCATACATGGAACTGAAACTGAAAAAAATTTCTTTCTTCAAATTAACACGTGTTGGATGTCTATAGATAGGTCTTTGAAAATGACATTGAGGTTCCTAAGACAACTTTTTCTCAAAGTCAACCGTTTGAAAGATATTCACCGCCAAAGTGGTAAAATGTGTGTCCCCCCCTTTAACTTTTGAAATAAGAGAGTGAAAAATCTAAAAAAAATATATGCTATAGATCTTAATAAACACTTTCAACCAAAATTGGTTTGAACGAGATATAGTATTTAGTTTTTGAGATATAGCACATTTTCCAAAACCGCAAATATAACTTTGTCATTCATACCAACACTGTGAAAAACAAAGTTATTTTTGCAAACGAAGGTAACTACGGAACCCTATGGCGCGTGGCCCGACACGCACTTGGCCGGTTTTTTTTCTTGTTTATAAGCAACAAAGTTCAGCTACAACAGCAGCAGTACAGATTCTAGAGGTGATTGGATATGATAGCCATAAGTATACCAATTTTGTGTACTTATATTTGTGGCTGATTAATTTAATTAAACATCTTTGTAAACATTGTTAGGTACTGAAATGACAAGTAGCAAAGACGCACGGTATCTTTCAATTTTTTTTTTAAATTTGTGCTTTATTAGCTTTATCGGACAACTATTTATATAATTTGCATAAAAGTTAAGTAATAAAAAGAATGGTAACTCAGAAACCTGGTATAAGTAAATTAACCCGAATCTTGCACAAAGAGCAATAAATTAGGAAAACGTACAAACCGCCAAACGTCGTTAACCTTTTACGAAATAATTGGGAGATCCATCCAAACGTAATTCATATCAGCGCATTAACTAGAATGCTTGTTTGTGTTATGGTATGACTTAGAAACAATTTTTCATTGTTGAAAACATGATAGTATGAACTACTTAACACAATTTACTGATTGAGCAGAGCTGGCAGAGCTCTAATAAAATTTACCTAATTAATGGGGTTGGCAACGCAAAGCTAATTGTAGATGTCACTGCGTACGCTTGTTCCTAAGACAGTAGGTAGACGTTCAGAACAAAATGTATAAGAAAATAGGTATTTATTTTGTGTTTTTTTTTACCTAAAGAGACTCATTGATCCAAAATGGATATAAAACACTATTCTGCAATGCAAATGCCGGAATTTGAAGCCAAAATTAAGATGTTTTTATTCTTACAGAATTTATCAATTTTTTCTATATCCAGATTTTTCGGAAATTTGTAAGTTCCAACATTTTTAAAGCCTATTATACAGAATTTAATCATTTTAAAGCTTAAGAAAACGATTTTTTAAGTAAAGGTCCTTGGTTTTCATAGTTCTCGTGGAACAAGCGTACGCAGCGCTATTTTGACAGTTGCCTTCCCCTTTAAAACTATATTAATTATAACGGGTGTAACAAAACCCTCAATGAAGCCGAAGTCCACGCATTCCGCACAATTTTTTTTAATTTTTTTTTATGAAATCTTATTTTATTCTTTATATTTTCTTAATTTTTGTCCAAAGAAACATTATCAAAATTATAAGTACATATTTCGAAACAAACAATGGCTTCAAAACGTCATCACTCAATGTATCTCATGCGCACGCACATAAAAGCTGCCTTTCAACTCGGCCGCACGCAGCTGCTGTTGTAGTATACTCTCGCAAGCGCGGTCTGTTGTATGCGTTACATTGCGTGGTAATGTATTATGCAAAGCTTTTTTTACACCAAAAATTTAAATCGTTTCCCAGCAATGATTTTGAACAGAAATGGTCCTGATGATGGGCAGAATACGTAGACTTCGGCCTCGTTGAGGGTCTTGTTACACCCAGTAGAAAGATTATACGATGAGTCATGACATGACGAATCCAGAACAAAGCTGATTTTCATGGTCAATTCTCTGTAACATGTCGTCAAAATCTAATTTGGTTTGATTCTTAGCCGTAAGCCCGTAGTAAGCTTTTTTGTGGGTAAAATTGTCATCTACCATCGTTGTTTCTCATTTCGATAAAACAAAGGCTATTGACGTCTATACATATAATCACTTAGTCACAAAAGTCACTCAATTACAAAAATTTAGGACATCCGTGGTCGAGTGGTTTGTACGCCGCTTTTCAAGATGTCGCCATCTATGAGGTTCCGGGTTAGATTCCCGGCTGGGTCAATTTATAAATCTAACTTTTCTATATAGGATCAGGTCTGGGTGTTTGTAGTTCCACCGTTATTTTTATAACACAAGTGCTTTAGCTATACTATCTTTGGAATCGGAATTGTTTGTGATGTTGTCTATTATTTGAAAAAAAAAAGCGCAAACGGTGTCAAATTGTACCTTGTGATTTGTCGAAAACTATAGCAATATTGCATTGTTCTTGATTTTGTTAGTATGTAATCTTATTCCATTATTATATCGTCTTCATTTCTAACAGAAGTGTGTCAATTTAAAAAATTTGAACAATAGATGAAATGATGACGATATTGCAAGAAAAAATGATGAAAGGTGACATAAGCACGTTTGCCTTGCAACCACGAAAGTAGATAAATTATAAATCTACTATGTAGTATGAAACAAGTTCTTTTTATTCAAAAATGAAAAAACTTTCTTTGCATTAGTCTCAATTTTTTTTTAAAATGTCCACCTAGTTACCCACTGCTTTTTACACGACTGCCCAAAAGAAGGAGTGTATTGTGTTCAGCGTTCATGTATGTTTGTGAGTTTAATTCCATATTTTTTTTATCTAACCTGCATTAACTTTACAACCAAAATATGGAGTCAAAATAATAACCACCATGACCACCATACTGACTCCAAAAAACTCAGTTCATACATATCCAAGGTTTTTTTTTAATGCACAACGGGGTAGCGCCTTCACCTCACCTGACGTTAAGTGACGATAAGGCCGAAGATGGAAGCGCACTACACCCGGAATCCTCATCACTGAGGAACTGGCTATATTACCTCTAACTGCCAAAACACAACAATTTTTAAATTGTTGTTATGGCGTCAGACTTAGGTAAGACGGTGGTAGCTAGCCAGGCGGACTTGAAATAAGCCCTACCACCAAACAAATCGAATACAAATTGTAGTCGCCCTGGGAATCGAACCCGGGACCCCTGCGTTTTATACGGGTGGCCAAACCACTAGACCACAGAGGCGGTTAAATTTTGGAGGTTAAGTTCAGTTTGTGTCATATGTTAATACAAAAATATGTAAAAAAAAGTTGCTTTTCATACCTTGCTGTTCAGCTTTAGTTCCGTCGCTGGTTTCATATGCATAATGATATCCTTCTTCATTAATTTCATTTTCGTACGTCAGGATCTCTGCATTTGCTGACGCACTGGCACTGGCTGAGGCACCGGAGTATCTTGCAGAGCCTTGGGGTCCTTGTGACCCTTGGGGACCTTGAGACCCCTGTGCTCCAAAGGGTGTCTGGAGGCCTGCGCTGGCGCCACTGGAACCCCTCGCGTTGGGAGGAAGGTAGACTTTCTCCAGTTTAGCCGCTGAGGCCACTGTGACCAAAACTAGAGCAACAAGCTGAAAAATATTTTTTTTTGTTTTTAATTATGATAGAAACTTATTAAGTGGTTTTAAATATTTCACTTTTAAATGCCAAATTGCTTCAAAATATGGGTTTTTTCTTTTATTTCTATGTTTCTTTCTGGCTGAAAAAGTTGCCGACTTTTAGAAAACTGATATTTCAGTGACATTTATTTTGTTAACCGAGCACTGACATGAAAAAAATTTTGTATGCAGGTCAGTGTAACCGAGGCTTTATTTGTTTTTATTTATTTATATTTTATTGGGAAACAAACAGCCTTTTAATAGCTTAATTTATGCTAACTCATATGCCAAAAAAGTTTAGAGACCACTTTAAAGTTCATTTTAATTAGAAGTTTTATTAAGTGACTGTGTGAAATGTATGTTTTTTTATCAATCAAAGTGTTTTATTCACCAGCCGATTAATTTTTACCATCTGTTTTTTTTTTATTTTCTCCATACACAAAAACGTCAAAACATAATCAGATGTTTAAGTGTTGGTGAACTTTAGCCTGACTGAATTAATTGTTTTGCAACTGATTATATCCCACTGAAAAAATGATTTCCACAGTTCTCTTATCAATTTTACACAAACAAAAACCAAACACACAAAAACTTCAGTTTTTTTTATAGTTTCACTATAACCAGACCCTAAAGAGTCCTTTCACAGTTTCAACCAGAAACAAACAAAATCTTCACACACTATTCGTAAATAGAAAGGCACACTTTATCACTCATTGCTCAATGATCCAAGAAACATTCACTAACGTATTTCATGGCGATGCGTTCCAAAAGAAGGATGTCAGCGAAATGTGATTGAATCCCACATCTTCGCTGGTTATATACCACTCACTAGTCTCCAATATTTGAATGATACACAATCGAAATTCTCATCCGACCCTTTAATCAACCTTCCTTATATATCTAAACTTAAAGCTCAAATTGGCATTGTAAGTTTTATGTGTATCATTTTGCAAGGACTGTGGTTGAAGATCACGTCGAAAACTTAACGGGTATTAATTTAAAGTAATTAGTTTTAATCATTTAACATTGAATTCTGACTATGATGTATATTGAGTCAAAATTAGTAAAAATTACAAATGTAATTTTTTTTCGGTGATTAACGAAAAACAAGTCAAAGATGCTATATGAAATATCTGGTTTGCATTTTGTGCATAAAGTGGTACTTAATCATGATTAGTTATGTCTTACAAGCTTACATATCAACTTATTATATTTGACACGTTTTCTTAACTTGGTAGGTTGGTTTACAAGCTTATTATATTCGTCTTAATGTATTATATTATAATCGTCACAGACACCAGTCTGTAATATCCAAACCTTTTAATTTTTTTGCATTAATCGAGTATGAAATCACCAACTGCCTTGCTCCAAGTTAGCTCCAACCATGATCCAAGGAAACAACGTCTGGCATTTCGGGAAGTAGCACTTGCTTACGTCACTATACAGATGCGAGACTTTATAGTAACAACCAAAGAATGAAGAATCTTTCTGTCATACTCATTACAAAATTAATATAGTGTGATTTGTTTCTCTTAGCAAACAAAACAGTTCAAGTTAAAAATGAATTAAGTAACGTAATTTTCAATACCAAAAGCGGAGATGTCGTTAGCAAGTGTAGACTGTAGACTACGTCACTTCCTCTGTCCCGGAATGTTACACCTGGCGCAGTATTCTATTGTATAGGGATGTTTCTGCAATAGTTGGAGCCATTCCAACTATTGCAGAAACATCCCTAAGCTGGAAAAATATTACCTTTCAATTCTTCTTCTTCTTATCGAATGAGGATTAGTCCTCTAACATGGCTTAACGATTGTTATCAGATGACAACAGCCGGGACCGACGGTTTAACGTGCCCTCCGAAGCACGGAAGCGCTCAGTTGTAATGCCACTTATCGGTCACCCATCCGACACCTGACCGGACCAAGCGTTGCTTAAAAAACGTGATCGAGTACGAACAGTCTATCAAGTTCTGCCATGAGCGCTTTTTTAATTTAACCTTTCATTCATAGTTCATTTTAATTGTCCATGAAAATAGTGGTATCAATGTGGTATCTATTTTCTTTGCACTTCGGCCCAGCTCCGTTTGGGTTTCGGTCGATCTCCGATGGAATTAAAAGTTATTCACTTCAGCATTCGCTCTAACATGATATGTTATAAACTTCAGACCGATAATTAAACATTATGCAAAATATAGTATTTAACCGTTGTGTGTAATTATGCGGTGATAAAAAAGCAATATTTTTGAGCGTAAAGATAATAATCGGTTATGAGCTGCAAGTTATTATAATAAAAAGCTCATCACGACGATTCGCAAATATATTTGTTTAGTGGTTGCAAAACCTTTAAGTATTTAAATTTATCTGCATTCCTACCTATAGTATGTGATGTTATATTATATGTGATGGGCACTACTCATCGAATTTCAAAACAAAGTTTCAGACCAGCGAAACTAAAAGTGCCAAAAACATGTATTATGAAGTTGAAACTTTTTTCGATTCTTATTCGAAACACACACGAAAGATTGAATCAAGAATACAAACTAAGAGAGTAAGCGTTCGCTAGTTTTTTCATTGCTAACGAAATCTATAACCTAAACTTATAAGAATAATTTTCGACTTGTTTTCACGCCATCGCCAAAAATGCTTTGATAATACAAAATAACACCTACCTTGTTTTAAAACATCACAACAGTAGGCAAGTACATACGTACCTATCAATAGAGAAAGGTCCGTAAAGGAGATTCCCATAGGCTTACCTTTTTTTTTATACTGAAGAAAAACGCATTTACGCACTTCCCCCCCCACAGGTGAGCGGGAGGGGGGTGTGTGGGACTCGCCAGGAGGGGACCGCAACATTCAACGTTGCGGCTCCCTCCACGACTGCCTCCCGTAATTCCCAAGTCAAAGCTCGGTGGAATCCCAGGAGGAGGGAATACCCACTAAAAAACTTCAGTACCTGCCCACACGCCGCCAACTGGCCATGGGGGGTCCTTGTGAGAATCACCCCAATGTGACCTGGCGGCAGTCCGGCAAACCCGGGCCTCCTCACTTCTGGGAGATGGCCGGGCAAGTTTGGCCATCCCCTCAAACCGTCAGGGCCGTGCAAGGCAGGCGGTGGGTCACCTCCCACCACCCGCTTGACCCTTGACTGGGGAACAATATGGTCAGTTCCCCACATCCCGCGCATATTTGCGGCTCCCGGTCAGTTTTATTATAGAGCTGAGGGGAGGGAGGCGGCGCGACAGATTAAACAGTTCTCCGTCTTCCGCAGTCTCCTCTGCAAGAGAATAACTGACCTCCGTTATGGTCGGGGTTGGAGTCATCCGGAGAAGTCCAACTCCTCACTCGATTCGCTCACTGAGCGGTCCCTGTCAGGCGAGGCCACCCTTTTCTTCCGCCTAGGGCGTTTTTCCCTGGCATTTAAGGGAGTAAGCACGCAACTAACTTGCTTTTCTAGATCCGGGGCAGCTTGGTTCCCCTCCTCCATCGCCACAGTCCCTCTATCCAAGACTGGTACCACCCGCCTCTCTGGCAACGGAGCGACTAAACTCCCCGCTTCTGCCGCAATAGTCCCCTTGTCCGGAATTGGCTGGGCCCGTTTCGCAGGGAGACAGCAAGTCTTTCCTCCCATGACATGGTTGGCCGGCAGTTTCGCCTCCGTACTTTGGCTGCGCCGAACACTCTGCAGCCTTGTGCCCTAACTCTCCACAGCGGTAGCAGCTCCCACTCCTGTCTACCTCGCACGGACAGCGCTTTCGCATATGCCCCGGCACCATACATTTATAGCACCGGATAGGCAAGGGCTCTAGTATCTTTATTTGGGGAGAACTCCATCCAATCAGCACTTTGCCAGAGTCTACCACCTTCTTTGCCGCTGCTACCGGGCACTTAACCATTACCGTTCCTAAGCCTACCGGACCCATCCTTATTGGACCGACTTTAATTTGATCCGCTGGACAACCACCTTTTTCCGCCAAAACCTCTTTAAGGTCTGCTTCCTTTACCGTATCATCGATTCCCGATATTCTAATATCCACAGTTTTCACTGGTCTGTGGATATAAGCCAGACCGTCTAGAACCACCTTTAATTTGGCGGCTAGGAGATCCGCTTTACCTCCGCTAGTGCTTCCAGGAACCTCTATTACTCTGGCTCCGGTCTGCGAGACACGCATATTCAGCTTGTCTATACCTAACTCCTGTATCTTTACCTCCTCGCGTGCCTTGGCAATGACCGTCGCATATGTCACTCCCCGTTTTTCCGCCTCTTGCGGCACGGTGACCACAATCGCGGAGGAGCTGGGAGTAGACACCTTGGACTTTTTCTTCTTAGTTTTCCCAGCATTAGGCGGCTGTGGTCCTGCACCTGAAGCGGGAACAGCTGGATTTGCTGGCACTGCCAAAGCTGCCTTCTCGGCTGCTGCCGCCTTACGTCTTCGTTTACGCTCCCCCTTGCTTACTACTTCCGACCAAGTCTCGGGAGTGCCTGGGGCAACTGCCTCCAGACGTGACACTAACCGTCCGTCCCTTGTTGCCAGCGGAGCTGGCATTTGTTCCAACGTAGGAGGCGTCGGCACAGAAGCCGTCGCATTTCTCCGGTCTGCCGCCAGAGGCGGCCTTACCGATGGTGCTGGCGGAAGCCTCATCTCCAGTCCTTCAATGCGTGCATCCAACATTGGCCCAACCAGCCTCATAATAAACGCCTTGAGCTCCTCAAACCTATCTGGCAAGGTCACCTCTGGCAAGTGCGCCGGTGTAGCCGCCGGTTCGGGTTGCTGTTCTCGTCGCTTCTCCGCCTACTCCGCGATGTCCCGCTTTACTGCCTGGAGTTCATCCCGGACAAGTCCAAGCTCCCTACTCTTCTTTTAGCTATCTGCCCTGAGGCGTCGAACTTCCTCGTCCACAGGCAGGCGTTGCAGAACATCCAAAACTACTGCAATGTCTGCCCTCGCAGTCATTATTGCAACTTTATGCTCTCTTTTTATGTTGCCGGAAGTCCTGCAAACCTCGTGCATCGTATTTATCCATTTCTGGACGATACCCACTATCTTCGGCATCGTCAAACTGTCCGGGTCTAGCATGCTTTTTACCGGTGACGGAGACCTGGAGTTCTTCTTCTTCTCTGTATTCGACACAGTCTTCGCCGGGTTTGACAAAGTCTTCGCCTTCTTCTTCTCTGGTTTGCCAAGAGATTTCAATACTCTTTCCTTCATCTCTTGCTTTGTTGCCTCATACTTTGCCTCTTCTACCTCGTCCCGCTGTTTTAGCCGTTCCAGCATAACCATGGCCTTCGACAGGCCCGAATACGGCCCCACAGGTTTCAAAGGCATCCATTCCACTAGGCATCTTGAACAAGGTTAAGCGATATTTCACGCCGGGACAGCTTCTAACTCTTTACAAAGCGCAAGTCCGGTCGTGCATGGAATATTGCTGCCACCTGTGGGATGGGTCCGCAAAGTACCAGCTAGCCGCACTCGACTCGGTTGAACGCAGAGCCAGAAAACTCATAGGGGATAATGCGCTATTAAAAACCAAGCTTCACAGTCTTTCCCACCGCCGTGAAGTGGCTTGTCTGGCGGTGTTCTACAGACTATATTTCGGAGAGTGTGCTCTTGAGCTGCATGAGCTCATTCCGCCATCCCCGTTCTACCATCGGACATCCAGACGCACGGCGGGGTTTCACCCCTATTTGGTTGACATTCCATGCATGCGCACGAAGCGTTTTTCATCTTCCTTCTTAATGCGCACAGCCAAGGAGTGGAATTCCCTGCCTGCGTCTGTATTCCCGAAAGAATATAACCCAGCGATATTTAAGGCACGAGTGAATAGGCTTCTTCTGGGCAAGCTCGCTTCATCTTCGGCCTCTTCTTAGCCTTATGGTTCTCGAATGTGGCCAAGAGTAAGCCCATTTAATGTAAAAAAAAAGGATCAATGAACCTAAAGCCCGAAGCACCCTCCCTCGCCTCTCCTACACTCTCCACCACACTCTCCACAGAATCCGACTCTGAGTTCTCAGAAGCTCCCACAACAGAGCGTTTGCGTCCAGCGTTGCGACGCTTTGCTCCCCTAGAAGGGGTCACACTCCTGCTGTCATCTGCCAATGACATATCGGAATCATCAGCTAAGATGCGCTTCGCAGCAGCTGCAGCGCATGTGACCGATCCAGTTCTACTCACACTGCTGTCTCTCGATTGTGCACTGTTTTTATCTGGACCCAGTGCTTCGTCCGCTTTAATTAAATTTAAATTTTGATTTTCCATTTCTTATCCCACGAGTAAGGTGGCAAAATCGGTCCACCCGGGCAGAGGCCCCATACCCGGGTAAGCAAGAGTTATCGAAGCAGGGGGTCGCAGGTCCCCTGCTCCGTTGCCATGTAATGGCTGGTCATCCACCAGTCACTCACCCCCTCGCAGCACATCAAAAAGCTTGGGGTTAGAGATTTTTTATTGAGGTTGTCTCCTCGCGAGGACACCCACTTAAGGGCAGCCTCCCCGGCCCCCAACACATGACTGAAGGGTAACGGGTTGGCCGGCGGTTGGCATAAATGCCTGTACGTCGGTTACGAACACTGCAACCGACGGACCCGCCACCCACACTCGCACCGCCGCTACCCGGACTGTCCGGGACGCCGACCGAGCCCGAACCGCGTCGCCGCTACCCAGAGTACGTCTGGGACGCCAACCCGGAGCCCACACTACCCGCCGAGGCGGGCAGGACCATTAGGTCCCCAACCGTTATTTTTTAAAGAGGTTTTCTTCCTCGCAGCCCCCATCCGTTGGGATGGCGGCCCTCGTTCCCGCACCACGTACGGGGTTACGAGCAGACAATGCCAGGACAGAACTGGCGTCATCCCCAACTCGCCAGACTATTCGCCGCCACCACAACAGTGGTGGCGCCCAGGGTGCACCGCGAGGAGGTTGTCTGGCACGCACCCCAGGCTTACCTTACCTCGAGGTTCGGAACAAAAAGCGACGTCGTCAGCGAGAGAGCAAGAACCACCATGGCACCGCACCGACAGGGCCCAACTTCCTGCTGCGAGCTGCCATACCGACCACGGCCGTGTACCTATCCCGCCTGCACCATACCACCACTGTGCAGGACGTGATCGAGTACATAAAGAAGAAATCGAACTTTTGTTTGAGAGTTGCGCCACTGGAGTCGCGCCACAATACCAATTTTAAGGCGTTTGTGGTGCGCATTCCGACAGCGAGGCTGGACCTTTTCATGAAGGAGGACCTCTGGCCGCAGGGCGTGGTTTACAGGCGCTTCAGGGGGACGCTGCCTTATGCCACCGATTCGACACACAAAGCGTCAAATTAGATTAATTAAATGTATTTTTAATAATTATGTATGTAAGTCTGTAAGGTATATATTGTATGGGCCTAGTAGCCTGAAAGAAATGGTTAAATAAAAAAATAAAAAAAATATTAACAAATCCCACTCCACCGATCCACTATGCAGATTATAACATTTTGTAGAACGGCTTTCTTTCACCATAATTTCACCCCTCGCCACTGGAACCTAGGTAGGTTCCAGTGGCGAGGCTAGGCGAGTAGGTACTTAACTTTTATTTACGTTATGGTTTTGAATATCTTTTTTACACTTCCGAATGTTAATTCAACTCTTTTTCACCGTAATATAAGAAAAATCTACCAGAAAGTGTCTGAAACGCTGAAAAGTTTTAAAATTCTGAGTTACGAGATTTATCAAAGGTCGTGAAGTTTTTAATTCAATGTATATGTGTTTGTGTAATGTTTACAGTTTCAAAATTCTATAACTTGAATTGCACATGAATAACACTTTAAGTGTTATAAGTGTTGCGATTTATGGATAACAGTTGGAGTGATTCATTGAATATGCTAATTGCATATCGATCGGAGATTAGATTATTGGTGATCGATTTGCTGAATCGCAATTCGGTAACTTAATTTTGATATTGTCTACGATAAGGTGGCACGGTTAACAAAAACTAAAGAAAGAAAAAAAATATACATTTATTTTGGTTTGGACATACCAAAAAGTTAATATTAGGTACCTTAATATTACCTGGCGGAATAGAGGGCGAGAGGCCTAAGCAAGCGAGATGTCACTAATCAGCAACACTGTGTGATAAAAAGAAAAGCTTGATATGACGTGACAGAACTCTTTTACGTAACTGTTTGACAGTTCGTCTGCACTTATCGGCACGCTAAGAATTTCAGTTCTGTGAATATTTCATATTTTTCGTGAAATCGTGGATATTTTTGAGAAATTAAATAAATAAACTTTTTTTAAAATAAACTTTTTATTAACTCTTTAACTGTACATTACATAAGTTACCGGATTCCCCTTTTAATAAGCTAAATTGCCTGTGTCAGGGGCACTGGTCTTCCATAACAATGAAATAACTTTAGGATAAACAGTTTGCAGTAAAGATGGTACAGCTACTTATTTAATGTAAGAAAAATCTATAAATATAATAAACAATCCAAAGTGTGCGTGTGTGCGCGCGCTTGTGTGTGTGTGTGTGTGTGTGTGTGTGTGTGTGTGTGTGTGTGTGTGTGTGTGTGTGTGTGTGTGTGTGTGTGTGTGTGTGTGTGTGTGTGTGTGTGTGTGTGTGTGTGTGTGTGTGTGTGTGTGTGTGTGTGGAATATTGTGTGTACATTAAGTACTATATGTTCATGTAAATATCTTGTATTTTTTTATTATTATTATTCAGCTTTTGCATTCTCAGCTATTCAATTTTTAAAAGTAATGCCTCAATTTCCTCATAATTTACATTATTTAGCCATTTCTGTAACACATTCTTACATTCACGGTAGTTTTTGCTATAAATGTCAAGTTTATTGTTGACCTTTTTGTAAATAGGTGCCGAAAGAAAACTGTATTGCCTGTAAGCAAAAGTGGTCTTATGTGTGGGAACCTCTAATTTTGGTCTTCTTTTTTTAACATTTGTGGGATCATAAGTAAGAGTCTTATGCTTTCTAAGAACTGTATGAAATATGTATAATTTTCTAACAGAAAGCAGTCCACAAATTTGATATAATAAATCAGTTCCAAACCGTTGCTTAAACAGTGCTTCAGAAACATGGTGAGAAATAGTGCTTCAGAAACATGGTGACTTGTTCAGTGATTGATTATTTATTATATAACACAGCGAAATGACCCTGAAAAATGTTCATTTCACATGTAAATTATTCCAAATCGACGCCGACTAACTTTGGGCACAGAATAGATATAAGTACCACCGTACAGAAAGTAAACTCTCCGCCCCGCCCCACAATCAATTACCTCACCCCACCGCTCGAGTTCCGTGCGCTGATCCGTGTGCTCATTCAATAGCTGGCATCGCACACAGTTCCGCGTGTGCAAAAACGTCACTGTTGTGTAGCGTCTGTGTAATAGGCAGTTGAAACGCGACGCTTGTATAGAGTGCCCGGGGTGTGCTTTGGGTTTATTTTTACCAATGCGCTTTGAATTTTTAGCACATTTTTGTAAGAAGGAAAGATCGACTAGACATAATGCAAAATTTACGAAAATTTTGTGTAAACAAATAATTTTCATTTTACACTGGAGCTGCATCAAGTTATCGATATTTTTTGTCGATTGTCTTTATTATGTAATCTTTGTAAACGAGAAAATGTTAAATAAATAATTTTCAATATATTCTGATCTTCTTTTTAATAGTCATACTTCACTCCACCCACACATGCAACATTCCATCCCATCTTTTTATAAGTCTGTTAATATTATGTATTATGTTATGTACTAATTAATATTGTCGAAATCGATATAATGTCAATAGTGACAAGATATACATCACTGACACTATACATAAACATTTTTACACAAATGCAATTAAATTTCGGTTTCACTGACAGCTCATGTCTCTTCTTCTATTTCGCTAGGTATATTAACTTGATAGGACATACTCTTGGACGAAGACATACTCAAAGAATACACAACATGACAGTACAAGAAAGAAATGAACTAATGACAATGAATGACAATATAACAATAACACAGTCATTGTGCAACGTCGTGATGCCAAAACTGTGCTCGACTCTACCGGTACGGTAGTGCCATGTGTAAAACTATATCTGCCATGACACTTTTACCGTTATGTCAGATAATAACATGAAACAAAACCCTTTATTGCCCGTGGATGACCCGTGATCTTCGCTTGGGTACCACGTAAAGATTCAAAGTTTTTTTTAATGTATTTGACACCATTAACCAATAATTTCAAAATACATCTTCATGAAATGAAAAATTATTTATCAAAATCATAAGCAATTTGTTCCTCATTCGCCCCAAAGGTTTGCCCCACATTTCAAAATTTTCCTGGTTTGACTTGGATATTAAGTCCTTTTGAATTTTCCTACCACCCATTTGAGATTTTTTTAGCTGACAAGAAGAATGGGCGCAAGTTTGACAGAAATCAGAAGTAACGATATTTACAAAGAAATTATATCGTTACAAAATGCCAACATAATTAAAAAAAAAACATGATAGTAACAAGTGTTCAAGTGTTGATAGCATGACAGGTGCCAACGTATTTTAGACGAGATGCTACAAATCTATTAGATGATATTTTATCATAGATAAATAATGAAACATTTATTTGATATTTTAGCGACCTTGATATATGGAATAATTAGTTAGACTTACATTTAAAGTTTATTTACTTTAATAAAATTGTTGACTCATTTAACATTAAATTTATGTATCCGTATTAATCAAGCATTGTAAAGATAGGTTAATTAATATTAATTTTATTTTACTAATAAAGTATAATAATAC
Source organism: Agriphila geniculea (assembly GCA_943789525.1). Taxonomy (NCBI): domain Eukaryota; kingdom Metazoa; phylum Arthropoda; class Insecta; order Lepidoptera; family Crambidae; genus Agriphila; species Agriphila geniculea. Next base: position 20,917,716 of record OX038869.1, on the reverse strand, counting down.
CATGTCCTGTCAAGGTTTTCAGCGTGTCAAAAAACAAAGTGATTGGAATCATTATGTCATTTCCTCTTATATGTATAAGTGCTTTAGTACTAAAAAAACTTGATTTATTTTATTATTCATTTATTATTGTGTATTTCTTTCTTTATGTTGTAATTATGTAGACGGATAGTAAAATGTTGTTATGAGTTGCTCTATAATAGGTAACAGTGGCTAGGGGTGAAATTATGGCAATTTAAGCCGTTCGCCACTGTTAAGGTAGTGTACAGTACGAGGAATATATCTTGAAATCTGGTGGGGATTGCGCGGAACGTGTATTTTGGGCATGCGTAGCGGTGAGGGGCGCGGGCGGCGGGAGAGGGGCGCGCGTTATTGGTCGCTCACAAGAGCACATGCTCGATCTTATCCCTACTCTGTCGTAAAAATTTCAAGATATATGCCTCGTACTGTGTTTGATTGTTGTACCATTTCGAATTTCGACACAGATGTATAAAACGAATGAAAAATAAAATAAAAAAAATAAGGACTGGGTACCGGGATTCCTATGGGTGACTTGCACCATAATATAAGTATTGTTTTAGTACTACTTTAAGTCGCCCTTAAACTAGCAAAGTCCATTAAATTTTTAATTTTTATAAAATACCTAAACTTAGGTTTACACATTCACATGTTTTTATGCGAAACAATTATAACATTTACGTGACCAAGATAACATTACTTTGCGCTTTGTAACGGTAATAAGAACGCAAGGATGCGACAATTTTGCTAAAGCCTTGAACTACTTTCAAGACGTCTGAAATGTTTAGGTTTATTGGGGGAATTCACACAGTATATTTAGCTTGTGAAATATGTAAACATTTATGTTACAAATAAAATTATTATATTATTCGATGACATATATACTTCAGTATTTGAAATACCATTTAGTTGGTAATGAACTTTGTTCCTAAGTCAACTATTTTGACTTCAAATAGCCATATTTGCTTGAAGACGTTATTATCATAAATTGGCAATTTCCTCTTAGGTAGGTACATATTTATGTGGTTTCGTAGGCCACTTTAATTAGGACTATTTTATTAATTAATAAATTTATCTTCCTTATTTCACTAATTAATGAATTTAACTTCCTTATTTCATTAATTAATGAATTTAATTTCCCATTTTTGAAGTGAAAACTTCTTTAGCGGCGTTATACGTTTTTTTGTATGGGGAAAAATGCTAAACTCGCGTCAGTAAGAATCACGTGGCTGATCGAAAATGCGTAAGACGGATGTGACGGATGAAGAGTATACAGCTGGCGGCGGAAGTATCCCCTTCTCTTTCTACGGGGCGCGTTGAAAATGGCAGCGCGTCATTTTAAAACGTAAACACTTGTGTCACAAGCAACGCGCTAATTTTGAAAATGGAACTAATAGCAGCGATCTCTTCGGTGAAATCATAGACTTATTTATACTCTGTGACTATAAGTTTAAATCGTAGAATGGGTGCATGTAGAAATTAAAAAGGCCACTGGCGCGAAATATTTAGAATTTTTCTCTAATTACAAAGTGATTGAATTGTGTGACTGTATAGTAATAGGAAAGAAATAATTTTAATCCTTTGCTGCTAATTTCAAAACATCAAAAATGCACAACGTTGATATTCAAGTTTGCACTTCTGCCGGCCCTCCCGGAGTGCAACCCGATTTTTTTTATTTTAACTAAGCATTAAAATGTAAAAAAAATATTTATTGTACTCGATAAGAATTCGATTTTCACAGTTTTTCGTATTGAGACTACTGCTCGACGAGCGTTTCGATTTTTAGGGTTCTGTAGCCTAAATGGCAAAAAGCGGAACCCTTATAGATTCGTCATGTCTGTCTGTCTGTCTGTCTGTCCGTATGTCACAGCCACTTTATTCCGAAAGTATTAAGAGTACACAGTTGAAACTTGGTAAGTAGGCGTGAAGTAGGTGTATTCTGTTAACCGCTTTACGATTATAACACAAAAATAAAAAAATTGAAGGTTAAGGGGCGGCTCCCCATACATGGAACTGATACTGAAAATTTTTTTTTTATTTAAACCAATGAGTAAGTGCGCGGTGTTTATAGATAGATCTTTAAAAATGACATTGAGGTTTCTAAGACATTTTTTTTTTCAAAGTCAACCGTTTGAAAGATATTCACCGCCAAAGGGGTAAAATGTGTCCTCACCCCCTCCTTTAACTTTTGAAATAAGAGAGTGAAAAATCTAATAAAAATATATGCTGTAGATCTTAATAAACACTTTCAACGAAAATTGGTTTGAATGACATACATTTTTTAGTTTTTGAGATATAGCACATTTTGCAAATATAACTTTGTCATCCATACCAAAATTGTAAAAAACAAAGTTATTTTTGCAGACGAAAAATGATAGTACTATTAAGTATGGTATGGTATAAGTTAACTACGGAACCCTACGGCGCGTGGTCCGACACGCACTTGCCGTTTTTTTTCAGTATTTGTAGCATTTGAGTTGTCGCTACTTGTACAGTTAACGGCATTCTGGGCTTCCACGACAAAATCAATTTTTTGCTTCAATGTGAAGACGATAAGGTTCAAAATAAATTGCAGATTTTTTACAGTTTGGTATAACGTAACCTCTTGCTAAGTGTACATCAGTATCATCACGAATTGCTACAGTTCGGTGCCGAACCCAGCACGTTTCTTGTCACTGCGTTCAGTATCCTTTTACTACCAAAGCACATTCTAAAAACGACCTTAACTAGCTCTATTAACCTTTCATATCGCATGTGACATGTCGCAAGGTGGAATCCTTAAGATATATTGCAAAATATGTTGTATCACTTTGTGGTATGGTTTGGATTTGTTTGTGAGGAGTGAAAGATGACTTTTTGATAGGATATAGATCACATGCCTTTTGTGGGTTTGGCCGGAACTTGGATCACGATGCGAAGTAATTATCTAGTGTATTCACGAATTTGATGTTCCACGACTGCAGGGATTGTCAGTATGTACCTATATAATATATAGGGTTATTTGTAAAACGCCAACAACCTCGCAGGAGTAGATTACTAACATCATAAACAACAACATTTGTACTACGACTTTTCCGAAAACAGACAAAAAATATTCAACTTTTCATACAAACCTCGATCACGATTTTACAAAAAGCTAGATTTTGAACGAATAGTGAACAGTATATTTTTAGGTTTCCGTACCTCAAAAGGAAAAAAACGGGACCCTATTAGGATCATTTTTTGACCGTTTATCAGTCTGTCTGTCAAGACCCTTAAGCTTTGGAACGCGTGGAGGTATCGAATTGAAATTAAACCAACTCAAATCCCTTAAAGCTGTGAAAAATTAAAGCTTCTAAATTTACGTAAGTATTAAAAAACGGACGTTTATTTTAAATACAAGTTCAAAGGAGTGCATACTAAAATTTGCACAGCAAAATTACATTTATTTTATTTTAGGTCAAACAGTTCTTAATAATGTATGTATAATCTCGGCTATGCCCTAAACCAAATTTAAATATCTCATTCCAGAGAAACTTCACAGGAGAGCTTAAAAACGTTATTTAGTGTTTATATTGAAAAAAAAAAAGATATTCTGAACACTAAAATGTTAAAATATCGTTGACATTTAAAGTAAAAACATATTTCTGTAAAAAAAATAGTTCTCATACCTACCTACATTTTGATGAACGAAAGTAGTATTCTGCGTGGAAATATGTATTGATTTGTCAATAATATTCTACGCTATAAACAAGTAACTTAGATTCTCTATTGTACCTTTAGTAGATGCTTGTTTTCAGCTTTGCACAGAGCCATAGAATATTGTCCTTAAACTATAGGTATAAAATAAATACATACATAGAAATCAAGTATCTGCTAATCTATTTGAAATACAAGTATCTTGATAAGACTTGCTTGTTTTAAGTTAGAAACGGGAAATATACTTTGTTTTAGCGTAGATTTTGCAAACGGAAAAATATTTTTGAAACAAATTATTGGCTATATTTCCCGAATTTAACCGAATTTTAATAAAATAAAAAAATGGTAGATGCGACTTGCTTTGCTTAAATAGAAAATGAATTTTTTTTGGAAACTGATTTACTTGACTTCTGTTTAGGGCAGCCGACCTACCTAGGCCCTATTTCATAAATGTGACAATTTGTCCCTTGTCATGAAAATTGATATTTTTAATCGGGTGACTGGAAATAATAAAGAGCGACTGTTAATGGGATACTTAAATACTAAACCCGGCAGCGGTTTATTTTGTTGGCAACAAAATAACTAAACTGGTGACAAACTGTGGATTCCAAAAATCCGTAAAACGAGCAACTACATCTGGGAGATAAATAATTTAAATGAGTGACAAAAATACTGAGTGGACGAATATTATACCAAATAGGTAACTATAACTGACTTAAGATGCCCAGCATGGTATTTTTGTCACCTCGATTAGGTTAGTCACCTATTAAAAATAAGATATATGCCAAATTTCAAATATTTTGTGTGCCCTGCGGTTGTCGCCAAACAGAAATTTGGTAGTCCGTTCTGAATAAGTAGTTACTCAATTTGAATTTTAAAGTCACCCATTTACAATTTTTGTAGTCGCCCTCAGTCCGTCGCCCACTTAGTAGGTATTTCAGTACGCTATTTTCAATATTTTTGATACCCGATTAAATACTACCCATTTTATATCCATTGCGTCAACCAATTCGAAAGTAGAACAAACTACTCATGATTACGCCACAACGTAAACCAAATTTTCATGACAAAAAAATTAGGTACTTACCTATTATAAATATAGATAAGTAATATAATTTACTGGTATGACTGAAAATGTTCACACTTTAATACACACATCAACTTTGTCTAGGGATATACCAGGTGTTATTTTCATACAAACGAGGTAACTTTGAAGCCTTGGTTTCCTGCCAAGGATGTACTGTGCTGTGATCTGATGACGGCTATCCAGGGAGTGAATAGAGGAGATTCAGATCGCTATACACACCCAACTGATCTGACCAGCATTCTAAAAACGTAATGAAAATGTTTAAAAAACCGCGAAAATAGCATGAAATGTATGGAAATCCTCAAACTGAGAACTCTAACCCATTAATCTTTTAGAATGCTGATCAGATCAGTTGGGTGTGTATAGCAATCTGAATCTACTCCATTCAGTCCCTGGATGGCCATCATCAGATTACAGCACGGTACATCCCTGGCAGAAAACCAAGGCTTCAAAATTACTTCGTTTGTATGAAAATAACACTTGTATCCACTGTATCCACTGTACTTAATTATATTTTTATATGTAGGTAAGTATATTAATTTTATTCGGTTTTGTATTCATTTGTAAAAAATAAAACAATTCAGTAGCCTAATTGTTCATTATTGAAAAGCTCAAATGGAGAACAAAGGTCAAATTTAATTTACTTTCAATACCTATTGACAGTATGATCACGAAATTGCTAAGTAGGTAAGCATGTACATATTATATCTTTTGTTTCTTAGTAATAGGTCAAGTGGTTATTGAACTATTATACAGGGTGTTTGAAAATAGCATTGTAAAGCCGAGTATGGTAAAAATAGGCTACCATGCTTACAACCCCGGAAAACTATTAAAAACCCTGAAAACTACCAATTTTTGTGTGTTTATTTTTATTTTAATGATAAACTGCTTAGTGGCAACCCTAGACCGAATTTTTGTTTTGCTTTTGCCTATTAATGGTTTCCGTGAGGGACAAGAGAAAAGAAAAGATTTGACTTTGATTAAAAATGTAATTAAAATTTCACAAAAACTGTTGTTGGGTCACAAGGCAATTTAATAATAATAATAATAATAGCTTAATTGCACACGACAAATACAAAAACAAAAAGAAACAGAAAAAAGGCAAAAGAAAACGTACAAAAGGCGGCCTCATTGCTAAATAGCAATATCTTCCAGGCAACCTTGGGTGAGAGAAAATAAATAAGTAGAAGTAGGGGAATGGGTGCAAATTAAAGGACAGGTAATGTATATAGATAAAAAGAGAATAAAATTAAATATTATAAGTAACGATCACAAGAAAGGAAATGATTTCTAACTTGATCGCCAAAGGATTTTAGAGACTGAGCCTTTGTATACGTTCAGGGAGTGCGTTGCGTGCAAATTGATAGGAATACAAGAATGTGTAGGTTGAAATCTTTACCATTTTAATTTATGTTCGTTATTTTTTGTATAAAGACGCGAAAGTTCTATTTTACAGTGACGTTTAAAAGAGGAGGTTGCGAGAGGGGAGCACGCATGGTTTACTACTTCCCTTGGAGCACGACGTCCAAAGAGTAAAATAATACGATGTCCACCTTAAGGCCGCCGGTAACGATCATTTGCGATTGACAATTTTTACGTCATTGACGCCCATTGATGTAAAAATTGATCGTTTACGCGTGCAATTGAAGCGATTGTCAATTGCTCCAACAATAGCATTGACGGAAAAATTGACAATCGCAATTGATCGTTACCGGCGGGCTTTAGACGAATCCACAGATCATTGTATGGAAATAAAATTGACAGCTTAGGGAGGACGGCGCAGACTCAGCGCTTGAACATCGCAACGTATACAAATGGAATTGATTATTGGAAACAATAGTCTACAAGCGTGCGAGGGTTGCAAGGCTTCAGGTCGTTCGTCATAGTACAAGATACCTATCCAATATGAAGAATTTCCGTGTTTGATTTGCCCGTGGTCTGATTGATAGAACCACAGAAATAGAAATTCAGTGCTTGAACATCGCAGCGTATACAAATGGGATTGATTATTGAAAACAATGGTCTAGTTGCGTCTAGGGCTGTCATTTAGCAGCTTTCCATACAAAAAAAAAACAAAATTTCTCAGCCATGTGGCGATTTCAGGGTTTATACTAATTTTCCAGGGTTGTATGCATAGTACCCTTTTACCTTATTCAGTTTTATAAGGCTATTTCCAAACATGCTGTAGAAGATATGCCTTAAGAAGTAGCATAACTCATTAGTAAAATTCTTCACGTATTATTGCGTTCTTATTTGATGGTTTGCAACTTATGGAAAAGCGCAATAGTTAGTGTGACTGGTTTTAGAATAGTTCAGTTACTTCTGAAGAACTTATATGAATTTTTAGGGTTCCGTACCCAAAGGGTAAAAACGGGACCCTATTACTAAGCCTCCGCTGTCCGTCTGTCTGTCTGTCTGTCACCAGGCTGTATCTCATGAACCGTGATAGCTAGAAATTTTGCTGAAATTTTCACAGATGATGTATTTCTGTTGCCGCTATAACAACAAATACTAAAAACAGAATAAAACAAATATTTAAGGGGGGCTCCCATACAACAAACGTGTTTTTTTTGTCGTTTTTTGCTCAATATTAATAACGACAACAGGTAGACAGTTAAAATTTTCACAGATGATGTATTTCTGTTGCCGCTATAACAATAAATACTAAAAACAGAATAAAATAAATATTTAAGGGGGGCTCCCATACAACAAACGTGTTTTTTTTTTTGCCGTTTTTTGGTACGGAACCCTTCGTGCGCGAGTCCGACTCGCACTTGGCCGGTTTTTTTTTCTTTAGCTAGATTTGTCAACTTTTTTATCCACCACTGAGGAACTGGTTATCTTGCCTCTAACAGCCGGAACACAACAATTTTGAAATTGTTGTTATAGCTTCATACTTAGGTAAGACGGTGGTAGCTGGTCAGGTAGACTTGAAAAAAACCCTACCAAACCGAGTACAAATGTACCTCTCCTGGGAATCAAACGCCGGACCCCTGAGTCTTACACGGGCGAGCAAATCACTAGACCACAGAGGCGATTAAAACTTCGTCGTTCTTGTGTTGATACCAATTTTTGGAAGCCTAGTTTTTTGCGAAATATTTCTTTAGGATTCGAAAAGAGTATTAAAAGTAATTTTCAACACACTTGCTCGTAAAGTGAGCCCTAATACATCGCTTTTAGGGCCATAAACCGAACTATAACAAACGCGTGCAATAATATATAAAACACTAGTTGGTTATAGAATTATCCCTATAATGTTAAATAGGTACCTTACTGCAAGTTCTATGCGAGTAAACAGAGCATTTTCAATTTAACCGGGTAATACAGTTATTTTTTTAGTAACAACAAAGAGGTTTTATGCCGCTGAAAATTCATTTGCATTTTTGGAATAAATAAATGTGTAGGCTTAGAGTAAGACGTGCTTCTGCTTAGAGTAAGACGTGCTTCTGTCCCAGAAAGAGAAGCCATACGAAGCTTTCCCCTCTGCCGAAGTACAAGCCCAAATGGGCATACGCGGTTAATAAAATCAGTTGCGCCCGGATTTCTTTCTAGACCGAGTCCAGTCGCGCATGTGAACGCTGCAGTGTTTAAAATGCCGAATTGATGAGTTTTTTGCTGTTAAAAGAGGTCTGGAACATCAAAGTTTACAAAAAGACGGTGTTACATTTCACATGAAAGTAATTTTTTGTCGTATTATTGCTATTTGTTTACATTTAAACATTAAATTCGTATATTTTATTCTTGATTAGTTGTCAAATTTGTTCAGTGACATCGGGTCTGCTCGTCCATGGCTCGTCCATACAAATTTCAGATCTGTCGCTAGATAAATACGAGTTCTCGCCGATGAGCAACTTAGTGATGTTACCGTATCACAATGTTTGTCGATAAAGGACATGGCCTGGTCCTGCTCCAGGCAGTCTCATAAATGTGATATACCCGAAAAATCCTTAAATATTTATTAATTCTTTTTAACTTCCGACAGACTCAATTTGGTCTTTGCAGTTTTGCACTGTCATATTCTGCGTCAAAGAGTAAAATAATATCACAGCAGAAATTAATTAGTTCTCTCACAGAATAAATAATCTTTTTGATACATCTTATATTATTATATAAAAATGAATGGAATAATAAGATCCCTTTATAATAGGAAAACGTCATAAAATGCTCTTAATACGTACCAAAGTACCAGGAGCACATAAATATGGAGAACAGGGGCGTGCATTGATTTTCCGGCTAGGTAAGCAGTCAGACACTAAAGTTTTTTTTTATAGCGAGAATGTTTTTCTAACTAATCGCATTTACGACCCTAGTTTTAATAATGCTAAAAGTAGTTTTTAATGCAACAGCATTACTACTTAAAATGAAAACAGTGCTCATATAACAATATGAGCACTGTTTTCATTTTAAGTATTTAAAAAAATGGGAAAGGTTAAGTAGGTGGGTAAGAATAATTTCTCTAAACAAACGGAATTACTCTTTCTAAAATTAAATTCAGAATATATCATTCAAATTTCAAAACTATTTTTCCATTATTTAATAAGATAATTAGGTAAGTAGTAAATATTTTAAACACAACACAATAAAAAAACACAGTAATATTTTTTCTTACATTTCATAATTTCATATTACTAAACAATAAACAAACATGTAATAGCGAAAGTGAATCGGGAGTCGAGACTTAAATGGAAACAAAAAACATGGCCAGCCAGCACTTGCATTATTTTTATTTCCGCAAGCGAGCGAAACAGACCTTACTCCACCCACTGACATGAAAAAATTTTTTTTTATTTAACTGGACAGGCTGTCTGTATGATTTGACAGCAAAGTTCCTGTGCCTATTTGAAATGCCACTAGCGTCTAAAGAACTAATTTTGACGACTAATATGAAAATGGTTGACGTGATGGTCTCTCTAGACTTCAAACTTTAGTACCATGTACGCACGCTACGCTCACGCTACGTCCTACAGCTCCAACATGGCGGAAATCAAATAGGCACAAAAACAGTTTGACATAAGCCTGTCCAGTGTAAATATATGCAGGTCAATGCCTTACTCTAATGTGGCATGGGACCACATGGGACGCATTGTTATCGGCCTGTCGGCTGGTCGGCTATTCTCGGCAAAAACCGTCCAGCCGAGTAACGTTGATTACCTAGCGCTGTAAAATTGCGAAGGTCATGTTTTAGAACGTAATGCGTACCAATAGCGCATTTCTTTCTGTGGTCGTATAACTTTGACGGATTATTTTTCTAAAACTCGTTGTATGAAACTTCGAATATGCATTCCAAAGACTGCCTAACCGGGCACACCGTAGTACTTATATTAGCGTAAGGAAAAAGGTTACACAGTGTTCAATAGAAGTTTGGCAATAGAATAACGTACTTGTTTAACCAAATTAGACTAAATTATTTTTATGTAGTGGTATATTTAGAGTGCCAATTTAATAGGTTCGTAGGTAAAATGATTGAGGTAAGCACTGCCTTACTGCCTATATGGTATGCACGCCCCTGATGGAGAAGGTTAACTTATGGTGGTTAAATTATGATTTAATAAAATAGGCTTACATAGTTTTCAAAAGGTCACCCGATGTCAGTTGAAACAAAAAAACCCCCCAATTCATCAGTTTCATCACTGGTGATGAATTAGGGATAAATTACTCCCAATTCACCTCCAGTGGTCGGATGAGAAAATTTTCTTCTCAACTGACCACTGGTGATGAGATTTAGTGGTCAGTTGGTCCAGAAGGTTTTTGCTTGTTGGGCTCTTTGTTGTTATTCACCCTTAGAGCATTTAACCAATTAAGGAGACGCCACTGTCAGGCGTACCCCTCTGTCAAACGAGAATGACCGCCGCTCATACTCGTTATATAAAACTAGTTGACCCGAGTTCCCCGCCATTCAGCTGATCATCATACACGCGAAACGACCGGAGCTAAAAATGCCGATTGGCAGTGTTTTTTCATGTAAAAAAATATCGGAAACATTTAGTGTGCAAAAGGATAACGTTATTTTCCATCTGCTGGTATTATTTTATCCAATTGTTTTCAAATAATGCACTAAAAATGAAAATAATTCAAAAATATTGTCAATCAAACAGTGTTGCCACTAAATTATACAAAATCCCTTTTAGCCTAATTTTTTAAGTTGAATGTATGACACTTCAAACATCACGTTCTTAACCTGTTAATACCTACCATTCATTAGGTACTGTAGTGTAGACGCTTGATGAATTTATTAGGTAATAGATTATTTTTTGCAAATTTATTTATTGTAATTTTTTTCTTTATCTTTATTTATTATAAGCTCTTACTCAATACTCAAAAAATAGCAGGACTATTAAACTTATGTTTAAAATAGGTATTGTAGCACATGAGTAAATAAACGGAACAGAGTACAAGCTCTCAAAACTTATAACCATTCTTCAAGGGTTGACACCTGGTTGCAGGTTGAAAAGTAGGGAGAATAGAATAAGGCAAGTGAATACTAAAATGTGTATATTTGAAATTATCTTACTGCACATGATTTCTTAGGTAGGTACGAAAAAAATACCATATTTTTTCGAGAATTATTCATACTTTAATCGATACCATAATGGATTTTATTTTCTTTTATTTTACACAGTGAAATGGTGGAATGGAATCCCTAATCCTTACTTGGATTTTTTCTTCGAGTCAGTAATTTGACGCTTAGAACTGGCACTGTCATGTTAGTGTAATCTTTTTATTTATTATTTAATTAAGTATTATCACTAATAAAATCCTTCTATCAATCTTATTTAAAAATGTAAAATCACAATTTTAATCTCAGTCGATATGACTGACAAAATAAATGACAAAAAACAACTACACTGATGATATTGTCAAATTACTGAGTCGAAGAAAAAAATTCTATCTCTTAGAGGCCCCACGTGGCGGCCCTGTCGGTTATACCATGACTGAGCCGCCACCTACAGCGGACCGCTTGTAGGCAGCTTGTACTCTGTTCAGTTTACGTTTTTTTACTCATTTGATTGTAGCGTCCTGCCTGTCCATTTATTTTAACATCTGCTTGTTTTTCATGACATTTTACTTTATCTGCTTTTCTTCACATTTCACGTAGGTTGTATTTTTAACTAGTATATTTATCTGTGGGTAGTATGTCTTATTAACCGACTTCAAAAAAGGAGGAGGTTATCAATTCGACTGTTTTTTTGGTATGTACCTATGTAATTTCCTCGATATCTCCTCGAATTGTAAACCGATTTTCAAAATTATTTTGTCATTCTAAAGGGTATATGCTCTCTAGATGGTCCCATTTAATTTTCATACTAAACAGTTTAGTAATTTTCAAGTAATCCTGAAAGAAGTCAGTTAAATACTATGATTTTGTATGAACCACCTTGACGACTTCGTCGTTTTTTAGAGTTCCGTAGCCTAAATGGCAAAAAACGGATCCGTTATAGATTCGTCATGTCTGTCTGTCCGTTCGAATGTCACAGCCACTTTACTCCGAAAATATTAAGATTACACAGTTGAAACTTGGTAGGTAGATGTATTCTGTTAACCGCTTAACGAATTTAACACAAATATAAAATAAAATAAAATGTTAAGGGGGGGCTTTTACTTATGGGGGATAGTTAGTATTAAACCATTGTCAAATCACAACTCTCCGTGCTTCTTTTCATTGTGACTTGACGCAGGCTCCATTCTCTGTGCTTCTCCCCATCGTGAGTATCGTGACCAGCCGCGGGATTTCACTACACTACGTGTGTGTTTTGAGGATTATCATAAATAAATAATATTTTTTTAATACTTAAAATTAAATTATATTTCTGTCTTTCACTTCTTAGATACAATTCTCCTTAGGCAGATTCTACTACACTTATTTTCTTTTACCTCCTTAACGTTACATAATACTTTATTATTATAAAATATTTACGGATGTCACTAATTTTTCCCAAAATATGCCGTTTTAATATAAAAACGGTGGCCACACTGCAGCAAAAGTAATGTTGTGACAACAAATATCGATATCGACTTTATCAGTAGGTATGTTATTCTGGCTATAAAATATTGGAAAAAAATACTAACGTTTTTTCTGCCGGAAGAGGAATTTCGTTTTTTCAGAAAAAAAAAACAGTCTATTATTTATTTTCACGGAAGCGGAATGTGACGAAAGTGGCCTAAATGTTTATATTTCAGATTTCCAAAAGATGCAATGATACGAGATGCCTCGATCCAAGCTTGTGCAAAACATGTTTCCTAAACGTATTCGCACAATTTGCTCACAGCATTTTGAAGCTTCCTACCGTTTTATAATACAAGATAATAACACTAAACTCAAAACTCCAAATAATTTATTCAGTCTAGGCTTTTACAAGCACTTGTGACACAGAATACATTAGAGTACATGTCTTGTGAATGCCATAGAAGCTACGCCATCGGTGCGCAAACCCTAAACGGGAGACCTTGTAACAAGCAGAACCGGCAAGAAACTCGTCAAGGACTGCTTTTTTTCTCCCTGTATAATATTTCATACAGAGTCGTCAATATTGAAAAACGACCTCAACATTTAAAGTGAGGTCATTTTCCATCAATACCAATGGGTATGAAATGAATTACCTACTACATATCGGATTGGTAATTGTGAGAGTAAATAACTTTCAACTAGTTGAGAAATTACTGATTATGTGACTATAGAAAGTAAAATGATTGCAATAAAAAAAAGAGAAATCAAAACGAGGTATTACTTAATAATTTTAAGTTTTGAGTAAGAAGTGCGATACATATTGATAATATTAAACAGAAAAAATATACGACGTCCTTAGTACAAGCAGAAAGAAGCAGACCCATTCCCACTGGCAGCACCCGTTCACGAGCATGACGCATGAACCACTTTCTTCAAAATAAGTATAACAAATAAAGATTTTTAATATAGTTATTCCGTTTTAAGGCCTACTTAAACATTAGCGGTATCCGCTACCACCGTGGGTATTTTGTATGGCATTTTCGCAGCTGTTTTCGCATACGTGATACGTACCGCGTGTTCAGCGAAACTTTTAGGTTGCGTTCAAACGATAACACACGACCCGACCTCAACCCGAACTCAACTCAAACTCGCCTCAACCGCAGCCCACCTTGAAATACATCGCTTACAATTTTCAGTCACTGTGTAATGTTCAGGTGAGTTTAAGATGAGTTCGGGTTGAGTTTGAGTTGAGTTCGGGTTGAGCGCGGGGCGTGTGCACTAGCATTGACAAAATATAACGGAGCTTATTAATGTGTCATAAAACTCAAAATTGAAAGCGCTTTATTTCAAGGAGTGGGCTCCGGTTAAGTTGAGTTCGAACGCACCTCGCGTCGCGCGCCGCCACCGCCGCCACCGCTACCGCCTCCGATGGCGGTAAAATTCCGCTATGGTTAAAACAGCGCGTTATCCGCATACCTATTGGGTTACCGCCACCGGTAGAGGATACCGTTGAGATTTAAATCGGCCTTCACCAATCTAAAAAAAAATATACTTTTGATTTGATAGATGCGAAAACCTACCAGTATTTGAAAACTCTTGCTTAGTTAAATTAACCGGGTAGAATTTCTTGTAGTATCTTTAGCAGATTTTGACGACAGCCAAAGGTTGCCTTAGCACCATCGAAGGGCCTAAATTGAAAAAATAAACTACAGACTCATATTTGAACTTTTGTCATCATAATTCAATCATTATGACATAAGTTAAAAATATGAGCCGAAGGTATCGAGAGTAAAATATCGATAGTGTCAAGCACTAGCAACGTTTACATGAAAATGACGTCATCGCGTGTACTGACAGTTTGGTTTCTGCGTGTGTATGTATTTGTGTGCGTAAAGTTTAAGCTAGTTTTTGATAATTTTGTCGTGTGCGTGCGTAGCAACGTGATCGAAAATGCATTAGTGTTTAACACTATTTGTGTGTGCGTTACCTCGTCCCCCGCGGAAAGTGGCAGACTTTTTTGTAAAGAAATTAGTTCTCGTGACGCCTCCTTACTTGGTTAAATGCTCTAAGTATTCACCCCATGTAAAATGTTTGAGTTTGCTACCTTTATTCCTTTTTCCGTATCGATATTGCTGCAACGACAGTTGAGCCCAGCCCTTTATGTCAAAAACGTGTCATATTTTGATGTGTGACTCATCCGTACACAAATTTTTGCTATTTTGTTTTATTTTTTATGTGTTGGTGTCGACTTTACAGTGTTGTTTTTGTATGTGAGTATGCGGAACTGCACTTGTGTGCACTTTCCCCCCCCGCAAAAAATGCCAGAATAATTTGAATAGAGTAATAATCGCTAAGGCTGCTCCCTTCGAGATGAAGCCGCGATGCTCGAAGTGTGTAGGTCCTTAATTAAGTCAAACAAATATTTATTATTATCAAATTATTTCTTATTTACAATATTTTGTTAAAACATATTAAAATATTAGCCTTTTATCACCTAAGTTTATAATTTTGAAGTTGGCTGTATGCTCACTAACCCCTTTGTTCACAAAATATTCTTGCATTGGGCGTGTGAAAAAAACAAAAAAAAAACCTGCGCGCCTTTTCTCATCATGATTATCATTTTGTTTTTGTCGTATTTGTTGCTGTGTGGTAAATTACTTTGTTTTTTCCTCTCAAATGTGTTGAAAAACGTCGTATGAAACTCGTGAGCTCTTACTTATTGCACACTCGGCTGAGTTACGCCCTCGCCTGCGGCTCGGGCTGCAACCCACAGCCTTGTGTGTAATAAGTAACCTAAGCTAACTTGTATCATAATGTACTATTTGATATGAACAACTAGAATGATTCCATTTTTCATCAATATTTAATCATGAAAATATCAAATGTTTGGATTTCTTACGTAGATTGCTGAAAAGGTAAATTCTAATTTGATTCTTAGGTAAAGATACTTCAGATAAAAAACTCAAACTCGTCTTTTAGATGACAGCTATATAGTAAAAACTATTTCAGTATGACCTATTACTTCGTTAAAGTTCAACTCAGACCTATGCCCAATTATTTTGACACCACAATCCGTCATAAACGATCGCCAGAGAAATGCAAATTACCAAATGTGTTACCTAACTTAGCTTAACCTATTAACACATTTATGAAAAAGAAATATAAGTAATATAAAAAACACGGGCCATCGCAATAGGGGAATGTGTAGCTTAATTGTTATTGTGAAATATGTAAGTAGTTTGATTAAGAGGTATTCATTAGTTAAAGCACTGCACTGAAGAGGTTTTGCACCTTGACCTTAGGTTGTGGTACAAGTGATAAACTTTCAGATGATAGATGCCTAAAGGTGTGTCTTCATACGGTCGCTTTCCCCTTCCTACCATCTGTTCCATCCACCTATCGGATGCCTTAAGAAGTTTAATAGCGAACGCTGATCTGCGCTTTCCTCTTGAGCTTTCAACAGAGGCATGCCTCAGGGCATTTAATAGCGCACGCCCTATGTTCTATAAAAACGTCAAAGTATTGGAGGCAGTAAAATATTGCATGCGTTTGACGCAAGTGAAATTGAAAGTTGAAAGAGAACGCGCACGGTTTGGAGGCAATATTGCATGCGTTTGACGTAAGCTGACTTGAAAAGAAAGCGACCGTAGCGGTAAAAAGTAAAGAGAAAGTGATAAAAGCTTTGTCTATTTTCGGCTTTAAAATAACGAAGGTATTGTAAATATATATCAAAGTTTTCTACATAGTTTGTTACTTACGTTAAGAAGCTTATTTTTGGTGAAATTATTGTTCTCAAAAATCATTATCAGTACTATGGTTTAATTTTAGATTTTTATTGAAATGTTTCAGAGCTTTTCTAAACTAATGTTAAACTTAATCTTGATAGATTACAATGCTTTTTACCTCAGTTAGTTTTTGTGACGTGATAAACTTTTGAAGGAAAACAGCTATCTTAACCAAGTTAAAATAAAATTAAGAAGAACTTTCATTACTTGTACCACAGCCACATGCAGATAACGGTATCTAATTAAAGTATATAATACGAGTAGGTATGTTTGCATCTTTGGGATTGTTGATCTTTGGGTTTTTTTATGTAATGCGCTAAACTTTCAATTTATATTATGATATTTTTTGCAATAATTGACTTTTTTACTGTTGGACTCTGATTTGGATCGGTTACATAAAGGGAGATTCAATCATAATCTGTCCATTCATCATTATAGGCGATAAAAAAAAAACAATATTAAGTTAACCTAACAGGTACAGGAAGATGAGACATAATAGATATGTCATTTTTGTCCAGCCACATAGGGCCGTGTGGGATAACAATGAATTAAGCGGTTTATATCGTTTTTAATTCTTTTAAAAAGGCTTGAACGTTTATTTTGGCTCCGAGAGGTAAGTATTCACAATAAAAGTAAAAAACGACTTTAATAGAGATAAAGACTATCTATGTAAGAAAAAAAAGTGATCCATACGGATCAATATTTTGATTCATGACAGTTAAATTAAAAAATCTCAGGCTTTATAAGCAATTTGCGTCGTTCTTACTATTAATTAAGTCGATTGCTACTCAAAATCGATGCCTAATGAATTTTAACCTTGGTCAAGAGAATCACGACTGAATGCGTGGAAAATAAAAATGTAAACAACATTCAAAAGGAGGTTTTATGACCGATTTATTATTTTTGGGGGCAATTGAATCGAGTTCCATTAGTTCTTTTTTTTTTATTATAATGGGTTTGCTCTTGACCCTAGTCTAGCCCGAAAGTATAGACGGGGTCTACGATGGAGCGAGCTTGCCCAGAAGGTGCCTATTCACTCTGGCCTTGAAAAGAGTCAGGTTGTATGTGCTCGGAAACACAGACGCCGGCAGGGAATTCCATTCCTTGGCTGTGCGCATTATAAACGATGATGAGTAGCGTTTAGTACGCACAGGAGGTATATCAACCAAGAACGGATGGTAGCCTGCAGTGCGTCTGGATGTCCGATGGAAGAAAGGAGAAGGTGGAATGAGCTCATGCAGCTCTTGAGCACACTCGCCGAAGTACAATCTATAGAAGACCGATAGGCAAGCCACGTTACGGCGGTAAGCCAAGCTGTGAAGCTTAGCTGATATATGCCTATTAATCTCTTGGCTCTGCGTTCCACCGAGTCTAGTGCAGCAAGTTGATATTTCGCCGAGCCGTCCCAAAGGTGGCTGCAGTACTCCATGCAAGATCGGACTTGAGCTTTATAAAGGGTTAAAAGCTGCCCAGGCGTAAAGTACCGCTTGACTTTATTTAGGACGCTCAGCTTCTTAGCTGCAGTTTGAGCCTTAGGCTCGATAGAGGTGCCGAAGTTAAGGTTAGAAGATAACTCCATGCCAAGAAGCTGGAGAGTGTCGGTTGCTTGGATAGATGTACCTCGGAAATTAGGAGTTAAGTTGAATGGACTCCTTTTTGCGGTAAACAGACACGCCTGCGTTTTAGAAGCGTTGAAGCTAACAAGATTTTCATCACCCCATTGGGAGACGAGACTTAGCGTCAGGTTCAATCGCTCAACCATGGCCTCTCTCATTATTTTCACCTCATCACCACCGGCTCCCGCGCTGGACAGATAGATACCTCTCCATGACAGTACTGTCGTCTGCATAGCCAACAATGTCCGGTGTTAGCAGGTCATTGATGTGCAGCAGGAAAAGCGTCGCAGAGAGCACCGACCCCTGAGGAACTCCGGCATCAATCGCCATGAGGTCAGAGGAGCAGCCATCAATGACTACTCTGATCGACCGTTCACTCAGGAAGTCGGCTACCCAGCTACAAAAGCCAGCGGGGATTCCGTACGCTGGAAGCTTGCTCAGCAAACTTGCGTGCCAAACCCTGTCAAAAGCCTTTGAGATGTCAAGCGAAACAGCAAGTGCTTCGCCGTGTTTCTCAATGGCCTCGCCCTAGCAGTGCGTCACGTACACAAGGAGATCCCCAGTTGATCGTCCCCGGCGAAAGCCATATTGATGATCACTAAGGAGATCGTTATCCTCTAGGTAGGTGAGCAGCTTGCCGTTCAGTACTCTTTTATATTCAATCAAGATGTTTTTTAAATATTTCTAACCCTACTAGAGGTTTTTAATGGGTCCGAGTTTTACTAACTCAGTAGGTTTGTTTGAAATAGGATAAGTGCATGTAGTAGTATACTTAAATACGGGAAAAATAACGAAAAATATTTTACCTGGAAAAGTAGGTTGACCAAAAAGAGAGATAAATTTTATTTTTACAAGTGATTGTTTTTTGATTTCCTATAACGCCTATAGGGGTAAGGAGGCTCTATATTTTAAAAAATATCATACCTATACTTACTTACTGTTATATATTTGACATCGGTGCGCAACTGCACAACTAAGACTTTAGGGACTGAAACTGTCTGAGGAACTTAAAATTTTGCTTAAGTCTTTTTTGAAGTAGATTAGCAGTGTTTTACAAATAACCCTGTATTATATTTTGTAATAATTGGTATACTGTAAAAACTACCACAAATCTGGGAAGCTTTTAGCTTTCTTTAGTCACAATTATTTTCGCTTGAATGGTCTTTTGTTTTAACGACTAAGTTCCGATCGCGATTTTGTCTGCGTTAAATTCCTCTTTCTGTGGAAATTTTCAATTATTTCAAATAATGTGTGCTTACGATTATCTTTAAACGAAATTTCATCCCGTTCCGTTCTCGTTTCCTTATCGCCAGTGGTAAAAACTGCGCGATAATGATGAAATTATAGGTAATACGTAACTTCCTGTCAAAAATTTTGATAGGAAGCAACAAAATTGATTCATATCAATATTAAAATATTGCGATACTAAAACACTCCTCGTGATTTATAATAGCAGTATAAACAAAACATCAACGGCATTATTTATTGATATGTTCAATCAAATTCGTAAACGCTGTTATAGAGTGAAACAAATTAAATAGTTCTGTATACTAAGGTCAATTTTAAGTGCCACTAATTTCGTGTTAGGTATTTGTATTAACAGGCTGAAGTTTATTTAGGTAATATTTACTTTAGCCTTACTTACTAATAGACTTAATTTACTTAAAATACTTAATATTGTCTTACATTTAAAGACAACACCAAATAGGTATTCTGCAAACCTTTTCATTATAAATATCGCCAATATAAATGATCATTTAACATTGTTATAATTTGTATATGTATATTGCTTACTAAAATAAAAATCGCCAGTATAGAAATAGAGAAAATTAATAGGTTGGCAATAGTTACAATTTATAAAGTTGTACATTTTGATTTTAGCATTACATATTTTATAACTTGTCAAGTTAAAATTCAATGAATATGTTCCACAGTCATAGTAACTATTAAAATATCATTATATTATCATTATACATCAACTTTTCAAAAAAGCTAGGTATTTGATAGGTCAACGTTTGTATGGAAAATGGTCGTTCTTTAAGGCTCGGTTATGCGGAAACATTTGTCTCTGTCTTTTTCTTTACGTGTAAAGAGTATGGAAGAATCCTCACTTCTGCACTTTTTCGATGTTTTTCATTGTTTTTTCATCATTATCTTTAGCACAATTATCTTTCTTGAAAAAAGTTATTGGAGCAACTGCACACTACATTAAATGTATTTTGATGTAGAATTCAATAACTTTCCGCTATTATTTACGCCAAAAATATGACCCGCGACAAGCGCTTTTGATGATACTTATTCTGATTTTTTTACAATCATCTGTGAGGACGCAATTTAATATTTGTAGCTACTAGATAATCTCTTTAGTTTGTCGTATGTTTATTTTTGTGGCTACAACTTTACGTTTTCTATATAAAAATATGGTCCGCGTAAACCATGTTTTCCTATCATGGACCTAAAACATCATCACATATTAGCCGTACGACTACCACTGTTGCTGCCAAGTAATACTTGCTATAAAAACAACAACCTGTACCGATAGCTGATATCGACCTGTCAATCATCACCGAACGCACCCGTCAATGCTCATGCGCATCTTAATGCTATAACTTCGCATTAAGATTAAGAATGCTCATAATTCTGTCACGTCTGACATTCGATTTGGCATGCCGGAATGAAGGATTTCTCTATATCGTAGTTGACATATACAATCCATAATTACTTACTTAGTAAAGGTATATTAAATATTATAAATAAAAAGGTAACCCTGTCTTTCACCGTTTCAAGCCTGAAACACTGAACCAATTATGATGAAAGTATTTGAACTTGGTGAAGAACATAAGCTTCTCTTTATTAGATAACTACTAAAACGTTAATTGTAGACCCTCGGCGATACAATAGGCTATTTGACTAATTTTGGAAAACCATTTTAAATTATTCTTTATTACGTAATAAGCGCACTACATTGATATTTCAAGAAAAATCAATGTATTTCATTAAAAATCAATGTTAAAGTTTAAAATTTTAAAACCGCGCCAAAAACGCTATGGCGCTGGAAACGTCACTTGTTGACGTCACAAGCCTGTAAACATTGTAATATCCTTAGCCATTTGACAGCCATCAATCGCGGATCCTAAGTCTATGGTCGTGTCAAACGCCCGAAGCCATATTTATTTACAGGCAAGTGACGTCATCAGTAATCTTAGAGCGTTTTCGTCACAGAAAAAAAATAAAAAATTATTGCATTTTTCTAGGTGAAATTAATTAATTAATAGACTTAATTTAGTGTGTTAATAGTTGAATATGTTTTTTTAACGCCATTATCTGTTAAAATGACCACAATTTGTAGTATATTTTCAATGTTGTTAAATACCCTATTCACTTTTATCTAAATCGACTCAATCAAAAGATAGCTATATACTGTTATTAATATCACAATATCGACTATATACATCATGACCTATCATTCTCGTTGACATAGAATTATGAACTCCGCACCAAAAAAGATCCTGTCTCATCAAATCAAGATCCTCCTCATCATCCAAGAGTAAAGTCTTAATTTTGTAGCTTTAATCACTTACAAAATATATTATTATTAGTACGGGACCCATGACGGATTCGCACTTGTCCGGAGCTTTTAATTTTACAATAAAATCTAATTTCAAAACAAACACAAAATGACAAAAATACGCCATCTATGAATAATACACGGCGCTTGGTGGGAAGCACTGAGAAATCAAAACAGGCAAAACAGCAACAAGATTGCATTATACTGTGGGTGTACATTGTACAATCTCTCAAATAGTTTCAGTTAATAGCGTTAGATGGAGCTACACAATGAAATTACTAAGTAAAGAATAAGTTAAAAGTACGGCGCGTATTTATAGGTATTGTTTTTAGTGAGATTTTACATGTACCTTTTCGGGAGCCATTGTTGCCAACCAACATTCCCAAGTGTAGGTTGAACTTAAGACAATGGCTCCTTCTTTTCTATTAAATACATTTATTTTACTATTTACCTTTTTTATTTTACATAACTTTGCTAATTAAAATACGATTCTTTGAAATATTTAATTTCGATGAATAGATCAGCTGAAAAGCTGAAACTTTTCTTTAAATAAGTTCACAAGACTAAAGTTAAAGAGAAACAAATAATTTATTTGGTTATTAACAAAAGGTAAAGAGCCTATAACTATGAGTTCTTTTAATTCTAAAACATTTGCAGTAAAATATTCATTATTTAGATAAACCATTTATAACCTATATTGAGTAGTAATGAAAGAACAAATTTTCGAATGCATTAAATTTATTTTTAACTTACATCATTAAAAGGAAATGAAGGTATCAACCTTAATTTCATTTAACTGTGATTATTTATCACGATCTCTTTATATTAATAAATAAACTTATCGATCTTACGAAATGATTTTTATATTGTGCCAAATCTCTCAATATAACCAGGTACGTACCTATTACAGAGCCTATTGAGGAGCTCGGTAGCGCAGTGGTTTAGCGCCTGGCCCAGCGATTGCGGAGGTTAAGCAACTTTCGCGACGGTCGGTCATGGGATGGGTGACCAAAAATATATTATCTCGAGCTCCTCCGTGCTTCATAAGGCACGTTTAGTCGTTGATCCTGCTGCATTTGCAGTCGTTAACACCCACCAATCCGCATTGGGCCCGCGTGGGGGGTTATGTCCCGTCCTCCTTATCCACCCAGGAAGGCCTGTGCCCCAGCAGTGGAGACATTAAAAAAAAATGGCTGATGGCTGATGGACAACACGCACCTATTACCAGACATTTCTTGTTACAAATTTATTTCATATTGACAGTTACAAGCCTAAATGTATATTTGATTTAATAATTTGATGGATGGCTGACGTATTCTTACATAAAGACAATGTAAATTCGTTGTATTTTGCAATAATTTCAAATGGTAGTATTATAATGTAGGTAAGTATGCATATAGATCGCAGTCGACGGTCTCTCGTTGCTATTGACGTATAGTGATGGGAATCAGCATGTCGATTATCCAGTGACGTATTCTTCATAGGGTCATTCGGGCGATCGCCCGGGGCGGCCCGTCCCTGAGAGGGCGGCCCAATGGTCTCAAGAAATTTTAATACTCAATAGCCTGCCGCCAGCGACTTCGTCCGTGTGGAATTAGTTACCGCGCGACGGATGGCCTCCCCTTATGACGGCCCGCATGCAAAAAATAAAAAAATTCTAAACAAGTGTGTTATATTGAGACATCGTTTTATTTTTCCTGTAATCTTTACATAAACTACTATCACATAGAAT
The DNA here is from genome assembly GCA_943789525.1 of Agriphila geniculea. Classification (NCBI taxonomy): domain Eukaryota; kingdom Metazoa; phylum Arthropoda; class Insecta; order Lepidoptera; family Crambidae; genus Agriphila; species Agriphila geniculea. The sequence goes on along the minus strand of OX038869.1, from coordinate 20,894,290 downwards.
TATTTCTGTTTTTTCTCTTTGCAAACTTCGGAGATAAGGGGGGGGGGAACGGTATTTTTTTTACATTTTCATCATAAGTCGAAAAATATGCGGCCTAAAAAAAAGAAAAAAATGATTTAAAATGTACAAACAGCATTCTTTCATATGATACCCCACATGCCCTAGTCACCTCACTTCAAATTTTTAAGACCCCTTTTCAGTCCCTGTTGTAAAAAAATATTTTTTTTTTATTTCTTTCTTATTCGCAAAATAGTTGAGCAAATGTCATCTTAAACTATTCCAAATTTCAAGTTGATACCATTAGTAGTTCTCGAGATATCCAGCTGTGACAGACAGACAGAAAGACTGAGTCACACCATAAGGGTTCCTTTTTTTACCATTTTGGTACGGAACCCTAACAACATATATTTTGTTCGCAGAACAAATTATATGTTGTTGTTTATGATGTTAGTAATCTACTTCTTCGAGTTGTTGGTGTTTTAAAAATAGCCCAGTATATTTTCTCATCCTTTTTAAACAGGTTTCTCTTATTTTATTTTATGAAGATCTCTGATTTTTAATCTTCGCACTAGGAAAAACAACTCATTTATAACTACGCAGACATCAAACTAACAGCTGAACTTACGACCTTCTTTAGTAAAGTGAATGTTCTAACCGCTAAACTAAAGTGACATAAAATTACTTATTATTTTTTTACGATTTTTCCGTTTACAAAATACAAATTATTATTTAAGTTACCACAATAATAGAAACCATTTTTGTGGTAATTTAAATAATTACCACAAAAAAGGTTTCAAAAATTATCGATAAGTTTATCGATAAGTTAGCATCACTAACAGCTCCATTTAGTTAGTGACACTAACTGCTGTGAAACAGGTTGGGCGCGGGCGCAGCCTGCACGCATCGCAGACTGACCTTTCACATGCAGGGGTAGACAACCTTTCATGAATAAGTCCATCAGCCATTTTTAATGTCCCCACTTCTGGGGCACAGGCCTTCCCTAATGGGTGGATAAGGAGGACGGGCCATAACCCACCACGCGGGCCCAATGCAGATTGGTGGGTGTTAACGACTGCAAATGCAGTCGGGACCAACAGCTTAACGTGCCGAAGCACGGAGGAGCTCGAGATAATAAATTTTTGGTCACCCATCCCATGACCATAGTAGAACCAAATAAGTAAGTCATCTTACTCTTTATACGCATGAACGCGGTTTGTATGTGAGCGGGCCCGTACGTATGCGTCGTCGCACGCACACACTGACAAAATTTAAAGGTGATAAAGGTGCAACAGTCATGGCTGCACCGTACGTAATCCCGCCCGCGCTCACGCACGCTTCACGCCGCCGCGCCGTTCGTAATAATTTCAACGTGTACCTACCTACAGTACATACCATGCTTTCCAAAGATATTATTGCAAAAAGATTTGTGAGAATGAGGATATATTTTACATTAACTTTAAATAATAAGGCATTTCGTGCTTGTCGAAACAGACGAATTTTTTTTTATATCAATTGTGTAATATTGTTATAAAATCACAAATTCCTATAGAAAAAAGCCTATTATGCATGCCTATTATGGAAAGTAAACAATTTCCGAATTTAAAGATTATTATTTTAATAAGTGTAGGTAAATGAAAAAGTAAGAAACAGTTAATAGTGTAAAAAATAAAATTTCATAATCATTTTATTTTATTTGAATAAATACATTATTTAGTAAAGCCACGTTTTAATTAATCCTATTTCGTTTGTAAGTTTTCAAATCACATAACATGACGTAGGTAATGAAAACATTGTAGTCAGTTCCTGAAAACAATGAATTTAATGTAAATTGTAATTTGACAGATAAATGTGATACATTGCTACTTTTCTTTAGTAAGTTTTTATTGGTGTCAAAACGAAAGAGCCAATGTATCACATACATCTGTCAAATTACAATTAACATTAACTTCATTATTTTAGTCGATAGACCCGCTGGTCTACGTACAAAAAAATATAAAAAAAAAACTTTGAATTATAGATCCCTGATGCTTACCCTATAAGAAAAAAATATTTTGTATAGAGATTGACTATGCATTTTTTGACGACTGAATAAACTAGCGATGTGACAGCCCTACGTGTTTAAGCTGTATCGCTCGCTCGAGGCTCGAGTTGGCCTACTTATTTGGTTCTACTATGCCATGACCGACCGTTGCGAAAGTTGCTTAACCTCCGCAATCGCTGAGCCAGGCGCTAAACCACTGCTCCACCGAGCTCCTCAATAGGCTCCGTAATAGGTGCGTACCTACCTGGTTATATTTAGAGATTTGACAAGCATCCAAAATGCAAGCAAGCAAGCATCTACAATGCAAGCAAGCATGCATGCAAGAAAGCACACAGCATGCAAGCAAGCATGCAGCGTGCAACATGCATGCAAGCATTATTAAGCTCCACCCGCTTAGCTTAGAGTGGTCTAAACTCTAAACACTGACCTAACCCAACAATGGTGGTCACATTTAAAGTTTTTTTTTATAAATTAGTATTCAAATTAGTTATGTTTTTTATATTATGCTATAAAACATTAGTAGTTATGTATATAAGGCATAACAAAATTATGCCTTTCAAAATATACTGGCAATATGCCAATTGAAATTAGGAATTGTATTATGCTTTGAAATATTATGCTTTTTAAAAGTTATGATATTCGATAGTTATGCGTATCGAAATTTATGCTAAATAAATAGGATGCTTTGTGATTACTATGCCAATCGAGTTATGCCAAGTGACTTTAGGACAATCGAAATTGTGCGATGCGAAGGGCACCCATTTTTTTTAAAGGATAGGTATTTTTAATTGTTGGTACTTGTTTGTTGTTGTTGTGTTTAATAAGTAAAAAATAATAATTCACATTTTAAATTTCATTGACATTATTTAAAAGTAAAAAAAATCATCAACATGAAATGTTGAGCGTCCCACTGTCTAAGTACAGTTAAGCTCGCTAGACGTTCCATGTAGGCCACGGGTTCGAAAATGATTACGACTGTACTCCATATACAGTCAACGGCACATCAAATGTAACATGTCGAGATTGTCTTTATCGCCTGCATAATAAAAGTTGTTTTTGCAGTACTACTGCTACATCTGATGTGGCGTCGTGTGTACGAAACTTATTCACTTTTAACTCGATGATATAATTGTTATGTGTTCATTGCTCTCGCAAGACAAATGCTAATTTGTACGTAAGAGTTAGTAACTAGGTGTAATCAGAATTATTAGATATTGTTACATGGAAAAATTTACAACAATTTTTGTGTAGAGAGAAGCTGACAGATTGACATAATATTATCAGCACATAGACTAAACTATTGGAACTAGGGACTTGGACTCTTACAATAATAACACCTAGAACAATAGTTCTCTACAAGGCGCACTGTCAAAAGTGAGACAACTAAAACAGCCAAAATGGCTCCGTTTTCAGATTGTTATTCTACATTATTACCTAATCATACCGATTAAGTACAAAAAAGTTTCAATTTTCCCACATTTATAAGACTAGTTACTATATTATTGGGTTTCAGTTACGATTAGTTAACGTATGAAGGATATAAATTTGAAAACTAAGCCATTCTGGCTTGGTATTAGTAGCCTCACTTTGCATACGAGGACGCGGCTTCTAGGTGTTATTATTCTAAGCTTGGACTATACAGAGTTATTTGTAAAACACCAACAACCTCGTAGGAGTAGATTACTGTTCTATGACTTTTCCGAAAATAGGCGAAAAAAAAATCAACTTTCCAATACGAAGAGGCTGCTCGAGTTTTATATGAAAGGTCGATTTTTTGACTGTTTTTGGAAAAGTCATAAAGCAAATGTTGTTGTTTATGATGTTAGTAATCTACTCCTGTGAAGCTTTAACCCTGTATAATAATAATTTCGAAATACTAGTTTTAAGCTATCATTCCACAATATTATGAGCCGATTACTTAAATTACATTGAAATCGTAAATCAATCATTTGTATAACTAAAAAAATATCGTTAATATGAGTTTTATGTGCCAAATGTCCTTAAGCTATAGAAAAAAGAGGTGCTCCGATTTCCGTGTCAAGTAAGATTTATCATCATTACATTTTTCATTTAATGAATCTTACCTAGTTGATATACCAAATAAGTATGCAATGTCCAAAATAATAGTTTAACTGGTTTTTTCTGTTGATTGTATATAAAAAAAATAAACGTAATGAATTATAGCACAAAAAGTGACGTACTAGCATATTTTTTTGGTTTTCACCTTTCTGAAAACTCTTGGATTTTCGCTGTATGCAATTTACAGAAAAAGAGCGTGAATATTTTATTTTAGTTTAGTTATTAAATTTTTTAACTTTTAGATTTTTTTTTATGCATTCACAATGCTATTTTTATGTTAAGATTATTAATATAATTGAATAATATTAGAAAAAATCTGCTCACCCGTAGCAGCTCAGACGGGACTCGAACCCGCACCCTTAGGAATCCAGCCCAATGTGGCGACTCGGTAGCATAATTGGTAAGTGCATTGGGCCGGATTCCTAAGGGTGCGGGTTCGAGTCCCGTCTGAGCTGCTACGGGTGAGTCGATTTTTTCTAATATTTTTCAATTATATTAATAATCTTAGTTATTTAATTTACTTCGCAATTACGTTCTTTTGCACAATGTTCCTCGTACACATTCTTTCGCACAATCGATCTTTTACAAACGTTCATCGTACTTTCGTCGTACGACCTTCATGTTACGCACTTCATAGAATTGAATGGATTCGTATAAGCACAGATATTTGGACACAGTCATTAAAAGTTTCCATACTGATTGTACTTTAATCTCGTGCGTACAAAAATATCGCGACCTTTATAGGATTCTTAATTCATTTCTGTGATTGGAATCGTCCAATGTTTTAGTTATTGCTTTGTAATTGGCGTATCAGTTAATTGAGTTAGGTATTTAAATTAGTTGGACGAAATCTAAATCGAGTAATGTTTTGAGGATATATTATTGTAAAGAGAACTAGCGTTCTTGAAGATTCGCATGATTTTTATAATTCACTCGACGATGAGATGATAAATGTGCTTCTTAAAAAATATCCTTATTTTTAAGTTATTTAACGAAATAAAGTTATATTGGGTCATTCTGAACTTACCATCCAAATTTTAAGGATGTGTCCAGGCCATGAAACTAAACAACTTTCTTTAAGAAACATGTGTCGAATTTCGCCACAAAATTTTGGTCATCCCATACTAAATTCATCACGTGATCTCTTTGTTTCTCTAAAGCAGAGGTGCCCATACGGTTAATCGCGAAAGACCGGTCGATCGCGAGAGGTTTTATTGTCGATCGCCAAGGATAACAGATTTGATAATGCACCCAATGTAGTTTTACTTGTGCATTTTTTTTTCAAGAACGGTCAAAATGTCGATCTCGTCATCATAAATTGTTGCTAGGTCGATCTCCTGAAGAAAAAGTATGGGCATCCCTGCTCTATAATCTCCATAGTCGTTTTTTTTTACATATTTGGCCAAGTGTTTCTTAAAGAAAATTGTTCAGTTTCATGGACTGAACACATCCCCAAAATTTGGATGGTATATACAAAATGACCCTGTATGATAAAGTCTCTTAATATTTTATTTTGTACAAATTGTTGTTGATAAGAGTTTTTTCTTTACCCTTGAAAACAATAGTAAAAACATTTTTCATTAAATGAAATAAATTACATATGTGTACCTACGTATGTATGGATTCTCAAACAACTGATTTTAAAACTTTCAGCATTTCCACAACTCATTCGATTTTTTAATTCTTAGAAATATTAAATTTATAAATATTATTAATTATTAAATAAATATTTAATAAGTTTATATGCATTGGTATTTTGATTCATTCTATACTCGCGCCCGCTCCGCTTGTCACCCAAAACGCGGTTTATCAGTAACTAGATCAGCGAACAAGCCCATCTCCAGTTAAATGTCACAGCCTTGTAGCAAACAAATATGCTAGTTCCTTTTCAAACTAATCCACTCCAGACAATGAGAACTTAGAATCTTTTTTTTATCCACTACGGGATAGTGGTTGGCCTTACCTCACTTGATGTTAAATGACGATAAGGCCGAAAAAGTAAGCGCACTACACCCGGAATCCTCACCACATCCTCAGTGGCAATCAATGCAATGCAATTTTTTTCGCGATTTCAGATTGTTTCCCATAGTAATTGTTGTCCAGTTTGATGATCCCTATCTACTATATTTGAACACGTTGTATGTTTTTTCGAAAGTATTTTTTTTTATTTCTACATTCTGATATTAGATTTCTCAGTTTTAGTGGTCCCATTTCACAGTTAACAACGTCCAATACGTTTTGATGTTACCTATTGTTGCGATAAAGCACTCATCCAACCTAATATACAAAATATATACTTAGAGTCTACAAAAGAGCCGCTCGATACATATCGCGGTTTTCGGTGCACGTACATATAAACACTACGTACATGCTATCTCAGGCCAAACCGGGCCAAAGTCAGTCTGTTCTGTAACAGCTCCTAGCTATATTGAGTAAATCTTCTGTGAAGACCAGTGGAAATGCTCCGTGGAGCGTTTCAGAGTTAGCGCGTGTGTGTATGTACTATGTAAAAATAGCTATAATATAATAGGACACTATACCACCGAAAGTGGTGCCCTCAGAGGTTTTTATTCAATAAGTTGTTTATAGAAAAAGATTTTCATAATGTTTTACGTGAATTTTGAGGGCACTACATTATATCTATTGAAAGTACATTTAATGAGCATAATTAAGATAACAGTTACCATAATTAAACGCTTAATGCGTTATTGCTTGCGCCGCTGTAAAAGGGTCAATTTAGGAAATGCGGGTAAATTCACTATCGAGATGAGAGAAAAAACACACTTCAACAGCTCAATTAAAAAAGGGATACCCAAGATGGATACTATTGCCTTAGAGCATACAGAACATTGCCAATGAAATTGCTCCAATATTGCAAGAAAATGAGGCAATATGATGTTACTCGGAAACTGAATCTCAGTCATTGATTCCGTTCGACGAGTATTCCAACGGTTTTTAGAGACTGTTGGCTATGTCCGAAGGGGAAGAAGTATATGCCTAACAACACTTACCATTCAATTAGATAGGATTAAATTAACGTTTAATTTTTTTTTAAAAGGTGCAATTTTTCTGACGAGTGTAGCTTATTTTGGTTGTTTTTCTGTGTCTCAGCGTTAACAAAACAAGTGAAAACAAAAGAGTAGAGAATTTGAAACGGCGCTTCTGTAACACGCAGACTTTATATTTAGTGGTAATACTGTATTGTTGATTTTTGATTATTTCTGTTGTTACCTATGATGACATAAAGGTCAGTGTGTGGCCTTGGACCTCACATTTGTGACCGTTCCAAATACTTTAAGGAAAGTTCAAGTAAGAATCGTGTACAATGTACGTAGTCTCGCCATTTCTGAAGAAGTTCAGAGATTTTTGTAACACATTGTTACTCCACACTTGACAAATGAAAGCGTTATTTTTTTATGATAGGTGTATATCTATAATATTATTTATACTTTGGATTTTTAACCGACATAAAAAAAGGAGGAAGTTATCTATTCCTCGCGTATATTTTTTATGTATGTTCATTGATTACACTCGAATACGGTTTGATAATGTTGAAGAAATGATTCAAACGTTAATGTAAAAAAATCGGCCAAGTGCGAGTCGGACTCGCGCACGAAGGATTCCGTACCAAAAACGACAAAAATATCACGTTTGTTGTATGGGAGCCCCCCTTAAATTATTAATTTTATTCTGTTTTTAGTATTTGTTGTTATAGCGGCAATAGAAATACATAACCTGTGAAAATTTAAACTGTCTACCTGTTGTCGTTATTATTATCGAGCAAAAAACGACAAAAAAATCACGTTTGTTGTATGGGAGCCCCCCTTAAATATCTATTTTATTCTGTTTTTAGTATTTTTGTTAAAGCGGCAACAAAAATACATCATCTGTGAAAATTTCAACTGTCTAGCTGTCATGGTTCATGAGATTTAGCCTGGTGACAGACAGACAGACGGACAGTGGAGTCTTAGTAATAGGGTCCCGTTTTTACCCTTTGGGTACGGAACCCTAAAAAACAAAACGTTGTTACACCAGGCTTGTTCCCAAATCAGTCTTTTTTTTAATTTTAAAAGCACCTAATAGTTTTCAGGAAATCCTGATAACACTGTCGTTTTTGTTACCATTACATGTATTTAGACGGATGTTCGATCAAAAAACCTTTTTTTTTAAACAAAACAGCTCTAAAAAGCAATAATGACACAACAAGGAAAGTTAAAATAAAAAAAACCTAATTCCGGCCCTACGCGACTTTAATGTTTTTTGATTATTTTTTATTTTTAGAGCTGTTTTTTAAGTTTTTTGAAGAAGATTTATTTTGTTACATAGATAATGTTATTTCAATATTTGAACTTTAGATATCCGTGAACAATATTTAGTTTAGAAGGTATAAAGTATCCTACTAATATTATAAATATGAAAGTTTGTGGATGTTCGTTCCTCAATCACGCAAAAACGGCGGAACAGATTTGGATGAAATTTGACACACAGATAGTTTATAGCCTAAATTAAAACATAGGATACTTTTTATCCCAGCCAAAGGTTCCTTAGGGATTTTCCAAATGTCCACCCGGACGAAGTCGCTGGCGGTAGCTAGTCAGTCAGAAATATTATAATTTTATCACATTTTTTATCACTAGCTCCCAATTGTAAAATTAGATTAACTAATTATTTTTAATCATCATATTAATTGGATTGTAGATAATTTAATTTTCACATAAATGTTAAATATGAAGTTCATTTTGTTTAACATTCAAAGGTGAACGTTAAAAAATATAAGCAAACAAAAGTGCTGTTTACTTTCATTTTCAGTTGATGTGTTTTTGTTTTAGTTTATTTTAACTGAGTGAATAAAATTGAATAAATACATATTTAAAAAAATGTTCTTAAGAATCCTGTTACTTGGAACATACACAATACCTTTGCTTGCAACATGGATTTTAATTCCAAACTGGCGAACTCAAGAAAATTTAGCTGGAACTTGTCATGTTGTATCTGAAGCTGTCATTATATTTTTGCCAGAATTTCGTACTATGATAATACACCACACAGTTTATAATGTGTTGATGGCTTCTGTAACTTATTTGGAACTCACGGCTCTGTATTGGACACTTTATTTGGCCTTAAACATTTATGTGAAAGAAAAACTGAACTTCGACAAACCAGTGAAATATGAGAAGATGAAGGCTGTGTTTTTTGTGAATCTAATGTCGACAATTTCAAGTATTATACCAAGAATTTTAAGCAAGGAAATAATATGTGGAGCTATTATAATTATGATGTTGTTATGTACTTTTAATTTGGAGTTTTTCATTCGGCTTTCGATTTCGTTTCGTAAGTCAAGACGGAGGGACCACTATCTATATTTACTTACGATTTTTGGTTTGATGTTGTTGGGTGATCTCGTTAGTGTGATATTTATCATACTGGCTCTGAAAGGAGTTATCTGGAGATACGATTTTCTTCCAATAAACGCTGTAACATTTGCTGAAGTGCTGTATCTGATGTTTAATAAATGGACTTTAGGAATGTGGAAGGCGTATCTTCGGCCGAGAGAAGATGATATACAATTAGCACAAGAGTTATAATCTTTCGACTGAATTGTCTAAAATTTTGAATCAGTTCAAAACATAATATATTTAATTTAATATTTTATAATTATGCATTACAATATAATGTTATTTCGATTGATTTAGAATGTTTGTAATACATAATTATGTTTTTTATTTGTTTGGTTTTGGTTAAAAAAATGTAAAATAAAATTGAAAGTATTAAATAGGTAACTCTTTATTTTTAAAAACAACTAAAAATTCCATGAAAGATTCTTTTTTTATTAACTTTGATTATAGTTAAGTACAATAACACGAGAGTTACAATAACTATCAGTAATTATATCATTAGCAAATCAAGTGGTGCGTAAATTATTTATGAGTAAAATATTGATAAAAGTAAACAAAACCATGCTGATAACAAAATTTTTTATACAATGATAGCAAAGTTTGAATAAAGCGATTATATGTTAAATTTTGTTGAAAGTTTTCATACGGATCTTTTTATTAAGGGGGTGAAATAGGGAATGAGAGCTTGTATGAGGACCTGGAAAAAAGTCCACACGAACGAAGTCGCAGGTGGACGCTTGCTAGTAGTTATAACGGCCAGTAGACGTATTTTGAGTTTACGCTTACTATAATCGATAGGTCAGCTAGCTGAAATGGCAGTGGGCGGGACACATAGTGAGAAGAACCGATTGCCGTTGGGGTGAAAAGGACCACGCACCGGACGACGACGGACGCTCCGTGGGTAGACCCCTGACAAGGTGGACCGACGTGAGAGTGAAAGTCGCGGGAAGCCACTGGATGCGGTGATGAACAATAATTTTATAAAATAAAACGTTTTAATGTTTCACATTTTTCAATGGTATGAAACTAGTAACTCATAACTCAATTTCCACAGGAGTTCCGTTGGGCCTTCGCAGTTAAACTCTAGTCCAGAACGTCCTTGACAATAGATAGGTAATTAACTTGTCTTTGATTGTCATAAACCTACTAATATTTTAATCACTTTACAGTTCCTATTTGATTTTGAGGAGTTCCCTTGTGTATCTTCATAATCAAAAGTCTATAATACCAATTAAATTAATAAGATATCATTCTTGAGGTGTCTTCTTTCAAACAAAAAAAGAATCATATAAATCGTTTCATAAACAAAATAAAACCGGTCAAGAGCGAGTCGGACTCGCGCACCGAGAGTTCCGTACAATCATAAATATATTTGGATATGTTACTTTAGTACAGTCTTTAAAAAAGTAGGATAAACAGCAGACAGGTGGAAGGGCGAACAGGCGGACAGTTAATGTACAAATCTTAACCACAGTTGCTTATGGTGACTGAAAAACGTTTCAGCCGCTCCACATTGCAAACTGTTTATATTACTAAGTAGGAACTTATTCTTCGTTTATTCGTACGGCAAATAGTAGGTAATTATATCAGAACCAGCCACCAATTATTACTGTAGTATTAGGTTGCGCCATCTCTTGACCGATAGTGGAACTATTTTTTTTCGTAAGTCAGCATTCTTAGGCGTGAAATACACAGAAGAGATGCGGCGGAGATAAGGCACAGATACGGCGGCGAATCCGGCGATACGTGTATTTGATTGGCCGAAAGCATCCGAAAGTCTCACATCTGCACCGTATTGCCGCCGAATCCTTGCCGCGTCGCTTTTGTGTAATTCACGCCTTAGGTCACCGCCATCTGTTGACTGGTAGTGAAACTAAAGAATTTTTGTTTGTTTTTTAAATTTCTAAAAAAGTGTGTTATATTGAGACATCGTTTTATTTTTCCTGTAATCTTTACGTAAATTACTATCACATAGAATTATTTCAGATTTTTCTCTTTGCAAACTTCGGAGATAAGGGGGGGGGGGGGAACGGTATTTTTTTTACATTTTTCATCATAAGTCGAAAACTATGCGGCCTAAGACAAAAGAAAAAATGTTTTAAAATGTGCAAACAGCGTTCTTTCATATGATAACCCAAACGCCCAAGTCACCTCACTTCAAATTTTTAAGACCCCTTTTCAGCCCCTGTTGTAAAAAAAAAATATTTTTTTTATTTCTTTCTTATTTGCAAAATAGTTGGGCAAATGTCATCTTAAACTATTCCAAATTTCAAGTTGATACCATTAGTAGTTCTCGAGATATCCAGCTGTGACAGACAGACAGACAGATAGACAGACAGACAGACAGACAGACAGACAGACCGACAGACAGACTGAGTCACACCATAAGGGTTCCTTTTTTACCATTTTGGTACGGAACCCTAAAAAAGTAATGCTTGAACATCCATCTGAATTCGTATAAAATTGTAACGAAAACGATAGTATTTTCAAAATTACTAGACTACTGAACCGATTTCAGAATTTCAAGAAATGGGACCAACTTGGGAAGAAACCTAATGTTATAACGTTTGAATTATTGCAATCGGTTCAGCTGTCTTCGAGTAATCGGTGTACATACATATAAAAAAAAAATCGCGACGAATAGAATAACCTCCTCCTTTTCAATTTTTTGAAGTCGGTTAAAAACGATTACAAGGCTTCTCGCCTTGTGTAAGATTTTTTATCTTATATACCTATGACAATCATACACACTAAACTCAGTAAATACAAATAGCATTTTTATGATGCCATATTAAGATATGTATAAATGTAATTACATTAAATAATGCAATTGTTATATAACGTGGGTGTCTCATAGGGCTGTCGGCAAGATCATCAAATCCCCTCAGTCATGTAACTGATTGCAAATGTAGCTGAAATTTAACCGCTTGCGCGCTGGGGTGTTTTTGGGGTCTGTAGTCCCCGGCGTCCCCGCCGTTTAAGTGCTACTGGGGACTACAGTCCCGAAAATAACGAGACATTTGTAATATTTGACCTCATTTGAAGCGGATTTTAACCAGTATTAATAAAAATATCACTTGAAAGTGTTGCTTTCAAAACCCAAGTAGTGAAGAAAGATTTGACGAGTCGGGGAAAAAAAGAAAGTGAGAAAGTTTCAAGTGTCACACGGGGATAGCATTCAAGGACATTTTTTAATGACAGATCACTCCAGCGGGTATGTAGCTGGTTTATAGTTTAATGTGTCTTCTGTAGACACTCTTCTGTCAAATGTCACTTTTTCAAAATGGCGTCGTCTGTCAAGGATTTGCGAATTAGTTGCTATTTGCATAATTAGAGCAGCTCCCCCTCAAAAAAATTAAATACTTAAAAATATGTAAAAAGACCATATTATAAATGATATACCGTTGAAATAGTGATTAAATAACCAAAAAAATTGTTTATACATAAAAATAACCTATATTTGATAATTAAATGACAATTTAAAGATAAAGTGCGAGAAGTGAATTTTTCGACTTGACCTCACTAAAATTGTGAATGACAAGCCTCCAGGAGGCTTTTGGCAGATAAGGGAGTTTATTTTATTTCTAGATAGTATTCTTTACAATTTAAGACCAAAAAACACTGCATCATAGACATATTTCATAAATCACAGACTAATTAAATTGCGCGATCGTATACATCGATCGTGTACGGGTCCGAAAAATCGTATATTGTAAAGAAAACCTATTGTTTATGGCGTATTTTTGTTTTTAATTTACATCTCAGATAAACAAGCTTCATTCTAAATAAGTAAGAGTAGGGCAGTAACATTTTGCACCGAGTAAATAAAATACGCAAAAAACGCTGATCCTATTTAATTTGACAGCGACCTTTAGAAGGTCGCTAACAGACAGGGGTCTAAAAATGAGCGGAGTTCAGAAGGCTTTTGACAGATAAGGGGGTAGCACGGAGGAGCTCGAGATAATTGGTCACCCAATGACCAATATTTGCGATAGTTTCGCAATTGTCAATTTCATTTATACGGTATCACCCCTTAGGTAGTGCTCCGCACTATTAATCATATTATTAGATACACAGTCAAAACACATACCCAATCACTCCCAGCGATAAGACTGCCTTTGCCCACTGTAGTTTTAATGTTTTATTTGTAAATTTTTTCTGTAATGTATGAGCAACAAAGAGTTTTATCTATATATCTATCATCTATCTAATTGTACTAATTCGCCTTAACATTGATAGAAAATGTTACTATTTTAAAATTTTTTTATTACTAAATTTGCTTAAAAATATAAATTTGGACTATTGACAACCCTGATCACAATGCTAAATCGATGAGTACGCAATTCTGGTTCCTTTTTCATTTGTATTAAAGCTCAAGTTCATTAAAATAATTGTACCTGTTTGCAACAATTATGCATCTTTACGCGTAAAATGACGCCTTCTTAACTAAATGATTGATAGAACAGTAATTACGATCCTTTCATACTGTAATGATAGTTATTAATAAAATTCTTGTGTTGCTTCTTAGTAATTGTAATGGTATTTGAATTATTTATATTGTGTGTTTAGTAATTGACCGAGCGAGCGCAAAGCGAGTGCGAAGCGTCACTCTGCCGTGTAACACGTATCTCACTTATCTTGAGATAGGTGAGTTACGCGTAACAAAGCTAAATCGAATTATTGCGGTATCATTTATATGGTACACTATCATTTTTATTATTTTTAATGCTTTTTCATAATAATATTGGATATGGCATTTACACGTAACTTGTATTTTTGAGTGTTTTGTAACGGCGGCTTGCTTTATCTTTAGATAAAATAAATTGGCATTACAAGCAGCTTACAAGAAATAACTTGCTGCAAACGTACATCTCTCGCAACTTATTTTACGTTAATTTTTGTTTTGTACTAGGAATCATATTTATCGATGACGTTTTTGCTAATTGTTAGAACTTTTGTATGTTGATTTTTAATTTGTACTAGAAACAAAGACTAGAAATTGTTTTTCACTTGATCTTGGACATTGTTTACTAATCGTGAGTTTTTTGTTTATGTTGATATTTATTCGGAAATGTGATCCATGATTATGTTTTCGAAAATCACTATGCTATGTGCATGATTTTTTTGTAGGTCATAGTAACTGTATTAAGTACTGACTTAACAATGTTTTCTAATCAAAAACTTCAGTAACAGTATTTTTTTATGATTAAAAGTTGATTGTTTTCTTTTAAATAGTATTTTATTTCTATTTTTAAATTAGCAGTACCTACATTTAGTACTTTGATAATCACCTAGGTATCTAAAGATAAATAAATACTACTAAATATTTTTTTTAAACCAACATACCAATTCTCTGGTCTGTTAAGTAAAGCCAATTCCCCTTATTTAAAGAAACAAGAGATGGCCGTTTCAATAAATGATTTTCCTTCTATTAAGCTAGTAACGGGCAGGCTCTCTTGGCAGGATATGTATGGGATTCTGAGCCGAATGAAAATGAAAACAACAAAAAAAACCTTTTGTAGAGATGGATATCAACAACGACTATATAAAAAAAAATACAAAATTCTCTTAATTTCATTCAATATCAAAGAAACTAGGAAAAATACTTCTATGCCATTTTCCCAAAAGTAGTCTTTTTTGAGATAGGTGAGATAGGTGTGACACGGCAGCACTGTTTCAGCTTGCAGGCAAAAATGCTTTCGTATGTCCGGTTGTCCATCTGTTCTCTTCTACAGTTCAGATTTCTCAGACGATTTTTTTTGTGAGCAGTTTCGATATATTTTTACGATTTAGTTTTTAAATTTTTTTAGAAGAAAAAAAAAAACATATTACAGCCATTTCGAAAAATGTTCAAAAATATTACAACCGCGTGGTCTACAGCTCAGAGACCAATGTGCTTTCCAAAGCACGATGAAGCTCGGGATGATAAAATTTTTATGTAACGTATTTTGCACAATCATCACCGATTTCTGGTAAAAAGCGCTTTCCGATATGCTTTACTATTCTGTTATAGTATAGCCTAGCCACAGCTTAAAACTGTGATACAGCACATCGCTCAATTTCATAGCGTAAATATACAAAAGCCATTAATCCTTACTAATATTATAAATGCGAAAGTCCGTTTGTTTGTTTGTTTGTTTGTTACGCCTTCACGTCCTAACTACTGAGCCGATCATCATGAAATTTTGCATACACGTTGTCGAGGGTACCTACAGAGAAGGACATAGGGTACCTTTCATCCCTAAAAAAGTATTGTGCCCGAGGGATAGCAAAAAAACCTTTCCACGCAGACGAAGTCGCGGGCGGCCGCTAGTATAGCTATAAGATTGAACGTGCTCTAAATAAGTATGATGAGCGATATATTGTTGTGCTATGAACAATACATCTTGTTTCATTTATTTGACTGACATCCTTTTCTCACAGCAAAGATTTACGTCATAGGCCTGTGATTTCTCCATATTAGGCCGGGCCCAATAGTGTTAATTTTTAACGATAAAACCAAAACTAAATCGTTACCGTTTCAGTTTCGTTTACACAAAAATATTCGCTTTAGTTTTCTTAAAAATATTGAAACCTATGCCTAGGGAGCCTAGGATACCAGTATTGGACAATTTAAATGAGAATTCTAAAGCTAAACCAAAAAAAAAAAAATAGATAAATATAACCTAAATGACAACGGAACGGTTTTGGTTTTATCGTTCAGAATTAGCGCAATTGGGCCCTTGTTTGGAGCTAAGACTGGCTACCCCCTAATACGCTACGCTACAGTAAATATAAGCTGCTATATGCTATATTATAGCGTAGTATGGAATTAGAGTGAGCTCTTGAAAGGTAGAGTCTGAAACTGGAGTTTCTACGGTGGCAGTAGAATCTTTCAGTGCATGTTTTCATTCCTTCTTTAAATAATTTATGCATTACAATGTTTATCCTTAATCGTAAATATTTCTAGTAATATAAAGTGTATATTGTGGGATGCACAAACTTACTCCTACAGCTCCCGTGTAAATGATACGACCTTAAGATCTATGACTAACCGAACTAAAATAGTAAACATGCACCTACTCATTTCAGGCTTAAAATCTTCAATAAGTAAGAAATTATCAACAAAGATATTTTGTATTTTAGACATTGTCTTACCGAAACATAATACCTAACTACGTAGGTACCGTAAAATGTAAGCTTTAATAAAGTTCTTAACATTATGGCTTTATTTAGCGGCTGTGTTACAGATAAATTGTGTAATGTATTTAGTCGTTTTGAAAGAAAGAAGAAAGAAAAATAGAAAAATTAATCAAAAAGCTATCGTAAAATCTCAAAAACACTCGTTTTTAGGGTTCCGTAGCCAAAATGGCAAAAAATGGAACCCTTATAGATTCGTCATGCCTGTCTGTCTGTCTGTCTGTCTGTCTGTCCGTCCGTATGTCACAGCCACTTTATTCCAAAAGTATTAGGACTACATAGTTGAAACTTAGTAAGTAGGTGTATTCTGTAAACCGCTTTACGATTTTTATACAAAAATAAAAAAAGTAAAAGTTTAAGGGGGGCTCTCCATACATGGAACTGAAACTGAAAATATTTTTTTTCATCGAACCAATACTTGTGGGGTGTTTATAGATAGGTCTTTAAAAATGACATTGAGGTTACTAAGACTTTTTTTTTTTAAAGTCAACCGTTTGAAAGATATATGCCGCCAAAGTGGTAAAATGTGTGTCCCCCCCCCTTTAACTTTTAAAGTAAGAGGGCGAAAAATCTAAAAAAAATATAAACTATAGATCTTAATAAACACTTTCAACGAAAATTATTTTGAACGAGATACAGTAATTAGTTTTCGAGATATAGTACATTTTCCAAAACCGCAAATTTTTCATTCAAAACTTTGTCATTCATACAAACACTGTGAAAAACAAAGTTATTTTTTCAGACGAAAAATGATAGCGGTATTAAAATATGGTATGGTATAATGTACCTACGGAACCCTACTGCGCGTGGCCCGACACGCACTTGGCTGGTTTTTTCTTCTTAGTATAAACTTATTTCATTAAACAGCATTCAACAGCATACATCCATTAAGTTGATATAGTTTTGTTTCTGCAATAGTCAATTTTATAAAACTGAGCATCTTAAAGAGACGAACAACTCTCTAATGAATGTTAATTATTTTATAGTTTGTATTATTTAATAGAATATAAAACGCACAGACGATACGCTCTCATAATTTGTAAACCTTTAGTTTACGCAATATAAAAATGATCTTTTTAATTTTAAATTACAATCAATCTTACTTAAGATAAGACTTACGTGTATTTCCGCACTTCCTTAAAAATATAATATATTGTTCGGTTTAAATGCGTATCGAAAAACACCATAACGCGACGAGAATTTAATATCCAGGCACGCTTCTACCGAATAAAAACAATAATAGTTATTCCTATTATCACATGAGTAAGTGCTATTATGTTCATACTACCGTAAGGGCTGGTTTACATTTTCTTAGTTGTTAGTAGAGTGCTTTAGTAGAGTGTGAGTCGTACTCAAATGCGAGCGCATTAGCAGTTTTGGTGCCTTTCCATTGCGCGTTTACATTCTTTCAATAAAGCGGCGTGAAATATATCCCGGTTGAGTTAACTCGGCACCTGAAGCGCGATAGACCCCCTTCGTTTTCTCCTTGCCTCACGCTACTGTTGTCATCCCAGTAGCGTTAGTACATTTGTTAGCGATAATTTATCGATAATCTATCGAAAACTTAAAAAAAATTGACGACGGTGGCGTGAGGAAAGGAAAAAACGAAGGGGGTCTATCGTGCTTCAGGTGCCTAGTTGACTCGATGGAGTAGTACGTTCGATTTCATTTTTTTTTATTACGATGATGTTGGTGACAGACATTCAATGTTTAGCCAATGCGAAAACAGTTTTTATTTCTACTGCACTATCGAGTTTTTTAGTACGCTTTACTAAAGACTGGAGCACGGCGAATGCAGTCCGCATGCATTGCAAGTGCAGTTCTTTTGTAAAAACCCGTAACTATTGAAATCATATGAGCATATTGGAGACGAAATGCACTCCGTCTCAATGCAATAATTATGCTATCTTTCATAGAATTTTATATTTCACATACCCTCATAAACAACATGTCTCTCAGTCAAAGTCAGTGCTTTCAGTTCTTAAGGTATCATATACCCGTCGCTGATTGATTTAAAGAATCGCACTGCTGGACTAGTGTGTTTCTGCCTTAAAATGTTTTGTTTCGTAGTACGTGTGAAAATAATCAAACCTTACTTATTTTTACAATCATTTTTTATTATGTAGGTGCTACATTCTGCACCTTGTTTGACAAAACAATGTTTAGTGTGTAATGATACGCGACACAATAGCTTAATTATTTTGTACAGGATCGTTCCGTCTATACATTGTTCATCCCACGCTGGTGTCAAGGCGAGGTGATTCATACACTTAGTTCAACTTAACACTGGCAACGTTTTGTCTATGCGTAGTTTATTAGGAATTCCTTGTGGTTTGTACTTCCGTTCGTTGGATACCCCACCGAATGTGGAACCCTCAGAGGTTTTTATTTAATAAGTTTTTAACAGAAAAGGATTTAAATAAAACTTAACGTGGAATTTTTAGGGCCCATAGTGTAGTTTAGAAGGTAAGTATCATTACATTCCCTCGTATTCATTTGTAGAAGTAGATAGCAATTGTGTCAAAGACGGCCACTTTAGCAGTTTTGCTATCTACTTCTAGTAGTGACTACGAGGGAATGTAATAATACCCTCTAAAAATACTAGACTAAGTCTTAAAAATTTCACGTAGTTTTATTAAAATTGTATATCACTCTCCTAACTAAAGGTCTCCATACGAAAGGCGACAACGTTTCCCATCCTCCTAAAACTTCTAAAACTTTTTAGTATGTTGTTATGTTATGATGCCTAGGAACTAGGTCTGTACGTTTTGATTTTTAATTATAAAAGTTTATCATAGATTTTGAAATATTTTCATATTGTAAATGACTTCCTACTGTTATTTGGAGTGCTATTTGTTTGTAACTACACTCGCGAGCAAAAATATGGAATCACAGGCCTATTTTCATACAAACGAGGTAACTTTGAAGCCTTGGTTCTCCGCCAGGGATTGATCGAGCTGTGATCTGATGATGGCCATCCAGGGAGTGAATGGAGGAGATCCAGATCACTATTCACACCCAACTGATCTGATCAGCATTCTAAGAGTTATTTGGATATTTAAAAAAAAACATCAAAATTGCATCAAAATGTATGGAAATCCTGAAACTGACAACTCTGATCCTTGCAACTCTTAGAATGCTGATCAGATCAGTTGGGTGTGAATAGTGATCTGGATCTCCTCCATTCACTCCCTGGATGGCCATCATCAGATCACAGCTCGATCAATCCCTGGCGGAGAACCAAGGCTTCAAAGTTACCTCGTTTGTATGAAAATAGGCCTGTGATTCCATACTTTTGCTCGCGAGTGTAGTTGTTGGTCTTCCTTAAGATTAAATAAATAAAAAAAATATTAGTGACTTCATATATAACAAAAATATATATAAATATTTTCAAATCTAGAACGAATCTTAATAAAAAATTGTATTCGTCAAAAAGATAGAATATCTATTAACGTTTGCAAAAATTGAATTTCGCATTTTGTTTTAATTGAAGGTTGAATGGAAGATAAAAAGTAGTGAAATACCAAAACGAATATGAATATAGCATAATCGTGATTTCGTTGAAATTTAGCAAAGATCAAGTGCAATCATCAAAGAAAAAAAACTATTATTTTTATTAGACTTACTTGTTTTTGATGCTATCTGTAAGTTTGTTTTATATTCTAAAGAACAAAATATGCGGGAAATGTTAATGATTGAAATAATGGTTGCTAACACTTGGTCTTCTAATGTATGATTGTATCATTTGTTGTACTTAAAAAATAATATACTATGTTACCAAGAGCAAAAAATTCTAAAGTAAGTTATTAATATTCATGATGTGAAAACAGTTTGAAAAATTACCAGAAAGAGTGAATGTTGTGATATAAAAGTAAAATATTATAAATGAGCCTCAGAATTATTTATTGTTTTGATTTATTGCTAAGAATGTTGTATGTGTGCTTATATCATTATTTACTTAATATTGTTTCTATCAACTAAGGGAACATAAAAAAAGTATGTTAGACTATAATAGGACGTACGCTTTTATTTTAATAATTGTAATATAACTATAGCTATATTTTATAACGGCGGAGTAGAACAACAAAATATATTGATTGGTGCATCAATTTCATGTATTTATTTTTAAAAACTGTCTACAACATATTAATGTACTGTGCCAAAATACTTATTATTTATTTTTAGTACATCATAATGCACTCAGTTTGATAACTATCTGTCGATAACATCAAAATAAAGTGATGATACCATTGCACAATTCGTGTGCGTATGCGCTTGCGCTTATAGTAATTGCAACCGAGCTTTTAGTATCACTCCATTCACAATGCTTACGAAAATGACACTTATCTCAAGGGGATAAAATCGCATATTTCATTCGCGTCAATGTTCATATAGACGCCCTAATTTAAAACAAGCTCCAAATGTGCTTGTTATCTTATAGACATATAAAGTATGAGTTTAAATTGTGTAGTAAAAGGTCAAATCTCGTAAATATGGGTTATGGATTCATAATTTGGATGATACGAAAATGATCTCTATTGACTTTTAGACCTAGGTTTTGTTAAAAGTAAGTGTGTAATGTTTATTAAAATTGGGTTAAAATTTTTGTTTAAATTCCCAACGTTTACTACTTAACTATTTACGATATAGGTACTTACGAATTGTTAGATAAGACTATAGATACCTAAATATTGAGATTTTTTGCGTTAGTTGCCTAACTGCAATAAGTTAATAAGAAAGTTTTAACAAAATTATGCCCTGATTAACAGGGCCCGAATAATTTTGTGATTTTTGTCAGATAATATTATTGGAACTATTTGAAACATGTAATTGGCCCTAAGTATTGTATTTTAGTTGTCTGTCGTTAACTATTTTGGATAATTTACTATTATTTGGATAATTTACCATTAGTAAATTCTTTTTTTTACATTTAATGGGCTTACACTTGGCCACATTCGAGAACCATAAGGCTAAGAAGAGCCGAAGATGAAGCGAGCTTGCCCAGAAGAAGCTTATTCGCAATTCAGGGGGGATGATCAATAAAGAAGGTATATTTACGTCACCCACGTTACAAGATTTGGTACTCTCATATAAAAAACCTTTTTCATTTGAAACATATTTGTTTTCCTTCTGAAAAAGAAAGCAGGCGGCAGCAACCAGAACAAAAAGAAGTAAAAAAGAAAAATTGCCAAAAAAGTTCTGTCAAAAACGAGGAGCAGAGGTAAACGAAAACATATTTTGCTTCAGTATTTAATGGTTTCCTTGATGAGAGAAAACTGCTATTACCGAAAAAAATATGTTGAGTTATATTTATTATTATTATTGAGAGATTTGTTTTTGTGTACCAAAGAGTCAAATAAAAATAGTGACATTCGTCGTTCGATTTAGGTACTTTATATGGAACCTTTTATGTAAGTGTGACAAACATAATTTAATAATAATTATCGAGATTCTTTTTGTAATAAGTCCTTGATACAGTAAGATAATTTTATCTCACAATAATTTGCTATTTTCATACCATTATTGTATCATTACCAAAATATCAAATTAAAAACAAACTACAAAGCTATTTAAATCAAACTAATCTGTGTTGCATCCATTCAACTAGATTACGCAGAGCCTTGCCGGAAACATCTTAACAATGGTGTGTCAGGTTTGACTCTTCCTACACAACCTTGACAGTGAACACAAAATTGCTACCTATATAAACTGCTGAACATACAGACAGACAACATTCCTTCATCGATAACCGAAGCATCAACATGAAATTGGTTCGTTAAATTTTATCGATCGATTTTTATGGGCTGTTGATTGGATTGGGAGATCTAACCTTTGGTGTTGATTTTATAGTGTTTTTTATTTTACTAGTGGATCTATAACTCGATTTAATATTCTAATTCTTTATTAGAACTTAGTAATTATTGTTTTTATTTTGAATAATATCAACTTAGAACGATAGTTTCCTACAAAGTGCACGGTCAAAAGTTAGGCAAATAAAACTGACCTAAAATGGTTCAGTTTTCAGATTTTTATTCTTCATACGTTACTTAATCGTACCTATAAGAACGAAAAAGTTTAAATGTTCCTACCTTTAGAGGATTAAATACTATTTTATTGGATTTTAGTTACGATTAGGTAACGTATGAAGGATTTAAATCTGAAAATATTGCCTCGCATTACATACAAGGGCTTGGTTTCTATGTGTTATTTTTATTGTTTTCATTTATTTGTCTCTTACTAACATTACATGGGTATAATGTGCTACAATCATTTTCATATTATTATTAAAACTGTGGTTGTTTGAAATATGTATATATTTGTTATTAACTTGTGATAAACATTTTAAAAGTAGGTAATAGTTTCGTAAATAGTAAAGTTTAGTATTAAACAACAGACTTGCATAACTTTTTATAACACAATAATTGTGCTCTTTACCAATTTCGTTACAGTTAATATTTTGGAATTAAACATTAAACTTTATCGTAAAGATACTAAAGGATTATACCTAAACTTTTTAAGGCTGATTTGTAGCAAAAAAAAAACTTAAAATTATCAATTCTAATTAACTCAATTTTCAATGCTTGATTAGGACAGATTTATGCCAAATTTTTGTTATTAGCTTAAGTAGTGAGTACTTTTTAATTCATCACTTCATGTTTTTTTTTGAAGATTTGTGTATAAAACGTTTTACTACACTTACGCTAAATACAAAAATACAAATTTCTTATTTTTACAAATGTCAAACAAAAACCAGAATGTAATTTTTTTTTAGTGCAATAGTCATTAATATATTTTATGTTTCATAGGCCCGCAAAACTAGTTATTAGATATTTTGTCACCAAATAAACATGATATTTATACCAGTTTTGTCACCATTTCAGCTCGTGATCTCAGCTATCCTCGCGGTCGCTACCGCTCTACCACAGTCCTACTATGGATCAGCCCCTTACTACCAGCAGGCCAGGGCACGTGCATCGCTGGACAGCAATGCGGCCATCATAAGGTCCACGGCCGAGGTCAACGATCAGGGGTTCCATTACGCATATGACACGGAAAATGGTGAGTTTCGGAATCCATACTTAAGCTAGGGTTTCCTAGGATGACGATAGTAATATGACAATATTACGACCGTAATATAGCGGTGTAGAAGGTTGTCTATGTAAACAATACGGCGTGGCGTAGAAGGTTGTCTATGTAAACAATACGGCGCGCCGTACTCTTTACATAGACAACATTCTATCTACGCCGCTAAATTACAGCCGTAATATGACGGCACCGTCATCCTAGGAAACTCTAGCTTTAGGCTGCCTAAAATGAGTAGTATGAAGTTGCGCTGCAGTGGTGCGAAGCCGCGTCCTCTAACTAGGCTGCGTTTAGAAGATACCACATGGCCCCAGCTCAGTACCCTTAGCACGAACTATCAAAAAAATAACGCATGTAAAAAAATCGATAGTGTAACTTTGTATGGGAAATTTTACAGTGCCATCTACCGCTGAAAAGCGAACTGAAATTTTCCAAAGAGATAACTCTATCTTCTTTTATTAGAAAATTACTGTTTTTCTCAATAGATTTTCGTGTTAAGGGTACAGCATGAAAAAAATTGATGAAATTGAACTGTGTCACGTCAGTTGGTGTTAAAAAAAAATTACATGAAAATGAGCAGTGACATCGGCTGTTGTGCTAAAACCGCGTCACGGCAGCGTTTGTTCACACCACTAAGTTACCTTTATTCGAATGTTACCTTTAGTCATATGTCGCACTCTTGGACTAAAGCAAGGTTTAGACTAGCAATAAAACTTGCAGAAATTGACTTCTGTAAGCTGTTACCTCTGTGTAAACAGGTGTGGCAAGCTAAATTCTCGAAGTATTGTAGCTTGCAGAACTTACTCGCTCAGAAGAAGCTAAAGAATTTAGAAGTTTAGCTCCATGTCCCACCATTAAATACCTTCCAATTGTAGGGCTTCTACTTACTCATCAAACAATAATACATACTTATTATTTCAAAAAAATAATTTTGGTTAACTATCTGAAACAAGCCAAGCGGTACTAGGAAATGTTCTGTCAGTGTTTGTAAGTGATTCGTGAAAGAAAATAAATACGACAAAACGAAATCGTAGCAGTGAATGAATAGTCTTTGTCGGTGTCTACAGTTCAAAAGACATCAACGCGTTAGTAGGTGTCTTAAATGTTGTTTTTTTATTTTATGTTTTATTTTTGTGTGTATGCTAAAAGTTATTTTGTAATATTTTACTTATTGTATAATTTAACGTGCCGCACTCGTATGTAAATGGTCTGTTATTTTTTATTTAGTTTAGATTATTATATTTTTTTTATGAAGATAATTGGTTACAGTATGTCGATTCAGTATAGCTTTTTTGTCCATCTTTTAATAGTCGTCAAATGCAAGATATCAGAAAACTATTAATTTTCGTACATTCGGATTTACGGAAAAAAAATGTAAATAAATGACTTTTGAAAAACTGTAGATCATTATTTTTGCTATTATTAATAAGCTTTTACTTTGTTTACTATATTCGCTACTACATTTAAAAAAACTTTACTATAAATGCGAAAGTTAGTTTGTTTAATTGTTTATTTGTTTCTTACGCCCTCACGTCTTAACTACTGAACCGATCATCATGAAATTTTGCATACACGTTGTCAAGGGTAACAAAAAAACATATGGTACTTTTAATCTAGAAAAAACATACAGTTCCCAAGGGGTAGCTAAAAAACTGTGTACGCAGACGAAGTCGTGGGCAGCCACTAGTATAGATATATTTTGTTAGAACCATACTCAAATTATAATTCCAAAATTCCAGGCATCCACGCAGAAGAATCCGGCCGCGAAGCCGGCGGCATCCAGGCAGCAGGCGCGTACTCCTACACCGGTGACGACGGCCAGGTCTACAGCATCAGATATACTGCTGACTCCAACGGATTCCAACCTCAAGGAGCGCATCTGCCCACACCCCCACCTGTACCTGAGGAAATAGCGCGAGCTCTGCAAGAGAACGCCAGGGATGAGGCTAACGGCATATTTGATGATGGTTAGTATGTGACCATGAGCCATTTTACTATCCCCACTGCTGGGGCACATGCCTTCCTTATGGGTGGATAAGGAGGATAGGCTATAACCCACCACGCGGGCCCAATGCGTATGGGTGTTAACGACTCAAATGCAGGCGGGACCAGTAACTTAACGCGCCTTCCAAAGTACTGAGGAGCTCGAGATAGTAAATTTTTGGCCACCCATCCCATAACCGACCGTTGTAAAATTTGTTTTAATTTGCTTTATTTAACGATTACGAGTTTTGCCTAACTTTACATTTGTTTAAACTCAACATAATTCTTTTGTAATTTCAGGAAGCTACCACGAAGGGAAATACTCAGATTCCGGCGTAGTCGCTGCCCGTACTTACCAACCAGCCAAATTCGCCTCCTTCGGATCCCAACCTAGATACTACTAAAATAAACAAAATGTGAACTAAAAACTTATGGATGAGGGATAGTATTTATATAAACTTATAAATATTTTTAGCAAAAGAGTTTGCGAACAGATGTTCGCGATTCGAAATTTATTTGAAAAAAAGTAAACCTCTTTGAAATAACAGTTTTTGTTATTTTTAGTTTATTAGAAAAAAAATGAGATTTAGTAGAAGAATTCCTTCCATAAGTTTTTCCTAAAAGACTACCAATATTGTGAATAGAGGACGTGCCATGATGTTAGGTGTTAAGTTTGATAAATTGCGTAATAAACAACTGTCAAATTCTTAATAGATTTTTTCAATCGATACAACGTCATAGCAATATTATAAAAGTGAGCAAAATTGCAACATTCATATTTAAGGACATTTGTCGTCCTAAGGCCGGGTTTTCACTTGCAAGTAAACTTCTGAACAAGAAGTGTCCCACAGCCTGTCATACAGTAGCTTATAAATGTTAACTAATAGCAAATGCACTGATGACAGTTTGTCACGCGATCACAAGCACTGTGTGACAGGCTGTCGGTGTGAGTTCTCGCAGAAATTTCTTGCAGGTGTATACGCGTCTTTATGTATACGTGATCATCGCAAGTTCGCGCGAATTTGATTCGTACGAATCCGCGATCAAACATATTGATGTCAAATAGGTATCTTAATTGGCATTCGCTCGATGCAGTCGCGTGACTCGACTAAAATGTTTGAAATCTATTTGCGCGAATTAAGTTCGTACGAATCTGCGATAAAATATACTGTTGTCGATTAGGTGTCCTAATTGGCATTCGCGCGATAATCACGTCGCGTCATCGGTACGCTATGGTAGCTCGTTAATTCACGCGATGATCGTTCGCGTTGTATTGGGACATGACACACATTGTGTGTCCTTTCTTCTTGTCATCGCGCAAACACGCGATGGTCGCGCCAAATATTCACGCGATGATCGCGCAGTCGCGTTCTAGGACTCGGTTCTAGGTCCTCGTATTAGGACGATCCCTGTGTTGTCCGATCGGTAGAACAAAGGTAGTCGGACCACGTGGCCAGAGGGTTAATACCCCCTGTATTAATTTGCATTCTTTACACATTAGCGTAATCACTCACGGGCGACTTTTTGTAGCTGCGATAATCGCGGCGGTAATTGTGGCAATAATCGCCTGTGAAATGACTCGACAAAGGTTTTACTTAGCCAGCGACAAAAAAGCGCAGCGATTAACGCCGCGATTAGCGCAGCGATTAACGCCGCGATTAGCGCCGCGTTTATCGCAGCTACAAAAAGTAGCTCGTTTACATACAGACCTCCGTATGTTCTATTCTCAGCGACAAAAAATCGCTCAGCGATTAATCGCCCGACAGCGGGGACGCTTATAAAGAATAGTTCATATCCTTATATATAGTATTTTATATATAAGCTTTACTTTTTAGAATTAAAGTTTTGTATCAAGTTAGCTTTCTTGAACCAGTAGGTGCTTACTTTGTAAAGATACAAATCGAAGAATTTCGCAAAAAACTAAAATGTAACGAGAGTACCACATAATTTATGAAAAGCAGATGTCTTGTTATTTTTTATTTCCTTTCTATCTATAATAGAAACATAACAGACAAAACCAAGACATCTGTCAAAAATAACACCAATTACTATGCCTTGACAAAAGTTAATTAAAAGACAATGCCCCATTAAACGTAATAAGAATAAGCAACATAATTATTTACATAACTTATATAACTATTATAACTACTAAAATAGCATAGAATATAAAGTTGATAGAAAAGCCACTCGTATCAAATTGTTGTTTTTTGTGCACGCACACCATTGACATTACGGACAGGCAATCTCAGAACAAACTGGACTATAATCAGTACAGTATCAGGGTCCTAATCGCGCTAATGTTCAACGATAATACTAAAACTAAATCGTTACGGTTTTAGATTCGTTAACAGAAAAATACTCGCTTTAGTTTTGTTAAAGTCGTTGAAAGCTCGAGGCTAAGATGCCAATCTTGGACAATTTAAATTAATAAGCTATAATATTCTTTATATATTATTATAAACTATATAAAAACGGAACGGTTTTGGTTTTATCGTTCAGAATGGGCGATTTCCTGACAGCTCAAATAAAACATAAAAAATAGTTCAATAAATTTGGAGGGTTTTCAATAAATTTCGTTTTTATCAAAACGCGGTGGGGAAATTAAAACGGCGATAGACATATTATAAGCAACTTTAAGACGGCTTGGCTTTCATAAAACACCATCTCGGAAAAATCGCCCATCAGCCCTAAGCAGCTCCTAGCACAACAAAATTGACGGAGGTGTTTACGAATATGGCCAGAGCTTCGCTTCTGTCTAGAACACAGACTTTATATTTTCTGCTACTAGTCTCAAAAATTCAAAATCGCCGATTTTTTTTCTGTCGTACTTTCAATATTAAGAAGGTGCCATTTCGAATTATTGTCATATTATTATCACAGTTCTCATCCTAAAAAACATACAATGTAATTTCGTGTTTCGTGCCGTCCATTGTTAGTTATTTCAGAACCCAAAAACAATGGCTACCTGATATATTATTATGATGTATTACTTAATGAACAATTGCAAGAAATGTCGAAAAGAAGTATTGCACACAGACTTTATTGCATGGAAATATTTCTTCGTTTTTATGACTAAGAGCTTTTTTATGAACTAATATGGACATGCTCCAAAAAACAGCTTAAATATTTCTTAATTTATATTTAACTTATTATAATATCTTCATCACCATCACATCACCCACACGACGCTCACTGCTGGGTACCTATAGGCCTCCCCAAGGATCTCCACGACGATCGGTCTTGCTTGGCCCGCATCCAGCGGCATCCCGCGATCTTCACCCTCACGTCGCGTCGGTCCACCTTGTCGGGGGCCTAACCACGCAGCATTGGCGTGGTCGCCATTTCAGAACCGTTCTGCCCTAACGGCCATCGCTTCTTCTCGCTATGTGTCCTGCTCTCTGCCACTTTAGCTAAGCAATCGTTATTTTAGTTCTGTTAACCGATCTCCTAATTTCTGATTCGATCACGCAGAGAAACGCCAAGCATGGCTCTCTCCATTGCACCTTCTATTTCTTTGTCAAGTGAACCTTTATTAGTCATTTTACTTAAGAATAAAAAAAATATATACTTACAAGATTTGTTTTAAGATATCACTAAGGAGAAATAATTCTTTTATTTGAAGCAAATCAAATGTAATTTCATTATTCAAATGTCAATTATAAGCTTCTTTTATTATAATAGTGAAATTCTTAACAACCGGAATTATATAAAACAATTATGACTATCACGAAAAGATTGCTTATCTAATTGCTATCTTTATTCCGCTACAAGCAAACATGAATCATAATAATGAATAATCTAAATTTCAGATAATACCAGCAAAGCAGTAGTACATTTCTATGCTTGAATTTGATCTCACTAAAATGAAACTGAAAAAGTTTATAGGTTGCCATAACTTTCAGGGACGGGATGTCTAAAAAAAGGTAAATCAACGTCTTTATTCAAAGGATATCCTTTATACATGGTTAATTTTTAAGTATATCTAAAAATGAAATGAGTGTATGTCTTCCTTATTCTAATCAAGTATGTACAGTTAAAAGATTCAATATTTTAATAATTGGTCAACATTGGTTTGTTTGTGTCCCAAGATTTCTGGATATAGAGCTCATTCAAAGAATTAAACGTGCGTAATCAAAAGACACTATCTTGTTTACTTACGTAAATAATGAAAAGAATGAATCTACGCACGTTTCTTGCTATT
Source organism: Agriphila geniculea (assembly GCA_943789525.1). NCBI lineage: Eukaryota > Metazoa > Arthropoda > Insecta > Lepidoptera > Crambidae > Agriphila > Agriphila geniculea. The sequence continues at coordinate 20,864,328 of OX038869.1, read as the reverse complement.
TTTGTAAGTTTGCCGATTAATCAAGGTTTTTTTCAATATTTTCAAACTATTCATTTTTAACTTTTAATTGCACGTTATATTCAGAAATGTGGTCTGATACCGTCATTAAATTTTTAGTTATATAGTCAGGTGGGGTAAGTGAAACATACTTTATTTTTATTTTTATTTAACAAGGTTTAGTAAAGCTATAAAACTCGCAATTAAAGTAGCTGTGTAGGCAATGTACTCCTGAGTATTGATCTGGTGCGAGTCGTATTTTTTCTAGTATATTATTTAGTATTGTTTAAAAATAGCATTGTAAATGCAAAAATCTCAAAATTTAAAAATGTACTCCTAATTAAATCAGCCTTTAACGGTATGAATATAAATATCTAAAGACTTGCATTAAGTAACAAAATCACGAAAAGAATAAAAGGCTAAGAAGTGTTTCACTTACCCCTGACAAGGGGGAAGTGAAACAGTGGCCACAATAGCTTTAAATATTGTGACCATTTAATTAAAAACAGGACAAAAGGATCATGTTAAACCGTTAATATCCAAAATGTATCAAATTCTCATAAAATAAGGTCCAGTTTTAAAGATTTATCAAAAAAACATAATCCGGGGGATCCGACATCTAATGAATTTCTTTTTGGTTTACTATAGCTAGTTTAATGATCGCAGCGATATCTGTGTTGTATTAAGGGAAGTAATTCGTCATTCCTGCTTTATCGACACATCGCTATGAGAATAAACTACGATAGCTTCTTAGATATGGTTGGGTGTTTCACTTGCCCCGGTGTTTCATTTACCCCGCCTGACTATACTTAAAAATTAACGGTGTATTAACTAATATTATAAACAGTAATGTATATAACATGGTATATACTACTCGAGCCCCATTCGGGCCCGCATTTTGTTGACATTATCGAAATACGGGACGCATAAGCAATACGGGACGCGATGGTAAAACACGGTCACGGTATATATAGGACGTATTGCAATGCAACCCTATTTATAGGGTTTATTTTACCAAGGAAAGCTTATATAGTTTTTTCACTAGCAAGAAAAACTTTAATAGTTTGCTTTTACGAACAAGAAAGCTTTTACAGATTTTGAGAAAATATAATTTCATGAGAAAATTTAAAGTGAAAATAGACATAAGTAATTTCTTGGGGGTTTTGTCTCAGTATACTCTCTCTATATTATGTTATAGTTAATTCAAAAAGTATTTAAAGCAAAAAAATACCAATTTATAGAAAATTTAGTGATGAATTTACTATTTACGCTTACAACTTCCCATCATTCCCATCACTACATCACACTCAGTAAATTCGTTGTCATCATCATCAGCCTATCATCGTCCACTGCTGAACATACCATAATTCATTGTAAACATACAAAACTATAAGTTAAGTAACCTGCAAGTTTGGAATGACATTTACTTTGATTTGGTTATTCAAATCATGCATTACAAAAAAAAGAGTGACAACATAGCACATGCATGTTTTCTCACAGTTGAATATAGTTAAATGAAATGACAATACCTTGTCAGTCAATTTGAATAAAATAAAATTTCATTTCACTTCATTATCTGTTCATCAAAAGAAAGCAGAACGTTGAACGAAACGGAATTGATTTTTAGTAGAGAATACATTATTTAAAAATATATTTAAAGCAATTTTCGACGTATTTTCGTGTAAAAGTTATATGATATTTATTTCAAAATAAATACTTTATTATCTGTAAGTGATTATGTGCTGCACTTTTGAAAAAATACGTATAAAAACCGGCCAGGTCGCGAGTCGGACTCGCGCACGAAGGGTTCCGTACCAAAAACGGCAAAAAAATCACATTTGTTGTTAAGGATTTAAATATTTACCCCCCTTAAATATTTATTTTATTCTGTTTTTAGTATTTTTTGTTATAGCGGCAACAGAAATACATCATCGGTGAAAATTTCAACTGTCTAGCTATCACGGTTCATGAGATACAGCCTGGTGACAGACAGACAGTCAGACAGTCAGACAGACAGACAGACAGACGGACAGCGGAGTCTTAGTAATAGGATCCCGTTTTTACCCTTTGGGTACGGATCCCTAAAAATGAAAAGTCTGAAAATGACCACAGAGTTAAGTACTGCAAGACTCGTGCACTGTTAAAAAATGTGAAAAATCTTCATTAAAAAAATCAAAAGTAACAAAATCATATTTAATTATGTCAAATACCTAAAAACAATTTTTAAGCAAAAATAGGTAAAAACACTGGTTTATATCCACTTCCCCAGAAAAAATAAAACAAGTATTAAAAAAAAAAATATGTCAATATGTTAATAATAACTTGAAAACTATCACTTCAATCAGCTGACAGGTAGTTGGCCATTCATAGTAGCGTGCAGTTGTAGTAGCGTTTGTCGCTATGGAACTTTTATGATTATCAATTTTCAATAAATTATTTATTACAAGCTTATAGACCTACTATAACTTTGTATGATTATTCATACAATTATTAGGTTTAATTAGTTTTAACATCGATAAATCATGCCATCGACTTGAAAATGTAAAACCTAGCACTTAAAAATATATTTCACCTAATGTCCTGTATATACATCGCTAGCTCTACAAAGAACAACCCAGTTGTGCAGTCTTGAGACGCATCTCGTTACTTCACACTACATAACGATGCTCTCACACTTGGCTCACGATCAGCTGTTGTTGACCACTGAAACTATGAACTTAAGCCTTAATGTAAATATAAAAATACAATAAAAAAGTTTATTGTTAACTCCATTGCCAGTTTTTACAGTGACTCGGTAGCTTACTTGGTGAGAGCATTGGACCAGACTTCCGAAGATCGCGAGTTCGATTCCCACCTGAAACAATCCTGGTGACGAGTAAATTTTTTTCTAGTATAAGTATTATTTAGTATTATAAACAAAAATATTTTAATGCGAAGGTTAACATTGGCAGCTGTATTAGTTTTACCTGTGTCACAGCTGCCTGAAAATGAAAAGTAGGAGTAAGTACCAAGTTGTTTGATCTTGATTGCAAATAAATAAAACCATTTTTAAAAGTCTGATTCATAAACTGCGTTAAAAACTTGTAGAAACGGTTGTCATGATATACCGCACAGTTAAGTACTGCTAATGGTAACGGTAGAGTATAATGGTAGAATATTTATAATAAAATCATAACTATAATCATAATTTATAATAATAACAACGAAACTAGCAGTATAAATAAATACGTTAACGTTTACTTACCAGAATTCTTTGCAAACGATACAATATTGTAAAAATCAAAAATGCATAATAGAAGAGCTATTCTCAATGATAAAAGAAATAAATAATATTATTATAAGTTAATGTAAGTTAAAAGTAATTAATACTTTAACAGACCTAAAAAAAACGATTACCTAATGGAACGCATAACTTTATTAGTCCTAAACATAAAACGCATACTGTTAAATGGCATAATCATCATTTAGCATAATAATTTATATCACAATTTCAAAACGCATAATATCATAAGGCTGAATTTTGTTAAGCATAAATATTGAATGGCATATCTTTAAAAGGCATAAATATCAAAACGCATATTTTTTAATTGGCATATTGTCTAAAAAGCATAATCATCAAAAGACAAGTCTTGTTACGCATTGTAATAAGAGACCTAATTTTTTTAGGCATATTTTTTCAAACTCAAATATTTTATGAATAAGTAATCATAAAAAATATGAGAAATTCTTCTCCCTGCACCTCCCGGCTAGCACTCTGCAAGCAAAAACCCAGCGTGCAGCATCCATGCAACACGCAAGCAAGCATGCAGCATGCAGGCAAGCAGGCAAGCATGCAGCATGCAGGCAAGCATGCAGCATGCAGGCAAGCATGCAGCATGCAGGCAAGCATGCAGCATGCAGGCAAGCATGCAAAATGCAGCATGCATACAAGCACTATAGAGCTCCGCTCGCTTCGCTCGCTCCGCTGCAAGTGGTCAAAACACTAACCTAACCTGACCTACCTAGTGCATAAAAAGTTTTTCTTTATAGCGGGGGGCCTCAGGCCCCTGCACCCCCTGGCAAGCAAGCATGCATGCAAGCAAGCATCCACAATGCAAGCAAGCAAGCATGCATGCGAGAAAGCACACAGCATGCAAGCAAGCATGCAGCGTGCAACATGCATGCAAGCATTCATATGGAGAAATAGTGCTATAGCCAGTAGCGATATTTCCCCATAGGAAGATATTATTTCAATTTTATTATTTAAAATGTACAATACTAACATAGATTAAGGTAATGTTACTAACAAAATATGGACTAGTGTCTGAAATAAATAAATTATTATTATTATTATTATTATTATTAAGCTCCACCCGCTTAGCTTAGAGTGGTCTAAACTCTAAACACTGACCTAACCTAACCCACCAATGGTGGTCACATTAAAAGTTTTTTTTTTATAAATTAGTATTCAAATAAGTTATGTTTGTTATATATTATGCTATAAAACATTAGTAGTTATGTATATTAGGCATAACAAAATTATGCCTTTCAAAATATGCTTACTGACAATATGCCAATTGAAATTAGGAATTGTAACTATTATGCTTTGAAATATTATGCTTTTTAAAAGTTATGCAATTCGGTGGTTATGCGTATCAAAATTTATGCTAAATAAATACTATGCTTTGTGATTATTATGCCGATCGAGTTATGCCAAGTGACTTTAGGACAATCGAAATTATGCGATGCGAAGGGCACCCAAAAAAAACTCTTTGTTCTCTAAAATTGTCAAAATTAGTAAATGATCACCAAAACCGGGCAGTGCGGTTGCGTATATACAGTAAATCCGGAATGGTATCCAAAACTGGCAGAATATTATTTCGATATCCGTATCCAAAATTCCAGATCCGAATTTTTTATCCAAACCATCCCTGAACTAAAGGCACTTTGTAATGCCGTGTATGTGCCGGCTTAGAATAGCACTACCCCCTCTCATCCCGTGGGTGTCGTAAAAGGCGACTAAGGGAACACAGCCATCAGGAGACGGGCAGCAGCGTCTCCAAAATTCTTGGCCTACTGCGATCGCCAACCCGCCTGCCAAGCGTGGCGATTATGGCAAACCCCCTCATGAATGGACACACAAATAAATTGGCCCCCAGTTCCCGGCGGCCCCGCTATTCCTAGCTACGGTAGCGGCTATGGTAACGGCGGGGCAGGGGGTGCTAAGAATCCCCGGGGTGCGGATCGGCTACCACCAATCACGAAAATTGCACCTGGCAACCTATAACACGCGCACACTGAGGACCGACACGAAGTTAATCGAGTTGGAAGAAGTTATAAGTAAGTTACGCTGGGACATCATTGGGTTATCTGAAGTCCAAAGAGAGGGAGAGGACTCGATAATCCTTAATTCCGGTAACTTGCTGTACTACCGGGAGGGCGACCAACAGTCCCAAGGTGGTGTCGGGTTCATCGTCCACAAGTCCCTTGTCAACAACGTGATTACCATCGGAAGTGTGTCGACCAGGGTGGCGTACCTTATACTCAGAATATCCAAACGGTATTCGTTGAATGTCATACAGGTTTACGCACCGACCTCGACGCACCAAGATGATGAAGTGGAGGCTATGTATGAGGAGATCTCTAAAGCCATGCATAGCTACAAAACCCACTACACCGTTGTGATGGGGGACTTCAATGCAAAGTTGGGGAAACGATGCGGTGATGAGCTGAGAGTGGGGCAATTTGGAGTTGGGCAACGGAATGACAGAGGCCAGATGCTAGCCGACTTTATGGAGAAGGAGAACCTCTTTATGATGAACTCATTCTTCAGAAAGCCGGAAAGCCGGAAGTGGACTTGGGTCAGTCCGGACGGTACAGTCAGAAATGAGATTGATTTTATCATGTCGTCGAAAAAGCAAATATTCAATGATGTCACTGTGATCAACGCCGTTAAGACGGGGAGCGATCACCGATTGGTACGTGGCACATTGAATATCAACATAAAGCTGGAAAGATCTCGACTGATAAAATCAACACTCCGACCATTGCCGGCCCATATTCAAAACCCCGAGAGCTTTCAACTCGAACTGCAAAACCGTTTCGAAGCCCTTGAGAACAGCATAGATGTGGACGATCTAAACAATATGGTGGTGGATACTGTCCGTACGGTAGGGTCCAAGTTCTTCAAGACCCGCCGTCCCAAGCTAAAGAAACTCTCCGACCACACACTCCTACTCATGGATCAGAGACGTGAAATGAGGCTCCAGAGTTCAGTAGATGCTAATCGTTATCGGCAGCTTAATAGACAGATATCTAAGTCTTTGACGAGCGACCTTCGCCAATTTAATACGAATCGTATTAAAGAGGCTATCGAGCGGAACAAAGGCTCCAAAGTGTTCGCGAGAGATCTGTCTATTGGGCAAAGCCAGATGACGAAGCTGAAAACTGACGACGGACGCATCATCTCAGCGAAGCCTGAAATCCTTAGGGAGATCGAGAGTTTCTATGGGCAGTTATATTCCACGCAGACACCCGTTGAAAGCAAGGCTAAAGACCCCAGAGCCAAGCTTACCCGACACTATACCCAAGATATCCCGGACGTCAGCATGTACGAGATTAGTATGGCTCTCAAACAGCTGAAAAACAACAAGGCGGCGGGCGACGACGGAATCACTACAGAACTTCTGAGAGCGGGCGGTAAGCCGATACTTAAAGTCCTCCAGAAGCTTTTCAATTCCGTCATCGTCGAGGGCAGAACGCCGAAGACATGGAACATAAGTGAGGTGATTTTGTTCTTTAAAAAGGGTGACAAGTCCCTCTTAAAGAACTATAGACCCATCTCGCTTCTGAGTCATGTCTATAAGCTGTTTTCGAGAGTCCTTACGAACCGTCTCGCTCGCAAGTTCGACGACTTCCAACCTCCCGAACAAGCCGGGTTCCGAAAAGGCTTTAGCACCATAGACCACATCCATACGCTGCGGCAGGTCATACAGAAGACCGAGGAGTATAACCTGCCACTTTGCTTGGCGTTCGTGGATTATGAGAAAGCCTTTGATTCGATTGAAACCTGGGCGATGCTGCAGTCTCTCCAAATGTGCCAAGTGGACTACAGGTATATCGAGGTGTTGAGGTATTTATACAAAAATGCCACCATGTCGGTCCGAGTACAGAACCAGAGAACAAATCCTATCCAACTGCAGCGAGGTGTGAGACAGGGAGATGTTATTTCTCCGAAACTGTTCACAGCTGCGTTGGAGGATATCTTTAAACTCTTAGACTGGAAAGGACTCGGCATCAACATTAATGGCCAATACCTAACACACCTTCGTTTTGCCGATGATATAGTTCTAATGGCTGAGACCTTGGAGGACCTGAACACAATGCTCGAAGATCTCCGTAGTGCTTCCCAAAGAGTGGGTCTTAAAATGAACATGGATAAGACGAAAATCATGTCGAATGCCCATGTTGTGCCCGCTCCAGTTCATGTTGGGAACACTACACTTGAAGCTGTTGACCATTATGTATACCTAGGACAGGCAGTCCAGTTAGGTAGGTCCAACTTTGAGAAGGAGATCTCTCGTCGAATCCAACTCGGATGGGCAGCATTCGGGAAGCTCCGAAAAATCTTCGTGTCCGATTTACCTCAGTGTCTCAAGACGAAAGTCTATGACCAGTGTGTGTTGCCAGTGATGACTTACGGCAGTGAAACGTGGTCGCTAACTATGGGTCTCATAAGGAGGCTCAAGGTCACCCAGCGTGCAATGGAGAGAGCCATGCTCGGCGTTTCCCTGCGTGATCGAATCAGAAATGAGGAGATCCGCAGGCGAACTAAAGTAACCGACATCGCTCGAAGGATTGCTCAGCTAAAGTGGCAGTGGGCTGGACACATAGCGAGAAGAACCGATGGCCGTTGGGGCGGGGCGGTTCTGGAATGGCGACCGCGCACCGGACGACGCTCCGTGGGTAGGCCCCCGACAAGGTGGACCGACGATCTGGTGAAGATTGCCGGAAGCCACTGGATGTGGGAAGCGCAGGACCGATCGTCGTGGAAATCCTTGGGGGAGGCCTATACCCAGCAGTGGGTGTCGTGCGGCTGATATGATGATGATGATGATGAATCCGACAAATTGCAGACCAACCATAATTTAAAACGACTATTTTCGGCGTCTTCTTTCTTTTTTCTTATCGTATGAGGATTACTGGTCACTTCGATAGAGTTTATCAAGCCGCCTGTAAAGCTAGGGTTTCCTAGGATGACAGTGCCGTCATATTACGGCCGTAATTTAGAAGCGTAGAACGTTGTCTATGTAAACAATACGGCGCGCCGAGCCGTCCGCGTACTTTTTACATAGACAACGTTCTATGCCGCTAAATTACGGCCGTCATATTATGACAGAACCGCCATTTTAGGAAACCCTAGCTTAAGGCCTCTGACTTGGATTAACGACTGTTATCAGATGACAACAGCCAGGACCGACTGTTTATCGTGCCCTCCGAAGCACGGAGGTTGTAATGCCACTTAATGCTCACCCATCCTACACCTAGCCAGACCGAGCCTTGCTTAACAAACGTGATCGAGTACGATTAGTCTGTCACGCTCCGCCATGAGCGCTTCTTCGGCGTTATGTTGTTTAAGTTCTTACTTTAAGTAGCCAAAGTCCACGCAAGTGTGACTTCGCACAGTAGTGCGTGTAAGGTGATTTTTCGGTATAAAAACGTAACTTTGGAATTTTTTTATTACATTACTGTTCCAATTGTCTTCAGTCACAGTGATTTACTTGACAAACTAAAATGAAATTGGTACGTAAAAGTTTTGTGATTAAAATTGTGAAAGTAATTTTGAGTGATTTAAAAAAAGTGTAGTGAAAGTTTTTAGTTTTCAATTATTAAAGAAATGACACCTTGGATAGAGGCTGGGCTGTGTTTTTTCAATTTGATTTTTCTCTTAAGGTGGTACCCTGAGCGAAAGTGGCGCCGCGGTGAATTTTATTTAATATTATAATTCTAATACACAATTTTAATCATGTTTATCGTGGAGATTTTAGGGCATACAGTCTAGTATTTTTAGACGGTATCGTTACATTCCCTAGTAGTCACTGCTAGAAGTAGATAGAAAAACTGCTAAAAGTGGCCGTTTTTGACACATTTGCTATCGACTTCTACGAATTACTGCGAGGGAATGCAGTGATACTATCTAAAAATACTTGACCATGAGACCTAATATCTCCACGATAAACATTATTAAAATCTTTTTCTATTAATAACTTATTATATAAAAACCTCTGAGGGCGACACTTTCGGTCATACAACCGCCTTAAATGTAAAAAAAATAGTTAAATATTTAAAAACGATTTTTGAAAAATCAAATCCTATAGTGTGATGATATTAAAAAATATATGACAAAACAGCCTTTTCTCCTTGGACTAATAAAATTCCAGTAAAGATTTTTATTATTTATTTAAAGTGACGCTATTTAAAAGACAAATAATAATATTTTCAAAACGACTTTTCATTGAAACTTTAGTCCTTATTTTAGAAATAAATGAACCGATGTTAATGAAACTTCATACGCATAAGCAGGATACATACTCGTTGGTCAAAAAAGTTAGTTTAAAAAAAAAATGCTGTTTCTATGGAAAATTTAAAATCAGTCTTATTTAGTTTTAACACTATTGATCGAAAATGTTTTCAATTATTTTTTAGACCAATGTATTTTGCTTATGTGTATTGTTTCATTTGGTTCATTCATTTTGAAAAGTAAGGACTTAATAGTTTTAATGAAATGCTGTATTTTATCAAAAATACACAAAAAAGTGTTACGTAAAACTCCCTAATGCCGAATATGGTAGATAGGGACCATCAAACTGAACAACTTTATAGGACCAACTCTGAAATCTCAAAAAAACCGCTGCTTCATACAAAAAATAATAACGAAAATATCAAAATCTATAAAACAGCAGATTTTTTGAGGTGCACCGATTTTGAAACGCACCTAATGAAGCGCAACTAAACTATTCCTCGAAAGGTACCTAAATAGGTAATTGGTTTTGTTAGTGCATATATATTTAGGTGCGTTTCGAGGTATAGTTTAGGTGCGCTTCATTAGGTACGTTTCAAAGTTGGTGCGCTTCGAGGAATACCTCAATTTTTTTGGCGATTTCAGAGTTGGTCCCATAGTAAAAGTTGTTCAGTTTGATGGTCCCTATCTACCATATTCGGCATAAGGAGTTTTTTGTAACACGTTGTATAAATTTGCTCAACATCATTCCACCAGCTAACTCCATTTGCTGCCATCATTGCCGCCGCCACCGCTGGCCAAGTCATCACCAACCCAGTAGAAAGCTACGCCAAGTCCTCAGAAATCTACCAATCAGGGCTCGAAAACCAGCAAAGAGGACTCTATTCCACACAACCGCAAACGTTCTCAACACACACAACATTCACAAGTCCAAGCCAAGCTGGCCATGGTTTCAACAGCCAAACGTTGCCATTTTCAAGTCATGCGCAAGGTTTCAGCAGCCAGCCACAACAATTTTCAAGTCATGCACAACCTTACCAACAACAATTTTCAAGCCACGCGCAGGCATATTCTGGACAAATACCAGCATATACTGGGCAGCAGCAGTTTGCTGGACATGATTTAGGCAATCAGAGGCAATCCGGTGAAAAATCTGCAAGGATATTGCATTACAGCATGGATAATGATGGACACAATTATCAATACGCTTATGAGACTGAAAATGGTGAGTAAACAAATCATAATGTAATTAAAGGGTTTTATGATGTTACACTATCAAAATAGATTGCAATCATTCTAATTGATATCGCGAGCGTATTCATCCTCTTATTTTCCTACAACGTTTCAAAATCGGAAAACTGTTTCTTCGGACCGACAAACTTAACAACTTTTACTATGCTTTTATATCTTGTATCAAGAGTTTTTGGTAAATATTGCATACTTAGGTCCATTTTCGAGTAGCAGACAGAAGTGATTTCTCAACTAGTTGAAAGTTATTTACTCTCACAATTACCTTTCCGATATGTAGTAGGTAATTAATTTCAACCTACCCATTGCGTGTAAACTTTGTTACTTATTGTGATGGAAAATGGATGTCATTTTTCAATGTTGACGACTCGGTATGAAATTTACAGGGAGACAAAAGCAACCCTTGACGAGTTTCTTGCCTTATCTTCTCGTTACAAGGTAGGGTTCCACTACTCCCGCTTAGGGTTTGCGAACCAATGGCGTAGCTTCTATGACATTCACAAGTGCTTGTAACAGCCTGACTGAATAAATTAATTTGAATTTTGAATTTTTATGGGATCAACTCTAAAATCTGCTGTTTCATACAAAAAATGAATAACGAAAATATCAAAGTGTATTAAACAGCTGTTTTTTTCACGATTTCAGAGTTGGTCCCATAGTAAAAGTTATTCAGTTTGAAGCTCCGAAGAAACGGCTTTCCCATATGGGTACACGTTGAATTCTTGTAAAGTTTATCACCAGTCAAAGAATTTTAAACTTTATCCTCAGGAATTAAAGCTCAAGAGCAAGGCCAGACCAACCACGGCACCCAAGCAGCAGGAGCGTACTCCTACACCGGTGATGATGGCCAGGTCTACACAGTGACGTACACAGCTGATGAGAACGGGTTCAGGGCGCAGGGAGCACACCTTCCTACACCACCACCTGTTCCTGAAGCGATTGCCAAAGCTTTGGAGCAGAACGCTAAGGATGCGGCCAATGGGGTATTTGATGATGGTAAGTTTAGAACTTATTGACCATAATATAACGCTTTACCACAAAATACATAATACTTGAACTCGATGGCGCAGTGGTTAAGCGCGGACCAGCGATTGATCCAGCGCAGGTCAGCGATGAAAAAAGTATTATCATAAGCTCCTCCGCGCTTCGGAAGGCACGTTAAGCCGTTGGTCCCAGTTGCATTTGCAGTCTTTAACACCCACTAATCCGCATTGGGCCCGCATCGTGGGTTATGGCCTGTTCTCCTTATCCACCCTTATTGGTGGACAAGGAGGATAGGCCATAACCAAATTTCCTTAGGGAAAGCCTGGCCCCAGCAGTGGGGACATTAAAAATGGCTGATGGTCATGGTCACATAATACTAACTGGCATCAAAGAGAACTTTATTGTCACCTTTATTTCAATAATTTACTTTTAGGCAACGCAAGTTTAATTTCAAAGAATAAATTATAAAAGAAAATTCTAAGCTGATCACAAGCACGTCAAGCACATGCAAATGACCAATATTCTATCATACTCTTATGAATATTCTAATTTAATCCCAGAATTCATCTATCGTCTATCTGTTTGTTTGTTTGTTACGTTTTTAACCTCTGTATTCATTATGTAGATATAATCTACGACGGGACACAAAATTACAACTTGAACTCAAAGTTAGTCGTAGGCTAAAGCTAGGTATATAATTTATAATTTCATTATTGTTTAGAAAAAAAATATTTTCAGTATTCATTGTCGTATGTTAATTATTATTCTCCTATACTAACTAGACATTTAAAACATTGTATTTGGGAAATTAAAAAAATGACGTTTTTCGACTCATATTTCTTCGGGCAAAATGTTTTGTTTCATTGTTATGAAAACTCCCTGTAAATGAAAAGTACCTCAAAATGATGGTATATTAAACTTTATTCACTTATCCAGGTCAATACAAGCAGCAGCCAACAGCATCAGGTAACGATTACCAGCAACTGGACGGCTACCAGCAGAACTCTGGATTCCATTCTTCAAACCAACATCAAATTCCAATCACAGCACCCGATTATCGTCGCCACTAAATACAGGAGTACCTACACATCGGCAAATACCAAAAATAGAGTGGGAATATTTTAGGATACTTGAAAAGATGAAAAAATAAGAGAAAAACGTTGTACTATATTTGAAAAGATCAAAAACAAATGGAAAAATGTCTACGATTGATATTGCTCTGAGATATAATATCTGTTGTTATACGTAATTCTGAAACTACTAACCGACATACCTACTGACAGCTGTTATTGTTTGCTTACTATTTAAAGAAAAAAAGGAGTATAGAACTTTTAAAGAGCTTTATTAGGGAGCTTTTGCACCTTCATCCCAACTTCTTTATTTCCTCTAATCTAATCAAGATTAATTCTTTTTCAAGATAGTTAAAACTTCTTAATTAAAATAAATTAACATTAAATAAGACATTTATGTACATTGTTTCACTTATAATGGAGTTGTTTTAAGTGCTTTTTCTTTTCGTGTTAACAAATTCTAAGTCAAAAGTTTTAAGTTATTTTTAGACCTGCAAAATCTGATTAAATAACATTAGAAATAATTAAAAGTATTATATCCAAATTATTATCATAATGATTATATCATTGTTTCTTATTAATGAAGAGCCTTGTACCTGATGTGTGTAGCCTATTCAATTGTGAATAAAAAAATCATTTTATTTGTGTATCTAATCTTCCATGACTGTAAGCTATCAAATTGCAATGAGTCAGCTAAATGATGTAAAAGATATTAAGATGTTTCCCTGTATAGTCCCTTTTAGTACCTCAAAATTGTTATTTTGTTTTTAGCAATATATCATGTTTAATATTTATTGTGGTTTTCTTTAATATTATAAATATAGTATCTATTTTCAAGATCATCGTCCTAAGGAAATTCAATTTCAGTTTTTGTAAGTATTTCAGTAAAGACAATTTTTATTAGAGCCGTTTTACGGAACATAGACTTTATCTATAAATTTGTAATAGGTACCAACTTTTTGTATGACATACGTTATTCTGAAGTAATCTTTCATAAGTTTCTAAATAAAAACGTACCGATTAAATGCCGTGTGTTAACTTATACAACTTGAAGCTTATAGTTTTCACATTCAAATTTTTACTTATATATTTTTTTATCTATAAGAAGCTTGACAGCTTATTAATGATATTCATAAGTAATGGTTAATTAACTATAGTTAAAGTTGTTTCTCCGTTTGACATTGTATCAAAGTGATATATTCAATAAATTTATATGCACATGTAATAAAAGTACCTTAGTAAAGAAATAGCTAGTATGATAATAAGGCCCACAATATGTGTAATTGCCCCAATTATTGGTTGTTTCTTAAAGAGAGTTCAAGTACTTTTTAATTTATTCCATTTTGTAACAGTTCAATGTCATTTTATCTACTTTTTGTTTATTTATAGTTACGTTTTAGTCGAATAAATAGGTGGTTACCCAATATCTAATGTTAATCTATTTATGGTTTTCAGTTGACTCACCAAATTCAGATAAGTTATTTTCCGTAACAAAGACATCTCAATCTTTTAAGATGGGTTATTTGTAAAGTTTTCATGAATTTACATTAAAATCTGCCATCAAGCCCTATTTTAACATATACCTACTAGACACGGTGCGTGACATCACGGTCCCGTAATTCCTGTGTTTTAATGCGGGAAATAGTGGGGGTTTTAGTGGGTAAGGCCCCGGCGAGTCCCACATCTGGGATGAGTAAAAATATTCCCTTTAATATAAAAAAAATAGCTACTAGAACAAAATATTTTAATTTTTTTTGAAATTACGAACCATAAAGTCGTTTCAATGAAAGGTTAACAATCTCCATGACGTCTTCTCCCTAGCAAAGATAGCTTACTTCATCTTATATGAAGAGTATATCTATCTGTATGAATATGCATAACAATTTCATTGCCCACGTCTATTGTAATAGATCGTATCTGTGCATTCCGTACAGCCGACGAGTGCTTCGTTGCACTCTGACCCACTAACATTCTACCCACTTTTATGTGTAACTCGCCGCCGCCGGCGTTAATCAGCTCTAAGCAAGATAAGTAGTTGGACTAGTAGTTACGATTTGTAGTGCAATTCTTAAAAGCTTTGTCATTGTTCAAATTAAGGTAAATCTAAAAATATCTGAGTAAGTTAAGTTTCATTTAGAAACACCTGCGCTAATTCGTTTTTTAGGTGGTATTTTATTAAAACGTTTTGGATGATTTATTAATTTGATAAAATAATTTCAGTTATATTAGGTCAGTAAATGATTACTTATTATAATCATTTACCATACCTACAAAGTTAATAGAAAAAACCTTTTTTAGTTATATTATTCGATGTTTACGTACATAATATCAAAGCAATGTTTGGATATGAAAGAAAAAGCGTAAATTAAAATAAATATTATAAATGCGAAAGTCCGTTTGTTTGTAACGCCAACTACTGAACCGAAAATAATGAAATTTGACATTCACGTTGTCAAGGATACAGAGAAAGACTTGGTGTACCTTTTATCCAGAAAAAAGGTTTGGTTCCGAGGTATAGTAAAAAGCTTTCCACGCAGACGAAGTCACCGGCGACCGCTATTTAAAATAATAAAAACATGTGCAAATCAAAAGCCCCAAGTAGAACCAACCAATAAAACCGATACGCCCCAGCAAGGACACCGATTAGCGCAGAGGATGCGGTGCATTCCGATCTCTAGAACATCGCGTTAGTCACACGAGCGAAAAAATCTAGGTCAATATTTAGGCAGTGCACTTGTAAGGTTAACACCCACTGTCGCAGTGAGAAAGAGAAATGTAGATCATGATCACGACATTTCTTGCAGAGAAATGTACACGTGCCAGCATATTAGAATATGTTGACCTTGAGACCCGTTTGTCTCTATGCCGCATGCCTTAAGCAATGAAAGTAAGTATAAGACAGGAAGAAGATTTTACACAGGCATACACATACACACACACACCTACACAGACACACACACACACACACACACACACGTAAGTATTCTATAGTTGTTTCTAGTATATAGTTGTTTATAGTCTTGGACAAATCAACCACTGATTCGTCCAAGTTTATAGTTTAACTAGTTTTTCCCACGACTTCGTTCGCGTGGACATTTTAGAAAATCTTTAGAATCCCTAAAATGCGTCCCGTCCCGTCCCCGTTCGGAATTGGATCCAGAGATATAAAAATCCCGTTCCCTTCCTCTTGCCTTCACCTTTGCACCCCCATTTCATCTCTTCAGGTGTTAAATCGTAATCACCATATGCCTAAAAAATGATTTTTGTTATTTTTACTTCGAAAATGAAGGATTTTCTATAAACAACTGCATCGTCCCTTTTCATCAGGGGGTAGAATTGTCAAAAATGCTGAGACACAAAAAAAAATCTAATATCTTTGGAGACACATATATCATTTATAATCGGTAGCCTAAACACAAAATTTGAAGTTAAAAAAATACAAGAATAAGCACAAGGTTTTTAAACAAACTTTCATCCCTTATTTGACGGACTTGAAAATAATCTTATTTTCAAGTCCGCCTGGCTAGCTACTACTATCTTACCTAAGTCTGACGTCATAACAACAATTAAAAAAAATGTTGTGTTCCGGTAGTTAGAGGTAAGATAACCAGTTCTTCAGTAGTAAGGATAGCAGGTGAAGTGCGCTTACACTTTCGGCCTTATCGTCATTTAACATAACATCATTTTGTGCAACTATCAGCTCTACAAAAGAGTTTGTGGTAGCTTGCTTAGAACTTTAGAAGTTAACAGTAACTGTTAATTTCTTATATAGATCTTATAGTCTTAAGATTCGCTCAAAGCTATAACACAGAAGCTTTGATTTTTATTGTAGGGATAATAATCGCTCCTCTACGCGTTTAACCTCCATACATTGCTATTATAATCTTGCTTTGTCACTATAAGTATTATATTTTATTACTAACACTCTTTTGGCACCACAAGCTATAATTGCAGCTACTACTCTACCTTTATAACACTTTAGGTTCTAAAGTAAACTCTATTTGCAGCCATAATGTTTGTTGTGATATGGGACCAGTCATAAAGGTGATAAAAATACCGAGGATATAAAAAACATGATTAAGTGGACCTTTAATAAAATACTCGTTACTAATTAATAAATCAGTAATAAAAATGTTATAATCTAATATTTATATTGCTCTATAAAATACAGCAGGATTAATACTCTTGTTAATCATCTCTACTTAGATGATAATGTAATTGAATAAAAAATATATCGCGGTGTGATTATTAAATTTATTTATTTTGAAGGTGATATTATATTTCACTAATGTACATTCGACATAGTATGACTTATGAAACTGTGAACTTCTGTTAATATTAAAGTGTCATTAGGGTTCCGTTCCGTACCAAAATGGTAAAAAAGGAACCCTTATGGTGTGACTCAGTCTGTCTGTCTGTCACAGCTGGATATCTCGAGAACTACTAATGGTATCAACTTAAAATTTGGAATAGTTTAAGATGACATTTGCCCAACTATTTTGCAAATAAGAAAGAAATTAAAAAAAAATATTTTTTTTACAACAGGGACTGAAAAGGGGTCTTAAAAATTTTAAGTGAGGTGACTAGGGCATGTGGGGTATATATGATTTATTTATAGGTATTTTAGAACATTTTTTTCTTTTTTCTTAGGCCGCATAGTTTTCGACTTATGGTGAAAAATGTAAAAAAATACCGTTCCCCACCCCCTTATCTCCGAAGTTTGCAAAGAGAAAAATCTGAAATAATTCTATGTGACAGCAGTTTATATAAAACTTACAGGAAAAATAAAACGATGTCTCAATATAGCGCACTTTTATAGGAATTATCAAATTTCTAAAAATGTTAACATTAGTTCCACTATCGGTTAAGAGATGGCGCTGACCTAAAACTGCAATACTAATTTTATTATTCTACTCTGCAGTGTGGTTTGATGGTGCAATTATGATGGTACGGAACCCTCGGTGCGCGAGTCCGACTCGCTCTTGACCGGTTTTATTTTTTCTTCGAATGCCTTTTAAAGGGTTTAAATATTTTTTATGCACAACGGGGTAGTGCTTGGCCTTCTCCTCACCTGATGTTAAATGACGAAAAGGCCGAAGGTGAACACGCACTACACCTAGAATCCTCATCACTCTTACCTCTAACTGCCGGAACACAACAATTCTTAAATTGTTGTTATGGCATCAGACTTAGGTAAGATGGTGGTAGCTAGCCAGACTTGAAATAAGCCCTACCACCAACCAAACCGAGTACAAATTGTACCTCCCTGGGACCCCTGCGTTTTACACGGGTGGGTGAACCACTAGACCACAGAGGCGGTTAAAGATATTAGAATATTATATAGATTTGAAACTAGTTTACATATTATGTGGTCACGCATGGCATTGCAAAACTTAGCACCAACTGAACCGAATTAAAACTGACCATATTTACGTATAATCATCATTAATCATCTCACCAGCGCATAAAATAAAATAAGGTCAATAATCACTAAAAATCAACCTTAAAACCTAGGCAACAAGGTTCATTAAATCCACTAAATATGCTTCAAATTGCGTTTGAACCGTATGTTTAACCTGACATTTGCTATGAAATATCAATCGTAATTTCATTTTAAGATCAATTTGTCCTTTAGAAGTTTAAAGATTGTACGAAACGTGTACGCTGAGCATTTTGTTTGTTCAAAGCAGTGTTTTTCAACCAGTGGGTCGCAACACCAGGGGTGTCGCGAAACCCTAGTAGGGGGGTCGCAGGTAAAAGAAAGATTCAAAGTGTAGTCTTTGAATCCAATGCATTTTTTTGTTAGTCGAAAAAATATGTCTTGTTTTTTGTTGAAAGAGGTCGCGTATTCGAGACGGTTGAAAAACACTGGTTTAAAGGATAAGAACTTCATAGAGCAGAGGCTAAGGTAGTGATCGTGAATGATAGATAAGCTACTGTTTCAAACCATTTTGAACCGAATGATGTTGAATTCGGTGTTGGTTTACGCACGATCTAACTCCTGAGGATGCTCCGGGTCGGGGCGAAACACGTGTAGAGTAGCCTAAATGGTGTGGTGCTGTCTAGCTAAATGCAGGTTTGTGCACTGATATTTTGTGTGTGCATGTGCATAATTTTGCGGGCGGGCGGGCGGTGCATCTTGCATATATTGTTTGCGGAAGTAAGCTACATATATTTCTTTTTTCAAAATGGTTTGGGACTTCCGCCAAGTGACGCCTGATTCAATCAAATACTTTTTCAAAGTTCAGTGTTTGTATGGGTGCGGGTGGCAGAAAAGTGACTGACTGCTGCTCTGTCGAATTTAGTGACAGACAGTCCTTAATCTAAGAAATATCTTAATTATCTTAATCTTAGGCTGATCCCAGACCTACCGGTTTCTTTTCTTTGCTTTGCTGTTTGGCAATCGACCGCCGTCCAAGAGGCTTTTTCAATCTATCGCATATTTTCAATCTAAATACATTTTACGTATATGTATGTTCTTGTGAGCATTGTTCCTTAAACGATCGTTATGAAAACACAAAAAATAGTTCAGGTAGGTAATGATGCCACCCACGACCCTGTTCACAATTTATATAAATATGCGATCGATTTATTTTTAGCAATAGGGAACATGCATCAATTTTTTTTTTGTATCAAAATCAAAAGTGTAATGCTTGAGAAAATCAACTGTAATATTAAAACTTTTCTCATGCGTTTTTTTCTCGTGATAAAGTCACTTGAAGTTAGCACGCATCAGCTCCCACCGAAAACGCTCTATACAAAAAGGTTAACATTTGTGACGTCACTCATGTCACGTTTCAGGCGCATTATATGGAGTTAGCCAAGAATTTTCAAATATCTCCCTAAATATTGCGTTTAAGTACATATGTGTCATACAAAATATTATTTCTTATTCGATATTCTATCCGACTGTTAAGTGCATTATATCCGAAAATGAAAAAAAATATTGTTATTTTCCCGTGTGTGATAAAACTAAAATATTGTTTTTTTATTTATTTTTCTGTTCTCATGTTTTATACGTGTCCGCAGCGACCAAGCTCAAATTTATTAAAATCGGTGACTTATGCATGTTCCCTATTGGAGACTATGTTCAGGGTGGCATATCTCCCAGAAGCTTCCTACTTTGCAACCCAGACGATGATATTTGATAACACCAAGCTAATGGCTATCTTGCCAATTTGGTCTGGTCCCAATCCTACTTGCTACTAATATTATAAATGCGAAAGTTTGTGGGTTTGGATGTTTGGATGTTTGTTCTTCAATCACGCAAAAACTACTAAACTGATTAAGTTGAAATTTGGCACACAGATAGTAGATAGCCTAGATTAAAACATAGAATACTTTTTATCCCGATATTTTTACGGGAACGGGAACCACGCGGATGAAACCGCGGGCGGCCGCTAGTATGCGATAGATTGAAAATGACCCTGGTTGGCCGGCGGTCTAAACAGCAAAATAGAATAGCAAAGCAAATATAAGAAACCGGTAGGTCTGGGGGGACCCTTAGGCGGTAGCCTGGCCAGTTTTTTTCCAAAGAGGAGGGAGGGGTTGGACCATTTTTTTAAGAACCCTCCTGGTTACGCCCTTGCACTCTATAAGTGTCATTATTTTTTTGTTATTAGCATATATTTTTCTCACAAGAGTATCCATTAAATCGTACAACAAACTAATGCAACATATAAAGAGGCTGCATTAACAGGTCATAGATTACATGATCTTGAGTATACTACACAGGACCAGATGAAATGGAGGTCCATAAGAGCCCTATGTTCCTGCTAAGGTATAATAGAACATCATCATCAACAAATTACTTAGATTTCACGTACCACATGTGATCAAGATCAACCTCATTAGTTTCAATGCTCCAATATATACTGATACATTAGTTCAGATATGTAATTATATTGCAACAATTGCTATGATAGTTCAATAAAGGTCACAAAATGTTATGAACACCAGACAATGAAGGCGACCTTCGAGTAATACAGGGGTTAAGCAGAAACATCAAGCACTTAGCATCACTTAGAAAGGTCGAATTCTTTTGTCTTATTTTTAGGGTTCTATTAATAATTTTTCGAGCCTATACCTTGCAATGGATGTCGTGCGTCTTGCGGCTGATTTGATTATTAAAAGCATTTTTTATTACAGCAAGAGATACACAGTTCGCCTGATAGGTAACGGTCGTTTATTGTAGTCTGTAT
The DNA here is from genome assembly GCA_943789525.1 of Agriphila geniculea. NCBI lineage: Eukaryota > Metazoa > Arthropoda > Insecta > Lepidoptera > Crambidae > Agriphila > Agriphila geniculea. The sequence goes on along the minus strand of OX038869.1, from coordinate 20,843,329 downwards.
AGGCGGTTGCAAATCCATTACTGTCGACATGATAATATTAGCTGCACGACGCTTACGCATACATTGGGCTCGCTCAAGGGTCTCTATCATATTGGTCCTGCGCTGATCACAATCAGGGGTTTCCCGCTACCTTCACTAGGACATCAATCTGCTTTATACGACTCTTACACAACGTAACACCGTCCAATGCGCGGTGGCAATTCGCGATATTTGCATACGCGTTTTCAGGGGTACAGAGATAGACATAGAGTACTTTTCATTCTAACAAAAATACTGTTCTCAAGGGATAGCAAATAAAACTTTCCATGCAGACGAAGTCGCGGGCGGTCGATAAATAGTAACTGATAAAACAGTTTATCACGAACACTTTTGCTTCTACCAAGATATGAACCCGAAACTTTTGGAGCAGTCAATTATGGAAGTCCATCCATCTTGCTTTGTGATGCGCTAATTAACAAAACTGCCAAGAAGTGTAAACATCATGTGAACACAATTTTGATTAATAATCAAAACCACAACACTGAGGAAAACATTAAAGTTCACAAAATCATCTAGTTTATTTCCCACTTGTCCGTTTCCAAAGGTTAGGACTCCAAGGTCAAGGGATGAACTAAAGGTCTCTAATTATTATATTGCTATCGGAGAGCGGAGATCTAATCCGTTTGTCCATTTGTATTGTCGGAGTAAATCGTTTCTATAAAGGTAAGCTAGATAAAGACGGCGATACGCTGAGAAAGACACTTGAGATTTACGTAAATCTTGTGGCGTGGACAATTGCAAGCTGATAAACCCCTGCCGTAGACTTAATTCACCTGGGCTGATTCACCTAAGTGAATATAATATACTTATTAGTATACTTGATTCAACTGCAGTTTTTTCAGTATAGTTTAAGCTAGGTGAATTAAATAGGTATTTAATTCATCTGTATTTTATGTCGCTCCAACTTTATAGAGTTTAAAACTGATTGAAATTTATTTTTGGTAGGCCTGCGTGCCGTTGACTTCTACCTTAATTACAAGTTTAAAAATTTCCTTTCTTTTTGATTAAAGTTGAATATATAAGTAGTTGAAAAACCTTAGTTTTCTGTTGAATTCAAACTACATACCTAACATTTTATTTGAGTTCATAGACCGGGCGGCCACCGCACGGTTACCTACCCCATCGAGTTACTGAATATTACCACCTTCCACGAAAAGTAGACCTTAAATAGGTAAGAAAAATGTTGGTCTGCCGGGGCTCAACCTGGAGGAAGCTTGGTGGTGCAAAGCTGTGCTACCTACTTTTGACCATCATTTTACCTCATGTGGTTACTGAACAAAACCTTTTCGTTGCTTTTAGTCTCTATTAGTAGAGTTTAAATAATTATGTCTGCCGAGCGAATTCTTGGAGGGTTCCGCAGTCCAACCATTTTTAGGGGCCGCATGGGGGTGCTATTTTACCTCATCGAGTTACTGGATGAAACCAAGTTCTCCTAGTAGCTAAAATGATCCCCTTTAAATATTAATTGGTCTGCCAGTTCGCAACTTGGCAGTTTTTGCAGTCCAACCAAATAACTACATAGTATAAAACAAAATCGCTTCCCGCTGTCTGTCCCTATGTATGCTTAGATCTTTTAAACTACGCAACGGATTTTGATGCGGTTTTTTTGGATAGATAGAGTGATTCAAGAGAAAGATTTATATGTATAATACTCGCATAATATAGTAGAGAAACACTGATAATTTTAAAGGTTTCTAATGTGTTTCGTAAATAAACATATTTTTTTGCGCTTCCATTGCAAACGCTGGCTGAATCCTACGAGATAGATCAAAAAAATATACGACAGTATTGTCCACCTTAAAAAGGTCCACAAAAACGTCTTCAATGGTATATGTCTTTCTCTTAGGGATAACCCACAATAACCATGTTTATCCTTTCTTTTTATGAGAAATAATGGCTTATTTACGAAGCTATTTTAAGCAATACAACATATCCTTATCCAATTAAGTACCTTAAATACATTGTGCATGCATGTGATATAGATTAAGATAGCCTTAGTATCAGTTCGCAACCTGGCAGTTTTTGCAGTCCAACCAAATTTATTATAATTTAAATGTTAAATTTTCAGTCTAGAGACGAAATTTTACTTGCTTGCTTGTTTCTTTGTATTTATTTATGTAGTTATTTATTATTTACATGCTGAAGTATATTATACATACTTATGTTATGGACTATGTTACAGGGTACAAAAAAGAAACATATAAATCACACACAACACAATACAATGTTTTAATTTCTTACGAAACGATTATTGTTATTGCTTATGAACTTAAACTAAAATAAAAAAGTACCGCGGGGGTTCTTTGATCATAGACTGGACGAAAATCCTAAATATCCGCTTCCGTCACCGTTTAAATGGCATTTTGTGAACCATTTGGGCAACATGACTTTTCCGATGTAAAAAAGGCGGCTGACTTCGATTCTGAATGTTGCCAAGCAGAATTTTATTTTATTTTTTCAAGCGTGTTTTGCTCTTATAATGACTTGATTCAAGAAAATATCTCTATATTTGTCTACAGAAAATCCTCTATAGAATTAAAACTATGAAAATTTGCCTCAGAAATAAAACACTGGTAAATAGCCTAGTTATTTCACTAAAACATGTTGAACATTTTTGTCTAGTAACTGTGTTAAAAAACTAATTTGCATCATGCGGCGGAATTTTCTCAGCCATTTTTTTTTTCAAAAATCCTCTACAGTATCAAAACTATTAAAATTTACCCCAAAAAAATACTGGTAAATAGCCTAGTTATTTTACTATATAAAATTAGTAACTGTGTTAAAAAATATTTTGATTCGCACGCGGAATTTTTTTCGAAAATCTTCTACCGAAATGAAACTTGCCCAAGAAAAAAATACTGGTAAAAAAATATTTTGTCCCGCACGGCGGAATTTTCTCAAATTGTTTTTTTCGTAAATCCTCTACAGATTTAAAACTATGAGGATTTGCCCGAGAAAAAAAAATACTGGTAAATAGCCCATTTATATCACTATATATAATAATAAACTTGTTAAACATTTTTGTCTAGTAACTGTGTTAAAAAAAATGTGTCGCGTGGCAGAATTTTCTCTCCTCGAGCCACATCTCATACTTCCGGTAAACGGACGGACTTCCGGTTATCAAAATAGAGTTCAGTGACCCCAAAACCCTACGCCAGGACACTTCACACGACCAGAATCGAGTTCTAATAAAATAAGGCTCCATTTTGGCCGCCATCTTAAATTTTGGGCAAAATAGCAAAATTGGGCCTGGCAACTTTCAGAACCGAATTCAGCAGGCTTTCATTCTTCGAAAAAGTTATGTTGCCAAAATGGTTCACAAAATGCCGTTGAACTTGAAAACTTTAATTTAAACTACCAGTCTATCACTTTTGAAATTCAAATGGATATATTATGTCAAAAACAAACTTGCCGAAAACGAAAAAATTGGGAATAAGTATCGGTTTGTACACATTTTTAGAATAAAATGAAAACAATATTTTTTAACCATCCGTTTCAAAGCAAAAAAAAATTCAGCTTATCAACTTTCAACTGATTTTGAGGCTGGATATAGGGTGATCAAAGAATCACCGTATATTTTATAACGGGATTTGAAAGTTTTTTTTTATTATGCTTAACCCTTTAATATAAATATAATAATAAACATAAAAACCGGCCCGCAGGATTTCGCGCTAAAGCTATTCATATATATTGGGGTTATTTTGATCAGATCAATGATACGAATTATTTATTGAATAGAGTATTGGTAGAACTAAATCTTAATCAGTTATGACAAAAGTCTTTCATTTTCATCATAAAAATAATGTCACCCCACATTGATCATTGATCAAAGTAAACCCGTCCTCTGATCAATGACACCTGTGATTGTTTTTAAACCTTTAAAATAGGTACGAAATCAACAAAAACCCTTGTGCTTCACATTCCTTAAAGTGTATACTTTTAGATATAACAAACAATAATAATGGAAATATGATAATGGGACATTCTATTCTAGCATGAAAAATAAACAAAAAAAAAATGAAAACTTTCTATATTTTTTACCAATGTTAATACATAACTTTCATACAGAAATATAGAAACACAACTCAAAAATCAACAATTAATTCAAAAAAAGCCAAAAACTATAAAAATCGTAAACACAGAAATGACCAATAATATGTCCACAGAAATTATCAGATTAATAAAAAAAACTTAATGAGAATCAGTGTTCACTGGTTTTATAACACAGATGAAAAAACAACGTATTTTTTACAGAATTAAAAATATTTTTAGGAAACAATTTCAAAATGCAGTCTGTAAAAAAATTTTTTACTATCAAAATATCTAGCTTAGAAACATACAATTCAATCAGCCTTTTGTTATAATCAATTCGTTGTGCATTGTGCATAAGGCTTAGGTACATATGTATTGTATTATAAATCTGACGGATTATGTGTGTTATGTGTTATTGAAATTATAACAAACACATTGATAACCTACTAAGAAGATCCATCCTCGTGCGCTAGGCCACTGTTGTTTTCTTCTAAATTTTGGAGCACACACACACACATTATATAAACCTTTTAGAATCTAAAAGGTATGTGTGTGTTTGTTTTGAAAACAGAACGTACTATGGGCAACAGCGTCGCTTAACCAGTTTGCAACAAAATTCGTGTGCGCGCGTATCGCCCCTGCACGAACTAAACGTATGTGACAGCGGGCGCGGCGTGCAAGCGATTTTAACCTTAGCAGTGGTTAAGCGACGCTGTTGCCCATGGTACGTTTATGTTTAAACCAACCATAAAAATCGGCGATGTTATTAATACCTTCAATCTTAATTGAACAGATTTTTTTGACTAACTTGAAAGCGAAGAAAAGTAATAAAAACATGTAAAAATTGAGAATTCGGTGCTAGTTCTCAACGCATTCTATTTTTGTAAGGCGTTCGCTCACTCGACGGAGGAGCAATATTCAAAGTATGCGGAGCTACGCATTCTTGCTATAACACGGGTACCGCCAACATGCGACTTCTGCTGGGGGTAAACAAACTGTAATGGGGGTTGTTCTGTGGTTCTAAGAGTTTTTCATGCCTTGAACATAGCTTGTCACCAGTGCACTGCTAAAAAAATGTTTTAACAAAAACACCTGCCGACATTTATGGGCGCCATTTGCTTTTCGCAGTATAGTGCTGCCTGCCAACGTCATAAAAAACTGTTCGGATATGTTCAGAAACCGAGAAATTAGAGTTTTTTTAAGTTGATAGTTGTTATCAATGTAAACCCGTAATGTTAAAGTACCCCCATTTTACGGTAAGTACATAATGAATAGTTTTTTGCATATATGTAATAAACTAATGGGGAATGTCCGAAAAAAATCAAATTAGCTGAATATTTTTTATAGGTAGGAATAAGCTCCCTTAGTAATAGAAAAAAGTTTCAGAAATTTTGGTTGAATAAGTTTAAAAAAATTAAAGTCTCTTTGACTTCACAAATATACAAAAGTAACAGCAGAATGGAAATTATACCTTTGCCACCAACTGCTACAACCACAACCAAAATGTCAAAACTTTTTATTTTTTATTCGTGTTATTGTTGTGGCAGGTGGTGGCAAAGGTATATTCTCCATTCTGCTGTTACTTTTACACGTTTGTAAAGTTGAAGAGATTTTGATTATTAAAATTTTTTTACTGAACGAACAATTCTGCAACTTTTTTCTATCACTAAAGGTATGATTCCGATGTCGGCAGCACTGCTGCGCAGCAGTGCTGTGTGCTCCAAATTGAACCCTAGTGTTACGTTTGAAAAGCTCAATTTGATGTGAGCGGAGAAGCGTCGCGACACTGCAGCGCAACACTGCTGCGCGACACTGCTGCCGCAACACCACTGGTCCCCATACATTCTCTATAGGTTTGCTGCAAAGCTCGGAATGAGACTACATTCCGAGCTCGGCAGCAGTGTCGCGCAGCAGTGCTGCAGACATCGGAATCGTACCTTAAGGGAGCTTATTCCTACCTATAAAAAATATTCAGCCAATTTGATTTTTCTCAGACATTCCCCATTGTATTTTATATTTCCGTTTGAAAATAAATAGGTAAACAGAAATCAACCAAATAAATAAAAAACTAAAATTTCGTCCTTAGACAGAAAAATAAAATTCAAACTATATTAAACTAGTGACTCACCCTGGCTTCGCACGGGTGCAATGTTGATACTAAGGTTATATTAATCTATATCACAAGCATGCACAATGTATTTAAGGTACTTAATTGGATTGCTTACTCTTAAAATAGCTTCGTAAATAAGCCATTATTTCACATAAAAAGAAAGGATGAAAATGGTTATTGTGGGTTATCCCTAAGGGATAGACATATACCATTGAAGACGTTTTTGTGGACCTTTTTAAGGTGGACAATACTGTTGTACATTTTTTTTATCTATCTCGTAGGATTCAGCCAGCGTTTGCAATGGAAGCGCAAAAAAATGTGTTTATTTACGAAACACATTAGAAACCTTTAAAATTATCAGTGTTTCTCTACTATATTATGCAAGTATTATACATATAAACCTTTCTCTTGAATCACTCTATCTATTCAAAAAAACCGCATCAAAATACGTTGCGTAGTTTAAAAGATCTAAGCATACATAAGGACAGACAGCGGGAAGCGATTTTGTTTTATACTATGTAGTTATTTGGTTGGACTGCAAAAACTGCCAAGTTGCGAACTGGCAGACCAATTAATATTTAAAGGGGATCATTTTAGCTACTAGGAGAACTTGGTTTCATCCAGTAACTCGATGAGGTAAAATAGCACCCCCATGCGGCCCCTAAAAATGGTTGGACTGCGGGACCCTCCAAGAATTCGCTCGGCAGACATAATTATTTAAACTCTACTAATAGAGACTAAAAGCAACGAAAAGGTTTTGTTCAGTAACCACATGAGGTAAAATGATGGTCAAAAGTAGGTAGCACAGCTTTGCACCACCAAGCTTCCTCCAGGTTGAGCCCCGGCAGACCAACATTTTTCTTACCTATTTAAGGTCTACTTTTCGTGGAAGGTGGTAATATTCAGTAACTCGATGAGGTAGGTAACCGTGCGGTGGCCGCCCGGTCTATCACTGTTCGCAATGTTTTGTCCTTTTGTAGAAACTGTTTTGGGTTTTGTAATAGTCATTAATTATAGTTTTAACGTAATATTGTACGTTGTTTGTTTCCCGGGCTAATTTTTCAATGCCTAGATATAGCTTTATTTGTTTGATAGCGATTATAGTTATAAATTAAAAATGTTTGTCATACATTTGCATGTAACATTTTTGAATGACTTTTATTATATTTGGTTAATAATTAAACTGACCAATATCAGTTAACTGAGATTTGAAAAATCGGTTCAAATTAACAAACAAACAAATGTCACCATGTGGCCTTCGGCAGAGTAAAAAAGCACCACCACTTTCACATTTTTAGGGGTCCTAAAAGGCTATTAATGGTAAATAAATAAAAAATAGACGACACATCACAAACATTGTTCTGATTCCAAAGTAATTCAATTGTGTTACGGAAATTAGAGACAACGGTGGAACTACAAACACCCAGACCTGAGCAAATATCAACAAGTTCTTTTTTTTTAATTGGCCCAACCGGGGATTGAACCCGAGATCTCAGAAATGGCGAAACTTTGAAAACTGGTGTGCAAACCACTTGACCACGGAAGTCGTCAAATCTAACACTTCCGTGGACCAGTCTATCTATTGTCTAATTTCAAAATCTATTATCGCAATCGCTCTCAGGATGTAACACATTGATGCTTTTTTTGGCACAAATAAAACTTTCCAAAGAAAAAGGCAGCAATGTGACATATTCATCTGTCAAATGAAAGAGATTGTGATAGATTTTGGAATTAGACAAATAGAACATGGGCATATGTTTTCTGATGAAAACAATCCCAACAATACAATCTTCAACCCACCTCATTAGAAGATTATGCATCCAGCATCCCCCCACGGCCTGTGGATTCTTCTAAGCTGGTATAATGATATTTATTTAAACCGCGATTAAATAAATCAAAATTGAAAAACAAAATCTCTCTTACACCATATCTAATTATTACCTACAACCCTAAACTATTACTGACATTAAAATAATTATGACACTATTTTTTTAATCTGTATCAATGTAAAAAAAGTCCTCAAATAAGGACCAGGGTATACAGAAAGTAATTATACAACAAACTTCAACAAACAAAATATGACTATGTCGATTTGCATAGGTATCCTAATAGAACGAGAAATTACCAAAAACTGAGACAATACTTCAAAAAAGATTTGACACAAAGAGATCGTAACAAAATTGTGTTACGCAAAAAAAATCTAAGTCCAATCTTCACATATTTATTGGGGAAAGAAGGCTCATTACAAACTAGAATGAATTTTGTAACAGCCTAGAGAGGTATATATATGTGAGGGAAGGTCTACTTGATCATTCGTTGATTCAACTCCGACCTCACAACACACAATGATGAAGCTGGTGAGCTTTTTTTAAAAGATCCTATTATAATAGCCTGGAGTGTTGCGCAAGAGTGATATATTATAGATTTTTGAGATTGCCGCTTTTGGAATAGATAGGCGTTCGATATTTGAAATACTGGTTTAACTTCTTTTTTGCGACATTTCTTTTCGCAGATGACATTTTATTTTTTTATTGATATTACTAATGGTATTGGATACTTTGCGATTTTGTAATATGTTTTGTTTTCTTAATTAATACTTTTAAATAGATATTCATAACAAGTTTACTGCCATAAATAATATTTTGTTTACATAAACTTTTTGAGTTAGAAATAACTACAATGTGATTAATTTAACAATGTACATTATAAGTGGCCAACTTCAGAGTGCTTGTAGTACAAAAAGGCACATTTTAATCTGTAAAATTGATTTGAGTGAAGTTGCAGCGGATCACTTTCTATTGTCAATTTAATCGCATTGTACATAATAACATTTTTTATATTTTTATTCCACTTTTTAACGGCTACTTTCAACAGGTTGCATGACTAACATTTTGGTTGTCAGTCGGGTAAATGGTCCGTGGGTATAATTTACATAATTTGAGAACAATGAGACGTTGTAGGCGCCTCAATGACAACTTCAGCAAGCAAATATTTGGGAATCTTTGGCTTGTCTGTTACATTGTTTTAAGTTTTACATTTTCTTCATACTAATGTTTTTTTTTCTAATACTTTACTTCCGTAATCATGAAATCTATGTGTCATCTTTATATGATTTGACAATTAGTACAACAATAGTGAATCATTAAATAAGTACTCCCAAATATGTTTCATGTTTGAATCCTTATAATATGGTGTGCGATGATCTTTATTTGTTCCGGTGGTGTCAAGTGTTTATAATATACTCCACAATTTCCATATTAACAAGCTGTAAAAGCGGGTATTTAATCACAACAGATATACACTTAGCTTTTAATTAACCTGAAGTTATTAATGGTAAGATCATTCTTATCATTAATATTTTCAGCTTCAGAGCTGGACACGCACTTTAGTTGGTATCCTCAAGTGTCTAATACCAATATCAAGGATTGTTCAAAATTCTTGGAATCCTCAAGAACAGCACTTTTGCAATATACTGTTGGGGCATATGCCTTACTTATGGGCGGATATGAGATGCTGAACCAAAACCTACTACGGGGGTCTAATGCAGATTTATTGTTATTAACCGGGGCTAAACAGCTTAGCATGCCTTTTGAAGAGCGCGTGGAGGAGATCGAGATATTAAATCTTCAGTCGCTCATCCCTTGAAACCAAACCACTCTTGCGAAAGTTTCATAACTGTCTCAATCATAAGGCGAATGTGATAAAAGTTCTTCATTGATTGAAATTTCCATTTTTCTGTTCGTGATCTCGACCCACTTTAACGTTCAATGTTTCTAGTTTATGTAGACCTCTTGTAGATTGATATTTACTTACTGCCGTGGTTTAGGGACTCGAAGTGGATCTTGGCCTCTGACAATAAAGCACGCCATTCGTTCCTAATCAGTGCCAGATCTAACCAATCCGTGGCTTCTAACTCGGCGAGATCTTTGGTGGCCTGATCTGCCCAGTGATATCTGGGTCTGCCAATCAGGTGGAGCCACAAGGGGACTCCTATTTACGCTCTTTTTGCCGCTCAATCCGTCCCCATTCGAAAGGCGTGCCCCAGCCAACCTAGTTGCGCTGATTTTATTTCTCCCAAAATGTTAGGAGCGGAAACTAAGTCTTCTGTTTCTTTGTTTTTCCACACGCGTCAAGTCCCATTGTCCCAGATTTTTTAGATGTATCCTAAATTGTATTTAATGATAATTTTCTTTTTATAGTTCCTGATCTCCGCCTTCTTTGGCATCGCGGCTGCTGGCTACGACACCTACTCTGAGCAGTCAAACCGCCCCCAGGCCTCGTTCGAGAAGAACGCCAGGATCCTCGCTCTGGACTCTGACGTGAAAGAAGACTCCTTCAGATATAACTACGAAACTGAGAACGGGATCAAGGCTGAGGAGCAGGGACATGAGGTGAGTTGGAAGTGTGACCATCAATAATCATGAAGGTCGTATTTACAGACGGTTTTTTTGTGTACTGTGAAGATTCCATCACAGTACATAGTTATATAATTTTTTGCCCGTCTGCTCATTATGCCTCTCCCAGAAAAAATCTTGGATCCACCCTTGGTGATCGTTAAATTGTTTCATATATTGTGATATACTTATTGGATTCCACGACTTTCTACAAGAAAGCATTAACATGAGCAAAATCAAATTTCTGAAAAACTTTGACGCTTTATCTTTATTAATATTAAAAATTTGTTTGTTTGTTACGCCTTCGCGTCTTAACTACTGAACCGATCATCATGAAATTTTACATACATGTTGTCGGGGGTAGGGTACCTTTCACCCCGAAAAAAACTATTGTTCCCGAGGCATAGCAAAAAAACTTTCCACGCGGACGAAATCGCGGGCGGCCGCTAGTACTAAATAAATTTTGTAGAGCGGACTCTCTTAATAAAATACTAAGTTTGACATGAAAAACTAAGTTACCGCTGTAAGTGTTTATTAGAAATAGCTTAATGGGAAAGGCCTTTACGCATGGTCCGTGATGATTTTTCCAAATTTCATTAGGTATATTCTAAGTATTTTATCAACAAAGTTGGAAATAGATTTGATGGTCAATAAGTAAAATATCTTTACAAAAAAAATGTATCAGGATATACCAGAACACTGATTAAGTCAAGTAACAAACAGTTTAAGTACAAATTACTCGTTTCGGTTGTCAACAGTCAACACACTAAAATTCCGTTGTCACGTGTAATATAAATTACACTTGTGCCTATGTTCTACAACAATAATAATGACATCTTACTAATAATTAAATTAATGATACTATCGATTTTACCATTCGAGTCACGATATTACTATGAATGACGAGTTTATTCATAATCTCCGGTTACCGATAGTTACAAATATTATGGTTTTTGATAGATCACGCTCATTCTGTGAGAAACTTTCAATTATGTATAAAACAATGGAGACAAACTTTTCCTGTTTTCATTTCCTACTTGAAAAGAAAATATCGTCGAAATTATTATATCACGTATACTGTATAAGTCACGGTCGTAACTTAAATAACTTATTTATAGCAACTTGGTAATATCTACTGAGCAAGGATTTAAGTAAGTTCTTTTCAATCAAAACTTATTGAAATAATCTCATTTCGAAAACTAGAAGATTATTACACCAACAAACTATATAAGGTCCTTCTTAAATAGTGCACAAAATTTTAAGGTAAGGTAAGGTACCAACATTGAAATCGCGAAAAAAAACAGCAATTCAAAATCGAATATATCAACATGTATGGAACAGTTGATTTTTTTTCGAGATTTAAATGTTGGTACCATAGTAAAAGTTGTTTGTATGCATGAGTACATTAACCCCTTAAAATTTTGTGTGCTATTGAAGAAGGACCTTATATTTACGAAATAATAACGACCCAATAATGACCTACTTTTACAACATTGACAGCAACATAAGAATGCACTGTCAAAACTTATTGAAACTAATTTTATTGTATAAAACAACATATCAATATCTACTAAACAAAGATTTTAATATGTTCTTTTCAATCCAAACTTATTGAAATAATCTAATTTCGCAAATTAAGAAGATTAACATATCAACAAACTTATTTCCGAAATAATAACGACACCATAATGACCAACTTTTACAACATTGACATGACAGCAACATAATGCACATATTGGCTAACAGTTCTAAGAGTCAGAAGAGTATTTATTAAAACTATCTTTATTGTATAAATATGTATGTTGTAGTATTTGACCTATTAGATGTTGAGATATGTTCTGGACTAAGCACACCTTTATTCGAAAGGGCAGTGACCAGCTTAAAGGTCAAGTTGCAAAATCCTTGCTAGAGACGATGTGTTATATTAGTAGTTTTTGCTCTTGAAATCACATAATGATTGAATGAGTAACTTTTTAAGTGATCTTGCTTTTTAAAATGTCACTGTTATATTGAGCGCTATTGACAATTTTAATGTATTTGTTTAGGTATTATGGGTGTACTTAACATTTTTTTTCTGAATTAATTTTGTTCTTATCAACACATTTTTGTAAAATATTGGTTCATTTAATTATATACCTCTTAAAAATCAAGTGATCTGGTAGCAAGTTAATTTTTTAACACTAAATAATTCATAAAATTAAATTATAAATCAACATAAAACAATTAAATTTTTTTGTTAAATTTTAATTTCTGAACGTCTAAAAAAATTCATCGCTTGAGGGTAGACTCACGGGTAGCTCCAGTCCCCCGTGACCACGGCAGCTGCAAAGTTGCCGAAACGTCGGGAAAACCAAAAATCATACCAAATACCAACTGATTACCAAGGTACTTTCAGTGGCACCGCGCTGGTATCCGTTAAAAATTATTTTATTTCATGTCTAGTGAGCGCGTAAGCTTGAGAAGTGAATAAGTTAATTTTTACTAATTTAGATCCTAAGAATTTAAAATAATAGCATAACAAACGAAATAAAAAAAATTAAATTTGAGATTTTTGCATTTACAATGCTATTTTTAAACAATACTAAATAATATACTAGAAAAAATACGACTCGCACCAGATCAATACGAAATAAAAATGTTAAATACTTTTCGATTTTGCGTTATCTATTCAATTGTAGGATCTCAGTATTCTATGCATGCAAAATTAATTTACAAAACACCACTTCAAGATTCTTCACATTTCCCTACCATCCATCTAATCAATCTATCACAATTTCAAAACCATCAAATAGAAAGTTAGGATTTAACCTATACAGAAAATAGAATCTAATATTTATGTCGGACCTTTACATAAACTTGGTATGATGAATTACAAAATAAGCTTATGAAGTTGACAGCTACGTAATGTATGTTGCTCATATGTTAAGACTTCATGTCAAAAATGACATTTCTGGCACTACCGGATATTGGGAAATGATGATATTATAATTTTTGTGACCTGTTGATATTGACATAATAATTGCGTGTATGTGAGCAATGTGTTCATGTTGCTCCTGGTTTAAATTGTTCTAAAGTCTAATTATTAATTCACTGGAGTAATCTGAAATTTACGGTTGTACGTTTGAGGTTTGTTTAAAAAATATCCCAGTAGTATGAACGCTCCTGACTTTGTGTGAGTGAACTGAATCACAATGAAAGAAATGCAGTACTAGTACAATAAATAAAGACAACATAATTTTTCAACGTGACATTAAAATCTGTCGTTTTACTCCAGTGAATTAATAATTAGACTTTAGAAGCAATCCAGCATTCAAAACAGACGCTTTGTACGCTGACAATGTGTATACAAAGTTTCATTATAATCGGTTGAGTAGTTAAGACTTGAAGGCTTACAAACTTACTTTCGGATTTACATAACTGAAGAATTAGCGAAATATAGTTAAAAATAATCTGTTAAAGATTTATTTTAGATACTAATCATCGCTCAGTAGATGTTACAACTTTACTTATGATATCTTGCAACGTATATTGAGTTTTCAACCTTTAACTTTTGTGCAATTACCAACGTCTATATTAATTTTGAGTTTATAAATTGAGATATTCCTACATTAACTGACATTATAAGTACCTACTAATTCTATGGAATTCCTTAGAAGTTTATTAATAATATTAATTTTTAAGACACCATACAAGCTTTTTTACAATAGATCTCAGCTAGTTGAAACCAAATTGAATTCATCAAATGATAATCCTAAGGGTTGGTTTGTAAGGGGTTAGTGACTGGACCCAGTGATTCGGAATTTTTAACCCAGTAGCTGGATACATGTAGACAGGATCGGCACTAAGTCGTACTGTGCCCAAAAATAAAACGGATGGCTAGTCGGCTGGATTGACTTGCAAACGAGAAGTCAGCACTGGACTGGATTACTGTACTGCCATGTTACTGACCCCGATAACATTAATTTTTATTTCTGGATACGAAAAAACAAAAAAAGATTGGAGCTTTTCCAAATACTATAAATAATCAAACTTTTCAATCCTAATCTCGTAATTAACATTTCAGGCTGACGGCATCGAGGCTCAAGGTGGCTTCCAATACACCGGAGATGACGGCCAGGTCTACTCCATCAGCTACGCCGCTGGCCAAGGTGGTTTCCAGCCGCAGGGCGCCCACCTCCCCGTCGCGCCCCCCACCCCTGAGGCCATCCTGAAGGCTTTGGAGCAGAACGCCGCTGATGAAGCCGCTGGTATCATTGATGATGGTAAGTAATGTCTTGCAAGCATAAAAGGTATACCTTAAAGACTACCTTACAATAAACCAGAGGCGAGGGTCAGATCTAGTTTATCAGCTACGTCAAGGGTCCTATTTCTTACAAGCTTTAATTTAAATTGCAAAAGGTATACTTATACAGTTTGTCCGGGTGGAATCTTTCAACTCAATTTTGAAGCAGACAACCGATTGAGCTGAAATTTGTATGCACGTTTAGTTTGGATGACAATGAATAATAAATAATAATAAAATAAAAATATGCTTTATTTTCTCCACAATTACAATTCATACATTTAAGGTTAGATTGTATAAAAGTAAGTGTTTTAAAAAATCGTTGCTGTATGACGTTATTCTAAATCAAACATGACGTAACTCCTAAAATACAAGTTATTTTTAATGCACTACTCCTACAATATGGGTATCAACTTAAAGGGCTTGCTGAGAATAACTCGAAAAATAAAATGACATACTATAATGTGAACAAAAGTGCAGTCGGCAATAAAAACTTGTACCAAAATATTATTTTTTGACAGAAACTTATTCAATCATTCGGCTGGAATCGAGCTTTTACATGCGCTATCGTTCTTTCTTAATCTTGCGATTCCAATTCATGTGGGATCACACAAAGCTTAAATGTATCTACTTATGAAATGCACAAAACGCGTAAAGGAACGTAAATGATGAAGACGCTCCCATGATTGCAACACAGCTTCACGTAAAACTGTGTAGAAATATTCCAAATCCGAAATAAAACTCCCACATTTCATACATATCAGTTAATCATTTATTACAACTGTAAGCTATCAAATAGCTATACTTTAGTCATTTTCAATTATAAGATAAACCGCCTTTAATGGATATCTAATAATTTATACCTAATACGCATGGGAAAGGACTCTACAGTTATGTCCGCAGTTAAGATTGCAGTATGATTGCACTGATATTTGATGGGGCGTGTACTGATTTTATCACGGATGTAGTATTTTTATAATAATAAGATTGTTGAATTATTATTATGACATCTTTTATATCTTGAAATCGATTTCATCTCGTTAATATTATAAAATTTTGATCAAAGTGATATAATTAGTTCACCTCTCAACTATACTTGATTTGTGTCAATGCTAAAGATGAATTAGTATGCACTGTTGCCTTACCTACTCAACATAAATTATTATGAAATGTAAAATGTGGCTTTCATTGAAATATTGCCTTATGCCAATAGTTAAGGATTCATTTATCCACTGTCATCTACTTTTTAAAAGAAATGCGAATCCAAGTATTGTGCTATTGATTTCAGTTTTAAAAACTGTATCACCTTTTACTACCGCCTTAGTTACAAGCGTTTCATTATTATTACCGGTGAAGATTATACGCCATAAATAACTCACAAATAATACTTACTCCACACCATATAGCTTTGACCTTTTCCGTTTCCCAACATCCTCCTCTCACTCTAAATCCATCGCTTGAGTAACAACTAACTACGGGCTATTTACTTTTTGTCCTTCCCTCAAACACGGCAATAAGATCGCGTTTATTCTAAAATGACGTTTTGGTAATTTGCAAAATGCACCTTGATAGATAAATACCAAGATTTGGATGCATTGTATACAACTCTCGACGCTACAGCAATAGAGAACAATTTGTTTCGTGTTGGTGATAATAACAATTTGGTGGAACATAATGCATGGTGTTTTGAGAATGAAACGAACATAATAGCTGCAGTCGATCTAACAATAGGTTTTGTGGTGAAGGGACTCTCATAACATAAGGTCAGCTTTTTTGATATGATCCTTTTGCAAATGAGCTTGAACAATACTAAATTGCAGGTTGTTTTTGATAATAACAGACAATTTTCGTCTGCAACAGAATAATTAATTTTAGTCACATGATTGTTCAATTTAAGATTCCCAAAAGTCAGTCTCCTGATTTAATGTTTGATTGTCATTTGTTTTCATTGTGTTTGCTGATGTTAAAACAATTGACATAATAATGTATTTTATGGTAACTTCTTAATTGGCGATCTGCAGGCCTATTAAATAAAAAAAATCGTGATAATCGGACGTAATTCGTCGTTCAATATACAGGGTTATTTGTAAAACACCAACAACCTCGCACGAGTAGATTAGTAACATCATATAAAACAACATTTTTGTTCTACGACTTTTCCAAAAACAAACAAATAAAATCGACTTTTCATACAAAACTTGATCAACTGTTCGGACATGAGCACGAAGAGTCGAATTTTTTTTTGTCTGTTTTCGGAAAAGTCGTAGAACAAATGTTGCTGTTTATCATTATTAGTAATCTACTCCTGCGAGGTTGTTGGTGTTTTACAAATAACCCTCTACTTGATATTAAACCTTATTCGTGAGTTAGGTAATACTGTCACGGAGTGGGAAGAACAACGTCCGCTTATCGTGATTGTTTTTAATATAATAGGCTTGTACTGCAATCTTATCATCATCTCAAAGAATATTATTTATCACACTATTCCTAATCGTGTCTAATTTTTATAGTACAAAATCCCAATGTTAAATTTTCTCTTTTTCAATTCCAGGTCAATACAACCCCTCCAAATATGGTGATGCCAGTGGCAGTGCTTCCGCCGGATTCGGTGGCCAGCAGCAACAGTATGCGCGCGCGCAAGCTTCCGCCGGCTACAGACAACCCTACAAGTATTAAGCACTGAAAATATAGAATTACATTACCTTATAGAACGCGAGTGGTCGATATAGTTTCACTGGCATATCCATCGATGCCTAATTCTGTTCCTTTACCATCTGTAACATCGAGTATTGGGATAACTCCTTTTTCATTATCTTTCATTTCTCTATTATTTACATGTTTATAGTTATTAGGAAATTGTCTTTCAAGTGAAAGTGTGTTCTAATGTGTCATTGTTGTTTTGATATTATTGTTATTCCAACTTATTGAACTGGGTTTCTGAAATGTTTTATGTGGTAAGCAACAATTGTGATAATTTTAGCGATTTCAGTTCAATAAACTTTTAAATTGTTACAACAAAATACTTGGAAAGAATCTACGAATGTTTTTATGTTAGTACCTATCGATCCAATAGTCATTGTATACCTGTGAGAATTATGAGATGTAGCTTTATTTATTCTATGAATAAAACGAAGAATATCCTTTTTTAATTATGTTGTCTTTCATCTTAGAGCAACGCGGCGTCACGTTCTCAAGTCTTTTATTCCCTAAAAAAAAAATATTTGTGGTCAACAGCAAACGGTTTGACAGCTCATTAGTTTTCTAACATTTTAATTTGGACCCTGAAAACTGAAAACAACCATCATATTAAAGTAGTTTCAGACATTATCATGGTATTATCTAATTGTATAAGCACAAAGATCAAGAATCAAATCAAAGACATTAATGTTATCTTTTGTATTAAATATAGAGTCTAAATCATTTTTATAGAAATTATTAATTACTAATATGCAGGCTGAAACTCCCTTTTCAGTGCCACAAAGTTGAGTAGCCTACTAAGACACTCAGTAGAGTTTTTATTCTTCTTCTTCTTATCGATTAAGGAACAGGCCACTAGCCTGGCCACCTCTGGTGTTAGAGTTTATCAAGCCGCCTGTAAGGCCTCTGACTTGGTTTAACGACTATTATTAGATGACAACGACCGGGACCGACGGTTTAATGTGCCCTCCGAAGCACGGAAGCGCTCAGTTGTAATGCCACTTTAACGGTCACCCATCCGACACCTGACTGGACCGAGTGTTGCTTAACAAACGTGATCGAGTACAAACAGTCTGTCAAGTTCCGCCATGATCGCTTCAGTAGGTTTTTATTATTACAGTATTTTTGTTCATCACTCCGGAACCAGAGATGATAACCAGCACAATTTTCTTACTTTCACTGATAAATAAAATTAAAGATAACAAAAGTGAAACTTAAACTTCTTTCCCGGTACAATCTGGGGGCCTTTAAGTCACGAGTGAATAGGTTACTTCTAGGCGTTTCATCGTAGGTCGCATCATCGCTTACCAATTACCATCCAGGCGTAATAGAGCGGTCATGCGCTTGCCTATAAATTATAAAAAAATTGCAGTTTGTTATGGGTCATATTAATTTCTTGTTCTTTGATTTTTCTATAAATAAAAACAAACAGAACATTGGTTCTTTAGAGGTCACTTAATGATAGGTCCCGTGGTATAATAGGTTACTTCTAGGCGTTTCATCGTAAATCGCATCATCGCTTACCATCCAAGCGTGATAGCGGTCATGCGCTTGCCTATCTATTATTTAAAAAAATGCAGTTTGTTATGGGTTATCTTAATTTCTTGTTCTTTGATTTTTATATATAAATAAAAATAAAGAGAACATTGGTTCTTTAGAGGTCACTTAATGATAGGTCCCGTGGTATAATAGGTTACTTCTAGGCGTTTCATCGTAGATCGCATCATCGCTTACCATCCAGGTGTGATAGCAGCCATGCGCTTGTCTATCTATTACTAAAAAAAAATGCAGTTTGTTATGGATTATCTTAATTTCTTGTTCTTTGATTTTTATATAAATAAAAATAAAGAGAAGATTGGTCCTTTAGAGGTCACTTAATGATAGGTCCCGTGGTATAATAGGTTACTTCTAGGCGTTTCATCGTAGATCGCATCATCGCTTACCATCCAGGCGTGATAGCGGTCATGCGCTTGCCTATCTATTATTTAAAAAAATGCAGTTTGTTATGGGTTAATGGGTTATCTTAATTTCTTGTTCTTTGATTTTTATATAAATAAAAATAAAGAGAACATTGGTTCTTTAGAGGTCACTTAATGATAGGTCCCGTGGTATAATAGGTTACTTTACTTCTAGGCAAGCGCGTTTCATTGTAGATCGCATCATCTCTTACCATCCAGGCGTGATAGAGCGGTCATGCGCTTGTGTATATATTATTTAAAAAAAAGCAGTTTCTTATGGGTTATCTTAATTTCTTGTTCTTTGATTTTTCTATAAATAAAAACAAACAGAACATTGGTTCTTTAGAGGTCACTTAATGATAAGTCCCGTGGTATACATTAAATTCGAAATGTGAAACAAAAAACCTAATTAAGATTGAAAAAATATAGATATACCTACTCGTTAGCTATCTCGTTAACTACTCTTTCCTAACTTGTTAATGACATTGAGTAACTGACCAAATCTAATTGTAGATCGTTACATTGACTTACAAATGTTACTTACTTACTTTATTATAGCTTGCATTGTTTTGGCTAACCACATCATTCGAAATGTTTAGATCAAACATTGCGGTTCTGTTAATAGGTACTTAGTAAGAGTTTAATGTAAGTATTACAAAGTTATTACGAAAGTCGTTAATTATATGTAGCTACTAATCTTACATAGACATGTTGATATAGAATACAACATAGAAATCTTTGGTTGATATCAATGAGTTGTCAAAGTGTGGCAAAGTAGGTACGTAAGTAATTGGTGTCGTAACAAATTAATAATAAAAAATCGGACAAATGCGAGTCGGACTCGCCCACCAAGGGTTCCGTACAAAGTTACTTAAATAAAGACTATGTTTTTATGATTTAATTACAAATATTTTTTTAGTATTTTCCCTGTAGGTACTACTTGTATTATAAGACTTCCCAAATTTCATAGTTCTAGGTCAACGGGAAGTACCTTTTAATAATTTTGATTACCTTAAAAGTGTAGAAATACTTATGCGTTTTTTGTGGCATAAACGGCCGTATCTTTTTTTACGTAAGTTTAAAAAAAATGATTTTTTTGCAGCTTCTAAGGACCGTAGATTTGAGTAAGTATATATGGCTTTCATTTCAACCCGATAACTCTACGCGTTCCCGAGATAAAGGGTTTTGACTGACTGACGGACAGACATACAGACAGTTCATGATTTTTCCCTGTACTTGTAGTATAAGATAGATAACTTGCACAAATTTCATAGGTCTAGGTTAACGGAAAGTACCCTATGAGTTTTGAATCCCTTAAGTGTCGAAATATGCGTTTTTGCAGCATAAACAGCCATATCTTTTTTTACGTAAACTTATTTTATATTTGGTATAAATTTGATTTTTTGACAGCTTCAAGGGACCTAAGACTTGAGTACCTATATGGTTTTAATTTCAACTCGATACCGCTACTGGTTCCTGAGATAAAGGATCTTGACAGACAGACCGACAGTCAGACAAACAACAAAGTGGTCCTATAAGAGTTCCGGTTTTTCCTTTTGAGGTACGGAACCCTAAAAAAGTAGTCATATGTATAATTGTTATCACCTTCTAACCATAACGAAATAAAACATATTCTATCAAAATGGTCTATCAACATTATTTTAGCGCTTGAAGCTCACGTAGTTGATATTTTCTAAATATTTGTTAAACGCCGATTACTTCTCCTGATCTACCATCCGATTTAAGAACCACTTTCGGGTTACCACCGGTACTCGACACTAAAATATTGTAATCAGTTGGATTTTAAAAGTGAATTTACACTAGGTACCTACCTATAGCGGAAAGGTAAACATCGTTTAAGATTGGAGATGAGAATCGAAAATAAAAAATCATAAACAATGATGACCTTTCCGTTATTTGTGTAAATTCACTGCTAAAATTGAACTTATTCTACGGGTGGCAACTCTAAATTGGATTCCTAAATCAGTCACTATTTTGGTATAATGTAATCACGGCTTTATCATAAATTAAATAACAAAGATTAAAAGAACACCGCACTCTGTTGACGATCGCAAAAACGTTTATAGATTAGAATCAAAGCATTAATACGTTAGTCAAGATTCAAAGCATCCGATGCTTTTTGTGCTTTTCACAAACTTGTATACTCAGGAATTGTCAAAAGATGGCAGCAGCTTCAAAACGAAAAGATTTTCATAATATTTTTTTATGGTTTTGATCAGTGTTTCTTTCTGGTACTAATTCAGGGAGACTTTGCCCCCCTGAATAGCCCTAGTGCCCCCCCGGAGAAAATTGCATAGGTAGGCGGAAAAGTGGGAAGTTGCATCGAGAGGGCTCACTCCGCCACACCCCGTATCTTAAAATTGCCCCCTGAAGAAATAAGTCTGATAAAAACACTGGTTTTGATTTGACTTTATACGTAATAATGCTATTAGGCATTTATATGAGATTTTTATGATATTTTCGAACAATTTACTTTGATATTCAAAGCAAAATCTTAGCAATGTTTGTCATAGATGGAAGGCCCGTATTTATAAACCGCTCTCAACATTGAGATCTATCTTGAGATCATACTTGAGATGCTCTTTTTATAGGAATAGCATCTCAGACCCCGA
The DNA here is from genome assembly GCA_943789525.1 of Agriphila geniculea. NCBI lineage: Eukaryota > Metazoa > Arthropoda > Insecta > Lepidoptera > Crambidae > Agriphila > Agriphila geniculea. The sequence goes on along the minus strand of OX038869.1, from coordinate 20,821,184 downwards.
ATTACGTAAAGCTGTTGCTAACAATTCTCGATTGAAATCGATTGAAGTCGCAGTTGCATTGCTGCTTTAAGTAAGATAGTTGTCACATTGGTTCTTACTAAAGCAGCAATGTCACTGCGATTTCTGTCAAAGTTGATTGCAACAAAGTTAGACAATCAGCCTACTGGTAGTATCTCAAGATAGCTCTCAACGTTGAGAGCGTTTTATAAATTTAGAATAATAACGTCTAGAAGACGCGTCTGAACAAAAACATAAGCATAAAACACGTGCCATTTTCGTTGTCCTTGTGTGCGTTTGCTGTATTGTATGCAAAGATATTAGAATTTTTTTAAACGCTCCTCTAAAGCTATGAAGAAGAGCGTAGATATATTTTTTTCCAGATATGGCTAAGTTTTATTTGCTCGTTTTTCGTGCTTGCAATACATTTCTAGGCGTTATTATTTTAAGGCCTTAGATGTATGATTTTCATCGAATGTTTTGTGCTAGACGTTATAGTACAGTCGCCCGTAGAACATTTAAATCACCAAAAAGGTTACCGTTTGCCGTTGTAATATAGTAATTTATTACAAAATTATAGATACTTTTACCCAAGTTTTACAGATCGCAACCCGCCGTAACCTATATTTGTATATCTCCAAAAATGATTTATTTTTTATTTTTCAAGGTTTACCACATGATTTAGCTATTGTCGTGTTCTACAGCTTGGTTTGATTGCCACAGATAAAAGTAAGACTATAAAAAGTAGCCATACACAGATTTAAGACCTGATGTAAAAGGTTGGACTTTATCTGGTCTTAAATCTGTGTATGATCACTTTCCATAGTCTTACTATTATCAGTGGCCATCAAACAAAGCTGTAGAACACGACAATAGCTAAATCATGTGGTAAACCTTGAAAAATAAAAAAATATCATTTTTGGAGATATACAAACACCTATAGGTTACGGCGGGCTGCGATCTGTAAAACTCGGGTTAAAGTATCTATAATTTCGTAATAAATAACTATATCATAACGGCAAACGGTAATTAATCTTTTTGGTGATTTAAATGTTCTACGGGCGACTGAACTATTACGGCGAGGCGATGCCGTTGAAGTTCTTCGTATAGTTCCATAGAATTTGGAATAAACTGTGATCTTCTTTATTGACAAACGATTGATATTTTATTTACATAAGAACAATCCTTCTGATATTATTTCTTTAGTACCGATATCCCGAATTGGTATTGAGGCTTCCTTGGTGGTTAGCGGAACCAAAATTCTGCCCTGAACCAAATCCAGATTGTCCTTTGTTACTGCTAGCATCAGCCTTATATTTTCCTGTGAAAAGATATCTATATTAGAAACTTAATACATTGTACAATCGCTACTTGTATGAAAGTCTAGATTAAATGTAAACTTTTACTTTAAAATTTACGTGCTCAATGTTATTGAGTTATTGAAATTTATCATCGTACAGTTGTTTTAAATAATATTTATTATTAATTTTAATCTAGAAAATTAAGTTAATAAGCATAAAGGCAATTTAAAGCTGCTTATCGGTCTGTAGAAGAGCGTATTGGTTTGAATTTTGTGGTAAGTACTCCTATGTAAGCAGTGCATAAAAAGCTAATTTTACATTTGGTGCACTTGGTTAAATAATGACATGGTATCGAATAATACCAACCTATAATATCTACTTGCACAATCTTCTCCATGGTAAAGAAGAAGAATATGCAAGAACTATAGGTACTTTATATTAATAATGTTACTAAAAGCTCTAGTCTAATTATAACATTATTATACAATGGGATATTTTTAATTGGCTAATTGGAAATAATAAAGGCGACTGGAGGCGAAATAATAATGGGATACTTAAATACTAAACCGGGCAGCGAATTATTTTATTGGCGACAAAATAACCTTACATATGACAAACTGTGGATTACAAAAAATACTTAAAACGAATAAACTACATAAATGTGAGATACATAATAAAAATTTTAGAATGTTGGAGTGACAAAAATACTGAGTGGGCAACTATTATACCAAGTAGGTAATATGTAACTATAATATTTTAAATGTACCTAACTGATTTAATTTGCCCAACATATTTTTTTTGTGTTGCCTTAAGGTTGTCGCCTAAATAGTAATTTGGTCGCCCGTTCTGAATAACTAGTTAGGTAGGTACTCAATTTGTATTTTAAAGTCACCCATTTTCGGCACTTAGGCGTCGTCCACTACGCTAAGTGTTTTTGATACCAAAAATGGTACCAAAATTGCGACCCGATTAAATACTACCCTTATATATCATTGCTTTTAGGTTACTAAGCACTTTCGTTGCATTGGCGTTAAGTAGGTTATGTTTTGACTAATATCACTTACCATCATCAAAGATACCAGCAGCTTCATCCTTCGCATTTTGCTCCAAAGCCTGCAGTATAGCTTCAGGAGTAGGAGGCGGTACAGGGATATGGTCTCCTTGAGCTCTGAATCCACCTTCCCCTGCGGTGAACACTATGGTGTAAGTTTGGCCATCGTCTCCTTTGTAAGAGAAACCTCCCTGGGTCTGCACAGCGTTGCCTGCCTCTTCAGCTCTGATGCCGTTAGAGGTTTCATAGCTGTAGTGGAAACCTGCGGAATTTTTAAAGGATTGTTATTATTTTACCTGATGCGTTAGGCGTAAGCTTTAAATCACAATATATTTTATGATTCGTATATTGATTTTTTTTAATGCTGTATATAATTAGTATCCAACCTAAGGGTGCCTGTCCATTGATGTGGAGCTGGGCGACGGAGCGGAGAAACGAGGAAATATTAACCAAATAGGATTGCATAAAATCTCCGCTCCACAACCACAATCCTATTGAGTGCTATTGGTTAATATTTTCATTTCTCCGCTCCGCCGCCTCGCTCTGCGCCAATGGACAGGCAGCCTTATGATGAACTTAGTGTAGTTAATTCCTCATATAACGCTTGTGCGGAGCTCGGTGGCGCAGTGGTTTAGCGCCTGGCCCAGCGATTGCGGAGGTTAAGCAACGTTCGCAAGGGTCGGTCATGGGATGGGTGACCAAAAATTTATTATCTCGAGCTCCTCCGTGCTTCGGAAGGCACGTTAAGCCGTTGGTCCCGGCTGCATTTGCAGTCGTTAACACCCACCAATCCGCATTGGGCCCGCGTGCTGGGTTAATGGCCCGTCCTCCTTATCCACCCATAAGGAAGGCCTGTGCCCCAGCAGTGGGGACATTAAAGTGGCTGTGATGATGATGATGATGATGATGATGATAACGCTTAGCGTATATAAGCATTTCACTTGCATCGATCACTCTTAAATAAAGTAAAAATAAAAATTAGTTACTGCTTTTAACGTTGCTATAAATTTTATTATAGGTACCTACTTTACATAATTTGACAGATGCAGTTGTTTTTAATGCACAGTGGGATAGTACTTGGCCTTCATCTCACCTGACGTCAAGTGACGATAAGGCTGAAGGTGGCGCACTTCACCCGGAATCCTTATCACTGAGAAACTGGCTATCTTAAACTCTAACTGCCGGAACACAGCAATTTTTGAATTGTTGTTATGGCGTCAGACTTAGGTAAGATGGTGGTAGCTAGCCAGGCAGACTTGAAATAAGCCCTACCACCAACCAAATCGACTACAAATTGTAGATTAGTAATCGAACCCAGGACCCCTGTGTCTTACACGGGTGGGCGAACCACAGAGGCAGTTAATTATAATTTCGCAAGAAAAAGGACTCGTACCATTTTCATTGATGTTCTGTTCCTGTTTCAAAATGACTGCGTTCTTCTCTGCCTCCTGCTGTGGTCTTTTACTCCCAGTGTCTCCTCCGGACCCTGGACCCTGATACAATTGGCTGTATGAACTCTGCTGGTAGCCTCCTTGGAGGTTGGACCCTTGGTGTGAGCCTGATGGCCTGGTTGGACCTTGGTTTTGTGGAAGATACGTCTTTGAAGGAAGGAGAGCTCCTGATGATACGGCGAAGATAGTTGTGAGGATTAGCTGGAAATTAAAATGTCATTTTTTTATTCGACTATACTATGTCCCGACATAGTATAATCGAATAAAAAATTACATTTGCTTATGCAAATATATACACCACTCTCTGAGCAAGTCACAATTAAACAACAATAGACTTAATATTTATCATAAGTACTAATTTGATTCAAAGAAATAAGAAGTTGTTGTTAGGTAATGATTACTCTTGTAACTCTAGGGATTTTTTGACTTTTAATGGTGTGTCTTGACACAGTTGCTTTCCCGTTCTTCTCGCACTTTCAACAGAAGCATGCCTCATTACATTCAATAGCTCATGGCCTATCTTCTAAAAAAACGTTAAATTTATATGGTAGAAAGTTGAAAAGAATAGCGCACGGTTTGGAGGCAATATTGAAAACGTCAGAATTGTATGGCAGAAAGTTGAAAGAGCTATCGCAAGGTTTGGTGACAAAATAGCTTGCGTCTGACGCAAGTTGAACTAAAAGTTGAAGTGACGTAAGAAAGGCAAAAGTCTGTATAGGATAGAAATATCAAAATAACTAAGGTGGCTATACAACCAAAAGTACAGCCTCAGAGATATTTTTATTTAATAAGTTGTTAATAGAAAACGATTTTAATAAAACTTTACGTGGAAGTTTTAAGACCCAAGTCTAAAAATACTTTTTTACATTCACTCGTAGTCATTCGTAGAAGTACCTTAGCCACTACCACTTTTAGCAGTTTTGCTATCTACTTCTAGCAGTAATTACGATGGAATGTAATAATAAATTCCTTCCAAAAATACTAGACTATAAAATCCACCTAAAGTTTTATTAAAATTGTGTTTTAGAATTACAATATTAAATAAAATTCACCGCAGCGCCACTTTCGGTCAGGATCAGGATGCCACCTCAAGTGACTGCGTAAAAAAATGCTACCAATGGACACGCACTCAACCACTTTTTTTAAATAACGGAACTGTTAGTAAATTCTCCATCGAGATCATCAATAACTAAATTATATCATCGACACTAATAAAGCAGTTTTTGTTGATTTTGCTCGTAACGTTTTATAAAGTTAACATTAATTATTTCTTGTGCAATTATGTTAATTCAAAATTGTAAAAAAATACTTACATTAGCTAGTCTACCAACCATTATTTTTACTGCCAATAATGTTGATACCATTTATAAAAAACCTACCTCTATTTTATAATAATACAATAAGCTATAGGTTTTATAAATCCGACTTGCCAAAAAATATGTTTATTTAGGTAACCTGATATTTTAAAAGTATAACATAGCAAGCTATACAGGCTGCAATTTTAATCACTCTCCAAATTTTTAGGATTAGTTCAGTCCATGAAACTGAACAACTTTCTCCATGAAACATGTGTCAAAATACGCCACAAAATTTTGGTCATCCTTTACTAAAATGATCACGTGATTTCTTTGATTGGTATTGAAAGTCATTCTTTTACATTTTTGACCCAATGTTTCTTAGAGTTAGTTGTTCAGTTGAATGGACTGAACACATCATTAAAATTTGAAGGGTAAATAAAAAACACCCAGTATAGTAAACTATTGCTTCACTAATATAGGGGCTCGGGCACCGTTTTTTGTTTTTTCTCATGCTTTGGGGTATAATTTTATTTAAATTATGTAGAGCTAAGTCTTTAATATTTTCTTACCAATTTCATCTTGTATCTCGTTCCGTTTTCACTGATCCTCTTTCAATCAAACTTTTTTTGAAACTGTGCCTCAAAACTTATCCCTAGTACTTTTATACTCCGAAAAAATATGTAAACGATTTAATAAAAAGGATCTTAGTGGATGGCATCTTGTAATTGAGACCTTGGATCTTTAATTGTTCAAGATTTTTTCGACGTTTTTACTTTCCACCGACAATGTGTATTGATATTATCGAAGTTATTTTAATCCTTTGCGGATTTGGGTATCCTTTTGACTATAAAAAATAGATCTCTTTAAAACTCATAAAATATACAGTTTCCTTAGCATGACTACTGAAACGCAATGTGATATAGTGATTAACCACGTTTAACTGTCAAAAGTTTTGACTGTTTAGTGTCGATGAAATGCAGTTTATAGAGCAGTGTTCTACCAATGTAAATATATTTTCCAAAGAAACATGAGTTAATAAACGATATTTTTTTACTTTTCCATACTAATTACAATGTTTTAGCTGTCTAGTTATTATGGGAGGACCAACATTTTTTGTCGTTTTTCGAACCATGTTCCTTTGGCAAAAATGTTTAATTTCATTGGCAGAACACTCCCCAAGTTATTTAAATCGTCTAGAACATGAGGGTGTGATATCGTTTCACGGATACATGGATTGGTGTTCATACCATGTTCTGATCTTTGATGGTGCAATGCGATTCTGAAAAGTTGATATAAGTAAGGAATAAGTGTTAATATTAAAATCAAACTCTTGCATAAATTTTCGTCATTGTCGCTTGCCAATTAAGATTGAACCTAAATTAAATATAACTGAAGACCACCCACGGCTTCGTCTACGTGGAGAGTTATTTTTCAGTCCCTCGAGAACAGTACTCTTTCCCTGAATGAAAGATATGTCCTTTTCTGTACCCCTGACAACGTGTATGCAAAATTTCATAAAGATCGCGCTTGAGTATAAAACGTGAAGGCGTAACAAACAGACAAACTTATTTTCGCATTTAGTAACGATTTGTCTCTTTTGCGATAGCCAAACAATAATCTTAAAATTGTGTTAAAATACATAGCTGTTTTTTTTTTCATTAAAATATTAGGGATTCCTTCAAAATAGAAATTCCGATAAAAGCAATAAAAATATAACTAAGCATCGGCTGCTATTTTAAGAAATCAGGTTTTTTGGCAGCAATACTTCTTCATTGGCCAATTAAGTGGAATTACCATTTCTTGGAGCCTACTTCCCGATTGGCCATAAAATCTGCTTAAAGAGCTATCCACACCTTCTGACCCAACCTGCCCAATTTTCTATGGACAATATTGACCTCTAAGGAATACATGAAATACGTTAAAACTTTAAAGTTAAATATTTTACTTAATTTGTCTTTAAACCTCAATAATATCAAACAATTCTAAAACCGGACAGGTTGGATCGGAAGATGTGGATACCCCTTTCCTTAAAATACCGTTTAATGATAACTGATGATTACCTATCTTCATATTGACAACAGTTTAATGGCCTTTCCATTTTGTGCAATTACCTATGTTCAAAAACCAGTTAAAAATATTTTCTTGGAAGCTTGTTTCACGAAATTAATATCAATTTGAAATTAAATATGGCCAAATAAGAAAAAAAAATACTGGACAAATTACAAATTATTGATCATGTGCATTAAAAGTCCTGGTAATTATTTAATAAGTACCTATAAAAAATATATATTAAAAACACGACTGGTCCGCCAAAAACGAACTAAAAAGTTAACTACCAAAGTATCATCGCAGTCGGGGCGGGGCACAGTATATGTTACCGTTAAAGTATGTACGTAAATCAGTTAAGAGTGCACGTTAACTAGTTAATCTACAGATTAACCGGTTGAGTCAGTTAAAGTGCGAAATTGTTTCATTTCATACATTAACTAGGTAATTTGCAGATTCCCTAGGTAATCTGCAGATTAACGACCAAGTTTCCGAACTTTAACTAATGAAGAACGGAAACAAGTTCTTTGATTGAAAAAATTGTGTAATCACGTCAAGAGAGGTAGACACAAAAGTGGGGGACGAAGTGGGGGAGAGCAGCCCCCTGCAAGGGGGGGCTAGGGAGGCCCCCGCTACAGTGAAAAAGTGCGAAAATCTGCTACTTTAAGAAAAATTTGTCACGTTAACTGACTCGATCAGTTAATGTGCACATTAACTAGTCAATTCGCTCATTAACGCATTCCGCGCTTTAGCGGTAACATACATAATAATACTTGTGCTACAGAAATTGTTCTATAAAACGGTCCGTTTTTAATCAAAGAGGAGTAACAATTTTTGATCAAACGATACTACACACAATCAAATCTGTTCAGGCATTTAGAAGTTATGGGAACTCGTTTAATATAGTAATTTCCTATGCAATCAATACAATTTAACGAAAATCCTAATACCTATCCTACTTATTATTATAAATTAATGTGAAAGTTTGGATGTTTGGATGTTTATTACTCAATCTCGCAAAAACAGCTGAAATGATTTGAATGAAAGGATCATCCATGTTTCATACATTTTTGGTCCAAATATGAAAGTGCCGGCCAAAAGACAAAAGTGCTTTATTCTGATAGATTTTGTACACCTAAGTATTTTTTATTATGGCACCAAAGCTGTAGCACCGCTTCACATTTGTGTCAAAATGTATGAAAAGACAGACTTTTTGAACTTATTTAAAATCAAGTATAGCAGTGCTACAGCTTCGGTGCCATAATAAGAAATGCTTAGGTGGACAAAATCTATCAAAATAAAGCACTTTTGCTTTTTGGCCGGCACTTTCACATTTGGACCAAAATGGATGATGTCCTTTGGCACACAGATAATTTATAGCCTGGATGAAAATATTACACTTTTCATCTTGGTCAAAGTTCCCTAGAGATTTTCCAAATGTCCATGAGGATCAAACAAAATCGCGGGCGGAAGCTAGTAAAATTATAAAATTAGCTCTTTAAATTATTATCATTCATTCAGAGATACATCAGCCTGATAAATACAGGGTGACTTTTTGAACACTGCACTGTGGTTTGGCTTAGACCGTCAAACTAAACAACTTTGTCCATGGGACCAAATTAATCGGAGCAAAAAAATAATCCTGTTCCATAGAAAATGTCAATATGTACTAGACCAAAATGTATGGAACAGCTGATTAATTTTTTGCTCTCATTAAGTTGGTCCCATCCTATATCCCATAGACAAAGGTCTTCAGTTTGACGGTCTGAGCACACCACAAAATTTGTGCAGTGTTAAAAAATCACTCTGTATAAACACGACCTCTTGTTGACATATACCCTAAAGGCGTGTATTAAAACAATTTGTTTCAATTATGATCTCCGGAAGTACTTGCTCAATTATGATTACGCTGTGGCGTGATGGTTGATCGGAGTTCCATTAGGCCTGAGGGGGGTCATGGCCGGGTGAAGGGCAGAGGTTGCATGTGTGGGCTCCACCACCATAAAGTTAATATACCTATATATTAACTTTATGTCCACCACGAAGTAAACAAAAATTTTCCGTACAGAATTCTGAACGCTAAAACCAAAACCGTTACGTTGTCATTTAAGAGCGTTGACGGCAAACGGCATTTCATACAACCTTTCAAGTTCTTATTTTTTGAAATGAATGGACCAATTTTATTGAAACTTCATACATTTAAGCAAAATACACTGGTCTAAAAGTTAGTATTTTTTTTTCGATAACTTACAGCTTTCGAGTTTGACTGTTTCCGAGCGCATACAACCTGACTCTATTCAAGGCCAGAGTGAATGAGCACCTTCTGGGCAAACTCGCTCATCGTAGACCCTATCTTTGCTTTTGGGCTAGACTGGGCTCAAGAGCAAACCCATTAACTATATCAAAGAAAGCTAAATTAGACCGATTTTAAATTTTCCATAAAAGCAGAAATTTCCAATCTTTTTAAAATGAGACATTTTAAAAATGTTTTAAAGTAACTTTTTAGACCTGTGTTTATGCCGAACCAATTTTAATGAAACTTTATACATATAACGTTTCGACTAAAATGGGTTCATTTATTTCTTAAAATAAGGACTTGAAAGTTTGTATAAAATGCGGTCAACGCTCTTTAGAATTCTCATTTAAATTGTTCAAGATTGCCCCTAGGAATAGTTTTCAACAATTTTAACAAAACTAAATCGAGTATTTTCTTCTTAAAGTACCTAACTGAAACGGTATCGATTTATTTTTGCATTGTAAATTGACCCACAAAGGAAATTGGAGAAAATCCATCTTACAACGTTCCAAAGAACTAGCTAATTCAGTAAAGTAAACAAGACAAATAATCCTGACTGCTTAAAGTTAATATGCAAAGTCACAAAATACATTATTTGTACAAATAAAAACACAATAGAAAACCAAGTAACAATTTTAAATGTTAATCATTGTTTTTAATAGTTTGGAGGTCTTCCGTCTACTAAGGGTGGTGATTGGCATAAGAATGACATAAAATATGAATATAATTATGAGCAATAACAACAAAATGTTCATTTGAAAATAGTAATATCACATAACAAAAAAACAAACATACACTTATCTACATTGTTTACCAACACAACTCAAGTTTATGTTTTTAACTTAAGTATGGAATATTGTGAATTCAAATTAGGTAGAGTTTTATCAGATCCAAATGCTTCACTGTAACTTTACTCGAGAATGAACTTGGTCACATTACGTTTTGAATAACCTAGGTATAACATTATCACACTGAGATATATTGATAGAATGTGACATAGTTCTAAAGTGTGTACATCTTTTTGCTCGTGACTGTACATAGTTGAATTAACCGCATTGTACTTACTATCTATTAATTATTATGGTTCTTTTATAAGAGTTCAGATTCACGTAAATATAATAAGTAGTTAAGATTTTTTTGTAGTATGTTTGGAGAATTCCGAAAAGTTACCTAAACTAGGGCTTATTATATCGACGGGTCCCGACGGGTCCCGACGGGTCCCGACGGTAACAAAGTCGTATTAATAGAATTTCTAGTTGCCAGAACTCAGCTTTTTTGTTGCGTATCGTCGTAATATGATTTAAAACATTCCATTAGGTATAGCTAATGTGATAACAAATACATTAATAAATAAAATGTATGTCTTATATTTCCATAAGATTTTGTTCTTGTGAATTCGGGTTGAAACGAGTATGAAGCTGATTGAATTTATATTTTAGGACCAGTTGTCAGCTCGAATTCAATCAAAAATAGGTCAGCAACCATGTAAGTGACTAAACTAATCGAAGCTCATCAAAAGTGATGATGTCTCAGTTTTTTATTATTTTTTTATGATTAACGGGATAATGCTTGGCCTTCATCTCACCTGATGTTAAGTGACGATAAGGCCGAAGGTGGAAACGCACTACACCCGGAATCCTCATCACTGAGTAACAGGCTATCTTACCTCTAACTGGTAGAACACAACAATTTTTAAGTTGTTGTTATGGCGTCAGACTTAGGTAAGATGGTGGTAGCTAGCCAGGCGGACTTGAAATAAGCTCTACCACCAACCAAACCGAGTACAAATTGTACCCCCCTGGGAATTGAACCCGGGACCCCTGCGTCTTACATGGGTGGGCAAACCACTAGACCACAGAGGCGGTAGAACACAGAGTATCTTAATACATATTTTTTAAGCATTCTTTGATAGATATGTAAATTACCTTAATATATATAATGATTATTCAGATGATTAGGTGTGTCTTGACTCAGCTGCTTTTCAGCTCCTCTTGTGCTTTCAACTAATGCATACCTCATTACATTCAATAGCGCATGCCCTATCTTCTCAAAATAACGTCAAATTAGTATGGCAGAAAGTTGGAAAGAAAAGCGCATGATTTGAAGATAATATTGATTATGTCAAATATGGCAGAAAGTTTAAAGGGTTAGTGCACAATTTGGAGGAAATATTGTATGCGTCAGATGCAAATTGAATTGAAAGTTGAAGCGACCAGGCCCCTATTTCACAGACGTGACATTTGTAAATGACAATGACAATTCGGTGTCCATCGCGTCAGCCAAATTGAATTTAGAAAACATACTACTCAAACTACTCACAGATACCGCAACGTACATCAAATTGTCATTGTAATATACAATTGTCACGTCTGTGAAATAGGGGCCTGGTAAAGATAGAGCAATTTTACCAGTACAAATGACTGATTTACTGATATCAGTGCATAACTTGAAATTTTGCACGAACACGCCCACGCGGTTAATTATGAATTTTTGATATTTTTTCTTCCAAAAATGTCGTTGTAGTTATTTACACCGCAGTTGCTAATTTCCCCAGTTTACTGCGTCACGCGTACGAAGTTAAAGGCGATCGCTAGTATGAATATGAAGTGCCTTTTTGCCTCGTAAAAAATGTACCAACCAGGTGTTACTGCTAAGCAAAATGTACAAAAACTCTGTAACTAAACTTTAATCGTTGCTAATTGATTTGTCAGTAACATCTGATACAATAGAAAAAAAGATAATTGCCCAATTATCGAAGTTTTCACGCCTTTTTATTTTGCTTCAAGTTTTTGTCTTCGTTATCGGTCAACTTAGTATGAGAAATCCATTCTTTACACGATACTTTTTTATATCAATACTTAAACATTTTTTTTATAATAAGTATTAGAAAACGCAAAAACTATTAGGCATACTTACCTATGTTTAATTTTTTATACTATGGAATCGGTTTAGAGAAAATATTTTACCAACAAACAATATTTTATCAGTTTATGAACATCACATAATATGGAAAGTTAAAAAAAGTTATTTTAACCACAGGTTCAGAAATTATAGATGTGCCAATGCAAAAATAAAATATACTTAAGAAAATGAAAAAAAAAAAAACGAGACACCCGCTATTATATTAAACTTAGATCATAAATGCTAATAGCCTTTATCAAAATTTAATCGTAGGTATAACCTTAGATTCATCCAAAATAGTACCTAATCAAGTTGAACCCAAAGAGATTAATAAAAATAAAAACGTAATTTGATAATTCAAAACTCGTGACTATATTTTTTGTTCCCTTCTGATTAATTGATATATTTTATTAGAACTACTATAAAAACGAACCCACCTACTAATTTTAGTTTTTTGGTAAAGTTCTGTTTGAATGAATTAAGTTTGAATGGATTTAAAGGTTCATCTAAATCTGTATTTAAGTGTTACGCAACTTGAAATATTTGATTCCATCGTTGGATACCTAAGTATCCAACATTATTCTTAAACATGGCTAACCATGTTTAAGAATTCTACGGTTATTCGCTGTGGATTGGCAACTATTGAGGTTTTTGTATGATGTTATTTGATAACAGAGTTAGAATAAAGCAATGTATGTTTTATTGATGACCCACAATCGATAATTACAGGAAAAAAAGTTTAAGGTTAGATTTATAGGTTTATCTGCAACAAAAGTTAAATATCAAACTTGGTTTTTTACAAAACAAACAGTCTTTTGGATAAATTGGTGCTTATCATTATATTCATGTCTCATTACTACTCGGTCATTATGAGAGTGAAATGAATTTAAACGAATAAAGTAAAATTGCACAAGGCTACTACAATCATTTTGAGGATATCTGAAAAAATAATCAGAATTGTAATTTCATAACATTTATTAGAACACAATTTGTTACATTTCGGAACACAATTTCGCTAAACTATCAGTTGAACTTAGTAGTGGTAGCCTGTCTCCTCGTCAAAGCTCTGCTGAGGAGTGTTCTGGAAGCTGGAGGTCTTGGGGGCTAGGTACTGGCGGCTGGCAGAACCGGATCCCTGGCGGGAGAAGGAGCCAGATCCGCTAAGTCCAGCAGAAGACGAACCGAAGCTGTTTCCAGCAGATCCAAAGTTCCTTGATGACTGAAACCCATTGCTGCCTTGTGACTCTTGCGAGTGAGCTCCACCGAATTGAGACCTGCCGAATTGGGAGTGAGAACTGCCAGAATGGGGTTGAGAACCGCCGAATCGGGAGTGGGTCTGGCCGAATTGGGATTGACCATCGAAGCTGGAGCCGATGGAGTTCTCGTCACTGAACTGGGGAGCTCCGTACTGCTGGCTCGAGGAGCGTTGGGACCCGAAACCACCTGGAATAACGAATGAGGTCAGTAAAGGTTTAAAATACAGGGTGTTTTATTGATGTGAGATTTTTTCGACATATATTTTAAGAAAATGTGAATTCACTATTATCAGTTTGCAAAATTAAAAAGTAACACTGAAAAGTAAGTAATTATAGTTTTTTTTTCACATATACAAAATCACTAATCTCTGGTTCATGATAATTCTAATACTAAAACCGAACAAGTGAGTCAATTAAAGTTAAAGTTAAACATATAATTATTACTACACAATCATCAAACACAAAATAAACTATCAAAACTAATTTAATAACATAATTGCTTTGGCTTAAGATGAGAGTAACAACCTCACAAAGATTTGACATTGTGTTCATCTCGATTAAACTCTCAATATAAAAAAACTGTTAGGTACTTTATAGTATAACTAGCACAAGTCGTGACCTAGATAATGGGATATTTACCTTGGGAACCGAAGCTATTGTGGCCAGAAGATCCATGGTTAGGGGGAATGTACTGGTTGGAAGTAGCAGCTCCGAAGGATGACTTTCCACCATTTCCAAAGCTGGAAGAACCTTGGGAGCCTTTAGATCCAAATCCTCCTTGAGAGCCGAATCCTCTTTGGTTTCCGAAGCTGCCTTGGGATCCTATGCCTCGTTGGGCGCCAAAAGATCCTTTTTCGAAAGAACCCTCGCCAGACTGGTCAGGAGGGAGGTATGAGCGCTCCAAATGCTCGAGACGAGCAGCTGAGCTCACAGCGATGAGGGCGGCTACGATGAACTGTAAAGAATAACATGTTTTATTTTACTTATTATTATCCCTAACTCTATTACTGTCCCTAAAGTGTCGGGTATACTAATGGAACACCTCCCGGGAAGATTCATTAATGGAAAATTTGGTTTTATCAGAAGATTTGGGTGTTCAACAGCTTGCGGCCATTCCAAAACATTTAAGCTGTTTTCCCACAAAGATTTTCATATTTTTTTTTGTTTATTAAAAATATCTTATTTATATTTAATTTACTGTATTAAGAATTAAATTTTACCAGTTTCATTTTGTATGGAAGTGTGACTGTGCTCCGGGTGTACTACCAAATGTGAAGCTCACTCGAAACTGTGATGTACTGAGACGAATTGACCTAATATATACCAGATCCTAATCCTGAAGATCACGCATAGAAACTGACGTAATGTTTTATAGAATATAATAAACGAGCATTTTTAAGTTATGATATGCATGGTCGAGTAATTAGTTTGTTTTTTTTAGGCTACCGAAACATGATGGGTTGGCCTCGTCTGTCAAATATAGGAGCATCGAACAATTTCAAGGATCGGATCATTAATTAGCTTTACATCGATAAATCGATATTTTGCAATGAAAGCACTGATAACAATCTACTTATCTATTGTTGGGTTTAGATTTTGAATTGCAGTTCTATTATTGCAGTCGTGTTTTATTGTTTGTTTGATTTATGACAGCATTGAAAAATGATTGGTATAAAACAGCACACTGACTATATTTTTTAAACATCCTTTTAATATTATAAAGGCGAATGTGTAAATGTCATGAAACTTGCATACACAATATCAGGTGTACAGAAAAGGACAAGGGTACTTTTCATCCCGGAAAACAGTACTGTTCCCAAGGTATAAAGAAATAACTGTATAAACAGACGAAGTGCGGGTTCCTTTGTAAAAAAAAAGACGAACAATATAAAATAGTTACAATCGACCAATTGATTATTTTTACTTTCTTACTATCCTTACTTGATATTATAAATGCGAAAGTCCGTTCGTTTCTTTGTTACGCCTTCACGTCTTAACTTCTGATCATCATGAAATTTTGCATATACGTTATCAGGGTTACAGAGAAGGATGTTGGGTACCTTCATCGCGAAAAAAAGGATTATTTCTTCCTGAGGGATAGAAAAAACCTTTCTACGCAGACGAAATTAGTAGAAAAATAACATAAACTTTATTCACAAAATTTCATTTAAACGCCCAGTATTTTTTACATGCCGCCGTCTTTCAGCTATGTAGAACAATGGCCGTTAATTACTCATTCTCGAAATTATTTTTATTTACAAAAATACCGCTACTCATAATAATATATGTCAGTAAAGTCAAGATCAAGACTCAAGTCATATAATAGTTAAGTTCTTACATATTTGTGACATTTATTTATTTATTATAAGGTAACAAGTTAGTGTATTATCTGCATATTGTAGTTTTAGTTATTTTTTTATTTATAATGCATTTTTTTACATTTAGGAAAAACTATAGCTGGGAAAATTTTGTGTTCAACCTGAGCTACCAAATCGTTATAAGATTCGTGCGGTTGTATTTGAGTACACACATAATTAGAGACATTTTTGTCAAGTAGAAATTATCGTTGCAAACAATTGTTAGTTGTTGTTTGATTATTTATTGTTTTTCAGCCTCAATTTGCAACAAAATCTCGCCTAATTCCAGCTTGGCTGAAGAATTTTAACTTCAGAAACAAAAAATCGTAAAGCTAGGGAGTAAGATCAATCACAATGCTTCATATTTATATAAATCAAACTTACAATAGCAAATAAAAGCTAAGATCTGATGGATCTGACATTATTCTCACAAATGACCGTCGTGACGAACATTGCCACAGCTTGTGCGGTATAAGATGCAATCTGTGCTGCTGAGGAACTGAAACGATAAGTGTCTAACTAGAATATGGGTAATGGGTAATAATTATTATTAAGATGCCAATATATCAAAAGCCACTTATTACACTTTATCCGTATGTAGAAAATCTAGGATCATGCCGCATTCTGGGCCATGATGCGCATTAACCATACATATCTGTGACAGACTCATGTCATGTCAAAAAGGGGTAGATAACAAAATGTCATATAATAGGAAAATGTAACCTCAAACGGCTTCTTGAGATTGAGATTTCTCTTTTTTCCCGCATTATATTTTAATGATATTCTTCCCACGCAATCACTATAAAATTACTTTAGTATTTTGGTAATTTCATCAAAGCGCATCATGGCCTAGCTTGTATAGTAAAATCGGCATAATCCTTTAGTCATCATCATCATCAGAAAAGTTGAAAGGGCATCTGGCTTGGTAAGGGCATGTTATAAGAAGGGATGAAAGGCATGTTACTAGAAGAGTAATGGATATGGATGTTGAGGGCTGGAAAGTAAGAGGAAGACTGCAGAAAAGATAAATGGATTGTATGCGGAATAATATGAATGTACATGAAGTGGATGAGGAGATGACGAGTGACAGGAGGGATGATGATGAGTCATCATCATCATTAAAAATTGTCAAAATATATACAAACATTATACTTTGGTGACTAATTTGTTGGAGACAATAGTAAAACAAAAATGTAAACATATATTATGACTCGTAAGCAAATGCTCGGGTACAGTTGGACCACAGACCCTAACACAGCACAGCCACCTAGCTCAGCGGAAGCGCTTCCCCTTTCTCTGAAATTATCGTGAAGATATTCTGCTTCCAGCCTTATCACATTTGCCCCTATCAGATTTCAACCAGAGACCTAAAGCGCAGTAAGCTATCATTGAGTATCAAATGGCTATCGAATATGAACACTAGCATTATAGGTACGATACAACACTCGTAATTTATCAGCGTTTAGGAGAATTAAATTATTCTATACCTATTGTTTAAAAGATTGCAGCTGGCTTTGGCAGTGAACGGTACCTACATATAGCGAGATAAACTGACATCTGTTGAGGCGGGGTGGTTCTGGAATAGCAACCGCGCACCGGAAGTTGAAGGGCATATCTGTTGAAGTACGCGGTGAGCCTCAAAAAGTTAGCCTTTAGGGACTTTTTCTTATTTTTTGAAATGAAAACCATACCTATATTCTTTGGCTGTCCAGTTCCATATTCTGCCAGTATACAGCTCTTAGCCAGTTTTATGAATGGCTATCAGTGAGTCTCTTTTACTTGCTAAACGGCGAGAAAGAGATAGCCATTCAGAAACTGAAAAGATGAAAGAGCCTGTAATTTCTCCCCTTTTTGAATCCTGCGTCGAGCGAAGTCCTAGCGTCGAGCGCTTTTTACAAACTTTTCTGACTCGGTGACAGCGTCGCTGTCATCTAAAGATGACGGCGTATCCTAGGTAACAATATGTAATAACAATTAGTTCCAGTTTTAGTCACCGGGTCAGATAAAATTGTAAAGAACGCTCGACGCCAGCCGAACGATTCAAAAATAGGGCCCCTGGTCGATGCCGATGGTCAAATACTCTAGGTTTCACATTACATTCACAGTATTTTTTGTACAACCTGCCGTATTTTTTTATCATAATGAAAAAAGATAAACAGGATTTAAAATGTTTGTTTTATGATTAAAACAAACACTTTTTTGAGAAGTCATGAGCCTGGAAGCATAAATTGATAAAACAAAAAGTTGAATTGCATTTCAGTCACGATGCCTAAAGCCGTGTACATTCACAACTACCAAGAATTTCGGTTGATTTTCAGTTTTAAGTTGTAGGTCGTAAGGTGGACTCTTGTTTTAAGATTAGTTCGTAACGGTTAATTTTATTTTAGTCCTTACTTTAATATTATTAATTGATATTGCTTTACAAATATTGATTTCAATAAGATGAGTTTAACACGACTGCATTTCGTTGCAGTTTTGTTTCGACAATAATGGACTGGACATATATCACAGCGTAGCTATGCCGTTGAGGGATACTAATATAAAATTAAAACTTAATAATAAATATATAAAATGTGTAGATTCTTTATAAATTTAAATTAATTAAATGGAATTTAAAATCAATTATTGAATGTTTTTAATTATCGAAATAATTTTTTCACTAGCTCTTTAACTACATGTAGTTAAATTTTAATTTCTAATTTTGATTTATTAAGTATCTTTTATTAATTTTAGTTGTGGATTTATATTTATTAAATCGTTAAATTGGATTATATGGAATAAATGAATTTTAATTTAATTAATAATTCAAAATTATCATTTACTTTATTGTTAGACTTTAAATAAAAAGAGGTCTCAAATTGACAAAATAACAATAATGCCTTCCAGCGATACTAGATTCTAGTACATAGGTCTAGTCATAGTAATTCTAGTGATCATATAACTGTAGGGCATTAGCGCTGGCTGCGCGACCTGTACCTTGATTACGTAAATCTGTTGCTAACAATTCTCGATTGAAATCGATTGAAAGCGCAGTTACATTGCCGCTTTAAGTAAGATAGTTCTCAAATTGGTTCTTACTAAAGCAGTAATGTAACTGCGATTTCTGTCAGAGTTGATTGCAACAAAGTTACAAAATCAGTGGGCTGTATTGCACTTTATTGTGTCGGAGCAAAAGTCACTATTTATTTAAATGACTTTGCGGAGTGAGGCTTCTGTACCTGTACTATTATGTATTCTGTGGTACAGTGGTCAGAGCGTTCGCCCGGCAAGCTAAGGTCGTAGATTTGATTCATGCCTGGGCTTGTCTGGGCAATCCATCCGACCGTTTACATGTCAATTTGCAAGTCTTTGCTATCGACAGATGTAGTGGATTGACATAATTTTTATTTAAAACGTCAAAATATTATCATAATTTTCTCAAAATGTACACAAAAGCCATTTTTTACCCCCCTGCTGGAACACAGACCTTAAGGTTAAATAAGGAGGATAGGCAATAACCCACCACGTGGACCTAATGTGGATTGGTGGGTGTTAATGACTGCAAATGCAACCGGGGCCAAGGGGTTTACATATGCCTGAATCACGAAGGACCTCGAAATATAATTTTTGGTCACCCATCCTATGACGGACCCCTGCGAAAGTTGCTTAACTGCCACAATCGAAGGGTGATACGCACTGCACCATCCAGCACTTCATTTCAAATGTCAAAAGTCTTGAATGGGTGGTAGGTAAATATAGATAATTCAAAAGCACTTTATTACTAGGTTTATTTTTGAATAAAGAGTTTTTCAATTTTAATTTTAATTTCAACCGCGGCCATCCGCGACTTCAGCTGCGTGGAAAGTTTTTGAAGTGAAAACTATAGCGGCGTTGTACGCTTTTTTGAAATGGGGAAAAAATCTTAAACTCGCGTCAGTCAGTCAGGATCACATGACCCTGATCGAAAATTCGTAAGACGGATGTGACGGATGAATAGTAGACAGCCGGCGGCGGAAGTATCTCTCTCTCTTTCTACGGGGCGCGGTGAAAATGGCGGCGCGTCATTTCAAGACGTAAACACTTGTGTCACCATAGCAACGCGCAAATTTTTTAATTCAATATCAAAACTCTAGATTTTCTGTCAAGCTATGGATAAGACTTTCGTACAATACTGTTCTGTATTCGTAAATTCAAACGCAGAGTAAATTCGTAAGACGGCAATTCGTGCAAAATTATTCCCTAACCATTCCAAAATATCAAAAATGCACAACGTTAATATTCAAGTTTACACTTCTGCCGGCACTCCCGGAGTGCAACCCGATATTTTTTTGCTATCCCTCAGGAACAATACTTTTTTTCTGGATGATAGGTATAGGTACCCTATGTCCTTCTCTGTACCCTTGACAACGTGGTGTGTGTAAAATTTCATGATGATCGGTCCAGTAGTTAAGACTTGAAAGCGTATCAAACAAACAAACAATACTGACTTTCGCATTTATAACATTAGAAAAGTAATAAAGTAAGGATAAATAATAAGCATTCAAAAGAACTTAATTACTAAGTTTATTTGAATAACGAGTTTTTCAATTTCGATTTCAATTGAAATTTAAATGGTGTTTTTCACCTTCCAATGGTGTTAAAAACCATGGCTTAACAACAATTCATTTTGATATTTTTCGTTCGGTTTTGAGCTGCTAAATATTTCGAAATGGGTTAATTAACATACCCGATTGCGAAGTAAAATATATAGGTATCCATTACAGATCATCATCATTTGGACAAGTATTTATAGACAGAACCAGACCGATGACGAATACTTGCAGTTTAGTACTAGGAAAGGATATAAATGAACTTAACTCTACCATATAAATCATACAATTTTACGCGCTCACTAGACGTGAAATGCAACACTTTTTAACGGATACTAGCGCGGTTTTATTTAAAGTACTTCGGTAATTATTTGGTTTGATTTACGCGCTATCGGAGTGATTTGGAATATAAAAGAAGACTATTTAGGCTTTAGGTCAGGTCTCAATGAAAAACTCCTGCAACCAAGTACTACGCTAACAAAACGCGAAGCCCTGTCACAACTTATGTGTGTGTATGATCCGTTAGGACTCTTAGCTCCAGTTATTATTAAAGGACGTATAATGTTTCAAAGGCTCTGGCGTAGCAACATTGGCTGGGATGATAAGCTTCCCGCTTCTGAAGCCAAGGCCTGGAGAGACTGGTTTTCAGAACTAAGTCTTATAACAAACATGCGAATTCCACGTTGTTATTTGAGCAACAATATTTTAGAACGTGAACTTCACATGTTTGCCGATGCGAGCGAGCTGGTATATGCCTGTGTAGCCTATTGGCGATTTATTCTACCAGACGGCAGCTACAGGCTTGCTTTAATTGGCAGCAAATCGCGAGTCACTCCATTAAAACCTGTATCCGTGCCCCGTCTAGAACTTCAAGCAGCTCTGATGGCTTCTCGGTTAGCTACAACTATCACGGAAAGCCATCGAAACAAACCGGTGCGGGTGATTTACTGGACTGACTCACGGACGGCTCTATGCTGGATACGGTCTGACGCTCGTACATTCCGTCCATTTGTAGCACATCGTGTCGGTGAAATCACGGAAAATACGTGCGCCACTAATTGGCGGTGGGTTCCATCAGAACACAACGTCGCCGATGATGCAACGAGGGTTCAACCATTGGACTCGGGTTCAAGATGGTTTACGGGTCCATCCTTTTTGCTTGAGCCAGAAACTATGTGGCCAGTTGAGCCATCGACGACCATCGCACCATTCCTCACGGAACTCAAAACAGCGAACCTGTGTGAAGTGGTGGGACTGACAAGCACGAGTGAGCCCTTGCCAGAAGCCATAACGGCGAATCCAGACCGTTTTAGCGACTGGACTCGCCTCATAAGGGCAACTGCTCGAGTTCACCAAGCCGCGACATTCTTCAAAAGGCTATTAGGACCTCATGCTCAAAATTCCAAATCTCGACGCAACAATTTTTCTACTTCATCAAACACCTCATCAGTTTGTAATCCATCGTCACGTAACTGTGGGGTAGGGTCGCAACGATCTACGTCCTTGTCCAATTTTCCCGCTCTCACAGCAGAACACGTCAGATCAGCTGAAGAACATGTTTTAAGACGGTGCCAGTTGGACTCCTTTCACCAGGAAATAAAATGTATCTTGAGTTCTCGGATGCTGCCGAAGAACAGTTGCCTGTTGAAACTATCTCCAGTATTGGACGCAGATAACATTTTAAGGCTCTCTGGTCGCATCCGAACGGCATCTCACATCAGCGATGACACGAGAACTCCCATTTTATTAGATGGACGTCACCCTACCGTACGCCTACTGATACACTATTACCACAAAAAATGGCACACGCAGGTAATGAAACAGTGGTAAACGAGATGCGCCAAAAGTAAAAGAAAAAAAAAGAAGTAAAAAGAAAAATTGGCAAAAAAGGCCTGCCAAAAAGCGGGGAGCCAGAGCAAAAAAAAAACTGCTAACTTTCCGTTCTCGGCAGTATACTTTGTTAAGTAATATCTTCATTATTTGCCTATACACTTTCATTACTGATCATTGTCAAAGACATCTACTTACAGATTTGTTAACTTTCAAGGTTCAAAATTTATCGAATCAAAATTTAATGAATAATATTTTCAAATTGTAAGATGAGATCATATTATTGATTTATATTAAAAATTATAAGCTCACGATTTAATTATCACCTGAATAAAAATCATCTTGGCAAAACGGAAGATGAAAAGAAACTATAGACAATAAAATTACTTATTATGCTCTTAAAAATATTGTACTTAATTATTACATTTTCTCTGTTTTTAAGTTGATTGTAAAAAGTCAGGCAAGATTACTTTTGTTTGAAATCTAGTAACTAAATATTTTTTTAAAATTACGATCGAGCATAGAAACAACATATTTCTAACATTTTACATTTTTATAAAACTTTTATTTGCCCCTGTCTTTGTACATAGATAATACATAACATTATACACGTGTTATTTGACTCAAAGCGTAAACTCGGGCGACCTAATGATATGAGCCCTTAGCTTAGAACATATATCGTGAAGAAAAACACGCGTAAAAATACTTGATTTGTTAGATTATTCTCTATAGAAAATTTCATTTTGTTTTTCACCGGCTGATGGCGTTGTACAAATTTCCCATACAAATAAATACTCAATCAAAAAATAACGCGCGTAAAAGGGTTATTTTTTTTCGATAGCTGTTCGTGCTAAGGATGTACAAATATCCAAAAACAAAAAAAAAACGATTTGGATAATAAAAAAATATGTTTCATTTATGATACTTTATCAAAGTGTAAAGTTTCGTCCACTGAGGATTTACTGTGGGGGTCCACTACCTTCCTTTCCTTCACTAAATAATTTGCCTAAAATCTTCAAGCCAGTATTTAGTTAGACCTTTTTTTACAGCTGTTGCCAAAATATGTTTTTCAAAACAGCTAGATAGAAACTACAGTAGCCGGAGAAGTATCGAGTTAGCCAGGGTGTCATGGTAGGTCGCCCGAGTTATATCGTAGGTACCACGAGTATTTTTGTCGACACTAAAAAGGTGGTTAATTAATGGGGATATGATGGTAATGATATATTTTACTAATATTGTAAATGCGAAAGAATGTTTTAAATGTTTGTTACGCCTATCGAACATCATGAAATTTTGCATACATTTGGTCAGGAATGCAGAAAAGTTCATATGTTACTTTCATCCAGAAAAAAATGTGCTGTTTCCAATGGATAGAACAATAACTATCAGCGCAGACGCAGTCGCAGGGTGCCGTTAGTTCTACAAAATATAGCTTTCATGAGCCACCGTAAACGCACAACCAACCAAACAACAATACTACCTACACAAAACAAATTTTTACCATCTCTATATTTGTAACAGCGCAGTTGGCAACAGAAGATCCGGTTTAAATATAAAGGTGCTCTGACACAAAGCAATAAAATTATTAACGATTACTATTATTATAGTCTGTTGGTTTCGACAGTTACATTTTCTTTGTTAATAAATAGTTATTATAATCTAATACATATTTATATACAAAAAAAAGCATCTTTCATGGCAGGTTTCCACATTTTCAGCTATTTTTATAATGATTTGGTGGCAATCATGCACTCCTAAGTCGGAATTTACAAAGAAAACGTGTCTGTCAAAATCATCAAGTTATCTTGGACATACTATAGAAGAACATTATAGCGATTTAGTCATCAAATTTAAAGCTCAAAACTAAATGAATGAAAAAATGATTACCGGAAACTCATGAGTTATTTCTAAAGTAAAATCTGATAAACCACATATTCATATTGATAAAAAAAACAATATGTTATTAATATTATAATTAATTACAGAAATATCGATGATAAAATTTTGTATTTGAAACAAATATAGCAAGCTTTAAACTATTCAACTGACTTCAAAAAAGGTGGTTCTCTCTACTTTTTCCGTAGGTATTCCGATTGTTCGTAAAAGTTCGCTTAATACGCTATTCTACTGCATAAAAATCAAACCACTTATTTAAAAATAACTCCCGTGATAAATACATTATAAACTTATACCTATGTTGTAGAAATAAGTAATATTTTATTATACAAGTCTAAGGCTTCCGTGCGTACAGTTCATTAGAATATTTTATTATTTCATCTGGCACCACACCGTGTGTGGCGGCCTTAACGGTGCGAGTTCGCGCTATGTTAATAACTTATTGATGTAAATCAATTAACTATTAGTTTTTTTAGTCGAATCGTTACCAATTCTTTATGATTCTCATAATAATATGAACTCTTGAAGGTTTCCGATAACTGGAAACGGATGTACTCCTCTTAGTGTAGGAAATGAAGCGATCTTTTGTATGGACACCCCAACATTAAATCCTCAGTCGATGAAACTTTGCAGGGATGTAATATAGTATGAACCAAAACCTATGTACAAATATCCAAAAACAAAAAAAATCGCTTTGGTTAGTGTAAAAAATATGTTTCATTTATGATACTTTATCATTTTCATTTTATCTACTGAGGATTTACTGTAGGGGTCCCACTACCTTCCTTTACTACACTATCTATAAATTAAAGTTTCATGAAAATATTAAAATGTCCTTTCATATATTTACTAGCGGCCACCCGCGACTTCGTCTGCGTGGAAAGATTTTTTGCTATCCCTCGGGAACAATACATTTTTTTCAGGATGAAAGTTACCCTATGTCCTTCTCTGTAGAAGGACCCCTAAGAACGTGTATGCAAAATTTCATGATGATCGCTTGAGTAGTTAAGACGTGAAAGCGTAACAAACAAATAAACAAACAAACAAACGGACTTTCGCATTTATAATATTAGTAAGGATAAGGATAAGGATGGAGTAAGAAAAGTTTTACTTTATTCTTTAAAAATATGTTTTTTTATATAACAATAATTTACACCCCTGTCGGGAAGAAAATGCCGGATAACGTAAAGTTCATTGTCAGTTTTTTTAATCTTTATTAAATAAAAATGTCATTTATAAGTAATAAATCAGTGAAAATATCTGTGAGCTGAAATGATTATAAACCTTCACGAAAATCTATCTATTTATCGAGTACAAAATTATATATTTTTTTATATAGAAAAATGTAGGTACAGCGCCACTTATATTCATGAACTAAAACATTTACAGTCTTATTTATTTTGTAATTCACTAACAATCTCTCAGGAATAGATTACTAACATCATAAATAACAACGTTTGTTCTGACGACTTTTCCAAAAAAGAAAAAAAAATACGATTTAACATACAAATCTCAATCAGCTGTTTAGTTTGTATCGAAAGCCAAATTTTGTTGTCAAAGAAACGTAGCTGTTTATATCTGCGAGGTTGTTACTGTTTTACAAATAACCAAGATAAGTTCCAGATAAGTACATAAAAAAAGTTATTTTTATGTAAATTTTACTTATTTGTAAAATTCCAAAATGTTTAAACGTTGTATGTCGGGAAATCAAAAAACCAATAAATCCTTACTAAATAATTCTAAAATAACACCTGAATAAATAATATACGCGCTGTAATCCGTAATAAGTGTTTTATTTCTAATAATTTACAAATCTAATAATCCTTCAGTGTTTCTATTGATACTTCCGTCGTGTGACTGTGACTCGCATATTTTAAAATTTATACAAATGTTCAAATAACTCCTTATAATATGATTTATTCAATAATGTTTTCTTTACTTTTGTCTTTAGTGGGATTTTATCTAAAACAATATTTGTAATATAGATACAGAAATCTCATTTAATTTGCTATCATTAGTATACTGTATAAAGTCGTTTGACCCATAAAATTATATCTTACTGCTAACTACAAGTTAGATAATCCTTACAGGGTCGTAACTTAGAATCTTATCAGTGCAATTAAGTAAGGACAGTTCTGAAGGGGAATCGGCGAGTAAAGTAACATTGCTTAATCGTGCATCATTCTAACTAGGTGAAATCGTTTCCATTTACATCCGACACGATTTTTAGACTGACGCCGTTTAACTGCCGTCATGAGAACGAGATAACGACGCCGAAGTTTTTGTGAGATCAAAATGACGACGTGACGTGATGGATTTACAGTAGACAGGCGACCATAGTTAAGGCGAAAGTTTACCTGACCGAAAGTGGCGCCGCCGTGAATTTTATACACGATTTTAATAAAACTTTTCGTGGAATTTTTAGGGCCCTATTTCAGGACGGTATCATTACATTTACTCGTAGTCGCTGCTAGAAGTAGATAGCAAAAGTGCTAACACTGGCAATTTTTGACACATTTGCCATCTACTTCTACGAATGACTATGAGAGAATGTAGTGATACCTTCTAAAAATACTAAACCATGGGCCCTAAAAGTTTCATGTAAAGTTTTATTAACATCATTTTCTATTTACAACTTATTAAATAAAAACCTCTGAGGGCGCCACTTTCGGTAGTACATATAGCCACCTTAAGCAAACGACGAATTTCCATGGCGCTGCTAGATTTAAATGTAATCGTGCAAACAAAGAAGAAAAGAAGAAGAAGAAAAAACAAAGAAGACTCCTACATCGGGCAAACAAAGAGAAGCATAGGGACCCGCGTCAAAGAGCATGTAGCTGACATGAAACATAGGCGCGATAACAAGTCTGCAGTGAGTGAACACGCCTTTGAGGGGCCCAACCATTATATTAGATTTGACAAACCCCAAATCCTTGCTAGGGAACGTAGATTTATCCCTAGAATGCTCCGCGAGGCTATCGAAATAAATAAATATCCTAATTTCAATAGAGATGATGGTTGGAAAATTCCACCAGCTTGGGACCCCATCATTCACAAGCTAAAGCCCCTCACACACACTGTAAGATCTAATGATACGGTTAGTTCCTTTTGCAAATAAATAAATTAATACAAAAGACGGAGGTCGGCTTCCTCTCCAAGTTTTCTTTCGCCATTTCTTTCTTGGAGGGGCCTCCCAATTTTATGAAATGGTGGTAGTTTCAGTAGATTCTCTCTCTTTTTAGCATTAAATACCTAATTCATAAAATTTAATTATAAATCAATATAAAATAATTAATAATTTTGTTAAATTTTAATTTCTGAACGTCTAAAAAAATTCATCGCTTGAGGGTAGGCTCACGGGTAGCTTCAGTCCCCCGTGACCACGGCAGCTGCAAAGTTGCCGAAACGTCGGGAAAACCAAAAATCTAAACCAAATACCAACTAAATACCAAAGTACATTCAATAAAACCGCGCTAGTATCCGTTAAAAGTGTTTTATTTCATGTCTAGTGAGCGCGTAAGCTTTAGAAGTGAATATTTAAATGTAATTTTAAAATTTAAAAGTTTGTCTTCGTCGGGATGTAATTTTTGACATTACGGGGCGTAGACTTCTCTCGAGCTTGTAATGCTGTAAAGAGGTGCTGGAAAGATTTTATCCAGAGCCTTTTCTAAGGCTCTGGTTTAACAACTTTAGGCTTTTACTTCTATTACCAATAAAGTTAATCAGTGGCGTGAAGAAAACTTCACCGACAAGAGCACGGTTCTTAAAATAAAGGAAGAAGAAATCAATGGCGATTCTTTCTACATAAGTGAAAGAATGCCACCTTTGTCATTATAAGGCGGAATTAACGGAATGTGATGCTGTTTGGAGAGTTTGACAGAAAATGTTTTAAAGTAGCAAAATCTACTAATTTGTCCCATGCCAGTCCTACTATTTATTCTGTGGTTTAAAATGATTATTTCGTTTCATTTAGATCACAATGAAAACCATGAAACAGTTTGCAAATTATTACAATGAGGGTCCAACTAAATAATTGCGCCAAAAGCACCAACTATTGTTTAATTTCTTGTTAAAATATATACATTAACTGTTCTGTGTAAGCGAGAAAACTAGACAAACAAAAAGAGTTAATTTCACATTAATAATAATTAGTATTGATTTTCAAATCAAACTGATTGTAATTTTTAGGGTTCCGTACCAAAATGGTAAAAAAGAAACCCTTATGATGTGACTCAGTCTGTGTGTCTGTCTATCACAGATGGATATCTCGAGAACTACTAATGGTATCAACTTGAAATTTGGAATAGTTTAAGATGATATCTACCCAACTATTTTAAATAAGAAAAAATTAAAAAATAAATTTCTTTTTTACAACAGGGACTGAAAAGGGGTCTTAAAAATTTGAAGTGGAGCTACTAGGGCATGTGGGGTATTATATGAAAGAGCGCTGTTTGCACGTTATCAATAATTTTCTCTTTTTTTAAGCCGCATAGTTTTCGACTTATGATGAAAAATGTAAAAAAAATACTATCCCCCGCCCTGCCTTATCTCCGAAGTTTGCAAAGAGAAAAATCTGAAATAATTCTATGTGATAGCACTTTATATAAAGATTACAGGAAAAATAAAACGATGTTTCAATACAACAAACTTTTTAGAAATCATCAAATTTCTAAAATAGTTAACATTCGTTCCACTATCGGTCAAGAGATAACGCTGACCTAAAACTGCAATACTAATTTTATTATTTTACTAAACAGTGTGGTTTGATGGTGCAATTATGATGGTACGGAACCCTCGGTGCGCGTCCGACTCGCTATTGACCGGCTTTTTTTTTAATCTTTAACCTTTTTTAGTTTCTTAAATACCATATTTATACTATTAAAATGTAGTTATTTTATAGTATATGCATTATTTATAACAACGATTAGTAATAATGATTTGCCAGACATAGATACGCAAGACAGCGTGATGCCAAATTCATAAATAAAATTTAAGTAAATCTGATTGAATATTTAATATTGAAATGTGAAAATCGTGAAATGCATAAATTACATTTTTTTCGTGTTATTTTAGAATTACTTAGTTTGGATTTATTGGTTTTTTAAATTGACTTGAACAATAATTAAAGTTCTAACATCAGTCACGTCAAAAAAGCCGTGCTAACAGAATGGAGCACACGCATCTGATGATAACATCTGAAGAGCACGCATTTAATTTGCGAAACAACTGCGAACTTCTGCCCTGTCTTTGTATCGCGACCTTGCGAATTCAGTACTTATATAGTTGTGGCTTGATGAGGCTTCATTAATGGCCAAGGAGGCTGCGAGATAAGTTGCTAAGGAATCAGTTAATTTTTATTTAAAAAAATAAGATAAGCGGCTTAAAACATCTGACTATTACAGGAAAAGTAAATCGGGTTTCTCATCTGTAGTTTTTAGAGTTTTGTACTTCGAAAAGAAAAAATGGAACCCTCGTAAATCGCCGACCGAGAGGCTCATTTTTAATCAATGGCATATTGGAACCAGACCACATTGGCAAGATAGCTATTAGTTTGGTGTTATCAAATATCTTCGTCTGGGTTGCGAAGTAGAAAGCTTTTGGGAGATATGCCACCCTGAACATTTGGCCTCCCATACAATGATCTCCAAATAGGTGGCATCATTACAAACATGTAAGATATCGGTTTGGATAGTTTTTAGGAAGTATTTGCACATCCAGAGTAGAAACATATAGCTTTTTTTTTCCAAAAAAAATCGACTACATATTGGAATGTAACATTCAGGAGGTGGGGCAGGTCCCAGGCTTATATATAACCCTGAAAGTGACGCAAGACTATTCTTGCGTCACTTTCAGGAAGCGTCGAGGAGGTCGGGCAGGTAAGTACATTTCACATAAATGCTCTTGTGAGCTTTTGTTCCTTATTCGATATAAATGAAAACCTAACCCATGACCCTGTTCACCATATAAATTAATATGCGATCGATTTATTTTTTTTGCGTTTGGTGACCATGTTCAGGGTGACATATCTCCCAGAAGCTTTCTACTTCGCAATCCAGACGATGATATTTGATAACACCAAGCTAATGGCTATCGTGCCAAATTGGTCTGGTCCCAATATGCAATAGATTGAAAATGAGCCTCTTGACCGGTGGTCTATCATACGATCACTTGTTGTCCATCTATCACGACCTTTTTTCTTAGTACTGTGGAGATCTTAGGTATATGTTTCCACACTGCAAGCTGGCCATCACCATGCTGTAATTGCTGGCTGGTTTTAGTTTGAATTCACGCCGAGCGTAGGGCTCGAATAGGAATACGCCGGTAGGTGCGAATGGTTGCCTGTCTTGATATTTGTATATATGGAAAATAAAAGACGGTATTTTCCATATATACAAATAAAAAGGGTGGAAATAAAAGACAGTAGTTGGATGGAAAGTAACCTAAATATTGATGGTGGAAAAATACAACTCGCACCAATACATACTTATTTTATCTTTTTTGGCTCTACCCCGAATTTAAGATACTATGTTATTTAAAAAAAAATACCCTTTTCGTTGACCCTATCGATTGGTGTCATGAAAGTACAGGATGTTATTTTTTCAGATTTTAGCCCGTTTGATTCCCGGCTGAAACAAGTGATTTATCAAAAATCTTTGAACGCAGTTTTACTACTTTTTAATAATACAGGAACTTATATTGAAAGTTTATTACTTATTAGTAAGCTCTTTCCAAGTCATTCATAAAATACGGTAAATTATATCCAAAAGATTTTATGAAACGTTATTTGTTTATAATATTTACTATTTACTAATATTATAAATGCGAAAGTCCGTTTGTTTGTTTGTTACGCCTTCACGTCTTAACTACTGAACCGATCATCATAAAATTTTGCATACACGTTGTCTAGGGTACAGAGAAGGACATAGGGTACTTTTCATCCCGATAAAAAGTATTGTTCCCGAGGGATAGCAAAAAAACCTTTCCACGCGGACGAAGTCGCGGGCGGCAGCTAGTAAATAAATAAATCACACAGCGCCATCGCTGGGTGCGAAGGTATAATAATCGATCGCAGCGCTCATGGTGGCAAAAAGTAGAAATAATGAAGGCTCTGTAATCTGTTTGAAAACGATATTTAATTGATTACTAGCGATACAGGACCAATTATATATGTATAATATCACTTAATAAAATTATTAAAGTAGCTTTATCCTCTTGTTTTACAAAATCTACAACTAAAAAAGAAGTAAACAAACCCTATTATAACCAAAATAAAACACTCTTTTTGAATAGATCTTACATAGATCTTAAATATTTAGCGGAAAATTAATTTTTAAATTTCATATTTTTTCTTGTTAGATATTGTCCCAAAAAATCCTCTTTCGTTTTTATTTTTTATAATAATGTGACGTAATTTAACGAAATACCTAGAATTTCATAAGATTTTCATTACTATCCCCTCTAAGCCCTTTTTGGGACTTTCGTAAATACGCAATAAATTCAATCTGCTCTTACGCGCTCTTGCACGCCCATCGATGCTATGGTAGATAGGGATCATCAAACTGAATAACTTTTACTATGGGACCAACTATCTACTATACAACAATCGCGAAAAAATCTACTGTTTCATACATTTAAATATTTTCGTTAGTAATTTTTGTATGAAACAGCTGATTATATTTATATTCAAAAATTAATAGATTTTACAGTGACATACTTTTTAACTGTATAGTACCTACCCAACAATCGGTGATACTTATTAAGGTGCCTTCCTACCGGTGCGTCTTGGGACGCACGAGAGCGCACCAGGCCGAACCGACACACCGTGGGAAACGACCGTGCGCCGCGGTGCGTCGTCGTGCGTACGATCCATCGAGCGTCGGTAACTTCAAAGGATCGGTGCGTCGCGGTGCGTAGCGCTGTGCGTCCGCGTTCGTGGCGGCTCGTCGCCTTTGTCAATATGCCGCGCGTCATAGTATAATATCTATCAGTAGTCAATCGGCCCTGGCCTTTAAATAATTACCTACAGTATTTTAATTTCATCTAAGTACTTTCGTATCTTTCTAGTTTTGTGATTGTTCGTATTACGTAATTGCTTTTTAGCAATAAGGCCGCTTTTTTGTGTGCTTTGCTGTTTTTCTTTGTATATGTCCTGTCTTAGTGTGCAATTAAGTGTTTTTATTATTATTAATAATAATAATATTTTAGAATCAATATTATATAGGGTCTACCTTCAATGCGAAATACTTTCTAAGCAATAAAATACCTAGTTTAGCAAATTACAAAACTAATAGTGAAAACAAAAAATTGCGTAAAACCTATCTATATAGGTTTTACGCAATTTTTTGTTTTTTAATATTCGGCTTTATTAGGCTAACTAAAAACCCTATGGTTTTTAGTTAGCCTAATAAAGCCGAATATGGTAGATAGGGACCATCAAACTGACCAATTTTTACTATGGGACCAACTCTGAAATGCGAAAAAATCAGCTGTTTCATACAAAAATTAATAACGAAAATATCAAAATGTATAGAATAGCAGATTTTTTTCGCGATTTCAGAGTTGGTCCCATAGTAAAACTTATTCAGTTTGATGGTCCTTACCTACCATAATTATTCGGCTTTATAAAGCTATTACCAAACAGCCTGTATAAAAAATTAGTTATAAATCCTTTTGGCCATAGTTAGTAGGTAATACCTACATACTAAACAGTATTTAAAGTACTTACTTATATTTAATCTTATATTTCGGAGCTTTCGGATTTTTTATCTCTGAATTAATTGGTTACCTACATAAATATAATAAAAACAGCACTATCTGCACTTTACCATAGTAAGTACAGGTATTTCAATCAATAAATAAATAGTACCTACGAATACTATTTGTACTGTGCCATCATTATTCGTGCGTCGTTGCACGGACGCGGGCGCACCGTGGGAACAGTACAGCGGGCCGTGCGCCGAACATGGCCGAACGACGCACGGCCCGTGCCAGTGTTTCCCACGGTGCGCCCGTGTTCGCCCTCGTGCGGTTCGGTGCGGTGCGTGGTAGCACGCACCGTGGGAAGGCACCTTTACAAGATATAGCACCAGACTCTGCTTTACTGTTATGCCTTTTTCAAAGCATGAAAGTTCCTTGAACAAGGTATGCTTTTTATTGTTACTTAGGTTATAGTTCTCAGTATCATGTTTAGATGGCGCTGTAGGTTAGTGAAGTATACTCATCAACTTTGTCTAGGGATACAGGTGTTATTTTCATACAAACGAGGTAACTTCGAAGCAAGGCTTTTCTGCCAGGGATGTACCGTGCTGTGATCTGATGATGGCCGTCCAGGAAGTGAATGGAGGAGATTTAGATTGCTGCTATACACACCCAACTGATCTAATCAGCATTCTAAAAGATTAATTGGTCAGAGTTCTCAGTTTCAGGATTTCCATACATTTTCATGCTATTTACGCGGTTTTTTAAACATATCTTTTAATCTTTTAGAATGCTGGTCAGATCAGTAGGATGTGTATAGCGATCTGAATCTCCTCCACACACACTCTCTGGATAGCCATCTTCAGATCACAGCACGTAGGTACATCCCCGGCAGGAAACCAAGGGTCAAAAGTTATGTCGTTTGTATGACAATAACACCTGTATCCCTAGACAAAGTTGATGGTGTACCTATGCAAAACTTAGCTGCAGTCTTTCAACAACACAGCACCATGAAATTTAAATTTAAATCAAATACTACAGATAGATACTAGTTCGTAATGATACTATCTATATTTTCCTACTACCTGTTCCAGACTAGAAGAACGGGCGCAAGAAACTAATCAACTTTAACAGAAATAAGTAACGATATTTCCAACCTAAATGTATCTTTCCAGATAATTACTTTATCTTATCTTAAAATTGCGAAATGCTGAAACCGACAGAAATTTAGTATATTATGAATGAGTATTGAAAGCATTGTAAAAGTAAATTTTATGCAAAAGAAGACCTTTAGTTTATCTTATAAGTAATCAAAAATGTTGTAACTCTAAAATTGCATACCCAAACATTACGCCTCTTCCAATAATCTAAATCATAATCAATCGATTTTAGATAAACAGGTTATCGAAATCAATTCACTTTGTACTCCAAATTACTGATCAGCTGATCATCAATCATGTTTTTAACCGACTTCAAAAAAAGAAGGAGGTTCTCAGTTCGGCTGAATTTTTTTTCTATGTTTGTTACCTCATAACTTTGTCAATCATTAACCGAATTTAGAAATTCTTATTTTGTTTGAAAGTATATAGTTACAGATTGGTCCCATTGTCATAAGATCACGATCTGATGATGGAATCCTGGAGAAATTAAGGGATCTCTTCAAATATTATAGGCACACCTATAGCGATTTTGGTATTTTCTTAAGTAACTCGTGCATTTGCTTTCGAAAAGTACCGTTTTTACGAAGTGAAACTGATGATGAAGACCATAGATGATCATCGGAACTATTCAATAAATACTAAGTATTTCACTGGTGGGATAAGATTAATTTCATATGGTTGTTAGGCGATTTATGTTCGTCATAATGCATATGGTGAAGTGAAGCTGATAGTGAAGTACCAGGAGCACAGAATACATAATAGTACAAAGTACAATAGGAGGACTCCTCAACAATTAACGCCCCTGCGTCGGGAAAAACCGTATTTTGTAAAAGGTGATGAGCCATTGACATAAAACTATTGTTACTTAGATAATATCGTCGTTAAATATACCACAAAAAAGTTTAAAACAAAAAATCTTAAATGTTTGAACCCATGATTTATCTACCTAGATAATGTACCTACTAGATAAGATAATATAAATAAACTAAATATAAATAAACTAAAGTAATTATCTACCTAATACAGAAGGTACTTACTCACACTCAAAATAAAAAAAAATAAAAAATGTTTTAAAAACAAAAAACTGACTTCAAAAAACCTGAAAATAAAAACAAAAAAGCATCAAAATTAAATACATCTAAATAGCAAGAAATAATATTCAAATCACTAGAAGTATAAAACACGTCTATTGAAGTCGGGTGGGGCTGAAGGACAACTTCTTTTTTTTATTCTAAAAGCCCCACCCGACTTCATTAGACGTGTTTTATAACAATGATATGCGTATCTAGTGATTTGAATATAATTTCTTGCTTTTTAGATGTATTTAATTTTGAAGCCTTTTTGTTTTTATTTTCAGGTTTTATGAAGTCGGTTTTTTCAGCTTTCGGTTTGCTTTTGGTACTGCGTATACTGAGCAAGCTGATGTCCTGCTGATGCTGCGCCGACATGAGTAAAGGGCCTTAGTGTTGTATAGGGCAGATTTTTTTTTACTTTATTATATTTTATCATTTACAACGAATGTGATCAATAAAGTGTATTTATATGTATCGAAAGCTGTTTACTTTTACGTACGATTTTCAAAATCTTGATTCATCATTTTCACTTCATATTCACTCATGCACATTATCACATAGATTAAGAAACCCCCTCACTCAAATGGGCAACTTTCTATGCGTTTGAACCCTACACTTACTATTAAAGCTTTGAAATAAGCAGTAAATTATAAAATAACGCCGTAAGTTTGTCAATTCTATTCAGTACAACGAAGACTGCGATTTACATAATTTTGCGACATTGCTGATTTAAGCTTAGGTAGGAAGGGATTGAAAAAAAGATGAAAACTTATCGATACATAGATTTTGGCAACACTAGCGATTGCATTCAATATGATCTAACGTTAAAAAAATACAGGTCAATCGAATCCTGCGCAAGCCTTATAGAGAAGAAGACATCAACCTTATTAGGCTAATCCTAGGTCAGGAATGTTTTTACTGCTCATCTAGACATTTTAATTATTTACTCAAAGCCTACCTTTAAAACTAATAGAGTACAACACATTTTTTAATCCAACTACGATTTAAGCAGCTTTGCGTTAGCACAAGGACTGTATATAGCATTTTATAAACCGCTTGCAAGGCCTCTTGTATACATAGCCAGGTCTAAATCCGAAAAAAAAAATTCGTACATGGATCCGGCGTGTGGACTAAGCTACGTACTTAAATAATAAATTTTTGGTAACCCATCCCATGACCGACCCCTGTGAAAGTCGCAGGCCAATGCACTAACTCACTGCGGCATCGAGCTCCTTCAAAATGCGAAAAATCACAAGGAGAGTTAATATGCTCAAATAGTAAATCATTATTTTGATATTACGTTTGTATATGAAGTTCACTGTTTTCCAGACCCTTAATATTATTACAAAAAGCCAGCCTATTACAAAAAAGAATCACGATAGTCGGACGCAATTCGTCGTTCAATTAACTTGATATTGTACCTTATTCGTGAGTCAATAGTGCCACGGAGTCCGACGTACATCGGACGCTTATCGCAATGCTTTTTTGTAATAGGCCCTCAGATCAGTATTCCAGGCGTGATAAGGTAACAGATAAAAAAGTTACTTTTACAATATTTATAATATGTGGACGGCACCGTCTTTCGATTCCTCGACAAAATTGCGATTCAGTATTTACTAAAGTCATGAGTCTTAATTATCCGAACAGTTACTCTGAAATACGAAGTCGAAACATAACTTGCAATCATAATCTTAAATTAATCGCTGGTATCGATAATTGAACTTGCATTTTAATTGAATCTTAAATCCTGAGGTGAAAGGCAAATGTATGTACTTATTTTTATAATAAGGGGCCTGATGTATTTATCGCAAATATAACATATACAGGAGGAGCTCGGTGTCGCAGTGGTTTAGCGCCTTGCACTGCGATTGCGGAGGCTAACCAACTTTCGCAAGGGTCGGTCGTGGGATGGGTGACCAAAAATGTATTTTCTCGAGCCCCTTCATGCTTCGGAAGACACGTTAAGCTGTTAGTCTCGGCTGTATTTGCAGACGTTAATACCCACCAATACGCATTGGGTCCGCGTGGTGTGGCCCGTCCTCCTTATCCACCCATAAAGAAAGGCCTTCTTTATGGGTTTATGCCCCAGCAGTGGGGACATTAAAAATGGCTGCTTTTAGTAACTAACTTTTCTATGGTCTGCGTGTTTGTGTTACCATCGTTGTTTTTGCCGTATTCAATTTTAAGATAAATTAATATAGTATTAGAAAAAATATTATAAAAAATCGACTCACCCTAGCACCTCAGACGGGACTCGAATCTGCACCCTAGGGGTTCCGGCCCACTGCACTGACCAATTATGCTACCGAGTCGCTAGTGGGAGCGGCAAAATTTTCAAGTCTCTCAAGTGTATTTGTAAATTAATAGAATTGCTTATTTGATCGCAAGATACAAAATAGACATTAGGTGATTGGATCCCAGGTTTCATGTAGTTTGTGTACAAGTTCAAAATAACACTGTTTTCAATAATAATAATTATACAACTTGATTAAATTGTACACAGGTAAGTATTCTTACATAACGACAACATTCAAGTTATTTACTATAGATCAATTTGTCTAGTATACTGTATACATTAATAAGTTATGTCACGCATGCGATGCTCGCAATTATATCTTGACAACGTAATTGAAATTCAATGTTAAAAAATTAATTGCAGTTTTGACGTGACATGCATACGCATATATAGCTATACATATTGCATTATATTAATTGAAGTAAAAGAAAAAGGTGCAATATGTTTGACAACAGCTGATCTTTTTCTTTATTTTTGATACTTTCACATAGAGAACCTATTTTGAACTTATGTAACCCGGGATACATGACGCTAGTTTTTCAAGCTAGGACAGCAAACTAGTGTCAGTAAGCTATCAAGCTAGTACTTCTGGCTTCGTGTAGACAAAACTAGCTTAATTTCCAAGCTAGTAAGTTAATAAGCTAGTTTACAAGCCAGGATAGTTTTTAATAGGATGGAGTTCTATTTTTAAGGCTAGTAGCGCCACCCACCACTGATTTTACTATCCTGGCTCGTGTACTAGCTTCATGTGGCCGGCGAAGCTAGTTTTCAGATGGCTAGTCTGCAGCGACCACGCGTTTCGTTTGTTTTTGAGATTTTAAGAAGCCCAAATTTTAATACGGAGATTATTTTAAAGTTTGTACAACTGTACCATGACTATGAATGTCTGTGGAACGCCACCTTCCAAGTTATAAAGACAAGTCTAAATGTGATTCAGCACTACAAAAAATGTGTAGCGAATTAAAGATAGTGGGTATTGATATGACTACCAAAGACATAAAAGTAAAATAAAAAAAATTAGAGAAAAGTATTCTCTCATTTTGGACGTTTGGTCATGTCAGTAACTGCAATATACTAGCTTAAAATGGTCTTAGCCTCATGTCAACAGAACGAGCATGTTCCAAGCTAGATCAGCAAGCCAGGACAGCTTTGTAAAAAACTAGCTTGCTATCCTCGCTTAAAAAACTAGCCTCATGTATCCCGGGCATTAGGGTTGGTCGATTCTAATTATTTTTAGAATTTTGCGTCAGAATACCCCCAAAAGTTGCGTAATGCGTCGTAGATTGTAGTAAAATAATTAAAAAAACCGGCCAAGTGCGTGTCGGGCCACGCGCAGTAGGGTTCCGTAGGTACATTATACCATACCATATTTTAATACCGCTATCATTTTTCGTCTGAAAAAATAACTTTGTTTTTCACAGTGTTTGTATGAATGACAAAGTTATATTTGCGGTTTTGGAAAATGTACTATATCTTTAAAACTAATTACTTTACCTCGTTCAAACCAATTTTCGTTGAAAGTGTTTATTAAGATCTATAGCCTTTATTTTTTTTTAGATTTTTCACCCTCTTACTTTAAAAGTTAAAGGGGGGGGGGGGGGGGGGACACACATTTTACCACTTTGGCGGCATATATCTTTCAAACGGTTGACTTTAAAAAAAAAAAATTAGGAACCTCAATGTCATTTTTAAAGACCTATCTATAAACACCCCACAAGTATTGGTTTGATGAAAAAAAATATTTTCAGTTTTAGTTCCATGTATGGGGAGCCCCCCCTTAATCTTTTATTTTTTTATTTTTGTGTAAAAATCGTAAAGCAATTCACAGAATACACTTACCTACCAAGTTTTAACTATATAGTCCTAATACTTTTGGAATAAAGTGGCTGTGACGTACGGACGGACAGACAGACAGACAGACATGACGAATCTATAAGGGTTCCGTTTTTTGCCATTTTGGCTACGGAACCCTAAAAATGCTTATCACTTTTAGCCCTCTACTAGCGGTCAAATTTTGATAAAATACGTGAAATTAAAGAATTTTGCATAACATTATGACATTTATTTTTAATTGGAATGGACATTGCAATTTGTTTAAGTAAATTAATCATTAGGTAATGTACCTAATTGTTATATCTAAAGTCTATAAAATTAATAATATTCAACACAATGTATATTGTATGGAATAAATGAATTGAATTGAATTGCATTACAAGACCCCTCCCCTCCTCATTCCAAAAGTTGGAAAAATAATAAAAAAATAGAAGGCGATCGAATCTTGTCTCAAAAAAAAGAAGATGACGATCAAATTTTGTTAAAAATAATCAAACAAAATTCGTTTACCATGTTCTATTTTTTTAAATTATTTTTCTTATAACACACTGTAGGCAATTTTTGAGGGGTCTTGTAATGCGAAATTCTAAAGACTGAAATACACGAAATATAGGTATTTGATCAAAATTCGATCGCTAGTAAAGAGCTAAAAGTGATTTGCTATTTTTTAAATTATTTTTACAACAAACTATATATATCGTGGTAATACGCAACTTTTGAGGTGTAGGTACTGTACAGAGATGAAAAATTCTAAAAATAATTAAAATCGACCCATCCTTGAACTTATGCTTTCGCAAAGGTTGATTTTTTTAACTCTTTCTATCTGACTTTTTAAATTTACTTTTTGCTCTTTGTATCTTACTAGTATTGTTATAGGCCTCTTTAATTTAGATATACAAATATAAGGAATTAGGTCTAGTAGTAGTAAAAACTACTTAATGTCCAAAGGACCTCTATGAATAAAAATAAAAATACAAAATGCATTTAAATCATATTATATTCAAATGTATTTACAAACTTACAACTAGTTCATTGTACAAAATATTTTTTTGTTCGTTTTCTCTTATTTCTATACTGTCCTTTGCGTTGCTTTAAAAAACTTATTTTATTTTACTTTTTTAAGAAATATAAATATTGAAAAATAATCACAAGAGTTTATGATGAGATCACATTAATAAGAAAGAAATCGCAGTGTAACACAAGAGTATGATAAAAAAAACTTATTAGTAATACTTTTATAACAATTATTACTTTTTAAAATAATAACTATTATAAGATCACAATATCATTGGATGATCAGTTCAAAGCAGTGTTCGTGTCGTATAATGATGATGATAGAGGAATAAGTAACGAAAAGTAAATTAAACTAGTTTAAATAAATAACAAAAAATAATTTTGTTCTTCAAATAATGATATAGTTATTTGTTCAAGGAGTCAGCAAAGTTTTTTTTACTGCGACTTTAAATTACGAACTAGTGAAGTAGTCTAAAAATTGAATCATGATCGTAGCGAGTGATTCTAATATAGATTACTGAGCACAGTGACTGATTCAAAAGAACGAGACGAAAACAATTTGCTTTCGCGTGAAAGATACTACTTTTCACCCTCTACCAGCTAGAAAACTCGCAGCAAAAACCGATTTTGTTGCGAGTTTTTGCACACCAAAAGTTCCGTTTTCGTGCTAGAGAGGTGAAAAATATTATTTCCATACAAAAAAATATACATTTGGTGAAGAAAACAGTTTCTACCATTCGCCTATTTGAAGGATATGAAAAACATGATATAGTCATCAAGGTTACAATAGTGGTTTCTAAATTTAGTTCCCTATCATCATAAAACAGTTTTGGTTTTCAGATTTGCTTTAGTATTTGTAACCGGATTGGGAGTTGAAGTTTCCAGAGCCAGAGCCTCGGGGTCCAGCATTAGGAGCTAGGTATTGACGAGAGGCAGCACCACCGAAAGACTTTTGACCGAAACCACCCGATCCGACGCGTCCACCGCCGAATGAGCTACCACCAGCACCAGCACCGAACGAGCTACCACCAGCTCCGAACGAGCCACCACCGGCGCCGAAAGATCCGGCACCAGCGTTTCCAGCACCAGAGTAAGCTGGACCACTGGAGTATCCACCAGCACCCGCGCCTTCACCTCGGTAAGTACCTGAAATAGAGTAATAGTACATTATAGCCGAAAACGGGAAGTTAGCATTTACATTGTCTAGGATGGTTTAAGGCCCTAGCCGTAGGCGAGTGCTTTAATCATTCGAGATAATGTAAATAACCTCCAGTACAAGGTTTGTATAAAACATTTCTTAAGAAATGCGAGGAAATAAAATGTTTTTTAGTAAATGTGACAAGTCATGCAGCCATAAAGTTTCGTAAAAATAACGCTAGCCTATGTGTTCTACCGTTTTGAATTTGGAATAGGAACTTGATGGGGAAGTAAGTATTTGAAATTCTTTCCCCGCACCAGCCACCACGGAAATGTGGAACGCCCCGTATTCTTTTTTCAAATGGAATGATGATATTTCAGAGCATGAGTGAGAACAGAAATATTTCTAAAATTTTAAAGCTTTAATTTCCACGGAAATGTGGAACGCCCCGTATTCTTTTTTCAAATAGAATGATGATAATTCAAAACATGAGTGAGAAAAGAAATATTTCTAAAATTTTAAAGCTTAAATTTTTTTGTTGGCTTCCGTTGAAGACAACATTACTGTTCTATGAAGTCAGATAAGGGTGACAACTGTTATTTTATTATTTATTTAAGGTAGGTACTATTTGACACTATTGATATCACACGCATTAACTATATTAAACTTTTATTACCTATAGAGATGAAAACATGTACCTACACTTAAATAAAAAGTAAATTGACCATATTTGATTAGACATAAAGACGGTTATTCAAATCGAATGTAAAACGTGTACCAGGAATTTGGTCATAATACCCAAAAAAGGCTTCATCTACTAAAAGCGAAAATGTTTACAACCATGTGAGGATCTCTGTATGAAATCCTAATAAAAGCGTTAAACTAAACGACGATTAGCTAGTTTTTATTTTGTGCACGTGGTGAAGATCCGACCATAATTCAATTTTAATGACCATCGCCACATCACATTACCCAAGAAACCTTTTTAATTGATGCTTCCATAGCACTAGAATGTAAAAACCGTGAAGGTTAACAATTAGATTAACATAGATTTATCATTGCTTGTTCTCTAAAAAAGGTTTATTCGTTATAGGGACGTGTTTCTTGATGACATAGAGCCTCATAATTATCAAATAAACGTACCAAATAATCAATTTCATACTTCATCTGTTTGAAAGTCTTATATCAATCAATAGATAT
This sequence comes from Agriphila geniculea, assembly GCA_943789525.1. Lineage (NCBI taxonomy): Eukaryota > Metazoa > Arthropoda > Insecta > Lepidoptera > Crambidae > Agriphila > Agriphila geniculea. The sequence goes on along the minus strand of OX038869.1, from coordinate 20,778,525 downwards.
GCTTCTAAACTCCCAAACTTATTCTTCCAATAGATCTGAAACAATCTTACACTGTTTCCATTTCCAATGAAATCTTTTGAATTGGGATGATGACTAATGAATAAAATAACGAAATACTAATAAAAATCGTAAACATATTAAACTTTTAGAGTAGCTTGTATTGTACTATACCTCTTGGTTTTATATATTGCATTTTATTTGTTTTATGATCTTTCAAAGTTGGATGGACAAGCTCATTTAAAAAGTATAAAATTTATTAAAATAAATGATACATTTAATAAGTCTGTAAAATGAAAAGCAAATTTGTCTAAGAAACCATTTTGATAAACACAATATTTAATATAGCTGCCAAACAAATGTCCTACGCGTTGCATACAAACTACTCAGGCGTGACCTCATCATTGAGTAGCCGTTAGTATGGAGCGTTTTTGGGTGAGTCCATTTGTGTGCATTTCAAACTGTGATATCTCGGGCAGTTTTCATGCTAGCGAAATAATTTGAGAGGTAATTTAAGTAACATAAAATAAAAAAATTGCTATCATGCCTATTGAAAAAAAAACGATTTCAAGAAGATTAAATTTAAACGTCAAATATGACCTCAAACGAAACTCCCATCTTTTAAGCATACCTACTCGATAATACCAACTACTTATGTATCGTTTAGTTTTGGAATGCGAATTCAAAGTGAGACAATATCATAACAATCGAGGCGGGCAATTCTCAGACGATTCAATTGCGACTCTTGCGCAACTGCGATCACGCACGTTTGTGCATGTCCGTTAAGCTGTCGCGTGTGGGCCATGAAAAGTGCGTGAGTTGATATTATTTTGTCGAAAAAATATATTTGCTAATGAAGAAGAAAATTACGCCTCCCAGAAGCGAGAAAAGGCCGAGGCCGCTCCCTTCCCATCCTCCTTGACATGTTGGACTGTGTGACTTGTATAATATGACCGGGACTCTAAAAAGGGAACATTTGTTCAATCCGACAATCCACGACAGACTATCCTGGCGCAGCCTAATAAGCATAAAGTGAGAATCTGGCAAAAGAGAAGTAAGAAGAAGAAAAATGTTGGTGCCAATTTTATTTCTGATGGGAATTTGACCTCTAAGTTTTGCATTATTGACAAGGATTTTTTTACTTTTTTTCATATCTTTCATAGTTATCATTTCTTACTCATTTATCTAAAAGATCATTTGTGATCTTTTTCATCTTTTTTCTGGAGCAAAGAACATCAATGACGTCATTCGTCACTCATGTTCTTTGTTCGAAGGGGATTTTTCAAGTATAACAAAGTTTAAAAAATACAATTGACTGTATTACATAATTTCACGTATAATTTAAAATCAACTATTCAGTTTAATGATAGTTTTGAACCCGCCAATTTCATAGCCTTGCCGTTATAGCCTCATCCGAAAGCTCACAAGGTCACGACCGAGAGCGAATGGTGAACTTATAAAGTGGTTCATTTCTTGTTACTACACTTTATTTATACCATGACGAAGAATTGATAAAAATAAAAGAGTAATTTCAGGATAGTTTTTAACGGTTTTCAATATTGTCGATATGTTTTTTTTTTTACATTTAAAACAAATCCTTTATTAATAATGTTCAGCGAAATAATTCTATTGATAATCTTCAATCAGAACGATATTCTTTAATTTAATTATTCATTATTGTCTCAATTTCATTTTCTTTGTAATATTATTTGTTAGTTGTTGACTTTTCTTTACAATATCAAGCATTTTACTACCTACTGGCATTTAAAAGCGACAATCTGTCTTATATTTGTGCAATGATCGTTGAAATATCACAGTTGTAAACAAAACTGTCACGTCGTCTTCTTTTATAAAGCTTATATTAGCGCTTATTACAGCACGCTACATAATAACTTTTACCTTTTAATTTTAACGCTGGTCTAAACTGAAACCTAAGCACACGCGTTACGTTATCACCTTAAATCTTTAGGCTAATAAGACTTCTAAACTAATGACGCGTTTCATAATGCTTTTAACAATCCTGAAGTAACTCCAAACAATATGTGTTAATCTGTAAGTGATTATGTTGTAAGTGCAGAAAAAAGTTTGCTACAGTTTAAATTAGCAGGTAGTCTAAACCGCTTATTTAGAAAGATAATACTAGTTTGTTGAACAATGGGTCTGTTTAATTTGTAGGTTCTGATGCAAGATCATCATTCATTTGTTTATTGTTTCGTACAATATTTATTATATTTGATTCTCCTTTTATTTCCTTAATACTTATCAGTTGATTATTTTTTTATGTTATTTAATACCTAGTATATCATTGCTATTTTCAGATACAATTTAATTAGATTCAAGTTAAATTTCTGTAAAAGCAATAAGAATTTTGCATTATTTCCTTTCGATTTTTATGGCCGTAAAATTATGAAATAAAACATAGAATCATCAGTCTCGATCAAAATTTGTCAATCTTTTGTTGTGTGTCAATTTCCCATGCGATTTTCTCAGGGTACAGACGTCGAAATTTAATCTGAGCAATTATGAACTCTATCTTAATTAGAATATGATTGTTTCATAACATTTTGTGATGTAAGTGAAGCATGTTCAAATATAACACTTGATTAATGTTTACCGTTTAAGGCTCTTGATAGATCCTTGCTTAGATTATTTTTTTCATTAAGATGACTATTGAGATAGGAAATTTTAACAAACATAATAAATAACTGCTGTTAATGAATTAGGAAACTCATATGTATCATTAAAAGTTAATAGAATTTTTAGATTTTAGGCATTTACAATCACAATGCTATATTTATATTAAGACAATTAATATCAATTGTCTACATAAATTATTGTTTTTTTTTAATAGTTTTCATGTATCTGGGAAAAGAAATTAAAATATAAGCATCGAAAAAACATTGCAACCAAGAAAAAAGAAGAGTTGTTAACGAAGACGACCTTTGAAGATGATTCTATATCTTCAACCCTTTCGCATTTACATATAGTACTTAAAGCAGTATTTACAGCACTCAAATTAGTACGTACAGTACACAAAGCAACGTATAATTTAACCAGTGTTACACAGATAAACCTTATTTCATCACTCATCGAGCTTCTAACCCCAATTATAGAGCGTAAACTCAAGAAGCGCCAATTTCGCAAGATTTGATGATGATGCAGGTCGAACGGTACAGCGTCTTGATACAACTATTATTACCATATATTTTGAAGAGATAATCATGTTAGGAGTAGGTAAGCAAAATCTTTTCAAAACTGTTAATGAAGTAAAGTCTACAAATACAAACAAACAGAATTCTGTTTGTTTTGATTTATTAATCAACATGCATTATTATGAAGATTGTATAAAAAAGAGTAGAATTATTTCAAAATAGGGATTGTTGGAAAACAAATGAAAGTAAAATTACAAAGATCAAGAACTGAAGAATATTTCAACGCAACTGTGATTCCTAAATTATGTCGTAAGTGAGATTGGCCAGATGAAGGCATTATACTTGGTCATTAATATCGAGATTGCAGCCCACCCATCCCTGGCTAGTCATTAACGTTTTCATGCCGTAGAAGCGGGAAATTAGCGTTCTCTCGAGATGGATGGTTCACGACTTATTGTTGATTTACTGGTATTTGGCAAGAAAGATGAGGAAGCGATCAGTCATCATGATGAATTTGTACGTATTTTTGTTTTATGTTTCGGTCCTAAAAAAACAACTGGATAGCTTGACCTTAGTAGAAAAGGGTCTATTATTGTTTCCGCAGCTGTAGTAAAAATAAAAGAAATATTATGTTGATCATCAATAAATCCCAAATTATCCACGAAAGCACTAATTCACCAAATCTTTGGTTTGGTGAAAATAAAAGTTATTTTATATCAATTAAGAAGCTTTCAAAGTAATTATATGGTTTTCTTATTAAAAAGTAAAATCTATTTCAAATAACAAAATTATAGTAGATGATAAATTTGAAAATATTTTTAATAAATGAATGTCTGAAAGAGTCCTAGTAGTGGGGCATTTAATGACTTTATAGCTTGTGTTAACGACCGCATGACTTTAATGATACAAGGAAATAAAACCATAGCTAGTTTAACAAAGGTACTTTCTGTAAATCGTGGGAAATAGACAACCTTAAGACTTAGGACACCTAAGGAATAAATTAGCACATTGAACGGTTAGTGTAACGAAACTTGATGTGACCTATTCAATATGAATTAGATTCGTTGAAGACCTGGCAAATGGTGCAAATTACTTTATTGAGAACTTGCTATGATCTCTATAGGTACGACTATTTCTATCGACTATTTCATTAACGTAAATTACTTTTTAAAATAATTTTAATCATATAATTCGCAATTATGAATATGCTTGCAAAAAAGGGTTTTGTAAAATGTTATTGTGATGTTGATTAGGATTTTGTAAATGATAAATAATTTGATATTGGTGTTAGAGCTAGAGCATGCTAGAGCTTTTTTTAGCACCAAAAACTTTTTTGATTATTAATTCCTTTCTACTATTGCTTGAACAAAACCATAAACCAACTTAGAGTTATTAAAATTGTATGATATAGCATCAAGAATCCCATGAATATTACGGTTCATTTCGGACAATCAAGAAACACTATGTTATCATTTGCATCTGCAGTTAAAACCACACCTTGCGCAGTCCCTTCACGGTATCGCTTAAGGCTAGTCTAGGTGTATTGATGTTTTCTATGGATCTATTATATATTTATCCATTATGAATTTAAGTATCCTTAACGTTATTCAATATTTCTTTATTGTCTGCATTTATTTATGGCTTTTGTATAAGTGTGTTGGACACTATCGGCAGCCTCTTCAAAATTTATACTTTCATAGAGTTTTACTTGTCATCTGCTACAAAGATCGTCATATTTACTTAAATATCTGTCTTGTATTTAAATATCAAGAGCTTGTCTTTATTAACTGGTTAAAATGAATAATGAAAAACTGTCATTTACGTTAGGTAGATTAGATTTACAGAGTTATGATACAAAGTAGAAAGTAAAAGGAAGTCTAGAATTAGATATTTGGCTTAACGTGTGAGAATCAGTCCAACCGCATGACCCTAACCAGCCCTTTTTGAATAGGCTGAGTTTAGACAATTGAAGTTTACTTTTCTTTCTTACAAAATAAATAAATAAATAATAAGAAACATTAATTAATCGCTTTGTTTGAGACTATTGATAGCCTTTCGGATTGTTTTGAAATGAAAAATCTAAATTCAAACCGATGCGATCGATGACTGTGTAGTACACACCTACTTATGAATCTTCAGTTTTTTTATCTACCGCCATTCTAATATTGTAGTAATACCTATGTTTGAAAGAGAGATAACATAATGTTAGTATTTATAATTATTATTAATGATTCAAGAATATCTTGATTCGAGAATAAAAAAACCATCGTCACTTGGAGTAGTTTTCTTATTAAAATATTGGGTACGGGTACTTTTTATTTAATTGCTTTTCTTCTTAACTTTCATAGTATTTATTAGGACGATTTTACAATGGTTTTTTTATTTTTAATCAAATATTCTGTTTACATTTTCCAATTGACCTGAACTGGACCTAACCTAGGCGAGAACTCAGCGCTCAGCTGCGGTCACGAAGGTGACGCAACCGTCTCACGTCATTTTGTAACTCAGCAGTCTTCAACGTAATTTATTGGTTCGGAAAATATGATATGATGGTTTAAGTAGTTGAACAAATTGATTTCAATTATGTTACGTCTGCAAGGGAAAGGGTCACAACTCACACCCGTTGAGAAATAAATCAAATGAATCCATAATATCATGTTAAATGAATTCATTTTAGTATTTGACAGTAATAACTAAAACTAAAAAGGCGTCTTACCTAAGATTTGTGTTTTTTTTTTTCTAATGAAATCGTTAATCTTTTTAAAGTTTTTAAAATTTTTACTATTGAAATACTAAATACAGAGTGTTTTGTAATGCCTTATAAAGTGGAATATTTTAGATGGGAACCATCAAGCTGAATAACTTTTACTATGGGACCAACTCTGAAATCGCGAAAAAAAACAGCTGTTTCATACAAAAATCAACATCGAAAATAGATATCTATGAGACAGCAGATTTTTTTTTCGCGATGTCATAGTTGGTCCCATAGTAAAAGTTGTTCAATTTGATGGTCCCTATCTACAATATTCAGATTTATAAGGCTATTACCAAACACTTTGTATCTATTCTATGTCAATGTAATATAACTATGAATAGAAATATAATAAATAAAGTTCTAAAATATTTTTACTTCTACAAAAATCTTTTTATTTAGAATCTTTTTAAGACCAGATTATTTAGTGAATTTATTATGTTGGTTGTTTGATTAGTTGTTTCTTATTATTTTGGTTTTTTGTTTCAACTTTTAATGGGGACCGCCTAATAACAAATTGGCAAGGCTAATCGTAGAGCTAGGAAACAAATGACCAGACCACCAGTAAAACCATTTCGATGGTTTTTGCGGACCAATGGTCATTAGGATGAAACTCATTGGGATAACTTTTTGTGCTATTAAACATCAAAAAAGCTGTCAACTTTTTGTTTGTAAAATTTTATGAAGTTGATAGAGCGGTAAGTATCTATACCTACAAGAGACCTACAATATGTTAAGTATGTATTTTGAAGAAGCAATATGCTCTTTGCAGATGTCAAAATTAAATAATATAGTCCAGCCTGAAGAGTTCAACAATGATTTGTCTATATCAAAATTTTAAAATGAGTCTTCCCAAAGAAGCAGAGTCTGTAGAAACAAATATTTGGTCAAAACACTAGAACCTAGATACTAACGAAATCCAAAAGGGAACCGCCCTCGGAAGCTCAATGTTGACAAACCTCTTATTTATCTATCAAAATTATATTTAAATCTAGATAAACTTTTTTTATAGTGCATCATGCACGCCTACGTTAAAGAATCCAAGAAAATTGTATTACAGAAATTTTAATCATATAATTTCTAACAGAAATTAATACTACTGAAGCAATAGGTAAATGTGATCACTTACCATCATCGCTGATGCCAGCAGCTTCATCACGGGCGTTCTGTTCCAGAGATTTCAAGATGGCTTCCGGGATCGGGGGAGGAGTGGGGAGATGAGCACCCTGGGGCTGGTATCCGTTCTCGTCAGCGGTGTAGGTGATGCTGTAGTCCTGGCCATCATCACCCTTGTAGGCGAAGCTTCCTTGAGATTGAACACCATTAGTGGCTACTCCAGAGGCATCAGCCCTGATTCCATTGGAGGTCTCAAAGTCATAGGAGAATCCTTCGGCGGTAACTTCGTTGTTCAGTCTGAGGATTTGAGCTGAAGCATCAGCGGAGTTGGATCGGCCACCGGGAGCACCATACGCGCCGCTGGGAGCGCCACCGAAACCGCCCTGAGCACCGAATCCACTCTGTCCAAAACCTCCTTTAGCGCCGAAGCCACCGGCTCCTTGCCCAAAGCCAGCGCCTGCTTGGCCGAAGCCGGCACCTCCTTGACCGAAGCCGGAGGGTCCTTGGCCGAAACCGCTGTTGCCACTGTAACCAGCTCCTTGGTTGCCTCTGGGAGGGAGGTATTTGTTGTCCAGGCGGTCTGCCAAGCAGACTCCAAGGATAGCGGCGACCACGAGCTAGAATGAAGAGCACATTACAATGAAACCAAGTAACCATAAAAACTCCGGAAGATATTTTTATAAAATAATAAAATCAAAGGTACAATAGGCGAATCGATTCTGAATGAGATCGATCTAAATTTTAATCGATAAAAGCATGCGGTTTTTATTAGATTTCAGAGAATCGTGACTCTTTGCCTTTTATTCATCGATTATATAAAAGCTTGTTGAATAACTGTATGAAAATCTAAGTTGAAAATTTCAGTTGATATTTTTTTTCAGTAAAGCCAATAGGATACGTAGCTTAGCGTAATTTTAATAGGTACTCGTAAGTAGTGAATCAAATAGAAATAATTACTAAGTTTAGATTAATGACTGTTTATTCTAATTTCTAGAAAATGTTTTTTTTTTTATCCAATAGGTATTTGCTCCATATATAGTATTCCATAGGATCGCAAGCATTTTTTTAAAGATCGGAATGGGAGTATTGTCAAAAACAGTTGGACCTGCACTTACCAATTTCATAATTACTATTTTTTAATAAATAAATAAGGACAGGAGTGTTGTATTGGCAGGCTGCCGTTGTACTGTGACGATGGGAGAAGATGCGCGCGTTATATACCTACGCTCAATCGCTCATCTCTCTGCTCTGAAAATGGTATCATGGTCACTCAATTGCAACGCGCATATTCCATATCACTGCAAACTCTTCCTTGACAGATAGTGTTTTTTTTGGTTTACATTCGAAACATCCGTATTCTAAGTGGTGAGAGTTCAAAATTCAAGGTTGATTGAATAATATAGTATTGGAATAGAAGCGAAAGGATTGCACTCAGTTGAGAAATGGGGAAAATTGTTCCTGTTTAAATTTTGTTACCATTTTCTTTAGTTTGGAATTCATTTTGAATATATTTTGATTAATAATTAGCAATATAGTTCATTGCGGAATTTCAATCTATTTGCAAATACCAAACACGTAATGCAGGTACTTGAGACCTTTCGACTTTTGAACTTGTAACTTGTGCGTGTGTCATATAAAGTCGATCTTTATTAATCATTTCGTTTATTTTTAATAATTATTTTGTATTTAGGATAAGGTATATTTATCCCATACAAGTATTACGTAGCTTTAAACCGTCTTGAAAACTAATAGCTTGTAAAATAAAGTTTGTGTCTAGGGCAATATAATTGATTTACCTACATTGAATTTAAACTATATTGTTGTATATTATTATAATCCCATTATTATGTTTCATTAAGGGAGCTCGATGGCGCAGTGGTTTTATCGCTTAGCGATTGCGGAGGTTAAGCAACTTTCGCAAGGGTTGGTCATGGGATGGGTGACCAAAAATTTATAATCTCGATTTTCTCCGTGCTTTAATAACCACCAATCCGCATTGGACCCGCGTGGTGGGCTATGGCCTATCTTCCTTATCCACACAAAGGTTTGTGCCCTAGCAGTGGGGACATTAAAAATGGGTGATAGTCATTCCCATTATTACCAAAAAAGATTCATGTAGGTACTTATGCAGTGCAATAAAAATAAAAGAAAATAATTAAAGAAAACCTAACTACCTTTAAGTACTAATTAATACTAGTGTAAAATTACCTATCACAATGTTAAATATTATATTGATATTAAACACGTGCACTAATAAAAGCAATTTTCTTAGTAATATATTAATTAATTTATGTGAGGCATTTAAACAGATAAATCGCTAAATCAAAGTTAACTATTAGCTGACCCCTATATCTAAACTATACCAAGATAAATAAGTTACTTGAATTATCTTCAGTAAATAACTGATAAAGTCAATATTACAGGTAGGCATTGAAGTTCTTATTAAGATAGATAAAACTCTTTATTGCTCATACATTACAGGAATAATTACAAATAAAATATTAAAACTATAGTGGGCAAAAGTGGCCTTATCGCTGGGAGCGATCTCTTCCAGACAAACCTTTGCTACAAAGGACAACTTATTTATTAAAAGAGGCAGTGTGCCATCAACATACTTACAAGACACAGAATATTACATTTTACATTTCATCATATCAGCCGCACGACATCCACTGCTGGGTATAGGCCTCCCTAAGGATCTCCACGACGATCGGTCCTGTGCTGCCCGCATTCAGTGGCTTCCCGCGACCTTCACCAGATCGTCGGTCCACCTTGTCGGGGGCCTACCCACGGAGCGTCGTCCGGTGCGCGGTCGCCATTCCAGAACCTTTCCGCCCCACAGGCCATCAGTTCTTCTCGCTATTTGTCCTGCCCATTGCCACTTCAGCTCATTTTACATTTAGAAAACATAAATTACATAAATAAAAGTATACAATACACTACATACACTACATAAACATACACATTATATTATAATAGTTGTTGTTTACTACAATTTAGAGGTTTGTGTGCAATTTTGTCCTAAAAACAGCAAGGCATTCCTAGTTTTAAATTAAATCCAGCCAGCAAAGGGGCGGTGATGGACAGTTCGTAGTGCGGAAAACGACTACAAACGTTGAGCTACGAAAACAGATTTTATTAATCCTTACTAATCATTATAATTGTGAAAGTTCGTTTGTTTGTTTGTTTTTTACGCCTTCACGTCTTAACTACTCAACCGATCATCATGAAATATTGCATACACGTTTTCAGGGGTACACAGAAGGCCTTTCATCAAGAAAAAAATACTGTACCCGAGGGATAGCAAAAAAAACTTTTCACGCAGACGAAGTCACGGGCGGTCGCTAGTTACTGTATAAAGATGGTCTCAAGGTCAACATTTTATCATTATACATATTATCTGACGTGCCGTTGACTGTACATTTTTATTTGCACTCTGGTAAAATGATAAAACAGCTGAAAAATTTAATTTTCTTTATTTTACTTGTTAACTGTCATTTTCATTCTTTTTTTATTTTAATTATTGATATTATTATATTTAGATTAACCTATTTAATTTGTTGCTTACATATTTTTTTATTCTAAAAAACTTTTAAATACCACCCATTCTTAACATTTTCTGCGCCAATGAAAACTTGCTAGTATGTTGGAAGCTTTAGCATGCATGCAAATTGATATCATAAAAATAAAGTTACTTTGTAAATGAAAATTAATACCTTTACTTTGACAGTATAATATCCATGCCTTCATAGGTATCCAGCTTTCGAGGTTAAATTGAATAAAAGCTTTAATGTTATTATTTTAATTACCTGAAATCTAGTTTTTATGTATCTGCATTCTCAAAAACGTCTTCATAAGTTCTACATAATTTCGTAGTTGTTAAACCTCAGTTGTAAAACGAGGTTCCGGCTTTATTTGTATTTCTATGCTCAACTGGTGGGCGGGACCATCGGAGAACTTTTGCCGTTTGGGCGGAAAGGTTTAATATGTGGTCTAAACTTAATTGGTTAAGAATATGCTGTCATTTTCTTCATTTAAGGTAAAATAAAAATAGCTTTAGATCAGGTTTAATTTAATTTTAGTCCATGTTTCGGAATAAGAAAGTTATTTTTTTTATCTACTGCATACATCTGTATCATGGCTCCATGTCGTCAAATTTCTATCGGCGCCTTGTCGATAGAAATTTGACGACATGATTTGATGTCAAATTGTGCCTTCTCTTTGCCATGTAGTATGGTTGAGGCACTACTGTTTGAACATATAACTGGGTCAGAGATGAACGGTAACGGCGCTCATCAGAGGCTTGCTATGGCGTTTGTGTTAAGATTAATATTTCGATCCTACACGTATGACATTAAGGGCCCTATATAGCCGTCAAAGTGACGTCTTCAACCTAATTAAATTTATTGCTCGCTAAGTGCATAATTTATCTAAAATTACATGTACAGACTGAAGCTAAGGTGTTTTATTTACAAATAATAATCTTAGTAAAATAGGAACCGCGCACTAGATAACGCTTCGTGGGTAGTTCCCCAAAAAAGTTTAGGACAATCTAGAGAAAATTCCGACTATGGTCCAAGAAAACAAGGTTTGGCATCCCGGTATAACACTTGCTCACGTCACTATCAAGATGCGTGATTTTTTAGTAACAAACAAAGAATGAAGGATTTTTTTTCTGTCACACTCATTACAAAATTATAATAGGTAAGGTAGGTACTTAGTGCATTTTAATTGTGATTTATTTCTATGCAAACGAAACAGTTAAAGATAAATGAACGTAATTTTCACAATTTTACGCATTATGACACATTTTGATTACGCAAAATGACGCATACGCAAAATGGGACGCGTGGGACAGAACGTAGCGAAGGTGCTTGGGGAATCCTGTGCCCAGCAGTGGGTGTCGTGCGGCTGATAAAGAGAAGGACATCCGAAGTTTACTGTATTTGAGATAGATAAATGTTGGTCATCCCCATTCAATGACTGAAAAGGTTAGATCATGATGCTACTCTTAACCGCCTCTGTGGTTTGGTGGTTCGCCCACCCGCGTAAGACGCATTGGTCCCGGGTTCGATTCTTAGAAGGAGGTACAATTTGTACTCGGTTTGGTTGGTGGTAGAGCTTATTTCAAGTCCACCTGGCTAGCTACCACCGTCTTACCTAAGTCTGACGCCATAACAACAATTTAAAATTTGTTTTCCGGCAGTTAGAGGTAAGATAGCCAGTTGCTCAGTGATGAGGATTCCGGGTGTAGTGCGCTTCCACCTTCGGCCTTATCGTCACCTAATATCAGATGAGGCGAAAGCCAAGCATTATCACGTTGTGCATAGAAAAAAACTTCCAAAGCTGCAAATGCAAATAACCTTCCGTATGAGCTTTTAATTATTGTTCTGAAATTTAAATATATACGGGAATATTTAAATTTCAGAACGAATAATGTTTATTCGTTGTTATCATACGTTGATTATTATTGTAGACACATGTCTGTAGACAAGTCTGTAGGCAAGTCTGTAGAAGACATGTCTGTAGACAAGTGTCTACAATAATAATCAACGTATGATAACAACGAATAAACATTATTCGTAACCGACCACGCAGACTTTTTCACAATATGAAATTTGGTGGTATTGTAATTTACAATACATTGTAAAAGTAATAAGACACACCATTTGTGGTTGTGGCTAGCTAGTCAGTCATGTCTAGTAAGAGACTTTTTTCGTTGTTATTTTATTGGTTATACTAGTAGGATAATTATGGTATTAAAAAAGGGTTGCAAGTCAGGGCCAATATGTAATGTCAAAGGTGAGATTCCCCATCAAAGTAATTATTTTTTTAATGGGAAGGATTTAAGGAAGTAGTCGGCAGCGATCTGTCTTTAAAAATATTGGCTCTGCTATGGCTCTGCAATGTAAATTGTTCTTTACAGAACAAATATATTTTATTTTACAGGTTGGGAAAATAAAAATAAAACTTAAAGCTTAGAATAATAACACCTAGATCCACAAGTTACCTAAAAAGCGCACTGTCAAAAGTGAAGAAACTAAAAGTAAGCTATAATGGCTCAGCTTTCAGATTTGTATCCTTCATACTCAACCTTACCATACCTATAAGTACGAAATAGTTACAATTTCCCTGCCTTTGGAGGATTAAGTAGTTACGATTTTATTGGATTTAAGTTACGATTAGGTATAGTATGAAGGATATTAATAAGGATATTTTATATAATACTGGCTCTGTTTTACTTGCATTACTTCACATACAAGGATTTGGCTTCTAAGGTGTTATTATTCTAAAATAAGGTTTAAATATAGAAGTGTTATACCATCGTACCAGTGAAACTCACAGAATAACTTACGACAAGTTAACATAATTATTTTAACGTTATATTTGCTATTGATTTCAATTATAATTCTATCAAATTTTTATGCTGAGTGGTAAAGATCGTAGCAAGGGAAACAATACTATATTCTGTTTACCTCGGCAAAAAGCGTGTACCTAGTACCTACTCAACGTTTCTTGTAGGAGTATGTCAATTTCTTTGTCTTTGAATGTCAGCTGCCATGATTTCAATTGACAATACACGTGATGTAACAATCATCTGTAAACGAAAAACATCTTTTATCGGTTCATATTATTCATGATTCATTTGTAGTCAAGGTCATCATCATTTGATAGGCAAAAAGCAAATGCACGAGTTACTAAAGAAAACACCCAAATCGCTATAAGTGCGCTATAATTTTTGAAGAGTTCCCTTGATTTCTCCAGGATCCCACAGATGCTGGCCATGATAATGGGACCACCTGGGAAGTTACTCTTTCAAACAATATATATTTTTTCAAATCAGTCTTGTTGTGTTCGAGTAATCGAGTAACATACATAAAAAAGATCCCGATGAACTGAGAATCTTCTCCTTTTTAGGGTTCCGTACCCGAAGGGTAAAAACGGGACCCTATTTCTAAGACTCGTACGCTGTCCGTCTGTCTGTCTGTCTGTCACCAGGCTGTACCTCATAAACCGCGATAGCTAGAAAGATGAAATTTTTGCAGATGATGTATTTCTGTTGCGGCTATAACAACAAATACTAAAAAGAGAATAAAATTAATATTTAAGGGGGGCTCCCATAAACAAACGTGAATTTTTTGCCGTTTTTTGCTCGATATTAATAACGACAACAGGTAGACAGTTGAAATTTTTACAGATGATGTATTTTTGTTGCCGCTACAACAACAAATACTATAAATATAATAAATTTCATATTTATGGGGGGCTCCCATACAACAAACGTATTTTTTTGTCACTTTTTGGTACGGAACCCATCGTGCGCGAGTCCGACTCGCACTTGGCCAGTTTTTTGAAGTGGGCTAAAACACTGGATTGATGGTAGGGCTTATTTCAAGTCCGTCTGTCTAGCTACCACCATCTTACCTAAGTCTGGCACCATAACAACAATTTAAAAATTGTTGTGTTCCGGCAGTTAGAGGTAAGATAGCCAATTCCTCAGTGATGAGGATTCCGGCTTTATCGTCACTTACACGATATCAGGTGAGGTGAAGGCCAAGCACTATCCCGTTGTGCATAAAAAAACGCATACATTGCAAACTTAAGCCAATTTCCAATTTGGACAAATTGCTCGCTTCTTGCTAAATAAATCGGAGTTCATAGACAAATGACCCAGTATTGCATTCTAATGATCGCCTATTACGCTAGCCGCCCATTCATCTTCGTAATCGTTGGTGTTTTAGTGGTCATTTAGTTTTATAGGCTTATCGGAACTATTTCAAATATTTACTTAACGTGTGGAGTTAGTTAAATTGATACTTTTTAACACTACAAGCCAACATTGACTATTATACACATTTTGAAGAGTTGTGTTTTCACTATCTGTCAGATCTTTCAAAACGATGTTTATGACATTGTGAATTAACTAGTGAAAACGCAAGGTTGGTCTACCAAGATGTATATATAATGATAATAATATTAAGGTAGTAGGTTACTTCTAGTATGCTTCTAGCATAGCAGAGTTTTGGAGTCTAAATCCAGAGAAAAGAGCCCATCACCAAATACCAATACGAAAATACATAGTAGAGGCAAGCGCGTTCAGGCAGGGTAAATGTTGAAATGTAACGTTATTTCTTACTTTTTTTACCATTACTTTTAACATTAACATTATGTCAATAAATAACGTTACGTTTGATAACGTTACATTGAAATTAACGTTATTTCAGTAAATAACGTTATTTTTGTAACCGTTACTTTTAAATTAAGGTTATTTCAATTAATAACGTTGCTTTTTAACGATAATTTTACCAGTACTATTGTACCGGTAAAGTTTAACGCTATTTTTAAAGGTATTTTTACCGTTACAATCATAGTAACGTTATTTTTACGGGTAAATTTACCGATAAAATGTTTTAACGGTATTTTGACGTTGTTTTTTCTGTATCGTTATTTTTTTATGGTATTTCAATCCCTGCGTTCAGTTTACTTCTAGGCAAGCGCTTCCATCGCTTACCATCAGGCGTGATAGCGGACAAGCGTTTGTCGATCTATCACAAAAAGGGGTCAAAATATTATGAGGTAAAATGAGATTAAATTGTCAATATACAGTGATATGCGCCATCTTCAGAGCGCTTGCTGTACAAACCGACATATTTTCATCTATAAAATTTTCTTTAGAAATAAAACACTTTTTACGGATTACAGCCCGTATATCGGTTAATTCCATAGACATAGAAAAATTTTCGCTGCGCTCAAGAAGACCAACAAAGCGTGGAAAAGAGAAGTTAACATCATACGGACACGGTCTATGTAAAAAAGAGACAAAGGAGCAAGTGACATGTGCCAACATTTTTTACAGTAAGAGCCCCTAGCGTCCCGCCTAGCAAATGAGCAATCACAGTTTGTTTAAAATATTTGTTAATCTTAATTAGAATTTAAAATAAAGGTATTGTGGAGCCATGGTGTCTTGTTCTCTAAGTAATTGTGATGTGACAAAAAGAGACAATCTAAGTAATCACACTTTTCACAGGTAAATAAGATATTGCCACACGTTTCTTTAAAACCAAATTTCGCTATACATTTATTCGTTTATCGACGACGAAAACAGTATGGAACATAGTTTATTAATTTCCTTTGCCATATATAGTCATATTTTATGAATCTAAGTCATACTTTATGTATCCCATATAAAATGTATGCATTCGTTTTCAGATCACCTGTTTATTGAATTTGTTGTTCTTTGACATTCTATTTCTAAATTCAGATGTTATTTTAGAATTATTTAATTTTGATTTGTTGGTTTTTTGGGTTTCCCGACGTTTCGACCTTTCCAGGGCCGTGGTCACCCAAAAACCCAACAAATCAAAACTAAATAATTCTAAAATAACATCTGAATTAACCAATATACACGCTGAAATAGAAGTGAAGAAGATAGCCTTAGAAGTGTATATGTAAAATTTTCTCTTTGCCATACATTCTCGAGGGGTGTGTAATGTATGACCTAAATTTACATGCACTAACGATCAGAGGATATAATAACATTTCATATAATTTCATTTGACATACCGATCAAATAATATAACATACGGTTAATATAATTTCACTTGACCTAAATACATGGGATATAAAAACTATTTGACACAATAATCATTTGATCTAATTAACAGATGATATAAAGCACATTTCATATAACATTCCTTTACTCTATTCAACATTAAAAATAATTTTATTTGACCTATGATTTAAATGCTATAAAAACAAGCATAGCCCAAAAATATGATTTCATTACTTATATATTTTTATCCACACTCATGCTTTAAATCCTCCATAAAAGGTTCTAAAACAGTTAGCTTACTGCCAAAATTACAGTATCGCTCCGCTGCGAGTGGTCAAAACACCTAACCTACCTGGTGTATTAAGTTTTTATTTACAGCGGGGGGCCTGGGGCCAGCTGCCCTGCACCCCCAGGCAAGCATTTTGCAAGCAAGCACCCAACATGCAAGCATGCAGCAAGCAAGCATGCAGCATGCACGCAAGCATGCAGCGTGCAAGCAAGCATGCAGCGTGCAAGCATGCAGCATGCAAGCAAGCATGCAACATGTATGCATGCATTGTGAAGCTCCGCTCGCTTCGCTCGCTCCGCTGCGAGTGGTCAAAACACTAACCTAACCTAACCTACTGGTAGGTGCATTAAAAGTGTTTCTTTATAGCGGGGGAACCCCTGCAACCCCGGCAAGCATTTTGCAAGCAAGCAAGCCTGCAAACAAGCAAGCATGCAGCATGCAAGCAAGCATGCAGCATGCAAGAAAGCATGCAAGCAAGCATGCAGCATGCAAGAAAGCATGCAGCATGCAAGCAAGCGTTGTGGAACTCCGCTGCGAGTGGTCAAAACACTTACCTAACCTAACCTACTGGCAAGCTACATGCATGCTTGTATGCTTGCTTGTATGTCTAGTCATTGTTATGTTATAATATATGTATGCTAATAGATGTAAGTACATTAAACATTAGTGGATTTGATAATTAAGCAAGCATCATAATAACAAAAGCCTGTTATTTCTATTTTATAGTAAAAGTTCATTATATCATGTAAAATTAGATCAAATGATATGTATATGAAATGTAAGTTAGATAAAAAAGCGATATATCAAATGATACTTATGGGATATAAACGATAGAGCAAATGTACATATGGCAAATAATAATGATGACAAATGAATAATAGGTTAAATAAAAATTATGTCATTTATTTTTAGGTCAAATAAAAATTAGATGAAGTCAACGTTAGTGACATTGAAATTAGATTAACTGTTTTTATGGCCACCGAATCGCACCCATTCTCGAGTGCATGATGTTGCAGCGGATGACTGATTATGGTCAATTTAATTTCATTGTACACACACTCATTGTGTCTGGTCACCGTAGCATAAACTAAAGATAATTTATTAAAAATTTTTTGTTGAACATTACAGTCATAGTTTATTTGTTACTTTGACCTATGACCTAAATACGAAATACATTAAATGTCATATAGTTTAATTGTCTTACATTCACCACTTAGCAAATGTTATAAATATTGAATTCCGGTTCTGTAGCCGGTTGCACTGCAGTACTAATGTCGCAGCTGTATTCTATGATAAGGATATTTGCAAAACGTCTAATGAAAAATATAAATCACTAAAATAAAATAAAATTGGCATAATGATAGGGAATTTATTATTATGATTTTTACTCAAACAAAGTTTATAACCTGGATTAACAAATAGTTTAATTTTATCCTGACCAAAGTTTCCTAGAGTTTATCAAATGTCCACGTAGAAAAAGTGGTAGGCAGTAGCTAATTAAGTATATATGAGATTTGTCTATAAATTTCTTTGAACAATTTTCATGTTTACATTTTGTAATTGAAATAAAAACTTTAACACTTTGCGGATACTAACGCAATAAAATTACCCGAATGAGTTTTTAATTACGTTTCTAAAGTACGCGCAGAAACTTTAAAACTTTTAACATTTAAGTTTTTGTAAAGTTTTTATACCATAATTACTGTGATCTCAATCTACAATTTGACATCAATAAAAATATTTAATACACCACTTTGGTATGTTCATCAGCAATGTCTTAATCCTTGCAGAAAACAGGCCTCATGACGCAAATTAGTATTAAAACGAATAAAAAAAACTTCACATAAATTGTTACAAATTACCTTTACCTCAACTAAATTACATGTTAAACTTTTGCCCGTGGCTTCGCCCACGAAGTACGACCTTCTAGAAGGTCGTACTCGAATTTAAACTTTATGTAAGTAATTTGTATTAAATATGAAACATTTAAGATGTGCTAATTCGACTGGCCTTAATTGAATCAATAAATCTCTGTGTTTACGATGTACAGTCGGCCTTAAAAGTAATTGGACACTTTAGTACTCTGTAAACCAAGTATACAATATACAAGTCAATGGGGAGAGACATAGTCGGTGTTTCTGGCCTGATCGAGAGAAACGGAGAGATCCGTAGGAGAACTAAAGTAACTGATATTGTTCGAAGGATTGCTCAGCTGAAGTTGCAGTGGGCGGGACACATAGCTATAAGAATGGCTGTTGGGGCGGAAAGGATTTGGAATGGCGACAGGGCACCGGACGCCGCTCCGTGGATAGGCCCCCGACAAGGTGGACTGACGATCTGGTGAAGGTCGTGGGAAGCCGCTGGATGCGGGCCAAGCAGAACCGATCGTCGTGGAGATCCTTGGAGGAGACCTAGGTATACCCAGCACTTGGTGTCATGCAGATGATGATGATGTTTGTATCTTTCAAACATACTAATTGATTAGTGCGATATGGTACTAAATGTTTAGCCACTTTTGAGACCAACCGTACCGCATAATAGGAAATGATGAAATCTAATTAAAATAATAAGTTATGATCATATAGCACATTACGTACTCCCACTCAATTAAAATAATCATTAATTAAAAGAAATGTTTTACAATATACTTAAACTAAAAACTGTTCATTAACTACTGATGATACACAGCGATTAATAGATCTAGTCTAGTCTAGTCAATTTCAAAAGTAGAAATATCTACTTAATTTCAAAAAAAATAACAGATCCTTTTGGTCTTCAAGAAAGTCTACATTTTATTTTATATATTTTACTGGTTTCAGTTTATTGGTATTCAGAAAAAAATAGTCAGGTGTCAATATAATTATGTAGATAAACAGGCTGTTTGTAATACCATTATAAAGCCAAATATAGTAGAGATAAAGATAAGGTACCATGCATGCAACTCCGGAAAATTATTTTAAACCCTGAAAACCGCCACATGACTGAGAAACTTTGTTTTTTGCAAATAGACTATTGTTTTCGACACACATTTAGGTCTAGGGTTTCCACTAGGCATTTAAAAAAAATGTGATTTTTCAGGATTTCATGATAATTTTCCGGCGTTGTATGAACACAACCCTACCTAATATATTTAGTTTTATAAGAGACGAATTAACCACTGGACACGTAATGTAGGAAAATTGTATGAAATCACGATCGAACAATTTTTGCGGGTGAAGGGGAGAGTACATTTGTCAAATAATGACAATGTTATAGGTACTTTGTTTACATACCAAATTTTATTTATTTTACGGAAAATAGCAAGTATAATAGGTTGAAATTGTGCTTACGCGTGAAAAGAAACATTTCTTGATTGCCCGCTATTTTTTTTGCTGAACAATACGAATCATTTTTCCAATTTTTGTACCAATGTTTCGCCACGAGCTCTAGCATCACACTGACAACGCGATATCGTTTACTGAGGCTATCGGTCACAGTAAGTGGCAGAGGGGTAAAGGCGAATATGCCTGTCATTTCGCGTCCAGTGGTTGATTTGTCCAAGGTATTACCATATACCCTGTATAGGCTCTCAATATTCATCTCATAATAGGTTTAACAAGACGCATATGGACATTTTGGTGGCAGAGGGATCTCGATTTTTGTCATTAATTACAAAACATTATGAAAGTGGCATTTCATAACCAGATTATTTATTTCATTGACTTCATTTTATCAGTTGCAGAAACACGAGAAATCTCTTTTAAAAAAGATATTTGCATTTTACAGACAAACCTGAACCATTTAAGCCTATGTTAGTAGATTAGTCTAAACACACATTTCAATATGCTAGTTAGATTTTTTTTTATATTTTATAGATTTTTATTAATGGTTTGGCGTCGTAAAACTGCTTGCTACGAAAGTTTAAAAAAAATATCAATTCGTCGCCTTAACGCCGTAAAAAAAGTACGGAAAATAAACGTGATATATTAATTCAGGTCAAGGTTGTAATAAAAATACTTGCGCCTCTTTTAATGCGCATGAAAATGAGTTAGAACAAATCAGAGAGACAAAAAATAATTTAGTACCTAAGTAATGATAACAGTTTATTTCAGAAAAATATGTTAAATGCACGGAGAGAAACTTTTTCTGTAGAAAATTCCTTGTACCTTATAATGTGCAATTACGCTAATTCAGTATTTAATAAAATGTTATTGGCTCTGATTAAGCTCCAAGAAGTTGACCTACTGTTTCAATTAACATAGTAATTATTTATTAGATTTAATCACACTAGTTAAACCCAGCCGCGCTTCGCTGTATGTAATTTTGAACTACAAGTAATTAGTAGATTGGATACAAAAACACTATTATATTAAAATGCAACTATGTGTAAAAGTTATATTTACGTCAATTTATCAACAGTTTTTGCGGTTAACATAATAATATAGGTCTCTAACCATAACCATACATATAAATCATACTGGGGCCGCCCGTGACTGTGTCTGCGTTGACTTTGTTTCAGGTTCTATGAATAATCATCCCTTATTACACCCCTTTAAATTCATTTTCGCGGCAAAGATATCCTCTGTCCCTATCCTAACACTCCAAATCATTATACCAAAATTCATCAAAATTGGTTCAGTGATTCACGTGTGAAAAGGTAACATACAGAGTTACTCTCACATTTTTAAAGATAGAAATAGTGTAAAAATACTGCTAAGGTAATAAACACACAGTTAAACAAAAGTGAGCCAAGTTAACCAAAAAACATTCATCCATCAGCCATTTTTATTGTCCCCACTGCTGGGGCACAGGCCTTTTTTATAGGTGGATAAGGAAGATAGGCCATAACCCACCACGCGGGCCCAATGCGGATTGGTGGGTGTTGTAATTATCTGGTAACGATATATTAAAGTTTGTAAATATCGTAGCTTATGGCTGTTACAGCTGATAAGTTTCTTGCGCCCGTTCTTCTTGTGCTAAAAAAGTCTGGAACGGGTGGTAGGAAAATATAGACGATACTTAATAATAATAATAATAATGATTTATTGAAAGGCATAAAAACATATTTTACTTTTTAGGCATAAAAAAACAATATTAATAATTAAGTTTATTTGAATAAAGCTTATTTGACTTTGACTTTGTTAACGACTGCAAATGCAGCCAGGACCAAGGCTTAACGTGCCTTCCAAAGCAAGTAGGAGCTCGAGATAATAAATTTTTGGTCACCCATCGCACGACCGACCCTTGCGAACGTTGCTTAACCTCCGCAATCGCTGGGCCAGGCGCTAAACTACTGCGCCACCGAGTTCCTCTCAAAACATTACAAGCATGAAATAAAACACTTTTTAACGGATACTAGCGCGGTTTTATTGAAAGTACTTTGGTAATTAATTGGTATTTGGTTTGATTTTTTATTTTCCCGCCGCGCTAGTATCCGTTAAAAAGTGTTTTATTGCATGTCTAGTGAGCGCGTAAGCTTGAGAAGTGAAACATTACATGCATTTAAATAGTGATATCTGTTCGGAATCACTGCACAAACCTACAAGCCTATATGGGTTGTTAAGGAGAATAGATCATGACCCACCACGCGGACCCAATTTGGATCGGTGGGTGTTAACGACTGCAAATGCAGCCAGGACCAACAGCTTAACGTGCCTTCCGAAGCACGGAGGAACCCGAGATAGTAAATTTTTGGTCACCCATCCTATGACTGACCCATGCGAAATTTGCTTAACCTCCGCAATCGCCGGGCCAGGCGCTAAACCACTGCACCACCGAGCTCCTAAAAAAAACATTACATGCATGAAAAAAAAAACACTTTTTAACGGATACTAGCTCGATTTTACTGAAAGTACCTACTTTGGTAAATTAGGTGGTATTTGGTTTGATTTTTTATTAGGGTTCCGTACCTTAAAAGGAAAAAGCGGAACCCTTATAGGATCACTTTGTTGTCCGTCTGTCTGTCCGTCCGTCCCTCTGTCTGTCAAGACCCTTTATCTCGAGAACGCGCGGAGGTATCGAGTTGAAATTTAAACTATATACTAAGTTCTACGGTCCCTTGAAGCTGTAAAAATATCAAACATCTAAATTTACGTAAATAAAAAAGATACTGCCGTTTAGGGCGCAAAAAACGCATTTTCGATACTCTCAAAGGAATCAAAATTCATAGGGTACTTCCCGTTGACCTAGAACTATGAAATTTGGCAAGTAATAGCGTCATAAACTACACTTACAGGAATATATCTGAAAACTGTACATTTGTAATTAAATCATAAAAAAAATAGTCATTAAAATACGTAATTAAATCATCGAGTGAAACAACGGTATGCGCGGTCATAGTTTACCTTCTTATTGACGTTTGTGATAATAGCGCCACTAATTATTTTTAAAATATCAATATTTAATATTTTTAATTAATTAGACCCTTTTAAATATTGTTACAGTTAATTACTTTTAAAAATAATTAAAAAGGAATAAAATTGGCCCATTCCAGCAGACCAATCGTTAATCGATCACCTAAGAGTAAATTTTAACCATCAGCGCGTTTCTCACACCGATGACGGGACTCGAACGGGATGGAAACAGACTTTCGGACCAAGGGAGATGATGACTGGAAGGCATTTGTTTTCTTTTCGGGTGTTGTTGGAAGGTCGAAATTGGCAAAAAAAGGAAGGAACCGAAGCGAAGCGAAAGCGGTTCGCTAGTAATAAATAAAATCTATACATATAAAACTCTAAATTGATTGATTGATTGGTGATTGATTGGAGATTGATTGGTGATTGATTGGAGATTGATTGGTGATTGATTGTTGGGATATGCCTAGAGCTCTAACGGCTGAAATTAAAGACACCGGAGGGTAGATACCTTTCATGGTGTAGGTGAGCACTAAGAAAGGATTTTGGAAATTTCATCTCCCAAGAGGATGAAATAAGGGATGAAAGTTTGTATGGAAGTATCTTAGTTACAAAGGTAGGATGTTCAAATTTTGTGTTTAGGCTGACGATGACGATTAAAAATTATAAGGGGAAACGTTTAGTTCGTGCAGGGGCGATACGCGCGCACACGAATTTTGTTGCAGTGTTTCTTCCAGACAAAATTCTCCGGGGGGGCAATTAAGAAGTTCGGGGAGCTCGTCCGTCGATCACTACACTAGTTAGCCCGTCTACCTACACACAACTCATTTTTCTCGGGGGGGGGCACTAAGGCTGCTCCGGGGGGCACCGCCCCCCCGAAATAGTACCTGAAAGAAACACCTGATTAAGCGACGCTGTTGCCCATAGTACATCAATGAATATAAACAGTTTGCAATGTAGAGTGTCAGCCACTCGTTTTTCAGTCACCATAAGCAGCTGTGGTTAAGATTTGTAAATTAACTGTCCGCCTAATTCGCCTTTCCACCTGTTCGCCTGGTCGCCCATCCACTTTTTTGCCTGTCCTCCGTCTATCCTACTTTTGAAAGACTGTTCTAAAGTAACATAATATTTATATTTATGATGGTACGGAACCCTCGGTGCGCGAGTCCGACTCGCTCTTGACCGGTTTTTTTTCCCGCCGCGCTAGTATCCATTAAAAAGTGTTTTATTTCATGTCTAGTGAGCGTGTAAGCTTGAGAAGTGAATAAAACTTTACTTGAGTTTTGGCGCCATTTTGTCGGGTTCGGTTTGGTGACTATTTTAATTATTCGCAAATTGATTCATATTGGATATTGTGTCTTAAAATTGATGCAGTTTTGTGGTACAAGTGTCTACGCAACTGAACAATATGTGGGATAATTGAAATATGTAATTGAACTATTCAACACTTGACACTGACAAAAAATACTTCTAAGAGGAAAGTAGATTGCCAAAACAAAAATAATAATAATAAGAAGAAAACTTTACATGCATTTAAATAGAGATATCTGTTCGGAATCACTGCATTAACTAATTCTTCATACCTGCAGCCAACATTTATCTGACAGCAAATTAAGAAATTGCACTTATGATGCTTAAATGACACAATGGCAAGTGAAACAGCAAAGATTTTATACGATTTAATGCCGTCCATTATGTTATTTGGACAATAATTACGATTAACTCTTTGGTAAACATACGGAGAAATATTACACTGAGCATTAAGTAGATACCAGTGGCGAAGGGTCCATACAAGCTGATTCCCATCGGCTTACCTTTTAGAAATCTCACCCCAGCAATCTTCTATTTAGATCATAACATTTTTGTAAACCAGCTTACCTTCGCCAGAATTTCACCCCTCGCCACTGGTAGATACAATTTTTTGTAGAGATATTTTTAAAGTTCCAATTTATTTTCTTAATGGAAGCGATATCAAAAAAATTTTGGTTAATTTGTGACTTATCTTTTTTCTTTTTCTAAAGCACTACATTTAAGTCGAGAAAATGTTGGTCATTAAGAAAATTATGGACTCGTCTCTATCGTTTTCACGAAGTAGATGTTTTTTCTTTGATATAAAAAAATCATTTCCTTTTTATTCATTATAATTTCTGTTTTCTCTGTTTATCATGTTAAGGTAGATACCCAATAATACAAGCGAATCATATAATATCAAACTCAACAATATCCACCCAATGACATTTGGAGTAAAATTGTATTTTTTTATTGATTTGTATAGGACAATGCCGAGTTTGTTACGAACTTTATTTTGTAATCAGTACAAAAATTAATAACGAAAATATCAAAATGTATGAAACAGCTGATTTTTTTTTTTCGCAATTTCAGAGTTGTCCCCATAATAAAAGTTGTTCAGTTTGATGGTCCGAAGAAACAGTTTTCCCATTTTGGGTTCATTCATTTACACGTTGTATAATTCAAGCTACTCCTTACACAGTGTAAATGTCGATCATCATTGCTAAAAATAAATAAATTTAAAAAACGCAGGGCAGTCGTGTTTTTTATATTTTTTAAATTTATTTATTTTATTTCACACATTTTAGAGACAAATTATAAAGTTTTGGAATGTGCTCATTTTGATATTGTAATAATCGAAGAAAAAAAAATTTTTTTTTCGCATTTAAAAGTGGCATTGTACAGTCGCCATAATGACTATTTTAAAACAAATATAGCTATAGTGTCATTTGGAATGATGTGAAAATTTTAACGATACCTTATAGATTCAAATCTGTTAAACAATTTAAAAGTTATGGTGGAATAAAGAAACTCACATACCCACAAACATACATGAACCCTGAACACTCCTTTTTTGGGCAGTCGTGTAAAAAAAATCTGTAGTTTGACAAACTTTCGTCCCGTGTGTTTAACCAACGTGAGAATATGAAAGATTATGAAAGATGCTGTGCGTGACGGCTACTTATTTGTAGGTAGCATAATAGCAAGTTTACAAAGTAATTGTAATTAAAGTAATTGATTTGGTATAATATAGCCTTAATATACTGTGTTATGAAATAATTGGCTCACTGTGTTGGTATGTGTGTGTGTGTGTGTGCGTGCGTGTAATTTGATCATTATCAAGAAAAACATTCCGAATCAATTCTAAATTGTTTCTTTTTTATCGTTTTATGAATTTTTTATTAAGTAAGTAAATATAGTAGAGTCACACCCCGGACACTGCATACAACCGCGCCATTATAAACAGATGACGTGAGATGACGTTTTTGTACACGCACAACTGTGTGTGTTAGTCTAGGGCTACCGTGCAGTTTGTATTGTATGAGCGCCGTTCAATTCGTACTTTGAACTTTTTGGTAAATAAAGTTACGACGACGCATTGAATTGAATATCAAAATAAGTTGACGTTGACCATAGACATGAAAAATTTTCGCTGCGCTCAAGAAGACCAACAAACCGTGGAAAAGAGAAGTTAACATCATACGGACACGGTCTATGTAAAAAAGAGACAAAGGATCAAGTGACATGTGCCAACATTTTTTACAGTAAGAGCCCCTAGCGTCCCGCCTAGCAAATGAGCAATCACAGTTTGTTTAAAATATTTTTTAATCTTAATTAGAATTTGAAATAAAGGTATTGTGGAGCTATGGTGTCTTCTGTTCTGAGTAATTATGATGTGACAAAAAGAAACAATGCAAGTAATCACACTTTTCAAAGGTAAATAGGATATTGCCACACATTTCTCTAAAACCAAATTTCGCTACATTTATTCCTTTGCCATAATATAGTCATATTTTATGAATCTAAGTCATATTTTACGCATCTCATATAAAATGTATTAATTCGTTTTCGGATCACCTGTTTATTGACTTTGTTGTTCTTTGACATTCTATTTCTATGACGTTGACAAACACAACTAAATAAGCATACGATTCGGCACATGAACTCGTTGAGTGGGGTGAGGTAATTGATTCTGGGGCGGGGCGGAGAGTGTCCTTTCTGTACTTATATTATATATTCTGTGGTAGAGTATTGATATTATTTATCAAGTTATTGCATACAATGATTATTATAAAAAAATATAGTTAGTACTGTTAGGATGGTTTATGTGTTAGCATGTGATTTTGGAATTGAATACAGATTATTATGAACTTAAAAAGTTTAAAGAAATTAAAAAAAAATCTACACTTTACAGGATTCATAGAAAATAACCCAGGCTACAATAACGTAAGTAAGCTTAGTTAAAAAAATACTAATCATGGCATCATCAGCATAAAAGATAAATGCCCCACCTAGTAATCACAATATCTATAGCCTGGAGCATTTCGATCTCGTGACCTTTCGATCCAGTTCCACCGAAACCATTAGGTCATTCAGACGCTGAACCACGATGACCTCACCTTTCAAGATATTACATTAATCGGTAACTAGAATAAGTGGTGAAAGATTAGCACTATTGAACCGCCTCTGTGGTCTAGTGGTTCGCCCACCCGTGTAAGAAAGTAGACGCAGAGGTCCCGGGTTCGATTCACAGAAGAGGTACAATTTATACTCGGTTTGGTTGGTGGTAGGGCTTATTTCAAGTCCACCTGGTTAGCTACCACCATCTTACCTAAGTCTGACGCCATAGCAACAATAAAAACGGTGTATTCCGGCAGTTAGAGGTAAGATAGCCAGTTCCTCAGTGATGAGGATTCCGAGTGTAGTGCGCTTACCTGCGGCCCTATCGTCACTTAACATCAGGTGAGGTGAAGGCCAATCACTATCCCTTTGTGCATAAAAAAAGCACATCACTAATAGTGAGTAATAAGTGATGTAGCTAGAGCAATGTTAATTTAAAAAAATGTAAAAAAACTAAATGACAGTATTTTCAGTAAAGTTACTGATATCTCGGACAAAAAAAAAATTCGGACACTGTCCGAAATTTCACTTCTTATTTATTTTTTCACCGACAATTCGAACACTGTCATAGTTAAAGCGTTTTTGTACAGTCAGACTAGGTATATCTATTAAAGTCTCCGAATCGTCAGTGAAAAAAAAAATTAAATTAAAAAGTGTCATTCGGATGACTTAACTCTTTCAGAAATTGAACGGGAAAGTAGGTAACTAAATTCAACAATTATGCGAAACAATGATTTTGCGATGTACTTATTTTTTTGGGCGTTGCAATCGATCCACATTTGACCCGATTTCAAAAATATTTTTTTCGGAATACAATTATATAAGTACCTAAAATAACTAAAACAATTTTACATTACATTCCAAAAGATGGAAAATTATGTGCATTATTGCCTCACTTTTTGATACAAATAAAGTTAATTCTTCTCAATAAAAGTACTTTAGTGTAATTGGTCATTAGGTAAATATTCCGTTACACAAAGGTGTTAAATTACATATTACATTGCTTTACCTAAGAAAATAACTAAGATCACTACCTAATGGACACACTAATTTGGCGTCTTAAGGTCTGTAAAAGTTAAGTATAGCTTTATTTCGTTTATTGAATCGAACTATCTGTTTCGACAATCGTTTCGCGTGCTATAATAGACAACATTTCAAAATTTTTGTCCTGTGTTTCTATTTCTTATTTAGAAATTACTGATGAAAACAAGAGACACATAATTTGTTCTTTTCCAAAATTTGTATTTTTTGTCATCATAATATTAATTTGAAAACTTATTCATTCTAAAAGAGCGTAAGTGCAGTTTAAAGGATTTCTGGCGGACTTTCCTTTGCCCATATGGATAAAAAAATATACTTTGACGTCAGCCTGTCACCCTAGTCTATGGACGCTAATGACTTTTGTTTGTTTATGTTTTGCTCGAGGTTGCTTTCTTTTACTGTCGCTTATTGTACCTTTTTTTCAACAATAATAGATAAAAATATTCGTAAATTAGATTCCATAATCTCATGTGTAGTTCCTGCCTACAAAAATACTGTGATGCCCAAACAAACACTGTTTTACGTGCCAAACCAGAGTCTATAGCTTTACAGTGGTGTGTTGCTTTAGTTTTATGGAAATTGAAATTAATGCACTTCAAATCAAACTGTATTTATTAAACCAATTGAAAAGTTAACAAATTTTTTTTCCTAAAAATGAATATTACGCAGAAGAATCAGCTTCAGCCGCATGATGATGTCCACTTTGTTAAGGTTGCGACTGTATGCCATTAAAAATTCTTCAGAAAACTTGATATTATATTTCGAGAGATGTTAAAATTAACTAAAACACTAATTCAAGTTAAAAATATAATTAAAACTTTCAAAACAAATCGAGCAAAAGAGGAAAATATTTTGATACTTGACACAGACTTTGACATAATATTGTAACCTTGACAGAGACATTTTTTACTTCAACAACAATCACATAACTTTTTTTACGCAGAGGAGTGTAACTTTTCATATTCTTTTATCTCGATGCTACAGGGTTTTTTCCACATAATTCGTTAAATAATTGATCAAAAACCCTGAAAAAATATGTACGGTGTCAGAAATTGAAAAACCTCGAAATGGTTTTCGATTTAAGGTATCTTGTAAAAAATGAAAACATGTCAAATTGAATTTAGTAAGATTTAAACAACATGTAAAACAGAATTAATGGCTAAACCAAAATAGGGAAGATTGTCTAGTTTGATGGTCCTTATCTACCAAATTCTGATTTAGCTATTAATTCTGCTATACGTTGTATATGTATAGTTCGTTGTAGTAGTAAGTTAGTAGTATGTACATGAAACATGTGTCGAAATACGCCAAAAAATTTTGGTCATCCCATACTAAACTGATCACGTGATCTTTTTGTTTTGTATGAAAAGTCAATTTTTTTTTTACATATTTGACCCTATGTTTCTTAGAGAAAGTTGTTCAGTTTCATAGACTAAACACATCCTTAAAATTTGGAGAGTGATTTCAAATGCAACCTGTATAATAGTACTAACGTGCCTTAAGAGATTTTCTGTGTTTTAATGGTAGTTCTTTGAACCAAATCCTTCAATATAAAAGAACGTGTTACGTGAACATTTTCATTGACGGCCTTCGTACAAGTCACCATGTTTGGGAGGCGTCACATTTACATAGTTTATCGAGACGAAGCTATCTGCCAAGTGCCAATCTAATCTGGACTGACAGATTTGCTGCAAAGATTTCTATGTGTATATTTGCTGATTGTTTTTCACTTGTATTGATTTGGCAGGTTTTATGAAGTAGCGTGTGCAGTCGATAGTCTGATACTTGACAGTCACTAGTAATTCAAAGAACGGGTTTTACAAACATTTATAAATAAATAACGAAAACTAAACTTTTGACTGATAAGTCCAGATAGATTTATCCCTTTTGGCCGCATACGAAATGTATGTTCGTAACCAGTGGGTCTAGGTCAAGAAGTTTAGATCCATATAATATAAATCTAAACTTCTTGGTCTAGGTACCGCGCAATCGTCGTCGGCTTCGCTGTCTCAGCTTCATTTGACAGATGGGTGTGACACATTGCTTCTTTTCTTTGGTAAGTTTTTTTGTGTCAAAAAGAAGTAGCAATATCACATCAATCTGTCAAAAAAAGCCGATAGCGATGCCGACGACACTTGTGCGTTAGTTCCTCAAGTTGCCAATGAGGAGAAAATGATCCTTATGGTGCAGTGCCACCAGTGTTTCTTTCAGACAAAATTCTCCGGGGGGGCAATTAAGAGATTCGGGGGAGCTCGTCCGTCGATCACTAGTTTGCCCGTCTACCTACACACAATTCATTTTTCTCCGGGGGGGCACTAAGGCTGCTCCGGGGGGGCACCGCCCCCCGGATTAGTACCTGAAAGAAACACTGAGTGCCACCTACTTCCATTATGAAAATCGAAAAGCGTTATCCTGTCAATACCTATTTTAAGGGCTCAAAGTGGTACCCTCATCTTAATTAAATATTCCCATCGTAATTAACTTAAGGATGCCACTTGATGGATATAGCCGCCTTAACTAATATTTTCCTTTATCACGGTTAAATAAAAGGTATATCTACGTTGGAATGTCAAAAATGAGACACACGAAGTGTTCATCGTGAACTGTTCTAGATATCGTCATTCTACAAGAACAGGTGCGAATTTAATATTCTTGTAAGATAAAAGTATTAATAGATAAATTATATTTCTATGTAAGTACATACTAATGATTTCTAATTATAGGTACTTATTCGGCCACTAAAAATATATAAGTAACTTGAACTGCTATAAAAGTTAATTGGATTTTCTGATGAGCTTTGTATGGCGAAAGAGAATCCTGTTTCTAATTGGTGCAATATGTAATTCAAAGGTCGGTTTCATATCGTATCATAATTACTTATCGTTAGATCATACAAAATGCCGTTACTAAAAAAAAAAAAAAAATTAAAACTTATCCTAAAGTTAAAGAATCTTTAATAATATATTTAAGATTATGTCACTATAGGAGGGTCACTCAGGGCAACGGATTATGACAAATTGTTTACATTTTTTTATTTATATTTTTTTTTTTTTTCCAACTTTGTATAAGTAAGAAAAGAGTTTTATTCGCATCAAGGAGGTTTATAACAGGGAGTGAGTACACTTCAAAAATTTTCACCTATCGTTTAAAAGAAATTCAACTTTATTGCATTGCCTATAGAGTTGAAATTCTATCGACGACATTGACTGAAGGCACTACTGTGTGAATGAGACAACACCAGGCGGAGGTCGGTGTCTCGTTCGCACAATTGCCATTACTAAACAATAATACTACGATAGTAGGACTAAAAATATGTACGTTACCAATCAAGTAGTGTATCAAAATTAATGATTCGGAGTGGGAAGTCGAATATATACTATTTAAATATTAATTTTAGAATGACACATAATAATTGTAATATAAAACAGAACTTTTTTGATTTAATTAGATATCTACAATAATGCTAATCAGCAATCATCGGTGAGGTGGTAATAAATAGAAGTGTCAATCCTGGCAACTCCGATTTTGACCTTGAATTTCAATTTAAGAATTTCAATCTATAGGAAATGTAACTTTACAAAACTAGTGTGACCATAAATACTTCACCATTTCAGATTTCCAAAAAAAACGAAATTGTTCTATTGAAATGGCTAGAGGTCGCAGGCGAGACGGTAAAATTAATAATAATAATCAAATTCATGTTTGTGCGCCTATTTCGATGAAACTCGGTTTCTGGTACTATTTCAACATGAAATAACAACGCAATGTTGAAAATTTTAAAAATCCAAGATGGCGGCCTACTTTTTTGTTTTTGGGCCGATTTCGATGAAACTCGGTTTTTGGAACTATTTTGACAAGAAAATAACAACGCAATTTTTAAAAAACTAAAAATCCAAGATGGCGGCCAACTTTTTTGTTTATGGGCCGATTTCGATGAAACTCGGTTTTCGGTACTATTTTGACAAGAAAATAACAACGCAATTTTGAAAATTAAAAAATCCAAGATGGCGGCCAACTTTTTTGTTTTTGGGCCGATTTCAATAAAACTCGGTTTTTGGAACTATTTTGACAAGAAAATAACAACGCAATTTAAAAAAAACTAAAAATCCAAGATGGCGGCCAACTTTTTTGTTTTTGGGCCGATTTTGATGGAACTCGGTTTTTGGAACTATTTTGACAAGAAAATAACAACGCAATTTTAAAAAAACTAAAAATTCAAGATGGCGGCCAACTTTTTTGTTTTAGGGCCGATTTTGATGAAACTCTGTTTTTGGTACGATTTTGACAAGAAAATAACAACGCAATGTTGAAAACTTACAAAATTCAAGATGGTGGCCAACTTTTTTGTTCTTGGGCCGATTTCAAAAACAAATTAGCAGCCATTTTGATCTTTTTTTATTTTTCCATCAGTTTACATTGAGTTGTTTTTTCTTGTCAAAATAGTACCAAAAACCGAGTTTCATCGAAATCGGCCCAAAAAACAAAAAAGTTGGCTGCCGCCTAAGATTTTTAGTATTTAAAAAAATTGAGTTGTTATTATTTTGTCAAAATATTACCAAAAACCGAGTTTCATCGAAATCGGCCCAAAAACAAAAAAGTTGGCTGCCATCTTGGATTTTTATTTTTTTCAATATTGTGTTATTATTTTCTTGTCAAATTAGTCCTAAAACCGTGTTTCATTAAAATCAGCCCCAATCACAAATAAAAGAGTTGGTTGCCATATTTGTTTATATTTTTAACATTTCGTTGTTATTTTTTATCAAAATAGTAGCAAAATCGAGTTTCATCAAAATCGGCCCACGAACAATATAGTTGGCCGCCAACTTGGTTTCTTTTATATTTTTAACATTGTGTCGTCGTAAATCTCATGCACCCATTTTATTAACTTCACAAGTAAAGAAATTGGTGCAAGAATTTTAGACCTTATTGACATATTTACCAAAATAACAGTTTTTAATGAAACAGCAAAGTAAATGAACAAGTATAATTATGGGAAAAAGCAACCGAATTTCAAAGGTCAATAAAGTCAAAAATCGTTTGCATATTTTTTGACTACAGATCACTAGACAATGTTTTCCTACTTTTACTTGTTTTTCCAACATTCATTTGTTTTTCCGAAGTTCACGCACATTGTATTTTTTAAAAAAAAATGGAATAAACTTTAAAGTTGCGTAATTATTTACACTTGAACTTAAATTGAATTGAATAAACGAGATTTTGTATTGGTTGAATTACCATATTTATAAAATAAAAACAAAAAAGCAATTTAATAAAAACGTGATAAATAAATTGTTCCAAATTTTTTTTAAATAAATAATTATTTTCTGTTTTTTAGTTAACGAGCTAAATTAAAAATATACCACCGCCTATCAGAGTACTCGTCAAGACCATTCAAACGAGTCCAAACTCGATGGGGTTGAAAGGTTTTATTACAAAGTTCCTGTGGCCTTCTTCCGGCTTCCTTCATCAGACTCTTGGATACTATTACCCAACAGAGCACTCGTCAAGACGATTCAAACGAGCACAAACTCGATGGGGTTGCATGATTTCAATATTGAGTTCCTATGGCATGGCCTCCAGACTTCATCATCCAACCCTGAACCTCGTCTCCCATCAGAGTACTTGTCAAGACAATTCTAACAAGCCCAAACACGATGGGGTTGTATAGTTTCATTCATCATAGAGTTCCTGTGGCGTTCTTCCGGCTCCATCATCAGATCAGCTCAATGACATTGTAATATTGCATTTCCTTCCATTTCTGACCTGTGTTCAAAGTTTCAAGTCTCTAGCTCATCGGGAATTCAGTATAAAATCGTTTGCAAAATTTGTGCTCAAACAAACAAAAGAGCAAGCAACCTAATAAAAACGCGGTAAAAAATGTTAATTATAAATAAAGAACTACCTAGGTATTTAAGTTTATATTAAACAGTTTAAAGTATTATGTATGTCTCCGGCCAACCATACGGTTTGGTCACCCTAATGAAGAAAAGGACACATACATCTACTTGACCTCTCTGTCGGCTCGTTTTGGGGCGAAGCGCTCATTCCGGTTTATAGTACTATTTCCATGGGACCAGTCTACGCTCTACGCCTACGCTACGAGTAGTGAAGCCATTTGTTCGAACTTTACGAGGACACAAGTTTTTCACAATTGTACTTATTATTAGAGGTGCATCCGATAGTTCCGATACCGATACCGATATCAATATATCGGCGACACTTCGGGTTTTCCGATATATCGGCAATATTTTTAGTGTCGAAAACTTAGCTTAAACTTAGCTTAGCAAAGGCGCAGGTTTTTTTTGTCAATTTCATTGCAAACGAGATTCGAACCGAATTTCGGTTTGTCGAAAGCTGTTGGACAAAACTAGGTGTAGCCGGTAGCTGTTGGACAAAACTAGTTTTGCCGGTAGCTTTAGGTTAAACTAAGTTTGCCGGAAGCTGGTGGACAAAACTAGTTTTGCCGGTAGCTGCTAGACAAAACTAGTTTTGCCGGTAGCTACCGGCAAAACTAGTTTGCCTTTTGCTTGCTCTTTTGTTTGTTTGAGCACAAATTTTGCAAACGATTTTATACTGAATTCCCGATGAGCTAGAGACTTGAAACTTTGAACACAGGTCAGAAATGGAAGGAAATGCAATATTACAATGTCATTGAGCTGATCTGATGATGGAGCCGGAAGAACGCCACAGGAACTCTATGATGAATGAAACTATACAACCCCATCGTGTTTGGGCTTGTTAGAATTGTCTTGACAAGTACTCTAATGGGAGACGAGGTTCAGGGTTGGATGATGAAGTCTGGAGGCCATGCCATAGGAACTCAATATTGAAATCATGCAACCCCATCGAGTTTGTGCTCGTTTGAATCGTCTTGACGAGTGCTCTGTTGGGTAATAGTATCCAAGAGTCTGATGAAGGAAGCCGGAAGAAGGCCACAGGAACTTTGTAATAAAACCTTTCAACCCCATCGAGTTTGGACTCGTTTGAATGGTCTTGACGAGTACTCTGATAGGCGGTGGTATATTTTTAGTTTAGCTCGTTAACTAAAAAACAGAAAATTATTATTTATTAAAAAAATATTTTTAAGAACAAGTTATTTATCACGTTTTTATTAAGTTGCTTTTTTGTTTTTATTTTTTAAATATGGTAATTCAACCAATACCTATAAAATCTAGTTTATTCAATTCAAGTTCAAGTGTAAATAATTACGCAACTTTAAAGTTTATTCCAATTTTTTATAAAAATGCAATGTGCGTTAACTTCGAAAAAACAAATGAATGTTGGAAAAACAAGTAAAAATAGGAAAACATTGTCTAGTGATCTGTAGTTAAAAAAAAGATGCAAACGATTTTCGGTTTTATTGACGTTTGAAATTCGATTGCTTTTTCCCATAATTATACTTGTTCATTTACTTTGCTGTTTCATTAAAAACTGTTATTTTGGTAAATATGTCAATAAGGTCTAAAATTCTTGCACCAATTTCTTTACTTGTGAAGTTAATAAAATGGGTGCATGAGATTTACGACGACACAATGTTAAAAATATAAAAAGAAACCAAGATGGCGGCCAACTATATTGTTCGTGGGCCGATTTTGATGAAACTCGATTTTGCTACTATTTTGATAAAAAATAACAACGAAATGTTAAAAATATAAACAAATATGGCAGCCAACTCTTTTATTTGTGATTGGGGCTGATTTTAATGAAACCCAGTTTTAGGACTAATTTGACAAGAAAATAATAACACAATATTGAAAAAAATAAAAATCCAAGATGGCAGCCAACTCTTTTGTTTTTGGGCTGATTTCGATGAAACTCGGTTTTTGGTAATATTTTGACAAAATAATAACAACGCAATTTTTTAAAATACTAAAAATCTTAGGCGGCAGCCAACTTTTTTGTTTTTTGGGCCGATTTCGATGAAACTCGGTTTTTGGTACTATTTTGACAAGAAAAAACAACTCAATGTAAACTGATGGAAAAATAAAAAAAGATCAAAATGGCTTCTAATTTGTTTTTGAAATCGGCCCAAGAACAAAAAAGTTGGCCACCATCTTGAATTTTGTAAGTTTTCAACATTGCGTTGTTATTTTCTTGTCAAAATCGTACCAAAAACAGAGTTTCATCAAAATCGGCCCTAAAACAAAAAAGTTGGCCGCCATCTTGAATTTTTAGTTTTTTTAAAATTGCGTTGTTATTTTCTTGTCAAAATAGTTCCAAAAACCGAGTTCCATCAAAATCGGCCCAAAAACAAAAAAGTTGGCCGCCATCTTGGATTTTTAGTTTTTTTTAAATTGCGTTGTTATTTTCTTGTCAAAATAGTTCCAAAAACCGAGTTTTATTGAAATCGGCCCAAAAACAAAAAAGTTGGCCACCATCTTGAATTTTGTAAGTTTTCAACATTGCGTTGTTATTTTCTTGTCAAAATCGTACCAAAAACAGAGTTTCATCAAAATCGGCCCTAAAACAAAAAAGTTGGCCGCCATCTTGAATTTTTAGTTTTTTTAAAATTGCGTTGTTATTTTCTTGTCAAAATAGTTCCAAAAACCGAGTTCCATCAAAATCGGCCCAAAAACAAAAAAGTTGGCCGCCATCTTGGATTTTTAGTTTTTTTTAAATTGCGTTGTTATTTTCTTGTCAAAATAGTTCCAAAAACCGAGTTTTATTGAAATCGGCCCAAAAACAAAAAAGTTGGCCGCCATCTTGGATTTTTTAATTTTCAAAATTGCGTTGTTATTTTCTTGTCAAAATAGTACCGAAAACCGAGTTCCATCGAAATCGGCCCATAAACAAAAAAGTTGGCCGCCATCTTGGATTTTTAGTTTTTTAAAAATTGCGTTGTTATTTTCTTGTCAAAATAGTTCCAAAAACCGAGTTTCATCGAAATCGGCCCAAAAACAAAAAAGTAGGCCGCCATCTTGGATTTTTAAAATTTTCAACATTGCGTTGTTATTTCATGTTGAAATAGTACCAGAAACCGAGTTTCATCGAAATAGGCGCACAAACATGAATTTGATTATTATTATTAATTTCGGTTTGTCGAAAGCTGTTGGACAAAACTAGGTGTAGCCGGTAGCTGTTGGACAAAACTAGTTTTGCCGGTAGCTTTAGGTTAAACTAAGTTTGCCGGAAGCTGGTGGACAATACTAGTTTTGCCGGTAGCTGCTAGACAAAACTAGTTTTGCCGGTAGCTGTTGGACAAAACTAGTTTTTCCGGTAGCTGCTAGACAAAACTAGTTTTGCCGGTAGCTGTAGGTCAGAACTAGGTTTGCCGGTAGCTGATGGACAAAATTAGTTTTGACGGCAGCGGTTGGACAAAACTAGTATTGCCTGTAGCTTTTGCACAAAACTAGTTTTGCCGGTACCTGTAGGTCAGAACTAGGTTTGCCCGTAGCTGACGGACAAAACTAGTTTTGACGGCAGCGGTTGGACAAAACTAGTTTTGCCTGTAGGTATTGCACAAAACTAGTTTTGCCGGTAGCTGTAGGTCAGAACTAGGTTTGCCCGTAGCTGACGGACAAAACTAGTTTTGACGGCAGCGGTTGGACAAAACTAGTTTTGCCTGTAGCTATTGCACAAAACTAGTTTTGCCGGTAGCTGTTGGACAAAACTAG
Organism: Agriphila geniculea; assembly: GCA_943789525.1. Classification (NCBI taxonomy): domain Eukaryota; kingdom Metazoa; phylum Arthropoda; class Insecta; order Lepidoptera; family Crambidae; genus Agriphila; species Agriphila geniculea. The sequence continues at coordinate 20,740,269 of OX038869.1, read as the reverse complement.
TTTTGTCGAAAGCTGTAGGACAAAACTAGGTGTAGCCGGTAGCTGTTGGACAAAACTAGTTTTGCCGGTAGCTTTAGGTTAAACTAAGTTTGCCGGAAGCTGATGGACAAAACTAGTTTTGCCTACTAGTAGGTCAGAACTAGGTTTGCACGTAGCTGACGGACAAAACTAGTTTTGACGGCAGCGGTTGGACAAAACTAGTTTTGCCGGTAACTGTTGGACAAGACTAGTTTTGCCGGTAGCTGTTGGACAAGACTAGTTTTGCCGTTAGCTGTTGGACAAAACTAGTTTTGCCGGTAGCTGATGGACAAAACTAGTTTTGACGGCAGCGGTTGGACAAAACTAGTTTTGCCTGTAGCTGTTGGACAAAACTAGTTTTGACGGCTGCGGTTGGTCAAAACTAGTTTTGTCGGTAGTTGTTGGACAAAACTAGTTTTGCCAGTAGCTGTTGGACAAAACTAGTTTTGCCGGTAGCTGTAGGTCAGAACTAGGTTTGCCGGTAGCTGATGGACAAAACTAGTTTTGACGGCAGCGGTTGGATAAACTAGTTTTGACTGTAGCTATTGCACAAAACTAGTTTTGACGGCAGCGGTTGGACAAAACTAGTTTTGCCTGTAGCTATTGCACAAAACTAGTTTTGCCGGTAGCTGTTGGACAAAACTAGTTTTGCCGGTAGCTTTAGGTTAAACTAAGTTTGCCGGAAGCTCATCAGCTTCCGGCAAACTTAAAACTTCCGGCAAGACTAGTTTTGTCCATCGACAAAACTAGTTTTGACGGCAGCGGTTGCACAAAACTAGTTTTGCCTGTAGCCGTAGGTCAGAACTAGGTTTGCCGGTAGCTGATGGACAAAACTAGTTTTGACGGCAGCGGTTGGACAAACCTAGTTTTGCCTGTAGCTATTGCACAAAACTAGTTTTGACGGCAGTGGTTGGAAAAAACTAGTTTTGCCTGTAGCTATTGCGCAAAACTAGTTTTGACGGCATCGGTTGGACAAAACTAGTTTTGCCTGTAGCTATTGCACAAAACTAGGTTTGCCGGTAGCTGTTGGTCAGAACTAGGTTTGCCCGTAGCTGATGGACAAAACTAGTTTTGACGGCAGCAGTTGGACAAAACTAGTTTTGCCTGTAGCTATTGCACAAAACTAGTTTTGCCGGTAGCTGTTGGACAAAACTAGTTTAACCGGTAGCTGTAGGTCAGAACTAGGTTTGCCGGTAGCTGATGGGCAAAACTAGTTTTGCCGGTAGACGTGAGTCAAAACTAAGTATGCCGATTTTGGCCAAAGCTAGGTTTGGCGGAATCTGCTAGTCAAAACAGGGTGCAATAGTGCACTTGGTCAAAAACAGTTTTGCCGGTAGCTGTTTGTCAAAACTAGGTTTGCCTGTAGCTGTTAGACAAAACTAGTTTAGCCGGTAGCTGTAGGTCAGAACTAGGTTTGCCGGTAGCTGATGGACAAAACTAGATTTGACGGCAGCGGTTGGACAAAACTAGTTTTGCCTGTAGCTATTGCAGAAAACTAGTTTTGCCGGTAGCTGTTGGACAAAACTAGTTTAACCGGTAGCTGTAGGTCAGAACTAGGTTTGCCGGTAGCTGACGGACAAAACTAGTTTTGACGGCATTGTAATATTGCATTTCCTTCCATTTCTGACCTGTGTTCAAAGTTTCAAGTCTCTAGCTCATCGGGAATTCAGTATAAAATCGTTTGCAAAATTTGTGCTCAAACAAACAAAAGAGCAAGCAACCTAATAAAAACGCGGTAAAAAGTGTTAATTATAAATAAAGAACTACCTAGGTATTTAAGTTTATATTAAACAGTTTAAAGTATTATGTATGTCTCCGGCCAACCATACGGTTTGGTCACCCTAATAAAGAAAAGGACACATACATCTACTTGACCTCTCTGTCGGCTCGTTTTGGGGCGAAGCGCTCATTCCGGTTTATAGTACTATTTCCATGATTCGCATAAACTTCGACACAACTTTATTTAAACCAGTTGTAATAACTATGTACTGTAATAATTATGGTTAAAAATTTAAATGTGTAAATATGCAAATTATCATATTTTTTGCAGACATCATCAATACATCAGACATCGTTAATTTTATTTAGCTGTATATATATAGTTAGCACTAGCTTTCCGCCCGTAGCTTCGCCCGCGTGGACTAGAGATTATATCGTTCGGGCAGAGACCCGTGCCCATCAGTAGGAAAAGGAGCATTATGTCCTTCCCCTCGGTCCCATCTATATCCGTACCAAATTTCGTCAAAATCGGTCCAGCGGTTTAGGCGTGAAAACGTAACAGACAGAGTTACCTTCGCATATATAATACTAGCGGCCGCCCGCGGTTTCACCTGCGTGGTTCCCGTTCCCGTGGAAATATCGGGATGAAAAATATTCTATGTTTTAATCTAGGCTATCTACTATCTGTGTGCCAAATTCCAACCAAATCCGTTCAGTAGTTTTTGCGTGATTGAGGAACAAACATCCAAACATCCAAACCCACAAACTTTCACATTTATAATATTATAGTAGGATTGCACATTGGTATGGATTTCTGCAGGTCTATTACATAAAAACAACCGCGATAAGCGGATGATGTTCGTCCCTCTCTGTGACGATTTACACACAAATAAGGTTCATTATCAAGTAAATTGATCATTTTTGGCATAAATATTTTATACCTGAAAATCCCAATCTCATTGAAAAATATTTTTTCAGTTAAGTATGTCCGCCCTCGTTCCGCTTTGATTCCTTCCTTTTTTGGTTAAATTTTACTCTGTGGTGATCAGACCAGTGAGCAATTGGTCTGCTGGAATGCATCTATTGAATGTGCGCGCGCGACTGTCACGCGGCATGACACTAGCGCCATGTTGCGGAAATAAGTAGAGCGAAATTTATTCCTTTTTAATTATTTTAAGAAGTAATTAATTAAAACAATATTTAAAAGAATCTGATAATTTAATAATAGTTAAATTATTTAACGGGATTAAAACAAAGATAAAATATTTGTGCAGAAATATCCGCCATGGCGGTAATCACAAAGATCTTCAGACATTATTAAAGACTCATGATCAAAATTCCTTCTTATTATAATAACGTAATATTTCTACCAATTAACACAAAATATTGACAAATTATATGTCTAAACCTTGCTCATGAAAATCCGTGCAGTAATTTTTGAGTTTATCGCGAACAAGCAGACGGACAGACGCGGTGGAGGACTTTGTTTTATAATTATACTTAGTGATAAATCAAATTAAAAAAATGAACTGTCTAAGGCTCACTCTCACTGAGATATTTTATTTTACTTTAAAATGATAAAAAAACCCTTGGAGTTCAACACAATTTTAATTAATTGATAAATCAATCACACAAAATGTAAAATATATTTTTTTGTTAATCTTTAACATGAAAATCTTAATTGTTTAGAATTTATTGCCCAGTTAAAATAGAACCAAACATGTTCACTCCTTGAACGGTTAACTCTCATTAAATAAAATAAAAGATACGATCTAAATTCTCAGTAAGGCCACCTTTCCACCAAAGATGTAATATGTAGCTAAGATCCTTTATGAGCGCGACGTCTAAAATGCAAAATGTCTTAGTAACGAAATTCCCAAAGCACATAATGCCTGGAAAGTAGAATACCTAAAATGAGCGAAGTCATAGCTACGAAATTATAGGTATAAGACTTAGCTCCCATTTGTAGCTTCAATCCTTATGGGGCATTTATACGAGTCGATTTTCCAGGCGACTTATTGCTAAGCGACTTTAGTCGAATAGGCCTTATCGACAATTGCTTGTAAAATGGTTTCGCAAACTTAATTTCAATGAGGTGGCGATATGATTTTACAAGCGATTGTGGATAAAAAGCCTTATTCGACTAAAGTTGTCGAGCTAGTCACCTGGAAAACCAATCCGTGTAAATGACCCATCAGCACACATTTTCCCATCTAAAAATATAGCTTTATCGAACCCGTTTCCACCAGTGCTAAGCTAAGTTACGCTATAAAAATAAGGGATCGTTTGGCGGATCTCATACACATCTTTAACTTTTCTTTTATAATTAATGGGTTTGCTGTGCGCATTATAAACGATGTTGAGTAGCGTTTGTCCGATCTTGACTTGTTCGAGCTACATAGCTTTAGCACATCTGTGGTGGAAAAAGACCCTAAGACGAGTGTACCAGATGACATTTAAGTCGGTACTTGGTGAAGGCAATCTGTATCAATGTTACTGATGCACCAAAAATAAGGTCAGCCATTTTGCGGTTTTGATGGCATTCGACGGCATCGATGGAATCATCATCGTGATGGTATGTGTACCATGAATTAGTTAGATTGTTATTTAGATCCCACATTAAACCTACTTTGTGTAAGTAGGTATATTTCTTTCTTTATTAAGCCGCTTTTAGACTGCTATCTATGAAACTACTGAAGATTTTTTAAATATTCTCACTTAGAAAAGACTAAAATTACCTTCTGTAAGGTAAGTATCTAAAATTTTAGTGTAAACTCCATCTTAATCAAATACCCTATGGTAATAAACTATTTAACCTTAGAATCGTCACATTCAGTCGTAATCCCGAAACAGAATTAGGTACTTATACGCCTGTCAAATATTATAATTGACGTGTGGCAACTACTGCTTGTCAAATAATGACATATTATGACAAGAATCGTTTGTAAACTTGACAGACCAAGAAATTAGACCTTAAACACTATGAAGTCGTGCACGCACACATAGACATTATGTATCTATAGGAAATCTCAGACCAAAGTACAGGCAGACCAGTACAGGTAGCTCTGAAACAAAACAGAAGTATTGTCAAATTGAATCGACCTTGTACTATTATCTATTCTATGACAGGACTAGCGTTGCTTCTATAACACACCGGTTTTATATTTTGTGCCCATATGAACCTTAAAAAATACTCCAAATACGGCCAAATACTAGTAGGTTATTATTTTAAAGTTAAAGCCATCTTAAATTCAGAAAGTTGTCACATTTGACAAAAACTCTATGAAACTGACAGGTTCCTTAAAGATAAAAGACCTTAAACAAAGATTTTACGCTTACGAACTACTTTTTGTAACTGTAATAATCGCGGTTATATTTTTTTGGCCGTACTTTTGTAAGCGATTTTGTGAGCGACTTTTTGGAGCTCGTGGGCGTTTGAGTATCGAACTCTGAATGTTCAATAATCGGCGACTAAAAATTGCTCGTGGGAAGGAAACCTAAGAAGCCTTTGAATATTCGACCGTTAGCACAGAAAAGATATAAGTACTACCGTACAGAAAGGACAGTCTCCTCCCCGCCCCAGAATCAATTACCTCACACCCCGCGAGTTCGTGCGCCGAATCGTTTGCTCGTTTAGTCGTGTTTGTCAACGTCAACTCATTTTGATATTCAAAGTAATCAAATTATAAATTGAACGCTCATGCAGTACAAATTGCACGGTAGCCCTAAACTTACACACACAGTGTACAAAAACGTCACCTAACGTCATCTGTTTATAATGGCGCGGTTGTATGGAATGTCCGGGGTATGCCGTTAGTGTATTTCGTTCACATCATACAATAAACAGCGAGTGAACTGAATAGGAGTGCCCTCACTGAAATGTGCTCACTTATACTTGACAGTAATGGTCTTGTAAGGAATTTACCTTTTCTAGTATAAGATGATTACATTTGCTTGTTAAATTAAACGGTGCTTTATCTACGAAGCAGTCGAGTGTTGTAAGTGTTGAAGTTCTACAATTAACCCGTTTCTGGCCATTGAAATTGTCGTGTATGTAATTCGAAACTTTATTAGCACTTATATGTTACGGGAACAAATTAATTTACAAATGTTTAAACATTTTGATGCAACTTTACTATAAAATTTCAATATGAAGTAACTGAAGTTAATTTTGGTTAAAGTTAATTATGACAACATGGCACACACTTAAGAGTTATCAATTTATTTAATACCTCACAAATATCCAAAGTAAGTGTGCAATATATACTTACAAATAGTTTGTTGAATGGAAATAATGAAAATATAATTTGTATACCATAAGAAAAACGTATAAAATTATCAGCAAATAATGTGGAACAGGGGGTAATATGTCAATTATTACAGTTTATTTATTGTCAAGCAAGTTGACACTCCTCGACAATATCACATTTGTAAAAACTAGAACAATTAAAAAGCTTTTAATAGAAGCATACAGACTAGAGTTAGACGTTTAAAAAAATCTTCGGTAATAGAAAACAAATAAATTTACAATATAAGCGAAATAAAAGAAACAAAAAGAAAAATATTCGATACGTTTAAACGCTATGCTTACTTTAAGAGCTTAAAATTAGTAATTGACGATTAAATCACATGTAACAAAATTATGTAAATCACAGACTTTAATTTATTGTGTGGAATCGGCACGTAATTTTATATAGTTACTGCTAGTAAGCGTAGCGTTCAAACACATAGAATTTTGGACATTTATTTAAGTAGGAAAGCAGTTGGTTAAGGAAAAAAAAACTAACTATCCAACCAGGTAGACAGAGCGGTTTGTAGGTTAGTAAGAAGCATTCATTTACTGCCACTTGGAATTCAAATGTTTTTACACCATACCCTTTAACATACATAATAGGGTGACAGCCGTGGTTGAAATTAATAACGATTTGATCAACAAATGTTTCACGGTGACAGAAAGATATGCGAAACGTGGTCACCACCACTTATTGCTATAAGACCGTGGTCACGATCCCATTGCAGTACCTATCCTGTAGCACGATTAACACCATCGTTGGAACTTTAAAGATACCTCCATAATTCAACAAAATTAACGATATGACATAAAATTTTAAGGTTTCCTTTCACATTCGAAGACGGGGGATAGTCTGTTTAACTTTACTTGTCTTATTTAGTGAACAATTTTTGATAGTGACAAAAATTGTTTACTAAACGTCTTTTTAACATAAATGGTTATTTAAAAATATGTTATCTTAATAAATTGAATCGTCATTAATTATTAACAATTTATTTCGTAGTCTAAGTGTGGACAGGCATTTGTTGTATTTTATTCTTACTTATATTATAAATGCGGATGTATTTGTTTGTTTGTTTCGCCTTTACTACTCAACCGATCATCATGAAATATTGCATATACATTGTCAGGGATACAGATAAGGACATAGGGTACCTTTTATCCGGAAAAAATATACTGTTCCCACGGAATAGAGAAATAATTGACCACGCAGATGAAGTCGCGGGTGGTTGCTTGTCTAGAATAAAGTTATGAGCTGACGGAATATTTATTTATTTATCTTTATTAAATTAACAATATATAGAGTATGGTTTAAGGGCGAGTTATTGCTAAATGCATTCTTTAAGATACAGTCAACCATCAATAATAGTACATTATGATATAAGTGCTGTAATTATCAAAGTGCACGTATGTCATACGACGTTTTATAACATATTTGCGAGGAAATAAATTAAACTCGGACTTTGCACCTTTGCTTGTTTTCCATATGATTAAATTTTGATACGCTTGTAAGTTTCAATTTTTCGGGCAAGAGGCTTAGAGTAGCCTTTTTCGCTGCCTCTGAGACTTCTGGCGGTGTTAAATTAATAAATTCATCAGTACTTGACGACATTTTCAAATAAAAACAATACAGCAAAAAAAATTAAATTAGCAATGCGCGCTCATCAGCGCTTTTTTTAAGGCAAAGGCATAAAAACAGCCAGTATTACTAATAAAGTAAATTAATATTTTTGTGTTTTTGTTACAGATAAATGGTTGTAATTTATTGTCAACATTAATTAAATTGAATAATTAAATGTTAATTTATTATATTTTATCTCCCAAAGTTAATTTTATCCATAAAATGTTGACCTCTTTTCTGACATAAAAACTCTTTGCTAAGAATAAAAAAAGGACCGTTTGTTTTAGACGAAGTAAGATAAACCGTGCGGTAATGTAAAGTAAAACTCACGGTTTATCAAGGAAACCGTGCGTTTTACTTTACATTACCGCACAAGTTCGTAATGAGATACAATACGATATTGAAATTGGTGTAATAAGAGACCCTTTACGAGCAAATATGTTATAAAAAAATATTTATGATTGTCACTGCATAGTATAAAACAAAGTCGCATTCCGCTGTCTGTCTCTATATAATTATGCTTAAACTTTAAAACTGTGCAACGGATTTGTATGCAGTTTTTTGATAGATAGAGTGATTCAAGAGGAAGGTTTATATGTAATTGCACACTACACGAAGCGAAGCGAGGGCGGGTTGCTAGTTATTAATATTTGCCTAGAGTCGTGTTGGGGCACAGACCTTATGGATGGATAAGAAGGATGGGCCATAACCCACCACGCGGGCCCAATGCGGATGGACTGGTGATGGAATATTATTTACCTTTATTTACATGAAATTCAGTGAATACGTTATGCTAGAATTATTCTTTAGTCTGCGATCTGCGAATCTTTTAACCGAATTTCTATAATACTTATGCAATAAGAATTGAAAAAACAATGAATAAAAATTAATAAACTTTAAAAAACAGATCACTTTATGTACAACAAAAACTAGTTTATAAGACATAGAGTTATAAATAGTAATCAATTTTCGAATTAACTTCATCGCTTTATGCAAAAACATTGTAATTGCTCTAATTGATTTCATTAATTATTACATTAATAGTAGGATGCACTTTACAACTGGATTACCTTTGCAGAATAACTTATAATTTAAGGTGCCTACACAAGAGCGGTAAGCAGTGCGCTAGCGTAGAGACTGTATTTTTTTGATAAATAAAAATTTAATGAATTAATTTGACTTTGGAGGCTATTAGCTTCCGCCCGCAACTTCGTCTGCGTGGCTATTCGAAAAAAAAACTGCAGTTAACTTGATGATAGGAGTAATAAACCAAAAACCTAAATGATATTTTCCTTCACCTACCTATAATCGTGAGATTTGGCAGGAAGCAGTAAGTTCTTAGAGGAGAGCGTCATGGAGTGTCGTCCGATCGCGGTCGCCTTTGCAAAAGCTTTTCAATCCCTAATGCCGAATATGGTAGATAGGGAAAATGCATGAAAAAGCATATTTCTTTCGTGATTTCAAAGTTGGTCCCATAGTAAAAGTTGTTCAGTTTGATGGACCCTATCTACCATATTCGGCATTAGGGGTTATTTTGTAACACGTTGTATATCGGAGTAAAATAGGTCAAGAAGAATTAAAGCATGTCGATGCGAAACTTATTAAATAGAATATGATATATTATTGTCTCCGATAGTGTACAATTCTGCTCACAGTGTGCAAACACCTTAGCAGATAGCGTAATTATAATTATTTTTAATTTAATGAATACTTGGTTTAGTCATACTTCCTGGTTCATTTACAACTTATTCAGCGATTTTGTGTAATTATAAGTAATTTGAATAGCAAAAAGTTACTAAGATAAAGGTAAAAAAACGCGACAAAATAATTAAAATTACTTTTGAAGATCCCAAACTTAATTGTCGTTAAAATTATTATCAATAAAATTGTTTTGTCTACAACTCTACGATAAAATTGTAAGACGAATATATATTATATTCGTCTTACAATTTTATATATATATAATTTAAATATTGGTTTACATTTTGCTTTAGCTACATTTTGTTTAGGACACAAAGTAGATATTATATTCATTGTTTTATTGATGTTATTTATTTAGTATTTATGCAACTGTACTATAACGAGGGGTATTAAAACACGAATGTGGGTTTATCACACAAGGCGAAGCCGAGTGTGATAATAGTATCACATGAGTGTTTTAATACCTAATTATGTACAGTTGCGTACAAGACTTTATCTACACCCATTTTTTTTAATTATTTTTATTAGGGAAACAAACAATATTTTAATACATATGGATTAAAAACACCCATGGTATGTATCCTCTATAAAGGTTTTGACTTTGACTTTGTCTTTGACTTTCCTCTCCCTCCTCGTCATTATGTCTTCCGCAAGAGTGTTATAATGTTGTACTGAATTTCATAATGCAACGCTCGCGCGTGGGCGCGCGGCGCTCCTGCAGCGCCGTCCTGGTCCTGACCAGCTCTTGCTCGGGATATTGTAATGATGGCAGTAAGCTAACTGTTTCAGAACCCCTTACAGAGGATTTAAAGCATGGGTGTAGATAAAACATCTAACATTTTGGCAATTATACAGTACGTACAAAAACTGCAAACGTTCTAATGACACAAAAAAGAAAAAAGGAAATCTTTTCGTCGAAATCGAAGAATGAACCTATTCAAGATTCCCATTCACTCACATCACCAGCGGTACGAGCGAGAGGGAACACCACATTCATTCATTATAGATAACCTTCAAGACTTAAGGAATTTATTTCTGATGTAACTGCTTGAAATTGGACAACCTTAATGCTCTGATTGCAAAGTAGCTTAAACACATTATGGGGATCCAAAACGATGGTAAGTACCATAAACACACAGATCTGAGACAACTTTTCTATTGACCCAGCCGGGGATCGAACCCGGGACCTTAGAGGTGGAGACACCATGAAAACCGGTATTTACCACTCGATCACTGAGGTTTACGACCTCAGTGGCTGAGTGGTAAACAACGGGTTAGGGTTATTTATAAAAGGGAATTAATACTTTAGCATTCCAAAAAAAAACATATTTTTCTACATAATTAGAAAATGCTCACCAAATCCTAAACCGTCTAAGAATATTTGGTGAGTACTTACTCATTTCTGGTTTAGGTTACATAACCTAACCCCGAATTAGTAAAAAATACTCACCAATGCTCACCATGATCACCATACTACCCTTAGTATGGTGATAATTTAAATACAAGTCTTTGTAAAACACTAACAACCTCGCAGGAGTATATACTTCTACTTCTGACATCATAAACAACAACGTTTGTTCTACGACTTTTCTGAAAAAGACAAGAAAATCGACTTTCTATACAAATGTTGTTGCCTAATCGAGTTATGTATGATAAGTTGCTTTATTTTATCTTCTTCAGAAAACGTTGTTGTTTTTTTTTCATTTATTTGAGTAAACAAACAGTGACAAATTAAAAGGTAATTTAAAGTAGTATGAACTATGAAATAAATAAATTTGACACCAACACCGTTTACCACAAGTGTATTCATACATATACGCATTGAAAATGACAGTAATTCAAATAAGTAGGTATGTTAAATCTACTACACAAGTTATGGAGCAAATTACATTGCAGCATTGTGAATGCATAAAAATCTAAAAGTTTAAAAATAGGTACCTACATAAAAACAATACAAATTCTTATCTTTACGTTTTAGCAGAAAGTATTTCTAAAACCATCCTTTTAAAAGTAAAGGGACCAGTGGCGTTTATGTCAATTGAATTAAATGTCTTATTAAAACTTTGTGTAAGCCGGAAAATTGGAGAACGTTTATGATGTTAGAAATCTACTCCTGCAAAGTTGTTGGTGTTTGACAAATAACCCTGGCATAGCAAGGATGAAAAATAGAACTCAACTTATCATAATCAGAACTTTCAAAAACATGCAACTAATTGCACTTATTAAATGTTAAGGATACGATAAATACACTTCGCTCTAATTAGCCAGATATTAATAGTAATAATGTTTAGATTTATGTGTCTAGTAAACCAGTACTCATGAGTGTAAAGTTCGTGACCGTCCAGACGAGTTTTTTTATTGAGAAATTTTGACCGATCGACATACTGTCGAACTCAAGTTTATGAAGTAATATTCAATTGCGAATATGGACTATAATGTTCTCATGATTAATGGCGGATTACGTAATAAATGTTTCGTTTGTAAATGCTGAAAGGTACAAGTTTAAAGAATGTTCGTTGATGAAATAAATATTTGAATGAGCGATGATTGATGGGGGTTATAATTATAAATCAAGATGATAAAGCCAAGCAAAGCTTGTAATATGGGTGCTAGACAACTGATATACCATTTATATATTTTTTAAATATATACTTATTATACATAGTTACACCCAGACCCAACACAGAAATTAAAATTCATTATTTCAATTTTTGCCCGGCCGGGAATCGAACCCGGAATCTCTTGCGTGGTAAGCAGCATGTTGACCACTGCACCACTCAAGTCGTATGGAACAGCTGTTTTTTTTTTGCGATATCAAAGTTTGCCCCATAGTAAAATTGTTTGTAATCATGATTGGAACCACCCCACTGCGGGAAAAAATGAATAAAATTTTACGTTGTTTATTAACACTTTCTCAACTTAAACCATTTTCTTTCTAGCAAGTATTCCATATAATTTGTTATTTTTTTTAATTTATTTGTAAGAAAACCAACAGCCAACCTTTAAAAAGAAGGATGCCTAAGAAGTTACTTATGAAACAATATAAAATAAAATAAATAATAAGATTACTTTGGTATATTATTTTGCTTATACATAAATATTTAAGTAGAGTAGATATAGTTATATGATACTTAAACCGTTAATTATTTCGATCGCCTTTGTTTTTAATGTTGCTTTGCTGTAAATGAAGACGTTAATATCCTTAAACACATCACTGTACGTCCGAGGCAATCGGGAGATAGGCGCGTTACCCGCATAATTAGTTCTCGTCTTAGGGGCCAGTAAAAGTGGTGGGGGTTGTGTGATGCTCCGGGGCGAGACCACCAAGCTAGGTATATTTAATATGCAAGAAAAAAATGTATATAAAATGTTAATAATTGTATACTCAATTAAAAAAAATGTAATCTCTAATTTCGTTGTAAACATTATATCATTGTGGGTCCGCTGGATAGCATACTCGCCAGCGGGACCACCATTATAATTCCGTTACTGAAGGCTTTTTGCTCACGGCGAGCGCGGCGGGGCTGTGCATCTCTTTTATAAAATTAGACCATCAGATCGAATAACTTTTCATACTTAGGTACTCATTCTTATTGATCATAGAAAGTTCCTCAGCAATTTCTTTGATTTAATAATACTTGACTACTCTACGACTTTAATTTTAAATGACTATCTAAAGTTTATTTCTATAAAGTGCATTTGACATGACACATGACCGCTAAAGCCAATTGAAAGCAAAGTAAGAAGATCAGGCTCAAGGTGACCGATCACGTCGTTATTTGGATCACTGCAACTTATCACTAGTATCAAACCTGCTTGTTGAATGGATGCAAGGTTATAAATAAATCTTTTTTTATGTTTATAAAGGCCTTAATGTTTTTAAAAAGAGTTAAGCTTTAAAATGCCCATTAATGACACAGTTTGTGTGTTTTTACCAAGCGTGAGTTGTATAAAGAAAACCAATAGATAGCTATCAATTTCCACAAATAGAATCTGGTATCTTTGACTCAATCGGTCGTTGAATATAATTATATTTGATTAAATCTCGAATTTTTGATAAAAATAAAACCGTAATTCTACAATACAGGTATTGATCTAACGTTTCCGTAAGTTATAAATAAAGTTAGTGTAAAACAAAGATATCCATTAAATTAGTATGAAAAAATCATTGTGACATTTGTATACTGTAACAATGCAGCTTATAAATCAATATCTCATGAATTTGTTACAAGTATTCTTAAGAATGTAGTCATGCTTTCTATCCAAATAAATATATCTATATCCAAATATATCTAATTCTATCTAAACAATTATATCATATTACAATATCACCTCTTATAATCAAACAAAAAAGTTTTATATGGTTAAATCCGTAAACTATGTAACTAATTCATTAATAATGCATTTATATATGTCGCAGGGTATTCGTACAAATCGGATCTTTATAATAATCCTAGAATGATTGTTAAGGACCAGATAATCAGAATCTAAGGCTCGTATTATCATTATTAGAAATATTTTATAGTATAATTACAGATATATTATTATTAGAAAGTGATGGCGCTAGATGCAATGAATAGCACCATCCCTTTCTAACTATACTCAAGCAGAGATTTGCAATCGTTACAAATCATACTTACTACAAAAATCCAGTGTATCATAACTATTATTATTACTTTGCGCGCGCTGATTGGCTGACGTCAACGTTGTGATTAGCCATTAGCCATTATTAACTAGGTACAATTCTGTGTGCTTTATTATTGTTGTGAATACAGTCAATGTTTTTTTTTGTATTTTGTCCCGAGTGTTGCAAAGCGGGTGAACCAAGGGTTCTGGAGCGTCCCGCACGCAACGCAGCGGTTGCGTGCGGGACGCTCGCTTCGATCGCTTAGCTCGCGCTTTATTTCGGTCACAGTTTGTTCTAACCTAACCTAACCCATTATGACTTTTTCAGAGTCTTATTCTCGCCAATCAGACTGAATATGATATTAATCGACTCTTAAATTGCCCAATCAGCATTTAAGTTTCCAATTATCCGAAACATACTGCGATTTTTACAATGGTCTAGAAAATTTCTCAGACGTTTGCGAAAAATTTCAATTATCCGGTCTTTTAAAATCGACCTAGAATTTTTGCAATGATCCGGTTTATTCGATTATCCCACAACATATATATACATATTCAAATGTATGTATATGTATGATAGAATAGTCTATCTAAGCTCGTCTCATTCACAACAATGCATAATTTATGCCTTATTTGACCTGACGAATATGGCTAAAGAACTCTGATTAGTATGATTAATTGGATTCTTATTTGTTAAATCTATGTCAGACATCATAGCTAACTTTAGTCACTGGCGATTTTTTTGCAATGATACAGTTCGTAGCAATTCTCTTTGACTTACAATCCCCTTTTGAATATTTACTCACTAAGATAAAATTAGATTGGTTTATGTCTTTTATAGTGCTCGGCGTTCTGCCCGATTTCGGAGAAATGTATATGATAGCCGTTTAGCACAGGCATATTTGAGGTCTAAACATTTCTTTTTTCATCCACAGTTTAAAAAAAACCTTATGGCGAGAGAACTAATGGCGTTAAGTATATTTTTTTGGGAAAATATTTTTTTGTTCTAAAACTTATCCTGTGGTGTAATATACAATGAAACAGCTTTCTGAGACAATTCTAAAAATATTTCACATCGTTACATAATTCAACCCCTTGTTTATATAACCAAAAATAATTTTCAAAACATAGCAAGTTTGGGCTCCTCCAACGGCTCAAGTCTGCCATTGTTAACGTCATAATCGTGTTTGAATTGTGAATTCTTTTTGACATACTTGTTCCTAAACACAAAACCGAAACACAATTGAAACACGATTATGGCGTTAACAATAGCAAACTTGGGAACCAGGTACAATACGGTTGATCTATTTTAAGTAAGATACCTCAAATTACACGTAATATCCTCAGGTAAGAATATATTTACATTTAGTTTTTTTAAGTGAAAACTTCTTTAGCGGCGTTGTACGCTTTTTGTATGGGGAAAAAATGCTAAACTCGCGTCAGTAAGAATCACGTGGCTGATCGAAAATGCGTAAGACGGATGTGACGGATGGAGAGTAGACAGCTGGAGGCGGAAGTATCCCCCTCTCTTTGTACGGGGTGCGTTGAAAATGGCGGCGCGTCATTTTAAGACGTTAACACTTGTGTCACCAGCAACGCGCTAATTTTGAAAATGGAACTAATAGCAGCGATCTCTTCGGTGAAATCATAGACTTATTTATACTCTGTGACTATAAGTTTAAATCGTACAATGCGTGCATGTAGAAATTAAAAAGGCCATTGGCGCGAAATCTTTAGAATTTTTCCCTAATTACAAACTGATTGAATTGTGTGACTGTATAAGTAATAGGAAGGAAATAATTTTAATCCTTTGCCGCTAATTTCAAAATATCAAAAATGCACAACGTTAATATTCAAGTTTTCACTTCTGCCGGCACTCCCGGAGTGCAATCAGATTTTTTTTTCAATTTTTTGTTCATACATTTTTTTTGCGTAGCGGGACTCGAGTCATAATAATCTTTTTTCAGATTACTTTCTGCGAATTTATTCTACAAGAAAAAATAAATAAACGCTTTTAGCTGACCTTGACATAGGTACCATCGCGGTCTCACGTGCTTAACCTTTTTGCTAGGTCGTTTGTCCACACCATCTCACTGAGTCATTACCGAGAACGAGATGCGGAGGTTAAGCAACTTTCGCAAGGGTCGGTCATGAGATGGGTGACCAAAAATTTACTATCCGACCTCCTTCGTGCTTCGAAAGGCACGTTAAGCCGTTGGTCCCTGCTGCATTTGAATTCGTTAACACTCAACAATGCGCATTGGGTCCGCATGGTGGGATATGGCCCATCCTCCTTATCCACCCATAAGGAAGGCCTGTTCCCCAGCAGTGGGGACATTAAAATGGCTGATGATCAAGGCATTCGTTTTCTCGAAACAAAAACGTGGTTTGTTGGGTGTTGCAGGGTTCAAATTCTACACGAACGAATTTTCACCAAAGAGGTATTTCTTGGAATTTGAAATTTGTGTGAGAATTCTAGTCGATCCAAAGCTGATATTAAAATTAACATATCATACGTAGCAGCATAATAACACGGGAACATCGATGATCTACATAGCGTGACGAAATACTGACGATCGATCGATCAGCATTGACGGCATTGCAAACTTGCGACTTTATCGCAGACGCATCCTTTTTTTAGAAATTATCTTTATTGTTTTACAATTTGATACTATAATTTGCTAATATACTATTAATATTTACTATATTTGCTAACAACTTTAGTAATATGCTGTCACATTTGGTCAACCTATGTACTATATACTATTATAATAAATAGCCCATCTGATGATTAAAAACATATAAATGTTATTCACGTGACGAGCATTATTTACGTCTGGAAAATGTTGGCGGTAGCCAGGAACGTCTGGGACAGCTCGTGAATATTAAAGTTTTATTTATTTTATTTTAATTCACAAATCTTCGGAAAACTTACAGCTAGATTAAAATAAAGTAGGCACTTAAAATAGTTATTAAAAGCCAATTATAAATTTCCACATATAAAATATAGTAAATACAAAAATTTCCTTTGAAAAGATATAATAATACTTACGTGCTTAATTTAGTAAAATAATGACAGATAGCGTAGCGCCAGCTAATTACAGTTTTACTGGAGAATATTTTAATTGTTCAATTCTTACTACAAACTTATTTGGATTTGGTATTTTTGTAATGAAAATGCCTGACTAAACATGAAAGCTAATTTACTTCATTGGTAAAATGTAAAACTCAAAATCTGTAAGGTTTCATTTCTTCGTCCAAAATTATATCATTAGGTAAATTTAAGTGTAACAGGTTATTTCTGTAAATAAATTAATAATTACTGTATTTTTTGCAAATAATCGAGTCGCCCGTCTGCACGGCCATTGCATGCTCCTAACCTGAGGCAAAATCGCTCGACTGCAGTTGCCCAAGCGACCTATTACGTTACCAAAATAGTTGGCTAAAACTCAAACCTAGACATTGTTCCTTACAGTTAAGAAATGCAATGTTTCGTATTGTTACACTAAATACCAGGTTTGTTACACTAAATTACGATTCGTATTGTTACACTAAATATCAGGTTTAGTCGTGACTATGGATATATTCCGGTGAAAGGGGTTTAATTCAATTTATGGTTAGTTTGGGTATTCTGTTGTGAGTCTGTAGAAGATGAGTTTTTTCAATATTATTATTTAGTATTGTATAAAAATAGTATGTATTGTGAATGCTTAAATCGCAAATTTAAAATATCTGGAAAGATATTTCAATGGGGAACATGCATATTTTTTTTTTGTATCAAAATCAAAAGTATAATGCGTGAGAAAATCAACTGTAATATTAAAACTTTTCTCTTGTGTTTTTTTCTCGTGATATATAGTTACTTGAAGTTAGCCAAGAATTTTCAAATATCTCCCTAAATATTGCGTTTAAGTACATTTCTTATTTGACGTTCTATCCGACTGTTAAGTGCATTATATCCGAAAACGAAAAAAAAATTTCGTTATTTTCCCTTGTGTGATAAAACTAAAGTAATACATTTTATTTTTTATTTTTCTGTTCCATCATGTTTTTATACGTGTCCGCAGCGATCAAGCTCAAATTTATCAAAATCGGTGACTTATGCAATGGGTGGAGCGTCGTTGTATGGAGAAAAAAAAGATTGCTTTATCGTTCTTGAATACCAGCGAAAAGTTGCGTTAAGGCTTACTGTTAACAAATATATTTTTACTTAATTTTTTCGACGTATTGTTTAGCCCTCTACCTTTTTTTCTGAATTTTTAAAATTTTATATAGCTGGATATTATTAGTTATAGCTTACATCTTGCATGTTTTTCATCATATTTATGACATTTAAACACTAATTAGCTAGAAAAAATGATTTATTTATGAAAATGAAACAAATTTAATTTTACAAATTATCGTGAAAATTTAGTAAAAAGAGCAAAAAATTCAATATTTTAAAGTCTATATTGATATTTTATATATATTACTATTTTGACATTTTATTATTTCGCGAGAAAGTATTTTTTCGTCTCAAAAAGGCAAAATTCAATAACGAGCAATTATTGCTCGTTATTGAATTTTGCCTTTTGGAACGAATAAATCCGTTTCTCGGTTTTTCACCAGCCACAGACATCGATGCGTCACTCAACATTTTAACACATCGCTCAACTTCTTGAGTATGACAAAGACAAGCTAGAAACTCTGATATGTTGAGGTTTTCCAAATCATCTTGTATTTTCTTCTCGATGGAAAGAAGAATGGATGGATACCTACTTCGATAAGTAGATGCTTTTAATTTCCGAAAAACTGTCTCTGATTAGAATATCTTATCGCATTCTTTTTCTAGCTCTGCGAATTTTGCTTTCTGAGTTTATTAAACCAAAATCTTACAATACTGCACTTGCGACTGCTGCTGCAGACCGATCAGAAATGCCATAACGGTCACATACTTCAGCTAGGAAGAGAACATATTTTTTTTTTGTATTATAAATCGGATGCTTTTGAAGTGCTTGGCATGGAATCTGGGATTCTGCTAAATCTGAAGCAGAGTGAGTTTTGGAGGAGGTTTTTCTTTGTTTTTTGATGAAGAAAATCTTCTGAGTCTATATTATAGACCCGGAAAGCTTTTCTTCATCGAATAACAATGATCAGAAGCTTGGATCGATTTTCGTTTTCTTATCATTTTTTGTTCTAATTTTTTTGTTTGTATGCAGTCTAAACTGCCAATTGTCATCTATCTCGTATTTCTTTGATCATAAAGAAAAGGTCTTTCTAGCTTAGGAACTTTCTTTTCCTAAGAAAAAAATTAAATACATTTTTCAAATCATTACATTTGCAGCTACTATATCAAACAACTCTGATATACTCTTGTTTTATATTCATTTAACTTAAGTAGAAAGTTCTTAGTTCGTTTTAACTTTGAGTAACGAATGATACAGAGCATTTATGATAATCTATATACTTATCTTAACAGCTCTGTAACAGCTCAATGGTAACGACAGGCAATGATGTAGCTAGTCCAGATTTCAATAACTTCACTAATAACGTTCAAATAGGTACCTACTCTTGAGATCGCAGGTTGTTTTTCGTTTCCTTCAGTCTTTAATTTAATTCTGACGTAAACGATATACTTTATTACGTCGGTTGTTGTCGATAGCACTGATTTATTTCTCTCACTCATCCAAAAATGAGACAGTCAATATCATTTCGCGTCACTCTTTTCAACATTATTTAGATTTTAATTTACGAATAACACCGACTTTTTGTTATGATATTTAGTTAAGTAACATCGTTCAAAAACGATGTCACCTAACTAAATAACATAATATGCGAAGTTAGACATGAAAATAATCATCGAAATAAACAAATCAAGTTATAAAAGTACCTGCAAATTGTGGTTTAGTAAAGACAAATTATGTATACTTTCGGCGTCGCTTAAGGTGTTATGTATCATAATTGTATCAAATTTATGATTGAATATATATTTGTTAAAATTTCATTGTAATATAATCATCATTTTTCGGGAAAAGAAAAGTTGCGTTAAAATTATATGATTTTTTTAAAATAGGTCGATTTTACATATTTTTCAGATATCTGAACAACAGTAGAGGGCTATAAGTAGGGTCCAATATTTTTTTATTATTTTTCCCGTATATCTCGTGACCTAATGCAACTTTTTGCGCCTATTCAGCAATGAAAATCGAGAAAAAGCAATGACGCTCCACCATATAATATGCATGTTCCCTATAATTCCTTACATTGATGTAATTTAGCTGGCTTGAAGCCACCCTAGAAGAAATTCGACGATGCCACTAGCGACTCGGTAAGTCAGTGGTAAGAGTATTGCACCGGACTTCCAAAGGTCGCGGGGTCGATTCCCGTCCGAGAATGTGATCTGGCGCATGTCGATTTTTTTTAGTATATTATTTAGTAGAGTCTGTAAAAGTCTCGTATCAACTCCCAACAACGAAACGGTATTATTATTTGAATTATTTATCTAGCATTTAAAGTTGTGCCTGCCTGTAAACTTTGCACGTAATAATCCACTTCCCGTAAAAATTAAAATAGTAGATTATACAACAAGTGAAAAAAAAGGGAATTTAGTTCGAGGGACTAAGTTGGATCCCGAGAGTAGCGAAGGATAATAGAGTTGAATCCTGAGCGTAGCGAGGGATTCAAGAGTAGAATCCTGAGCGAAGCGAGGGATACCAAGGACCGAGATGAATTTTTTTTTTACGAGTTGTGTACTCTACTTTTTACCATCGACTGCGAGAAAACAAATAGCAGTATTTATACCTATAGTAAGTATTTATAGGTTATCAGATTTTAATATTTAGGTAGGAAATCGATAATATTTAAAACAATTAAAAAATTAAATAGTGAAATTAGTAATTTTGAAATTTTCTAATGAATTGTACGCGCGCAAGCTTTAGAAGTTTGAAGAATGAAATTAGAAGTTTTCCATTACATAAAACAACCACGATAAGAGGGAGATTACATGATCAGTCAGTCTGGCATCAGTCCATGCCATCAATCTGTAGACTTTGAATCAAAGTCAAAGTCAAATAAGCTTTATTCAAATAAACTTAATTATTAAGTACTTTTGAATCGTCTTTATTTTCCTACCACCCGTTCCAGACTTGTTTTTTTTTCTAGACCTGATGATCGTACCCTGAAAAAAAGGACTGATGCCCCAGACTGAACATCTAATCTCCCTATAATAGATAGAAAAGAACCCAAAGCTAAGACAATAAAAAGAACCTAACTAAAATAGGCGGGATATTTTAATGGCTTTATCTATGGAACAGCTCCATATTTTCAGGACGTTTTATTTTTTTGTACATAATTCATAAGATGCGCGCTTGTCCAAATTCAAAATACTTTTATTCACTCGGTGAATAAAAACGCGTTTTATTCACTGTTATCAATGAATAGACGCACTTTTTTGAGTGGCGATGGTAAAAAAGCCATTTATCTACTCTCATATCGTAAAATTCGAATTATGAATTTCAAAACGAATTTATATTGACATACTTTATACACGCAATACCGAAAAAAAATTAAAAAGTTATTTTATAACATACCTTCGCTATACTAAGCAATGTTATAAAATAACTTTTTTTCTCATTACGATACAGGGCAAATCCAAAAAAAAGGCAGTGCCACAATATAAAAAAAAAACAATGATATTCCCATATACTTTCCATGATTAAAACGTGCTCTATGGTAATCGATGATTTAGCGTAACGATTAGTCTACTGGAATCTTAGAGCATTTACTTGGTTAAATGCTCTTAGACTGGAATGCACTTATTTCATTATTTGTTTTTCTAATAGAATACGCGCCATTTTTAGATTTAATTTTTACTTTTGCTTAAAATATCATAGTAGTGAGCACAGAACAAAGAAAATTTTTTTCCCCCCAGTAGAAGTCGCAAGTAGGCAGGATCCGTGTAACCTCAAGTGAGCGTAGCTCCGCATACTTCTGAATTTTGCTACGTCAGTCGTGTGAGCGAACGCCAAGCAAAAACATCTTCAAAAAACATTTAAAAACGCCGAGTTGCATTATATAAAAGATCAAAAACAATATCCACATATATCATTTAGCAAACGGCTGCATAAAATATCAGAGGGAAGCTTTATTTAATTTATTTTGATTTTAATTAAAAATTCAACTGAGTTTTTCCTTTTAAATTTCAAAACAATAAATATCCACCTTTATGCGGTATTCACTTATGATCCATATTCCAATGTGCTATTTGACATATTCTTGAAGTTTCATAAACATTAAAATATAGACTAGCGGAAATGTTACTCAATAGGGGAGACTGAGAAAAGTTGTGACTGTGAAGAGTTGAAAAGTATTAGAGTCTGGCCAACGAGTCGTGTCATCTCAAACCCGCAACAAAAACTGACAATACTCGCCGCCGGAAGCGCAAAAAGAACAACAGCGAAAATATACCTATTAAAACGTTTAGCGTTTAGAAAAATGATTTTTAAAAGTCTGAGTGAAATCATAGTTTAAGGATTTATCAGGACTTCAACTGAATTCAAGAAAATCTGTATAAAAATAATATTTTTTAAAAACTTAAATGACCAATTCAATTATTATAAGGCAACCTTATATGCCAAATAAGTATCAATCAACCACAGAGAAATCAACTGTCATATCAAAGAGAATATAAAAATTATAATAATCACTATATTTTTGCTCTATGACATTCATAGCCAAATTGACTTCCAAGTATAACCCAGTAAGGTGTAAGAGTCTATTTTCAGTAGGTACTGAATGGGCATCAACATTCAGTTTAACTCGAACGGATTATATCCGAGCTCAGAAGAAATTATTTAATTCAACTTTTTTGCTACGACGGATTCAAAATACAAAATGAAATTTCCTACTAAGAATGTTGATGCTAAGTTCCCAAAAAATGAATTCTGGATCGTTTAGGCAGTTTTTCATTTATCAACGCTAAAATTTTAAATCAAATAAATTCATGTCATGTATTGCCGCGGGCTGAATATCTAATTAGAAACCACCTAGCGACCGGTTGCAGTTCGTAGATGATAGTAATCCATTGCTACTTTCTATTTGGATTAAAAAAAACATACCAAAGAAAAGTAGCAATGTATGTGGAATGAAACCGGTCGCTAAATAGTTTCTTTTTAGATAATCAGGGTGCGGGTCGCCATTGTTCTTTGAAACTTTATTCACTCAAAATACTGCGAAATAGCTATTTTAGACTTTAATTATATTGTTTTAGCTTGGACTTTTGTTAAGGTGTATATGTATATATACACCTAAGATAAAATTAATATTATGTAGTATTTTCAGTGAATAAAGTTTAAAATTTTTAAATAAGTTATAATTAGGAACTATAGCAAGACGAGTTGTTGATTCGAAAACATAACTGAGTTGAGATCGGTAATATTTTAGAATTCCAAACTCGTTGTAGGCTTTCTCAAACCTATAACCGATAAGTTATACGCAGCGTCCGCCACCCGTGTGATGTCGGCGAACTGTCCAAGATCTAGTGTTTCTGTACAGACTTCTCAATGGATCTTTGCAATCTAATGAGCTCGTGAACAACATCGCAATCAGTTTTCCATATCGTCTTCCTCGGTAGCCAATAAAGAAAACTTTTGCGCTACCTACTTTTAAGACCAAACTTGAACGAAACGTCCCTTTGCTTCGCTGTTGTGCTCAGTATAATAATCTCAAAAGAGAGATCTCTGATGATATCGTTTTTCGCGACTCATTGCCTAAATTTAAGTCCAGTATCTTCAAATTATTAGAATCTAATAATCAATAATAAAAGTGTAAGTTAATAGCTTTAATTTTTTTTTCTTTCATTTTAATTTTTTATTTTTTTAATTTATATTAGCATGTACTATAATAGGTTTATAAATAAGTATTGTGCTCTATTGTATAACTGATATCAACAATGTTAAATATATATACTGTTGGTGTACCTTTTCCATAAATAAATATGCGAAATTCGAATTTTCATTTTTGAACATATTAATCGATATCCGATACATTTATTTTATTTGTAATTCTAAAATTTGAATTTCATATATGTATTTGTTGCCTAGTAACACTAAGAAATGTCAGGATTTCACCGAATTATGAAAAAGAGTTTAACGAATATTTGATCTGAAACTATTAGGATAAGTTAAGTGAAAAATGTCAACCAACCTGGTCTCCCTTATCTCGTTAAATTTTCTTAAAGTACTTTATGTCATAACAAATAAGGTGGTAAATCGCATTATTAAAACTTGCTTGCGCCATCTAGCGGCTGAGTAGCAGCGTTATAAATATACGTATTATTTAATTTGGTACCAAGTGCTATGGTAATACGACTGAATCTAAATAAATAAACTTTGTGATTTATGACCTTTTGGATATTATACATTTTTAATTTTTATCCAATTACGTGTTCACAAAGTGTGTGTGCGTAGCATGTAACTATTAAATGGGGGGCTTGGCTTCGATTTTTAATGTGTTAGTTTGGTTACACTGGTTTTCATACAAAATTGAGCTCATACTACTTCTAACTACTTCTATGTTCTGTGGTAGTGAGTGTAATGTGAAAATTTGACTCCACCCGATATTTTAGATGCGGCGACGGAAAAAACGTCTTACTTAACCTTGGTAAGTAAGTACTGCCGCCTTACCGAACTCTTTTTTATCATTGATATTTTATTTTGTAGGTTCAATCGGTTCAATCACAAAATTGTATGAGAGTAGATAAAGTAGTGTATGAAACTATACATAACTAGGTATTAAAACACTCGTGTGATACTATTAAAAACCTCGCCTACGGCTCGGTTTTTAAACACACACTCATGTTTTAATACCCCTCATTATGTATCAGTTTCATAAACTACTATTTTCAGCGTATGATTACGGTTATAATAACTATATCTGCATGCTACCGACCCATATTGTACAGTTAAAATAAAATAGCCGAGGAAGATCGGAAATGGGTTCAGAGTTTGGCCACTCTCTTTTAATGCACAACGGCATAGTGCTTGGCCTTCACCTCACCTGATGTTTGGTGACGATAAAGCTGAGGGTGGAAGCGCACTACACCCGGAATCCTCATCACTGAGAAACTGGCTATCTTACCTCTAACTGTCGGAACACAATATTTTTTAAATTGTTGTTATGGGGTCAGACTTAGGTAAGATGGTGGCAGCTAGCCAGGCGGACTTGAAATAAGCCTTATCACCAACCAAACCGAGAACAAATGTACCCCCATGGGAATCGAACCCGGGACTCCTGCATCTTTACACGGGTGGGCGAACCACTAGACCACAGAGGCAGTTACTCACTGGTTCATGCGGTTGGCTTCAGAAGTAGAAAAAAACTTAATAAAGTAAATAAGTATAACATTTTTAACAGATTTGATGTTTTCATTAAAACAATAAAACCTTTATAGCAATTTTGAATACACTTAACCTATTTCTTCAATATCACAAAGTAGGTGTCCTAACTAAGGATTCATACTTCATATTTTATTGGCATTAAGTGCACTTTCTGCCCACGTACATGACAACGAAACCACTTTAACCTGTCATTATAGATTACGTTGAGAAAATTAAATATTTATGTATACCTGTTCTCAATGCTTACAAAATATGAAATCTTTATAACTTAAGTATTTTCTATTCTGATGATCAAAGATAGGAATACTGAAATAATCAATAACTTTTGAACCTAGCATAAAATATTATCTACTAGCGGCTGCCTGCGACTTCGTTCGCTTGGACTTTATTCCATGAGATTCCAAAAGAAAGTGACAAAAGCTTAAGTTTCTCTAATCTTCTAGTCCTTACTACTTGCTATTTCTTGTTTGAGACATGGATAGAATCAGAATATTTATAAAAATCTGTTATGCATGTTTGTGAAATAGGCGTTAGGTTTTGCTTACATCTCTTAGCGTGAATTTATTTTAACTACAGACCAATTAGTTACCTACTCAACAGCTAGCTTTTAAAAGGAACCTAGAATTTTCCGCTAGCATACCTGTCATCAAACCAATAAAACCAGATTTGTCTTCAACAATTTCCAATTCATTCTTTTTATACGTTATTTTAACATAACGAGATAGGATTCTTGAAGGTACCTGTTAAGACTGGATGGCCTAATGATCACACTATCTAAATAGTAGTTTCGAGCAGAGGTTATCTAGAAGCATATCAAATTACTTTAAACTGATGTAATATCTCCAGCTAGGCCACGCGTAGCGGCGACTGGCGACGCTTTGTATGGTCTGTGGCCGTGGGTGACGCGACTTTGACGCCTGTAGCACACCTTCGCCCACAGAACACCGCAGTAGGTTCCGCCATGCGTTCGATAAGCGAAAAAAATGCGAACAGCTTGTTCTAATGCAAAGATTTTTCACGCGCGGTTCCACCTAATCGGCTCCGATCTTTGACACACGCGATTCTAACCGATGGGCTCGAAAGCAATGACGCGAAACCGCTACGTAGGTGTGATTTTCATATATCGTGTCGATAGAAAACAACTCATAGCGGAACTAGGCGAACTACTGCGATGCCGCTGGTACGGTTTTGCGGCGGAGGTGTGGCATTTCGTATGTGAGCAATTGAGCATAGCGAGCGTGCAATGCAAGAGACAATGGTAGAATAATTTTGCTGATTCACAAATCGTCCACCAGTCGGCGCACTACAACTAACTTGGCGCTAGTGTAGGTATAGACCTGTCATTTTGTTATTTTCTATGCGTTTGCTATCAATTTTTGGATGATGGTTGCGATTTTTCGTAAATATAAATTTTTCTTCCAACACATTTTAGTTTTCTTCAATCTTCAATTCGTTTACTGTCCGACTTCCATAACAATTATTTTATTTATTAGTATCAACCATTTTTAGATATAATTTAAAATAAATGTGAAAATCGGGGATAAATGCCCATACAAATGCCTCCAGCAGCAGTAGCGTCACCAAGCGGGATAAAATGACATCCCGCCATTTGCGCGACACGCGTCGCGATTCTGTCGCCGCCCGGTTCGCGTGGCCAGGCAACTTGAGTCAAGGATTCACTAACTAAACCGATTAATACATACTGTGAGGATTTAATGAGTTTTAAATGAAATCCTCTTTAGAAGAGGTTATAGTGTTAATTAATAAGTGTAAGTATATTTATTTTTAAAATCTATCAACTAATGTTAGCTCTAGTAAATATTCAGGTTAGGTTTAGTAATTATCAAATTTATACTTATAAATGTCTTGACCGACTTACTGACGGATGCATCATCCATCGCATACTTCAAACTACTGGATAGATCAAACTGAAACTAAGCATATGATAGATAGCAGTGGCGAAGGGTCCATACAAGCCCATTCCCATCGGCATACCTTGAAATCCCACCCCACCGATCCACTAATGCAGATCTTAACATTTTTGTAGAACGGCTTAACTTCGTCATAATTTAACTCCCACTGATAGACAGGTAGATATTATGACGTAGAGGCATCCATTTAGAAAAAAAGTTCTTAAAATTCTCACGGGAAGTGTAATTTCACGCAGACGAAGTCGCGGGCGGAAGATAGTGAAACATAATTAAATGCGATTTACTTAGTATACACGTAAGGACAAGATCTAAATAATAAATTGAATAACAAAAGAACCTAATAGTGGTTTTCATCACAAATTACATTAAAATAAAGATAATGATCTTAAAATTGGGTTCGTTGATAGAAATCTTTTAAGGCTCACCTTGCCTTTGTTTGACTTTCATTACAGTAATGACTTAATTCAGTTTCAGTTCTTCCCAGTTTTTTTTGTCTGTACATATTATAATAAAACAGTAAATTCTAAATGTTTGTGCACGAATCACTCTAAAACCGCTGAGTGATTCGTTTCAAAATCCGTTTTGATTGGAATTTCACAGTTTGGCTTGGGGTCCAACTTAAAATCTAAACTGTTTCATCTAATTCGGGTGGGTAGAACCTGGAAAACAGCTTGAACTCTCCGTAGTACTAGTTTTTATACACTAAAGAGATCTTTTGACCTGGGATTTTTCTATTGGCCACGCGGACGAAGTCGCGGGCGGAGGATAGTTATATAATAAATATGACTCTAAAGAATTACTCAATGTGCAACAGTTTTGGTTCAAAGGGTCAATTATCTTTTCGACAGCGAAATATGTAACAATGGTTCATTCATTCGTCGACATTTTTTAGCCTTGGTATTTAGATATCAATAGATCTTACTAATATTGTCTTAACGGACCTCCTAATTTGAATCATGATGTTCAAATCAGCTTATTCAGTTCTCAAGCTTATGGCTGGTTTACATCTGTTAGTAGAGAGTAGAGGTATGTACATTGCCTGGCATGTTCGTTGATTTTAAAAGAACGTCAATCACACCAGGCATCTACGACTACTGTCTAGTAAATCAGCCTTTACGCGTGCACTAAACACTTTTAACGGATACAGCGCGGTTTTGTTAAAAGTATTTTAGTAATTAGTTGGTGTTTGGTTTGATTTTTTCCCCGTAACCACGGCAGCTGCAAAAGTGCCGAAACGACGGGAATATAAAAATCAAACCAAATACCAACTACCTAGGTTATTATTTACTTTCAATAAAACCGCGCTAGTAGCCGTTAAATGCGAAATCAGGTTCTTGTATTGTTGAAATGAAACGTATTACAGATGACTAAAAATAATTTATCGAAGACATTGGCCCTTTAATCGTGTTTATGTTAATATGGTTACTTATTTACAATTGAGCTTAAATGACAACTCGCACGATCAAAACGTGCCCGCTATTTCTTTTTTAACCCCCGATGCAAAAAGAAAGGTGTTATATGTTGCCACAGTTTCGACCAATTTCTTTTATTCAGAATTTTAATAGCGAATATAATAAAATGTAATAATACCGCATGAGTAATATGTATTTACAGCAGTGTGGCATTACATTAAAATCTCGTACGTAATTAATTGGCCTCATCTGAACAAGGGTTCAGGTGGACCCATTATTTATTGTGCTAATTTTTAAAACCTTATTATCACACCAGTGTGAAAATCACTGGCCAAGCTATTAGTGTAGAAATACAAAGTTAAACAGATTTCAACATTAATTTCTTTGCCAATATCTTTATTAGATCCGCTTAATTTTAATTCAGCATAAATATTTTTTTATATACCGAAGGTTAATAAAACATATTATTATCGGTCCTTGAAACATGGAATTTTTAGATAGGGCAGTACCTATCGTAAAAGGCAGCAATAAGTTTAAGCGATTTCCGTATTACAGAGCATCTTGTATTTCAAGACATATCAGAGGCGGATAAGAGTATCAACATTAGTAAAAAAATAACAAAATAAAACCGGTCAAGAGCGAGTCGGACTCGCGCACCGAGGGTTCCGTACAATCATAAATTATATTTGGATATGTTACTTTAGTACAGTCTTTCAAAAAGTGGGATAAACGGCGGACAGGTGGAAGGGCGAACAGGCGGCCAGTTAATTTACAAATCTAAACCACAGCTGCTTATAGTGACTGAAAAACGTTTCAGCCACTCCAATTGCAAACTGTTTATATTACTATCTAGGAACTTATTCTTCGTTTATTCGTACGGCAAATAGTAGGTATAGGTAAATATATTAGAACCAGCCAACAATTATTATTGTAGTATTAGGTCACTAATACCGCCATCTCTTGACCGATAGTGGAACTATTTTTTTTCTTAGGTCATTACTATCTCTTGGCCGATAGTGGGACTAATTTCTGTACATCAGAGCCAACAGGTCGGATGTCCCATTTTTAGGAAAATCACTTTTGTTCTAGAACACACTTAATTTTTTGTCCTCTTTCGGGCTCTCTTATCATTATTTCGCTATCTCTTTTATTCACAAAGTTAAGCTTATAAAAAAAAGTCGGATGTCCACATGACTTTAGAGCAAAAACAACTAATGTTTAGTTGAGACTTTTTACCTTTAGTAAATTTGATATAACGGTTTAAAAGTAGGTCTTATGTTCATATAAGACATATCGTTTCTGAAATTGTCTTTAGAGCGTAGCGTCTGAAATTAACATCAGA
Source organism: Agriphila geniculea (assembly GCA_943789525.1). Lineage (NCBI taxonomy): Eukaryota > Metazoa > Arthropoda > Insecta > Lepidoptera > Crambidae > Agriphila > Agriphila geniculea. Next base: position 20,710,233 of record OX038869.1, on the reverse strand, counting down.
CCTTTTGGTTCGGGAAATCCACACAACTTCCAGAGTGAAAGAGATAGCATCATTTTATAATGGGCGTTAGAAAGAGACAAAACGATAACATACGCTCGACGACAACCCGCGGCCACACACGGCCAGTAGCGACGGGTAGTGAGTGTCATGTAAAAACCTGTTTGTTCGTGTTGCGATCGCGGGTGGAATAGTTTGGTGCAATAAATAATTATTCATGTTTATTATCAAATGCAGTGTTTTAAACTTTACAGCATGAATCCTCGTGTCAATAGGATATTCCAGGAGTTAAGGAAAGCTGAAAATATAAGTATGAAGGTGTCATATGGATTTTTATGTTTACTTACCCTATTTACCCTCTAAGGGGTTGATTTTCAAAATCTCCAAATATATGTTTGCCTATTTATTTTTAGACGAGCTCCTATGAAGTTTAAAATTATGATGTCTATTTTATATTTCATCCCTTATTTCACCCCCTTAAGGATGAAATTTTCAAAAATCCTTTCTTAGTGGATGCCTACATTGTATGAGGTATCTATGTGCAAAATTTCAAGTTTCTAGGTCCAGCGGTTTGGGCTGTGCGTTGATAGATCAGTCAGTCATTCAGTTTACGATTTTATATAATAAGATACGGAAAAACCGATATCCTCTGTCAAATACAAAGATATTACGACACTTTTACAATAGATGCCGGCAGAATTCCATGGTTTTTACAATATTCTGCATCACGACAGCACTGCAAGCGATGTTCACTGCGAGACCGATCAGACAGGCGGCGACGAAGAATCAGCTGCATTCTAATGATAATTATTGTTCTATTTATTACATTTATTTTAATAAATCTACCTACTTGATACATTTTATTTTACTTTGATTTAATACATTTCTTGCTTCTGCGTTTCTTTAAAAATGTTATTATCTCAAAAACTTAAATGTTCAAGGAAAAGTCGGATGTGTATTTGTAAGAGCAGGTCAAATATCCCCGGACCAAAATATCTTATTTTCACATACTATTTATTGGATTCATGTTTGTTTTCGAACCATTTGGTCAGATCTTAATATGAGCCCTAAAATTGTTAATCAAAGTTAATGTTTTTTAGAACCAAAACAGCGGATGTTATTATCCGACCATGTCATAAGAAAATACTTTCATTTTTAAGGTCGGATGTTGCTCCTTTTTTATAATTCAGATTTAATTGCGTTGCTGTTCTTGGAGAAGGGATGAAATAGTATAGCGAAAAACAATCATTATTAAATAGTAGTTTTACTCACTTAAAGATTTTTCATAAACTTAGTAGTCTTAAGTTAGTAATCAACGTTTAAAAGTTAAAATTCCTTCTCCTGTAAAGTATCAAAAATGGACATCCGACCAGTTGGCTCTGATGTACAGATTTAATCAGCGCCATTTGTTGACTGGTAGTGGAACTAATGATTTTTTGTTTGTTTTATGAATTTCTAAAAAAGTGTGCTATATTGAGACATCGTTTTATTTTTCCTGTATTCTTTGTATAAACTACTATCACACAGAATTATTTCAGATTTTTCTCTTTGCAAACTTCGGAGATAAGGGGGGGAACGGTATTTTTTTTTACATTTTTCATCATAAGCCGAAAACTATGCGGCCTAAAACAAAAAGAAAAAATGTGTAAAACGTGCAAACGGCGCTCTTTTATATGATACCCCACATGCCCTAGTAGCCCTACTTCAAATTTTTAAGACCCCTTATCAGTCCCTGTTGTAAAAAAAAAACCGGTCAAGAGCGAGTCGGACTCGCGCACCGAGGGTTCCGTACAATCATAAATATATTTGGATATGTTATTTTAGGACAGTCTTTAAAAAAGTAGGATAAACGGCAGACAGGTGGAAGGGCGAACAGGCGGACAGTTAATTTACAAATGCTGCTTATGGTGACTGAAAAACGTTTCAGCCACTCCACATTGCAAAATGTTTATATTACTAGTCCATCAGCCATTTTAATGTCCCCACTGCTGGGGCACAGGCCTTCCTTATGGGTGGATAAGGAGGACGGGCCATAACCCACCAAGCGGCCCCAATGCGGATTGGTGGGTGTTAACGACTGCAAATGCAGCCGGGACCAACGGCTTAACGAAAATGAAATGAAATGAAATGAAAAAAATCTTTATTCAAATAAGCTCACATAATGAGCGTTTTTAAATCGTCAAATAATTTTTTTTGCCCTACCACCCATTATGACGTCTTTTAGCTGACAAGAAAAACGGCGCAAAAAACTTACCAGCTTTATCAAATGGAACGATATTTACAAATATGTATATCGTTTCCAGACTTTTACAAAGATTAACAAATAAATAAAATTTAATTAGATCATTACTTAATGAATTACAAATTTTCTTAATCAATTTACAGGCTTCAAGCTAAATTCAAAGTTTGAAGTTATTATTCAGTCTAGGCTATTACAAGAGAGAGAAAAAAAAAAACTTTACAATTCTATATGCGTTAAGATAGGTAGTCAGAAGCAGACCCATTCCCACTGGCAGCACCCGTTCACGAGCATGACGCATGAACCAGCCATCGCTTCGCTCAACCATATTTGAGGGAACGTAACGACCCGCCTCACGCGACACCACCGCAGAAATGATTAAAGAGAGCATGACATACTAAGGCTACCCATGTTAAGGCATCGAATTGAAAACTAATATCCAAAAGCTTTTCATAGGCAATATTAATGTATTTTATATTTTACTTTCCATAGTCAGCACTTATGAATTTTATAATACACAAATACTGACCATAGAAAGCAAAAATATTGCAATTAAATAAATCAAAACAAGGTAAGTTATTATGATATATACGTTTCGAGTAAGAAGTGCCATACATACAGACAATATAAAACAGATTTTTTATATACGACGCCCTTAATACAAGCAGACAGAAGCAGACCCATTCCCACTGGCAGCACCCGTTCACGAGCATGACGCATGAACCAGCCATCGTTTCGCTCAACCATATTTGAGGGAACGTAACGACCCGCCTCACACGACACCACAGCAGAAATGTTTAAAGTGAGCATGACATACTAAAGCTACCCATATTAAGTCGTCGAGTCAAGAAGCCAGTGGTACGTTATTAAGTAGGTAGGACACTTTTCACAATTCATAGTTAAAAGAGAAAATCAACGTTTTTAATTACTTGGAGTTTTAAAGAACTATTTATCTAGACCTATGAAAGAACCACGGACTTTTCTAATCTATACTGAGGCATTAGAGTAATAATTAACAAATACAAAAGCTATGCCCATGCGTTATTATCCTTCAAATAATCGTCAACAGTGTAATAGCCTTTACTCATAAGATTGGATTTAACAGTATTTTTAAATTTTTCCAAGGGCAGTTCTGTGACTTTTTGTGGAATCTTGTTATAGAAGGTAATACATCTACACAAAAAAGAGCTTCCGGTTTTATGCAATCTGCGTCTTGGAACAGCAAGTTTGTCCTTGTTTCTTGTATTGAATTCATGAATATTACTATTTTTTACAAAGCTATCTAAGTTTTTCTTTACATGCATAATATTTTTATAGATGAATTGGGAAGCAACCGTTAATATTTTAATTTCTTTAAATAGGTCACGAAGGGTATCTCTAGACCGTAAGTTGTATATAGCGCGCACTGCCCTTTTTTGTAAGATGAATATGTTGTTAATATTAGCAGCTGAGCCCCACAACATCAAACCGTAGATCATAATACTATGAAAATAACTAAAGTAAACCAATCTTGCTGTTTCAATGTCGGTCAGAAGCCTTATTTTCTTAACGGCAAAGGCAGCAGAACTAAGTCTGCTTGACAGGGCATCGATATGAGGGTCCCATTGCAACCGCGAGTCTATAGTAATACCTAAAAATTTTGTTGAGTCAACCAATTCGACTACTTCGCCATTTACATTTATTGTGGTATGAACCTGCCTCACATTAGGAAGTGAAAATTTGACACATTTAGTTTTACTAGAGTTAAGCTTCAGATTATTAATAGTAAACCAATACATCACCTTGGAAAGAGTGCTGTTTACATCGTCACTGCAGTCACATCCTCTATCAACTTTAAAAATTAAAGAAGTATCATCAGCAAACAGTACTATTTCACACAAGTTTTTGGTATAGTAAGGAAGGTCATTAATATATATAAGAAAAAGTAATGGACCCAATATCGATCCCTGCGGCACGCCCATGGTAATGGGTGCTTCATAAGATTCTGTTTTATTTACAACAACTTTTTGGGTTCTCGCCGAAAGATACGATTGCATAAGGCTTACTGCATTTTTTGATACACCATAATGTTCCAATTTATTCAATAAAGTACTGTGACTGACACAATCAAATGCTTTAGAGAGATCACAAAATATACCAATTGCATCTTGTTTACCCTCCCATGCCTCAAAGACGTGTTTGAGAAGTGCAATTCCAGCATCAGTTGTGCATCTACCACGAGTAAAATCAAATTGTTTCTCGTGAAGTAGTTTGTTGATAAGAAAATGTGCTAATAATTGATCATAAATGATCTTTTCAAAAATTTTGCTTAGTGCTGGCAAAATGGAAATGGGTCTAAAGTTAGCGGGATCGCTTTTGTCCCCAGATTTAAAATGAGGGATAATTTTACTATATTTCATTAAGTCTGGAAATATCCCTTCATTAACACACTTATTGAAAATAAAAGCAAGATGGGGAGCAATGGTAGTTATTATAGATTTAATTACGTGAGTTGAAATGCCCCAGAGATCTTCATTCTTTTTTATATTTATTGAATTAAATGCTTTAAGAATGGTATCACCATAAATATGTCTAAACTAGTATTTCGCCCTGGTGCGCGGGCTGCTGAAGCAGCCCGCGGGCATCGCCCTTTTGGGCTGTAAGTGGTGGATTTTAGGCAGTTGGACTGCAAATTGTGGAATAGCCATATTGCCATCCGATCAAATCACATTGCATTTTGTCTGCAAGCTGCAGGGCGCTGTGGTGATGCGTAGTGAAAATGAATGCTCTATATTTTTTTTCTAAAAACTGCTGGCTGATATTAAAATCATAGAGAAACTAATATACACGGTTTATTTTTAAGTATATCTAAAAATTTTATGAGATTCCTATTCTAATCGAGTATGTACAGTTAAAAGTTTCAATATTTAATAGTTGGTCAATAATATATTGAGGTTTGTATATGGTCATTCATAGAATTACACGCGTGTAATCATGAAAAGAATGAATGTGCGCACGCGTCTTGCTATTATCAAGATTTTTTCCGATATTTTCGTTTTTTTTTTAATTTTTAACTTTTAACTGCACGTTTATATTCAGACACGTGGTCTGATATCTCTATTTCATTTAAGATATACTTTAAAATTAACGGTGTAGTTACTATGTGAAAAATCAAATCAAATCAGGGGGTGTTAAGAATCCCTGGCTGCGGCTCGGCCACCATCAACCACGAAAACTGCACCTGGCAACCTACAAAACGCGCACACTGAGAACCGATACGAAGTTTACCGAGTTGGAAGAAGTTATTATCAAGTTACACTGGGGCATCATTGGTTTATTAAAGAGGCTATCGAGCTGAATAAAGGCTCCAAAGTGTTCGCGAGAGATCTGTAAGCTGACAACGGTCGCATCATTTCATCGAAGCTGAGGGAGATCAAGAGTTTCTATGTGCATTTATATTCCACACAGACACCTGTTGAAAGCAAGGACATCGTCGAGGTTAGAACGCTAAACGCTTGGAAAAGTGAGGTGATTTTGTTCTTTAAAGAACTATAGACCCATCTCACTGAGCCATGTCTATAAGTTGTTTTCGAGAGTCCTTACGAATCGTCTCGCTTGCAGGTTCAACCACACCCAACCTCCTCATCCATACGCTGCGGATGGTTATACAGAGGACCGAGGAGTATAACCTGCAACTTTGCTTGGCGTTCGTGGTCTATGAGAAAGCATTTGATTCAATAGAAACCTGGGCGGTGCTGTGATCTCTTTAAAGTTTCCAATTGGACCACTACACGTAAATCGAGGTGTTGAGGTACTTAAACGAAAATGCCACCATGTGGATCCGAGTACAGTACCCTTAGCACGAACAGCTATCGAGAAATATAACGCACGTAAAATTACTCGAATCTCATAATTTTGTATGGAAATTGGTACAGCGCCACTACGTCCGTAAACGGAACTAAAATTTAGAAGCACGAAACATTTTGACATAAGCTATCGAGCAGCCTTCGAATCGAATTCGAATAGTAAAGTTACATCTTGTATGGAAATCGGTAGCACGAACCCACTTTTGACATACGGTATCGAGAAACTCGCAAGCTGGCTATCGACAACTTACTCACTGACATTTTTTCAGTGAGAGTCATTTCGAGCGACTTTGTATTATTTATTATTAAAATTTAAAAGCATATATGTAGTAACAAATATTAAGTTTGAGAACTATGACATGTCCGCTGAATTATTCACAGGCAATATTACTTAAATTGTCCTCATTATACAAAGAAATTTGTAAAATAAAAATCTCGTAATTTTATGCTATCCACGGTATCCCCCACATCCACCATACCTATATTTTAGCAATATTTTAGAACTTACCTACAAAACTCAAATAAAACCAGAGAATACGGTGTAATACGTTTTATATTTGTTTTCAGCAACAACATCGTACAGTTTGCACACAGTAAATTATGTTTCATTTAGGTAGGTATTAAAAAAATAAGACCTTAAAACTATGACGAAAACACTAAATATATCAATGCAAACATAATAAAGTCTTTAATTTGTCGAATCTTCAAACAATATACCTAAGCACTAATTCCGATGAAATTCACATATTTTCATAGCACATTCAAATGTTTTATTGTATATGTGTAAACAATTTCTTATTCATTGACGATAATCCAATGTTATTCTTCAAGTTCATAAAAAATCTTCAATTAAGTAGAACAATTTGATGAAATTATGACACATTGTAGTTTACCTAGGTCATAATATTATTTTCTCGCGATTATATAATTTGTTAGCCGACACAGATAAATCAATTTAGATAAAAACAAAATAAAGAAATGGCTACGGTTTTCTATTTTAGGTTATATTTTTCATTAAATCACAAGATGAGAAAGAAAGAGAGAAAGAATAGACACACTTTTCTTTTTCAAACCAATCACGGGCAAGGTGCAATGACCGTTCAAAACCATGGGCAAAATCATGCACAAATTGAAAATTATAATAGTAATTTGAAAATTAATTAAAGTTATTAAATGAAATAAATATTGCAAACAAATTTATTATTATTAATAAGAATAATAAATGTAAAATTATGATGATAAACAACTTGATTGAATTTTAATTTACATATTTATGATTTACATAGATATTAAACATGGTTTTTAAACGCACCTTGCTTCAATTGAATTGATAATTGGATTGTGTCACGTTAGCTTTATTTATCGCTACTATCGAGTTGACGTTAGCCAGCTCTGTAAAATTGGTGCTGCCGATTTTGCTAGCTTTCGAATCGAGTACGTTTTCGAGTAGTATTTTCTTACGCGCGTAAGATTTCTCGATAGCTGTTCGTGCTAAGGGTACAGAACCAGAGAACAAGTCTGAGGCAGGGAGTTGTTATAATTCCGAATTTGTTTACAGCTGCGTTGGAGGACATCTTTAAACTCTTAAGACTGGAAAGGACTTGGCATCAACATAAATGGCCAGTCCAAATACACCTTCATTATGCCGATGGTAAAATTCTTATGGCTGAGACCTTGGAAGACCTGACCCCCTAGCCAAAGTAACATTTGCAAATCTTCGTTATCGCTTCGCTTTCGAAACATGTATGGGATTGACATAAGGGTTCGTTAACTATCGAATTTTAAAACGTCAAACCCATGCATTTTTCGGAGCGAAGCGATAGCGAAAATTTGTAAATGTGACATTGGCTACAGGCTCTGAACGCAATGCTCGAAGATCTCCGTATTGTTTCCCAAAGAGTGGATCTCAGGATGAACATGGATAAGACGAGAATCGAAATGTCGAATGCCCATGTAGTGCCTGCTCTAGTTCATGTTGGGATCGCTACACTTGAATTTGTTGACCATTACGTAAACCTTAGACAGGCAGTCCGGTTCAGTAAGTCCAACTTGGAGAAAGAGATCTCTCGTCGAACCCAATTCGGATGGGCAGCTTCGAAAAATCTTCGCATCCAATTTACCTCAGTGTCTCAAGACGAAAGTCTATGACCAGTGTGTGTGGCCAGTGATGACTTACGGCAATGAAACGTGGTCGCCAACTATGGGTCTTATAAGGAGGCTCAAGGTCACCTAGCGTGCAATGGAGAGAGCCATATTTGGCGTTTCCCTGCGTGATCGAATCAGAAATGAGGAGATCCGTAGGAGAACTAAAGTTACAGACATCACTCGAAGTATTGCTCAGCTGAAGTGGCAGTGGGCTGGACACGTAGCGAGAAGAACTACTTACTTGATGGAACGGAAACCAGTGGCGTCAACAACATCAACAAGTGGCACAAGATCGCCAAACGTCTTGGAGCAATATCTTTCCTTTAATTAGGAAAGGATATACCAGTGGGTCAAAAACCGAAATTAAAATTTTTAGCATCTCGCGATTCGTTGGTGGTCGCAAAACCTTCGGTGATCTCTTTGTCCACCTCCTTAAAGCTAAGATCAAAACCTAAAATATCTGTGGCTGGGTTCCAATCGTTCGGTCTATTAGAGGCCCCACTTTCTAAGTCAAAACCTCCTGCCTTATGAATCATAATCACGTCTTTCGGTGGTTGTGGTTCAATGCCGCCTTTCCGATCCCGCAAGCAAAGTGCATTGATTTGTCATTACAGGCGAGATGTAACGATTTTGCATTTGTTTTATTTCTAGCAAGCGGCGTAAGGGTGGGCTGGGCACTCACTTAGGATAGGGAATCTCCACGCTTTTCACGGATTTGAATCTGGACTTCCACTTTTAATATTTTTTCTAAGAGTTTTCTAGATCCAAATACTTTTTCATACATTATACTATACGCCTCTACAACTGCTCCTTTTTGGTAATAAGAATGTGGCAGTACCTGAAAAATAAACCTCACTTTCAATTCCAGAGTTGCTATTAGTATTTTTTTTAACCTTATTTAATTTTTTTTGACATTAAGTATTAATTAGAATTTGACATAGCTTTTGTAATGATACTGTTATTTTAATTCTGACATAGCTTTTGTAATGCTACTTACTGTCTTTTTTCAAATATTTGCACGCCATTTGCATATGGTAGACATGTAATAGTACAATTTAATTTAAAGACCATTGTTTTACCACATGTTTATGCAAATAAACAATTTGATTTGATTTTATTTGGCAAAATCTAATGGTTTTTGATAAAAATATTTAAAAATGAAGCTATTTCTATTATTCTCGTTTTTGGGGTAAATCTCGAAAAGTACCATGAAGATGGGTATTAATGGGTTTATTTACAAAGTAAAACTCATTGCTATGTTGCATAAATCGTCGATACATGCCAACTTTCTCAAGTGTCGCAAACTGCCTCAAAATAGCCTTAAAATATAAAAAAAAAATATAAAATTTTAAAAATTGCCGCAACCGCGTCAGCCCTATTGATTTTTCTATTTGAAATAATTTTCCTATTGGTGTATTGCAGCATTCTACGTTCGATTTTATTTCTAACTTGCACCCAACCGCCCGCCGCTATTGGGAGGGTGCGAAGGTATAATAATCGATCGCAGCGCTCATGGTGGCAAAAAGTAGAAATAATGAAGGCTCTGTAATCTGTTTGAAAACGATATTTAATTTATTATTAGCGATACAGGAATAATTATGGTATGTTTATTATCACTTAGTAAAATTATTAAAGCAGCTTTATCTCCTTGTTTTACAAAATCTACAACTAAAAAAGAAGTAAACAAACCCTGATATAACCAAAATAAAACACTCTTTTCGAATAGATCTTACTTGCCATATTTAATTTAAATGACCGAAAATGATTTCACAACACTTTGTCCACCCAAATCACAGTAATTTTGAAATTTACATTAATAACACAATATGTATAGTATTTTTAACATTTTGTCACAATGCCACCATTACATATCAAAACGTCAAAACGGTCAGGTCAGAGCCAACAAAGTTGCAACACGCTAGGTGGCGCTAAAAGCGTGCACGGAGCCAATAGGACTTGAAAAAGGGTATCACAGAAATGACTTTTTCCTTAGCAGTTTGCAGGGTTGCCAGACATTGTCAACCAAAATACCAAAATGTCATTTGTATACAGACACTCGAAACTCTCACAAAAAATTCCAAAAAAAGTAGTTGATTCACTTTGTTGCATTTTGGAGTAAATTTTGAAAATTACCCCAAAATCTGGTAAAATAATTCTTCCATTCTATGCATTGTATCCTACCTACAACTGTTCTAAAAACCTTAAAACGAACCAGTGTTGCCACCTTAACAAAAATCGACTTTAAAATGGCATGTTTTCGTACCTCAAACAAAATGGCCCCTACAACATGCGCAATCTAAAATTTTTAAAATTTTTCCTAGTTTGGTAAAAACAAAGTGTTCTTGTGGTGAAACGGTAACAATCTTTTTCTCAAACTAAGCAATACTTCAGAGCTGTGGCCCCGCGATTTGGGATCCAAAAAACTATTTTTTATAAAACTCTCCAGCGCGGCCGCCATTTTGTTTTTGCATTTTTTTTTTATTTTCAATGACAAAAGGTAAGTATAAACAAAATCAGTTGGAAACAAGAAAACAAAAAAGGTTCAAACTTTGCCGTTTTGTTTTTCCCAAATGTCATATTTTTTCCCCAGTTCGACTGGAGTTTTGCATATTTCCTCTAAACATCGTTGGACCCTTTTCCACCTCCTTCTGGGAGAACAGTTATGTCTATCAGTGAGTCTCATACTCACTGATAGACATAAGTGGTATTTAATTTCTCCCCAGTTCGATTAGTGTTTTGCATATTTTCCCCAAATATCATTATTTCACCTCCTTCTAGGAGCACAATATTATTATAATCAGTGAGTGAGTCAGTCAGTAAGTGGTAATCGAGCTATGTACGCTGGGTTTTCTGTAATTTTGTATGGCAGCCATTTTGTTTTTGCGCCATTTTGTTTTTTTGCCTTGCTTCAGTATCTGCTTAGTCCTCTACAACTTTAGTCTAGGCACCATTTACCTATGTAGTACTATTTTGGCGGGCAGTACCTCGTCATGAGAATCTTGACATGGACTTCCACTTTTCATCATCATCATCATCAGCCAATCATCGTCCGCTGTTGAACATAGGACTCTCTGTGTGCACGCCACTGAGCACGATCCGCGGCCATACTCATCCAGTTTTTGCCAGCCACCTTGCGAAGATCGTCGCTCCACCTTGTCTGAGGGCGTCCCACACTACGTTTGCCACTACGCGGTCTCCACTCAAGAACTCGTCTGCCCCAGCAGCCTTCGGTTCTATGGCTAATATGGCCGGCCCACTGCCACTTAAGCTTGCTAATCCAGTGGGCTATGTCGATAACTTTAGTTCTCTGTCGGATCACCTCGTTTCGGACCCGATCTCTTAGAGAAACTCCAAACAATAGCCCATTCCATAGTTCGCTGCGCGACTTTAAGTTTGTGAACCATCCCTACAAAGAGTGTCCACGTTTCGGCTCCGTATGTCATGACAGGCAGGACGCACTGGTTAAAGACTTTCGTCTTTAGACTCTGTGGAATAGGCGACTCAAAGACACGACGAAATTTCTTATATGCTGCCCAGCCCAGCTATATCCTTCTGTTGGCCTCTGTCTCGAAGTTGTTTCTACCCAATTGCAATGTTTGCCCGAGGTAGACATATTTCGTAACAACCTCGAGAGGACTACCTCGTACTGCAATCGGTCCGCAATTACATGTTCGTTAAACATAACCTTGGTTTTGTCCAAGTTCATCCGAAGACCGATGCGTAGAGAGGAATCAGCATGTATTGTAGATCCTGCAACGTTTCGGCCACAATGACGATGTCGTCCGCAAATCGCAAGTGTGATATGTATTTTCCGTTAATGTTAATACCGCGTCCTTTCCAGTCCAGCGTTCTTAACATATCCTTCAATGCATTTGTGAACAATTTGGGGGAGATTGAGGGGATATGATAACATCCCCTTGTCTCACACCTCGGTGCAAGGGGATATGCTCAGTCTGCTGGTTCTGCAGTTGGACCGCCATGGTTGGGGCATTGTAGAGACATCTCAACACTTGGATATATCGCCAATTGACTTGGCATCGTTGCAGGGATTTTAAAACAGCCCAGGTTTCGACAGAATCAAATGCCTTCTCATAGTCCACAAATGCTAAGCTCAAAGGCTGGTTATACTTTTCGGACTTCTGTATAAGCTGCCGCACTCTGAAGATGTGGTCTATGGTGCCGTATCCTGCTCTAAACCCGGCCTGCTCCGGGGGTTGAAATTCGTCGAGTCTTTGCGCAAGGCGATTTGTGATGACTCTTGAAAACAGCTTGTAGACGTGGCTCTGGAGCGAAATGGGTCGGTAGTTCTTCAGTAAGCTCTTATCTGCTTTTTTAAAGAACAGGACAATGACACTCCTACTCCACGGCTCCGGAGTTCTTCCATCAAAGAGAACGGCGTTAAAGATATTTTGGAGCTCCTTTAATACAGGTTTTCCGCCTGCTTTCAGGAGTTCAGATGTAACTGGGGCTTTTCCGTTATTAAGCTGTCTACGAGCCATCTCAATTTCACACAGGCTGAGTTCGGCAAGTCTTCGGTAAAGTGGCGGGTCAATGTGGCTCGGGGGTCCTCATTTTCGGGATCAGGTCGAGATGCATGCGAAGCGTACAACTGGCTATAGAAGTTTTCAATTTCCAAAAGAACCTCCGGCTTCAAAGCTACGACGACTCCACTGGCCGTAGTCAACTTTGTCAAGTGACTTCTCCCAAGAGACTGGACAAATACTTTCGATCCCCAGCGTGTATTGGAGCATCGGAGATCGTAGCGCACCAGCTTACCAATCTTCTTGTTGGGAGCCTGTTGTTCGGACGAAGTGACAGGTGGGACTTCACGTCGCTTCTTTATGAGCCTAAGAGTTTCTTCCGAAAACTTCTTCTTCAGCCTTTGCGCTGATTTTCGCAAAATTTTGTGCCCTCTTCCCTGAGTATTCCGACCACATTTTCGAGGGCCCGGTTGACGTCAACAGCATTTGTGGTTTCCACGGCAACGAATCGGTTTTCCAGGTTCGACTGGAACGTTTCAGACCCTATGATGGTTTGGAGCAGGTTAGGACGGAGCCTGGACTTCATCAAGCGAGCGCGTTCAAGCTTAACCTCGATATTCAGAGAGCCTCGGACGAGTCGGTGATCGCAGCCAGTATTAAACTTATTGATCACTGGGACATCTCTGAATATAATATGTTTTTTATCCGCCATGATGAAGTCGATCTCATTTTTTGACCTACCATCGGGGATACGCCTCGTCCACTTTCTTTGGAGCTGTTTCTTGAAGAAAGAACTCATCACGAAAAGCCCCTTTTTCTCAAGAAAGTTGACAAGCATTTGCCCCCTGTGGTTTCTGCACCCAAAACCATGGGATTCTACTACAGATTCATCGTGATTCTGGACTCCCACTTTAGCGTTGAAGTCTCCCATAACAACGTTGAAGTGTGCCTTTGATAATGTCTCCAAACATATCTTCCACTTCATCGTCCGAGTATGTCCGAGTGCGTAAACCTGCACAACCTTGAGGCTACCTCTCGGTTAGCTTGAACACGAGGTACGCAACTCTATTGGACACACTCGACACTTCTACATTGTTGTCGCAGAAGCTTTATGTACCAGGAACCCTACGCTACCCTGGGATAGCTGGTCTCCCTCTCGGAAATACAGAAGATGGCCCGATTCAAGGGTCATAGTATCCTCCCCCTCTCTTCGGACTTCGCTGAGCCCAAGAATGTGCCACTTTATCCTTCCGAATTCCTCCTCGAGTTGCGCCAGGTGCTCGTCGATGTTTTATTGCGGCCTTCCGTAACCCGGGGGTTCTTCGCACCCCCCGTCCTGCCATCACTGTGACCACCGCCATGATCAGGAATAGCAGGGTGGCCGGGAACTGGGGGCCGTGGTCTGTTTTATGACGTCATTAGGAGGGTTTGCCCATAATTGTCACGCTGGGCATGCGGGTTGGCAATCACAGTGCATAGCTAATAGCACCGGTGTCACTGCTGCCTGACACTGGTCTGTGTATTTCAGTAGCTCGCAATGTTTGTGATGGTTATCCTGCCACCGGTCGGTCGCCAGAGCCTCGTTCGTAAGCCAGCAGGGTGCACCGCGAGCAGGAGAAGTTGGCTTGGGCTCTGAATGATGTTATTTGGAGCCCCTTGCACCCATCCCCTTGCACCCACTTTTAATTTATTTAAATAGTTTTCTAAATTTTAAATACTTTTTGGGGTATATTTAAAAAAATAACCCTGAAAATGAGTATTTATTTACAGAGCACAACTCCTTGATATAGCCTTAGAATATTTAAAAAAATGTATAAAATTTACAAAATGGCAGCCACCGCGTCCGCCATAAAGATTTAAGCAGCATTATACTGCTGCGTGCGATTACGTTTTGATTTTCTTTCTCACTTGCACCCAGCCGCCGCAATAGGACTTGAAAAAAAAGGATCTCGAAAATGTCTTTTTCCTTAGCAGTTTCCAGGGTTGCCAGACGTTGTCAACCAAAATACCAAAAAGTCATTTGTATATAGACAAAATACATTAACCCTCATACCCGAAATTCTAAAAAAAGACGTTATTTCACTTTTCTGCATTTTTGAATTGGGGTAAAAATATTCTGCCAATCATAGATATTATATCAATACCTACAACTGTAGGCTGATTGTCTAACTTTGTTGCAATCAACTTTGACAGAAATCGCTGTGACATTGCTGATTTAGTAAGAACCAATGAGACAACTATCTTACTTAAAGCAGCAATGCAACTGCGATTTCAATCGATTTCAATCGAGAATTGTTAGCAACAGCCTTACGTAATTCGGGGTCAGTACCCTTAGCACGAACAGCTATCGAGAAATCTTACGCGCGTAAGAAAATACTACTCGAAAACGTACTCGATTCGAAAGCTAGCAAAATCGGCAGCACCAATTTTACAGAGCTGGCTAACGTCAACTCGATAGTAGTGATAAATAAAGCTAACGTGACACAATCCAATTATCAATCCAATTGAAGCAAGGTGCGTTCAAAAACCATGTTTAATATCTATGAAAATCATAAATGTGTAAATTAAAATTCAATCAAGTTGTTTATCATCATAATTTTACGTTTATTATTCTTATTATTAATAAAAAAATTGTTTGCAATATTTATTTCATTTAATAACTTTAATTAATTTGCAAATTATTATTATAATTTTTAACTTGTGCATATTTTTGCCCATGGTTTTGAACGGTCATTGCACCTTGCTCGTGATTGGTTTGAAAAAGAAGAGTGTGTCTATTCTTTCTCTCTTTCTTTCTCATCCTGTAATTTAATGAAAACATAACCTAAAAATAAAATAGAAAGCCGTACATAAAGCCATTTCTTTATTTTGTTTTTGTCTAAATTGATTTATCTGTGTCGGCTAACAAATAATACAATCGCAAGGAAATAATATTATGACCTAGGAGTAAAATACAATGTGTCATAATTTCATCAAATTGTTCTAATTGAAGATATTTTATGAACTTGAAGAATAACAATGGATTATCGTCAACTAATAAGAAATTGTTTACACATAAACACAAACAATAAAACTTTAAACGTGCTATGAAAATATATGTGAATTTCATCGGAATTAGTGCCTATAGTGTTTGAAGATTCGACAAATTAAAAACTTCATTAAGTTTGCATTGTTATATTTAGTGTTTCGTCCTTAGAATAAGTTTCGTCATAGTTTTAAGGTCTTATTTTTTAAATACCTAAAATGAAACATAATTAACTGTGTGCAAACTGTGTAATGTTGTGGCTGAAAACAAATATTATACGTATAACACCGTATCCTTTGGTTTTATTTGAGTTTTGTAGGTAAGTTCTAAAGTATTGCTAAAATGTAGGTATGGTGGTTATGGGGGATACCGTGGATAGCATAAAATTACGAGATTTTTATTTTACAAATTTCTTTGTATAATGAGAACAATTTAAGTAATATTGCCTGTGGATAATTCAGCGGACATGTCATAGTTCTCAAATTTAATTTTTGTTACTACCTAAATGCTTTTAAATTTTAATAATAAATAATATAAAGTCACTCGAAATGACTCTCACTGAAAAAATGTCAGTGAGTAAGTTGTCGATAGCCAGCTTGCGAGTTTCTCGATACCGTATGTCAAAAGTGGGTTCGTGCTACCGATTTCCATACAAGTTGTAACTTTACTATTCGAATTCGATTCGAAGGCTGCTCGATAGCTTATGTCAAAATGTTTCGTGCTTCGAAATTTTAGTTCCGTTTACGGACGTAGTGGCGCTGTACCAATTTCCATACAAAATTATGAGATTCGAGTAATTTTACGCGCGTTATTTTTCTCGATAGCTGTTCGTGCTAAGGGTACTGGTCTATGAACTTCAATACGCTCCAGTGTTGCCATCTGGAAGAATATCAACTTTAAAAATGGCATATTTTCGTACCTCAAACAAAATGGCCACTACAACAGCAAGCACCATCTTGATTTTTTTTTAATTCCCAGTTTGGTAAAAATTGAGAGTTATTGTATCGAAACGGAAACAAACCAAGCAACTCTTTACAGCTGTGCCCCGCCCCTGTGGTTTGCGGTCCAAAAATCGATTTTTTTTTTTTAGATTTTCGGCGCAGCCGCCATTTTGTTCTTGTAAGAAACCCCATTCCCATTTTAATTTTAAATGTCAAAATCTACCACTCTTGTAAGTTTGAAAAAAATCAGTTGGAAAACAAATAGTTACAGTCCTCGCTACAACCGCCATTTTGTTTTTCCTAAATGTCATAGGGCGCATTTTTGGCGGACAAATCTTAAGTCATCGATCGCCATAGAGTACATTTTAAACATGGAAAGTAAAATAGTGAACATTCTATACAAATTACTTTCCATGGTTAAAAACTACTCTATGACGGTCGATGACTCAAAGATTTGTCTGGCAGAATGCGCCCACTATTTTTCCCCAGTTCGATTGGGGTTTTTCACATTTTCCCCATCATTCTAAATCATTCATCTACATCATTCTACCTTATTCCACCTCCTTCTGGGAGAACAATTATGTCTATCAGTCAATGAGTAAGTGATATTTAATTTTTCCCCAGTTCGATTTGGGTTTTGCACATTTTCCGCAAATATCATTATACCCTTTTTCACCACCTTCTGGGAGAACAATTAATTCAATTAGTGAGTGAGTCAGTCAGTATACTATGTGAGTGGTAATCGAACTATATAATTCTGGGTTTTCTGTGATTTTGTATGGCGGCCATTTTGCTTTTCCGCCATTTTGAATTTTTTTTCCTCGCTTCAGGCTCTGATAAGAGTCTTGTACAACTTTAGTTTGAGCACCATCTACTTATGTAGTACCATTTTGGCAGGCAGTACCCCGTCATGAGGATCTTGACCTGGACTTCCACTTTTAATTTTTTTTTTCTGATAGTTTTCTAAATTTTGAATACTTTTTCCATACAATGTACCCCTCTACAACAGGCGCCATCTTGATTTTTTTAAATTCCCAGTTTGGTAAAAATTTAGAGTTATTGTATCGAAACGGTAAAAATATAATTCTCAAACCAAGCAATACTTTAGAGCTGTGGCCCCGCGTTTTGCTGTCTAAAAATAGATCTTTTTCAATTTTTTTCGGCGCGGCCACCATTTTGGTCTTGATTTTTTCCCATTTTTCTAAATCTTATATATCAAAATCTAACACTCTTTTAAGTTTGAACAAAATCTGTTGGAAAACAAATAGTTACAGTCCTCGCAACAACCGCCATTTTGTTTTTCCTAAATATCATAATTTTTCCCCAGTTCGATTGGGGATTTGCACATTTTCCCCAAATTTCATTCTGCCTTTTTCCAGCTACTTCTGAGAGAACAATTATGTCTATCAGTCAGTGAGTAAGTGGTATTTAATTTTTCCCCAGTTAGATTGGGGTATTGCACATTTTCCCCAAATGTCATTATAAACTTTTTCACCACCTTCTGGGAGAACAATTAATTCAATCAGTGAGTGAGTCAATCAGTATGTGAATGGTAATCAAACTACATAATTCTGGGATTTCTGTAATTTTGTATGGCGGCCATTTTGCTTTACCGCCATTTTGAATTATTTTCCTTGCTTCAGGATTTGCTTAGAGTCCTTTACAACTTTAGTTTGAGCACCATCTACCTATGTTGTACCATTTTGGCAGGCAGTACTCCGTCATGAGGATCTTGACCTAGACTTCCACTTTTAATTTTTTTCTGTTATTTTTCTAAATTTTAAATACATTTTCTTTTCATTGTACCCCTCTACAAACGCTCCTTTTTTGTAATAAAATATTTAATTCTGGGTTTTCTGTAATTTTGTATGGCGGCCATTTTGATTTACCGCCATTTTGAATTTTTTTCCTCGCTTTAGGATCTGCTTAGAGTCATGTACAACTTTAAATTGAGCACCATCTACCTATGTAGTACCATTTTGGCGGGCAGTACCCCGTCATGAGGATCTTGACCTGGACTTCCACTTTAAATTTTTTTTCTGATGGTTTTCTAAATTCTGAATACTTTTTCCATACATTGTACCCCTCTACAAATGCTCCTTTTTTGTAATAAAAATGTAAGTTTCTTGGAAAATAAACCTACTTTTAATTTCAGTGTTGCCATCTTTTCGACATAAAAATAGTCAAATGTCATTATTATTGGCAAAATCTAATGGTTTTTGATAAAAAATATTCAAAAATGCCACTATTTCTATTTTTCACATTTTTGGGGTAAATCTCGAAAAGTACCCTGAAAGTGGGTAATTTTTTTTTTACAGGGCATTACTCCTTAATACGTTGCATAATTCGTCAATACATGTCAACTTTCTCAAGCATCGCAAACTGCCTCAAAATAGCCTTACAATATTTAAAAAAGGTATAAAATTTACAAAATGGCCGCCACCGCGTCCGCCATATTGATTTTTCTTTAGTTCATATTTTTCCTATATTTTGCAGCATATACTGCGTGCAATGACGTTTTGATTTGCTTTCTCACTTGCACCCAGCCGCCGCAATAGGATTTGAAAAAAGGGTATCTCTAAAATGCCTTTTTCTTCAACAGGTTTCAGGGTTGCCAGACGTTGTCAACCAAAATACCAAAAATTCATTTATATACAGACCATACACAAGACCTCATACTCAAAATTTAAAAAAAGTGGTTATTTCATTTTTTTGCATTTTTGGGTAAATCTCAAAAGTTACCCCGAAATGGGGTAAATATATTCTATTTATCAATACATTGTATCTACACCTACAGCCGTTCTATAAACCTCAAAACGTTCCGGTGTTGCCATCTGGAAGAAAATCGACTTTAAAAATGGCGTGTTTTCGTACCCCAAACAAAATGGCCTCCACAACAGGCGCCATCTTGAATTTTGAAAAAGTTTCCCCGATTAGTAAAATTTAAGGGTAATTGTGGTGAAACAGTAAAGTTTCTTTTTCTTAAATCAAACAACACTTCAGAGTTGTGGCCCCGCGGTTTGGGGTCCAAAAATCAAATTTTTCAAAACTGCCCAGCGTGGCCGCCATTTTGTTTTTTATTTTTTTTCTCATTCTTCTCAATTTTAAATGTCAAAATCTACCACTCTTGTAAGTTTGAACAAAATCGGTTGGAAAACAAAAAAGTTACAAACTTCGCCACAGCCGCCATCTTGTTTTTCCCAAATGTCATAATTTTTCCCCAGTTCGATTGGGGTATCGAACATTTTCCCCGAACATTGTTATACCCTTTTCCACCTCCTTCTGGGAGAACAATCATGTCAATGAGTGAGTCAGTGAGTGGTAATCGAGCTATATATAGTATAACTAGTATTTCGCCCTGGTGCGCGGGCTGCTGAAGCAGCCCGCGGGCATCGCCCTGTTGGGCTGTAAGCGCTATCGCACACAGGCAACTTAGTCGCCGTGCAACTGTTTTGTCTCTCACATCAAGTCCACGGGTTCATATGGAAGCGCGCACACGAAGCGACACGGTCGTCGGCAACTTTTCATACAAACCATGTGGGAGATAAAACAGTTGCTGGGCGACTAAGTTGCCCGTGTGCGATAGCGCTAAGTGGCGGATTTTGGGGAGTTGAACAACAAATTGTGGAATAGCTATATTGCCATACGATTGAATCACATTGCATTTTGTCAGCAAGTTGCAGGGCGGTGTGGTGATGCGTAGTGAAAATGAATGCTACATATTTTGTTCTAAAAACTGCTGGCTTATATTAAAGTCATAGAGAAACTAATATAAGTACATGGTTTATTTCTAAGATATTTAAAAATTTTATGAGTGTATCTCATCCCTATTCTAATCGAGTATGTACAGTTAAAAGTTTCAATATTTAATAATTGGTCAATTGAGGTTTGTTAAGGTCTCAAAATTTCACTGATTTCATGGATTTAGAGCTCATTCATAGAATTACACGCGCGTAATCAAATGAGACTATCTTGTTTACCTACGTAAATCATGAAAAGAATGGATGTGTGCACACGTCTTGCTATTTTTGTGAGTTTGCCGATTAATCAAGATTTTTTCCGATATTTTCGATTTTTTTTTATTTTTATCTTTAAACTGCACGTTTATATTCAGACACGTTGTCTGATATTTCTATTTTATTTTAGATATACTTAAAAATTAACGGTGTTGTTACTATGTGAAAAATCTAATCAAATCAGGGGTGCTATGGGTCGGCTACCATCAACCACGAAAACTGCATCTGGCAACCTACAAAACGCGCACACTGAGAACCGATACGAAGTTAACCGAGTTGGAAGAAGTTATTAGCAAGTTACACTGGGACTTCATTGGTTTATTAAAGAGGCTATCGAGCGGAATAAAGGCTCCAAAGTGTTCGCGAGAGATCTGAAATCTGACAACGGTCTCATCATTTCATCGAAGCTGATGGGAGATCGAGAGTTTCTATGGGCAGTTATATTCCACACAGACACCTGTGAAAGCAAGGCTAAGGACCTCGTCGAGGGCAGAGCGCTAAAGGATTGGAAAAGTGAGGTGATTTTGTTCTTTAAAAAGAGTTCCCTCCTCTTAAAGAACTACAGACCCATCTCACTGAGCCATGTCTATAAGTTGTTTTCGAGAGTCCTTACGAATTGTCTCCCTCGCAGGTTCGACCACACCCAACCTTCTCATTCATACGCTGCGGATGGTCATACAGAGGACCGAGGAGTATAACCTGCAACTTTGCTTGGCGTTCGTGGACTATGAGAAAGCATTTGATTCGATAGAAACCTGGGCGGTGCTGCAATCTCTCTAAAGTTTCCAATTGGACTACTACAGGTATATCGAGGTGTTGAGGTACTTATACGAAAATGCCACCATGTGGATCCGAATACAAAACCAGAGCACAAATCCTATCCAACTGCAGCGAGGTCTGAGACACGGAGTTGTTATAATTCCAAAACTGTTCACAGTTGCGTTGGTGGACATCTTTAAAGTCTTAGACTGGAATGGACTTGGCATCAACATTAATGGCCAGTCCAAATACACCCTCGTTTTGCAAATGATAAAATTCTTATGGCTAAGACCTTGGAAGACCTGAACGCAATGCTCGAAGATCTCCGTATTGCTTCCCAAAGAGTGGATCTCAGGATGAACATGGATAAGACGAAAATCATGTCGAATGCCCATGTAGTCCCTGCTTCAGTTCATGTTGGGATCACTACACTTGAATTTGTTGACCATTACGTATACCTAAGACAGGCAGTCCAGTTCAGTAAGCAAAACTTCGAGAAAGAGATCTCTCGTCGAACCCAATTCGAAAGGGCAGCATTCGGGAAGCTTCAAAAATCTTCGCATCCAATTTACCCCAGTGTCTCAAGACGACAGTCTCTGACCCGTGTGTGTGGCCAGTGATGACTTACGGCAGTGAAACGTGGTCGCTAACTATGGGTCTCATAAGGAGGCTCAAGGTCACCTAGCGTGCAATGGAAAGAGCCATGCTTGGCGTTTACCTGCGTGATCGAATCAGAAATGAGGAGATCCGTAGGAGAACTAAAGTTACCGACATCACTCGAAGTATGGCAGAATCTGGTAAAATAATTCTTGCACTCTATGCATTGTATCCTACCTACAACTGTTCTAAAAACCTCGCAACGATCCAGTGTTGCCACCTAAACAAAAATCGACTTTAAAAATGGCATGTTTTCGTACCTCAAACGAAAGGGCCGTACAACATGCGCAATCTTTTTTTTTTAATTTTCCTAGTTTGGTAAAAACTAAGTGTTCGTGAGGTGAAACGGTAACAATCTTTTTCTCAAAACAAGCAACACTTTAAAGCTGTGGCCCCGCGATTAGAGATCCAAAAAACTATTTTTTTAAACTCTCCAGCGCGGCCGCCATTTTGTTTTTGTCATTTCTTTTATTTTCAATGACAAAATGTAAGTTTAAACAAATTCAGTTGGAAACAGGAAAACAAAAAAGTTTCAGACCTTGCCACAGCCGCCATTTTGTTTTTCCCAAATGTATATTGTGTATATTTTATATTTTTTCCCCAGTTCGACTGGGGTATTGCATATTTCCTCTAAACATCATTGTACCCTTTTCCACCTACTTCTGGGAGAACAATTATGTCTATCAGTGAGTAAGTGGTATTTAATTTCTTCCCAGTTTGATTGGGGTTTTGAATATTTTCCCCAAATATCATTATTTCACCTCCTTCTAGGAAAACAATATTATTTTAATCAGTGAGTGAGTGAGTCAGTCAGTAAGTAGTAATCGAGCTATGTATGCTGGGTTTTATGTAATTTTGTATAGTAGTGGCAGCCATTTTGGTTTTTTCCTCGCTTCAGTATCTACTTAGAGTCCTCTACAACTTTAGCCTGAGCACCATTTACTTATGTAGTACCATTTTGGTGGGCAGTACCTCGTCATTAGAATCTTGACCTGAACTTCCACTTTTCATCATCATCATCATCAGCCAACCATCGTCCACTGCTGAACATAGGCTTCTCCGAGTGCACGCCACTGAGCACGATCCGTGGCTACCTACACTCATCCAGTTTTTGCCAGCCACCTTGCGAAGATCGCCGCTCCACCTTGTCTGAGGACGTCCCACACTACGTTTGCCGATACGCGGTCTCCACTCAAGAACTCGTCTGCCCCAGCTGCCATCGGTTCTACGGCTAATATGGCCGGCCCACTGCCACTTCAGCTTGCTAATCCGGTGGGCTATATCGATAACTTTATGTCGGATCACCTCGTTTCGGATCCGATCTCTTAGAGAAACTCCGAGCAATAGCCCTTTCCATAGCTCGCTGCGCGACTTTAAGTTTGTGAACCAGCGCTACAGTGAGTGGACATGTTTCGGTTCCGTATGTCATGACAGGCAGGACGCAATGGTTGAAGACTTTCGTCTTTAGACTCTGTGGAATAGGCGACTCAAAGACACGACGAAGTTTCCCATATGCTGCCCAGCCCAGCTGTATCCTTCTGTTGGCCTCTGTCTCGAAGTTGTTTCTACCCAATTGCAATGTTTGCCCGAGGTAGACATATTTCGTAACAATCTCGAGAGGACTACCTTGTACTGCAATCGGTCCTGGAATTACATGTTCGTTGAACATTACCTTGGTTTTGTCCAAGTTCATTCGAAGACCGATGCGTAGAGAGGAATCAGCTAGGCTGTTCAGCATGTATTGTAGATCCTGCAACGTTTCGGCCACAATGACGATGTCGTCCGCAAATCGCAAGTGTGATATGTATTTGCCTTTAATGTTAATACCGCGTCCTTTCCAGTCCAGCGTTTTAAATATATCCTCCAATGCATTTGTGAACAATTTGGGGGAGATAGAGGGGATATGATAACATCCCCTTGTCTCACACCTCGATGCAAGGGGATATGCTTAGTCTGCTGGTTCTGCAGTTGGACCGCCATGGTTGCGGCATTGTAGAGACATCTCAACACTTTGATATATCGCCAATTGACTTGGCATCGTTGCAGGGCGTTAAAGATGTTTTGGAGCTCCTTTAATACAGGTTTTCCGCCTGCTTTGAGGAGTTCAGATGTAATGCCATCCTTACCAGGGGCTTTTCCGTTTTTAAGCTGTCTACGAGCCATCTCAATTTCACACAGGCTGATTTCGATTTTCACAGGGGGTCCTCATTTTCGGGATCAGGGGCTGTATTATGACCTCTTATTTCCAGTCAGTTTTCTGACTGGCCATCAATCTATCTCTTTTATTTGCTATACAGCGAGAAAGAGATGGGATGGTGGGATGAGGCCGTATTACGAGCTCTTAGAACCTGGCAGGATTTAAGAGCTCGTAATACGGCCTCAGGTCGAGATGCATGCGAAGCGTACTGCTGGCTATAGAAGTTTTAAATTTTTAAAAGAACCTCCGGCTTTGAAGCTACGACGCCGACGACTCCACTGGCCGTAGTCAACTTCGTCAAGTGACTTCTCCCAAGAGACAGGACAAATAATTTTGATCCCCGATTTCGCTCAATTGCTCGTTCAATCGAGCGTGTATTGGAGCATCGGAGATCGAAGCGCTCCAGTTGAATCTTCTTGTTGAGAGCTTGTTGTTCGGACGTAGTGATAGGTGGGTCTTCACGTCGCTTCTTCTTGAGCCGGGGAATTTCGCAAAATTTCGTGCCCTCTTCCCTGAGTATTCCAACCACATTTTAGAGGGCCCTGTTGACGTCAACAGCATTTGTGGTTTCTACGGCAATGAATCGGTTTTGCAGGTTTGACTGGCACGTTTCAGACCCTATGATCGTTTGGAACAGGTTAGGACGGAGCCTGGACTTCATCAAGCGAGCGTGTTCAAGCTTAACCTCGATATTCAGAGAGCCTCGGACGAGTCGGTGATCGCTGCCAGTATCAAACCTGTTGATCACTGGGACATCTCTGAATATATGCTTTTTATCCGCCATGATGAAGTCGATCTCATTTTTAGACCTAGCATCGTGGCTTCGCCATACCCACTTTCTTTGGAGCTGTTTCTTGAAAAAAGAATTCATCACGAAAAGCCCCTATTTCTCAAGAAAATTGACAAGCATTTGCCCCCTGTGGTTTCTGCACCCAAAACCATGGGATTCTACTACAGGTTCGTCGTGATTCTGAACTCCTACTTTAGTGTTGAAGTCCCCCATAACAAAGTTGAAGTTTGCCTGGTAGTGAAGTGTAAGGCCTTGGATATGTCTCCAAACATATCTTCCACTTCATCGTCCGAGTGTGCTGAGGTCGGTGCGTAAACCTGCACAACCTTGAGGCTATACCTCTCGGTTAGCTTGAACACGAGTTACGCAACCCTATTGGACATACTCGACACTTCTACAATGTTGTCACAGAGGGCTTTATGTACCAGGAACACTACGCCACCCTGGGATAGCTGGTCTCCCTCTCGGAAATACAGAAGGTGGCCCGATTCAAGGGTCACAGTAGCCTCCCCCTCTCTTCAGACTTCGCTGAGCCCAAGAATGTGCCACTTTATCCTTCCGAGTTCCTCCTCGAGTAGCGCCAGGTACTCGTAAAGCCTTAACGTGCGTGCGTTGTGCGTCGCCAGGGTCAGTTGTTTATGGCGGCCTTCCGTAACCCGTGGATTCTTCACACCCCCTGTCCTGCTGTTACCGTGACCACCGCCGTGATCAGGAATAGCAGGGCGGCCAGGAACTGGGGGCCGTGGTCCGTTTTGTGTAGCCATTAGGAGGGTTTGCCCATAATTTCCACGCTGGGCATGCGGGTTGGCAATCACAGTGCGTAGCTAATCGCACCGGTGTCACTGCTGCCTGACACCGGTCTGTGTATTTCATTAGCTCAAAATGTTTGTGATGGTTATCCTACCACCGGTCGGCCGCCAGAGCCTCGTTCGTAAGCCAGCAGGGTGCACCGCGAGCAGGAGAAGTTGGCTTGGGCTCTGAATGATAATATTTGGAGCCCCTTGCACCCATCCCCTTGCATCCACTTTTGATTTTTTTAAATAGTTTTCTAAATATTTAATACTTTTTGGGGTATATTAAAAAAAACCCTGTAAATTGGTATTTTTTTTACAGAGCACAACTCCTTGATATGTTGCCTAATTCGCCAATACATGATATTTTTTTTCAAGTGTCGTAAACTGCCTCAAAATAGCCTTAGAATATTTAAAAAATGTATGAAATTTACAAAATGGCCGCCACCGCGTCCGAAATAAAGATTTTTCTATTGTTAATTTTTTTCTATATTAAACAGCATTATACTGCTGCGTGTGATTACGTTTTGATTTTCTTTCTCACTTGCACTCAGTCGCCGCGATAGGACTTGAAAAAAAGGGTAAGTATCTCGAAAAATTTTTTTCCTTAGCAGTTTCCAGGGTTGCCAGACGTTGTCAACCAAAATACCAAAAAGTCATTTTTATATAGACAATACATGAACCCTCATACGCGAAATTCCAAAAAAGACGTTATTTCACTTTTTTGCATTTTTGAATTGGGGTAAAAATATTCTACCAATCATAGTCAATTCATAATCATATTATATCAAAATACCTACAACTGGTCTATGATTTTCAATACGCTCCAGTATTGCCATCTGGAAGAATATTGACTTAAAAATGGCATATTTTCGTACCTCAAACAAAATGGCCACTACAACAGGCGCCATCTTGATTTTTCTTTAAATTCCCAGTTTGATAAAAACTAAGAGTTATTGTATCGAAACGGTAAAAATTATCATTAACTAAGCAACACTTTAGAGCTGCGCCACCGCTGTTTGCGGTATTGCGGTCCAAAAATAGATGTTTTTCAAAATTTTTCGGCGTGGCTGCCATTTTGTTCTTGTTTTTTTTTTCATTTTTCGTCATTTAAATCGGTTGGAAAACAAAAAAGTTACAAACCTCACCACATCCGCCATCTTGTTTTTCCCAAATGTCATATTTTTTCCCCAGTTCGATTGGGGTTTTGCACATTTTCCCCAAACTTCATTCTACCTTTTTCCACCTCCTTCTGAGAGAACAATTATGTATATCAGTCAATGAGTAAGTGGTATTTAATTTTTCCCCAGTTCGATTGGGGTTTTATACATTTTCTCCAAATATCATTATACCCTTTTTCACCACCTTCTGGGAGAGCAATTACTTCAATTAGTGAGTCAGTCAGTATGTGAGTGGTAATCGAACTATATAATTCTGGGTTTTCTGTAATTTTGTATGGCGGCCATTTTGCTTTTCCGCCATTTTGATTTTTTTTTCCTCGCTTTAGGATCTGCTTAGAGTCTTGTACAACTTTAATTTAAGCACCATCTACCTATGTAGTACCATTTTCGCGGGCAGTACCCCGTCATGAGGATCTTGACCTGGACTTCCACTTTAAATTTTTTTTCTGATGGTATTCTAAATTCTAAATACTTTTTCCATACATCGTACCCCTCTACAAATGCTCCTTTTTTGTAATAAAAATGTAAGTTTCTTGGAAAATTAACCTACTTTCAATTTCAGTGTTGCCATCTTTTTGATACAAAAATAGTCAAATGTCATTAATATTGGCAAAATGTAATGGTTTTTGATAAAAAATATTTAAAAATGCCACTTTTTCAATTTTTCACATTTTTGGGGTAAATCTCGAAAAGTACCCTGAAATTGGGTAATTTTTTTTTACAGGGCATTACTCCTTAATACGTTGCATAATTCGTCAATACATGTCAACTTTCTCAAGCATCGCAAACTGCCTCAAAATAGCCTTACAATATTTAAAAAAGGTATAAAATTTACAAAATGGCCGCCACCGCGTCCGCCATGTTGATTTTTCTTTAGTTCATATTTTTCCTATATTTTGCAGCATATATTGCGTGCAATGACGTTTTGATTTTCTTTCTCACTTGCACCCAGCCGCCGCAATAGGATTTGAAAAAAGGGTATCTCGAAAATGCCTTTTTCTTCAACAGGTTTCAGGGTTGCCAGACGTTGTCAACCAAAATACTAAAAAGTCATTTATATACAGACCATACATAAGACCTCATACTCAAAATTTAAAAAAAGTGGTTATTTCACTTTTTTGCAATTTTGGGTAAATCTCAAAAGTTACCCCGAAATGGGGTAACAATATTCTATTAATCAATACATTGTATCTATACCTACAGCCGTTCTATAAACCTCAAAACGTTCCGGTGTTGCCATCTGGAAGAAAATCGACTTTAAAAATGGCGTGTTTTCGTACCCCAAACAAAATGGCCTCCACAACAGGCGCCATCTTGAATTTTGAAAAAGTTTCCCCGATTAGTAAAATTTAAGGGTAATTGTGGTGAAACAGTAAAGTTTTTTTTTCTTAAATCAAACAACACTTCAGAGTTGTGGCCCCGCGGTTTGGGGTCCAAAAATCAAATTTTTCAAAACTGCCCAGCTCGGCCGCCATTTTGTTTTTTATTTTTTTTCTCATTCTGCTCAATTTTGAATGTCAAAATCTACCACTCTTGTAAGTTTGAACAAAATCGGTTGGAAAACAAAAAAGTTACAAACTTCGCCACAGCCGCCATCTTGTTTTTCCCAAATGTCATAATTTTTCCCCAGTTCGATTGGGGTATTGAATATTTTCCCCGAACATTGTTATACCCTTTTCCACCTCCTTCTGGGAGAACAATCATGTCAATGAGTGAGTCAGTGAGTGGTAATCGAGCTATATATAGTATAACTAGTATTTCGCCCTGGTGCGCGGGCTGCTGAAGCAGCCCGCGGGCATCGCCCTTTTGGGCTGTAAGTGGCGGATTTTGGGCAGTTGGACTGCAAATTGTGGAATAGCCATATTGCCATCCGATTAAATCACATTGCATTTTGTCTGCAAGTTGCAGGGTGGTGTGGTGATGCGTAGTGAAAATGAATGCTCTATATTTTTTTCTAAAAACTGCTGGCTGATATTAAAATCATAGAGAAACTAATATACACGGTTTACTTTTAAGTATATCTAAAAATTTAATGAGTGTATCTCATTCCTATTCTAATCGAGTATGTACAGTTAAAAGTTTCAATATTTAATAATTAGTCAATAATATATTGAGGTTTGTTTATGTCTCAAAATTTTACTGATTTATGGATTTAGAGCTCATTCATAGAATTACACGCGTATAATTAAATGAGACTATCTTGTTTACCTACGTAAATCATGAAAAGAATGAATGTGTTCCTGTTCACGCATCTTGCTATTTTTGTGAGTTTGCCGATTAATCAAGATTTTTTCCGATATTTTAGTTTTTTTTTATTTTTAACTTTTTATATTCAGACACGTGGTCTGATATCTCTATTTCATTAAAAATATACTTTAAAATTAACGGCGTAGTTACTATGTGAAAAATCAAATCAAATCAGGGGGTGCTAAGAATCCCTGGGTGCGGCTCGGCTACCATCAACTACGAAAACTGCACCTGGCAACCTACAAAACGCGCACACTGAGAACCGATACGAAGTTAACCGAGTTGGAAAAAGTTATTATCAAGTTACACTGGTGGGACATCATTGGTTTATTAAAGAGGCTATCGAGCGGAATAAAGGCTCCAAAGTGTTCGCGAGAGATCTGAAAACTGACAACGGTCGCATCATTTCAACGAAGCTGAGAGAGATCGACAGTTTCTATGGGCAGTTATATTTCACACAGACACCTGTTGATGGCAAGGCTAAGGACATCGTTGAGGGCAGAACGTTAAACGCTTGGAAAAGTGAGGTGATTTTGTTCTTTAAAAAGACTTCCCTCCTTTTAAGGAACTACAGACCTATCTCACTGAGCCATGTCTATAATAAGTTGTTTTAGAAATAGAAATAGAAATCGTTTATTGCCTCAAATTACAAATTAGGTGCTTACAAAATTACAAATAACCACAAAGGCAAAAGGTAGTGACTCAGCTTATACTGAACAGGCAGGATTAAGCACTGCTCAACGCTGATTTTCAGCCACCGCTCTTTCCCGAAAGGTCAAGAGTGGGAAATTAAGTGTAAACGGAGTGGCAGCCAATTAAAAAAGAACAAATCTAAGTTTTAAATAACCAGTTCAAGATTATACAAAAAAAAAAGTTTTCGAGAGTCCTTACGAATCGTCTCGCTTGCAGGTTCGACCACACCCAACCTCCTCATCCATACGCTGCGGATGGTAATACAGAGGACCGAGGAGTATAACCTGCAACTTTGCTTGGCGTTTGTGGACTATGAGAAAGCATTTGATTCGGTAGAAAGAAACCTGGACGGTGCTGCAATCTCTCTAAAGTTTAAAATTGGACCACTACAGGTATATCGAGGTGTTGAAGTACTTATATATCACCTCGTTTCGGACCCAGTCTCTTAGAGAAACTCCGAGCAATAGCCCATTCCATAGTTCGCTGCGCGACTTTAAATTTATGAACCAGCCCCACAGTGAGTGTCCACGTTTCGGCTCCGTATGTCATGACAGGCAGGACGCACTGGTTGAAGACTTTCGTCTTTAGACTCTGTGGAATAGGCAACTCAAAGACACGACGAAATTTCTCATATGCTGCCCAGCCCAGCTATATCCTTCTGTTGGCCTCTGTCTCGAAGTTGTTTCTACCCAATTGCAATGTTTACCCGGGGAAGACATATTTCGTAACAACCTCGAGAGGACTTCCTTGTACTGCAATCGGTCCTGGAATTACATGTTCGTTGAACATAACCTTGGTTTTGTCCAAGTTCATCCGAAGACCGATGCGTAGAGAGGAATCATCTAGGCTGTTCAGCATGTATTGTAGATCCTGCAACGTTTCGGCCACAATGACGATATCGTCCGCAAATCGCAAGTGTGATATGTATTTGCCGTTAATGTTAATACCGCGTCCTTTCCAGTCCAGCGTTCTAAACATATCCTCCAATGCATTTGTGAACAATTTGGGGGAGATAGAGGGGATATGATAACATCCTCTTGTCTCACACCTCGATACAAGGGGATATGCTTAGTCTGCTGGTTCTGCAGTTGGACCGCCATGGTTGCGGCATTTTAGAGACATCTCAACTCTTGGATATATCGCCAATGGGGAATGTCCGATAAAAATCAAATTGGCTGAATATTTTTTTATAAGTAGGAATAAGCTCCATTAGTAATAGAAAAAAGTTTCAGAATTTTCGGTTCCGTAATAAAAATTTAAAAAATGAAAGTCTCTTCGACTTCACAAATGTACGAAAGTAACAGCAGAATGGAATTTATACCTTTGCCCCACCTGCCACAACCACAACACGGTATTAAAAAAAAGAAATGTCAAAACTTTTTTTTCTTAATACTTGTTGTTGTTGTGGCAGGTGGTGGCAAAGGTATAATTTCCATTCTGCTGTTACTTTCGTACACTTGTGAAGTCGAAGAGACTTTTATTTTTTAATGATTTTTTACGCAACCGAAAATTCTGACACTTTTTTCTATTACTAAGGGAGCTTATTCCTACCTATAAAAAAATATTCAGCTAATTTGATTTTTTTCGGACCTTCCCCATTAACTTCATCGTTGCAGGGCTTCTAAAACAGCCCAGGTTTCGATAGAATCATATGCCTTCTCATAGTCCACAAATGCTAAGCACAAAGGTTGGTTATACTCTTCGGACTTCTGTTTAAGCTGCCGCACTGTAAAGATGTGATCTATGGTGCTGGTGCCGTATCCTGCTCGAAACCCGACCTGCTCCGGAGGTTGAAGATCGAGATGCGAAGCGTACAACTGGCTATAGAAGTTTTCAATTTCCAAAAGAACCTCCGGCTTCGAAGCTACGACGACTCCACTGGCCGTAGTCAACTTCGTCAAGTGACTTCTCCCAAGAGACTGGACAAATACTTTCAATCCCCGATTTCGCTCAATTGCTCGTTCAATCGAGCGTGAATTGGAGCATTGGAGATCGTAGCGCACCAGTTTACCAATCTTCTTGCTGAGAGCCTGTTGTTTGGACGAAGTGACAGGTGAGTCTTCACGTCGCTTCTTCATGAGCCTAAGGGTTTCTTCCGAAAACTACTTCTTCAGCCTTTGCGCTGATTTTCGCAAAATTTCGAGCCCTCTTCCCTGAGTATTCTGACCACATTTTCGAGGGCCCGGTTGACGTCAACAGTATTTGTGATTTCCACGGCAACGAATCGGTTTTCCAGGTTTGACTGGAACGTTTCAGACCCTATGATGGTTTGGAGCAGGTTAGAGCGGAGCCTATACTTCATCAAGCGAGCGCGTTCAAGCTTAACCTCGATATTCAGAGAGCCTCGGATGAGTCGGTGATCGCCGCCAGTATTAAACTTGTTGATCACTGAGACGTCTCTGAATATATGCTTTTTATCCGCCATGATGAAGTCGATCTCATTTTTAGAACTACCATCGGGGTTTCTCCATGTCCACTTTCTTTGGAGCTGTTTCTTGACGAAATAATTCTTCACAAAAAACCCTCTTTCTCAAGAAAGTTGACAAGCATTTGCCCCCTGTGGTTTCTGCACCCAAAACCATGGGTTTCTACTACAGATTTGTCTTGATTCTGTACTCCCATTTTAGCGTTGTAGTCCCCCAAGTGTGCCTTGGTAGTGAAGTGTAAGGGCTTGGATATGTCTCCAAACATATCTTCCACTTCATCATCCGAGTATGCTGGTCAGTGGATAAACCTGCATAACCTTGAGAGTATACCTCTCGGTTAGCTTGAACACGAGGTACGCAACCCTATTGGACACACTCGACACTTCTACAATGTTGTCACAAAGGGCTTTATGTACCAGGAACCCTACGCCACCCTGGGTAGCTGGTCTCACTCTCGGAAATACAGAAGGTGGCCCGATTCAAGGGTCACAGTATCCTCCCCCTCTTTTCGGACTTCGCTGAGCCCAAGAATGTGCCACTTTATCCTTCTGAGATTTTCCTCGAGTTGCGCCAGGTGTTCGTCGAGCCTTAACGTGTGTACGTTGTAAGTCGCCAGGGTCAGTTGTTTATGGTGGCCTTCCGTAACCCGGGGATTCTTCGCACCCCCTGTCCTGCCGTTACCGTGACCACCGCCGTGATCAGGAATAGCAGGGCGGCTGGGAACTGGGGGCCGTGGTCTGTTTTATGTCGCCATTAGGAGGGTTTGCCCATAATTGCCACGCTGGGCATGCGGGTTGGCAATCATAGTGCGTAGCTAATCGCACCGGTGTCACTGCTGCCTGACACCGGTCTGTGTATTTCATTAGCTCGCAATGTTTGTGATGGTTATCCCGCCACCGGTCGACCGCCAGAGCCTCGTTCGTACTCGTGCTAGCAGGGTGCACCGCGAGCAGGAGAAGTTGGCTTGGGCTCTGAATGATGTTATTTGGAACCCCTTGCACCCATCCCCTTGCATCCACTTTTAATTTTTTTAAATAGTTTTCTAAATTTTAAATACTTTTTGAGGTATATTTAAAAACACAACCCTGAAAATGGGTATTTTTACTGAGCACAACTCCTTGATATGTTGCCTTATTCACCAATACATGCCATTTTTTTCAAATGTCGTAAGTTGCCTCAAAATACCCTTAGAATATTTTAAAAATGTATAAAGTTTACAAAATGGCCGCCACCGCGTCCGCCATAAAGATTTTTTTATTTTTCTATATTAAGAAGCATTATACTGCTGCGTGCGATTACGTTTTGATTTTCTTTCTCACTTGCACCCAGCCGCCACAATAGGACTTGAAAAAAGGGTATCTTGAAAATGTACTTTACCTTAGCAGTTTCCAGGGTTGCCAGACGTTGTCAACCAAAATGCCAAAAAGTCATTTGTATATAGACAATACATGAACCCTCATACCCGAAATTCCAAAAAAGACGTTATTTCACTTTTCTCCATTTTTGAATTGGGGTTAAAATATTCTACTAATCATAGATATTATATCAATACCTATAACTACGGCCCTCCCGCTCAAGTGTCGTCGACTTCGCCGTCAGCTTTATTTGACAGATGGTTGTAATACATTGCTACTTATCTATGGTAAGTTTTTATTCGTACCAAAAAGAAGTAGCAATGTATCTCATCCATCTGTCAAACGAAGCCGACGGCGAAGTCGACGACACTTGGGCGGTAGGGCCACTGGTCTATGAACTTCAATACGCTCCAGTGTTGCCATCTGGAAGAATATCGACTTTAAAAATGGCATATTTTCGTACCTCAAACAAAATGGCCACTACAAATGGCGCCATCTTGATTTTTTTTAAATTTCCAGTTTAGTAAAAATTGTGAGTTATTGTATCGAAGCGGTAAAAATTATCACAAAACAAACAACACTTTAGAGCTGTGCCCCCGCGGTTTGCGGTCCAAAAATAGATTTTTATTTCAAAAATTTTCGGCGCGGCCGCCATTTTGTTTTTGTTTTTTTTTCCATTTTTCTAAATCTTAAATGTCAAAATCTACCACTCTTGTAAATTTGAACAAAATCAATTGGAAAACAAAAAGTTACAGTCCTCGCCACAGCCGCCATTTTGTTTTTCCCAAATGTCATAATTTTTCCCCAGTTCGATTGGGGTTTTGCACATTTTCCCCAAACTTCATGCTACCTTTTTCCACCTCCTTCTGGGAGAACAATTATGTCTATCAGTCAATGAGTAAGTGGTATTTCATTTTTCCTCATTTCGATTGGGGTTTTGCACATTTTCCCCAAATATTATTAAACCCTTTTTCACCACCTCTTGGGAGAACAATTAATTCAATTAGTGAGTGAGTCAGTCAGTATGTGAGTGGTAATCTAACTATATAATTCTGGGTTTTCTGTAATTTTGTATGGCGGCCATTTTGCTTTTTCGCCATTTTGAATTGTACAACTTTAGTTGGAGCACCATCTACCTATGTAGTACCATTTTGGCGAGCAGTACCCCGTCATGAGGATCTTAACCTGGACTTCCACTATTAATATTTTTTCTGATAGTTTACTAAATTCAGAATACGTTTTCCATACATTATACCTTTCTACAAATGCTCCTTTTTGGTAATAAAAATTTGGCGGTACTTGGAAAATAAACCTACTTTCAATTTCAGTGTTGCCAACTATTCGATATAAAAATAGTCAAATGTCATTGGTATTGGCAAAATCTGATGGATTTTGATAAAAAAATATTTAAAAACGCCGCTATTTCTATTATTCAAATCATTATTTTTATCCTAAAGGTCGCTGTATACTTTACGGGAAAAACCCCGGACGGGACGGGCACGGGGCGGGCATGGAACGTGATCCTGACGGGGAGTTTAATGCATACGCAACTTGCTGGTCGCGACAGTTATAGATGCCGGCAAATAAATTGGCAAGAGAAAGATGAGACAAAAGATGCGCTGAGATTGGCTCCAGCGCGACCACCATTTTGTTTTTGTAGTTTTTTCTATATTTTGTTAATTTTAAATGTCAAAATCTACCACTCTTGTAAGTTTGAACAAAATCAATTGGAAAACAAAAAGTTAGAGTCCTCGCCACAGACGCCATTTCGTTTTTCCCTAATGTCATATTTTTTCCCCAGTTCTATTGGGGTTTTGCACATTTTCCCCAAACTTCATTCTACCTTTTTCCACTTCCTTCTGGGAGAACAATGCCAACTTTTTTTTTATTCTTGTTGTCATAGTGGCAGGTGATGGCAAAGGTATAATCTCCATTCTGCTGCTACTTTCCTACATTTGTGAAGTCGAAGAAACTTTAATTTTTAAAAAATTTTTCACGCTACCGAAAATTCTGAATTTTTTTTCTATTACTAAGGGAGCTTATTCCTACCTATGAAAAAATATTCAGCCAATTTGATTTTTTTCGGACGTTCCCCATTATGTCTATCAGTCAATGAGTAGGTGGTATTTAATTTTTCCCCATTTCGATTGGGGTTTTGCACATTTTCCCCAAATATCATTATACCCTTTTCCACCACCTTCTGGAAGAGCAATTAATTCAATTAGTGAGTGAGTCAGTATGTGAATGGTAATCGAACTATGTAATTCTGGGTTTTCTGTAATTTTGTTTGGCGGCCATTTTACTTTTCTGCCATTTTGAATTTTTTTTCCTCGCTTTAGGATCTGCTTAGAGTCATGTACATTTTTAATTTAAGCACCATCTACCTATGTAGTACAATTTTGGCGGGCAGTACCCCGTCATGAGGATCTTGACCTGGACTTCCACTTTAATTTTTTTTCTGATGGTTTTCTAAATTCTGACTACTTTTTCCATACATTGTATCCATCAACAAATGCTCCTTATTGGTAATAAAAATGTGGCGGTACTTGGAAAATAAACCTACTTTCAATTTCAGTGTTGCCATCTTTTCGATATAAAAATAGTCAAATGTCATTAATATTCGCAAAATCTAATGGTTTTTGATAAAAAATATTTAAAAATGCCACTATTTCTATTTTTCACGTTTTTGGGGTAAATCTCGAAAAGTACCCTGAAATTGGGTAATTTTTTTTACAAGGCACTACTCCTTAATTAGTTGCACAATTCGTCAGTACATGCCAACTTTTCCAAGTGTCATAAACTGCCTCAAAATAGCCTTACAATATTTAAAAAATGTATAAAATTTACAAAATGGCCGCCACCGCGTCCGCCATATAGATTTTTTGATTGTTCATATTTTTCCTATATTTTGCAGTATATATTGCGTGCAATAACGTTTTGATTTGCTTTCTCACTTGCACCCAGCCGCCGCAGCAGCAACAGGACTTGAAAAAAAGGTATCTTGAAAATAACTTTTTTCTCAACAGGTTTCAGTGTTGCCAGACATTGTCAACCAAAATACCAAAAAGTCATTTATATATAGACTATACACAAGTCCTTATACTCAAAATTTTCAAAAAGTGGTTATTTCACTTTTTTTCATTTTTGGGTAAATTTCAAAAGTTACCCCGAAATGGGGTAAAAATATTCTATTAATCAATACATTGTATCTATACCTACAGTCGTTTTATAAACCTCAAGACGTTTTATGAACTTCAATATGCTCCAGTGTTGCCATCTGGAAGAATATTGACTTAAAAATGACATATTTTCGTACCTCAAATAAAATGGCCACTACAACAGGCGCCATCTTGATTTTTCTTTAAATTCCCAGTTTGGTAAAAACTAAGAGTTAGTGTATCGAAACAGTAAAAATTATCACAAACTAAACAACACTTTAGAGCTGCGCCACCGCAGTTTGCGGTCCAAAAATAATTTTTTTTTCAAAAAATTTCGGCGCGGCTGCCATTTTGTTCTTGTGTTTTTTCCATTTTTCGTCATTTAAATCGGTTGGAAAACAAAAAAGTTACAAACCTCACCACATCCGCCATCTTGTTTTCCCCAAATTTCATAATTTTTCCCCAGTTCGATTGGGGTTTTGGACATTTTCCCCAAACTTCATTCTTACTTTTTCCACCTCCTTCAGGGAGAACAATTTTGTCTATCAGTCAGTGAGTAAGTGGTATTAAATTTTTCCCCAGTTCGATTGGGGGTTTGCACATTTTCCCCAAATATCATTATACCCTTTTTCACCACCTTCTGGGAGAGCAATTAATTCAATTAGTGAGTGAGTCAGTATGTGAGTGGTAATCGAACTATATAATTCTGGGTTTTCTGTAATTTTGTATGGCGGCCATTTTGCTTTTCCGCCATTTTGAATTTTTTTTCCTCGCTTTAGGATCTGCTTAGTCCTGTACAACTTTAATTTGAGCACCATCTACCTATGTAGGTACCATTTTGGCGGGCAGTACCCCGTCATGAGGATCTTGACCTGGACTTCCATTTTTAATTTTTTTTTCTGATGGTTTTCTAAATTTTGAATACTTTTTCCATACATCGTACCCCTCTACAAATGCTTCTTTTTGGTAATAAAAATGTGGTGGTACTTGGAAAATAAACCTACTTTCAATTTCAGTGTTGCCATCTTTTCGATACAAAAATAGTCAAATGTCATTAGTATTGGCAAAATCTAATGGGTTTTGATAAAAAATATTTTAAAATGCCGCTATTTCTATTTTTCACATTTTTGGGGTAAATCTCAAAAAGTACCCTGAAATTGGGTAATATTTTTTACAGGGCGCTATTCCTTAATACGTTGCATAATTTGTCTATACATGTCATCTTTCTCAAGTGTCGCAAACTGCCTCAAAATACTCATAAAATATTTAAAAAATGTATAAAATTTACAAAATGGCCGCCACCGCTTCCGCCATATTGATTTTTCGATTGTTCAAATTTTTTCCTATATATTGCAGCATATATTGCGTGTAATGACGTTTTGATTTTCTTTCTCACTTGCACCCAGCCGCCGCAATAGGACTTGAAAAAAGGATATCTAGAAAATGCCTTTTTTCTTAACAAGTTTCAGGGTTGCCAGACGTTGTCAACCAAAATACCAAAAATTCATTTATATACAGACTATACACAAGTCCTCATACTCAAAATTTTCAAAAAGTGGTTATTTCACTTTTTTTGCATTTTTGGGTAAATCTCAAAAGTTACCCCGAAATGGGGTAAAAATATTCTATTAATCAATACATTGTATCTATACCTATAGCCGTTCTTTAAACCTCAAAACGTTCGGGTGTTGCCATCTGAAAGAAAATCGACTTTAAAAATGGCGCGTTTTCGTACCCCAAACAAAATGGCCTCTACAACAGGCGCCATCTTGAATTTTTAAAAAGTTTCCCCGATTAGTAAAATTTAAGGGTAATTGTGGTGAAACAGTTTTTTTTCTTAAATCAAACAACACTTCAGTGTTGTGGCCCCGCGATTTGGGGCCAAAAATCAAATTTTTCAAAACTGCCCAGCGTGGCCACCATTTTGTTTTTTTTTTCTCATTTTTCTCTATTTCAAATGTCAAAATCTACCACTTTTGTAAGTTTGAACAAAATCAGTTGGAAAACAAAAAAGTTACAAACTTCGCCACAGCCGCCATCTTGTTTTTCCCAAATGTCATAATTTTTTCCCAGTTCGATTGGGGTATCGAACATTTGGTTAATGTCTTCACTTTTGAACTTGTCACAGGCAGTATGTAATCTGATGGCCCGTGTCATCACAAAAATGCACTTAGCTGTTGCTTGGGTTTTTTCTTCGTGTTGTTCGTCAAATCTACCTCATTGGGCGAGATCGGTCGTTTGTATGTAACTGATTTAAAGGACTTCGGTGGTGGTGGTTCTATGCCACCCTTCCGAGTCCGCAGGCGGTGCTCATTGATACATTATTGCAGGCGGGATGAAACGATTTGTTTTATTTTTAGCAAGAGGGGTTTAACGTTTTAGCGTTTATTTTCCTGCGGAAGCCTTCGTGGTTTTCAGTAATTTTGTATGGCGGCCATGTTGTTTTTCGGCTATTTTGAATATTTTAGAGTCCTCTACAGCTTTCGTTTGAGTAGTATCATTTTGGCGGACAGTTTCCCGTTATGAGTATCTTAACCTGGTTTTCCACTTTTAATATGTTTTTCTGATAGTTTTCTAAATTCTGAATACTTTTTTCAAACATTGTACCCCTCTTCAAATGCTCCTTTTTGGTACCTAATAGACATGTGCGCCGATGGTCATTTGACCGGCGGCGGCGTCTGACGTCTAAATGGTCGGCGGCGGCGGCGTCATCGGCGTAATAGGCGTGGATGGTCAAAATAAGTAGAATGGAAGATTTCTAGAAGCTTTTCAATTCCGACATCGCCGAGGACAGAACGCCGAAGACATGGAACATAAGTGAGGTGATTCTGTTCTTTAAAAAGGGTGACAAGACCCTCTTGAAAAATACGAATCTCACGAATCGGCGCGCTCGCAATTTCGACGACTTCCAACCTCCCGAACAAGCCGCGTTTTGAAAGGAAAAAGAGATCTATCGTCGAATTCAGCTTGGATGGGCAGCATTCGGGAAGCTTCGACAAATCTTCGCGGCCAAATTACCTCAGTGTGTCAAAGCAAAAGTCTATGACTGTCAGTGTTGACTTACCGCAGTAAAACGTGGTCGCTAATAACTACGGGCCTCATAAGAAGACTCTCACCCACTGTGCAATGGAGAGAGTCGTGGCATGGTGATCGAACCAGAAATGAGGAGATGCGTAAGATAACTAAAGTAACCAACATCGCTCGGAGAATTGCTCAGCTGAAGTGGCAGTGAGCGGGACACATTAGCGAGAAAAACCAATGGTGGTTAGGGCGGAAAGGTTGGAATGGCGACCACACACCGGACGACGCTCCGTGGGTAGGCCCCCGACAAGGTGGACCGACCGATCATCTGGTTAAGATCGCGGGAAGGCGATAGACGCGGGCAGCGCAAGACCGATTGTCTTGAAGATCCTTGGGGGAGGCCTATACCCAGCGCAGCAGTGGGCGTCGTGCGGCTGATGTGATAATGATGACTACAACCCTGTCAAGTTAACTTGGCACCTGAAGCGCGAATCGCGATAGACCCCTCTCGTTTTCTCCTTTCCTCACGCCAACGGTTTTCGATAGATTATCGATAAATTATCGCTTACAAATGTACTAACGCTACTGGCATGACGACAGTGGCGTGAGATAAGGAGAAAACGAGGGGGGTCTATCGCGCTTCAGGTGCCGAGTTAACTCGACTATTATAAAATCACAATAATAAAAAACCTCTATGGCAACAATCAAACTAATACAAAAAAGAGAGAAAAATAATAAATCTTTATGAAATATAATATATAGATACAATGCAATGCACAATATATGCATGCTTTTGTACTTGTTTCTTACACATGTTTTACACTTGGATTTTGACGCCGATGACGCCGATGAAAAATTCGGCGGCGGCGGCGTGGCTAAAATGACCGGCGGCGCGCGCCACGCCGATCGGCGCACACGTCTAGTACCTAATAACAATGTGGCGGTACTTGGAAAATAAAACGTACTTTCAATTCCAGTGCCATCTGTTCGATATAAAAATAGTCAAATGTCATTCGTATTGGCAATATCTAATGGTTTTTTTAAGATAATTATTGTTTAATTGAAAATAATAGTCTTTGAAGAAAAAATTTTTCCCGCTATTTGGCCACTACAACAGTGCAGTTGCAAAAACCAGTTTGTCAAAAATTGAGGTTTATTGTGGTGAAACAGTAAAAATATTTTTCTCAAACCAAACAACGCTTCAGAGCTGTAGCCCCGCGGTTCGGGATTAAAAAATTGGTTAAAGTATTCACAATTCTCCAGCGCGGCCTCCATTTCGTTTTTATCGTCTTTTCTATATTTTTTTTAAATTTAAATGTCAAAACTACCACTCTTGTAAGTTTGAGCTTGGTTAGAGCAAAATCGGTTGGAAAACAAAAAAGTTGCAAACCTTGCCACAGCTACCATTTTGTTTTTCCCAAATGTCATAATTTTTACCTAGTTCGATTAAGATTTTGCACATTTCCATCAAACATCATTATACTCTTTTCCATCAGTCAGTGAGTGAGTGGTTATTATCGAGGTATATAAGTAACCAGCCAGCAGGTTTTCTGTAAATTTGTATGGCGGCCATTTTGTTTTTCACCATTTTGATTTTTTTTTTCTCGCTTCAGGATCTGCTTAAAATCCGCTACAACTTTAGTTTGAGTACCATCTACCTATGTAGTACCATTTTAGCAGGCAGTACCCCGTTATGAGGATCTTGACCTGGACTTCCACTTTTAATTTTTTCTTCTAATAGTTTTCTATATTTTGAATACTTTTTCCGTACATTGTTTACATCTACAAATGCTCTTTTTTTGTAATAAAAATGTAAGTTTCTTGGAAAATAAACCTACTTTCAATTTCAGTGTTGCCATCTTTTCGATATAAAAATAGTCAAATGTCATTAATATTGGCAAAATGTAATGGTTTTTGATAAAAAATATTTAAAAATGCCACTATTTCTATTTTTCACATTTTTGGGGTAAATCTCGAAAAGTACCCTGAAATTGGGTAATTTTTTTTACAGGGCATTACTCCTTAATACGTTGCATAATTCGTCAATACATGTCAACTTTCTCAAGCATCGCAAACTGCCTCAAAATAGCCTTACAATATTTAAAAAAGGTTTAAAATTTACAAAATGGCCGCCACCGCGTCCGCCATGTTGTTTTTTCTTTAGTTCATATTTTTCCTATATTTTGCAGCATATACTGCGTGCAATGACGTTTTGATTTGCTTTCTCACTTGCACCCAGCCGCCGCAATAGGATTTGAAAAAAGGGTATCTCTAAAATGCCTTTTTCTTCAACAGGTTTCAGGGTTGCCAGACGTTGTCAACCAAAATACCAAAAAGTCATTTATATACAGACCATACACAAGACCTCATACTCAAAATTTAAAAAAAGTGGTTATTTCACTTTTTTGCATTTTTGGGTAAATCTCAAAAGTTACCCCGAAATGGGGTAAAAATATTCTATTTATCAATACATTGTATCTACACCTACAGCCGTTCTATAAACCTCAAAACGTTCCGGTGTTGCCATCTGGAAGAAAATCGACTTTAAAAATGGCGTGTTTTCGTACCCCAAACAAAATGGCCTCCACAACAGGCGCCATCTTGAATTTTGAAAAAGTTTCCCCGATTAGTAAAATTTAAGGGTAATTGTGGTGAAACAGTAAAGTTTTTTTTTCTTAAATCAAACAACACTTCAGAGTTGTGGCCCCGCGGTTTGGGGTCCAAAAATCAAATTTTTCAAAACTGCCCAGCTCGGCCGCCATTTTGTTTTTTATTTTTTTTCTCATTCTGCTCAATTTTGAATGTCAAAATCTACCACTCTTGTAAGTTTGAACAAAATCGGTTGGAAAACAAAAAAGTTACAAACTTCGCCACAGCCGCCATCTTGTTTTTCCCAAATGTCATAATTTTTCCCCAGTTCGATTGGGGTATCGAACATTTTCCCCGAACATTGTTATACCCTTTTCCATCTCCTTCTGGGAGAACAATCATGTCAATGAGTGAGTCAGTGAGTGGTAATCGAGCTATATATAGTATAATAATAACTAGT
The DNA here is from genome assembly GCA_943789525.1 of Agriphila geniculea. Taxonomy (NCBI): domain Eukaryota; kingdom Metazoa; phylum Arthropoda; class Insecta; order Lepidoptera; family Crambidae; genus Agriphila; species Agriphila geniculea. Next base: position 20,667,220 of record OX038869.1, on the reverse strand, counting down.
ATTTCGCCCTGGTGCGCGGGCTGCTGAAGCAGCCCGCGGGCATCGCCTTTTTGGGCTGTAAGTGGCGGATTTTGGGCAGTTGGACTGCAAATTGTGGAATAGCCATATTGCCATCCGATCAAATCACATTGCATTTTGTCTGCAAGTTGCAGGGCGGTGTGTGGTGATGCGTAGTGAAAATGAATGCTCTATATTTTTTTCTAAAAGCTGCTGCCTGATATTAAAATCATAGAGAAACTAATATACACGGTTTATTTTTAAGTATATCTAAAAATTTCATGAGTGTATCTCATTCCTATTCTAATCGAGTATGTACAGTTAAAAGTTTCAATATTTAATAATTGGTCAATAATATATTGAGGTTTGTTTAAGTCTCAAAATTTTACTGATTTATGGATTTAGAGCTCATTCATAGAATTACACGCGTGTAATCAAATGAGACTATCTTGTTTACCTACGTAAATCATGAAAAGAATGAATGTGTGCTATTTTTGTGAGTTTGCCGATTAATCAAGATTTTTTTCGATATTTTCGTTTTTTTATTTTTTTATTTTTTACTTTTAACTGCACGTTTATATTCAGACACGTGGTCTGATATCTCTATTTTATTTAAGATATACTTTAAATGTGAAAAATCAAATCAAATCAGTGGGTGCTAAGAATCCCTGGGTGCGGCTCGGCTACCATCAACCACGAAAACTGCACCTGGCAACCTACAAAACGCGCACACAGAACCGATACGAAGTTAACCGAGTTGGAAGAAGTTATTATCAAGTTACACTGGGACATCATTGGTTTATTAAAGAGGCTATCGAGCGGAATAAAGGCTACAAAGGTAGGTAGAATTCGGTAGAAACCTGGGCGGTGCTGCAATCTCTCTCAAGTTTCCAATTGGACCACTACAGGTATATCGAGGTGTTGAAGTTCTTATATATCACCTCACTTCGGACCCGATCTCTTAGAGAAACTCCGAGCAATAGCCCTATCCATAGTTCGCTGCGCGACTTTAAATTTATGAACCAGCCCTACAGTGAGTGTCCACGTTTCGGCTCCGTATGTCATGACAGGCAGGACGCACTGGTTGAAGACTTTCGTCTTTAGACTCTGTGGAATAGGCGACTCAAAGACACGACGAAGTTTCTTATATGCTGCCCAGCCCAGCTGTATCCTTCTGTTGGCCTCTGTCTCGAAGTTGTTTCTACCCAATTGCAATGTTTGCCCGAGGTAGACATATTTCGTAACAACCTCGAGAGGACTTCCTTGTAATGCAATCGGTCCTGGAATTACATGTTCGTTGAACATAACCTTGGTTTTGTCCAAGTTCATCCGAAGACCGATGCGTACAGAGGAATCAGCTAGGCTGTTCAGCATGTATTGTAGATCCTGCAACGTTTCGGCCATAATGACGATGTCATCCGCAAATCGCAAGTGTGATATGTATTTGCCGTTAATGTTAATACCACGTCCTTTCCAGTCCAGCGTTCTAAACATATCCTCCAATGCATTTGTGAACAATTTGGGGGAGACAGTGGGGATAAGATAACATCCTCTTATCTCACACCTCCATACAAGGGGATATGCTTAGACTGCTGGTTCTGCAGTTGGACCGCCATGGTTGCGGCATTGTAGAGACATCTCAACTCTTGGATATATCGCCAATTGACTTGGCATTGTTGCAGGGCTTCTAAAACAGCCCAGGTTTCGACAGAATCAAATGCCTTCTCATAGTCTACAAATGCTAAGTACAAAGGCTGGTTATACTCTTCGGACTTCTGTATAAGCTGCTGCACTGTGAAGATGTGATCTATGGTGCTGGTGCCGTATCCTGCTCGAAATCTGGCCTGCTCCGGGGGTTGAAGATCGAGATGCGAAGCGTACAACTGGCTATAGAAGTTTTCAATTTCCAAAAGAACCTCCGGCTTCGAAGCTACGACGACTCCACTGGCCGTAGTCAACTTTGTCAAGTGACTTCTCCCAAGAGACTCAACTTATACAACTTATACACACTTATACAACTTATACAACTTATACAACTTCTACAACTTATAAAACAAATACTTTCGATCCCCGATTTCGCTCTATTGCTCGTTCAATCGAGTGTGAATTGGAGCATCGGAGATCGTAGCGCACCAGTTTACCAATCTTCTTGCTGAGAGCCTGTTGTTTGGACGAAGTGACAGGTGAGTCTTCACGTCGCTTCTACATGAGCCTAAAGGTATCTTCAGAAAAGTTCTTCTTCAGCCTTTGCGCTGATTTTCGCAAAATTTCGAGCCCTCTTCCCTGAGTATTCCGACCACATTTTCGAGGGCCCGGTTGACGTCAACAGTATTTGTGGTTTCCACGGCAACGAGTCGGTTTTCCAGGTTCGAATGGAACGTTTCAGACCCTATGATGGTTTGGAGCAAGTTAGGACGGAGCGTGTACTTCATCAAGCGAGCGCGTTCAAGCTTAACCTCGATATTCAGAGAGCCTCGGATGAGTCGGTGATCGCTTGCCAGTATTAAACTTGTTGATCACCGAGACGTCTCTGAATATATGATTTTTATCCGTCATGATGAAGTCGATCTCATTTTTTGACCTACCATCGGGGCTTCGCCATGTCCACTTTCTTTGGAGCTGTTTCTTGAAGAAACAATTCTTCAAGAAAAGCCCCTCTTTCTCAAGAAAGATGACAATCATTTGCCCCCTGTGGTTTCTGCACCGAAAACCATGGGATTCTACTACAGATTCGTCGTGATTCTGTACTCCCACTTTAGCGTTGAAGTCCCCCATAACAACGTTGAAGTATGCCTTGGTAGAGTTGGTAGTGAAGTGTAAGGCCTTGGATATGTCTCCAAACATATCTTCCACTTCATCGTCCGAGTGTGCTGAGGTCGGTGCGTAAATCTGCACAACCTTGAGAGTATACCTCTCGGTTAGCTTGAACACAATGTACGCAACCCTATTGGACACACTCGACACTTCTACAATGTTGTCACAGAGGGCTTTATGTACCAGGAACCCTACGCCACCCTGGGATAGCTGGTCTCCCTCTCGGAAATACAAAAGGTGGCCCGATTCAAGGGTCACAGTATCCTCCCTCTCTCTTCGGACTGCGCTGAGCCCAAGAATGAGCCACTTTATCCTAAAGAGTTCTTCCTCGAGTTGCGCCAGGTGTTCGTCGAGCCTTAACGTTTGTACGTTGTACGTCGCCAGGGTCAGTTGTTTATGGTGGCCTTTTTTTTATCTTAAATGGGTTTGCTCTTGACCCCAGTCTAGCCCAAAAGCAAAGACAGGGCCTACGATGGAGCGAGCTTGCCCAGAAAGTGCTTATTCACTCTGGCCTTGAATAGAGTCAGGTTGTATGCGCTCGGAAACACAGACGCCGGCAGGGAATTCCATTCCATAGCTGTGCGCATTATAAACGATGTGGAGTAGCGCTTGGTACGCAGAAAAGGTATATCAACCAAGAACGGGTGATAGCCCGCAGTGCGTCTGGATGTCCGATAGTAAGTAGAAAGGAGAAGGTGGAATGAGCTCATGCAGCTCTTGAGCACACTCACCGAAGTACAATCTATAAAAGACCGATAGGCAAGCAACTTTTCGGCGGTGAGCCAAACTGTGAAGCTTAGCTGCTACCAGTTTTTCATCGCCTATTAATCTCTTGGCTCTGCGTTCCACCGAGTCCAGTGCAGCAAGTTGATATTTCGCTGAGCCGTCCCAAAGGTGGCAACAGTACTCCATGCAGGATCGGACTTGAGCTTTATAAAGGGTTAAAAGCTGCCCAGGCTTAAAGTACCGCTTGACTTTATTTAGGATGCTCAGTTTCTTAGCTGCAGTTTGAACTTTGGATTCGATGGAGGTGCCGAAGTTAATGTCAGAAGATAACTTTTTTACTCCATGCCAAGAAGCTGGAGAGTATCGGTTACTTGGATAGATGTACCTCGGAAAGTAGGAGTTAAGTTGAATGGACTCCTTTTTGCGGTGAACAGACACGCCTGCGTTTTAGAAGCGTTGAAACTGACGAGATTTTCATCACCCCATTGTGAGACGAGACTTAACTTCAGGTTCAATCGCTCGACCATGGCCTCTCTCAATATTTTTACCTCATCTCTACCGACTTTCGCGCTGGACAGATATCTCTCCATGACAGTACTGTCATCTGCGTACCCAACAATGCCCGATATTAGTAGGTCATTGATGTGTAGCAGGAAAAGCGTCGCAGAGAGCACCGACCCCTGAGGAACTCCGGCATCAATCGCCATGAGGTCAGAGGAGCAGCCGTCAATGACTACTCTGATCGACCGTTCACTCAAGAAGTCGGCTACCCAGCTACAAAAGCCAGCGGGGATTCCGTACGCTGGGAGCTTGCTCAGCAGACTTGCGTGCCAAACCCTGTCGAAAGCCTTTGAGATGTCAAGCGAAACAGCAAGTGCTTCGCCGTGTTTCTCAATGGCCTCGCCCCAGCAGTGCGTCATATACACAAGAAGATCCCCAGTTGATCGTCCCCGGCGAAAGCCATATTGACGATCACTGAGGAGATCGTTATCCTCTAGGTAAGTGAGCAGCTTGCCGTTCAGTACTCTCTCCATAACTTTACACAGTATGGAAGTGATGGCGATTGGTCGGTAATTGGCAGGGTCGGCACGACTACCTTTTTTAGGTACTGGTTGCACATTGGCAAGCTTCCAAGACTTTGGTACGGTTTTGGTCTGAAGGGAAAGGCGGTACAGACGCGTCAATACAGGAGACAACTCAGGTGCACAACACCTCAGCACTCTTGCTGGTATGCCATCAGGGCCACTGGCCTTATGCACGTCTAGATTAAGTAGGACTCTACGGACCTCTTTATTGTGTAATGTAATCTCCTGCATCGAAGAATTACAGTGAGGTAGGGTTGGTGGTTGCGTAGAGCCAGTATCCAGACGCGAATTGCTCGCAAACAGAGTGGCAAATAGATTCGCCTTCTCAACTGCAGAGTGAGCCAGCGTCCCATCGGTCTTTTGCATGGGAGGCAATGTGGGACGGCAGAAGTTAGACTCGACCGACTTCGACAAGGACCAGAACTGCTTACTACCCGGTGGATAGGATGCGAGTTTCGCCCCTATGCGGCTGACATGGTCAAATCTAGCTTTACGCAACACCCTTTTGCATGATTTTGCGGCTAAATTAAATGCTCTCTTTTTGGCCCGGACTCTTCGCACTCGAACCTTGCGATCGCGAGCTTGCACCCAGACTTGGTATGCAGACTGTTTACGGGCTTCAGCACGAGCACAGTCTGCATTGTACCACGGTTGGGCTTTGTGATCGAGCGGTATGTCGGAGAATGGAATGAAATATTCCATTCCCTGCCGAATCACGTCAGCAACCACATCAGCAGAGCAGGAGGGGTCTCCTGAAGAGAAGCATACTTGCCGCCATGGGTAAGATGCAAAGAAGGTACGCATCTCGTCCCAATCTGCCGACTCGTAGCGCCAAACTCGTCTCGTGCCTCTAGGACTGTCATCTGGGGGCGAGTGGCTCGATACGGATTTTACCACACAGTGATCGGATGTACCAAGGGGAGCTGAGACCGACACCGAATGTCTGTGTGGATCAGTTGTCAGCAGCAGGTCAAGGCAGTTGGGCGTATGGTCAGCGATATCCGGTATTCGCGTTGCTTGATCCAGCAGCTGAGTGAGATCAAGTGCTAAGGCGAACCTTCGCGCTTCTCTCCCAGCATGGTCAGTTTTCTGGTATGGGAACAGCCACTCCTTGTGGTGGGCATTGAAGTCCCCCAGAAAAACAAGCTCTGCCGTTGGGTATCGCCGAAGTGCAGTGTCCGTCGTCTCAATGAGGTGTTCAATGAGCTCAGTTGTCTCCTGGTCACCGCTGTGCGACCGGTAGACACCGACGTAGATCGATTTTTCTACCCCAGTGTCCACCAGGAGCCACAGCACTGAAAACCCTGACTTTTCAAAGCAACGGAGACGCCTACAGCAACGGAGAGGCCTTCCGTAACCCGGGGATGGCGGCTGGGAACTGGGGGCCGTGGTCTGTTTTGTGTCGCCATTAGGAGGGTTTGCCCATAATTTCCACGCTGGGCATGCGGGTTGGCAATCATAGTGCGTAGCTAATCGCACCAGTGTCACTGCTGCCGGACACCGGTCTGTGTATTTCATTAGCTCGCAATGTTTGTTTGTGATGGTTATCCCGCCACCGGTCGACCGCCAGAGCCTCGTTCGTACTCGTGCTAGCAGGGTGCACCGCGAGCAGGAGAAGTTGGCTTTGGCTCTGAATGATGTTATTTGGAACCCCTTGCACCCATCCCCTTGCATCCACTTTTAATTTTTTAAATAGTTTTCTAAATTTTAAATACTTTTTGGGGTATATTTAAAAAAACAACCCTGAAAATGGTATTTTTTTTACTGAGCACAACTCCTTGACATGTTGCCTAATTCGCCAATTTTTTTCAAGTGTCGTAAACTGCCTCAAAATAGCCTTAGAATATTTTAAAAATGTATAAAGTTTACAAAATGGCCGCCACCGCGTCCGCCATAAAGATTTTTCTATTGTTTATATTTTTTCTATATTAAGCAGTATTATACTATTTATACTGCTGCGTGCGATTACGTTTTGATTTTCTTTCTTACTTGCACCCAGCCGCCGCAATAGGACTTGAAAAAAAGGGTATCTCGAAAATGTCTTTTACCATAGCAGTTTCCAGGGTTGCCAGAAGTTGTCAACCAAAATACCAAAAAGTCATTTGTATATAGACAGTACATGAACCTTCATACCCGAAATTCCAAAAAAGACGTTCACTTTTTTGCATTTTTGAATTGGGGTTAAAATTTAAAATATTCTACCAATCATAGATATTATATCAATACCTATAACTGAGGCCCTAACGCTCAAGTGTCGTCGACTTCGCCGTCGGCTTCATTTGACAGATAGTTGTAATACATTGCTACTTATCTTTGGTAAGTTTTTATTTGTACCAAAAAGAAGTAGCAATGTATCTCATCCATCTGTCAAATGAAGCCGACGGCGAAGTCGACGACACTTGGGCGGTAGGGCCACTGGTCTATGAACTTCAATACGCTTCAGTGTTGCCATTTGGAAGAATATCGACTTTAAAAACCGGCCAAGTGCGAGTCGGACTCGCGCACGAAGGGTTCCGTACCAAAAAACGGCATAAAAATACGTTTGTTGTATGGGAGCCCCTCTTAAATATTTATTTTATTCTGTTTTTAAGTATTTATTGTTATAGCGGCAACAAAAATACATCATATGTGTAAATTTCAACTTTCTACCAGTTGTCGTTATTAATATCGAGCAAAAAACGGCAAAAAAATCACGTTTGTTGTATGGGAGCTCCCCTTAAATATTAATTTTATTATGTTTTTAGTATTTGTTGTTATAGCCGCAACAGAAATACATCATCTGTGAAAATTTCAACATTCTAGCTATCACGGTTCATGAGATACAGCCTGGTGACAGACAGACAGACAGACAGACCGACAGACAGACAGACAGACGGACAGCGGAGTCTTAGTAATAGGGTCCCGTTTTTACCCTTTGGGTACGGAACCCTAAAAATGGCATATTTTCGTACTTCAAACAAAATGGCCACTACAACAGGCGCCATCTTGATTTTTTAAAATTTCCAGTTTGGTAAAAATTGAGAATTATTGTATCGAAACGGTAAAAATTATCACAAACCAAACAACACTTTAGAGCTGTGCCCCCGCGGTTTGCGGTCCAAAAATTGATTTTCTTCAAAATTTTTCGGCGCGACCGCCATTTTGTTCTTGTCTTTTTTCCATTTTTCTAAACCTTAAATGTCAAAATCTACCACTCTATTAAGTTTGAATAAAATCAGTTGGAAAACAAATAGTTAAAGTCCTCGCCACAACCGTCATTTTGTTTTCCATAAATGTCATAATTTTTCCCCAGTTCGATTGGGGTTTTGCACATTTTCCCCAAACTTCATTCTACCTTTTTCCAACTCTTTCTTGGAGAACAATTATGTCTATCAGTCAATGGGTAAGTGGTATTTAATTTTTCCCCATTTCGATTGGGGTTTTGCACATTTTCTCCAAATATAATTATACCCTTTTAGTCTCTTTTTCACCACCTTCTGGGAGAACAATTAATTCAATTAGTGAGTGAGTCAGTCAGTATGTGAGTGGTAAAAAACTATATAATTCTGGGTTTTCTGTAATTTTGTATGGCGGCCATTTTGCTTTTTCGCCATTTTGAATTGTACAACTTTAGTTGGAGCACCATCTACCTATGTAGTACCATTTTGGCGAGCAGTACCCCGTCATGAGGATCTTGACCTGGACTTCCACTTTTAATATTTTTTCTGATAGTTTTCTAAATTCTGAATACGTTTTCCATACATTATACCTCTCTACAAATGCTCCTTTTTGGTAATAAAAATGTGGCGGTACTTGGAAAATAAACATACTTTCAATTTCAGTGTTGCCAACTATTCGATATAAAAATAGTCAAATGTCATTGGTATCGGCAAAATCTGATGGTTTTTGATAAAAAAATATTTAAAAACGCCGCTATTTCTATTATTCAAATCATTATTTTTATCCTAAAGTTTGCTGTATACTTTACGGGAAAAGCCCCGGACGGGACGGGCACGGGGCGGGGATGGAACGTGATCCTGACGGGGAGTTAAATGCATACGCAACGTGCTGGTCGCGACAGTTATAGATGCCGGCATATAAATTGGCAAGAGAAAGATGAGACAAAAGATGCGCTGAGATTGGCTCCAGCGCGGCCACCATTTTGTTTTTGTCGTTTATAGGGTTCCGTAGCCTAAATGGCAAAAACGGAACCCTTATAGATTCGTCATGTCTGTCTGTCTGTCTGTCTGTATGTCACAGCCATTTTATTCCGAAAGTATTAAGAGTATACACAGTTGAAACTTGGTAGGTACGTGTATTCTGTTAACCGCTTAACGATTTTACCACAAAAATAAAAAAATAGAAGGTTAAGGGGGGGCTCCCCATACATAGAACTGATACTGAAAAAAATTTTTTTCTTCGAACCAATACGTGCGGGGTGTCTATAGATAGGTCTTCAAAAATGACATTGAGGTTTCAAAGACAATTTTTTCTCAGTCAATCGTTTGAAAGATATACACCGCCAAAGTGGTAAAATGTGTGTCCCCCCCTTTAACTTTTAAAATATAAGAGTGAAAAATCTAAAAAATATATATGCTGTAGATCTTAATAATCACTTTCAACCAAAATTGGTTTGAACGACATACATTTTGTAGTTTTTGAGATATAGTACATTTTCCAAAACCGCAAATTTAACTTTGTCATTCATACCAAAACTGTGAAAAACAAAGTTATTGTTGCAGACGAAAAATGATAGTGGTATTAAATATGGTATGGTATAAAGTAACTACGGAACCCTACGGCGCGTGGCCCGACACGCACTTGGCCGGTTTTTATTTCTATATTTTGTTAATTTTAAATGTCAAAATCTACCACTCTTGTAAGTTTGAACAAAATCAATTGGAATTGGAAAACAAAAAGTTACAGTCCTCGCCACAGCCGCCATTTTGTTTTTCCCAAATGTCATATTTTTTCCCCAGTTCGATTGGGGTTTTGGACATTTTCCCCAAACTTCATTCTTACTTTTTCCACCTTCTTTTGGGAGAACAATTTTGTCTATCAGTCAGTGAGTAAGTGATATTTAATTTTTCCCCAGTTCGATTGGGGTTTTGCACATTTTCCCCAAATATCATTATACCCTTTTCCATCACCTTCTGGGAGAACATTTAATTCAATCAGTGAGTGAGTCAGTCAGTATGTGAGTGGTAGTCGAACTATATAATTCTGAGTTTTCTGTAATTTTGTATGGCAGCCATTTTGATTTTCCGCCATTTTGTTTTTTTTTTCTCGCTTCAAGATCTACTTTAAGTCCTGTACAACTTTAGTTTGAGCACCATCTACTTATGTAGTACCATTTTGGCAGGCAGTACCCCGTCATGAGGATCTTGACCTGAACTTCCACTTTTATTTTTTTTTCTGATGGTTTTCTAAATTCTGAATACTTTTTCCATACATTGTACCCTTCTACAAATGCTCCTTTTTGGTATTAAAAATGTAAGTTTCTTGAAAAATAAACCTACTTTCAATTTCAGTGTTGCCATCTTTTTGATATAAAAATAGTCAAATGTCATTTATATTGGCAAAATGTAATGGTTTTTGATAAAAAATATTTAAAAATGCCACTATTTCATTTTTTCACATTTTTGGGGTAAATCTCGAAAAGTACCCTGAAATTGGGTAATTTTTTTTTACAGGGCATTACTCCTTAATACGTTGCATAATTCGTCAATACATGTCAACTTTCTCAAGCATCGCAAACTGCCTCAAAATAGCCTTACAATATTTAAAAAAGGTATAAAATTTACAAAATGGCCGCCACCGCGTCCGCCATGTTGATTTTTCTTTAGTTCATATTTTTCCTATATTTTGCAGCATATACTGCGTGCAATGACGTTTTGATTTGCCCTCTCACTTGCACCCAGCCGCCGCAATAGGATTTGAAAAAAGGGTATCTCGAAAATGCCTTTTTCTTCAATAGGTTTCAGGGTTGCCAGACGTTGTCAACCAAAATACCAAAAAGTCATTTATATACAGACCATACACAAGACCTCATACTCAAAATTTAAAAAAAGTGGATATTTCACTTTTTTGCATTTTTGGGTAAATCTCAAAAGTTACCCCGAAATGGGGTAAAAATATTATAATAATCAATACATTGTATCTAGACCTACAGCCGTTCTATAAACCTCAAAACGTTCCAGTGTTGCCATCTGGAAGAAAATCGACTTTAAAAATGGCGTGTTTTCGTACCCCAAACAAAATGGCCTCAACAACAGGCGCCATCTTGAATTTTTAAAAAGTTTCCCCGATTAGTAAAATTTAAGGGTAATTGTGGTGAAATAGTAAAGATTGTTTTCTTAAACCAAGCAACAGTTCAGAGCTGTGGCCCCGCGGTTTGGGGTCCAAAAATCAAATTTTTCAAAACTGCCCAGCGTGGCCGCCATTTTGATTTTTAGTTTTTTTCTCATTCTTCTCAATTTTAAATGTCAAAATCTACCACTCTTGTAAGTTTGAACAAAATCGGTTGGAAAACAAAAAAGTTACAAACTTAGCCACAGCCGCCATCTTGTTTTTCCCAAATGTCATAATTTTTCCCCAGTTCGATTGGGGTATTGAACATTTTCCCCGAACATTGTTATACCCTTTTCCACCTCCTTCTGGGAGAACAATCATGTCAATGAGTGAGTCAGTCAGTGAGTGGTAATCGAGCTATATATAGTATAATTTAAATATATTATTGCACTTATCAACACATGATTCCAAGAGGGAGACAGAGATGTTTGGAGATGAATTCAAATTACTGGTAGTTGCAAGAGGTATTTTAGAAAAGAAATCCTGAAAAATTGTTGCCACACCCTCATCTGACTTAATAATTTTATTGTCTGATACTAATGAGAATTTACGGTCATTACTTTTAGTTTTCTTTGTTTATAATATTCCAAGTGGCTTTTATTTTATTATCTGACTGATGAATTATTGTAGATATACATTTTGCTTTTGCTAAAGTACATACTTTATTGAACATTTTTGAATAGTTTCTTACATATTCATGAAATTCGGGATCATTTGAAATTGTTTTCTGACCATACAATTCAAACAACTTATTTCTGCTAACATAGATGCCTGGTGTTGCCCAATCACTGAATTTTTTTTTCGAAAACTTTTGATTGAATAGTTCTTTGCTTAAATGTCTTATCAAATTCTACCTTAATTAAATTAAATAAATCATTATAATTTGAATTGGGATCATCTTTACTAGGTAAGCAAAGAGTTTTGGCGGTGACATTATTATGAAAATTTTCCAATTTACCTTTCGTTAGAGGCCTGCAAATTATATTACACTGATAAGGAACATGATGGTGCTCAAGGGAAGCTATTTGTCCGCTATGGTCAGAACGAATACAGTTTATTATTCCTTTATCAAGTATGTTACAATTGCTAAAAATATTGTCTAGGCAAGTTCTAGATGTAGCAGTGATTCTTGTAGGTTCACAGAAAGCGTTTACTAAATCGAAGGACTTAAATAAATTCAGAAACCTACTTGCAATAGATGACGATTTTAAGATGTCTATGTTAAAATCACCGCACACCACAATTTTTTTATTCTTTTTGATGACCAATTTTAAAGCATCTTCCATAGCGGACTCAAATTGAGGGTAGTTACCAGTTGGTGGGCGATACACACAAATCATTATCAACTGATCTAATTCCACACATGACAGTTCAACGTGTTGTTCAATAGAGAGGGATATCACATCTTTACGTTCTTTAAAATTCATATTGTTTTGCAAAATTATTAAGCACCCCCCTCTAATGGTGGATTTTCTACTGAATGAGCTAGCAATCTTATAACATTCAAATCCTGTAATTAATTCATATTCCTTAAGCCAGTGCTCAGTGACACATAAAATATTAACATTCTTTTCCGTTAAAAAAAGTTCTAATTCTAATTCTTTGCCAGAAAAGCCCTGAATATTTTGATGAACTATAGTTAAGTATTTAGGCTTTTCCTTAGTCATTACACGGCTAGAGACTTCCTCTATTGTCTTATTATGTGATTTAAATTATTAACAAAAGAATTATTTGGAACTAATTCCAAAGGGTTATTTTTAATGTCAAAAATTTTTTGCTCAATAGAAGCAGGAGTAAGAATAGTATTATTATTACTTGGAACAGATTCCAAGGTCTCATGCAAAATGTCAAAATTATTCTGCTCAATAGAAGCAGAAGTGATAGCCAAGTTTTTGGCTAAATATTTAAAATAAAATAATAGCGCTAAAGCTACTTGTCTTTTAAAATAATTTGGAAGATAATATTTATCTCTTGTCAATTTAAAATTAAATAATAATTTATTTATGTCTATTATGTGACATCTCTGACTATTATAATAAGTCATATTACTTAGTGTTAAATTTAAATTGTATCTGATATTATTTTCTTCCTGTGGCAAGCTAGCACTGTAAGGTAGTGTAAACAATACAACTTTATTTATATTTAAACTGCACAACTCATTGTAGTATGAAATGAGATCTTTCTTGTTTACATTACCTCTTTGACCAATTAATATAATTAAATTGGTATTTTCGTTTAAGTTCAGAGTTACTACTTTTCTCATAATGTCATGTAGGGTCACACCCGGCATACAATAATTTAAAACATTTTCTCCCAATAGATTGGTGAATAAGTGGCCTAAATCTTTTCCAATTTCATCACACAACATAATGTTCGAACATTGGTTAGTGGTAAAGGAATTATTTTCACTTGTGCTATCTAAAATATTTACATGTATTTACGTGCCTTCCGAAGTACGGAGGAGCTCGAGATAATAAATTTTTGGTCACCCATCCCATGACCGAACCTTGCGAACGTTGCTTAACATCCACAATCGCTGGTCCAGGCACTAAACACTGCGCTACCGAGCTCCTCGTTATTATTATATTACTATATAGTAATATATATAATTACTTAGTAAAGTATGAACTTATTCTTCGTTTATTTCAAATAGTAGGTAATTATATTTGAACCAGCCACCAATTTATTATTGTAGTGTTAGGTTGCGCCATCTCTTGACCCATAGTGGAACTACTTTTTGCCCTTAGGTTAGCATGCTTAGGACAGCGCCATCTGTTGACTGGTAGTGAAACTAAAAAAAATTGTTTGTTTTTTGAATTTCTAAAAAAGTGTGTTATATTGAGACATCGTTTTATTTTTCCTGTAATCTTTACATAAACTACTATCACATAGAATTATTTCAGATTTTTCTCTTTGCAAACTTCGGAGATAAGGGGGGGGGGAACGGTATTTTTTTTACATTTTTCATCATAAGTCGAAAACTATGCGGCCTAAGAAAAAAGAAAAAATTGTTTTAAAATGTGCAAACAGCGTTCTTTCATATGATACCCCACATGCCCTAATCACCTCACTTAAAATTTTTAAGACCCCTTTTCAGTCCCTGTTGTAAAAAAAATATTAATTTTATTATTTCTTTCTTATTTGCAAAATAGTTGGGCAAATGTCATCTAAAACCATTCCAAATTTAAAGTTGATACCATTAGTAGTTCTCGAGATATCCAGCTGTGACAGACAGACAGACAGACAGACAGACAGACAGACAGACAGACTGAGTCACACCATAAGGGTTCCATTTTTACAATTTTGGTACGGAACCCTAAAAATGTATTTATTTTCTTATTTATTTCTTATTTGCAAAATAGTTAGGCAAATATCATCTTAAACTATTCCAAATTTCAAGTTGATACCATTAGTAGTTCTCGAGATATTCAGCTGTGACAGACAGACAGACAGACAGACTGAGTCACACCATAAGGGTTCCTTTTTACCATTTTGGTACGGAACCCTAAAAATACAGGTATCTAGGTAATTACTGTTTTTAAACAAAAAAGAAATGATTAAAAATCTAACGTAAGGAAACTCAGTAAAAACTTTTACAACAAAATAGGGTAGATAGTAAATAAATGATGGCCCATAAAAGATGACAAAATGATAGGTATTCCCAAAAGATTTCGTCATTAAAGTAACTAATATATAAAACTAAACCGATCAGTTGAGCTAATTTGAATAAACATAAATTCCAACAAAGAGTATTTGCGAAGAAACTAATACTGGAAATATTAAGGGCAAATGCAGCTGCAGGCGAACTTGATGAAATATTCTTTGAGCTGTGAATCTTTCGACACGAGTGAATACGTAATACAATCACGCAAATGTATGAGTTTGATAAGTTATTATTTCTTGGGGGAATTGCTATCCACACCTCAATCTACGTAGGGATTTACAGTTACCTACCTACTGATGTAAAGAAATCATTTGGGATTGCTATGCTATGAAAGATACGTCATCAAAGATTGAGTTTTTGACAAAACAAGAGCTTCCAATTTATTCTTTTAGATATTCTGGATGTTCTTATTATTTTTTCTTCGTAGTTCTGATTACAGTTTATTGTATGACCTCATTTTTAGGGTTCCGTAGCCTAAATGGCAAAAAACGGAACCCTTATAGATTCGTCATGTCTGTCTGTCTGTCTGTCTGTCTGTCCATATGTCACAGCCACTTTATTCCGAAAGTATAAAGACTACACAGTTAAAGCTTGGTAGGTAGATGTATTCTGTTAACCGCTTAACGAATTTAATACAAAAATAAGAAAAATAAAAGATTAAGGGGGGGCTCCCCATACATGGAACTGAAACTGAAAAAAATTTTTTTCTTCAAACCAACACGTGTTGGGTATCTATAGATAGGTCTTTAAAAATGGCATTGAGGTTTCTAAGACAACTTTTTCTCAAAATCAACCGTTTGAAAGATATTCAGCGCCAAAGTGGTAAAATGTGTGTCCCCCCCCCCCCTTTAACTTTTGAAATAAGAGAGTGAAAAATCTAAAAAAAATATATGCTGTAGATCTTAATAAACACTTTCAATCAAAATGGTTTGAACGAGATATAGTTATTAGTTTTTGAGATATAGCACATTTTCCAAAACCGCAAATATAACTTTGTCATTCATACCAACACTGTGAAAAGCAAAGTTATTTTTGCAGACGAAAAATGATAGGTGGTATTAAATATGGTATGGTATAAGGTAACTACGGAACCCTATGGCGCGTGGCCCGACACGCACTTGGCCGGTTTTTAAAACTTTTCTGATGTTATATTCTTACAAATAGATTGCTCTCGTTTAATTATGATTCACATACCAATATTAATTTTCTAAACAATTTCTGGAGATACAGGCATAATAATGGGGTAAATAATAAAAGTGATAAAAGATAACTCTTCTACTACTTTAGTTTCAGCCGACAACTTATTAGTAGAGTCATGTCATGATCATGAGAAATAAAGCAATACGTAAAGATTTAAAAGTCCCATAAAGGTATTTGATTGATGATGATTATTTTAACCACCACTGTGGTATAGGGGTTCGCCCACCCTTATAAGACGCAGGGGCCCGGCTTCGATTCCGAGGGGGGATACAATTTGTACTCGGTTTGGTTGGTGGTAGGGCTTATTTCAAGTCCGCCTGGCTAGCTACCACCATCTTACCTAAGTCTGACGCCATAACAACAATTTGAAAATGCTTGTGTTCTGGCAGGGCCGATTGCCAGTTCCTCAGTGATGAGGATTCCGGGTGTAGAGCGCTTCCACCTTCGGCCTTATCGTCACTTAACATCAGGTCAGGTGAAGGCCAAGCACTATCCCGTTGTGCATAAAAAATGGCCTTGAAATATTGCCATTGGCCTTGATTTTGTCAAGAACGAATCCGGGTACCTACCCTCTGACCCAAAAGCCATTAGGTCCAACAAAAAGCCAGACGCACAAAAAACGTCATTATCTTAATTCTTAAATCACATTATGTAACATAGTTACTGATTGATTCATTTTTTATCATAGGCAGAGGAGCAAAAGTTGTAAATCACGTCGGACGTAAGAATCATCAATCATTTTCATCAAAGCAATACGCCATCTATTGAATAAATGTGGTACTGTAGAGTAGAGTCTAACATTAGAATGTTAAAAGCAACCAAATAAGCAATTGACTGTGAGCACACGATATTCTACGAGTATTATGACTATTGAGCTTTTGCGCATATTGAATAGGTGGAGCTTGGATGCGTATTATATCTTTATACAGTTTGATTCGCTTGAGTTAATTTTAAGTTGATACTATGTACAAAATTATATTATTATTTGCTAAAATCGTGAAATCATGCCTTGGTGCTGAATTTCTTGGTTAATATTATGCAGATCTTTGTGTAAAATCAATACCTAATGAAAAAAAAAAGTTTTAACTAGTTCAAACATTATTTAAACTAATATTTTAATGGGTATTCACTATTCACTGAACCGTACAAAACAAGTATTAAGTATAGGTATTTTCAAACCACGTAAATATTTAAGTACCTACATATAACTAGTAGTAAGTATGAACCTCTATACTAAAAAAAGTTGGGAGTTACAAGTCGTGATAAAGTTTGGCCGTATGATAGAAACTAATCTGTAGGCTGTTTCTAACTAATACTGAGCTGGGCCAACCTATCCTTACATACAGCTCCATACGGCGGCGGGTTGAATAGCGCACTTTTCCCGGCTTCATTCTAAAAACTATAACAATTCAGGTTTAGCTAATAGGTCAAATGTGGTATCATTTTCGGATAAATCAATAACGTAGAACTTATTTCTGATATTAAAAAAAATCAATTTGTTAAGCAGTTTCTGAAAAATTACACAATAACCAACATTTTTAAACTTCATTTTTTTAGTTTAGGTATTGGCACTTGTTTCAGTATTTTCAAAAAACTACTTTAAAGAAACGTTTTTCCGGTTAATTTGTTATATGCTTTTGTTATGCTAACTATATTTTATACAATTTGAGCCTAACCCAAGTAGTTTAAGTCCATTGTTTGCGGACATACAGCTAGTCAAAAATATGCATTTTTTTTACGAAATAAAAAAGGTTTCCGTTTCGTTCAGAAACATTTATCAGGTTTTTTGTTTATATTTCTGTAAAGTTAATTAAATTTTCTACAATTTGAACTTAATTTGAGTAGTCTAGGTCTATTGGTTGCAGAGACATAGCTGGTTGAAAATAGGCTTTTTATTGAAATTAATTGAAAAAATCTTATCTTTGATTAGCTGTGTCTTTGCAACTAGTAAACCTAGACTACTTAAATTTGGCTCAAATTGTAGAAAATTTAATTAACTTTACAGAAATATAAACAAAAAAACTGAGAAGTGCTTCCGAACGAAACGGAAACCCCTTTTATTTCGTGAAAAAATGCATATTTTTGACTAGCTGTGTCTCCGCAAACAATGGACCTTAACTACTTAAGTTAGGCGCAAATTGTATAAAATATAGTTAGCATAACAAAAGCATATAACAAATTAACCGGAAAAACGTTTCTTTAAAGTAGTTTTTTGAAAATACTGAAACAAGTGCCAATACCTAAACTAAAAAAATGAAGATTAAAAATGTTGGTTATTGTGTAATTTTTCAGAAACTGCGTTATAAATTGCATTTTTTTATACCAGAAATAAATTCTACGTTATTGATTTATCCGAAAATGATACCACATTTGACCTATTAGCTAAACCTGAATTGTTATAGTTTTTAGAATGAAGCCGGGAAAGTGCGCTATTCAACCCGCCGCCGTATGGAACTGTATGCAAGGATAGTTTGGCCCAGCTCAATATTAGTTAGAAACAGTCTACAGATCAGTTTCTATCATGTGACCAAACTTTATCACGACTTGTAACTCCCAACTTTTTTTAGTATAGAGGTTCATACCTACTATAGTGGCTCCGTGAGCTGTAGACCTCGCGATAAAATAAAATAAAATGTCGCCATGAAGTTTTCAAAACACACAGTAGGTACGTGAGTATTCGCAGCTAGATGGTGCTTCAGATTTTGACAATTTTTCAAAATGGATGAATATTTTTTTTATAAATTTGGAAAAATTGGCTTGACTAAACAGTTATATATAATTATCGAACCTACTCACAAAATATCACCACAATCGGTTGAGAAATGCAACCTGTAGAGGAGATCAAACAGCCGGAAAGCTGGTCTGAAATATGTTTTTTTACATATCTCCATCATTTTAATAAATTTCGAAAAATCGCCTGCACAAATTTTTTTTTATACATTTATCAAATCTGCTCACAAAATTTCACCGGGATCGGTTGAGAAATGCGACCTGTATAGGAGAACAGACAGCGCCGGAAATCCGGACTGAAATATGATCTTTTTACATTATCGCCGCCATTTAAAAAAAATAAAAACTGGCTTGACAAAAAAAAACTATACAATTTTCAAATCTGCTTACAAAATTTCACGAGAATCGGTTGAGATTATGCGACCTATAGAGGAAAACAGACAGCACTGGAACGCCGGACTGAAATATGTATTTTTAACATTTCTCCGTCATTTTAAAAAAATTAAAAAAACTGGCTTCACAAAAATATCTATACAATTTTCAAACCTGCTTACAAAATTTCACAAGAATCAGTTGAGAAATGCGACCTGTAGAGGAAAACAGACAGCACTGGAAAGCCGGACTGAAATATGTATTTTTAACATTTCTCCGTCATTTTGAAGAATTTCAAAAAACTGGCGTGACAAAAAAAAATCTATATTATTTTCAAACCTGCTCACAAAATTTCACGAGAATCGGTTGAGAAATGTGACCTGTAGAGGAGAACATACAGCGCTGGAAAACCGGACTGAAATAGGTTTTTTTTTACATATCTCCGCTATTTTGAAAAAATTCAAAAAACTGGTTTGACAAAATAAACTACATCATTTTTAAACCTGCTTACAAAATTTTACTAGAATCGGTTGAAAACTGCGACTTGTAGAGGAAAACAGGCAGAGCTGGAAAACGGACTGAAATCTGTTTTTTTATCATATCTCCGCCATTTTGAAAAATTTCAAAAAATGGGACAACAAGAAAATTATATATAATTTTTGAACCTGCTCACAAAATTTCATAAGAATCGGTTGAGAAATGCGACCTGTAGGCTGGAACAGACAGCCGGACATACTAACGATTTTTTGCCCAAGCTGAAGCAGAGACGCTTCGCTCGCACTTCGTGCTCGCTCGGTCAATAATACAATGATCTTTCAAAAGTGTACTCTAATAAATATTAAATTATTAATGATACGACAGAATACATAATAGTTCATAATTATGATACTAAGAATTAACTTTCCTTTGAATACAAAATACTATAACGTACGTTCGTTACCACCCAACTAGCAAAAAGATCGTTTAAGCAATTACTTTCACGACTATGGATCGTAAAACACTCGTATGAAAGATCCTATCATTTCAAAAAGCAGTATAAAAGCAGCTTTCTAGATCTTTCAGCATTCAATGCTTTTTGGCTCTATAAATATGTCTAGTAAACGTGGACTCGACGAATTCATATCGCATTTACTCAACAATTGTATAAAGATATCTCTCAATCGCATTCAGACAACCTTTAGTCTTATGACAGGTCTTTAAAAGCAACCAAATTGCTAATTTGTCGTAAAACTAGCTTTTATAGCACCGTCTTTCGTCACCTAATTTTTACAGCAATATTGTGGAGTAAAAGCTGTTCATTCAACAAAATAGCTTCTCAGTTACTATTACAGCATCTAATGTCGTATCACAGCTTTTGGCAAGGCTTTAATTCGAATTTACTATTAAAGTTGAGAAAACGCTATCAAATGATCTACTACAGGTCCAAAGGTGCACAAAGATAATTTTGGAAGCCATCATGCAGCATAATAGTGGTATGAAAGTTAAATAAAATCTTTTACAGCAGTGTGGAAAATGGACAATAATCGGTGGAAAAAAACTTAAAAGAAGTGAATAAGATGTTAATAAGTTAATAAGATGTTGAAACAATTGAAACAATCAACATCAACCAACGAATGAAGAACAAATACTTAATATTAGTGCGGATTCAGTAGGAAATATTACGCTACTACAGATTGTTTGTCAACCGTATGATAGATTGACGATTTAACATTGCGCTAAGGAACCCTAAACTAACTGCAATGGCGCTCTTAGAAGTCGTAAAGTGGAAACCTCATGTCTATTTTTCGGCTAAGAGCTGAGTGAATGCTTTGTGATGATAATTGAAATGCTATTAATGGCGAATTTATTTTATCTATTATATTAATATTATTTGCGATCCATTATTTACTAGAAATATTGTGGCCCATGAAAATATTAAATACAAATGTAAGGATTATAGACGAAAAAATTAATTCCGCATATGAAAGTAAGACTTATGAGCTAACATTAATGGCTTACCTTTATTGTCATTATGGCTGTAAAATCGGAAAGGTATACTTAGCATGGCCATAATATTGCAACATACATTTATTTTTATTTTCTTCGTTTACGCGAACACAACAGTGACAACACGCACTGTCTATGAGTGCTGCTTGGTTGCATTCACACGATCAAAGTGTCGAGTGATTGTAACCGCACTCCTATTATTACCACTAATAAGTCGAATGAAAGAGGTTCTACTGACTATCATAGCACCAGTAGCACTTGAGTTGCGATTACTCTACATTCTTTCAATTAAAACGCAATTCAGACGATAATCTTACGATATTTACAGCATTTAAAGCAGAAAGAAGTGCGCCCAAATCGCGTTGAGAGAACGTTTACAGATCGTTTACTCAACATTTTGTAAATCCATCTCACTACTAATAGCTGAAATAGAAACGTGCTGCTGATTTTTTTACGACATATTTTGCTAGTTGGGCAATGATTTAATTAAAACAAAATTGTGAAATTCAAAATGTTTTTATTTCGTTTTTAAAAGCTTCCTTTACATTGTTACATAAATAATAATAAATTAACACATTTCGTTCGCAAAGTTACCGTTAGTTAATAGTAATAGCCAAGTTTGGAGTCAAATCTTTGTTGTTGCTTAGGTCCACTGAAATCTTCTCCTATAATTTGTTCAGTTGATGTCGGATAACCTTGAACCTCAGGATTTTGACCTAAACCTGCTTTATTTAGTCCATTAATGTTTGGTCCATATGGATACTTAGTATTCTGATTATCTGCTGGTGACCTACCATCAGAACTAGGAGTATATTGTTGTTCATAGCCTTGTTCTTCAATATTTACAACAGGTCTTCCATTAATTCGGTCTGTAGATGTCTGATAACCCTTAAAGTACGGATTTTGATCTAAACCTGGTTTATTTAGTCCATCACCTTCTGGTTCATATTGATACCTAGTATTTTGATTAATTACTGGAGAACTGCCATCAGAACCAGGGGTATATTCCTCTTTGTAAACTTTTTCTTCATAATTTACAACAGGTTTTCCAAAATCGTCAAGTTGGGATCCAAGATTTCCAGAAAACACTTCATTGCCTTTGATTGTGTAATTAGGACGATAAGTGGTACTAGGTAGTTGGTTTCCATAAATGTTTTGTGTAGCTTTAGGACGAGTTTGTAGTAATTCTGATGGGCCAGAATTGGGTAGTCCAGAAGCCATTATGCGGTCATATGTAGTTGTTGGTAGGTTCGGTCGATAGGTTGTTTGGTATTGAATTTCGGTGTTTCCTTCAGGATAATATCCACCATAATCTGGACTTTGAGAAGGTGACGGAGTAGTGGGAGATCCAAAATTAAAAGGCCTCTTTTGATTATCAGTACCATCTAAATTATAAACATTTTTCTGTCCAGGGGTCAGAATTTCTTTGGGAGTAGTATAATACAAAGGCCTTCCAGTAACAGGAGTCGTAGAAGATATGACTTCATAAGGCGTTTGGGTGCTAGAATCTTTTCCATCAAACTTCTTCTGAAAAACTTCAATGATTCCTTCTGGCGTCATTTTATACCCTGGTGTTGTAGGATATTGTTGATTAAACTGCGATTTTCTTGTAGTTTGTAAAGTAGGTCTTAGCGTAGACTGAATTGAAGGTTTGTCAGTTGATATAACCTCATCACTAAATATTTGGTCAGGTGTTGTGTATTGTTCATAATTTACTACCTTTGGGTTTTCTTCATACCGTTGCTGATTAGGAAGTTTTTCATTATCTATCCCAATAATTTCATCATAATCATCCTCGCGATTTTTAGTTTCAACTCGTGAAACATTAGGAGTCATAAAAGGTTTGGCAATTGCGTTTTTACTCTTGTATTGTGTCAGTTGTTGCGATGGTTTCCTGATTGTGCTAGTTCCAGCTCCTGGATATATAGTAGAATAGTTATTTTTGTCATCGTAGTTAAACCTATTTTTAGGAGGAATATACTGGTAGCCTGTACTATTAAAGAACTTTTTGTTATTTTCTTGAATATTAGTACTTGAAGATACAGTTGGCTTATCTCTTAACCTCTGCCCATATTTAATATTTTCGCGTCTTTGTCCATCAATACGTTCATTTTGGTATGATGGTTGAGGTCTTTGAAGTTTGTCACGGGGCGAAGAATCTTTTGTAATGAATGATTGAGGTCTATTGGTGACAGGTTGTCGATTGCTTTGGGGCTCAAAACCTTGAGTATTGTCATTGCGATCTTTGGGTACCGGTGTTGTATATGAATCTATATTAGCTGCATCATCTTCTGTACCATAGGTAGTTGATATATCATCGATTGAGCCTCGATTATCTGATGTTTCATTATCAAACTTAAGGCCAGGTCGTGAAGGACGTCGCCTTGTTGAAAATTCTTGTTCAGTGTTAGTTTTGATTGTCGGTCTGTTCATTCCATTTGGGCTGAATCTAAATGGAATCTCACTAGAAGATGTTAAGTCTTCATCAGAAGTGAGCTTGGTAGTCTCAGTTGGATAATTTGAAAGTACTCTGTTAAGCTTACTTCCAATATCAGTCCTGTCTTCATTCCTGTAATCATTTTGATTAAATACAGGACTCTCAAATCCATCCTTATCAGTCACTGATTGATCGGTTGGACGATGTGATGGTAATCTATTTTCAAGACGTCTTTCATTTTCAAGCTCATCAAACTTTGTTTGGATGTTATCTTGACCAAATCCATCAAAAGGTCGTGCTTTAAATTTTTGTCTGTTGTTTTCATCTCCATCCTGGTTGAAACTGGAACCAGGCTTTCGAACCCTATTTGCTTCAATTTGTTGCTGTTGTTGTTTTAAAGAAGGACGCTGCGATACTCCTTTATTCGAGGTGTTTTTATAGGAGGTATTTTCTGGTTTTCTTTTTACACCAGTGGCAAATTCATCAATATACTGATCATTGTTCTCAGAAGGATATTGAGCACCAGAAGGACGTTGACTGTTAATTTGGTTTTTATTATTGTCATAGTAAAACTCGTCTTGGTTTCCGCTACCTTCAATGTTTGCAGCTGGACGTCTTGATGTTTTATTGTCAGATGTTTGTTTTCTTGGGTATTGCTCAACCGTGCCTTTATTGGAAATACGGTTCATTGGACGTGAAAATGGTTTTATATTGTTCGGTTTTCTGATTTCGTCTTCTATTAGCTGATCATCTTTGATTTGTTCTTGTGTCTCACTTAAATTATCAAAGTCTTTCGTAGGTTTTTTCGTGCCAGGTTGGTATGTGGTGAATTGATTTTTCGGGCCTGACTGAGTTATTGGAGAATAATTATCTTCCTTTTCAGGTATTCTAATACCACTTGACGAGATTCTGTCTAATCCTTGAGGATAAAGACTATCGGTTCCTTGATATTTCTTGTAACCGTACTTGCCTTCATCATATGATCCTAAAATAAAAATAATAAAAATATTATAACTGGGCTAAATGCAAATTTTATTATAAAATAATCATTTACAATAGATTTGAATACCTATCAAAGTTATGACTTAAACTACATGTGAAAAAAAAACAAAAAAACGTAGATCTTATTTTAGGATGAATCATCACAAAGATGTAATTTATGTTCTAACAAATATGCAAACTTACCATCATCAAATATTCCAGCTTCTCTATCCTGCTTTGCCTTTTCTATTAGTCTTTGTATTGCTTCAGGAACCGGCGGAGGAGTGGGCAAATGATCTCCACGTGGTTGAAAACCATTTTCATCAGCAGTGTAGACAACTGTGTAAACTTTCCCATCATCCCCAGTGTATGAATAAGATCCTTCGGCTTTCACCCCACCGATGGCTGTTCCATTTTCATCTGCATGTATCCCATTAGAAATATCAAAAGAATACTCATATCCTTCGGGAGTAATTACATTTTTGTAGTTCAGAATTACAGCATTTCTATCGGCTTCGGCTTGGGGTCTTTCGGGTCGCTTAAAATACTTGTTACTACCAATACGTCCTTGATCAGTACCTAAGAAATTGACTGGAGAAGAGAAATCTCCAGCAGAAAATTGTTGGTTAGCAAATCCTGGAGAGGAAATCGTTGGAGCAACTGTAGAAATTGGCTGATACACTTGAGCAGTTGAATCTGAATATCCTGGAAATTGCTGCAGAGAAACTTTATCATCTAAAGTTGAGTGCTTATTTTGAGATGGTATTTTTATGTCAGGCTGATAAACATTAGGTAAGTTGTTGTAAATACTAGCTTGAGGGATATCAGGTAATGCGGTAGTGAATCCTTGCAAGTTGTTGCGATTGTTGGAGGAATAGAAGCCAGATGTCTGACCTTGCGGTGCATTAGTTGAAGAAATTAATACAGGTTGCCTGTTAAAACCTCCAATTATACTTTGATTTCCAGGATACTGAGTTTGTTGGAACGGGCCTTCCGGGATAAAACCTGGCCTTCTTCCTGAATCAGATTGTTGAAAACCCTTTTGGAACTGAGACTGTCCTGGCAAACTTTGTTCTACATAAAACTGATTATTTGAAGATGGAAATGAAGATCCAGGAAATTGTGCAATCGATCCAGGCGTTGATTGATCACCAGTATTATATTTCTGATAACCAGCTGCATTAGGTGGGAACTGATTGTTATTTCCGCGATATATTTGGCTTGGTTCTTGAGATGGTACATTAAAAGAAGCCGTTGTTGGGAAGCCAGTTATTGGATTAATTGGACTAAAAGTGGTTTCAAAACTTTCTGTAGGTGGGTGAGTTGTCGTTTGAGTGAAGGCGTATGATACAGTTGTAGATGGAACGTTAAAAGAGTTCTGATAGTTATTAAAGGGTGCGTTTGACCCTTGGGCTGGAAAACTAACTTGGGCTCGCACTGGAGCAATTCTATCGATTCCGATAGTAGCTTTATTGTCATCAGGGTTTGGAACTTTTGGTGCAATTGTCACAATAGATGGTCGATGGTTAGTCGAGTATGTTTCCTTAGGGTATTCCAAGGGTGTTTGGATATCTTCTGGTCTTCCACCAGCATACTGAGATCCTGGAGGTGGAAGGTACGTCAAGTCCAGTTTATCTGAGCTAACATAGCTCAGAAACAGAATTATCTGAAAAGAAACACAATGTTTATTATCAGTTTCACTTTCACTTTATACAGCTATCGTATTGTTACTATTGTCACTGAAACACTTATCACTTTCATTTGTTTATTTCTTTTCACTGTACACTGAGTATCACTAAAAGTACTAACCAAAAACCGCTTCATCTCGTATGATGTTTCCAATCGAAGATGCACTTGAGATGTGTGATGATTCGACACGAAAAATGTTATTTATACCATCCTTAAAATTATCGTCTAATGACTATTTAGTGTACGCACGGACGTGACAGCGTGACAAACCCCTAATTGTTGCTGTCAAATAATTGAACAAGTTATTAAGAGTGTATATTTTTATTATTTCATCATGTTATGGTCGAGGATTGATCATGAGATGAAAATTATCCAGCCTTGACATTTGGATGGCCGGCAGTGCATGATCGCTGGTGACAAAGGTAAGAAATTAGGCTCAATGGTGACATAATGGCTGAAAGTAACTGCACTGACAAGCAAAATTGATGTCATTTACGTTTGGACTCGTTCTTAGCAATAAAAGTGTTTATTTACCATTTTGAAAAATTATTCTACAGTTGTTTGATTGTAAGAATTTTTCAAATCATTATGGATAGTTTTATATTTTCGAATTATAGGTATGTACGTACACCTACGCAACGGCCTTTTTAGTGTTAATATCACTAGAAAAGGCTGTTGAGTTCACTTTTATTATTATGGCCATTTGACTGAAACAGTGTGTTAAAATCCTTATTGCCATACTTTTAACGTGAATCATGATCGCGTTAATTTTTAATGATAAAACAAAAACTATTTCAGTTTCATTTATTCGCTTTAGGACTGAATTTTCAATCCTCAGATAAAATATCAGTCAAATAAATTACGAGTATAACCCAAATAAAATAAAAGTCATTCAAAAAATTTAAAAACAAACAATATTATGACAAACATTTTAAATTTGGCAGTATAATACGTTATCAAACAAATAAACCTTTATCCGGGCATTGAAAAATTAACTATTACTTTGTTAAAATTGTTAAAAACCGGCCAAGTGCGAGTCGGACTCGCGCACGAAGGGTTCCGTACCAAAAAACGGCAAAAAATATGTTTGTTGTATGGGAGCCCCCCATAAATATTAATTTTATTCTGTTTTTAGTATTTGTTGTAATAGCGGCAACAAAAATACATCATCTGTGAAAATTTGAACTGTCTACCTGTTGTCGTTATTAATTTCGAGCAAAAAACGGCAAAAGAATCACGTTTGTTGTATGAGAGCCCCCTTCAATATTAATTTTATTCTGTTTTTAGTATTTGTTGTTATAGCGGCAACAGAAATAAATCATCTGTGAAAATTTCAACTTTCTAGTTATCATAGTTCATGAGATACAGCCTGGTGACAGACAGACAGACAGACAGACAGAGACAGACAGACGGACAGCGGAGTCTTAGTAATAGGGTCCCGTTTTTACCCTTTGGGTACGGAACCCTAAAAACTAAGGATTAGGGAGTTTAGCATAACAATATTGGACAATTTAAACCTATTTCTTTATGTAAGTATCCACTTTCAGAATAATCCCTTTTATTTTGAATCCTGTTCGTTTCGTTTCGTTCTTTCCAATATTTTTTTACTTCACTTCTATCAATACAATAACACGTTCACAGACTCAAAATGCAGATCTAAAATCGTTTTTCAATATCACCACACCACATCATCAAACAAATCGACACCAAATTCAAAATGAGTGACATTTCAAGAGTGCTGACTCCTCCGTCACATCCGACGTGGTGAGGTCGAGTTGACCACGACCACAATCAGAGTCATCTATCGGTAATCGTTATTGTCTTTTGTAATTGCTTTTTGTGGTCCGTGAACTGTGATCTCTTAAGGCGGAGTCCATTTGTTTTAAACAACAAGTGTTTTGGTGACTTTTACAGTAGGTACCTAAATATTAATAATATTAATTAAGTTATCTGATATATATTTAATTCAATATAATATATTGAATTATGTAGATGCTTTTTGATTGTTTAATGGCAAAGTTTAATTGCAATCAATGGGGAATGTCCGAAAATAATAAAAATGGCTGAATATTTTTTTATAGGTAGGAATAAGCTCCCTTAGTTTTAGAAAAAAGTTTCAGAATTTTCGGTTGCGTAAAACTTTTTTAATAAATTAAAGTCTCTTCGACGTCACAAATGTACAAAAGTAACAGCAGAATGGCGATTATACCTTTGCCACCACCTGTCACAACAACACCAAGTATTAAAAAAAAGTTTTGACATTTTGTGTTGAAACTTTTTTTTAATAGTATGTTGTGGTTATGACAGGTGGTGGCAAAGGTATAATCTCCATTCTGCTGTTACTTTCGTATATTTAATTTTGTAAAGTTGAAGTGGCTTTATTTTTTATTTTTATTTATACGCAACCGAAAATTCTGAAACTTTTTTCTATTACTAAGGGAGCTTATTCCTACTTATAAAAAAATATTCAGCCAAACTGATTTTTTTTTTAATTAGGTATTTAAACTACTTATTAAATAATTTCTCGCATAAAAATTTAAATATACGAGTAATAATATAATCAAAAGACAGTTTGTCTTTTGCATGCGCCCTAAGTTTTTAGGTTTAAAAGTTTTGTATCTAGGTTTTACATAAATCTTTACGGAAGAATTTATTTTATACTTTTTAGTCCGTTTTTATGTTTTCAATCCATTTTATATGATTTATAGATAATTGTTTTTATACCTTTAAGTCCGTCTTGAAAGCGTGTTTTTAGGGTTCCGTACCAAAATGGTAAAAAAGGAACCCTTATGGTGTGACTCAGTCTGTCTGTCTGTCTGTCTGTCACAGCTGGATATCTCGAGAACTACTAATGGTATCAACTTGAAATTTGGAATAGTTTAAGATGACATTTGCCCAACTATTTTGCAAATAAGAAAGAAATAATAAAATTAATAATTTTTTTACAACATGGACTGAAAAGAGGTCTTAAAAATTTAAAGTGAGGTGACTAGGGCATGTGGGGTATCATATGAAAGAACGCTGTTTGCACATTTTAAAACATTTTTTTCTTTTTTCTTAGGCTGCATAGTTTTCGACTTATGATGAAAAATGTAAAAAAAAATACCGTTCCCCCCCCTTATCTCCGAAGTTTGCAAAGAAAAAAATCTGAAATATTCTATGTGATAGTAGTTTATGTAAAGATTACAGGAAAAATAAAACGATGTCTCAATATAACACACTTTTTTAGAAATTAAAAAAACAAACAAATTTTTTTTAGTTTCACTACCAGTCAACAGATGGCGCTGTCCTAAGCATGACAAAAATAGTTCCACTATCGGTCAAGAGATGGCGCAACCTAACACTACAGTAATAAATTGGTGGCTGGTTCTAATATAATTACCTACTATTTGCCGTACGAATAAACGAAGAATAAGTTCCTACTTAGTAATATAGTAATATAATAATAACGAGGAGCTCGGTGGCGCAGTGGTTTAGCGCCTGGACCAGCGATTGCGGAGGTTAAGCAACGTTCGCAAGGTTCGGTCATGGGATGGTGACCAAAAATTTATTATCTCGAGCTCCTCCGTGCTTCGGAAGGCACGTTAAGCCGTTGGTCCCGGCTGCATTTGCAGTCGTTAACACCCAACAATCCGCATTGGGCCCGCGTGGTGGGTTATGGCCCGTCCTCCTTATCCATAAGGTCCATCCATAAGGAAGGCCTGTGCCCCAGCAGTGGGGACATTAAAATGGCTGATGGACTAGTAATATAAACATTTTGCAATGTGGAGTGGCTGAAACGTTTTTCAGTCACCATAAGCAGCATTTGTAAATTAACTGTCCGCCTGTTCGCCCTTCTACCTGTCTGCCGTTTATCCTACTTTTTAAAGACTGTCCTAAAATAACATATCCAAATATATTTATGATTGTACGGAACCCTCGGTGCGCGAGTCCGACTCGCTCTTGACCGGTTTTTTTAAATAAAGATTTTTCAGTAAATAATTATTTTCTGCTGAGCTCAACTTAGCTTTGATTATTGAATTTTTTAGATTTTAGGCATTCACAATGCTATTTTATATTAAGATTGTATTGAAAATTGGCTCAGTGCATTGGGCCGGAATCCCAAGGGTGCGGGTTCAAATCGCGTTTGAGCTGCTACGGGTGAGTCGACTTTTTCTAGTATTTTTTCTATTAAAATTATTTAGCTTTGCTTATTATTTTTAGCTTAGTCGTATCTGTGTTAATTTTACCCTGTTGCTTTTTCAGGCTTCATCATCAGTCCTTGGACACCATCTGGATCTTCCATCAGAGTACATGCTAAGACGAATTAAAATATGAGCCCCAGCTTGACGAAGTTGCAATACAATGACATTATAATTTTGCATTGTCTTCAAATTCTGACCTATGATATGTTCAAAGTTATAAGACCCTAGCTCATGAAAAGCTAAAATAAAATCATTTGCAAAATTTGTGGATAAATAAACAAGAAAGCGACTGAATAAAAACGTGTTAAAAATAGCGGTTTCACGCGGGTTTGCTTTCTCTATCCAGTTATGATAAACTTATCTTTTTTTTAAACAATTTTATATTTTACTCAAGATTTACTAAATGAATTTAAACATTTGCCTAGGTTTTAATCTTGCTAAATGTTTAAATAAATTTAAACATTTGTCAAGATTAAATCTTGAATAAACAAATTGTCATGCTTATAAATTGCTACCCCTTAACACATTTATGAATGAAATAGCTCTTCGTTTCGTTACTTATAATATAAGAGAACAAAACATTTTGCCAGTTCAATACTAACCCAAACTTCTATCGGCTGTATCATAGATCGCTACATTTGCTTTCGAAATGAGCACACCAATTTCGTAAATATTTCTTTGTTCTTTGAATTAAGCAGACGAGTGTTTTTTTTACATTATTCAAAAGAATAAATGCGTGCTGATAAAAGTGCTTACGTGGGTATTTCGTATATAATATTAATAAATGCAATCCAAATAGAATTTCTAGCCGATGATGGTCACAAATTATGTCCGTATGGATTGAGGAGCCACTTTTCGTATATTAATGAAATTAATATACTTATTTAGTAGTAAGTTAAATTATTTTGTAAGATTTATCCTCAATTTTGTAGTATAATACTTCAAAAATTATTTGAACATAAAGGTGGCTCCTCAATCTAAATGTTTGGATTGAGGAGCCACGTCAGACTTAGGCACATCATGGATTAATGTTTGTCATAATTTGATATGATTTTGTAGCATTTGAGAGTAGTTTGTAGACAAAATCTAAGCGCACTTTTACATTAATACAATTTTGGGTATATTAGACTACAAATTTCAGGATTTGGGCTACAAAATTATTTGATTCCCTACTAAATAAGGGGTTAAGAGCCATATGACGTATCGACTGTGAGTTTTGGTTAAAATGGGGAATTTCGGCGTCGTCGATCTCAGAAACAAACATACATTAACAATTTTGACTTATTAAATAGTGCAGAATAGCTATTGGAATAGTTCATAGCGGCCTCGCTTTTTGTAAATTTTGCTTAACTTTTTAATTAAACCCAAAATGGCAGAGAAAGATTTTCATAAAATGCGCGAGGGCACGTTTTTGGGCTCATGGATTGGACTACTGTTCTAAACAAATGAAATTAAAAAAATAGAGTGTTATTATTTATATAGTAGAATAGATCATAGCGGCCTCGGAATTTTGAAATATCATTGAAATAAATTAGAAAAAAAAATCTTATTCTAAACCAAAAAACTTCGAAAATCGCTTTGAGTTAACTGTGAATTTTTCCTATCTACGATAATATTATTGAGAAAAATTTTATACACAAATAATTGTTACTTCATAAGGAATAAAGATTTCATAATTTTTAAGCATGAATTTGTTATTTTGATTTAATAATAATGAGAAATCTTAACTGCAAAATTACTACAAAATGCGATGCACCGACCGTCAGAATTGAGTACCGCGCGAGCGCTTCTCAGTGTTGGACGTGTGTCGAATTTTTGCGTCAGAGGCACGTTCTGAAGACGACTGCGGTTGTTTCTTATTTCGCTCTTGTGTAAGGATTCGGAACGACCGAAGAACTTTTAATTAGCAAAATTTCGTTTTACATTTGGAATACGAATAATTTAAACTTTCCTATATTCTAAATCAAATAAAATGTTTTTTTGAGGATCAACCATGAACTTTTAGAAACAAAACACGAAAACATAGATCAAGGATTTGAACGCGCCTCAGTACTAGTCTGTAGTATAGTGCGACTATAAGATTTGATCATCTAAGCACAGTACAGGCACAGCCGAGAGATAGTCTTCATACAGTCGGCCATCGGAGGCGTCTAGACAGAGCAATCGTGCGGGGTGGTGCGGTATAGAAGGGGGGTGGGAGGGCCCGAGAGCCCATACTTTGGCAATGTATGCATCTCGGGCCCTATCCCGTCAGGGCTTACGCTTCTGATTGGGTTATACTATATTATATTGAAAGTAGTATTTGCAATTTTTTGATGTGGGTGTCATGAAAAAGTGTTTTGGCACGATTTTGATATTAGATTTGGAATTCAAAATGGCGGCCGCACATTGATGTATTTGTTGATATTTGTGTATTTTTGTTTGATTATTGGACCGATTTCGATGCAACTCGGTTTTTGCTACTATTTTGACAATAAAACAGCAACGCGATGTTAAAAAAGTAAAAAATTCAAGATGGCGGCCAACTTTTTTGTTTGCGGGCCGATTTCGATGAAACTCGGTTTTTGGTAAGAAAACAGCAACGCAATGTTAAAAATGTAAAAAATTCAAGATGGCGGCCAACTTTTTTGTTTGCGGGCCGATTGCGATGAAACTCGGTTTTTGGTAGTATTTTGGCAAGAAAACAGCAACGTAATGTTAAAAATGTAAAAAATTCAAGATGGTGGCCAACTTTTTTGTTTGCCGGCCGATTTCGATGAAACTCGGTTTTTGGTAGTATTTTGGCAAGAAAACAGCAACGCAATGTTAAAAATGTAAAAAATTCAAGATGGCGGCCAACTTTTTTGTTTGCCGGCTGATTTCGATGAAACTCGGTTTTTGGTAGTATTTTGGCAAGAAAACAGCAACGCAATGTTAAAAATGCAAAAAATTCAAGATGGCGGCCAACTATTTTGTTTGCAAGCCGATTTCGATGAAACTCTGTTTTTGGTAGTATTTTGGCAAGAAAACAGCAACACAATGTTAAAAAAGTAAAAAATTTAAGATGGTGGCCAACTATTTTGTTAGTAGGCTGATTTCGATGAAACTCGTGGTCGAGTGGCTTGTGTACAAGTTTTCTAGGTATTGTCATCTCTGAGGACCAGGTTTCAATTGCCAGCTGAGCCAAAACGATATTTTCTGTATTGTCTCATGTCTGGGTGTTTGTAGTGCCACCGTTGTCTCCCATTTCCATAACACAAGTGCTTCAGCTGCTTACTTGGAATGGAATTGGAGCAATGTTTAATCTGATGTATAAATTTAATTTTGTTACTTAAAAATATAACTGTAAAAATGTACCCATATTTCTTTTATTTAATGTAATTTTCATTCGTAAAACTGTAAATGTAACTATGTACATTAAAAAATTTAAATTAAAAAAACATTTATGTAAAACAACGAATGTAACTTTCATTGAATTCATTCACATTCAGTTCCTTCCATCTTCCTTTTCATTCAGTTTATTGCTTGCTTGCAGCTTGATCTCGATCATTTAAATATAGATAATAGGTATGTTTGTCTGAGATCATATATTTTCTGAGCGTAAATAATTGTGAGAAGTTTCATTTATTTAGTTATAAAATTCTAGTGTAAAAGTCTAGTCTAGCTAGGTACTAAATTTTTACTTGAAACTGAATTTAGTGAAAATTTTAAACAAAAAGTCATCATGAGTAATGATAGTACGAAATTTAGTGACTGGGCCACACCCGGTATATATAAAAGCAGAAGGAAATTATACGAACTTTATGCAGAGAAAGCTACTTCCTGTGATCCTAACTTCATTGAATTTGTCAAGAAGTATTTACAAACATTCAGAGAAGTTTGTATTCTAGCAAAGTCGAAGTACTTTTCAAATAAAATTAAATCAGCCGATAATAAAATTAAGGCTACTTGGAACATTATTAACAAAGAAACGGGCAAATCAAAATCCAATATAAATTCCTTCTGTTTAAAAATTGGTGATCAAAATTTTGAATCTGACGATATGGTCGCTAAAGTCTTTGAAGATTTCTTTGCTCGAATACCAATAGAAACTACCAGTACTCTTAGTGCTTGTCCCAACATCGCTGTCTCCCTCCTAGAGTCTAGTGTTGATAAGTGCAAGGAAACCTTTTTCTTTAAATATATAAATAGTGAAGATATTATTAAAGCTTTTAAAACAATTAATGTCAAAAAAACAGAAGATCTTTGGGGCATATAAACAAGCATTATTAAATCAATAATTGATATACTATCCCTTTACTTGGCTTTTATTTTTACCAAATGTATTGATGAAATAAAACACTTTTTAACGGATACTAGCGCGGTTTTATTGAATGTACTTTGGTATTTAGTTGGTATTTGGTTTGATTTTTGGTTTTCCCGACGTTTCAGCACCTTTGCAGGCCACTGCAGCTGCAAAGCTGCCGAAACGTCGGGAAAACCAAAAATCAAAACAAATACCAACTAAATACCAAAGTATATTCAATAAAACCGCGCTAGTATCCGTTAAAAAGTGTTTTATTTCATGTCTAGTGAGCGCGTAAGCTTGAGAAGTAAAAATGTATTGATAAAGGGGTTTTTCCTGATCTAATGAAAAATAGTAAATTGATTCCTCTATTTAAATCTGGGGATAAAGTGACCCAGCTAACTTTAGGCCAATATCTATACTACCAGCACTTAGCAAAATATTTGAAAAAATTATATATTCCCAATTATTAGATTATGTCACATCCAATAACATTCTTCATAAAAATCAGTTTGGATTTTCCAAGGGTAAAATTACTACTGATGCTGGAATTGCACTTCTCAAACATATTCTTGACGCTTGGGAAGAAAAGCAAGATGTAATTGGCATTTTTTGTGACCTTTCTAAGGCATTCGATTGCGTTGATCACCAAACACTATTAAAGAAGCTAGAACATTATGGTGTCTCTGATAAAATAGTTAGCCTTATAAAATCATATTTGTACAATAGAACTCAGAAAGTAGTGATTAATAGAACTGAATCTACTGGAGCTCCCACCAATATGGGTGTGCCGCAGGGATCAATATTGGGCCCATTGCTGTTTCTAATTTATATAAATGACCTTCCCAACTACGCGAATAATTTATGTGAGACAGTACTATTTGCGGATGATACTTCTTTAGTTTTCAAAGTAAACAGAGGTAATAACTGTTCGGACGAAGTAAATAGTGCCCTCTCTAAAGTTTCACACTGGTTTAATAGCAATAATTTAGCACGTAACCCCAAAAAAACTAAATGTGTAAAATTTTCATTACCTAATGTTGAGCAGACAAAATTAAATATAATTTAAATAACGATGAAGTCGAGTTTATTGAGAGTAAAAAATTTTTAGGTATTACACTAGATTCTCGACTGCAATGGGATCCACATATTGAAGCCTTGTCAAGTAGACTTAGTTCAGCGGTATTCGCTGTTAAGAAAATAAGGCTTTTAACTGATATTGAAACGGCAAGGTTAGTATATTTTAGTTATTTTCATAGTGTAATGTCCTATGGACTGCTATTGTGGGGCTCAGCTGCCAGTATTGAAAATATTTTTGTACTCCAAAAAAGAGCTGTTCGCGCCATATACAATCTTCGGCGAAGAGATAGCTTGAGAGAATTGTTTAAAGAAATAAATATCTTAACTTTGGCAGGCCAATATATATATAAAAATTTAGTTTATGTAAGGAAACACTATGATTCATTTGCTAAAAACAGAAATATTCACCAATTTAATACAAGAAATAAAGATAAACTTGCCGTTCCAAGATTTAGGCTTGCAAAAACTAGAGGTTCATTTATGGGGAAAGGCATAGCCTTTATTAATAAAGTTCCGCAACAAGTGATTGATCTTCCTTTGCATGAATTTAAAAACCATGTTAAAAAAACGCTCATGAGTAAAGGTTATTATAAAGTAGATGATTATCTTAAAGATCAAAATGCGTGGAAATGATGTAACACATAACTTGCTACTATAAGTACTTTGTTGAAGTAATATATGTAATAAGTCTATGTTGTTGCCAATAATCCTGTCACCCTGTTGTAATTATTTGGTAACGATATATTCAAGTTTGTAAATATCGTTACTTATGGCTGTTACAGCTGATAAGTTTCTTGCGCATGTTCTTCTTGTTAGCTAAAAAAGTCTGGAACGGGTGGTAGGAAAATATAGACGATTCAAAAGTACTTAATTATTAAGTTTATTTGAATAAAGCTTATTTGACTTTGACTTTGACTTGTAACAACGTTACTTATTTTCTACTTTTCTCAGCCAGACTAAATAAAAAAAATATAGCCAGACTAAAATAGTATTCCTGTTAAAATTATTTTTCCTGTTTTTGTGATTAAAATTTATAAATATAGATTTTACCAAAAACCGAGTTTCATCGAAATCGGCCCTCAAACAAAAAAAGGTGGCTGCCATCTTGAATTTTTTACATTTTTAACATTGCGTTGCTGTTTCTTGCCAAAATACTACCAAAAACCGAGTTTCATCGAAATCGTCCCGCAAACAAAAAAGTTGGCCGCCATCTTGAATTTTTTACTTTTTTAACATTGCGTTGCTGTTTTCTTGTCAAAATACTACCAAAAACCGAGTTTCATCGAAATCGGCCCGCATACAAAACCTTCATCTCACCTGATGTTAAATGACGATAAGGCCGAAGGTGGAAGAGCACTACACCCGGAATACTGGCTATCTTGCTAAAAAAAACCGGCCAAGTGCGAGTCGGACTCGCGCACGAAAGGTTCCGTACCAAAAACGGCAAAAAAAAATAAGTTTGTTGTATGGGAGCCCCCCTTAACTATTAATTTTATTCTTTTTTTAGTATTTGCTGTTATAGCGGCAACAAAAATACATCATCTGTTAAAATTTTAACTTTCTAGCTATCACGGTTCATGAGATACAGCCTGGTGCCAGACAGACAGATAGACAGACCGACGGACAGACAGACAGACGGACAGCGGAGTCTTAGTAATAGGGTCCCGTTTTTTACCCTTGGGTACGGAACCCTAAAAACGACACACCCATAGCACCCGTCCCGTCTGAGGTGCTTTGGTGAGTCGAATTTTTCTAGTATTTTTCTAATATATTATTTATCTGAACATAATTAACTTCTTTCCGTCCCAAGATTATATTACACATGCTTATTATGACATATTATTAGACTTTTCGGAAACTTTATTATTAGAATTAAATTTTTTAGGTACACAGTATTAGAAATAAGAATCATTTATCTTTACCTTTAAACGAGCAATTCTTGTATATTTATTTTATATTTTTTTTCTGTGATCTCGGAAATAGCTCTAACGATTTCACTGAAATTTAGTATATGGGGGTTTTCAGGGGTAAAAAATTGATCTTGATTAGTATTATGTTTGGGAAAACGCGTGTTTTCAAGTTTTCATGCTTTTTTCATGTGTTTTTCTTTCGACGCAGAATATGGTCGCTAATTTCGTCCTACCGGCCAAAGTCCGTCTGGTCTAGCGGGTTAAGAAAGGGGCGGCAAAAAACGAGTGTACCAGGTTTGAATCCCGCTCGATAACTTAGTTGTGTTTTTTTTATACACGCTGAAATTTTAATCATTTGGTTCCCGCCGTGTGGTGGTTGCACTCATGATTACAAACAACTTTAACTATGGGGCCAACTCTCCTGCTCGCAAAAAAATCAGCTGTTCCATACAAAAGTGCAGTACCTACTCGACCTTTATGTATGAAACAGCTGTTTTTTTTGCGTTTGCAGGGAGAAAATGAATTCTTATGAAACATACGCCAAATATTTTGTAATATACTCTTATCTTACATCATGGAGGCAATTTTGAGAATATCAACATTAAGATTATTTTTTTTTAATTTGAGATTTTTGCATTTACAATGCTATTTTTAAACAATACTAAATAATATACTAGAAAAAATACGACTCGCACCAGATCAATACTCAGACGGGAATCGAACCCGCGACCTTTGGATATCCGGTCCAATGCTCTGACCACTGAGCTACCGAGTCACTAGTGACATCGTCGAATTTTTCCTAGTATATCCTAAACTCTTACGCTGTAAGCCAGCGTTATTTCACCAATGTGAGGAATTACCTCGACATTCAATTGAAATATCTTTCCAGATATTTTAACAATTGATTAAGATGAAATAGCTATATAATTTTTAAATTTGAGATTTTTGCATTTACTATGCTATTTTTAAACAATACTAAATAATATACTAGAAAAAATACGACTCGCACCAGATCAATACTCAGACGGGAATCGAACCCGCGACCTTTGGATATCCGGTCCAATGCTCTGACCGCTGAGCTACCGAGTCACTAGTGACATCGTACCGGATATCCAAAGGTCGCGGGTTCGATTCCCGTCTGAGTATTGATCTGGTGCGAGTCGTATTTTTTCTAGTATATTATTTAGTATTGTTTAAAAACAACATTAAGTATTTTTTTGGAATTTTTTTAATCCCTATTCTATGAGTGAGTATTTTTCAAAAGTTACTAGTAAAGGGTAATCGCAAAGTGCCATACATCGGAACATTAAAAGGCGGAAGAGGCAAGGTCACCCTTTTCCCCGCCCGGCTCCAGGTGACAGCTAGTTTGTGGTTTTAGCACCGAATAGGTACATTTACAAAAAAGGGCCGAAAGATGTGGTCTGGTCCTTAGGCTAAAAAGTTTGGCGACCCATGCTCTAAGCTATAGTTTTAATCTAAAACGAAAAACTTCCTTTGCTAGATAAAAAACTAGGTAATAAAATTATTTTTATTTTTAACAAATATATCATCTGTCTCATTTATGGTATCATCTTCCTATAATCTGTTTCTTCACATACAGATCCATGGCACTCTAAAAATGTGCGGCATAGCGATAGCGAATTACTCCATAGAAGTACTAAAAACATAAAACTTTGGGCAAAGTATCAAAATCGCTTGGTCGTAGTTTCAACACAGTATCGTGAACTCGTGAGTTGTCGTTAACGCTTCCGTATGTTTTACTAGTCTGTGAATATACGCAAAGCGCAGATTTGTCATATGGCTCTTAAATTTCCTTTTAAAATCTGAAGTGGCTCCTCAATCCATATGGACATCACAAATTAGCTCATCTTATTCAAGTAATTTAACTAGATAAAGGAAGTAATAATTTAAATGTTAATGTTTGATATTTTCTATAGGATAGAGTATTGTCTAATGTATATGGCTGGCACTATAAAGTCTTTAATTTAAAAGGTTTTTTTCTTTTATGACAGAAGGGAATAAACAATACAAAACCACAAGTTAAGCCATAAATTAATAATCTTTAATCCAACAATAACATTATAACAGTCGTTTAGTATTTGTATCCGTTCCTAGCGCTGAAACCTTGCTGCCTTCTTGAAACTCCTCTTTGGTT
The DNA here is from genome assembly GCA_943789525.1 of Agriphila geniculea. Lineage (NCBI taxonomy): Eukaryota > Metazoa > Arthropoda > Insecta > Lepidoptera > Crambidae > Agriphila > Agriphila geniculea. Next base: position 20,627,616 of record OX038869.1, on the reverse strand, counting down.
CGCGAGAGGAGGTAGGTAAGCTTTGTTCGCTTGGTTAGAACCTGCGTTGTTGAAACCTTGGTTAGAACCTGCGTTGTTGAAACCTTGGTTAGAACCTGCGTTGTTGAAACCTTGGTTAGAACCTGCGTTGTTGAAACCTTGGTTAGAACCTGCGTTGTTGAAACCTTGGTTTGAACCTGCGTTGTTGAAACGTCGGTTGGCACCAATTCCTTCTCCGTTAGATTCTTGGTTAAATCCAGGCCTTGAATCGCGGAACAGAGCCGAGTTGGTCACCACGGAGTCTTCGTCGCCTTGATATTGGTTGTTGTAAGCATTGTTGTTGTAAACGTTGCCGTTGTTGTTGTTGTAAGCGTTGCTGTTGTATTCATCACCACTGCCGTATTTAGCCTCGTTGTATGAGCCTGGAAAGTTTAAAAAGTTTAGATACTGAAGCTAAAAAATATACGTACTTATACTTAGCTCTAACAAATTAAACTGAAGCTACGAGTGTAAAATACAGTAGTTCACAGTTGAAGCTTTATTGGTTAGGTAAGGATAATGAGTTGTAACCACAGACATAGAAAAATTTTCGCTGCGCTCAAGAAGACCAACAAAGCGTGGAAAAGAGAAGTTAACATAAAACGGACACGGTCTATGTAAAAAAGAGACAAAGGATCAAGTGACATGTGCCAACATTTTTTACAGTAAGAGCCCCTAGCGTCCCGTCTAGAAAATGAGCAATCACAGTTTGTTTAAAATATTTGTTAATCTTAATTATAATTTAAAATAAAGGTATCGTGGAGCCATGGTGTCTTGTGCTCTAAGTAATTGTGATGCGACAAAAAGAAATAATCCAAGTAATCACACTTTTCACAGGTAAATAAGATATTGCCACACATTTCTCTAAAACCGAATTTCTCTACATTTATTCGTTTATCGACGAAGAAAACAGTATGGAACATACTTTATTAATTTCCTTTGCCGTATATAGTCATATTATATGAATCTAAGTCATATTTTACGTAACTCATATAAAATGTATGCATTCGTTTTCGGATCACCTGTTTATTGACATTGTTGTTCTTTGACATTCTATTTCTATGGTTGTAACAATCTTTTACCACGTTTTATTCAATTTTAACATTAGACAACGGAATTCAAACAAGAGTATTTGTCAGTTTATTTACCTCTAATAGCACACCATACATAATAGGTATTTTATCTAAGCTATTAAAATAATGTTAAAGTTACCATCATCGTAGATTCCTGCAGCCTCATCACGGGCGTTCTGCTCCAAAGCCTTCAGGATCTCTTCAGGAACCGGAGGGGGGGTGGGAATATGGTCACCTTCAGGGACGAAGCCATTCTGGTCGGCAGTATACCTGTTTAAAACAATGTGGATCAAAAACTTGCTCTTACGTTTTGAAAACCTTGACATTGATCAAAATCTTAAGAACAAAATCATTTGAGTTTGAAAACTGGAGCACTTTTTTTACATTAAAAAAACTTTAATCAAACTTATTTTTCTTATGGTTTTTTTGGTATTAGCTGTCATGGTTATACTTTAGGAATACTCGTATTAAACTTATCCTGTATATTAAAAACCAATAAGAGAAATAGAGCTTCTTTAAAATGAATTATCGGATATTTAATAATAGAAAAAGGATGAACATAAATGCGACGATTTCATTTGCAAACGGCTTTTTTCCGTATGTATCAGAACGTTAAGATATTTCGGAAAATGTGTCGTTTTTGTGTAAGTATAACTTATTACCTGATGCTATAAACCTGACCGTCATCACCGGTGTAAGAGAAACCACCCTGAGCTTCAACACCATCGGTAGCAACTCCGCTTTCCTCAGCATAGATCCCATTTTCAGTTTCATAAGCGTAATTGTAAGTCTCGCCATCATTCTGGCTGTCTTGACGAACTATAGCAGCGTTCCTTTCGAAAGAAGCTTGAGCACGTTCCGGACGACCTTCGAAGTTGTCAAAACTGTTGGCGTTGTTGTAATCGCCGTTGCCACCCTGGGAAAATCCATCTCCATTCTGGGAAAATCCGTTTTCACGCTGGTTGAATCCGTTTTCTTTCTGGGCGAATCCGTTTTCACGCTGGGGGAATCCGTTTTCTCTCTGGGCTAATCCGTTTTCACGCTGGGAAAATCCACTTTCGCGTTGGGCGAATCCATTTCCACGCTGAGGGAATCCGTTTTCACGCTGGGTAAATCCATTTTCGCGCTGGGAAAATCCATTTCCACGCTGAGGGAAGCCGTTTTCACGCTGAGAGAATCCGTTTTGGCCTTGGTATTCAGTGGAGCCAGGAACAGGAACTTGCAAAAAGTTCCCTGATCCACCAGCGGTTTGGGCAGTCCTGGGAGGCAGGTAGGTCTTGTCCAACTTAGCAGCATTGGTCAATGCGACCGCAACGACGAGAATGAGCTGAGAATAAAAAAAATACTTTGAAAAACCTCTGAAAACGAAATGTGTTAGGAAAACAAGCACGTTTATATTGAAAAGTAACTCAAATATAACATTTTCTAATAATAATGCCTTAGATTGTGAATAGCTACATCTCAATGAATCTAGAATCTCAAGGGAGTAAGTGTAAACTGTTTGTTTACAATATTTGCCACCATTTTGGAAATTAGATCACTTTCGTATTTTTCAACACGCATGAAAAATACTAGAATTTTTCTCAATCCAGAAAATTCCCCTTGTTCCTTGGAGATGACCATGGCCAGATAACTGGTTATCTGTGACGAATTTTTTTTCTCCAGTATAACTAGTTATCTTTTAGGAATAGATTTTCGTTACAGATCCCATCTTAATGTAGGTTCATAACTAGATTTTTTTTAATGCACCAAATCACTATGTTTATATTATTATAGAATCGGGAAAATGTTGACAATTTTAACACTAAAAACAAAACACTAAGTATCTTCTTTATTTCATTATTTTCTTTCGTTTCGAAATTCGAACTTTTTTTGGCTTCCAATTTTTTAGACTCACCAATTTCATTTTAGCTAGTGAAGTTGACCTCTTAGATCGGTGAGTTTATCGGTACTGATAATGACCCGCTACTTGAACAATATTTATACTAATGCTTACATATCGATCTACTTTGAAGATGTTCTCGTTTTAGTCGTGTCTGGGTGTTGCTTAATCAAAATATAATTCACGATGGACCCGTCTAATTGTAGTGGATGGGTTCATGCAATAGGTGCTGTAGGTTGAGGAATTGTTTTTGTTTTATTTTATTTTTATTTTATTTATTAAAAAAATCAACAGCGCTTTAAAGACTATTATATCTTAGATTTACTTTATGACAATACGTAAAGCCAATAACAGATTTCACTTTTGAACATTCTTTTTTTACAGTCATAACCTGTTTAAGTTTGAAAACTCGAGTTTTAATTGGTGTCACTAATTTTCAATTTATTTCTTGATAACAATTTACTGGTCATTTTCTAAAGTACTTAACTGAATTAAAAAACACACAATCAAAAAACAGTATAAGAAAAAATATTAATTTGCCACTGTTAAAATCTATAATTCTTGTTATTTTAGAATTTATCATAGTCTGAAACAAACTCTTAATAATTTAAAAAAAGCCTGATTTTGCATGAGTTCAGAATCTATGAAATAGATCAAATCATGAAAAAACTAATTCTAATTTTATTTTATTTAACGCGATTCCCTGACCGAAAGTAGCACCCTCAGAGGCTTTTATTCAATAAGTTGTTAATATAACAGGAAATTAATAAAACTTTTCGTGGAAGTTTTAGGGCTCATAGTCTTGTATTTTTAGAAGGTATCACTACATTTAGGGACATTCCCTCGCAGTCATTCGTAGAAGTAGATAGAAAATGAGATTTAGCAGTTTTGCTATCTACTTATAGCAGTGACTACGATGGAATGTAATGAAACCGTTTAAAAATATTAGATTTTGGACCCTAAAATTTCACGAGAAGTTAAATTAAAATTGTGTATTATAATTACAACATTAAATAAAATTCACCGCGGCGCCACTTTCGGCAAGGAAAGCACCTTAAGCAGTGGTATTATTTGATATATTTTAACTAAAAATCATCTACTTTCCCTTTTACTAATGCTGAAATTCACCCATCTTGCATGACTCCGTCCACTCTAAATCTTCAATCGCAGTATAGACACTGCATACCATATCGCGACCATTGCCCTTGATGTGAAACATTTTACTTACATTACCACCATGATACATGTGCAGTTCATGGTGGCGCTAGTAGCATTCACATAATTCTATCCTATAGAATTTTAGCTGAAGTGGCAATGGGCAGGACACATAGCGAGAAGAACTGCTGGCCGTTGTTGGGGCGGAAAGGTTCTGGAATGGCGACCGCGCACCGGACGATGCTCCGTGGGTAGGCCCCCGACAAGGTGGACCGACGATCTGGTGAAGGTCGCGGGAAGCCACTGGATGCGGGCAGCGCAGGACCGATCGTCGTGGAGATCCTTAGGGGAGGCCTATACCCAGCAGTGGGTGTCGTGCGGCTGATATGATGACGATGATAGAATTTTTGAAAGAAAACTTTTCACAAAATATGTTCTGTGTTCTGCAGCATAATTACCAATTTAAAGACTCAACTAGCCAGGTACAATTTCACATAAAACTTTTGATTTATAGTTGGTTTTATTCGTTTTTACTTATTTTTTTGTCATTCACAATTTATTTTCTTATCTAGATGGATAATCACATTGGATATAAAATATTTTTTTTTTAATTTTTAGATTTTAGGCATTCGCTATTTTTTATTTGAGATAATTATTTTAATAGAAAAAATACTAGAAAAAATCGACTCACCCGTAGCAGCTCAGACGGGTTAACAAATATTATATTGTTAATATTTGTACATACATATTCTTCAAAGGGTTATTTTAAAACACCAACAACCTCGCAGGAGTAGATTACTAACATCATAAACAACATTTTTGTTCTACGATTTTTCCGAAAACACAAATAAAAACACTTTTCATACAAAATTCGATCAGATTTTTTTCGTCTGTTTTCGGAAAAGTAAAACAAATGTTGTTGTTAATGTTAGTATCTACTCCTGTGAGGTTGTTGGTGTTTTACAAAATAACCATGTTTACCTAGTTCAATTTTCAACCACACGCACAAATAACTTAGTAAGAGCTTTTGCGACCTCCTTCCTTCAACCATTAGCTCGCATGGCTTCCGATATCGATTCATCGGTAGATCGGTACATCGATACATCGATCACCCGTCTCGTGATCATTCAAGGCCGAATTTCGATGATTTCTTTTGTGAGTTTATACTATTAAGTGCAATAACAATTATTGTTGATTGTTATTTAAAATGTAAACACGTAATAAAAGATTTAATGTTAAGATTTTTTATATTCTTAAATCGTTGCTTGTTGGTTTCTTTCCTTTTTTCTTTAAAGTGATAAATGGAGCGGAAGTAGCCTTTGAGTGATAATAAGGCCAAATATCACTCAACCTAATGCAATAAGAGGAACTTAGACAGTACATTGACTTATAAAATGATAGACAGTCATATTATGCGGCAATTTTACTCAAGAATGTATGACAAAGTGTAAATTTTACAAAGTCAAAATATTATCTTTATTCAAATTAACTAATATAAACATTTTTAAATTCTCCTACCACCTTACATATCAAAATTCATCGGCAAGTGCTCTGAAGTTAGTCACTTCTGTTGTAAATTGTTAAATTATTCGCATTGTACGTACTTAAGTCAGTACCTAATTAAAGTTTCTCAAGAATGTTTTCAGGGTAACTACCTATTAATGATATTAGGAATGAATCACAGTAGTACGTTAAAAGGGTATACTTTTCTCTTTGTTTTTCGGACAGCAAATATCCACCTGACGGTCCGCATCCAGCGACTTCTCGCCTTCTCCAGATAATTTATGATTAATTGCATTCATATTAGATATCATAGTTCTGAGATGTCAAGAAACCATACCCAACAACACTTACATATTATCACCTATCCAAATATGTCTTTTGAAATAAGATATCATCACTTAGACAACTAAATACAAGTTTGGATTACAAAGTCACCCTAAGGGCACTAACCTAACAATTGAATTGTCTATTATTAAAGAATTAAAGATCGAAGTAGTTACCTATTATTAAAGAAAAGTGTTAAATATCATAATAGGGCGCTAACGTCATTATTTGAGCAATCATTATGTACCGCTTATTGAGCAGTAGGTAACGTACTTGCGAAGCCGAAAATCATCCTAAAGGTTATTGTACACGGTACTCGGCGTAACAATATATTGTTACCTAGGTTACGCCATCAGCTACATAGATGACAGCGACGCCATCACCTGCGATTAAACTTTGGAAGCGACTTGCTAGGTATCTAAAATAGAACCATGTAAATAACCCGACTGCTGATGTTGATAATATGTAGGTAACAACAGCAGATTTAGACCGTCTTAAAATACATTTTGATACACAAACATCGGTTTCACATTTGATTTGCCAGTTGTTACCTATTTAAAACTTTTTAATCAAATTCCATAATGTTCCTGAACATTTTCATGAGTACTATCTATTGACACGACACTGGCACACATTCACGATTTTCATACACAAATTCACGTATTTAGCCTCGTATAAATATTATACTAAACTTGTAGAAATAAACGTACTTTGGAACTAAAGTGATGGTAATAAAAATAAAAATCACCAATGCACATTTTAAAAGTTTTAGTAAAGACAGTTCAATTCATGATGTTTTTTTTTAAAGTCTGTTTGCTCTACTGTTACCAAATGAGGTTATTTTCAATGAGTATAGACACTGAAGTCGATAAGTATGCAATGGATGTGCTGGTGGTGGAATCCACTTTGAACCATTTACGACAGTGCTACAGTTAATCGGATTAGATCTTGCCTTTAAAAGTAGCGTTATCTATGTTTGTTATCAATATATTTCTGAATTAAACCAAATGTGATTGATTGCCAATTGAATGAACATTACACTTACAAAAAATATAAAAAAGTGAAAGTGAAAAAAATATTCCTTTTGTTACAAAGCATTGTGAGTAACCACCTTTATTGAAATAACCGGTTGAACTTAATACATCGTAGCATTTTCGTAGTCGATAGTACAATAACTATTATTAGGACGCCTTCACACCGCATTAGTCCAATAGCTTAATTCTATGATCATGGCATGCATCGCGTATATTGCATGTCCCATAGCTTGATATTTCTGTAATAGTTCAATGTTTGCACTATTGACAGGAAAACATTTGCTTTGACTTGGTAATTTATTTTTCACGATAGGTAGTTCAAAGTTATGATTTTTTTAGCTACTATGTATGATTGGTAACTATACTTAACATTTAAAGCTAATGGACGAGATTTCATATTAGATGATAACAGTCCTACACAATGATAAATTAATGTAGACAGAGTTTGAAAATGTGTTTTATCTATAAAGTATATTGCGATTGTGTAATCTTAAAACATTCTACATTTTTACCGACTTCAAAAGGAGGGTGGTACTCAATTCGACCTTTATTTTTTTTTTGTTTTTTGTATGTACACCGATTACTCGAAGACGGCTGGACCGATTGAAATGATTCAAACGTTATTACATTAGGTAAACTTCCAAATTAGTCCCATTTTTTAAAATTTTGAAATCGGTTCAGTACTTTTCTAGTAATCTTGAAAAAAGCACGAAAATAGTATGATTTTGTGTGAACTACCTCGATGGTCAGTCGTATAACTTCTTTGTTTATGAACTGAATAAGATAATTATTTTTTTGTTGGAAAAGGGATAAGTGTAGTTCTTTAACCGACTTAAAAAAGGAGGTTCTCAGTTTGACCCGCATGTATGTATGTTTCTCCGCAATTAAGTCACGTTTGGCTGAGCCGATTTTTCTACCTAAATAATATACCTACATTACCTAACACAAAAGGTACCTACACTAAAAATAAAAAAATAAAAAATTGTTTATAAAAACAAAAAAGCGACTTCAAAAAACCTACCCCTAAAAAGCATGAAATAATATTCGTAATAATAAAACACGTCTATTGAAGTCGGGTGGGGCTTTTAGAATAAAAAAAAAGGGATTTGTACTCCAGCCCCACCCGGCTTCAATAGACGTGTTTTATTATCACGAATATTATTTCATGCTTTTTAGGGGTAGGTTTTTTGAAGTCGGTTTTTTGTTTTTGTAAACAATTTTTATTTGCTCAAAAATATGAATTACCAAAAGATCCATCTCCAATAAAGGAGCCAATAAACGATCAATTATATATAATACATTTACAATGTCATTTCGAATTTAACGAGGTGTATATAAGATAACAAGGTATCATAAAAAGCTATCTACATCTGAACATTACAAAACGGTGCTTCATTACCAATTGTTCCATTATACCAACCGTTTATGGCAAGATCTTCATAGATCTATAGCATTTACATTGCAATTGCTATTTTTTATAATTGTTCGGCTACCATCATCATTTGCCCTTTAGGATATAGATCATCATGATATAAACGGTTAGCACAGATTTGGCTATTGTTATTAATTTATAATTCTTAATATTGCTCTGTCATCCTGTTTGAACAGTTTGCTTTGTTATGTTTTTTATAAATACTTAAATAAGTATTTATTTTTAATTTCAAAACAATTCTTCTTCTTCTTCTTTACGTGTCGACTCGGTATTATAATTATATTTGTGAGGACCAGAACTCAGCCACTGATATAGCATTATCAGTGGCCTTGTAAAGATCCTCGCGTGTTATTGTAGGTGTTTAAAAGGGAGTAAAATTAATTTATAAATTAGAGGAAGTCAAGAAGAAGACATTATTATGAAATTTTATAAAAATAGCAACTACCTATGTCATCATCATCATCATATCAGCCGCACGACACCCACTGCTGGGTATAGGCCTCCCCAAGGATCTCCACGACGATCGGTCCTGCGCTGCCCGCATCCAGCGGCGCACCGCGTCCTTCATACGACTATCTATATAATTTGTCATTATTGTACCAATAAATTGTACCTACCGAAAAGATGTTCATTAGTGACCGTGTAAACAGAATAATAGTAAGTCAAAATAAGCTCTTTCGAATCGTCAATATTATACTACCACTACCAAGTCAAGGCGTCTTTAGAGTTCCGTAGTCAAATCAACAAGGAACCCTTGTAGTTTCGCCATGTCCGTCTGTCCGTCCGCGGCTTGGTTCAGAAACCCTTAGTTCTAGAAAGCTGCAACTTAGCATGAATGTGTATATTAATTACTTCGAAAAAGTGGTAGAATAGAATCTTGAGAAACCATTTTCTTTACTCCCCAACATGTAAAGTGGGGATGTTTTATTTTACTATACGTTATAGACGTTAGTAATGTAAAATAGAGTAAGTGTATAACCATATGGCATACCATGAGGTTACTATGGAACCCTATAAGCCCTATATTGCGCGTAGCCCGATATGCACTTGGCCGGTTTTTAAGTTATCAAGAAGAATGGGCGCAAGAAACATATTGACCTGTCCAAGAATTATTGCACTTGAGAAGATAACATCTACATACCTACTCCTAATATACTCCTTTCGAAGTTTATAATAGAGTTGTATTGTATAGCAACTGGGTATTAATGAACTCCAACAAAAAATCGGTAACCCATCAGATCCGATACACATTAGTATGTCTTCACTATGACGACATAATTGACTGGTACACTGATGATCATGCCGAGAGAGGAGGTCGTGTGAACACGCTTGTAATCATACTACAACTTGTTGCCTTAAGGGCATAGGGCTACACCGAGACTTTTTAATTATTGTTTATAAGAAATGTTGAACTATACAGGGTGATTTTTTGAACAGTGGAAAAATTTTGTGGGGGGGCTTAGAACGTCAAACTGAACAACTTTGTTTATGGGACCAACTTAATCCGAGCATAAAAATAATCAACTATTCCATAGAAAACTTCAATATCTACTCGACCAAAATGTATGGAACAGCTGATGATTTTTTTGCTCTGATAAAGTCGGTTCCATAGACAAAATTGTTAAGTTTGATGGTCCAAGCCACACCACAATTTTGTTAACTGTTTTCGATTTCACCCTTGTGTTTATGGCTTTTGGCTACCTAAATCAAATTAGGTATAAAACCATTATGCGAAAACAAGGGATCCCAATATGCACATGCATGAGGAAATGCGAAGATTGCTAGTTTTAAAATGCATATAAGTACCTATAGAAACATGCTACTTATCTACATTATAGTAAGTTTATAAAACTTGTAGGTATTTTGATTTTTGTAGTAGTAGAAAATTTGCGTCTAAAGTTGACAAATCCGAATACTATAGCCTATAGCCTATACTATAGCCTTATTTATTACTAGCTTTCGCCCGCGACTTCGTCCGCGTGGACATTTAGAAAATGGTTCCATATAGTTTGATGGTCCCTCATATTCGTAAGGCCTTTGTAAGGCATTAGGGAACCTTTGACCAGGATAAAAAGTAAAACTATCTGTGTGCTATTCCAAATCCGTTCAGCCGTCTCCAGACAGAACGCGCACTTAGCGCGCGCTAGAGCGCTAACCTGACGTTGCGCTATAGCGCCGAATTGTGTTGTAGCCGCTAGCAGTACGCAGCGCTGGCGCTGTGTTTGATATTAAACTATGCACGTCCTACAACACAATTCAGCGATATAGCGCGAAGTCAGGATAGCGCTCTAGCGCGCGCTAAGTACGCGTTCTGTTTCTTTCACATTTATAATACAACGTGTTCCAAAAATTAAACGATTTCAGAGTTGGTCCAATAGTAAAAGTTGTTCAGTTTAATGGTCCCTATCTACCATATTCGGGATAAGGGATATTTTTGTAACACGTTGTATAAGTAGGATATAAATGTTCCGTTACTTTCACATTATTATAATATTAGTACGATATCCATAACCCGTTCATGCCCCGTTCCCGTACCCGTTCTCGTTCCTGTTCCCGTTACCGTATTATTTCAGCCCTTTAGGAGTTTTAAGCATTTCCACCCTGTTGAACTTCAAAACATATGCCATTGTCGCAATCAACTCCCATAAAACCTCATTAAGGATTTCTATATCGATATTAGGCTTTTTATACCCCATTTACCCTCCAAAGGGTTGTTTTTCAGAAATCACGAAATATGCGTTAATTGCTTATTTGTTTACAGAAGTACTCCTATACCTAGTTTCAAGTTGGATTGTCTATTTTATATTTTTTCCATACAATTTTTTTTACCCGTTTTCATCCCCTGAGGGATTGAATAATGTCTACCATGTTGGATTTTAAAATAAATGCCATTATCGCAATCAACATCCCATAAAACCTCAATAACGACACCCATAAAAATTTTGGGCTTTTTTTACCCATTTAGCCCCTAAGGACTTGAATTTCAGAAAACCACGAAACACGTATTAAAAACGAAATAAGCATTTGGGTTTAGAAGTACTCCCACCACGAAGTTTCAAGTTGAAATGTGTATTTTTTTTATTCCATACAAATTTTGAACCCCCATTTCACCCCTTTAGGAATGGAACTTCCGAAAAACCTTTCTTAGTGGATGTTTACATTGTATAAAGTATCTATGTAGGTATGTAAAAAAATTACAAAATTTCAAGTCTCTACGTCCAGTGGCTTGAGCTGGGCGTCAGTCTGTCAGTCACCCCTTCATTTTTAGGGTTCCGTACCCAAAGGATAAAAACGGGACCCTATTACTAAGACTCCGCTGTCCGTCTGTCTGTCTGTCTGTCACCAGGCTGTACCTCATGAACCGTGATAGCTAGAAAGTTGAAATTTTCACAGATGATGTATTTCTGTTGCCGCTATAACATCAAATACTAAAAACAGAATAAAATTAATATTTAAGGGGGGCTCCCATACAACAAACGTATTTTTTTTGCCGTTTTTTGCTCGATATTAATAACGACAGCAGGTAGACAGTTGAAATTTTCACAGATGATGTATTTTTGTTGCCGCTATAACAAAAAATACTATAAATAGAATAAAATTAATGTTTAAGGGGGCTCCCATACAACAAATATATTTTTTTTTGCCGTTTTTTGGTACGGAACCCTTCGTGCGTGAGTCCAACTCGCACTTGGCCGGTTTTTATATTAGAGAAAATGACCCTCGGGGTCAGTAATTTATTTTTTAATAATTTATTTAGAAATGTAGCTTTATCGAGATATTTAGTACCGGCGCTCCCGGTTAGAGTCTATAACAATAATAATTTTATATTCACTCAAGCAAGATCAAAGTACTGAAGACACAATTTAATTTTATATAAGAAGCGCCATCTAGCTTTAAATAGATATATTAAAAGAACACCAAAGCAGCAGATACCTACAGATAGTGCGGTTTTTGAAAACCTCGTGGTCAATATAAGATATGCATACAAACTTTCGAGTTAGTTATTATACAGATTTCAATATTTATTTCTTGCTTTTTAGAGCCATTAATTTATTTTAGAAACTGTTTTTTTTCCATCCTTATGGTATGAGTAAAGTTTGTAGCTTTGTAGATTAAATTCTTTACTCGAACAAAGTCTCAATTGGTACAATATTTAAGTCATGAGATTTTTTGTTCGCTGTTAAATTTAAAATACACGTTGCTTTCCAATCATTAGAAACACCTGTACTAACCTTAGCAACACTAGGCAATCATAAATTAAACAAGCTTACTTTCAAATGATGCTCTAGGTACAATTTCGAATCTAGGCTATGAATTTAGGAGCAGTCACGATGTGAACACTCGTTCGTGATATCCTGTTACACAACGGCCCTACCGATTTGTGTCTCAACATGTTGACTCATCAGCTAATATATGGTATACAGGAGTACAGTATTTAGAGCAAGTTAGAGAGAGTAAAGCAAATAAGGTTTTCAGAGTCACATAGAAGCAAAGGAAGCAATATCCAGTTTTTGCAAAATGGCGGAAAACAAACAATGGTTTAGGTTTCGAAGCAGTTGTGATGTTGCTGTTTTTGCTGCAATTCTATTATTTAACGGTAATTTTATATGTTGTTGCTGTTTTTACTGCAAAATTATTAATTCAAACGATGATTTCACATAAACAGACTCTATTCAAAGTTGCTATAGTGAAAAAAGTGGATGTGGCTGCCTTTGCTTCTATATGACTCTGTCTTATTGCCAATATTCTCCCCCATATTTTTCATTAAAGAAAAGAGCTGGGGGTGCTAAAAGAGGAAGATTGGAATAGGGATATAAATGAAACATGTTTTGCTGATGTTTAGCAGAAACTTTGAAAACCCCAAAACATCTGCGATTCATGTCAACTTATTGAATGAAGGATCATTTTTGAGATCGATAAATTTTGTGTGAATTTTACCGTGCTTTTCCTGTCACATTGTCAATAATAAACATTTCTAACAGAATTGTGTTGTCACTATCTCACAATATCTGTCAGACTTTTTTTATGCACAACGAGGTTATCATAACATCAGGTGAGGTAAACCTCACCTGATGTTAAGTGACGATGAGGCCAAAGGTGGAAGCGCATTACACCCGGAATCCTCATCACTGAGGAGCTATCTATCTTACCTCTAACTGCCCGAACACAACATTTTTAGGGTTCCGTACCAAAATGGTAAAAAAGGAACCCTTATGGTGTGACTCAGTCTGTCTGTCTGTCTGTCACAGCTGGATATCTCGAGAACTACTAATGGTATCAACTTGAAATTTGGAATAGTTTAAGATGACATTTGCCCAACTATTTTGCAAAGATGAAAGAAATAATAAAAAAAATTTTTTTTCAACAGGGACTGAACAGGGATCTTAAAAATTTGAAGTGAGGTGACTAGGGCATGTGGGGTATCATATGAAAGAGCGCTGTTTGCACATTTTAAAACATATTTTTCTTTTTTCTTAGGCCGCATAGTTTTCGACTTATGATGAAAGATGTAAAAAAAATACCGTTCCCCCTTATCTCCGAAGTTTGCAAAGAGAAAAATCTGAAATAATTCTATGTGATAGTAGTTTATGTAAAGACAGGAAAAATAAAACAATGCCTCAATATAACATGCTTTTTTAGAAATTAAAAAAACAAACAATAATTCTTTAGTTTCACTACCAGTCAACAGATGGCGCTGTCCTAAGAAAAAAGAGTTCCACTATCGGTCAAGAGATGGCGCAACCTAATACTACAATAATAATTGGTGGCTAGTTCTAATATAATTACCTACTATTTGCCGTACGAATAAACGAAGAATAAGTTACTACTAAGTAATATAAACAGTTTGCAATGTGGAGTGGCTGAAACGTTTTTAAGTCACCATAAGCAGCTGTGGTTAAGATTTGTAAATTAACTGTCCGCCTGTTCGCCCTTCCACCTTTCTGCCGTTTATCCTACTTTTTTAAAGACAGTACTAAAGTAACATATCCAAAGATATTTATGATTTTACGGAACCCTCGATGCGCGAGTCCAACTCGCTCTTGACCGGTTTTTTTTTAAATGTCGTTATGGCGTCAAATTAGGTAAGATGGTGGTAACTAGCCAGGCGGACATGAAATAAGCCCTACCACCAACCAAACCGAGTACTAATTGTACCCCCCCTGGGAATTGAACCCGGGACCCATGCGTCTTACACACGGGTGGGCGAACTACTAGACCACAGAGACTGTTTCGAGGGAAGCGCGTGGTTATGAATTACTTACACTGTAATGCCGGCATTACATATTCGCCGAGCATCGGCACAATTCATCGTACGTTGCCGGTTTTGTAACAAATGCTTCAAAGAGGTTCTTTCAAAACCGGCAACGTACGTAGAATTGTGCCGATGCTCGGCGAATATGTAATGCCGGCATAACATACAATCTAGTCTTCTATGACATAGCTAGTAGATTAAAACACACCATATATTTTGTACCACACCAAATGCTTAACGCCTTAAAGTGGGTCCACTTGTGACATTTTGGCGTGTCAGAACACCGTGTCTTTATCATACATCGTCTCTTTGTTACAGTATTTCCGTAGCGCACGCCCAATCAAACTAGCGATGTAAAATAAAGTCGCGGTGTTCTGACACGCTCAAATGTTACAAGTGTGGACCCACTTTAAGATTATCGTGTTAATCAAGTTAAACGTAAACGTAGCCACGACTTGTGAGTTTATACTTAATTTATGAATGGCAATACGAATTACTTGCGACAATATGGCCTGACTCAGTTTAGGCTTCAATTCATTGATTTTTGACGTTTTTGTGTTATAATTTAAATTAATTTCTTAAATTTTTGATGTGAATTTACATTTTTTTTTTCTCTCATTGTTTTTTTCACCACTGCATAGTATAAAACAAAGTCGTTTCCCACTGTCTGTCCCTATGTATGCTTAGATCTTTAAAATTACGCGACGGATTTTGATGCGGATTTTTTAATAGATAGAGTGATTCAAGACGTAGGTTTATATGTACAATACATTGTATCATTCCACACTACATCGAAGCGAAGCGAGGGCAGGTCGCTAGTAAGTTATACTTGTAGTACATGATTAGTGTAAGTTATAAGAGCTGTGTTTATTAAGGAGGCCATAATAGGAAAACATGGTTTGCGCGGGCCATATTTTTATATAGAGAACGTAAAGTTGTAGCCACAAAAAAACATACGACAAGCTAAAGAGATTATCTAGTTGCTACAAGTAATAAATTGCGTATAAACCTCACAGATGATTGTAAAAAGAAATCAGAATATCATCAAAAGCGCTTGTCGCGGGCCATATTTTTGGCTTAAATAATAGCGGAAACGTATTGAATTCTACATCAAAATACACTTAAAAGTACTGTGCAGTTGCTCCAATAACTTTTTTCAAGAAAGATAATTGTGCTAAAGAATATGATGAAAAAAACAACGAAAAACATCGGAAAAGTGCAGAAGTGAGGTTATTTTCCATACTCTTTACACGTAAAGAAAAAGACAGAGACAAATGATTTCGCATAACGGAGTCTTAATGAGCAAAATTAAAATAAAAATAAAAGACACTACCCTAAGAATGGATAGGTTCGTTTTATAATATTTAGTCGGAAAAGTTCAGGGCCTTTTTGAAACATGAATTTTCGTGAAATACTTAAATTTCTTAAAGGTTTGTAATGTTTATGGGAAGATGCTTTGTCGAATACTAACTGCAAAAAAATGGTTCAGCACTTAAGGTCTGGCAATTTTGATGATGACCATGTTCTTTGCTGTGGTATCTTTATTATTTTTAGTACAAAAAGGCAGCAAACTTTTCCGACTACCTAATATTTCGGCTAACAGGATTACCAGCCTTTTGGAATAGGTTTTTTGCAAATATTTTTGCACATGTCAGTACTAAATTGTTTTGTTTTAAAATGTGAAAGTTGTTTTCTCGAGTTTCAAGACTTTTATCAAGTGTGTCCAGTAGAAATGAGGCCCACTGGTGGATTTTCTATTTAGTTTTTAAGTTAATTTTTTTTTGACAAGAAGATAATTGATATGCAGTAAAACTTTTTTGGGAGGTCTTAAAAGCTGTAGTTTAATTTGGTGAAGTAAAACAAAAAGAACTTAATTTAAAATTGTCATTTATTTACAATTTTAATCACACAGTGATTCTCCTTAATAATTCTATACATTTCTGTACAAAATGCTATAATTATTTTCGATTTTTTTTTTCGTTTTCTTTTGCTTCGTCAATAAAATAACTACATTAATTGTTTCTATCTAGGAATTTCACTATCGTTGACTTTGGTATTCAATATTTGTAGCCCTCTTCTTCGGTAAAGCTTGGAGGCTGTTGGGGTCCACTAAAGTCCTGGCCAGGTCGAGATCTGGTCGGCTGAGATCCAGGTTTTTGCTGGTCTTGAGATCCGGGGCGGTTGTATTGGTAAGATGTGGATTGGGGACCCATTGAGGGGCTGGTGAATCCAGGTGCAGATTGACCAGGTCGTGAACCACCGATAGACTGGGATGAAGGTCCAGTTGGACCGAAAGATCCTTGACTGTTAGATCCAGAAGGTCCGAAGCCTTGAGCATTTGAACCAGGTCTGTTGTATTGCTGACTCGATGGAGCTGATGAACTAGGTCTAGTGAAAGAAGAAGGTCCCTGCGCACCAGGGTGGTTGTACTGCTGAGGTCCAGAAGACGGAGCAGGCGCATTGTACTGGGAAGCTTGCCCAGGTCTGGACTGACTGAACGCAGCATTGGACTGAGGACGGTTGTATTCGTATCCTTCATCACTATCTTGGGGCTGGCCACGGGCAGGTCCTGTAGATCCAGATTGTTGTCCCTGGGTGTATTGAGTAGATGGACCGGAAGGCCTGGAAGAACCTGGCAGACGAGCGTTGGGGGCACCGTATTGAGAAGATGGTCCTTGGGGTTGAGCAGCACTAGGACCTCCATATTGGGATGAAGGTTGACGCTGACCAGCAGCACCAAACGGAGAAGAAGATCCTTGAGATTGACCAGCATTAGGTGAACCGTACTGGGTAAAAGATCCTTGGCGTTGACCAGCAGAACCACCAAATTGAGAAGAGGGGCCCTGAGCCTGAACAGCATTAGGAGCACCATATTGAGAAGAAGGACCCTGGCGTTGACCAGCAGAGGCACCAAATTGAGAAGATGGCCCTTGACGTTGAGCAGCAGGGGCACCATATTGCGAAGAGGGTCCTTGGGGTTGACCAGCAGAGGTACCAAATTGAGAAGAAGGACCCAGAGGCCGAGCGGCATTAGGGGCACCATATTGGGGAGAAGGTCCTTGACGTTGACCAGCAGAGGCACCAAATTGAGATGAAGAACCCTGGGACTGTGCGGCATTAGGTGCACCATATTGTGTAGAAGGTCCTTGACGTTGACCGGCAGAAGCACCAAATTGAGAAGAGGAACCCTGGGACTGACCAGCGGGAACACCATATTGGGTAGAGGGTCCTTGGCGTTGACCAGCAGAGGCACCAAATTGTGAAGAAGGACCCTGAGCCTGAGCGGCATTAGGGGCACCATATTGAGAAGAAGGTCCTTGGCGTTGTCCAGCAGAGGTACCGAATTGAGCCGAAGATCCTTGCGCAGCAGGGGCACCGTATTGAGATGAGGGGCTCTGAGGCTGCGGGCCGAAACGGGAAGGTCCCTGACCGGCGCTAGGAGCTCCATATTGAGGAGATGGGCCTTGGTTGTATTGTTGTGGAGAGCCTTCAGATTCATCTTCATCGGGGTTGTATGCACCTGTGACGAAAAAATATTACATTAATATTTGAAATAAAAGTCAAAAGGCCTGTTTCGCAGGTTTCACATATATCATATATCTTCAGTATTAAATATGGAACATATTAATTTCTATGAAAATAGTGGAACTATCCCTAAACATAGTTAAGTTGTTATATGTAAGTATCAAATAAAGTAAAATATTGTTTGGTACAGTTGTAGTAAACTGTGGCAGGGTGCCCTTAATAAGCGTAACCACTCACGGGCTACTTCTTGTAGCTGCGATAATTGCGGCACTATGCGCTAATCGAGGCGATAATCGCCCACAAAATGACACGACAAAGGTTTTACTTAGCTAGCGACAAAAAAGCGCCGCGATTAACGCCGCGTTTATCGCAGCTACAAAAAGTAGCTAGTGGGCGTTTATATATCGAACTCCGTAGGTTTTACTCTCAGCGACAAAAAATCCCTCAGCGTTTAATTGCCCGTCGACGGGGATGCTAATAAAAATGCTATTTGTGTGTTTAACATTGAACAACGTCAAAAATGTGAATCAAAGAAAAATAATTCTAGATTGATTGATTACTTGACTGTACAATTACCTTCCTGTGTGCCAGCAGCAGCAGCCCTAGCGTTCTCCTCAATAGACTTCAGGATTTCATCAGGGATCGGTGGGGGAGTTGGCAGATGATCACCCTGAGGCAGGTAACCGTTCTCATCAGCTGTGTAGGTCACTCGGTACACTTCACCGTCATCACCGGTATAGGCAAAACCACCTTGTGCCTGCACACCATTGGTAGCAACTCCAGATTCTTCAGCAGAAATTCCATTGGAAGTTTCGAAGCTATAGGAGAAAGTCTCCCCATCATTCTGGTTATCGTATCTCAAGATTTCGGCGTTCTTTTCATAAGCGGCTTGAGCACGTTCAGGTTGACGGGAGTAATCTTGACCTTGGGCTTGTCCAAACCCTGGAGATTGACCGAAAGACTGTTCTTCTTGTCCAAAACCTGCAGGTGCTTGACCGAAGGGCTGCTTTCCGGCAGGGCCAGATTGAGCGCCGTATTGTTGAGCTGACTGGCCCAAGTTGGAACCAGATGGGGTGCTAGGCCTCTGCCCGAAAGCACCTTGTTGGTTGAAGGACTCAGAAGGTCTAGTTTGCCCAGTCTGTCCAAAGGCAGACTGCTGACCAGAAGGTCCGAAGCTTTGCCCAGTCTGTCCGAAGGCGGGCTGCTGTCCAGAAGGTCCGAAGCTTTGCCCAGCCTGCCCAAAGGTGGACTGCTGGCCGGCTGATCCTAAGGGTGCGTTCAAAGATCCAGGGCTGCCTCCAGCTGTGGCAGCGCTTGCAGGTGGAAGGTACGCCCTATCCAATTTGGCTGCATAGCCGTAAGCAATAACCGATAGGACTAGAATCTGCAACAAAATATTAATTTTTATCAATGTGATTATTTTTAATAACTTTTCTTAAGTGGGAGGAATTTAACTAGAATCAATTTAACACCATGTTTTGTTTAATTTTGTTTTAAAAACGTGAGCCACTTCGAAAAAACATTTTTTTATAGGACACTGAACTAAAACATTTCACTATGCACTTTAAACTTAAATAATATTTATATTATTACCAGCTTCATATTGAAAGCTGTTTCACGACTGAGGGATGAGCTCCAAGTGTGCCATATAGCAGAAACCCATCCTATTTATATGAAACTTAATTCGTTCGCCGTCAGTTACCTAAAACCGACTCACGGTCCTAACCTTTGACTGAGGGCCTATTACAAAAAAGTTATAACGATGTTCGTCCGCTTATCCTTAGCCGCTCCTTGTCATTATTAACTAGTGTATACGGTTCAAAATCAAGTGAATCGAATGACTAAACATCGTACGATCGTGATTCTGTTTTAGTGATAGGCTCTGGTCGTAAGCCGGTGCTGTGTGTGTGACTTGCTCAACATCGATACTATGGATGCGGCTAATTACTGCAAGTTTTACTACATCACTATGTGTGAGTGCTCAATATGATGTTTACTCTGTTTATTCCAAATTACGGTGTTAGGGTTCAGCTGAAATCATATCAAGATATCAAGTCTTGCTTTTCGAATTGTACATTAGAGCTACGAATAACATGAAAAGAGGTTCTTATGAACCTCTTAACTAGCTTAGTTTATACTAGCCGGAAAATAAGACTAATTTGATCGACTGGTGGATGTTTACATTCTTATTTATGTACTAGTGAGTGCCCGCGACTTCGTCTGCGTGGAAAGTTTTGTTTTGCTATCCCTCGGGAACAGTACTTTTTTTCTAGATGAAAGGCACCCCTATGACCTTCTCTGTACCCCTGAAAACGTGAACAAATAAACTGACTTTCTCATTTATAATATTTGTTAGTACAATTGTATATTATGTGATATTAGTAAGGATGTATGTATGTCCTTTAGTTCACAGTAAAAGCGTGTTGTGGATTTTAAAACTTATAAATGTTAATTTGGTTGTTGTGGCTAGGTCGAATCCGAAATATTTATTTTGACGAACTCCGTGGTTTAGTTTTCCGCCACTTTTCCCTAATGTCCCGAGTTGACCCCTATCTCAATAAAAAACAATATTTTCAATTTTTTCACGGTGGGGTAAGGTAATTGTTTCTGATTTCTGTAGCACAATGCATTTGCCCACTTTGGAATCGGAGCAGTGCATGTAGGTATTGCGTTCCAATGTTTATTATTATTATTATTTATGTACATCTATATCTGTTGTCCTTCTAGTATTTTTTCACCCACTCCCCCTCTGTCCTCTTAGCCTTAATATTTTTCTATTCAAGGTTGCCTGGAAGAGACTGCTACATAGCAGTAACGTCGCCTTTTGTGTACTTGTCTATGTTTAGTGTTTGCTTCTTTGTAATGTCTTTTTCTAGTGTGCAATAAAGCGTTTTGTTATTATTATTATTTGTTTATTTAATTCCCCCAGCAACATAGCTACGTACTTGGGCGAGCCCTAAATTTTGAAATATTTTCGTTTATTACAACTAAATAATTGTGGTCTAGGAATTTTCAGAAGATCGCTAATTAGGAAGAGGAAATATAAGTGTACATCTATAAAATTAATTTTGATTGCAGTGAAGTGTAATTGTGTTATCTGTACTGTAGGTTTTAATTCAATTTATACTCAATAATAATTATAACGAAATTCATAGTAAGAGGAGATGTGCTAATTTGAAAAGATCTGATTATTATATAATTATAATTTTAGTATATTATAAATAGAATACTAAATATGAATAATCTACTAATTAGTGAAAACTAAGTAATAATTGATTTACATTTTTCAACCTCATAGATTTTGTCCGTTGATTTTGATTGGGACTAACAGCTAGAAATTTTGCTCAAAGACTTTTCTCACATTTCAGATGAGCAATAAGAAAAGTTTTTTTTATTCAACCTCTTGGGAAATCTACACGAAGGTATCGTAATATTCATCCTAGCTAAATTCACGTTGATTCTCTATTTCCTCTTTACATTAAAATTGTTTAAAACATAAAAGTTCAAGTGTACGGAATCACTGCACCACGGTCAATTACCACATTATCGATCGGTACAAGATCTACGTAAAAATCAATAAGTGACCGCGGGCCACGGGTCATACGCCACACGAAGTCGTGATTCAATCATAAAATGTATGAAATCCTCTTAAGAATACCACGAACTACGAAATGCGATTTGTAGATCATCCCCAAAACCATTGAACTGTCATATCGAAGCCAGAGGCTTTTTTAAGATATATGAATGCCATTATTGCGTCTTTTCACGTGTCTAATAAATAAAAAACATTATGAAGATGATATTGATATGTAAGTTCCGAACTATTTTTAGATATGATTCAGTTTGAATACACTTTTTAAACGTATAGGTTTCTCTTACGTTCGACCTTCACAAGTATTTAAAACTGTCCATATTTATAACCTTTCTACTATTAATTATTTTAGAGTACTATTATTATTGTTATTATTATTATTTATTTTAGTAAGTTGCTTTAGAATACTATCCCCGCAAATTAGTAATACGATGGAACGTTGTCACATTAACATAATACTTTGACGTCATCCGCTAATAAAAATGACAAGTAACAATAAAATTCTAAAAGATAATTTAATAATATTGTCTAGGTATAGAAAAAAAATACATTTTTTTTTTCATTTTTGAGGTTAAAAACATAGCAGCTAGGTTCATTACCAATTTTCGGGGATAGTACAACAGAAAAATTGAGTGAAAAAAAAAAATAAGAAAGAATGCTGTTTTGTAAAATGCTACTTACATTGAAAAAAAACCGGTCAAGAGCGAGTCGGACTCGCGCACCGAGGGTTCCGTACCATCATAATTGCACCATTAAACCACACTGAAGAGTAGAATAATAAAATTAGTATTGCAGTTTTAGGTCAGCGCCATCTCTTGACCGATAGTGGAACTAATGTTAACTTTTTAGAAATTTCATAATTTCTAAAAAAGTGTGCTATATTGAGACATCGTTTTATTTTTCCTGTAATCTTTATATAAACTGCTATCACATAGAATTATTTCAGATTTTTCTCTTTGCAAACTTCGGAGATAAGGGGGGGGGGAACGGTCATTTTTTTTACATTTTTCATCATAAGTCGAAAACTATGGGGTCTAGAAAAAAAAAATAATTGAAAACGTGCAAACGGCGCTCTTTCATATGATACCCCACATGCCCTAGTAGCCTCACTTCAAATTTTTAAGACCCCTTTTCAGGCCCTGCTGTAAAAAAGATATTTATTTTTTTATTTATTTCTTATTTGCAAAATAGTTTGGCAAATGTCATCTTAAACTATTCCAAATTTCAAGTTGATACCATTAGTAGTTCTCGAGATATCCAGCTGTGACAGACAGACAGACTGAGTCACACCATAAGGGTTCCTTTTTTACCATTTTGGTACGGAACCCTAAAAATGAACAGTAGGTATGTAATATCTCCTATATATGCTTGCTTATAATATTTACACTTATCATATCCAATCACCGAAAACTGTTTAAATAAGTATCAATCAGAAAACTTTAATCGGAACGTTTAGGTACTACAGCAAAAAAGTTTTCTGAAAATTGCCATAGATGCAACGAAAAAAACATCTGGTAGATAAAGAGTTGGAGTACAAAAATAAAATTGAGGATAATGCATGACTGAAAAAAGTACTTTTTTCTATAAGTTTGAAAGTACCGACCTTTAATAAGGGACGGAACTTAAAACATCCTGGTTAAGTCAATTAACCCATCACCACTCATTGTTTTTGCCCATTAATATTAAATTAATTCGTGTTTATTACTTGACAGATGCGTGGATGATCGTATAGCTCGTTTCATAGTCTTCCGGGATTGTTATAATAATTAAAGACTACGTATAAAATGTGTGCGTTTATCGTCGAGAATCATTTACCGTCCTTCTGTACATTCTCTTGTGGTAAAAATAGAAAAGAATAATTATAAAGTTCGTTAAGCGACATCTAAATAAGAAACCGTTTTATCCTGCCTGCCGTAGAATAAATACAGAAACATAATATGATTTCGCATGATAAGTATATAGCGATTTATCAACACTCGAATGTCAAAATCCATTGTTGTCTTTTGACTGTTAAAAGTAATAAATCGCTATTTCATATCGCGTTTCGGTGGTAATCTTGGACGAATTATTCGTCCAAGGTGGTAATGCTAGACGAGTTGACAATAGGTATGAATTGTCAACTCGCCATCAAAGTAAACTCATCAGTTTTTATAACAATGTGGCAAGATTACAATAAACCGAAATATTTTACTTGAAATCAAATTACCTATGGCGATTTTACTCATGCTTTTTACCCGACTGCAAGAGGGTTATGTTTTCTGCGCATATCTTGTATGTATGTAAAATTCTTTATTACCTTATATCTTTCAAACGGCTGAACGGATTTCTATGACTAAGATATCGTTAGATTTGTCTTGCCAACACAAGTGTTCTTAAGAAGGTGGCGTCATAAAAAAACCAACATGGCGGCTGTACGGTACTATTATACGTAGTGGAAAAAAAATTTTTTTAGGCTAATGCAATATGGGTGTCAAATTAAAGGGCTTATTATAAGGATTTAAAAAAAGTATATCATAACCCTAATATATAATAACTAAAAAGATATAAATAAAAATAATGATAAAAAAATTTAAAAACCCGCCTACATTAAAAGACAAGGCAACTGAAAAGATGGAAACAAGATAAAATATAAAAGGCAACATAATAACATGCAGTCGTAGGCATATAATTCAAATCATTCATAATGTCACTTTCTTTATGCATGCCTCCGACTGCATGTTATTATGTTGCCTTTTATATTTTATCTTGTTTGGTGACGAATTTACTTTGATGGCGAGCTTACCATAATCCAAATAGCGTAGTGGCAGCGATCCTGCCCCTTGGGCAAAGGTGTTGGGTTAGAATTCTAGTTCGGGAATATTATTATGATTATATGATAAACAAACAAAAGATTTGACCCCGAAACATAAATGTCTATATTCCCTTAGGTATGTCTATCCGTTATTTAGTCGTCAATTATGGTGATTAAATAATTTGGTCTAAATTATTGCAGTAATTAGTCCAGAATAATAATATTACCTATTATATTATTTGCAGTCGCAGTCACAGTCTTTGAAATCAGCGTCAGTCCAATTTGACATCAGTCCTCACTGCTGGGGCACAGGCCTACCTCATGCGTGGATAAGGAGGTTGGGCCATATCCCACCACGCAGTTCAATGTGGATTGGTGGGTTTTAACGACTGCAAATGCAGCCGGGACCAACGTTTACGTGCCTTCCGAAGCACG
The DNA here is from genome assembly GCA_943789525.1 of Agriphila geniculea. Taxonomy (NCBI): domain Eukaryota; kingdom Metazoa; phylum Arthropoda; class Insecta; order Lepidoptera; family Crambidae; genus Agriphila; species Agriphila geniculea. The sequence continues at coordinate 20,602,599 of OX038869.1, read as the reverse complement.
GAGGAGCTCAAGATAATACATTTTTGGTCACCCATCCCATGACCGACCCTTCTGAAAGCTACATAACCTCCGCAATTGCAGGGCTCCAATCGCAGCTTCTCTAAACTAGTCCAATTAAAGTCCATAAAATCTGTTGAAATAAATAATTTGACGTGTGCAATCGTAATAGCTATTCTCATGTAATATTAAGATATCGCACGCATGACAAAATGATCATAGTCTCTTTAACAGAAGATGACTTGCTCTTACATTTCACTGAACAATGTGACCCATAAACGTCTTCTGTGCTACTGATTATAGTCTTTGGATAAGATGTGGTAATTTTATTTTTTACAAGTTCTAAATCATTTTAGTATTCATTCAGTAATTTTTCCTGTGGCCTACACAGTGTTTACATGAGACATATAAAAAAATTGCAGCGACATCTGAACAAGAATAAAATTATTATCTACGTGGTGAATAGATTGTAGTAAAAATCTAATTCGACTAGATAAAAATATCGGAGTCTCAAAAATAAACAGGTAAATGGTGTAAATCCCGAAATAGTTTATTTTAATAGATATTTTTTTTTAACTAAACTGTTATTATCAAAAATGACTTTTTACAAAATGGATCAAAAAATGACTTTTTAGGGTTCCGTAGCCAAAATGGCAAAAAACGGAACCCTTATAGATTCGTCATGTCTGTCTGTCTGTCTGTCTGTCTGTCTGTCTGTCCGTATGTCACAGCCACTTTATTCCGAAAGTATTAAGACTACACAGTTGAAACTTGGTAAGTAGATGTATTCTGTTAACCGCTTAACGAATTTAATACAAAAATAAGAAAAATAAAAGATTAAGGGGGGGCTCCCCATACATGGAACTGAAACTGAAAAAAATTTTTTTCTTCAAACCAACACGTGTTGGGTGTCTATAGATAGGTCTTTAAAAATGACATTAAGGTTCTTAAGACAACTTTTTCTCAAAGTCGACCGTTTGAAAGATATTCACCGCCAAAGTGGTAAAATGTGTGTCCCCCCCCTTTAACTTTTGAAATAAGAGAGTGAAAAGTCTAAAAAAAATATATGCTGTAGATCTTAATAAACACTTTCAACCAAAATTATTTTGAACGAGATATAGTAATTAGTTTTCGAGATATAGCACATTTTCCAAAACCGCAAATATAACTTTGTCATTCATACCAACACTGTGAAAAACAAAGTTATTTTTGCAGACGAAAAAAAATAGGTGGTATTAAATATGGTATGGTATAAGGTAACTACGGAACCCTATGGCGCGTGGCCCGACACGCACTTGGCCGGTTTTTTCAGAACTATATTGGAGATGTCTAAATATCTACAACTATTTCGAAACACTTTTGCAGTGCGTAATATTTTTAAACCTTTATCGATCGATTTATCGATCATATCTGACACTAATTGAACCTCGAAGATGTAAGCCTGAAGTAAGTAATATAAGTAATACAGAATACCAAAGATAACACAATACTAAATGCTGATAGGTATCTGAAGATGTGCCATGAAGCAACCCAAAAGGAATCTAATCATTTCTTGTGATGCCAGTTTCATACTGATTGTAATTGGCAAACAGATCATATCAATGCTAAAATAATAGTAGGCATTTCTTAAAAAAGATTAGTAATAAATGGCAATGATAGCAGTGATCAATATCTAAATCAAAGATAACTGAACTATCTAAGAGACAAAACAGACAATTGCGAATTCGTTACGCACTTCAGGTATTGACAAAAAGATGGTTACATATTGTTATTCTTTTTAAATCTTGCAGCGTTGACCCATTTCTATACAACGCTCAATACATCATTAGTGTGGGAAAGGAAGGTAGTGAACCCCCACAGTAAATCCTAAATAGACGAAACTTTACAGTATGATTAAGTATCATAAATAAAACATATTTTAAGGTTCCGAACCAAAATGGTAAAAAAGGAACCCTTATGGTGTGACTCAGACTGTCTGTCTGTCTGTCACAGCTGGATATCTCGAGAACTACTAATGGTATCAACTTGAAATTTGGAATAGTTTAAGATGACATTTGTCCAACTATTTTGCAAATAAGAAATAAATAAAAAATAAATACCTTTTTTACAACCCCTGTTGTAAAAAAGGTACTGAAAAGGCAGTCCCTACTGAAAAGGGGTCTTAAAAATTTAAAGTGGGCCTACTAGGGCATGTGGGGTATCATATGAAAGAGCACCGCTTGCACGTTTTTAATCATTTTTCCTTTTGGTTTGCAAAGAGAAAAATCTGAAATAACACTATGTGATAGCAGTTTATACAGTGCCTTTGGTCTTGAACTAGCGATAATTTAAAGGCGTGTAATACACCTAATTTTATCGACAAAAACACCCACATGTTGGGGTCTATCCCCACTCCTGTTGGAATGGCCGCCATTTTAAATTTGACTTTTTATTTTAGATGACCCTGCAGAAAAATATTAATTTCTCCGGATTTAGAAGTCCTACAGTTATAACAAAAATATTGTTTGAAAGCTAATAATATCACCTAGTAATTTAAAAATAAAATGTTTAAATTTTTGATTTAAATACGTCATAAAAAATTACTGAAATAAAAATGTTTATACGAAATTTGTGCCATTTTTTTAGTTTTTATTACATTTCTCAAAAACTAGGACATTAATGTCCATTTTTTTGCACTATTCAAATACACAAGAATATTATCTACAAAATGGTTCTAAAATTTATTGCTCTATGTTGCATATTTTGAGAGTTATTTTTGTTTGAACTATGACCCTTACGTCACCAAAAAATGATTATTTTCGAAAATGGACATAATTACAAGCATTTTGAACATATTTTAAATTAGGTTGTTAATATTATCTGAATACTAATTTTATCAAATGATAAAATCTAGTTTTTAGGAATTTTGTTTTTTTTTTATTTTCGAAAATAACCATTTAGTACTTGTAAGGGTCATATTCAAACATCAATAGCTCTCGAAATATGCAACATAGCCAATAAATTTTTCAATCGTTCTGTAGATAATATCCCTGTGTATTTGAATAATGCAAAAAAAAGTGAACATTAATGTCCTAGTTTTTGAGAAATGTAATAAAAAGTCAAAAAAATCGCACAAATTTCGTATAAATTTTTTTCAGTAATTTTTTATGACGTATTTAAACCAAAAATTTAACCATTTTATTTTTTAAATTGATAGATAATATTATTAGCTTTTGAACAGTATTTTTGTTATAACTGTAAGACTCCTAAATCCGGAGAAATTAATATTTTTCTGCAGGGTCATCTAAAATAAAAAGTCAAATTTAAAATGGCGGCCATTCCAACAGGAGTGGGGATAGACCCCAACATGTGGGTGTTTTTATCGATAAAATTAGGTGTATTACACGCCTTTAAATTATCGCTAGTTCAAGATCAAAGGCACTGTATAAAGATTACAGGAAAAATAAAACGATATCTCAATATTGCAAACTTTTTTAGAAATTATCAAATTTCTAAAAAAGTTAACATTAGTTTCACTATCGGTCAAGAGATGGCGCTGACCTAAAACTGCAATACTAATTTTATTATTTTACTCTGCAGTGTGGTTTGATGGTGCAATTATGATGGTACGGAACCCTCGGTGCGCGAGTCAGACTCGCTCTTGACCGGTTTTATTTAAATTATCTAAACCGATTTTTGTTTTTGTTTTTGGATGTTTCTACATAGGTTTTGGTTCATACCATATTACATCCCTGCAAAGTTTCATCGACTGAGGATTTAATGTTGGAGTCTCCATACAAAAGATCGCTTCATTTCCTACACTACATCTCGTTCAGCAACAATCCAGTAGATATAACTTTCATAGGATGGCTCCGCCAAATACCAGCTCCAGACGCTTGAATCCATTGAGCGGAGGGCCAAGAAGCTCATCAGCGAATATTTTCTGTAATAAGCTCAAAAGTCTCGAGCACACATAGAAATCTTTGGTCTCGAGCATAGACGCAAAGTTGTAAGCTTATAGGTTTTATATCGGATCAAAGACTTAATAAAATAAATAGTTCTTTATTTTTACTTTTATAAAAATAAAAGTAGTGGTTCGCCCATCAGGGTAAGACGCAAAGGTCCCGGGTTTGATTTCCAGGTGGAGGTACATTTGTACTCGTCTTGGTTGGTGGTAGGGTTTATTTCAAGTCCGCCTGGCTAGCTACTACCATCTTACCTAAGTCTGACGCCATAACAACAATTTAAAATTGTTGTGTTCTGGCAGTTAGAGGTAAGATAGCCAGTTCCTCAGTGATGCTGATTTCGGAAGTAGTGCATTTCCATCTTCGGCCTTATCGTCACTTAACATCATGACTGTGAGGTGAAGGCCAAGCACTATCCCGTTGTGCATAAAAAATATCTTGATGATGACGTCAACATGCCCATGCGCAGGTCATTACTTCGAAAGCCCGACTTTTGCAACTGACTCCTATTCTGACCGCTTTGCAATCGCCATCATAGTTTTTGTAAAGAAGCAGTCGAAAGTGATACCTGATGGGTAATTATAATAATTTGTTCCACTATTAAGGTTGGTTCACATAGAAATGTCAGATTAGTTATTTTATGTTCCATATTTAGTTATTTTGTGTTTTAATTTCTTACAAACAACTTTTGGTAGTTTTCTGTTATGATATTTATGATTTAACTTATTTATTTACATTTTAATCAAGAAAATAAAATACTGAAATATAAATACTGCGGAGAACAGTATATAGTTTATTGATGACCAAATTATGTATAGTTTAAATACTTAACTCCAGCAGTTTTATGCTGCATAATGTTTTTACTTCATGAATGGCATCAATTCTCGCCTAAAATCTAAATCATGTAAAGATTAAAATACATAATTCGTCAGTTAACAATCCGATATAATATCAACACCCCACAAAAAGCAAGCAAATCGCATGATACCGGTTTGTCTAAACGGGCCTTTACTAATTAGAACCAATTACGCTTGTATTACTCCATTATCTAGTTTTAACGTTAAAACTTGACAAAAGAGTTATGCAAGCGTAATTAATTTCAGTAATAGTTAAACTTAACATTAGCTTTAACTTTTTATTCAAAAAACAGCAATACAAACATTATTATTTATTCGATCAAGATATATTTGGAGTTAAACAATATTTTTTTTAACAATGAATATCGAATTTTCATTATAAAACAACAATCAACAAAGGTTTTAACGTAATGAAAACAAGATGAACATTAGTTCATAATAATGTCATAGGAGTCAATGAACTTAAAACTTTTTATCCAAGAAAAAAACAATCACTAAACGTGAAATACACACATCAACTTTGTCTAGGGATACTAGGTGTTATTTTCATACAAACGAGGTAACTTTGAAGCCTTGGTTTTCTGCCAGGGATGTACTGAGCTGTGATCTGATGACGGCTATCCAAGGAGTGAATGGAGGAGATTCAGATCGCTATACACACCCAACTGATCTGACTAGCATTCTAAAAACGTAATGGACATGTTTAAAAAAACCGAAAATAGCATGAAAATGTCTGGAAATCCTCAAACTGAGAACTCTAACCCGTTAATCTTTTAGAATGCTGATCAGATCAGTTGGGTATGTATAGCGATCTGAATCTACTCCATTCAGTCCTTAGATGGTCATTATCATATTACAGCACGGCACATCCCTGGCAGAAAACCAAGGCTTCAAAGTTACCTCGTTTGTATGAAAATAACACCTGTATCCCTAAACAAAGTTGATGTGTATATTTATATGAAATGAAGTGAAATAAAAAAATATTTATTCAAATAAACTTAGATAGGTACTATTACTTAAGTGCTTTTGAATTGTTTATATTTTCCTACCACCCATTCGGGACTTTTTAAGTTGACAAGAAAAAGTGACTAGATACATAAGTAGTATAGTTACCGGTTCGTCTAAACGGGCCTTTACTAACTAAATTTTTGATAAACCTACCAATCCTATTGACCGCGAACATTCATTTTGCTAATCCTTTCAACTCCTTTTAAATTAACCTTTTAATTATTGCCTGCAACCGATGTGTATAAACATCAAAATATCGAGAGTGGAATGATCACTCAAATGCGAACGATCATTATTTATTTAATGGATATGTTCGAATCGTATCGCGTTTGTTGAGGTCGTTCCCACATTGCATTTTATAGACTAAAGTACTGAAGCCTCTTTGGTGGTCTAGTTCTTGGTCTCCGGTAAAAGACCTAACGCACTAACAGGGGTGTCAAAGTTATGGCCCGCGGGCCGCATCCGGCCCGCAAGCTGTCTCAATACTGCCCGCGACCAGAATCTGTCCAGTGAGGATTTTAGACGGCATTCGATGCCACTACGTAGGTATAGCAAGATAATAAAATATGAGACCGACAGGTATCTGGATCCTCAAGCTAGGAATATAAAAAGGAGTTATCTTGATAACTCCTTTTTATTACCTTTGTATGAAAATAAAGATTTTAATTTAGTATGTGTTTGAGTTTTTAATTTTGAGTCTGGCCCTTTAACACTTTCATAACTTAAAAATGGCCCTTTTTAAAAGTCTGTTTGACACCCCTGCACTGAAATATGTGACCATCAGCCATTGTAGCATCCCCACTGCAGGGGCACAGACCTTCCTTATGGTTGGATAAGGAGGATGGGCCTTAACCCACCACGCGGGCCCAATGCGGATTGGTGGGTGTTAACGACTGAAAATGAAGCCGGGACCAACGGCTTAACGTGCCTTCCGAAGCATGGAGGAGCTCGAGATAATAAATTTTTGGTCACCCATCCCATGACCGACTCTTGCGAAAGTTACTTAACCGCAATCGCTGGGCCAGGTGCAAAACCACTGTGCCATCAAGCTCCTCATGTATGTACCTACCCTACCACAAAATATAATTAAACAATCTTTAAATGTCTGTTTCAAACAAAATACTTGGTCCGAAAAAGTAACAGCATCACATTTAAAGTCCGTTCGCTCAGATAGTATCGGTACATCCGCAAGCACTTGTGTTCAAAGACAGGAATGTCGGTAACAAACAAAACCTTTGACTACGGCACTTCAATGTAAACTGCAAAAATCCAAATTCACTTGCGGGGTTCGCCGCACGCGGTATCCTTTGTTTATGCGGCGGCTTCTTTTGACAAGAAGCGGCAGGGTGCCATTTCGGTCGCATAATCTTTTTAGCTATAATGTCGTTTGGCATAACAGTTTTGGCATAAAGTCTTTTCGCATAATTTATGATAAGCAGAGTTTTATGAACGCAGAAAGATTTCATCGGCATAATTCTTACTTACTCTAATCTCCTTTAACATAATTTTAATTACCATAAAAGGAAAGGGCATAATTGTTATACGTCTAAAGGTAATTTACCATAAAATACGAAGTGCATAATGGATTTAACCATAAATATTCAAGTCAGAAACGATTTTCAGATTACCTAAAAAATATAAGATAAATATGTAACGTAACATTGTAAATAATTATCTTTTTTTATGGTTAATATAATTTTGTTTAACTATGTAATTAAAAATGTACATAAGTAGGTAGGTACTAATGTTTTAAAGCATAATATAAAAAAGCATAACCAATTTAAATAATTATTATTAATGAAGAAAAACTTTTAATGCTACCTTCTTGTCAGTTAAAAAAGTCTGAAACGAAGGAAAACGTAAAAGCGCTTAGTTACTAAGTTTATTTGAATAAAGGTATTTTTATTTTGACTTTAACTTTGACTTTGAAATTGGTGGGTTAGGTTAGGTTAGTGTTTTGACCACTCGTAGCGGAGCGCGTGAAGCGGGTGGAGCTTAATAATGCTTGCATGTATGTTGCGTGCTTGCTTGCTTGTTTGCTTGCATGCATGCTTGCATGCTGGGTGCTTGCTTGCTTGTTTGCATGCTTGCATGTTGGGTGCTTGCTTGCATAATGCTTGCCGGGGGGTGCAGGGGGGTTGGCCCCCCTGCTCGGGGGGGGTCGGGGGGCCTGAGGCCCCCCGCTATAAAGAAAATAATTTAATGCACTATAGGTAGGTTAGGTTAGGTTAGTGTTTTGACCACTCGCAGCGGAGCGAGCGAAGCGAGCGGAGCTCCACAATGCTTGCATGCATGTTGCATGTTTGTATGCATGCTGCATGCTTGCTTGCATGCTTGCTTGCATGCTGCATGTTTGCTTGCATGCAACATGCTTGCTGCATGCTTGCTTGCATGTTGCATGCCTGATGGTCATGGTCAACTCTATACGCCTATGCTTCAATTATAGCAAAGTTTCTAAACTATAAAACATAAATTTTTATTTACGGTGTTACTAATTTGTTAGTATAATTTCTACCCGTTAACATTATGATATTTGATAAATATGACTTGGAATATTTATGATAAAGATTGATATGCCAATAAATGGTATGATTAGTAATCGGTATAGCAAAAGTATTTATGCAAAAAAGAAATGTGCCGATATATTATTATTACAATAGAAGTTATGCGGAAAAAAGTATGCGTTATGATTTATTCTGGATGAACGTTATGCGAAATGATGAGTATGCCAAAAAAACGTTATGCAGTGCAATAATATGCCTTTCTGTTTTATGCAACCGAATATGGACCCGAAGCGGCATGTGCAAAAGTGGCGCGATAAAAGGGCGACACTATCTGAGCGAACGGACTTTAAACAGTGTCGAAGCAAAGAATAGATATGAGTATGTTCTTAAGTATTGTTTTGTGGTAAAGTGTCTAAGTTAACATTTCTAAAGCATTGTTTTGTGGTAAAGCGCTCCGGTCACGATCATTTGCGATTGTCAATCTTTACGTAATTGACGCTCAACACGTATAATAGGGAATATGCATATTTTTTTGTATCAAAATCAATGCGTGAGAAAATTAACTGTAATATTAAAACTTTTCTCTTGCGTATTTTTCTCGTGATATAGTTACTTGAAGTTAGCATGTAGCAGCACCGGCCAAAAACGCTCTATACAAAACGGTCATGATTTGTGACGTCATTTGTCATGTTTCAGGCGCGTTTATTATGGAGTTAGCCAAGAATTTAATTATCTTCACTTCTCAAGCTTACGCGCTCACTAGACATGAAATAAAACACTTTTTAACGGATACTAGCGCGGTTTTATTGAATGTACTTTGGTATTTAGTTGGTATTTGGTTTGATTTTTGGTTTTCCCGACGTTTTGGCACCTTTGCAGCTGCCGTGGTCACGGGGGACTGAAGCTACCCGTGAGCCTACCCTCAAGCGATGAATTGTTTTTAGACGTTCAGAAATTAAAATTTAACAAAATTTTTAATTATTTTATGTTGATTTATAATTTAATTTTATGAATTATTTAATGCTAAAAAGAGAGAGAATCTATTGAAACTACCACCATTTCATAAAATTGGGAGGCCCCTCCAAGAAAGAAATGGCGAAAGAAAACTTGGAGAGGGAGCCGACCTCCGTCTTTTGTATTAATTTATTTATTTGCAAAAGGAACTAACCGTATCATTAGATCTTACAGTGCGTGTGAGGGGCTTTAGCTTGTGAATGATGGGGTCCCAAGCTGGTGGAATTTTCCAACCATCATCTCTATTGAAATTAGGATATTTATTTATTTCGATAGCCTCGCGGAGCATTCTAGGGATAAATCTACGTTCCCTAGCAAGGATTTGGGGTTTGTCAAATCTAATATAATGGTTGGGCCCCTCAAAGGAGTGTTCACTCACTGCAGACTTGTTATCGCGCCTATGTTTCATGTCAGCTACATGCTCTTTGACGCGGGTCCCTATGCTTCTCTTTGTTTGTCCGATGTAGGAGAGTCCACAGGCACAATCTAGTTTGTAGACGCCTGCAGCTTGAAGGGGGATATTACACTTGACAGGTCGTAAGAATTGGTTGATCTTCTTCGGCGGCTTGAAGTAAGTTTTGATTGACGCTCGCTTCAGAATGTTTCCAATCTTGTCAGTAACACCCTTCAAGTATGGTAGGATGGCAGGTTGACGCTCTACTGTGGCTGGTTTGGCGCGTTTTCTGTGATTGACGCGCCAAACCAGCCACAGCAACAACCAACCAGCGACCCCTTTACAAGTTAAAAAAATATAGCGACTTTCATGGGGTTAAATATGTTAAATTTAAAAGACTAGTAACATACCAAATGTAACAATTTGTCAACACGTGATGTATTACGTCTAACAGGATTCTTGTGAAGGATCTAAAACACTTTCCTTTTTCTTTTACCTACCTACCTAGTACCTACCTTTTAATTGACTTTTGGCCATCTTGCGCTAACATTTTTGAGTTGTCTGTTAGGAATTACTAATTTTAAGATTTCTTCTTTACAACTAACCAAACAAAACTATTTAATTTAGTCATTGTCAGTTAAAGTGCCTAATTGAGCTTAAAAATACACGTGCCATATAAGATTTGAGATTTATTACATTAAAAGATTAATAAACATATTTTTTTCAATAATTTTCTTGAATTTATATCTTATACTTTAAAAAAACAATGAAACTAATCAAAATATATTACCATTTTATTTTAATGTGCAAATAAAATATACTCGTCAAAAAGTCGAATAGTTAGCTTCCCAGGGTTAACCTACGTAAGATCGCATGGCCAGGCGCTAAACCACTGCACCGAGCTATTCGATTAGATGATGAAATTTTAGTTAGAAACAATAACATTACAAACTGATGCTCTGTGGTATTAAAATTTTTTCCAAAAATATTTTCCTTCATTTAGAAGCAACCAGTAAGAATATTTCATAACTACATTAACAATATTACTTCACAAATTAATTTTGTAAGTGACGGTTTGATTACTGCAGTAGTCGCAATTAAAACTTACTTTGAGTGACATGCTTGACGTTTGGATTGCAAATTGCATTTTGTAAGTCCAAAGAAATTCAAAAGCTTAATGTAAGTGCACTCTGAGGTTTTAAATTTTTTTCTACTTATAAAAAGTAATTTTCAATCTGAACTTTATCTTTCAATGCTAACTGAAATATTTATAAAGTAAATTATTAAAAGATTTTTTTAAATCCTCGACACTAAAGAAACCCAATATGTAGAAAATAGGAAAATAATAATAAAAATACGACACATTCCAAAACTTTATGATTTGTTATTAAAATGTATGAAAAAAACATATCAATTTTATAAAAAGTTAAATTTTCCCTTTCAAAAACAAACTAAAAAGTGAAATAACAAGTGTTATTGCATTCGGAGGACCTCTTTGATTTAAAAAATGTTCCACAGAACGGTACCCCGACTGAAATTATACTGCTATTTAACTTTTTAAGATTTTTTGGCAGGGCAGTTTAAATATTTCATATTTATATATTTTTTTCATAAATTTTAATAACATATTATATAGTTTTGGAATGTGCTCATCAAGACCTTTCATTTAACACCCATAATAATTGAAGAATTTTTATTTTTATTTTTGGGTATTACAAAATTGTTTACTTTTTTCAAAAATCTATAGCCAGTGTCACTCGGAATGATGTAAGGATTCTGACTATCACTGTGCAAAGTGGCTTGCTTTCATCGCAAAGTGCAGCTTTCCGAGGAAATTCCGCGATAAGATCTAGCATTATCAGGCATTTTAAAGTTATAGTGCATTAATAAACATACATAAATAAGTAGGTAGATGAGTCCTGAACACAATACACTCTTCTTTATTGAGCAATCGTGTAAAAAGGAGCACTGCCATATTATTTAGTTTTCCTCTGGACATCACAGCGCTTACTTATTAACGAAACGCCTTTCATAAAAACTACAGCAAAATTCAAAACGGCAATCACAAAAATTATCAACAGTCAACATTAAAATTCGGTAAGTAACTAATTTAGTAATTTTGTTCAGAAAATAAACTCTACTTATAATTTCATTTTATGAGACATGCAAATCATGAAGGTCACTCCAATTTGGTTGAAAACACGTTGCGTCCTTTATTTAGGTCTCACGGCTTCAATTGAGCTTAATGTAAAATCTAGATCTAAAGAACGTGGCAATACTTTTGAAACTTCGAGTACTTAATCTTCAGTTTTTTTTTTACTTTTTTGTGTGGTATCCGAATAAGTAGAGCTAAACTCTTTACACTTAGCGAACACCCATGAGTTGGTTAGGTACCCACAAATTATACCTTAGCATTTTCCGATGGAAATTGTCCAATATTTCGATCTCCAACCCTTCTGCCAACACCTGCCAAAAGTAGCGTAGCCTATATATGTATCCATACATTGGATAATACTAGTTAACAATATGTTATTAAAATTGACGGTTATGATGATAATGGTGGAGCAAAATATTTGTCCTTTATTTAGTTAATGGGTTATTTTATTTGATTACTCTTTATTGATCTGTTGGCATCTATATAATCAAGGCCAAGGGTTCCTATAATAGGACAATAAAAATTTACCAATTAATAAAGGACGTTACCTTTTATGACAATTTTGATGTTCTAAGTACATACTGCCATCACGAAAAACTGTTTAAAAAGTTATTTAACTAAAAAGTTATAATCTTAACAAAAGAATGCAATGCCAAGTTTGCCATAAAACGTTAAACCCATGAACTATAATGCTAAAGTTAACTGTTAACGGTTTTGATTGCAAGATCCGAAATAAAATCGTATGTCAATGTGCAGACTGACCTTAAGCACGTGTGTGGTCTAAAAACATAAAATATATATTTTTAAATATAAAATTGTAGATTATTAAATTTTCGAAAGTTAATAATATCACCTATCAAGTAAAAAAAATAATTATGTAAACTTTTAACTTTAATACGTCATAAAAATTACTAAAGTAAATTTTAATCCGAATCCGCTTTTTTTACATAAAATAAAATAACCAAACATCCTTACTAATATTATAAATGCGAAAGTCCGTTTGTTTGTTTGTTTGTTACGCCTTCACGTCTTAACTACTGAACCGATCATCATAAAATTTTGCATACACGTTGTCAGGGGTACAGAGCAAAAAACCTTTCCACGCAGACGAAGTCGCGGGCGGCAGCTAGTATTGTATAAAATTGTTTGATTTTAGTTGATAAATTTTAGTGATAGTTGTATACAAGACGCTAAAATGATCCATTGCATACGAGGTGGTTTTATCCTTACTAATATTATAAATGCGAAAGTCCGTTTGTTTGTTTGTTACGCCTTCACGTCCTAACTACTGAGCCGATCATCATGAAATTTTGCATACACGTTGTCAGGGGTACAGAGAAGGACATAGGGTACTTTCCATCCCGAAAAAAAAGTATTGTTCCCGAGGGAGAGCAAAAAAACCTTTCCACGCAGACGAAGTCGCGGGCGGCAGCTAGTAAATAAATAAATAGAAACCAAGTTACAATGGGTTTTTAGCGTCGTGTGTTACACTCTGATTTTCACTACGATTGCGAGAAAACAAAATACAATATTAAATAGTTTATACTTCCGTAAACGAATCCGCAGGAATCCGCTCGTTATTCTATCCTCCACTTCATAAACTTTTCATACAGTATTTAAATAAATAATTTGTGCTTGTCGGCAAATGATAAAATTATTTCTTTCCTATTACAGTCACACAATTCAATCAGTTTGTAATTAGAGAAAAATTCTAAAAATTTTGCGACAGTGCAGTGCCTTTTTAGGGTTCCGTAGCCAAAGGGTAAAACGGGACCCTATTACTAAGACTCCGCTGTCCGTCTGTCTGTCTGTCTGTCTGTCACCAGGCTGTATCTCATGAACCGTGATAGCTAGAAAGTTGAAATTTTCACAGATGATGTATTTCTGTTGCCGCTATAACAACAAATACTAAAAACAGAATAAAATTAATATTTGAGGGGGGCTCCCATACAACAAACGTGATTTTTTTGCTGTTTTTTGCTCAATATTAATAACAACAACAGGTAGACAGTTGAAATTTCCACAGATGATGTATTTTTGTTGCCGCTATAACAACAAATACTAAAAACAGAATAAAATTAATATTTAAGGGGGGCTCCCATACAACAAACGTAATTTTTTTGCCGTATTTTGGTACGGAACCCTTCGTGCGCGAGTCCGACTCGCACTTGGCCGGTTTTTTTAATTTAATTTCTACTGTAGCAGCTAAACACAACACAATGCACGCGCGCACGCATTCATTGGTAATAGACAAACATTAAAAAAGAAAAATCTTTTTTCCCTCGAGGTAATTATGCTATTTTGTGTACGCTCTTGTACGTTACAATGACGGACTTTTTGAGCAAGAGGAGTGAAAAATAAGTTTACTAATTAACGGTAACGCTTGCTGCAAATGCAGCAATCCCCATTGATATTATCTGATGATGACACAATGCATTAGAATTTTATTACTAACAACATTGTTTTATTTTTAATAATTGTTTGATTTTTCAGATATTTATATCTATGGGCCATCGTTGCCTGATCACAAATTAAAAATAAGTGAAAATTAAAATCAGGATTTGGAATCGGAGCAATGTCGTCCATTTATTTTTTCATTATTATTAAAGGTTGAGAAGCTCAAAGGCGCAGTGATTAAGTGCGCCTGGCAATGTGATTGCGGAGGTTAAGCAACTTTCACAAGGGTCGGTCATGGGATGGGTGACCAAAAATGTATTATCTCGAGTTCCTCCGTGCTTCGGAAGGCACGTTAAGCAGTTGGTCCCGACTGCATTTCGCATTGGTCCTGCGTGGAGGGCTATGGCCTATCATCCTTATCCTGCCTAAAAGGAAGGCCTGTCTCCCAACAGTTGGGATGTAAAAAAATGACTGCTGTCCATTACTAAAGGTTCTGAGTTCTTTAGGGGCAATGTTTGTGTGGTAATCAAAATCATACAAACAAAGTCACAGGTTTTATTATTCTTGTTTGTGTATTTGTATGTGTTACTTTGAGCAGGTATTTTGATAAATACTCAGGTAATTTATTACCTAAACTAGCCGAATGAAAACATTATTACTAGTGGCTCTGTAAGCTGTAGACATAACATTTTTCGAAATATCGGAAAAAATATAATTTTTCGAAAAAATCGAAAAACTGAATCGACAAAAAATATGTGCCCGCTCACAAAATATTTACTTTGTGAGCAGGTTATAAGTTATATAAAATATAACTCAAAATCGGGGTTAGTTAACTAAAAAAAGGAAACATTATAAGTTATACCTAACAAGCAGGTTATAAATTATACAAAATAATTACTAACTCAAAATCGTGGTTGAATATCTAAAAAAAGGAAACATTATACTTAGTTATTTTTATAAATTCTTCTTTAAATTACTCATGACAGCTATCGATTGATCAAGTGGCCATTAAATGTAGGCTGAGTATTATCTTTGGTGTATTTTGTGCGACCTCAATCATTGTATATTTTTATGGAAGTGTGGTTGAAATTCATTCACCGTTATGTTAACAGTAATTGCACGATTATATTACTTTATTGCACGATAATAATGAATGAGGACAATTGCACTACCAACATTCGTCGAAAGATTTCTAAGCTGATGTATATGTCGTGGGCTAATCGTTGAACTGGGCCGATCGAGATCTGCCTGGCCAGTTCACGATGTGCCGGTATTTCATGATCTGGCCAATAATTTCATGATGTGCCCAATCAAAAATTAGGCAGATCGATAAAAGCAACCTATTCTTCGATTTGCCCTACTAGTACTTACCCACATCGAGATATGGCTGGGCGCATCGTAATATACTTCCGTTTCTCGACGCTTGTGGCGCTGTAACGCTGTTTGCGCTCTGTCAGATGTGTTTACGTGCGAGCAAGATGGCGGCGTCACAAGAAATCGAAAATTGTGATAATAAAAACAATACGTTTTTAAGCGACATTTGTATAACGAACCACGTGTTAAGATGATAATAATGAGAATGTTAAGATGATTCTCATCTTAACATTCTCATTATTATCATCTGTGTGTATGATTTATAATAAACAAAAAAAAATATAAGTAATATACCTATTTTTTTTTCATTTTACTAATACTTTGGTCACTCTACAGACTATTTATCCCAGCATGGCTGGTTTTATCCTTATTAGTAAAATAATTATTTTCTAAACTTCATTTTATTTGCTTGTACTTTGGCCACCCCACAGAATCGATTTGCCCAAGCATGGCCGGGCAAATCGTCAAACGTTATGCTTTGAACGATATGGCGGGTTTTGAAAGGCAAATCAAGAAATGCCGGCGTATCGTGATCTGCCCAGGCAGATCTCGATCGGCCCAATTCAACGATTGGCCCACGACATATATAGCGAGGAGAACCGCCTCTGTGGTTCGCCCACCTATGTAAGACGCAGGGGTCCCGGGTTCGATCCCCAGGGGGAGAACAATTTGTACTTGGTTTGGTTGGTGTTAGGGCCTATTTCAAGTCCGCCTGGCTGACCATCATCTTACTTAGGTCTGACGCCATAACAACAATTCAAATTGTTGTTGTGGCGGCATTGTTGTGTTCCGGCAGTTACGGCCCGGCCATAGTCCATCGCGGTGGGCGGCGCAGCAAGCGAATTCAGTTATCACTGCGCGGTCGTGATGACGAGCTGAGAGGCCGCCATCGAAATATCGAGTGATTATTTAATTCGCTTGCCGCGCCGCCCGCCGTGGCTGGCTGTTGCCGGGCCGTTAGAGGTAACATAGCCAGTTCCTTAGTGATGAGGATTCCGGGTGTAGTGCGCTTCTACCTTCGGCCTTATCGTTACTTAACATCAGGTGAGGTGAAGGCCTAACACTTCCCCGTTGTGCATTAAAAAAACCGATAGCTGTAGGAGCGGGCGGTTCTGGAATGAGGATCGCGCACCTGATGACATGCTCTGTGGAGACACTCCCGAAAAAGGGGGTGCAGATCACACGAAGTCGCTGGATCAGGCAGCTCAGCCTCTCTACTCAAATGACCAACATTCTATACCTACGTATTGACGCTACGCTTACTTTTAAAGCTTTTAATATGAGCAAAATACGAGTCAATGTCGGAAACTTATGTAAATCACAGACTCTGATTTATTGTATGGAATTGACAAGCTTACGGCACGTAATTTTACAGTTTACTGCTTATTTTAAAGCTTTAATAGTAGGTAAGCGTAGCATTCAAACGCATACAATATTGTCTATTGGAGTAGGGGGCAGGGTCGATCTTCTTGAAGATCCTTGGGGGAGGCCTACGCCTTGCAATTGCCGTGATGCAGCTGAATGATGATCATGATGTGGATGTGTTTCACGTCTTTTGTCTAGGAAGTTATGATAATATGACAGAAAGTGTATTGATGTCCTACAATAACAATAATGATACTTTCATAATAAGTTTATTGCGCCCGTTCTTCTTGTCAGTTAAAAAAGTCTGAACCGGGTGGTAGGAAAATATAGACGATTCAAAAGTGCTTAATTATTAAAGTTTATTTGAATAAAGACATTTTGACTTTGACTTTCAAAGGCAAGTCGGTGCTTTCATAACTGACCGAAGATGCGCTGTGCGGATCATTGGTCGCGTCACCCTATTTATTAAACGTGACAATTGTTTTCTCGTAAAATGACAATTTGGTTTACGTTGCGGAGTAGCTATTAGACGTGTGCGCCGATCGGCGTGGCGCACGCCGCCGGTCATTTTGGCCACGCCGCCGCCGCCGGATTTTTCATCGGCGTCATCAGCGTCAAAATCCAAGTGTAACATGTGTAAGAAGCAAGTACAAAAGCTAAAATAACTTGCATCTTGCTCATAAAAGTTTATTCCTTTTCGCTCTTTTTGTGGTAGTTTGATTGTTGCCATCATAGAGGTTATTTTGGTATTGAAATTTTGGTTCTATAATTGCACCGATTTATTCACCATTATCATATCAGCCGTACGACACCCACTGCTGATTATAGGCTCTCCCCCAACACAATGATCTCCACAACGATCGGGCATGAGCTGCCCGCATTCAACGACTTCCCGCGACCTTCACCCTCTCGTCGGCCTACCCATGGACCATCATCCAGTCCGCGGTCACCACTCTAAAATCTTTCCGCTCCAACAGCTATCGGTTCTTCTCGCTATGTGTCCTGCCCGCCTACTGCCAATTCAGCCGAGCAATCCTACGAGCGATGTCGGTTACTTTAGTTCTTCTACGGATCACCTCATTTCTGATTCGAATAAACAGGGAAATGCCAAGCATGGCTCTTTCCATTGCACGCTGGGTGAACCATCTTATGAGACCCATAGTTAGCGATCACGTTTCATTGCCTTAAGTTATCACTAGCAACACATACTGGTCATAGATTTTTGCCTTGAGGCACTGAGGTAAGTTGTACGTGAAGATTTGGCGAAGCTTCCCGAATGCTACCCTACTAGTTGGATTCGACGAGAGATCTCTTCATTGAACTTGGACTTACCTAATTTATGTCCTAGGTATACGTAATGGTCAACAACTTCGAGTGTAGTGTAGTGTTCCCAACATGAGCTGGAGTGGGTACAGCATGGGCGGTCGACATGATTTTTGTCTTAACCATGTTGATTCTAAACCCCACTCTTTGGGGCTTTACGGAGATCTTTGAGCATTGTGTATGTGATCAGGTCTTCCATGGTCTCACACAGCCATAAGAACTATATCATCGGCAAAACGAAGTTGCGTTAGACACTGGTTATTAATATAGATACAGAGTCTTTTCGAATCCAAGAGCTTAAAAATGTCCTCCAATGTGACTGGGAACAGTTTCGGAGAAATAATGTCTACTTATCTGAGTCACAACTTGCTGCAGTTAGATGAGATTTGTGCTCTTATTCTAAATTGGGACCGGCATGGTGGCATTTTCATATAACTCAATACCTCGATATACCTGTAGTCCACTTGGCACATCTGGAGAGACTGCAGCACTGCCCAGGTCCCCACTTTTAAGAACAGAATCACCTTACTTATGTTCCATGTCTTCGGCGTTTTGCCCTCGATGATGACAGAATTGAAAAGCTTCTGGAGGATTTTAAGTATCAGTTTACCGCCCGCTCTCAAAAGTTCTGTAGTGATTCCATCGTCTCCCGCCGCCTTGTTGTTTTTCAGCTGTTTGAGAGCCATTCTAATCTCGTACAGGCTGACGTCCGGGATATCTTCGGTATTGTAGCGGCAATGTCACCGCACATAACAACACACGGTGCAACAAGATTAATCACCGTGTTACTAGATGACGCTAGTGTCGAATAAACACAAAAGATTAGTAAGGGATAGCACCTCGTAGTATGGGAGAATATATGGAGAAACCTAAATCTCGCTGACGAAGTTTACTCAGCGACGCAGCATATATACAACTGCCAACCATCAAGACCATCATCGGTTGACTGCGGTCCCCGGGCTAATACCACCCAGCCCGGAGGAAGATCTCTCATTTGGCCTTCCTATTAGTGGCACCTACTAGACATGGGTTGTAACAGGGCAAATTGCCTACCTGTTACAACTGTTCCTGTTACACTAAAATAACAATTCCAACATCCTGTTACAAAAATAACAGTCGTAACAATTTGCTTCCATTGTTCCTCCTGTTCCGTCCGTGGAACAAGCGCTTCTTTATTCTAACCTTAGGACTACTAACATAAAGAAAAGAGACGAAGCTTGTTATTTTTATCTATTATGATCATAAACTGTTATTTTTTTCTGTTAAGCAAGACTAAACTTTATTACAATTACGTAAAATCTAATATTATCAAAAATGATTTCCATTACGGCAGTTACGGCACACATGCGACATCTTGTTTGTATTGGGTGAACCATCATATCACCTAATGAAGTTGCTTGCTGTATTACTTTCATTAAGCTTTTTACTGAAATTGCGATAGATGGCAGTAATTATCATAAATTTGCTAAATAAGTTCAAATAATAAAAATAAAAATAGATTGTTGTTAAAAACAGGTGCAAGCGATTTTCGAGCATATTGAAGTTTGAAAGTCAGTAAAGTCGAATATCGCTTACACCCGTTTTTTAACTAATGATCACTAGTCAAATGTTTTCCTACCTTTCTCTACATTATTTTGTTCTTCCGGTCATTGCCTGTGCCCCAGCAGTGGAAACATAAATGGTGATGATGAAATACCAGGTGAACTAAGACTTAGTTCACCTGGTATTTCATCATCACTGAAAGAAAATTTTCAAGGAAATTTTTACTGCAAAAAACCCCCAATCTGGGAACCATGATCTTTTCCTTAACTCCCTGGCAGCACTAGATGTCCGATTTCCTAACCCGCATATCCTAATTTGCTTATAAATGCATCCATTCCACGTATATAATAAAGTGCTTAAACATCCTTAAAATCTCAATAAAATTAAAATAGTTTTATTTAATTCAGCCTGTTTACCTACCTTATAACATAACATTAGCAAAACAGCCAAACTCTATTGCCACAAAAAACAAAAAAGGCCATAAACAAACACAGGAACAGATAACACGACTAATTTACAAAGTCGAATGTATTTTTGATATGGTCGGTTTATATAACAGATAAAAATAACAAGCTTTGTCTCTTTTCTTTTCATATGTTAGAGTAAGAAAGCGCTTGTTCCACGTAACAGGCGGAACAATGGCAACAGGTTGTTACTCTGATAACAGCGTGGTACAGGGAACAGTGAAGACGGCGAGAACAGTCTGTTTCGCCTGTTCCTTTGAACAATAGTTATTTCATAGCGCTCGTAACAGGGCGAAACAGTTACATTTAATTATCTGTTATTTTTAACTGTTACAATAAATACGCCTCACGTCTAGCACCTACCCCTCTCCGTACCATACCCTACCTACAATCAATTCCTACAGGTATGGTGTCGGACTGTCGGGTAAGCTTGGCTCTGGGGTCTTTAGCCTTGCTTTTAACAGGTGTAGAATATGACTGCGTACACAAACTCTCGATCTGCCTCAGAATCAAGCTTCGATGAAATGATGCGACCGTCGTCAGTTCGTATTTATTATAGAATTAAAAAGAATTCTTGTCATAATATGAAATCGGGCAAAAAGTATTTATTATTGATCTTTAATAAGTATCGCATATAGTGTTGATTATAATAATTAAATAAAAAGTTTAAAATGGATGGAGACGTCTCTTATTCTACTTATTTTGAACATTCATGCCGATTACGCCGATGACGCCGCCGCCGCCGACAATTTAGACACCAGACGCCGCCGCCGGTCAAATGACCATCGGCGCACATGTCTAGTAGCTATGAGCAGTTTGTTCTATTTTCAAATTGGTTGACGCAATGGATATAAATAGGTCATGACAATTTTACTGACAAATTGTCACTTTTATTAAATAGGGCCCAGGATGGACGTCAGTATAAAAAAAACCGGCCAAGTGCGAGTCGGACTCGCGCACTACGCTACGCTACGTAGGGTTCCGTACCAAAATCCGGAAAAAAATATGTTTGTTGTATGAAAGCCCCCCTTAAATATTAACTTTATTCTGTTTTTAGTATTTGTTGTTATAGCGGCAACAAAAATACATCATCTGTGTAAATTTCAACTGTCTGCCTGTTGTCGTTATTAATAACGAGCAAAAAACGGCAACAAAATCACGTTTGTTGTATGGGAGCCCCCCTTAAATATTAATTTTATTCTGTTTTTAGTATTTGTTGTTATAGCGGCAACAAAAATACATCATTTGTGAAAATTTCAACTTTCTAGCTATCACGGTTCATGAGATACAGCCTGGTGACAGACAGACAGACAGATAGACAGACAGACAGACGGACAGCGAAGTCTTAGTAATAGGGTCCCGTTTTTACCCTTTGGGTACGGAACCCTAAAAATAAATGATCCAACTTGACACTTAATCGATGATCCGTTACATAGAGCGCGTTAGTACAGCTCGCGCAAAATTTCTTTACCCAAACCATAGACAATGAGGCATGCGCAGTAAACATTTTTGTACCTAAAATTGCTGCTGAGCAAGTCACGTAATACTAAATATCATGATCATCATAATATCAGCCGCACGACACCCACTGCTGAGTATAGGCCTCCCCCAAGGATCTCCACGAAGAACGGGCCTGCGCTGCCCGCATTATTACACTTTATCACGTATTGGCGGCGACGTGTTGCGCAACGCAGTGGTCCAGTAACCGGCCGCGGAATCGACGGAACAGAACACCCTTCGGCCAAATATCTTCATTCATGAAGGTCTTCAGATGTTTGGTCGGTGCCCTCACCACGAATGAGTTGAAGTTTACATTGTGGCGAAAATCCAACCGTTGGACCCTCAGAGTATATTTTGACTTGATTCGGATGTACTCTACGAGATCGTCTGGTTTAGTGGGGTAATGTAGGCGGGACACGTACACCAGCGTCATCGGAATAGCCGGGCGTAGCAGGTATGGTTGTGTCCAGTCGGGGCGGTGCACATAGGTTACGGCGGGCGGCTTTTTTCTTCTTGTCCACCTTTTTAAAGCCGTCGTAAGCACCTATCGTCCTGTCTCGATGGTGCTGAAGCCTTAGTGACAGGGCCAAGAAGATTTTCTCCTTCCTTTGTAGCCCGCTTGAGTTGTGATGTAGCGGGTCGATCGGTAGCGGTGACCGCAGAATATGCACGTTGAGGGGTTGACGTACATAAGCGTGACGTATCCGCCGGGGCGGAGGAGCTATTAAAGCTTCGGCCAAATGTGCGACCAAAGCGACTGCGAAGCGGGAGCGACGCGCGGCAGATGCTGCTCGTGTTTATCTATGGCGCCTTGCACACCTACGCGACCACAACGTGGGACGGTTTTCGTTTGAATTCTAGACGCCCTTGCTTCGCGTCCCGCGTCCCGCTTCGCTGATACGCAGATATGGCTGGAGCTTTATTAAGTTAACTAACACACACAAGTTCTTTTGTTTCTCAGCCTTATGGAAGGTTGTGTGCAAAAGATGATATTTTGACGATTCTATCCATATTTGTAAAATAAAACTGAATGGATTTAATTAGGCAATGTTTCTAAAGCGCAAGCCACATTGGGAGCGTAACGAAACGAAGGTAAGTTTCGTTTTGCTTCGCTCCCAATGTGGCCTGACCTTTAATACGACAGCGCTTAGAACAAAATTATATTGTAGTGAGTTCTTATTCCATAGGTGAAATAAGTCAGCTTTTTTTATTTTTTGGTATATTATTATTTCTTTACGGAGTAGCTGTTCAGAGAATTCGTTTCTGAATCAACTAAGTAAAAATTTTGAAAATTTTCGATTAAGTACCCATTTTTTTAAGAAAAGATTATACTTACACTTTGTTCAGTTGACTTATGGAACTTTTTAAACCTGTCTGGTAATTTCGCTTATTTTTTAACATTAATTTATTGCTTCAGTTAGATAAAAAGCAAAGTAAGTTATGGGTAATCTTTTCTACAATATGATTTCTTACAGACAATCATTTCAATAAGCGTTTTTATCGACAATCGCTTGTAAAATCTGATCGCAAACCTAATTTCAATGACGTGACGATTTGATTTTACAAGTGATTGTTTGTAGATAAAAAGCGCTAATTGACTAAAGTCACTTGCCATTGCCTGCCAAGTCGACTCGTGTAAATACCCCATTACCTAGATAGCTTTCCTAACAAAAAACGATCGTAAACAAGAGGTGGTGATATTTTAACTTTTTCGTTAAAAATAAAACAACACAAGATAAATATTTACAAAATAATTTATTGAGACACGTTCACAGTTTTTTTCTGTACTATCTTGCATGTTCCCGTGCATTTAAATAATTATACCGATACATAAATAGACTTTTACATTAACCCTATTAAATATACAAAATGTATTAAATTAAATCCATCCCATTATATTAACGACAATTTTTTTATCACTTTTTGTCTTATCGTAAATATAAATCACATTTATTAAGACTATGGCACTATCATCAGTAATGGTATCCGGTTTCTTGGTCGAAGCTTGGAGGTTTTCTGGGTCCACCGAAAACCTCACCTCTGCCAGCGAAGGCCTGACTTGAACCTCCAGAAATGGGTCCAGAGAATTGGGATTCTGCTTGAGCAAACTGAGGTCTGACAGACCCTCTGTTACCTTGAGAAAGTCGCTGAGCCTCGAGCTTTGAAATTTGAGCATCTAAAGACTGGCAACATGAGTTCGGTCTACCACTGGTTTGGCCAAATTGGGGCCTTGCAGGAGCTTGGGGTCTCTGGGGCTGGTTTCCGGTAGGTCGAGATTGGACATTGTATTGTGAATTAGAATCTTCAGCGGGTTGGTCTTGTGTATTTACCGCTGTGTTCTGAGTAAATTGGGGTCGTTGCGAAGGTCGTTGTGAACTGATTTGTGGTCTAGCTCCGAAACTGGGACGAGATGGCTGAGCGCTATATTCCTGGGAATTGCGATTGTCTTGCGTTTGGCTTAACTGAGATTGAGGTTGACCACGCTGCGGGCTAGAAGTGGTTTCAGGTTTAGCGGGAGCAGGAAACATTTCAGCTGGTTTGCTGTAATCATAGATTTCCCCGGTGTATTGCTGAGTTGGGGTAGCTTGAGAGTTGTCTTCCTGATCTTTGTTTTCATTGTTCTGAGGCTGGCGTTGTCCAAAAGTTTGTGCAGGTGATGTTTGGTATTGGTTTTGTTGGTACTGGGTCTGGAACGTAGGCCTGGAGCCAAAAGTGGGAGCGTTGAAATTCGTTGCAGCTGTCGGGGCACCAGAAGTGAATGTTGAAGCAGCTGCCTGAGTAATGCCGTTAAGTTGAGATGAGAATCCACCTAGAGGAGTAGTGGGGGCAGTAGGTGCGAGTGTTGGAGGCCTAGGGTACCTGGTTGAAGCTTGACCGTTTTGGGATTGGAAAGAGCTAGCAGCAGCCTGGGTTATTCCATTGTATTGAGAAGAGGTTGTGCCTTGGAATTGAGCATTAATTGAGGCAGTCGGGGCAACAGGTGCTAATGTGGGTGGTTCAGGATAGCGCGTTGATCCACGGTTTGGCTGTCCTCTTTGAGGTTGGAAAGAATTCACGGGGATTTTTTGCTGGGAGCTCTCTGAAAATTGTGCCTGAGATTGCTGGGCTAATCCATTAAACTGACCAGATGGCAAGCTAGGAAATCTGGAGGAAGTCGGGGTGTCAAAAGGTTTTGCTGGCTGTCTGTAATAATAAGATTCATCTGCTCCCTGTCCCTGAGACTGCTGGTTGTACGAGGGTCTGATAGTGCTGGGTGAGAACTGAGCATCTTCAGGCTGATTTTGAGCAAAACCTTGGGAAGGCTTTTGGTTGCCAGACTGGAATGAATACTGATTTTGACCCCTAGTAGGAAAACCAATGTTTGAAGGTTGAGGTTGACCATTAGCAATAGGGCGGGCTGGTTGTTTGTTGTTTAGTTGACCTCCGATTTGAGAAGGAGGACGAGCGTTAAAGTTTTGAGTATTAAATGTAGTCGCTGATGGTGAGTCGCGATCGGATGATTCATTTGAGTCATTTGACTCGTTTGATTGTTCATTTGATTCTAAAGGCGTAGTCAACTCAGTGCTAGGTAGGGAAGTCGGACGTTGAGATTCAAACGATGTATCTACAGATGACTTTTCATCCGTAACTTTTTCGTTCTGAGCAGGGAAATGATTGGAGCTTAAAGAAAATTGGTTACTAATTCCCTGAGGTTTTGGCCGAGGCTGGAATGTGTTGATTGGTTGAGGTGCTTGAACTCCAACATTAGATTGTGACGAAAAGTCCTGAGTGAAATCAGATGATGGTTTTCCTTTGCCAGTTGTTTCAATTCCGATTTCGGCTACCTGATTGAAACTTTGTTCAGGCACGGCATCGGCAGCAGAGTAAGTAGGCCTCTGAGGCCTTGCAGGCTGACCTCGTACTGGCGGCAAATATTCATTGCTCGAAGCAAATCTATTGCTGAATTGTCCAGAAGTAGAAGAAGGGGAGTTCCTCGATGGTTGGAATCTGTTATTTCTTGACGGTTGCACATTATTGGCAGAGCCTTGTGTTTCTAATGGTTTGCGGTTTGATCCTCCGAATGGCAAAGATGGTTGCGGTTCTTGGATGTCCTCAGATTCTGTATATTGGGAGTTGTTTTCCTGGTCTGCACCTGAGTATTGAATGTTATTTATAGGTGACGCATTAGGTCTCTGAGGTCTACCGTTCTGTTTGAAACCTTGACTGGATGGACGGTATTCGTTTTTAGATCCAAATCTATTTGATTGCAAACGGTTGGATTGTGAAGCTTGACCAAAACTGTTGCCACTGTTTGAAGAACCAAATGCGTTGTCAGAAGAATCACGCACGTTTGTTGATCCATCTTCTTCGTTAGGTACATCATTAGAATTTGGTCTCACAAAAGCTTGATTGTTCTGATTAATGAAAGTACCACTGGCGGTTGCATCAGACTCAGGTCGTCTGCCAAAATTAGGTGCTCGTCTGTTGTTTTGTTCTTCATTAGTGATGTCACTTTCCGCGTAATCGGCTCCGGCATTGTACCTCTGCGCGTCGTATGAGCCTGTGAGTAAAAAATGAAAGTTGTTGGTCATTTGTCACCGCCTTAGCAAATGTATCAGTTGGGAATACATTCATCACTCATTCACAATAGGATTTAAGTTAATCTGTTACGGATTTTATGAATGGATCACTTTTTAGGATTCGCAGTGGCATATAAGTAGTTACGATTTTTATAGTTACAATACCAATTATAATTTAAATCATGTGAACATTTTTGTATGTCTTACAGTAGGTATAATTAATAAAATTTTGCTATTATATTACTGATCAGATAATCAGTCACAATGTTTGGAATCAGAAATAAACAACATAAAACTGGAAGTAATAGTGAATTCTGACTTTGACATTAATTTAAACCAAAATAAAATTGATTGATGATTTTGACCACCAGTGTTGTTGTATTTGGAGAAAATTCAAAAAATAACCAGTAGTCCCTATCCACCCCTCTATGATTGAATATGGATCGCCATTAAAAATTATGACGGCCTATTCTCTATTATCTTCGTTTTAAATAAAAAAGTGTTTTAAGAGCATCAGTTTAAACGGTAAAAACAAGTGCAAATTTATCTATCTAATTTCTGGTTCAATGTGTTGCTTTTGTTAAAATTGGTAATGATTTAATTAAACATTATTGTATTTTGCTTTTATCGGCGAATCTGCGTTTAAAAAATATAGGTCAAATTTCGTCCTTTCTGTAGACAATTTTCATCCCGGTACTTACTTTTTTATTTAATTATTTTTTGCCAATCCTTGCACAAAATAATTGATTGAGCCTATCACTGTAATGGTTTAGATCATAGGCTTTACATAGGCTTTACTCAACCTTTATGGAAGTGTCTAGTCTTTCTTAGACAGCGTTTCTGCTGTATACAGGGGGGAACAAAAGACCGTAGTAGGAGGGAATATACCTACTCTAAATATTGATAGTGGCAAATTTTACTGACAGGAGACATTCCTTTTTTTAATTTTCGACTAAATTAAGAAGATTATGTAGGTAAGAAATTTTTTTTAACAAAACAATAAATTTTTGTCTTTCTTGGGTCTGCCTTTAATTTAAGATACTACTTGTTATTTAATGAAATTTAATTTCATTATTGACACTATCGATTGGTATACTTTTTAGTAAAGAATGTTATATTTTCAGATTTTAGCCCATTCTATTCCCGGCTAAGGAAAGTGATTTATCAAAAATCTTTGAATGCAGACTTATTTATTTAAAAAATTAAAAGATTATTTTTCTTTAAGTAAAATTTACCATCATCAATATTTAGGGTCTTTCCCTTCAACTACCGTCTTTTTTCCACCCTGTATATTTCAGTTATCTTTATTATCACCTCTAACAATACACACAAAGAGACCTGTTCGATTTCTCGAATCTTTTTTGTGTATCTATTGTTGAAGACAAAATATTGTATCGAAAGATTTATAAAGCCTAAAGTGTCGACACCTTCAAATACAAAGTGTCACAATCGGCAGGTAATGGTACCGAGGATTTTTTGTTCAGCTGTCAGATAACAAGATGGGTATGCGTGGTATTAGATAAGTATAATTAAGTGCTCATTAAATGTTGCTCAAGTTAGATCTATCTGAGCTTTCTGTAATAAGTTGTAACGGTTCTTCGGTGAATCATATTAGTTAATTAGTAAATGTTTTATTGCAGTAGTATTGTTGATTTGAGTATTGTTTCGTTCAACATAATTCTTATTTGTTCATTGAATTATTTAAATTACAAAGTTAAGATGTTGTTAAATATTGGACAGCATCTTAGATGTTGTTTTTTAAGTTATTTTTTCATACATTGTCGTCCGTATCGAATGTACAACTTATGTGGCATTGTTTACTTGTTAGGCGCAAATTCCGTTGAAGAGTTAGTTATTAACTGTCAAGATCTTTAAAGTGAGTTTTATATTTGGAAGTTGTAAATGGCTTTTTAACAAGCTTATTATAAGTGAAGTCTATAAATAAGAAGATTAATGTTCAACGACTTTATCATTTAAATGTTAAGCATTTATAAGAATTTGATTTTGTATACTAAAAAAGCTTCACGAGTTTTCCTATTAAGATTATTTTTTTTCAAAAACACGTCCTTTGGAGTTGAAGTTTTGACTGTATTTTCATAATATAGAGAGCAAGATAAGAAAATAACATTATTAAATAAAAAAACATACCATCATCAATAAGTCCTGCCGCCTCATCCCTAGCATTCTGCTCCAAAGCCATTAAAATCTCCACAGGAATCGGTGGCGGGGTGGGCAAATGGTCTCCTCTGGGCTGGTATCCACCTTCATCAGCAGTATAAGTCACGCTGTACACTTGTCCATCATCACCAGTGTAGGAGTAACCTCCTTGAGCCTGCACACCATTGGTAGCAACACCGTTCTCCTCAGCAGATATGCCATTATCAGTTTCAAAGCCATAGTGATAACCATCGGTTCCAACTTCATTTTCAAAACGAAGTGTGTTAGCTACACGATCATAAGCTGCCTGGGCCCTTTCAGGTTTAGCTTCATACCTTTGTACATTAGCACCAAAACCTTGAGGTACACCAGCTGCTTGGTTATTAGCTGATTGGACATCAGAATCTAAGTTTTCTTCTTCATCAGCAGCTTGTGTATTTCCCAGTCTGAATCCAGTGTTCCCACTAAACGCAGCATCTCCTACTTTTGAATTCGATGAGCCATACGATTGTCTGGGTGCACCTAATCCAGTTTCGCCTTCAGAAGCTCTGGTGCCTGCTGATGCTGCGTCAACTACTACTCCTTGGAAGTCATTCGTAAAACTGCCTTTGGGAAAGCTTCCGAGGCCTTGGTTGAAAGAGTTTCCCGCAAAAGGAGTTTGTAGTGACTCTGTGGAGCCACCAGCTGTCTTCGCTGACAGAGGCGGTAGATAAGCTCGGTCCAATTTAGCGGCACTGCATACCGCTACGAAAGCGGCTATCAACACCTAAAGTAAAAAAGGATTTATTAATAAACAGAATTCTTGAAAAGGTATCAATAATGTTCGCAAATTGCTAACTCAATTGAGTTGTAAATTATTGTTTGCATTCGACTACACAATTAATGGAGTGTCATTGACTTTTAAGATATATGAAATGTAACGAGAAAAGGGGTGAAAAAATAACATTGGATTAAGGTAAAATTATTTGAATTATTTTTATGCTTTATTTAATTAGCAAATATTTAATGACTATTCGAGTATTAGTCATGACATGATTTGATGATTTTGACTTTAGAAACACATTTTGAATAAGTACTTCGTGAATATTGTGATGTAATAAACTTCATTAATAAATAAAAAAAGCACTGATTTAAACCAGATAGTCCTGTTTTGTCAACTGATTTCACAAAACCGTTAAATTGCTCCACCCTTATTCCTAAACCAATGACTGCACTTGATCACTCACTTCCTTAAGAACTAATAAAAGGTTATTACCAAATTCATATTGTTGTGTCTTTACTACTACACCTAGGATGATGTTACAATGATAGCTAAACACTAACTGATGCTCTATCTAAAGAATCTTTTGCTTTTTATACCTTTAGAAAACTCGTCCAAAAAACGTGCCCATGCGATCACGACAAAATTAATTTGAGAGTCGGCACACATGTGTTTGGAGACATGTGACCTTTAATTGGCTGCTTTAGAGTCGAAAATGCTTCGTTTGGTTCAGTGAGTGATGGCAAAGGTTAAACTGGTAAATGCACACATAGTTCCAAGTTCAAGAGTTTCATAGTTAATTGGGAGACTTCAATTTTGGTCGTAATTCAGAAACATTGAGGTGAACATTGTTCGTGATTTGTAGATCGGTAGGGCACGAATATCGTTTAATTAAACAGTGACCATTTAAGTTCAGTAGGTAATTATGTTATAGTTT
Organism: Agriphila geniculea; assembly: GCA_943789525.1. Taxonomy (NCBI): domain Eukaryota; kingdom Metazoa; phylum Arthropoda; class Insecta; order Lepidoptera; family Crambidae; genus Agriphila; species Agriphila geniculea. The sequence goes on along the minus strand of OX038869.1, from coordinate 20,572,348 downwards.
TAATTGTTATTTACATGGGTAATAGCCTTGTAGAAACAAGGGTATGATTTAATTAATGCCTCTTATTTTTTCAACAATTTGTTATTTTTCAGATTTATTTTAGCAGCCCTTTTCCCAAACTGCCATCTATAATTTCTTGTCAATGATTATCAATTTAATTGCCTTTTTAGTTTTTGACACACCATAAGGCAATCATGGTGGTCCGGTCTAACTGAACGTGCTAAGTTAATAGAAACCTGATCGAACATGCTAAGTGGTGCGTAGCTTGATCAGTGAGCACTAAGCCGCTAGAAACAAACTCAACACCATCATGATTCATGACTATAGATATTTCAGTAGTTCTTATTATGTGGTGGTCTTAGTTTTTGATGGACTTATGCTATAAAAGCGATTCTTCCTACTCCCGCCAAAGGCTCCCGAGTTCAAATCCTGGTTAGAGTTTAATTATGTTTAGGTGATTAGCATAATTATGTACCGGCTTAGTGGCACTACTCCCTCTCATACCGCGAGTGTCTTAAAGGCGACAAAGGGACCAAAGCCATCAAGAGACGGACAATAGAGCAGCGACTCAAAAAATAAAAACATGGCCCTACTGCGATCGCCATGGCCAACCCGTTTGGCAATCGTGACGATTATGACAAACTCCTCCAAATATACAGGGTGAAAAAAAAATACGGTAGTTGGAGAGAAATTACCTTAAATATTGATGACGACAAATTTTTCTGAAAGGAAATATTACTTTATTTTTAAAAATACCTAAGTAAAACTGCATTCAAAGTTTTTTTTTAATTTAGAAGATTAGTAGGTACCTGCAACATTTTTAACTAAACTACTACCATTTAGAAGCAATTGATCCTTATCATTGGCTCTATTGGTATTAAAAAAGTACAGAATGTAATTTTTTGGATTTTAGGCTGTTCGATTCCCGGCTGAGGTAAAAGATTTATCAAAAGTTTTGAATGCAGATTTACTTATTTTTAAAAATAAAGGAATGTTTCCTTTCAGTAAAATTTTACATCATCAATATTTAGGGTACTTTTCCTCCAAACTAACGAGTTTTTTCCAATCTATATAACAATTCTCCGATTCCAAAAGCATTTGTGTTATAAATAGCTGCTATCCCAACAATAACTCAGAAACGAGAAAAAATTGGAAAAGTTCGTTTTCTAAATTGTCAAATTAAACACAGCCTGGAATCGAACCCAGAAGAGACACCATGAAAACCTGTGTACGAGCCACTCGACAACGGAAATCGTCTAAATGGATATTTTTCCTTACTGTTACTATTATAACCAGTTACGAGGATATTATGTAAAACACCATCTTTTCTGTTGTCAGAATTGTAACGGACATTGATGTATGGTTTCCATACAAACAACATGACAGTTCCATTTTATCACAAAGCATTAATGACGTAACTTACCTAGAAAACTTAGACGACATTCTTTAAAAAACTGGGTTACCTAATTTCTTAGGGTTTTTCGGTTTATACAATGACCAAATTATAGGATTGATAAAAGAGTTTGTATTCATGGTACTTCGGCAAAAGTAGGCCACAAATTTTGATCTAACATAAGTCTGTTTATCCTTACTTGTCCTATTTAAGCCGGGTTGACACTATTTTTTCAGTTCACTCGGATCAAATTTAATAAAACAAAATGGCGACAACTAAAAAAGTAGACTGAATGTGATACTGTAAAGTTTGTAGAACTTTATGACGAGGAGCAAGTGTTGTGGAACGTGAGACAAAAATATTATAAAAACAAATATTAAGATGCCCGAAATCTCTTCATGCGTTGCTTCATTTTTTGCTTGTTATGGTTCAACTCTTTTATTAACATAATTATCTGCAACAACTGTGACACCCCACAACATCAGATCAGTTTGTTCCTTGTTGAGCAGATCAGTCTGTTCCATGAGTTGAGACAAAATGAATGAAACCTTGAATGCGAGTATACTCTGAGCCTATGAACCAATAAAGGAGTATACTCGTAAGAAAGTTGCTCGTATGTGGACTTGGTTGTGATTCGGTCCGAGCTGACTCTTATCATGTCAACGCAGCTTTAGTAAACAGCTTTTGACAGTTGTCATTTAATTTTGTCTATTAAATTAAAATCTTTATTTAAAAATCTGTAATCTTATTAAATCAAATTGTTACTAATAATAATTACTAATTTATTTTTTATCTATGTGTGGCAAACCGTTTCTCGTATTCAATAATTGTTTTTTTTTTTCAAAAAAGAGTTGGATGAAGGTTGTTTACCAAATAAGACAAGTAATAGTCCGTGAGCCCCCGACAGTATTGCCTACGTCATATGGCATCACGATGAAATGCATGGCACACGGTCGGAAAAGTTGTGCTGAGCGAGGATCACTGAAAACTAAATGATGACACGGGTCTCTTACTGATGTCACATGACGTAAATATAATCTTAAAATTTTGACCGGAAGTGGAAGATTTTCTCAAGCTTCCGGCCAATTTTATTTGCGATAATCTTCTGATCCTCGCTCAGCACTACTTTTCCGACCGTGTGCCCTTAGATATAAATAATCTAAGCGTGTGCCATGCATTTCATCGTAATGTCATATGACGTAGGCAATACTGTTGCGGGCTCACGGAATATAATAGCAGGTTTACATTATCTCAGCTGTTAGTAGAGAGTAGAGGTATATTGCCTGGTATGTTCGTCGATTTCAAAATTAGCGCAAAGGGCCTCTAGTCTTCATTATGAGTAGATAAGATGGCTCATACATAATCGTAATCATACATAACCACGCGGGTGGGCGGGGGGTGACAAAAGGTCGGAAACGTGTCAGCTGCATGACGTCATTTAATGTAAAATAAAATATCTTCTATTTACTATTACTACAATATGCGTTTCAAATGAAAGTTCTTAGTAAATTCCAAAACTATGTCATTTGTAACTAAAATTTATGAATTAAAAATAAATCAATAATTTTAAAAATTATATTAAAAAATTCATAAGGGCTTTGACTGATAATAGTGACGATCCAGTTCACCTAAAAACGAAGCCGAAATAAGGATCGTAAAGTATTAGAAACGATTAAAAAAAACGCCAATTATTAGGCCATAGGCTAAACCCCTTTACCTACTTGACGCAAAAAATTGACAAGTTTATTTCTATACAAATATTTGTATGAAGTTGTTGTATGCCCGTAATATTAGATCATCACAACTTATGTAGGTAATCAATAGGTAATCCTCATATCACGCACATTATACAAGTGGACTATTGGGTTCCGTATACTTTAAATCTTTTTACGTCCATTGTTATATTTGTATGTATATGTATGTTTATTTTAGAATGGCAAACAATGAAGAATATTTTAATTTTTATCGACAATCGGTTGTAAAATTGAATCGCCAACTCATTGAAATTAGATTTGCAATTGAATTTTACAAGCGATTGTTAACAAAAAGTCCTATTAGACTCTAATTGTCTTGCAAGTAGGTTACCAGATGTTATATCTAAAAATCCTGACAAAAAACTTGATTTTTACTAAAAAGTCCTGAAATTTGCTAAAAGCACCCAGATGGAGCGTACGTTTTTTTTTTATACAAAACGGGATAGTGCTTTGCCTTCATCTCACCTGATGTTGAATCAGGTGAGATGATGGCACTACACCCGGAATACTGGCTATCTTACCTCTAACTGCCGGAACACAACAATTTTTAAATGAGAGACTTTCCAGGCAACGTTCCTCAAAAATTTACTAGATGGCGCTGTCCAATTCCCAACAACCTTACTTGATACTATGGTATATGAATGTAAAACGTAGTGATTATTTCCTCTATGTATGAATGTGCTATCTATAATAATAAAGAGTACCATCGTATAAACATATGATTTTGACAATTTGGTTTCATTGTAATCTTTATGTAATATTGTTGTGAATATTGAAAATGATTAATATTATTTATTATAATACTATTCACTAGTACCTATATTTTGCTTTGAGGTATCTATGTATTATTACTATGCGTGAAGACCTTGTAACTTTCTTGGACTCCAGCAGCGCCATAATGTACCCCTTAAACGGTCAAGCATGGCTTTTAGCATGTACACGTAATTACCACCACCACTACTATTTGGGGGCGTGGCCTACCTTTGATACAGTATCCGGCAAACATCTTGAAATCGGGTAAGGGTTGCGCAGAACACGTATTTTGGGTATGCGTAGCGGTGAGGTACGCGGGCGGTGGGCGCGCGCGCGCTATGGGCTGTTCGTAAGTGCACATGCGCGAACTCATCGCCACTCCGTTCCGTCGAAGAGCGTCAAGATGTTTGCCGGAATCTAGGCCACAGTAATCACGTGATACCTACGTGCTTGATGTCAAGCCATCAAGCATCGCCCCTAGACGATCAAAATTTGATTAAACTGCCAAAAAATTTACATGCTTGACAAGCTATGCCTGACCGTCGCGTACATGCAGGAAGGAGGCTCCGTCGCAATGTCCCTTTCGCAGAATGTCCCCCTTGTACCCCTCTGAAAATCGCATAAAAGACAACTTTTTGATGTGATATTTTTTTATTAAGTACCAGCCCCCCTAGCATGACCGACGAAACACGATATATATCGCGTGATATAGCGTTATATCGACACCCAACTGTCAAAATCCATTGTCTTTTGACAGCTAAACGCGATAAATCACTATATCATATCGTGTTTCGATGGTCATGCTAGGTAGGCTAGGCAGGGTGACATTCTGCGAAAGGGACATTTTGCGAAAGGGACGTTTTTCGAAAGGGAAGTTTTGCGAAAGGAACGTTTTGCGAAAGGGACATTTAGCGAAAGGGACATTCTGCGACGGAAGGAGTTGAAGAAGCGCAACCATAGAAATTAAGCGCAGCGAAAATTTTTCTATGTCTATGAGTGCAACGAACCGGAAAAAACCGGCTAACTGCATGTCGAGCCACGTATAGAGAATAAGGTTCCGTCCGTAGTCTCTGTCTCTGATCCAACTCAGAATGTTTCGGACAGATTGAGGCGAATTCGCCGCGCGATGCGGCATTTTGACCACCGAACTCAAAGCGATAGCCATAGCGTATAGCCAAAGCAATGCTCTAGCAATTGTTATGGCTATGGCTGTCGCTTTGAGTTAGGTGGTCAATATCCGTCAAAAGACCGCATCGCGCTCGGAATACGCCTCATCTGTACGAAGTTTTATAGGTAGGTACTGTTCATTAATACGTACTTATTAGGTTTATTGAGCTGTATTTTCCCTTATCCAATAAAATAAAATAAAGACAGACAGGGACTGACGTACGGACGGACGGATGGACTGAACGCTCTTATGGGTAATCATCGTATAAGTTATTTCCTTGTTTTACTACGGAACCCTAAAAAAACAAGTCATTCAAAGGCAATTACAACTGTATACACTACGCTAAGCTAACCATATTACATTAATATTATCTTCAACATAAGTTTTGTCGCCGCAAAACGATTATAAAGAAAAAACACAGTTGATACTGTCAAAATCATATACGTATTTTTACGATGCTTCTCTTTGGTTAGACTATTTGTACCACGTTCATTCATACTACATATACTCAACTGCCAGGAATTGGACAGCGCCATCTAGTATATTTTCAAGGAACGTTGCCTGGAAAATCCCTCATTGTTGTTATGGCGTCAGACTTAGGTAAGATGGTGGTAGCTAGCCAGGCGGACTTGAAATAAGCCCTACCACCAACCAAACCGAGTACAAATTGTACCCCTCCTGGAAATCGAACCCGGGACCTCTGCGTCTTACACGGGTGGACGAACCACTAGACCACAGAGGCGGTTAATTAATACGTAATTACTATAACACATTTTTTTTTACTTTGACAACAGTCTGAAAGTCCGTATATATCCGGACTAATCCGGACGGATGGTAACCCTAATTGTAAGGTACAAAAAAAAAGCTAATTTCTAAGGTTTGTTTTCTATAATGTGTAAATCCAAAAAAGCCTGACATTTTCCAAGTTCGGTCGGAATCCTGACAGGGACCCAAAAAGCCTAGCATGTCAGGACAAATCCTGACGTTTGGTAACCGTACTTGCAATTCGCCTGGAAAATCGACCCATTTAAATGTTTCCAACCGCCAAAATTGTAAAAATTCAAAAAAGTTTGCTTTAAAATATATTTTATCATCAAGCCAATAATAATTTATGTTGCTTTAATTTTTTGTCGTATAATTAACACATAGCAATTCAAGAAATACCTAACAATAACTTTAACAAAGCCCACTTCACGCTTGACCATTTTTTTAATCCTTTTCACGCATGCATAGTCGTGATCATACGTCTTGTTTCTCACGTCAACACGGGGAAACGGAACAAACTAATTATAGATTGTAAATGCTATGTCACTGGCAGTAATTATTATATCTTCTGCTTCAATATTATTTGCAGTCTTAATATTTTTTGCATGAGTACAGGGGGTCAATTCTGCTAATGTTAACATCGAAATCGTGGTTCAATGGTGTTTGAATGGTAATGTTTTTCGACACAGTTCTTGTTTCTTTAACCCAAAACGGAAACACATTCTGTCTTATTCAGAGTGCGTTCGTTAAACTCGGGCTTTGGCCCGCCATGTTAACTTTGGTTGAGGGTGGGTACCCACTTAGGTTCGCGAACCTCCGCGCTCCGCGAACCTGCACCGAAAATATCGTTTATCCTCTGCTGGAACAGGGCGCCAAGGTGTGTACGTGAGGGAACTCGTATGCGAAGCTGGTTCGCACAGGCACACACTGTAGCCAAAGTAATAATATTTGTTTTTGCTATGGATCACTGTTCTAGGTTCGCGGAGCGCGGAGGTTCGCGAACCTAAGTGGGTACCCACCCTTAGACTGCGGAATTTGATTTTTAGGCAGTGTGATCAGGAAGGGGACTAACGCCATTTTAGCGCAAATCGTATTCAGTCTACCTTAAATCTATAATAAAACTAGTTGTTAAATTAATAGTTACCCATGATAATTTAATTTAATCTTAAAATTAGTAGCTACATTAAAAGTGCGTGAGAGTTTACTAAACTCAAGGTAAGAAAAAACCAATTGAATAATTTAACCAATTAAAACGTGGAAACAAGTAACTGTATTTAAATCCGATCGATGATGTTAGCTATTCCATTAATTATTTGCAAATACAAGTCTAAATTGACAGATTATATCCGATTTCCTACAATAATTAAAATTATAATATTTCTTACAGCAGATAATGCCAAAAGACGTGGCTGTGTTTCCTACTTATGTCAAAAATTATCTTGTTTCTCTTCGCTTTCTTTTTCTGTATATTATTTGTTAAGTGAAAAACAAACTCTCAAAACTTCATAATTTTGGATTAATACATGTACCTACATCGTACATTCATACACAAACCCGCTACGGCTCTGTAGCCAAATACCTAACGAATTTTTCTGTCGAATGTCGTATGAGATTGACACCAGTCGATTTTAATAAAAACGAGATTACTTGTAAGTTTTGGTTCTCCGCCTGGGATTGATTGATCTGTGATGATAATGGCTATCTGTGATCTGTACATCTCTTACAATGCTGAATCAGATCAGTTGGGTGTGTAGCGATCTGAATTTCCTACATTTACTCCCTCGATAGCAATCATCAGATCACAGATCGATCAATCCCTGGCGGAGAACCAAAGCTTCTAAGTAACCTCATTTGTATGAAAATCGCCTGGTATCCCATTATCTGGCCACCACTATATAAGTTTTTGCTAACCATCGATATAATTACATACTTTTCTAACAATTTTTTATGTAATTTTTACTGTTAAATAAATATGACATAGAGAACTATTATGAAGTAAAAAAACTGCCTTCTTTTCCGTAGCTCCACACTAAAGTTCAATGGAATGCCCTGCCGTGATTGACAAGTTCAATTACTTAGATAGTTAATATACTTCCAAAATACTTATGAAATGCATCATTGCATAAACCTAAAAACCTAACCTTCAACCCTTTTACACAGCAGCAAAATTCAAAATCAAAACAAAAATGTTATTCTTTGTGTGATGATCACAGTACGTAGTTTATTTACAAACCATTCGGGTCGTCAACCTCGCAGTAAAAAAACTGGTCTTGATACTTTTTTGTGCATTTTTTCATTCACTTCTTATGGCTGTTGCATCTTAATTGGTTCAAGAGCGATCTATCAATTATGATAATGATGGTATGAGATAATTTGTATGATTACAAGCTTGTATAAGTCGAGCTTATCTGGAAAATGCATGGAGTATGCATTTCATCACAAAATTATTATAATAGCTTTCTTAATATTATGTTTACGAGTACCTAAGTTCAGGTACAGAAAGTTGAGACGTGGTGTTATTTTGTATGTTTTAATAATAATAATAATAATAACCTTTATTCCTCACCATAATCTTAAAATTTACAAAATGTAAGTAGTATGTAATGCAACAGTTTTTTTGTTACAATGTGAAAAAGTTATGTGAAATGGAGTTGTTGTACTTATTGTTACAAAACTTTCGTTTTAAGGTTCTTTCTACTTATCGAATGAGGATAAGTGGCCACCTATGGTGTTAGACTTTATCAAGCCGCCTGAAAGGCCTCTCACTTGGCTTAAGGCTGCGCAGTCTGCACACTAGCGCCACCATTAGAAAAAAAACATAGTGCTTAAATAAAGACAAATTTGTAAATTATCTCTCTGGAGTGCACTCTGAACAAGCTTTGTGGTACTTTTTATCACTTAAGCAATATTTTCTAGCCTGTCGTTTAGTTTAATTGACTTTTATTGTTAAAATTATATAACTAAACAACAGGCTAAAAAATATTGCTTTAGTGATAAAAAGTACCGCAAAGCTTGTTCGGAGTGCACTCCAGAGAGATAATTCATAATTTTTAGGGTTCCGTACCTCAAAAGGAAAAAACGGAACCCTTATAGGATCACTTTGTTGTCCGTCTGTCTGTCTGTCCGTCCGTCTGTCTGTCAAGACCCTTTATCTCGGAAATGCGTGGAGGTATCGAATTGAAATTTAAACCATATACTAAGGTCTACGGGCCCTTGAAGCTGTAAAAAAATCAAACTTCTAAATTAACGTAAAAAAAAGATACTGCCGTTTAGGGCGCAAAAAACGCATTTTCGATACTCTCAAAGGAATCAAAATTCATAGGGTACTTCCCGTTGACCTAGAACTATGAAATTTGGCAGGTAATAGCGTCTTATACTACACTTACAGGAATAAATCTGAAAACTGTATATTTGTAATTAAATCATAATAAAATATGGTCATTAAAATACGTAATTATTAATCATCTTGGTGAAACAACGGTATGCGCGGCATTGCGCGGTCATAGTTTAACTTCTAATTACTTTTGGATTAATCGCGCCACTAATTCTTTTAAAAATATCAATATTTATTATTATTAATTATTCAGATCCTTTCAAATATTGTTATAGTTAATTACTTTTAAAAATAAAATTAAAAAGTAATAAATTTGGCTCTAAATATTTTCGCAACATGGCGGTGTGTCACGCTGTATGACAGGGGGTCTTCTTCTTCTTATTTTTGTTTTGGCAATCTACTTTCTTCTTGGAAGTAATTTTTGCCAGTGTCAAGTGTTGAATAGTTCAGCGGCAGATTGTTTCAGTTTACATTAAAATGCGGGTGCATCGCATTCCAATGTTGCTTGGAGCATTTGGCACCAAGTATAATCAAGACCACTACAATACTATAAGTCACGGCTTCACACAACCAAAGGGTCCTGTTGGAATACACCCATTTTCTCTAATAACATTGCGATAGATAAAACCATTTCACAGAACATTATACAGTGTACTATCGATATACAGCGCCATCTGTTGACAATCAACAGTACTTGTATTTTATACAGGTGCGGTGGGTTTGTAATTATTTTATTTTTTCTCAAAAATGCTTGGAAATTCGAACATTATTTTGACAACCTTCTTCGTGCTAAATCAGAGTTTACGGACAGACCTAAACCGCGCCGTCAATATTTGTATGAGAATCCATTACTAACGTGTTATAATGGATTTTCATACAAAATTGCCGGCGTCTGTCCAGCAATGTTTCTATTAAAACTCATTACACACGTGTAATTCAGGAATGGAGCGTATAGGTATCAAATGTCGCCTTGATGAGCGAGCACATTCCAAATTTTTTTTTTTAATATTCGGTATACTGGTATCACGTGAAAGGCCTTGATGAGCACATTCCAAAAAATTTTTTTAAAAAAAAAAACGAAAAAAAACTGTTTTGGTGCAATATGGGTATCAAATGAAAGGCCTTGATGAGCGCATTCCAAAAAGATAAAAAAAATTAAAAACGAAAAAAAAATTTCTTTTCAATACCTATGGGTATCAAATGAAAGTTTTTTGAAAAGTTTTTTGGAATATGCTCATCAAGGAGCATATTACAAAAAACTAAAAAAAAAATTAAAAAAGAAAGGTAATTTTTTTTTGCCATATGGGTATCAAATGAAAGGCCTTGATGAGCATATTCCAAAAAAACTGAAAAAAAAAAAAACAAAAAAATATTTTTTTTGCAATATGGGTATCAAATGAAAGGCCTTGATGAGCACTTTCCAAAAAACTGGAAAAAAAATGAAAAACTGGAAATAAATGAAAAAACCGGATTTTTTTTTCAATATGTATATCAAATGAAAGGCCTTTATGTGCACATTCCACTTTCCATTTTCTTTTTTCAATTACTGTAAGTAATTTAAAATTAAAATAAAAAGCTTAAAACTTTTAAAACTAAAAAGTTTAAAAGTACTACACAAGCCTTGGCCGCAACTAGGCATTGATGGACTAACGTATGTTCTTCAATGCCTGTCTTGAGTGCCGCTGCAGTAATGTACTATTCCATTTCAAACTTCGCCCGTGGTCAATTCTTTGTCGTAATCCCTGGAAGGGTTATTTTCTACGTGGCGACAAAGGATTTCAAATGGTTATCTATATATAGCAGTCTGCTGAACGGATTTTGATGGTATTTTTTTACAGTTTGGTAGCTTGGAGTCCAACTTATAAACTAAGCAATTTTTCACATAATTCCGGTAGGTAGAACCTGGGATAAAGCTTGAACTCTCCGTAGTACACTTTTCATATAAAAAAACTAATAACTACCAACCACTTTTTTCAAAATATTTCCTTTGTACCGACACAACTTTTCTATAGCTTTATTTTATGTATAGATGTAGGTCTGTACGGAACCCTCGGTGGGCGAGCCCGACTCGCACTTGTCCGGTTTTTTTTTTATTTAAGCAATATAATTTTATTTCCAATGGCGGCGCTAGTGTGCAGACTGCACGCTCTTAACGACTGTTATCAGATTACATCAGCTGGGACCGACGGTTTAACGTGCCCTCAGAAGCACGGAAGCACTTAGATGTAATGCCACTTTAACGGTCACCCATCCGACACCTGACTAGACCGAGCGTTGCTTAACAAATGTGATCGAGTACGATCAGTCTGTCAAGTTCCGCCATGAGCGCTTCGTTGGTTTTAAGGTTTATATATAAGGATTAAGTTATTTTATGTCATGCTACTTATGCGTTAGTAATTTAATTTTAGTTTGAGCAACAGAAAGTAATGCTTAATTTACATTTTTGGAATGAAGAATGTAGAGACAGCAATTTTATATTTTCATTAAAAAATAGACATAACTGTGTAGTATATTTTTCAGTGTGTAATTTATATTTGCACAACTGACAAAATATGGCGCAACCATACACATAGAAATCTTTGGGCGCAGCTCCCTATTTTTTTTTGGGAAAAATTGTCGTATGCTTTTTCGATTGACTATTTTTCTATCAACTCAATACCAAAGATCCAACATATTTTCAGAAGTGGTTTTAGACTTACAATTTCCCTTTTGCTCAACGTACACTTTGAATAGATTTAGTTCTAAGTAGAACCTATTGGTATGAAAAAACAATTTAAATAAAACTATGATCAAAAACAAAATAAAAAAGTTGACATAGGTAATTGAACCATCAGCAACACAAAATGAGTGACTAAGTACAAAAATATTCCAAACCAATAATTTCATACATTCAAGGTAAAAAATCGTGAACAGTTCCTTCCGCAAAGAATCTTAGCGTCAGAATCATGATTACAATATATGTTGTACTGTGATTGTAATTATTGCTAATCGCCTAACAGACGCCTCGTCAAATGAAGTACAAGGAAATGATCAAATTAATGCCATTCAAATAAACTAACTGTTATTATAGTATCCGATCTATCAGAATGAACTCGAATAGTGTTACCCCTACTATGGACGACTAGATTAAACTAGCAGAAATAAAAAAATCGAAAGTTAAGTACCTAATAAATTTAGAAATTAATTGCTTTTGAACTTGTTGTGTTCAGTACATAAAACTGAACAACTATTTTTAAAGCAAAAAAGGGCCAAATATGTAAAAAAATCACTATCCATACAAATCAAAGAGATCACGTGATCAATTTAGTATGGGATGACCAAAAATTTTGTGGAGAAATTTGTCATTACGTTTCTTGGAGAAAGTTGTTCAGTTTCTTGGATGGACTGAACACATCCTTGAAATTTGGATGGTATAATATACAACATAATATAATATAAATAGATGATCTCGCACGGAACTTGTGTAGTTCCGTGCGAGATCATCTATTTCGTCTATTTATTTAAGTATTTTTTATAGAGAGAAATTACGAAAATTTATTTAGCAGCTGGTTTTTTTTTAATGTAAGTTTATTGTCATTATGAAAGAGATGTATGAAGAAATTTAACTCCAGAGCTATTAAAACAGTTTTAGGCATTCACAGTTTAAAAATTTTTGTTAATTTCTATAAAAAAAAATTGCTCATATAATGTCTAAAAATAGTAGTAAGGGGCAAAAACGCACCTAGAAAAAAAACGTGATCGAATTGGCGTCTAAGGCTATCGAAGTCACAGCAGAATTATTGGGAAAAATCAACAAACTTTAACAATTCTTAGTATTGAAAACTCAACCTTACGTCACTGACATAAGATTGTTGAATGAGTACATTAAAATTTGTAACTCTCGAGAGCTTCTTCATATCGATTGAAGTCGTTAGTTATTATAACAATAATTAGAAATGACAGGTTGTAGATATTGATACTGTCGATACCATTGTATGGAGTATCGTAACCGAATTAATTTGACCTTCGATTGTGATGGCCGTGGTAACCACTTGAGATCTTCAAGAAATGGCTGGTACGGAAAATAGCTTTAGTTGTGAACAATAATATTTTGTGCATTAACTAGACGTCAATTTTAACTCAAGTAGAGCATATCATTGTAGCATAATGTGGTTCATGGTCATAAAATAGGTCAAACAAATAATAAAATTAAAAAAAAGTTTAAAATATTGTTTTTTTATATATATACTTAGGTAATTTACTTCAAATAATTCAATTTTGTTTTGGATTCGTTTCTACTTTTGCCACATGAGTAAAGAAAATTTGCTGCGGAATTCTTCCAAAAGATAATATTTTGAAAATATTAGATTGCTAAAGAAATCATTTATCTTACATCAAAAATTAAACGCTCTAAGAAAAGACATCAACGAACTCATATAGACAAAAGTTTTTTTTATATATTAATCGAGAAATAAGCAAATCTAGTTTTAATTTTACTAACACGATATTTTTTTACACATTTGTTTAATAATTCATTTTATTAAATAAAACTGTATTTTTTTTTGTTTTGATTTGTAAGTTATTAGGGAACTGGAAAAAAGTTCTATTGAATAAAATAAACCAAGTATAAACCAAATAAAACGACTTGCATAAATCAAATAACTGGAAGGATATTGAAAAAATAAACACTTTTAACGGATAAGTACTAGCATGGTTTTATTGAAAGCACTTTGGTATTTAGTTGGTGTGCCGTATTTTTATTTTATTTAGTTTAATTTTGGTTTTTACAGTGACCACGGCAGCTGCAATGGTGTCAAAACGTTAGGAAAAAAATAAAACTAAATAAGTACTAAGTCGATGGCGCAGTGGTTTAGCGCTTGGCCCAGCAATCGCGGAAGTGAAACAACTTTCGCAAGGGTCGGTCATGGGATGGGTGACCAAAAATTTATTATCTTGAGCTTCTCCGTGCTTCGGAAGGCTGTTTAAGCCTATGGTTCCGGCTGCATTTGCAGTCGTTAACACCCACCAATCCGCATTGGGTCCGCGCAATGGGTTATGGCCCATCCTCCTTATCCACCCATAAGGAAGACTTGTGCCCTAGCAGTGGGGACATTAAAAATGGCTGATAGTCAAGTACATACCAACTAATTACCAAAGTCATCACTTAAATTATTCCTTTTTAGGGTTCCGTACCAAAATGGTAAAAAAGGAATCCTTATGACACACCATAAGGGTTCCTGAAGGGTAAGACTAAATCACAACTCAGTCTGTCTGTCTGTCTGTCACAGCTGGATATCTCAAAAACTACTGATGGTATCAACTTGAAATTTATAATAGTTTGAGATTACATTTGCACAACTATTTTGCAAATAAGCAATAAATAAAAAAAATATCTTTTTTACAACAGGCACTGAAAAGGGGTCTTAAAAATTTGAAGTGGAGCTACTTTTTCAATCATTTTTTTTTGTTTTAGGCCGCATAGTTTTCGATTTATAATGAAAAATGAAAAAAAAATACCGTTCCCCCCCCCCTTATCTCCGAAGTTTGCAAAGAAAAAAATCTGAAATAATTCTATGTGATAGCAGTTTATATAAAAATTACAGGAAAAATAAAACCATGTCTCAATATAGCACACTTTTTTAGAAACTATCAAATTTCTAAAAATGTTAACATTAGTTCCACTATCGGTTAAGAGATGGCTCTGACCTAAAACTGCAATACTAATTTTATTATTCTACTCTGCAGTGTGGTTTTATGGTACTATTTTATTATGATGGTACGGAACCCTCGGTGCGCGAGTCCGACTCACTCTTGACCGGTTTTATTTATTATTTCGTAGCAATTATCAGCACTCACCCAGCAGTGGGTATTGTGGAACTGTTATGATGAGCATGTAAGTATTTACGGAAATAATTATCTAAATTTTTCTAATTTATTGCATTGTTTATTAGTGCGTGACTAACTCGTTCATTTAACCCTTTAGCGATCACCTATGGAGTTACACTACAATCAACAATAACCTAATGGATTTGGAGTTAATCACGAGCAATGAGCAATTAATCATAATTTGTTAATGTAGGGATGCTTTATGTGGGAACGTCTGAACGAATGAACGAATCCGCGACTTTGTATGCGTGCTCAGTTATTTCTCTATCACTCGGGAACAGTTTTTTTTTTTCGGGTAAAAAATACCCTATGTCAGTAATGCACGGACTACCGCGGGCCACATGTGGCCCGTCAGCAATATGCCAGTGGCCCACCAGCAATAATACCTGTTCCCTCGTACATTGAAAAACATTTTTTTGGCTAGTTTTATGTTTTTAATTTGTGCTGGTGGCTTGCTGTTGCTGGTGGCCAGCCATTAGTTCATCATTTGCCCAAGTGGCCCATGGTCTTAATAAGTCTGTGTTTCCCTACCCTATGTCCTTATCTGTACTCCTGACGACGTTTATGCAAAATTTCATAATTATCAGTTGAGTAGGCATTATCTATTCTGTGCTATAGGCATTACTTCACAGAATAGATAATAGTACTAGCGTACAGAAGTTACACTCCGCAAAATCGTTCAAATAAATTGCGACTCTTGCTCCGACACAATAAAGCGCAATTCAGGTCGCACACCGCTCCCTTCGCTCCAAAACATTCACCTAGTAGTTGCCTCTCTTTCTATCGCGTAAGTCTTATCTTTTCTGATGTATGAAATTTGTCCTCTCAGTGGACGCCGAGCGCTTCAGCCCTGGTTACATACAAACAAACAAACTGACTTTCGATTAGTAAGGATAAACCCGATCTTATTTTTAAGTGTTTAATTTGTATCTAGTTACAGTTGAAACACTACACTACATCATTTCTTACCCTAATATTTTATTTTAGCTAAGTACATAAAGTACTTACAAGCTTATTATATGATAAATAAAAAGTTTTTGTATTGATTCATGCATCAAAGTTTACCACTTGACCATATTTGCGTTAAACTTTTTCAAATGCATTTAGATGTTTTATAAAAACAACTTTACAACACTATTACATACACATATTGTATTGTTAAATATAATAATCGTGTGTCTGATCATTCATTCGATTAACATTTGCATTATTCACTCATCAAATAGGAAATGATACATCCATTATCATTTGTACTAATTTGCATATAACATGTTATTACTTACGTATTTATTTCATGACAGCTAAAATGTGTTTTGATTAGGTGTTAATGCAGTTGGTTTTTGTTTATTTAAGGATCTTGTTAGGAGATACTAATTATTCTAATAATAGGTTTTAGCCTCAGGCTGTATGTGTAGTACATTTAGCTTAAATGCCATAAGGACCTAATATATTGTAACGACCTCGTTAGTCACCTACCTGTAGCGTAGATATACCAAATATCTAAATTTTAAGAGACTAGAAATCAATACCTACCTAATAATAACAATATATGTTCCTGTTATTAGCAAATATCAAAAACATAAAAATAATACCACTATTGAGCTCTAGATTTTTTTATGCCATGATTTTTCTGTAACCCAAGGTTTTATAAAACTATATATTCACTACGTTGTAAATAGTTAGGGTTCCGGGTAGGTACAGTGCACTTCCATTTTCGGCCTTATCGTCGCCTTATCATAAGGGCCCTGATTCACAAACGTCGGAAGTTGGTAACGATGCTATGCTTTCCATGTATACTCTATGGTTTCCGTGTACTAAATGTCAATTTTCTTTCTGACGGATACTAAATCTTACGACACAATAACGGATGTAACAATACCCTCAACGAAGCCGAAGTCCACGCATTTCGCCCATCATCAGAAATATTTTTGTCCTGTAGACTATACTTGGGAAACGAATAGCTAAGAAGTTTTTGAAGGTCAAAGACAAAATATTTTTTTTCATTTTTTTTTGTGAAATCTTTCTTTATTCTTTATTTTATTCGTTATTTCCTCATTTTTGTCCAAAGAAACATTATCAAAAATTTTTGTATTTCTATTCTCTATTAATTATCTATTGATTGCTCCAAAACGTCATCACTTAGTGTATCTTATGAGCACGCACATAAACGCTGCCTTTAAATTCGACCGCACGCATCTGTGTAGCATACACTCGGAGGCGCGGTCTGTTGTACGCGTTACATTGCGTGTAATGTATGCAATTCTTTTTTGACACCAAAAATTAAAATTCCCAGCAATAATTTTGAACAGAAATGGTCCTGATAATGGGCAGAATACATAGAACTCGGCTTCGTTGAGGGTCTTTACACCCGGTGTCGTAAATGAAACCACGAATTTAGTCTTCGTTTCAAATCGAACTATCAAAAGTTAAGGGAACCGGATACGGAAAGTTTCGATGTTGAGTCAGGGCCCAGGGGCCGTATTATGACCTCTTATTTCCTGACAGTTTTCTGACTGGTTATCAATCTATCTCTTTTATTTGCTATACAGCGAGAAAGGGATGTAACTATAGCAATTCATAAACCTGGCAAGTTTTAAGAGGTTGTAATACCCCCACAGGTAAGATTAAGGCCAAGCATGGACCCGTTATAAATTAAAAAAAACTTAGTTCCAAAAGTAGTCCAAGTGAACAGAATCTAAAACAATAATTAATACTATTAATACTTTATTGTGACTAATGACTATACGGTAATAACTCTAGACGGTAACCCTACACTAACTAATTAATCTTGTCAAATTGAAATTGAAACAAATGAATACAAGATGTATAGTTTTGTGAAGATACAAATATTGATATGTTTGATTTTGACGGCTTACCGTTTTAACGGTGTGCAAGAGATACAAAGATAATGTCATAGTGAATAATCTAATATTGGAATGGAAGCATGGTAGTTCATTGACTTCTAACTGGGAAATAAAAAAGAAGGCGTGAAACGCATGCTTTTACAAGGCGATTAAATTGACAACAGATAGTGATCCGCTGAAACTTCACTCGAGAATCTTATAGCAAAGAGTACATTTACTCTTTGCTATAAGAGTTGCAGTTTTGTACCGCAGGCACTCTGAAGTTAGCCACTTCAGTTGTACATTGTCAATTTAATCGGATTTAGGGAATGCAATCTCGCGAGATTTTGGCGAAGCCGAGATCTCACGAGATAGGTATTATCAATCTCCCGAGATATTGCCATTTACAAGATCTCGCGAGATTGGTGAATGTTTTCTTTTTTTACAAATTGTTGAATGAGATTTTTGATAGGGAAATAATAAGTTTGCTCTAATATTTAAAAATCATATATTTCTATCAGTTTTCTTTAATTAAAAAAAATGTATTATTTTTTAGTTATTTAAGTATTTTGGAAATATCTTGAAAAAAATCATAAAGTATTTTTAAATACTTTATGCTTTTTCGAACTTATGCAAGATTTATGCAAGATGCAAGATTTTTCGAACTTATGCAAGATTTATGCAAGATGCAAGATTTTTCGAATTTATGCAAGATTAGAATCTTGATCGAAAGGGGCCTTCCCTTTCGACGACTTATTAATTTATTTCTTATTTTTTATTTATTATAATTCGATTAATTTATTTTTTAATCAAAGACTCGCAACAAATTTGCAGATGCGATTGCTTTCTCTTTTGGCTCTTTTAATGCAGTTAAAAATCCTTTAAGTTCTTCTTGCAATTAAATGCTTATGCCTTCCTCGGTATTCTTGGAATGCCATCAGTATCCAAACATCATTAGTATCAGCTGATTGCAGAAGTTACGGGAAACACATGTATTTATGCTCCTGTACAATCTCGTTTATCTCGCGAGATCTCGTCAGATTTTTGGCCGAGATTAATCTCGTTAAAAATGGCCGAGATTGCATTCCCTAATCGGGTTGTTTAGTCGGAGTGTTGATATTCTGATAATTTAGTTTTACAATTAAGTACCTATTAATTTTGCTGTCTTTCTTAGTTGTTACAACAATGTTAATTTGTCATTTTTAAGGCATATTTCTAAAGCTTTTATACCAGTGGCCTTTGGAACACATCACGCAAAATTATATAACGCTCTTATAGTACAAATAATAATATTCTCAGGGCTTTTACGATCCCACACCACTGCAGTGCCTCTGGTTTGTTTGCCGATGCACACATAGAAGACTTTTTCACAATTATATAATTGTGAAACAGTCTTCTATGTGTGCATTTCTTACATATGTAAGAAAACAGCGTCAATAATGCACCAGCAACAAAATTGTGGTGATGATTATGGTTGCCGAGAGGTTGGAATTAGAGCCTGTTTATCATAGGTTCATCGTGTCATTTTACGAATACGAAGAATTTTTACGATATCTCTTAAACGTGTGAAAGCAATTGCACTGAGCTTGGCATTTACTTCAAACCCTTATAACTCAACCATTTCTAAACGGATTTAAAAAAATCTTTCACTAGGTTTCATAACTATGAATATGAGTTTTTGGCGGGATTTTGTCGAGTTCAGTTTGGTGACTATTTTAATTATTCGCAAATTGATTCATAGTGGATATTTATGTCTTAAAATTGGTACAGTTTTGTGGTACAAGTGTCTACGCAACTGAACAATATGTGGGATAATGGAAATAGGCGCGATGCTGAGACTTTTATTGTAGTGGTCGCTACCTCAGCAAAACTTAACGAGTAAACTGTCTTGATATACTTGCTGCCAAATGCTCCAAGCAGCATTGGAATGTGATGCATCCGCATTTTAATGTAAACTGAAACAATCTACTAGAAAATCTAGAAATACTGAACCATTCAAAACATGACACTGGCAAAAATTACTTCCAAGAGGAAAGTAGATTGCCATAACAAAAATAAGAAGAAGAAGAACTATGAATATGTTTTATATTAAATCAATAAAACTATAGGATTCAAACCTGTTACTGATCCTCAGTCGGGAACGAATTGAACCCAAATTTTGTAGGGTTCAACTCGTTTACTAACGGTAGGTAGATACCCTAATTGGTTCATTTTGCTCAAATGAGACAGACAGAAGGCTAAGTGCTTCCCCATTCGTGGTAAAAAGTGCACTATTAAAATAAATCAAACAAACTATTACATTAAAACAAACTTCAAAACTTCAGGGTCTTACTTACGTATCAATTCCAAAAAGAAGTGAATCAATAAATCGATTAAATCAAATATCACTACTTATGCAAATGATGTTGCGGAAATCGGACCAATAATAAAACGCCAAATAAAACCACGATATCAAAACAAACATTATTTATAACGGTTGTTGTAAAAATAAAAAAATAAACTAATCTATGAACTAATTGCTCGTCCTAAAAGTTTATCGAAAGCCATCTTGAGTAAAGAGAACGAGGAGCCATAGTGCAATAATATATTCAGTAGATCCGTAGGTAACGATTTAGGTCAAATTCTCCTCTGAGATCTTCAGAGAAATTTGATGTCTCGAGAAATATTATAATAAGTTAGTTTTTCTACATTGATTGACTGACCTGGGATCGAACCTGGGAGATGGCTATGAAAAATTGATAAGTTTTATCAAGACGTTGTGGCTGCCCTCTCGGCATCCTCTAAGGTTGGACGTAGGACTGCTAAACCAAAGGGAAAGATTGTAGTTGGTTGGAACAAACATGTGGCTGAGGCACACAGGGAGGCTAGGCAGAAGTTTTATTGCTGGACATGGTATGGTAAACCTACTACTGGTAATATTTATGAAGAAATGTGTGAATATCGAAAAATTTTCAAATCACGTTTGAGATGGTGCCAGAATCATGAAGATCAAATTAAAATGGATATATTGGCTTCTCACCATTCTAAAAACTATTTTCGTTCTTTTTGGAAACACACAAATAATTTGCAAAGCAAGCCAAGCCTTCCTGTGAGCGTTGGTGGTGTGAGCGACCCTGAGAAAATAGCCAATCTATTTGTAGATCACTTTGGTATTAAGTCACCTCACACTCGATGCTGGAAGTTGAGCCCGGAGTGGAAAGGGAAGTAATCTTCACAGTCAGAGACATAGATCGTGTTATTAAATCAATGTCTAGAGGTAAATCTCCTGGCCACGACGGGCTCAGCGTCGAGCATCTTAAGTTCGCGGGTACACATCTCCCTCGTGTACTATACATATTGTTTAACTTTTGTTTGAGTCATACGGCCGGTTTCTGAATTGAGAAATTGAAGTTGAGCACTACTCAAATCTTACTCACCCATACAAAATTTGTACTTAAGTAGTGCTCAACTTCAATTTCTCAATTCAGAAACCGGCCGTTAGTTATATGCCGGGAGATATGATGCGTACAGTAGTTGTACCCATAGCAAAAAACAAAACGGGTGACTTGTCAGATAGGAACAATTATAGGCCCATTTCGTTGGCAACTGTGATCTCGAAGGTATTCGATAGCGTGCTTAATACACAGCTGAATAGATATATAACACCACACGATAACCAATTTGGTTTCAGACCAGGTTTGTCCACAGAGAGCGCTATACTGTGTGTTAAGCACGCTATTACATACTATACGAAGCGTAAAACGCCTGTATTTGCGTGTTTCTTAGACCTCTCGAAGGCTTTTGACCTGGTTTCCTACGACTTGTTATGGAGAAAACTTGAGAAAGTCGGATTACCAACACAACTCATAAATATTTTTAAATATTGGTATGGAAACCAGGTCAACAGTGTAAGATGGGATGGTATTCTCTCAAGGCCATATGGATTGGAGTGTGGGGTGAGACAGGGGGGTTTGAGCTCGCCCACCCTCTTTAATCTATATATAAATGAGCTGATAGACGAGCTCAGCGGCACCAGGGTCGGTTGTTATATAGATGGAGTCAGTTTAAACAATATCAGCTACGCGGACGATATGGTGCTGCTGAGTGCGTCTGTCTGTGGCTTGAGAAAACTAACTTCTATCTGTGAAGCATACGCCGAGTCGCATGGCCTGGCTTACAATGTAAATAAGAGCCAGATTATGGTCTTTAAGGCTGGGAATCGACGGATCGACAGAATGCCACCGGTACGGCTTAATAAGTGCGAACTCAAAAGAACGTACTCTTTTAAATATCTTGGTCATTTGTTGACGTCCGACCTCAAGGACAACGATGACATAGAAAGGGAGCGGAGGGCGTTATCAGTGAGAGCGAACATGTTGGTCCGCAGTTTTGCACGCTGTTCACGTAAAGTTAAGATTACATTGTTTCGAGCTTTTTGTACATCCTTTTACACATGCAGCCTGTGGTCTAACTACACACAAAGCGCTTATCACGCCCTCCGAGTCCAATATAATATGCTTTTGGGGTTGCGTCGCTCCTGCAGTGCATCTGGGATGTTCGCAGAGGCCAGCGTCGATTGTTTCTACGCAACTATGCGCAAAAAATGTGCTTCCCTGGTGAACAGGGTGCGGGGGGGCCCCAACAGCATCCTCAACATGATTGCGAGCAGACTTGACTGCTCGTATATCAATCATTGCTGTGCCATATCAAGTGGCATGGCAAAAACATAGTCAATAATCCAAATCATAAATACTAACATAGTTTATAAGAAACATTGTTACTAACAAATGAGTTATTTTAATTACTTGAATAAATAAATTATTATTATATTATTATTATTATTAAAATCCGTGTAAAACCCGCTCGATCGTGGCGGTTTCAAGAATTCGTATGCTTGTTTGCCAACTCTATAAAAAAAACTCTCGAAAAATAAGTACGAGTAATCTATTAGCTCAGTAGCCACTGGTTTAGTGACTGGCCCTGCGATTGCGGAGGTTAAGCAACTTTTGCTAGGATCGATCATGGGATGGGTGACCAAAACTTTATTATTTTGAGCTCCTCCGTGCTTCGGAAGGCACCAATCAGCATTGGGATCGCGTGGTGGGTCATGCATGACCCATCCTCCTTATCCACCCATAAAGTGTCCCAGCAGTGGGAAAATTAAAATAAAAATAAAAATACGAGTGCCCTGCCAAAAACGAACTAAAAAGTTAAATAACAAGTTTTTAGTTCTTTTTTGGCATGTCGTGTTTTTTATTTTTTTTTATTTTACACATTTTAGTGACAATTTATATATTTTTGGAATGTGCTTGTTGAGGCCTTTCATATTATTTGTACTATTAGTTATTCTGTGATATTATGCCCATATTGTAATAATTAAAGAAACATTTTTTTCCACGTTTGGAAGTGGCGTTACACAGTCCAAAAACATATTAGCCAGTGTCACTCAGAATGATGTAAGGATTCTCTTACATACCCACAAACAAACATGAACCCTGAACACATATCACACTCCTTTTTTGGGCAGTCGTGTAAAAAATGGCTGATGTCGATGTCAAATCTGTTTTAGCCGCTCATTGATGAAATTAATAACCAAGATGGTTTCGTTACAGTCTTTACTATACATAAACTTAGTATACTGTCGAACTTTTATTACTAGGTTGGTATTACAAATTGCACTTATGCACCGGGTCGCAGTTCATGGCCGTCGCCTTGACTGCGCCACTTCCGATCGAGAGCCTATTCTGATATCTATTTGTTTTAATATTTATTGTGATACGAATACCACTGAATCTTCAAAATTAGATCACCAAAATTTTTATAGGTACATGCGGAATATTAAATAGACACAAATGTTTTCTCTCCCTCTTTGTAAGTTTGTTAACTTTTTGCAAATTTTTTGCGCCACTTTTTAATTTTGTTGAGCAAAATGTAATTAAATTACATCTTCGCCTCTATGAAATGACATTAATTTCATATGTATCCAAGTACCTACTAAATATAAGACTTTCCAATGAAAACTTCAGTGCAAAATTATTTTATTTGCTCAATTATGATTCGCGATGATACCATTTTACAGTTTAAACCTACGGTATTTTTAATAAGTATAATGATGATGAATGAAATCAAAAGATTGTTTTGTTTTGACGAAGGCATTGCAGATTTTTAGACATTTAGTCTTCAGTTAAATAGAATTGCTATTTTGACTTTTTCATGATAAAAGTAAGTTAACATGAATTAATATTTTTTTCAATAAGGGCTTTTAAAAATGACATTTGATAAATAAAAATAGCAAAATAGTAGCTATTTCCCTCACTAGATGGTATTGATGGAAAGAGAAGTGTCAAAATTGGCTTTTAAAAATAAACGGCCTGTACCAAAGAGGAAAGTAAGCGCTCGCTGGCTGACATCTACCCAAAGAGATACATTTTATGGTTACATCTGCCTGTCTACCTGAGTACTCTTCGAAGCTTAGTAAAAAAAATTGACGCATACATTTTTGTTTTCTTTTTAATTTATTTATCACTGTAAAATTTACAAAAAAAAACAGTTTGTTTTATCAACGCCATCTATCGAGCCTACAGTGTTTTGTCATTTTTTAAAAACGTCGTTCTTAGCAAAGAAATCGTAACGTTACTAAACAGAATAGACCCCCTAGCCCGCCCAGCTATCATCAGACTTTAAATCTCATGTCGATATTGCGGCCATTAAATCGATAATCGTGATCGATTAAACATAACGTAGTTCGCTACCGAGAATCACCTTGGTCGCGACAGTATTTAGTATCGATATTACATATTTCGGGAATTATAATTGTAGGCGTGTTTAAATACGTATGATTAAGCTAATTACAGCCTTAGGTAAGCGGATGTAATGTTTATCCTACCTCTTGTACGTCTTAATCACGATTTCGACGCGAAAAAGAGATATTACTGCTAATAACCGAAATTAATAAATACTAGATGAAACCTATCAGATTATAGCAACTCTCGCGAGCATAAATAAGTAGTCACAAGGCTATTTTCATACAAACGAGGTAACTTTGAAGCTTTGGTTCTCCGCCCAGGATTAAACGGGATGTGATCAGATGATGGCAATTTCAAGAATAAATGGAGGCCCATAATGCTAAAGAAACCTATCGTATTAGATGAGTCTTTTAGCTCAGGGTTGTATTAAAAAAAAACAAGCTAAAATTACATCAAAAGGATGGAAAATGAAATACTGAAAAGTACGTATGGTCATACTATACACATATCAACTTTGTCTAGGGATACAGTTGTTATTTTCATACAAACGAGGTAACTTTGAAGCCTTGGTTTTCTGCCAGGGATGTACCGTGCTGTGATCTGATGATGGCCATCCAGGGAGTGAATGGAGGAGATTCAGATCGTAATACACACCCAACTGATCTGATCAGCATTCTAAAAGATTAATGGGTCAGAGTTCTCAATTTGAGGATTTCCATACCTTTTCATGCTATTTTCGCAGTTTTTTTAAACATGTCCTTTACGTCTTAAGAATGCTGGTCAGATCAGTTGGGTATGTATAGCGATCTGAATCTCCTCCATTCACTCTCTGGATAGCCGTCATCAGATCACAGCACGGTATATTCCTGGCAGGAAACCAAGGCTTCAAATTTACCTCGTTTGTATGAAAATAACATCTGTATCCCTAGACAAAGTTGGTGTGTGTATTAAACATTCTGTGGTACGGTCTCTGGTGTAAACGACTATCCAATGGGTTTCTTTAGTGACCAGGGGGCCTATTACGAAAATAACGTACACAATTGCGTAACGCAGTCACTTGGCCACGATAGTCGTCCGCAGTTCGTTAGTTGTAGTTTTATCAAAAAATTTGAATTTTTCTATCGTAGTCCATAGACTACTGAACGAACGATGTGGCATACGTAAGAGAGAAACTGTCAAACTCACGCAATCACTTCGCAATATCGCATACGAAAGTGATTTGTAATAGGAAACAATCAAAACGAAGCACGGACGCAGCTGCGTGTATCGCATTAAATTTTTCGTAATAGACCCCCTGGGTCTGGGGGGCTATTACAACCTTTTAAAACTTACCAGGTTATGAATTGCTATAGTTGCATCTCTTTCTCGCTGTATATCAAATAAAAGAGAGGATCGGTAGCCATTCAGAAAACGGGCAAGTTTTAAGAGGTTGTAATACGGGGGCAGGGCCTCCTCGATTTACTCTTTGAATGGCCATCATCAGATCACACCCCGTTTAATCCTGGGTGGAGAAACAAAACTTCAAAGTTACCTCGTGCTCGCGAGTGTATTTTAACTAAATATGACAAGTAAATATATTTTTATCATCCAGAGATTGAAGCTATTTGAAAAGAAAAACGAAACAAGTACTTATATTTATGGTACTCACGTCAAAATGATGGATTTCAATTAATTATTGTTAATATTGGTAACATTGTATCATTCTTATTTATCTCTGGAAACTCCCGCGCAAGTGTCGTATCAAACTCTACCATCACAGCATACCTAACCTAATCATGTTTGTTATTGCAATACACTTGCCATTACGTGACATTTTCCAAAATGTGTCTGACCTTGAGTAGAGTTTGTAAAGCATTTGCAAAACATTGTTTGATAAATTCACTCTACTAACTTCACATTGAACTTTGACACAGCCACTCATTTTGTCAACAAAATCTAAGTTCGTAAAAAAGGTCAGATAGTATTTACTTATTATTTATTATATAGGCACACAAATACAGAATTAAAATATTTGGCATTACATAAAAGAATCATCTAAATAAAGCCATACCATAAGAATAAATAAAACTTTTGGCCATACTAGGCAAAAACAATTGTGTTAGTTTTTTTTTTCCTAAAAAAAGATTATCCAAGCGTTGCGTCGGTTGATTATAAATCCCTTTTTGCCTATCATAAAAAACAATATCTAATTTATTAGGTAGATCTCATATTTTTGCGCTACTATTGAAACTTTTCGAGCATTATTCTTAATTGATTTTGACAGATACGTTTCACGTTTTTGTATAAATCAGTCTTCGTTAGTTAATAAATTAAATGTTTTTGCTTATTTTATAATTAAATAATTTTTCATACAACATCCGGAACATTACGTTTAAGGATCTCGATTATTGAGTCACGTGTTTATATATAAATGTTACAAGATTCTTGGAATGTATACCTACTATTAATAAAACATTATCGCAATTGGTTCTTGAATAAAATACTTCCTTAGAATGGTTGGTGGTAGGGCATGGGCATATTTCAAGTCCGCCTGGCTAGATACCAAGTCTGACGCAATAATAATAATAATTTTAAAATTGTTGTGTTTCGGCAGTTAGAGGTAACATAGCCAGTTAGTTCCTCAGTGGTGAGGATTCTGGGTGTAGTGCGCATACACTGTCGGCCTTATCCTCTCCATAAGCAAGGGCTGACGACTTCGACGTTAGGTCGTCGATCAAGAATGTCCTAAAATATAAAATAATAGTACATATATAGCCTTCTCACTATAAAGTAGTGAGTAGGTTTACTCACTAGTTACTTTATAATGAGAAGGCTAGGTATGTACTTATTATACTATTAACGTACTCATACCTTCTCTAGCTTGGGCCGACGGTTGCACTTGTTTTATGAAAATCAGAAACAACAGTGCAACTACAAACACCCAGACCTGAGCCAATATAAAAAGTTCTGTTTCTAATTTGACCCTGCCAGGAATCAAACTCGGGACCTCTGAGACGGCAACACCGTGAAAACTGCTGTACAAACTATACTCGACCACGGCATTATGTATGTTTAATAATCTATCAATAGCCTGCTTTTAATGTTTTCGTCAGCAGCATTCAGTCAGGGCGACATTTATATTTTTATCAAAAACCTACAATTTGAGTTACTTTTTTAATGCGAGTACTAGCTCACGGAACCACTAGTTAAATATTTTTGTAAGCAGTTAGACCATCCTAGGGCAGACATAATAAAATATTAAAATTGTCCCCTAATCTTAATGTATTCGAAGCTTAAAGTTATTGAGGATTAAATAACCATTACCTACTTATTGTTATTATGTGAAGGTAAATGAATACCTAGTTGGTGTTATGATTCCACAACTACGGCGCTATTATAGTAATAGCGGTAATATAGTTTAATGTAACTTTAATGAGCTCAAACATTATCCAATCTATTTACAAGCACCAAATTCACGATTCACACTTTTTAAGTAAGTGCGTGATACAAAGTTTCTAAGTAGGTAGGTAGGTAATTCAAAGTAAAACAAAGTATCATTCATATATCATATCATTAAAGCGACGAGTTTTTATTAGATATTTTAATGCAGAAAACAGTCTATATCTAGGTATTTATACTCTCCAAATTTTAAGGATGTGTTCGTCCATGAAACTGAACAACTTCTCCATGAAACATGTGTCGAAATACGCCAAAAAATTTTGGTCATCCCATACTAAACTGGTCACGTGATCTCTTTGATTTGTATGAAAAGTCATTTTTTTACATATTTGACCCTATGTTTCTTAGAGAAAGTTGTTCAGTTTCATGGACTGAACACATCCTTAAAATTTGGAGAGTGGTTACAAATGCACCTTGTATACATCATGTATCAAAAAACCCTGTCAGATCCTGAAACAGGTGATAGTGTTGCTAAAACTAAACAACATTCTCCAAGGAAGGGTCGAAAAACGATTGTTTTTTCCCGTTTTCATATAAAATCGGTCAGCTGACCTACACACATTTTGAATGGGAGTATGAAATTTTTTTTTCGTTTTTCGACGCACCGTTGAGAAATTTGTTCAGTTTTAGCAACACTATCGCCGCCTGTTTCAGGATCTGACAGGGTTTTTTGATGATGTATAAATCACACAGCATAGTCGTCAGGTTTTCAGTAAACAGCTCTTTAGCTATTTATTGAAAACCTGAAAACCTAATATTCAATTGATAAATCTTACTTAGATAAAATATCTAAGCAAGCATTACCGATTGAATATTAAAATTTCAATAATAATATTGGTTTACTTCAAAGCACCTATCTGTTACTTAATAGCACCTTTTTGTGCTGGCTCATTTACTTTTCATGAAGATCTAGAGTTGCACTAAAATGCCGTTTCATATGCCAAGAGTTTACTAGTAGGGGCTTACTAATGTTTGGCCAAAAAAACTTTTCTTAAAATATTACATCGCGAACTATAATATTCTACGCAAATTTTCATTTAGCAAAAAACATTTTGTCAAAACAACTAGTTATTGTTTAACAAATAAGTTTACTTGGTCGTGTTTCATTTTACTAAGTAGTCAAATGTGTCATTTGGCATAACTTACTCCGGCAATGTTTGTAATAAACGAGAGCAGGGAAGTTTTGCGTACAAAAACGACGTTTCTGGTGCTTCGCCGGCCGCTGCCGCGGCACGCTCGCTCCGCTCGCTCTACTCACGCGTTTTCGGTCGCAGTTCTAATCTAACCTACTTCTGTGACCTAACCTAAAGTATTCTTTAAAACTTTTTTCATGGCGAGGGCCTTCGCCCCCCGAGACGAACTTTCGAATGTTAATCATTACTTGCCTACGTTTATCTAGCAGTTTGATAAAAAGCGTTCAAAAAATATATTACCTAATTAGATTATAGTCGTTTAAAGTCTGCGCTATTACTTTCGATTATTTATTATGAAATAGATAATAATTTGACCGTAGCGTCTCCGTTTCAGCTCGGGCAAAATGCTTTCGTTGTCCGTCCCGCCCCGTTCAGGTGTCCGTCTGTTCTCCTCTACAGCTCACATTTCGCAACCGATTCTCTCGAATTTTGCGAGCAGATAAGGATTTTTTACGGTCAGTTTTTTGAAATTTATCACAATGGTGGAGTAATGGGGAATAATCATATTTAAGTCATTTCGTAGAAAGTACATAACTGTTACAATCGCGAGGTCTAAACTCTACAAAGCCACTAGTAGTAGATTCTCTTTGATGACCTGACGAAAAGCAGCATTTTAGAGCCCCACCGTATTCAATTAGGTGTGTTATTAGATTTCGTCACTATCAGCGCAAATCGTGAGCATCGCACGCCACAAGATTAATGATCCTATCAGGTCGAACTGTTGCAAGGTCACACACGAAATTAGAGGCAGAGTTTACCCTAAAAATGAATCAGCTGAAGACATTTCGACATAGATACTTTTGTGCGTGTAATTATAGTTTATTGCACGTTTTCAATTTGGGTAGGTACATATTGCGAAAAATCTTACTAATTGATAATTAAGGACCTAATGAACAGTCAAAAAGTTCTCCAATCAGGGGCCGTACCGGCTAACGAATCGATTATCGAAAAGTCTGCTGGGTTTCAACTTAAAACAGAAAAATCAAAGTAAGGAATTTCGTCTTGTACTTTCTGTTGACGTAATTTGGAAGATAACGATGTTCGTGTGACATCGTGAATTGGGGTTCGCCATTTTCGCCCAATTGGGGCTCTATTTATCTGTTTTAATTTGAAACCCAGCAGACGTTTCGATAATCGATTCGTTAGCCGGTACGGCCCCAGAAGGGAAAATACTGTAAGTAGGTGTTAACTAGTTTTCAGTAGGTACGTAATTATGTTGATCGCCGGGGTCTTGTGAAATCTTTGGACGTGAACAACTATGACCCCCTCGTGAGGTCTCACTAAAGCTAGGGTTGCCTAGGATGTCGGTACCGTCATATTACGGCACGGCGTGCCGTACTGTTTACATTACATAGACAACGTTCTACGCCGCTAAATTACGGTCGTAATAATTAAGACAGCACCGTCATCCTAGGAAACCCTAGCTGTAGCCCACTAGGGGTGGGTGGGATCACGAGAGGTGGTCATGGAAGCTAGAGACGCGGCCTCTTCAGGACTGAAAAGGCCGCGCCTCTCCCTACATACGCTGAAGTTTGGCCGGAAGGCCGCGCCACTCCGTACGATCCTGCAGGCCGGGCCTATGCATTTAAAGGGCCCCTGGTGGTGCTGCGGCCTCCTTCTGACGATCCACCTGCTCTGCAGACAGTGGAAGACACCATATTTTCAGTAAGTTAAATAATACATTTATTTATAATATCTACATACACTTTAATCTGAGACCTCACGACAGCGTATGCATAGGTACCTACGCAATACAGGGTTATTACCGAACAGCTGATCGAATTTTGTATGAAAAGTCGATATTTTTTTGTCTGTTTTCGGGAAAAGTCGTAGAATCAATGTGTTGATAGTAATCTACTCCTGCGAGGTTGTTGGTGTTTTACAAATAACCCTGTATAGAATGCCCCAACGCGAACGAACTACTTCCATCTATGGGAACCTCCGCAGCCCATATCTGTGGTCCGATCATCTATTTAGTGGGCTTATTTTGTAGCCCAATTCAGTCTTCGGATGCATTTTTTTTCCGAATTTTGATTAAGGCTTCTGAAAAAAAGTTATTCTAAGTTTTGTCCGGCAATACGGATTTTTTTTCAAATTATTACGATTTTTTCAAAATTTCCTGAAAACTACATACTCGACCGATTTTCAGAATTCGTTCAAGCCCTATACGATAGATCTCCGCACCCTGCATATTTTGACAATAATTGTCCCATAGAGCTATCTTCAATTTTGAGTGATCTACGGCCATGCCGTACTTTTGACTGAATATCGGGCGCATACACTGGTGATCAACATTTTCAATGTTAATTTTCGACACAAAATGTCAAAACTTATTTTAATATACGTGTTATGGCTAGGGTTGCCACCTCTTGGCTGTTTGAATCCGGGAGATAGAAAACTTCATACTAAAACGTGTAATTTTTTACCACATTATATTATTTTTTGAATTTAAATTTTTCATTTCTGGTTTAGAATTCACAAATCGAAAAAACTCTACATTCCAATCGAAAATTGACGAATGTCTGGATTTCTGCCTTGACATGTTCTTCATTTAAATGTTTTCTTTCCTTTGTCCATCTATCGAAGAAGATGATACTAAAAATGCGCTCGCAAGGAACTCACAAATCCAAAAAACTACAAGTATTTGCAGCTTGGTGCTTCTAATTGTGATCACATTTTTCGAAATCGGTGAATATTATTTTAGATAAAGGAAAAACTGGCTTAATTAAACAGTTATATATAATTATCGAACCTGCTTACAAAATTTCACCAGCATCGGTTCAGAAATACGACCTTTAGAGAACAAAGAGCCGGAAAGCCGGACTGAATTATACCTATTTATTATCTCCGTCATTTTAATAAATTTCGGTAAACTGTCTCGATAAAAAAGATCAATACAGGGTAATTTTGCGACCTCTTTACAAAATCAAATATAAGGTCAAGGAAGTAATAAAAACATATTTTTTGAGATAATAATTATGTTCTATTTCTTTTTGAATTCACAGTTTTCAACCACTTTTTATTAGAGCTTAAACTGTACAACTGTACAATGTAATTACATTTAAGGCTCTGTGACTACAAATTCCTTTGTAATATTTTTTCTCGAGACGGCAACACCACGGTTACTTGCTCAGTGGCAACACCAAAAACGGCGCCATGACATGACCATGACAACGTGAAAAGTTTGACAGTTGCGTTGAGTTGATTTCTTGACATTTGTGATCATGGGCACACAGAACAATGCAAATGGTAGAAGAAAATAGTGCCATCTATAAGTCTTAACTATAACTTTCACAACAAAATCTTTCCAAAAGATGGCTCTGCAGTCGGACTTTTAGAATAGGTATCTCAAAATAAGTAAACAAGAAGTCATTACTATAAAAGTCGCATTCCTATATAATAATTAAAACCAAATTCTTGTAAAAAGGAAACAAAATATTTTTTCAGTATGGTCATGGTGCGAATTCCAATATAATGATAAATTCGTCTCGTAAAGATCCAGTAGCACAACACAACTATTGCTGCCATCAGAATGGGGGGATGTCACAAAATGTATCCCGCTTGGTGGCGCTACTGCTGCTGAAGACCTTTGTACGGGCATTTATCCACGATTTTCCCCATTTATTTAAACTATATCCAAAAATGGTTAATACTAATAAATAATTATTATGGAAGTCAGACAGTAAAAGAATCAAAGATTAAAGAAAACCAAAATGTGTTAGGAGAAAAATTGATATTTATGAAAAATCGCTTCCAAAGTCCAAAAATTTATAGTACACACATAGAAAACAACAAAATAGCAGGATCTACTCTACACTATCGCCAAGTTCTTCTTCTTCTTCTTATTTTTGTTATGGCAATCTACTTTCCTCTTGGAAGTAATTTTTGCCAGTGTCATGTTTTGAATAGTTCAGTATTTCTAGATTTTTTTGTAGAATGTTTCAGTTTACATTAAAATGCGGGTGTATCACATTCCAATGCTGCTTGGAGCATTTGGCAGCAAGTATATCAAGACAGTTTACTCGGTAAGTTTTGCCGAGGTAGCGACCACTACAATAAAAGTCTCAGCTTCACACAACCAAGATCGCGCCTATTTCCATTATCCCACATTTTGTTCAGTTGCGTAGACACTTGTACCACAAAACTGCACCAATTTTAAGACACAATATCCACTATGAATCAATTTTCGAATAATTAAAATAGTTACAAAACCGAACTCGACGAAATGGCGCCAAAAACAAAAAAAAACTTTTTAGTGATTATCATATGTCAGTAGTTCCGCATTGATTTCCAGAGGCGCTAGTGGACTTTCAAATCGATGTTTCAAAAAATTATCACGAATGGGCGCTCTTTCCCTACCGGATTATGTACTCTTTGTTTGTGATTGATTTTTGACAACCTCAAAAAATATTGTATCGATCAAACAGGTAAAAGAATCCTTTCGTTACATATAATAAAACTGTGTTAAATAATGGAAAAAGCTTTTGAAGTTCAAAAACAAGTGCGCGAAAATGTTAAAACCTTGCAATCTTATATGACTGACCTGCAAAATTGGGAGGCAGAAATGAAAAGAAAGGAAGCTGCTCTCAATGGTGCTTTTGAGCAGGTTTAAATACATTTACGCCCGTAACTATTGTTGTAAACCAAATAGGCTTCAATAATAAACATAATTAGTCACTAGAAGTCGTTTATTTAGTGTTGAAAATGTTCTTGGCGGCAGTTTAATCTCACATCTCACTCACCATTGTGTTTTTGATATTTTGTGTTATTATGTTTTAGTAATACTTAAGTCTGGTTTATACGGGGTCAGTAACATGGCAGTACAGTAATCCAGTCCAGCGCTTACTTGCTACTGGGCTTGTGTAGACATTAGTTTCTTTTTTATTCTAGATGAAATGGACCAGGGTTTTTATCTTTCAGACATGCCAACCCCATCGTGACTTTATGTTATTCTGACAATAGTTTCAACCCAGTTCAGTGCTGACTTCTCACTCGCAAGTCAGTCCAGCTGACTAGCCACCCGTTCTATTTTCGGGCACAGTACGACTTACTGCCAATCCTGTCTACATGTACCTAGTTACTAGTTCCAAAATTCCGAGCCACTGGGTTCAGTCAGTGACCCTGTATAAACCAGCCCATAATAGTATAATCGACACAATGACTATGATAATAATAGTTGAAAATGGGTTAATAACCTTTGTGATATTTTTGAGGTTAGGATCTGCCTCCGGTGAGAAGCAAGTTGAAGAAAGAGAAGCCTGTAGCGGTGAGGAAGAAACCAGAAAAGAGAATATCCTCATTTGACTACCAATCCTGGGATAAGTTTGATGTTGTAAGTACAATAAAAATAATAAATAATAATAAAATAATAATAAAAATAAAACAATTGTTTCTCACTACAAATATGTAATAGCAGAATAAGCTAATAACAAACAAAATACTTCTGTTTGGTTGTGGATCTCTGGTGCCTGAGTAGGTGACTCATGCTCATGTTGTAGAATCAAACTCAAATTCAAATCTCTGTTTGAGTACAGTTAGAAAGGGATGGTGCTATTTATAGCATCCCTTTCCTCTGTAGGCTTAGGGTCCCCCCAGACCTACCGGTTTCTTTTGTTTGCTTTGCTGTTCGGCAATGGAGCGCCGGCCAAGAGGCTCATTTTCAATCTATCGCATATTTTCAATCTAAGTACATTTCACATAATATGTGAGCTTTGTTCCTTAAACGATCATTATGGAAACACAAAAAATTAGTTCAGGTAGGTAATGATGCCACCCACGACCCTGTTCACAATTTATATAAATATGCGATCAATTCATTTTTAGCAATCGGAGACCATGTTCAGGGTGGCATATCTCCCAGAAGCTTCCCATTTCGCAACCCAGACGATTATATTTGATAACACCAAGCTAATAGCTATTTTGCCAATTTTGTCTGGTCCCAATATGCGATACATTGAAAATGACCCTGTTGGCCGGCGGTCTAAACAGCAAGGTAGAACAGCAAAGCAAAGAAAAGAAACCGGTAGGTCTGGGGGGACCCTTAAGGCTCCGTTATGCGAAATCATTTGTCTCTGTCTTTTTCTTTACGTGTAAAGAGTATGGAAAATAACCTCACTTCTCCACTTTTTCAATGTTTTTTGTGGTTTTTTCACCATTATCTTTAGCACAATTATCTTTCTTGAAAAAAGGTTATTGGAGCAACTGCACAGTACGTTAAAGTGTATTTTGATGTAGAATTCAATACGTTTACCTTATTATTTACGCCAAAAATATGGCCCGCGACAAGCGCTTTTGATGATATTCTGATTTTTTTTACAATCATCTGTGATGTTTATACGCAATTTAATGTTTGTAGCAACTAGATAAACTCTTTAGCTTGTCGTATGATTTTTTTGGTGGCTACAAGTTTATGTTTTCTATATAAAAATATGGCCCGCGCAAACCATGTTTTCCTATTACCGCCCCTGATGTACTACAGATTTGTTGCCTAGATATTTCTGTTGAATGACAGGAAATAATACAACAATGCAGTTGCCTAGTAACAGATCCATAGTTGGCCTATATTTTAATGAAGATAGATTATTGAAATCAGCTGTTAGTTCTTTGAAAATTCTAATAGGTTACTAAAGTAGGTACAGGACTAGGAATAATAATCTGTAGTCTGCGGGCACGCTAACACTTTAGTACTTTGTCATTGTAACTCTTTGACTAATGTTTCAATGTAAGACACTGTCAAAAAAATCTGGTTGCACTCCGGGAGTGCCGGCAGATGTGAAAACTTGTATATTAACGTTGTGCATTTTTGATATTTTGGAATGATTAGGGAATAATTTTGCACGAATTGCAGTCTTACGAATTTACTCTGCATTTGAATTTACGAATACAGAACAGTATTGTTCGAAAGTCTTATCCATAGCTTGACAGAAAATGTAGAGTTTTGACATTGAATTAAAAAATTAGTGCGTTGCTATGGTGACACAATACGTCTTGAAATGACGCGCCGCCATTTTCACCGCGCCTCGTAGAAAGAGAGGAGGATACTTCCGCCGCCGGCTGTCTACTCTCCATACGTCACATCCGTCTTACGAATTTTCGATCAGGGTCACGTGATTCTTACTGACGCGAGTTTAGCATGTTTTCCCCATTACAAAAAGCGTACAACGCCGCTAAAGAATTCACTTCTCAATATTTCATGCCGCTAAAGAAGTTTTCAGTTCAAAAATTGTTATGATGAAGTACTAAGTGACAGTGATTTTCATTGCTGACTGTACATTATTTTTAATAAAGGACAAAGCATGTGAAGACGTTGATATGGGGGACGTAGGACCGGTATCACTCGATGGCAAGAAGAGTCAGCAGACAAAGATGGAAAAACTCAGGGAAGAGGCACAGTACGAGAAAGAAAGAGTAAGTGACTATTCTAAAAACTTATATTTTTAACCAACTTAAAAAATTTAAAAGTTAGAGGTTATCTAAACATTGCATATACATTTTTTATGTATGTTCACCGATTACTCAAAGACAGCTGAACCGATTGAAATGATTCAAACGTTATTAGATCAGGTTTGTTCCTAAGTTGGTTACATTTTTTTTAACTTTAGTAAATGTTGTGTAGGTAATAGAATCTAATGAAGATAAAAGACAGAGAGACACAGATGCTCCAAAGATATTCACCCATCAAAAAAATTTAGTACGCATTATAGCAGCATATACAACAAACAGACAGCTGTAAGCCTATCTTCCAAACAAGAGAGATGTTAACCGTTCCATGCATGTACTTGTTGGAAATGTGTAAATTTGTAAAAAAAAACATCCAGACTTCTTTACTGCTAGACAAGACTTACCATCCAAATATTCTCTGCGCCAAAAAACAAAATCTAGATTAATGCTGCCCTCCTCTCAATTGAAATTACATTCTAGCAGTCCCCTAGTTATGGCTATAAAAATATATAACAAACTACCTGTTGTATTGAAAGAAATAACAAATGAACATGTACCTTTTGTTAAATTAAGACCGAACAATCATTGTGGAATAGCAATAAAGCATTGAATTGAATTGAAAGAAAAAACTTATTACGTAATAATATATGTTACAAAACTAAAATCATTTGGATTCTTAAAGAATTGTTTCTTCACTTTTATATCAGCCTAGAGTTCTAAACAACTTATAGCATGCTAGAAGAATGTAACAAAAAAAACTTGTAACGACCTAATTATATGTCTATTCTACTCTTTTTAATAGGTAGGTTAATATTGATCAATTTGTTGGTTTCCAGGGCAACACATTTGTGAAGCAAGAAAAGTGGGACGAAGCTATATCATGCTACTCGCGCGCTATTGAATTGGTCAAAGATGATGCTATCTACTACGCCAATAGAGGCCTGTGCTACTTGAAAAAAGACAGGTTGGTTGTATTTTATGTTTGTCTATGAAATTGCGAACAGATGATTAGTTTTATTGTACTGAGAAAGTCAAACGAAGAATAGTAAGTCTAAAACAAAAATACTTCGATCAAGAATAACGCTAGATGGCCGGTCAGCGTCTCAAAAATGGCACCTCAAATAGCATCCCCCCACTTACAAACTGGGCGCTTATTTTACACAAAGTAAGTGATAAAAGATGTGATTTTGTACAAAATAAGTGATATAAAATGTCAATTTGTACAAAATAAGAGGTGATTATGTATAAAATAAGCGCCAAGTTTGTAAGTGGGACGCTATTTCGTGGTGCCATTTTATCAGCGTTATCTAAGATATTCTTGATCGAAGCAAAAAAATAATGAATTACAATTTAAAATAATATTTAAGTTTCTAGAAAAAACACACCTGTATGTGTTTGTCAATTGCAATGACGTGCAATGACTGTATTTATCAATTGCAATATTTTTACACATCTACATATCCAGCGAACTAAAATCTATGGAACAAGCATTGCGCTCAAAAAATGGCACCACACGAAAAGTACAACTGAGTGGATGGAGCCAAAAATGCTGGCATTTAATTATGCAGCACAAAGCATCTGAGCACTGGTCGCTTATTAGCGACCACAATTTGTATACTCATAGATATTTTCTATTCTTAAACGAAAAACTATGATACGTTATTTGTGCATATTTGGTGTTCCGCCCCTTTTGGAAACGCAAAAAATATATGATGTGGGACACAGTAATGTTAATATTTCTGTATTAATAACTTATCCAAATACGGCAGAACTCTCGAGTAAAAAAATATCTTAGATAAAACAGAAACCTCAAATTTCTCATAAACTACCGCGAGTAGAACTGCCAATCAACTCTTGAAATATGATTGTTTACTAAACTTATAATACTATGCTATCAGGCTTATAATCACTGATATCGTTTAGGAGTAATAAAGGTTTTTCCATATTTTACCGCCATTTTATGCGATTTTGAAATTCGTCTAGAAAAAAATCTAGACATAATTAGCACACGGGAGTTCTTGTCGTGAGTTACAAATAAATAGAACAGATTTTGGAATAATCTCGACGATGTCACTTTTTCGGGTTCCAAAATCCACTGTGCGGGTGCGTGGCTGGCCCGACTAAAGCTGAGCGGGTTGTACTTTTTCGGCCCCGTGGTGCCATTTTTAAGCAATATTTCTTTGCAATTATACTTCCATAGATTTAAGTTTGCTGTACATAGCTATAGTTACTGTTGTTATATCTCACGAAGTCCGTTCGGCTATGAATGTTGTTAGGCGTGCACATGCATATTGTTTTAATGTGCGTGTGCACGCTCTCGTATTATGCATACTGAAATGTTGTCCATGTGCACGCCTAACAACATTCATAGCCGAACCGTCTTCGTGAGATAGAACTATAGTTT
Organism: Agriphila geniculea; assembly: GCA_943789525.1. NCBI lineage: Eukaryota > Metazoa > Arthropoda > Insecta > Lepidoptera > Crambidae > Agriphila > Agriphila geniculea. The sequence continues at coordinate 20,533,273 of OX038869.1, read as the reverse complement.
AGTTTAGGTTACTTACAAAAATATGGACTACTGTAATGTGTCTGAAATTATTATAATTTTTTTAACCCTACAGCCTCCACCAAGCGGAAACCGACTGTACCGAAGCCCTCCGTCTAGACCCCAGTTATGTAAAAGCCCTACAGCGTCGCGCAACCGCCCGTGAGAGACTGGGTTCTTTGCGAGCTGCTTCTAACGATCTCATCGAAGTGCTCAAGTTGGAGCCCCATAATAATGCTGCTAGAAAACAACTGGAGGAGATTAGAGCTAGGATGGGAACTAAAGGGGTAAGTGTTGAAACGAAAAAATATTTAATACAATGATAGGTTGACAACACAATGAAATGAAATGAAAATATCTTTATTTAAATGAGCTCACATAATGAGCATTTTTAAATCGTCAAATCTTTTACCCTACGACTTTTACTTCTTTTACATTACGACGTCTTTTAGCTGACAAGAAAAATGGGCGCAAAAAACTTGTCAGCGTTATCAGATGGAACGATATTTACAAATATGTATATCGTTTCCAGACTTTATATTAACAAAGATTAACAAATTAATAACATTATTTAATTAGCTCATTTCTTAATGAATTTCAAATCACTTAATCAAATTACAGGGTTCAAGCTAAATTCAAAGTTATTATTCAGTCAAGGCTGTTACAAAGAAAAAAAACATTATATTCAACAACAATCAACATACAATTCAATATTCGTTAAGATAGGTAGTCAGAAGCATACCCATTCCCACTGGCAGCACCCGTTCACGAGCATGACGCATGAACCAGCCATCGCTTCGCTCAACCATAATTTTGAGGGAACGTAACGACCCGCTCCACACGGCACCACCGCAGAAATGATTAAAAAGAGCATGACATACTAAGGCTACCCATGTTAAAGTATCGAATTGAAAACTAATATCCAAAAGCTTTTCATAGCCTTTTTACTAGAGATGCGCCGAATGTTCGGCCGAATATTCGTATTCGGCAAATTCGGCATATTTTTTCATGTTCGTATTCGGCCGAATATTCGGTTGTTTTGCCGAATAATTACCGAATGTTTAAATTGTACCAATAATACCAATTATTTATTGACAAAATAAAAAAGATTAAGAGGATTCTCTAGCAAACGGTCTCCATACATACGGCGATAAAGTTTCCCACCCTCTCTAAACCTTAACCTACAGAAACAGATTATATAATCCAACTGCAATGAATTTTCGGTATGTTTTTGAAATGCCTATGTTTTGATTTTTTAAATATTGTAGATTTGAAAATATTTTTTGTTTTGTATGAAATCACTAAAATGCAAATATTTCAAAATCTTTGATAGATATTCAAAAAATTAAAACGTACAGGCTACAGCCCTCTTGTTTTTAGGTATTTCAAAAACATGCCTATTTTTTAAACAATAAAAATTGCTATCTTTAGAAACCACCACTAGTATTAAAATGTATACACATCAACTTTGTCTAGGGATACAGGTGTTATTTTCATACAAACGAAGTAACTTTGAAGCCTTGGTTTTCTGCCAGGGATGTACCGTGCTGTAATCTGATGATGGCCATCCAGGGACTGAATGAAGTAGATTCAGATCGCTATACACATCCAACTGGTCTGATCAGCATTCTAAAAGATTAATGGGTTAGAGTTCTCAGTTTGAGGATTTCCATACATTTTCATGCTATTTTCGCGGTTTTTTTAAACATGTCCATTACGTTTTTAGAATGCTGGTCAGATCAGTTGGATGTGTATAGCGATCTGAATCTCCTCCATTCACTCCCTGGATAGCCGTCATCAGATCACAGCACAGTACATCCTTGGCAGGAAACCAAGGCTTCAAAGTTACTTCGTTTGTATGAAAATAACACCTGTATCCCTAGACAAAGTTGATGTGTGTATGTATAATCAAATTATGTTTTTTTTTTAATAAATGCCAATGTATGCCCCATCTTCAAAGACTTTCATCAACGTTATAATAAATTTCAAAGTATGCACTTCCGAACTGCAATTATTTGTAACCGAAAGAGCGGTACATCGACTGAACGAGCCGTGCTAAAGGAGTTGCTGTGGCAAACGCCCGGCCGACACGTGTAAAACCTGTTTACTGCGCAGAATTGAACCGAATGATTCGGCCGAATATTCGGTTCGGTACATTTTGGACCGAATATTCGGCCGAACATTCGTATTCGGTTAAACATACATTCGGCGCATCACTACTTTTTACAAAACTACTGACTATAGAAAGTAAAAAGATTGCAATTAAATAAGGAAGAATTGCACAAGACGTCATTACTAATAAACTCTCTCTTTTCTTTAAAGTACAAATTGCAATTACTGTAAAGAACGCTAACCTCTGTCACCGGGCGCGTGGCTGGCCCGACTAAATGCTGTGTGGTAGTAATTTGTTAGCCCGGTGGTGTCATTTTTTAAGCAATATTAGTTTGCAATTACACTGCCATAGATTTTAATTCACTGAATGTTGAAAAGATACGATAATAGAATACGCCTTGAATTCTATTCTATTTGTACACCTTTAGTAATAAGAGTTAGCATAATTATGATCATCAGCCTCTGATTTTGTAACTCTGTTGCAATCAAATCTGCCAGAATTCGCAGTTACATTGCTGCTTTGGTTATTAGCAATGTGACAACTATCTTACTTTCAGCAGCAATTCAACTGCGGTTTCAATCGATTTCAATTGTTAGCAACAGAGTCACGTAATCAGCCCTCAGAAAAATCAAGAAGTATACGTCAAACAAACTAAAAAACTAATTTCATTTCCAGTCCAAATCAAAATCGTCACCATCCAGCACTCCAACTGCAGAAACCAAGCCATTCATCACTAAACCAAAGGCCCAGCCAAAGATTGTGGAGTTGCCCGATGAACCGATTGAAGTCAAACCGACTGCTACGGACACATGGAGGGACGGACTCGGGGAGAATATCACTGTCATCAAACCTGTTAAGAAACCACCTCATTTGAGGTCCAAGGTTAGTTTTTATAAGTTAAGTTTGAAGGAAGGCAAACTGACTGCTACGGACATGTGGAGGGACGGTCTCGGGGAGAATATCACTGTCATCAAACCTGTCAAGAAACCACTTCATTTGAGGTCCAAGGTTAGTTTTTATAAGTAAAGTTTGAAGGAAGTCAAACCGACTGCTACAGAGATGTGGAGGGACGATCTCGGGGAGAATATCACTGTCATCAAACCTGTTAAGAAACCACCTCATTTGAGGTCCAAGGTTAGTTTTTATTTATGTAAAGTTTGAGGGAAGTTAAACCAACTGCTACGGACATGTGGAGGGATGGTCTCGGGCAGAATATCACTGACATCAAACCAGTCAAGAAACAACCTTATTTGAGGTCCAAGGTCAGTTTTTATTTATGTAAACTTGTAAATTTGTGGGAAGTCAAACCGACTGCTATGGAGATGTGGAGAGACGCTCTTGACCGGTTATTTTACGTAAACTTAGAAATATTATTTTTCACAGCTTCAAGGGACCGTAGACTTGTGTATTATGGTTTTAATTTCAACTTGATACCTCCACGCGTTCCTGAGATAAAAGGTCTTGACAGACAGACAGACCAGGAATTGAAATACCGTTGAAAAAAAAGATACAAAAAATAACGCTAAAAATACCGTGAAAACATTTTATCGGTAAATTTACCGGTAAAATTATCGACAAAAAATTAACGTTATTAATTGGAATAACGTTAATTTTAAAGTAACGGTAACAAAAAGTAAGAAATAACGTTAAAATTACTGAAATAACATTAATTTTAAAGTAACGGTAACAAAAAGTAAGAAATAACGTTAAAATTACTGAAATAACGTTAATTTCGTTAAAAAAACGTTAAATTTAACGTTATTTATTGACATAACGTTAATGTTAAAATTAACGGTAAGAAAAGTAAGAAATAACGTTACATTTCAAAATAACGTTATCATTCCCTGAGACAGACGGACAACAAAGTGATCCTATAAGGGTTCCGTTTTTTATTTTTTTCCTTTTGAGGCCGTACTTCAAAAGGAAAGAAAGACCTAAAAACAGCAGGTACTTATTTGTCTAAAGCAGTCGGATTTCAATAACATGTCATTCGTTAATTTTTTATTATTATAATAGGTTAATTATTTTTTATGCTCAAGAAAGTACAAAGTTAATAATAAATAATCATTGTTTTTTTAGTTACATTGTCAATAATTATCTTCTTATATATTCCAGAGGCCGCTAAAGTATGTCCCAATCCAAGAGGTCCAACTAGGTAATACCACTCCTTCGAAGCCTCCCACACGACTCAAGATCATAGAGCTGGAGGATAACGCCCACGGGGACTCCAACAATAACGACTCTAATAAAGGCAAAGGAGACGAAGATAAAGGTATGTTTTAACCGTCATAGCAGAATCAGTCACTATACAGGCTGTCCTAAAACTTTGTCATACGAAGGCAAAGTAGTTAAAGTAGGTCAGTGGCGTGCCTAGGGCAAGCCCGAAGGCCCGAAGCTCTACAAAATATATACATCTGGCGTAGGTCTGTATGAAGATATTGAAGATAATATGACCTGTTTAATTCGACTATGTTCAATGAATTTACCTTTCCCTTGCCGACCAACACTTTTACATTTTGATCCTTCACAATCACAAGGAACCACATTAAGTCATCGATCTGAACTGTGACATAATTTTTTACAACGATAAACACTGATTTATGCAAAACACTTGTAACTTTTTAACAAACAAACTCAACTCCAAAATGCAAAACAAAACAAACACCTGTTATTGTTAAAAGTTGCTACTTCACACAACACAGGTAACAATATGAGCGCTATGACGCGCGCTCAATATCGCTCCTGATTCGCCCGTTAGTATGCGCTAGGTAGCCATTGTTCCGATTGCGGGCTGCTGCGCAGGGATTGGCCCGATCGTGAGCTGTTGACTGACTGTTGTGAGTGCGTTTCATTCGGGCTTTTGGGGTTCTATGGAGGTACCGCCATTGAAGTAGGTAGGTAGTTACCTTAATAAAGGTAGGAAATTTTAGTGAAGACTTCATTTTGATTTTAAAATAATTGGAACTGCATTTACCTTAATAAAGGTAGGAAATTTTAGTGAAGACTTCATTTTGATTTTAAAATAATTAGAACTGCATTCAAAGATTTTTAAATAATCGCCTGCCTTAACCAGGAATCGAATCTACAAAAAAAGCAAAATATATTTTGTTTATTTTTCAACACCAATCAAAAGGGTAACCTACTCATAAAGATTATTTTTTCTTTAAACAAATTAAAGACCATGTAATTTAACATTTTTTTAATTATTACGGATTGAATCAATTTGTATCGAATTGTCTGCGATTTCTTTACAACTTTGAATGCAGAGTTCCATTTCTTTAAAAAAAAATGTAGTTTTCTTTCAGTAAAATTTTCTATCTTCAATATTAAATATACTTTCCCTCTGTGTGGCAACGTTTTGAGACACCCTGTATATAACAAATACTTAGGACAGAAGGACAGACTTACAAGGGAAGCTGTTGTAAATTTATAAAACTTTAAACATTGTAGTTAACTACTTGACAAATTATGTTTCTTTTAAGTAAATACGAGCTTAAATAAAAAAAAAAACATTCTGATACATACCATTAAATTATTATTTTTGACACCTTTGCTCGTAAAGCTGATGTAATTCCACCGGTTTTAAATATGTAAAGCGGGTCATAAAAAACGCGTGTGTTACCAAAGCAAATAGTTTTAGTCCATACAAATTCCATAACAGTATTATTTGCCATTTCAAATATGGTACTGATCGCCGCCGCACGACTCCAGCTAGTGAGCAGCGCGCTGTTGCTCGTCGCGCGGCGCCAGTCAGTAGACCATAGAAATAGAATGTCAAAGAACAACAATGTCAATAAACAGGTGATCCGAAAACGAATGCATATATTCTATATGAGATACGTAAAATATGTCTTAGATTCATAAAATATGACTATATACGGCAAAGGAAATTAATAAACTATTTTCCATACTGTTTTCTTCGTCGATAAACGAATAAATGTAGAGAAATTTGGTTTTAGAGAAATGTGTGGCAATATCTTATTTACCTGTGAAAAGTGTGATTACTTGGATTATTTCTTTTTGTTACATCACAATTACTTAGAGCACAAGACACCATGGCTCCACGATACCTTTATTTTAAATTATAATTAAGATTAACAAATATTTTAAACAAATTGTGATTGCTCATTTGCTAGGCGGGACGCTAGGGGCTCTTACTGTAAAAAATGTTGGCACATGCCACTTGATCCTTTGTCTCTTTTTTACATAGACCGTGTCCGTATGATGTTAAGTTCTCTTTTCCACGCTTTGTTGGTCTTCTTGAGCGCAGCGAAAATTTTTCTATGTCTATACAGTAGACAGTGTGCATTCACAGATTGAGTTTATTTAAAATAAAAAAAAAAACAGTTTATTCGGTAATTTAAAAACTTGGCTGCATGCTCTAGCGTCTTTGCCAACATTTTCACGCAGCCGCGGCAGAAAATAATCCTCGCGCCATTTTTCCCAAATTTTCTTTTCTTTGTACTTGTATTGTGAATATCTAAAAATGTCAACTTTCAATAATGAAGATGAGCAATATATTACTTAAACTCCATCGAAAATACTAACAGAAGCGCGAACCGCATGCGACAGCTTGCTGCCGTCAATATCCAAGGACAGATACATAACCACGTATGAAAATTTCTTGAAGTGGAAAAACATGAAAAATGACAAGTCATTTTCCGAAAATGTAGTTTTGGCGTATTTTAATGAACTAGCTAGTAAATATAAGCCTAGCTCGTTGTGGACAACATATTCTATGCTGAAAAGTACCCTCAAGATGAAAAATGGTGTCGATATTAATAATTGTAATTTCACTGTTTCAATAATTAAAAATGAACAAAATATAAAATGTTTTTTTTTGTTTCCTCGCAAATGTGTTAAAATAACGTCGTACGATATACGTGCGTATTGGTTATAACATGCTCGGCTCAATTACGCCCTCGCCTTCGGCTCGGGCTGAAATTCCGCCTCGCATGTTATAACCATCTTAACGCACTAATATCGTAATGTACTATTATATCATTATTTGTGCTTGTTTTTAAATTAATTTCCTTTCCATTATAGCATACGACAATCTCATCGAAAATAAAGGCAAAGGTGACATGCTATCGAGCCCGGAGTCCATCAAATTAGTAACAGATTCTACGATCAAAGAGAAAGTTCTGGAAAACTTGGTGCCACCCGTCAACAGTGTGCAGTTTATGGCCGAATGGAAGTATTTGAAGGGAAAAGGAAACGCTAGAAGTGATTATTTAAGTGTAAGTGAAGTTAATTTTACGTACAAAGACTAGAAACCTAAAATTACCAGAAAAAATCCTTCAGGTTCAAAATGTACATTTCCCAAAATGTATCTTTCCCAAAATGTACACTCTTATAACAGATAAAAGAAAATAACTAATTGCCTTGGATATATTTTAAAGTATCAGGATCACATAAATATGGAGAAGGTTAACTGCTATTATTTAAAAAGAAAATTTGAATAATTCTTTTTTTTAATACCAGAAGTTAACCTTCTCCATATTTATGTGATCCTGGTACTAAAAAAAATTATCCAATCGGTTATTTCTATCTGTTTGAAGAGTGGAAATGTACTGTTTGGAAAAGGTACTTTTTGGGAAAGTAGACATTTCGGGAAATGTTACCGGTGTACATTATGGGAAGTACTCATTATGGGAATTATTGTTTAGGTTCAAAATGTACTCTTCCCATAATGTACACCGGTAGGTACATTTCCCATGCAATTTTTGCGTCCGTGCCCATGCATGCTAACTTGCGAAATCTTATCAATACAGAATCTATTTGATCTAGCGCCCGTTCACTTCTTATTTTTAGTTTGGCAACCTACTCTCCTCTTTCGGGAGTAATTTTTGCCAGTGTCAAATGTTGAATAGTTCAGTGTTAGATTGTAGATTGTTTCATTTTACATTAAAAATACCGGATACCCGGTAGAACTTAGCCGTTTGGTGCATCGCACACACACACACACACACACACACACACACACACTTCGTACGTGGCGCGCGAACGATCGGGTGGACTCGGTTCGATTTGGAATTATATTTCTTAAATGATACTAAGACTAACTAAATAAAGCAAATAATTACTTAAAAATATATTTTTTATCCAGATTTTTTTTAATTCGGCCGGATGCCTATCCGGCCGAATAGTAGTTATCCGGTATTCGGCCGGTTAGTATTAAGGCCGCCGGATAGGCCGGATACCGGATAGTTACCGGATATCCGTTTCATCTCTAGTTATAAGTTATAATGACTATCCATACAACGGATACAATAAAACGGTCCTGTAAAATTTACAGGACCGTTATATGGACTTGCTGTGTGAACGCACGGTTAAATTTACGAACTAGATTAATAAATAAAAATAATTTGAAAAAATAATAATTTTAGTCTCGACATCAGCCATTTTAATGTCCCCACTGCGGGGCCACGCACGGGCCTTCCTTATGGGTGGATAAGAAGGATGGGCCAGAACCCACCATTCAGGCCCAATGCGGATTGGTGGGTGTAACGACTGCAAATGCAGCTGGGACCAACGGCTACTACAACTCGGGGTCGTACCGGCTAACTTACATGGCTATCGTAATCGCTTTTATTTGACAGATGGATGTGATACATTGCTACTTTTCTTTGGTAAGATTCTTTTTGTACCAAAAAGAAGTAGCAATGTGTCACATTCATTTGTCAAATGAAAGCTATTACGATAGCCATGTAAGTTAGCCGGTAGGGTCCCAGGTCAAGTTAACTCAGCACCCGAGTCGAAAGCGACTTTTTCTTATAATAGTTTACATATTGTGCTGCAAGTGTGTTACCATGTTATATCATTCCACTATCATATTGTCTATTTAATCTAAACCATTAATCAGACCAAAAAGTAGTCTTGTATGGGAAAAAATCATTCGAGCCAAGTGCCGAGTTAACTTGACCGGGTTGTATGTAAATAAATTACTTTAGTTTAAGTAATTATGATCCTAACCTTGTGTTTTTCTTCCAGATAATAGAGCCATCTAAAATCCCCTCCATATTCTCGAATGCCTTAGAAAGTGACGTGTTATCTGACGTAATCAAAATTCTTCATTCGGACCGGGATAAGTTCAAGCAACACACGGTTAAAGCTTACTTGAAGAATTTGTGTGGTGTCAAACGGTTCTCGACCATAGCTATGTTCCTTAGCGGTACTGATAAGAAATGTAAGTATATTTATTTATTAAAAACGGATGAAGGTATGAAAATAAATTAATAAATTAAAATCATAATGTTCGAAAATTTTTTTTTCATAAAATAAAAAAAACATTACAAAACTAAAAAAAAAAATTTTCTTTATTCAATTTTAAAGTAACGAAAGTAATTTTCTTACTACAACTCGATTCGCCAAATATTTTTTGAAGATTAGAACGAAAATAGCATGGTGTCCAATTGTCCATTTATATTGCCACTCCTTATAAATAAGTTATATGAAAAATGGCAAAGTGACAACCGTAGATGCAGAGGGATTGCTGTTTTTGATAAACCCTCCTATTAATGGTCGAAAACAATACTCGATCTCAGTTTAGAGCTGCCACTTTGCCATTTTCCATAGAAATAAAATAAATTCGATGTAATTTTGTCTTCAATCAAGAATAACCTAGATGACGCTTCACGAACTATGGAAGTATCTACATTACTATAGCAAATATGGCCCATATGCTATTTTTACACAACTAATAAAATATATTATAAAATATATATTTATTACAACTAATAAAATATAATTTTATACAATATACTAGAAAAAAATACGACGCACCAGATCAATTCTTCACTGCATTAATATTTTTATCTGGGTACAAATTACAATTATTTCCAAATTCAACTTTGCATAGTAAGAAACAAATAAGAGAATATTTTCTTAAAATAAACTACCACTCAATAATATATTAGGAGGTCATAACAAATTTGGTAACGATCGCGTAAGTGGCTGACTCTGGGTTCACAGGATGGAGAGGCACTCTCTGATGCTAAATATGTCAGTCTGTTTGCGTGAAGTGGTTGCGTTCTTTTTATATACAGGGTGAAAAATGTGTTATCGTTACCTGAAAAAAAAACGATAAGGTAAATGGCTGACAATAGTATAGCAAGTAAGTGCTAGTTGTAGTCACGTGAACTGTGTAAGGACTGACCAAAATTCGGTTGCGTTTTGTAGGTATAAGCGATTAACTTTTTGTTTGTTTGTAATGTATAAACTCAAAAAGTACTGATCCGATTTTGAAAATTTTTCCAACTATAGAAAGCTACATTATCAGCGAGTAACATGGGTTATAATTTATTTTCAAAAAACTTATAGCCTTTTTTCAGCCTGCATATAAAAAGAACGCAACCACTTCACGCAAACAGACTGACATATTTAGCATCAGAGAGTGCCTCTCCATCCTGTAAACCCAGAGTCAGCCGCTTACGCGATCGTTACCAAATTTGTTATGGCCTCCTAGTCTATAATGTGACAATTTTTCAAATGTCATGACAATTCGGTTTACTTTTCGGTGTAGCTATGAGTAGTTTATTCTATTTTCAAATCGGTTGAAGCAATGGATATAAAATTGTCATAACAAATGACAAATTGTCACGTTTTTTAACTTTACTACCTCTAACTTATGGTTAGAGCCTGTTTTTACATATGTGTATTTTGTTATTTACTCTTTCATTCCAGTTCTCGCTATTATGCCTCTCGCACTTTCATACCTCATACTTCACATTCATTCTTCACCTTTCTTTCCATAACGGCCGGGATTGCCGCCTACACTGCTTTTATTTAATATCTACTTAGGGGTTCTACTTGAACGCAACACAGTTTATTTATTGAACAATTTTTACTTATATCTAATTACATATATTTAGTTTCTTACATACATAGTTCTTATTTTCTACTTACATTTCTTACTTATTTGTTATTTTTCAATTCTTCTTATTTCTAATACATTCTTAACTCATCACAATATCTTATGTCTATTTGCTACTTATTTTCTGTTTTATTACATTCTTATTTAATTTTCTTATTCTATATTATCCACCTACTAATCTTAATGCTAGATAACAATATACAATTATATTATTTCAGCATAAATTGCTAATCCGTTTTATTACGTCACACCCAACTTTGTCACGTTTATTAAGTAAGGCCTAGTTTGAAAGTGGGGCGTTATTTCAAAGTGCCGTTTTTGAAACTCACCGAACCTATGTCCGGGTATTCAGTCCGGGTGTTAGGGTACCTATTCTTGATCAAAGAATTTTATGGAAGAACCTTACACTTCAAAAATAATACTCTTCTTCTTATTTTTATTATGGCAATCTACTTTCCTCTTGGAAGTAATTTTTGCCAGTGTCATGTTTTGAATAGTTCAGTATTTCTAGATTTTCTAGTAGATTGTTTCAGTTTACATTAAAATGCGGGTGCATCACATTCCAATGCTGCTTGGAGCATTTGGCAGCAAGTATATAAAGACAGTTTACTCGGTAAGTTTTGCCGAGGTAGCGACCACTACAATAAAAGTCTCGGCTTCACTCAACCAAGATCGCGCCTATTTCCATTATCCCACATATTGTTCAGTTGCGTAGACACTTGTACCACAAAACTGCACCAATTTTAAGACACAATATCCACTATGAATCAATTTGCGAATAATTAAAATAGTCACCGAACTGAACTCGACAAAATCCCGCACAAACTCAAAATAATACTCATTATATTAATTGTCTTGTTCTAGTGCTCACGGATCTCCTAAACTACTGCAAAACTTCTGAAAACGCAACAGAGAACGAGATAGCAGATCTGAAGAATAAATATGAAATCTAAAGACTTAACCATAAGGTACTAGTTAGATCTTATTCAAATTTACATTTATTATGGTGGGACTTGCCCCAAGCCACGAAAATAACATAATGTTCGAATACCTTATATAAAACGCAGATAAGTAATGGTGACTTTTTAAAAATATCGCTATGAGAAAACCGTTGCATATAATTTGTGTCATTTTTAAAATAAAAAGCTTATAAATATTGGTACTTCATAATCCGGTTCGTGTTGTATCTCAATGGAAATAAGCAGGGCTTGAAACCGTTTTAAAGTACCGGTTTTTGTAAAAGGTTTCGCTCGGAACGTATTTGAGATGGGAGCGCTTCAAAAACCTAAAAAATAACCTAAAAAATTAATATAAAGCCGCGAAACGTACCTACGTCACGTCGCGCTCAGTGCGGGGTATTTCAACTTGGCGGCACAGAATATACAGGATGTCCCAAAACTTTGTTGCAAGAAAAAAAAATTTTTTTTAAATCTTTGAATGCAGTCCCAATATTTTTTTAAATCAAAATGAAGTCTTCTTTTAGTAAAATTTCCTATCTTCGATATTTAAGGTACTTTCCCTCCGTGTGGCAAAGTTTTGGGACACCCTGAATAATAGTACTAAACGTACAGAAGCCCATCCGCGCAAGAACAATCAAATAATAAGCTCCTCTCGCTAGACGGCAATAAAGTACAATTTCAAATTGCACAGCGCTGCGTGCCAATTATAAGCGCCTCCTTCTCTTTCTGTCGCGTAGCCCTGCCTCAACCGACACATGACACCCCTGTGCGCTGGCTCGACTGAGTCAGCCGCAAGCAGTAGGCTCATATAAAAGTTTAAGCGCGAGTGAGACCCTTGGCGGCGGCGAACATCAAAGAAAGATAAGAAAAAACCTCTATAAACCGGTTAATTGATTAAAACCCCTTTTAATTTTGCTCTTTCAAGAAACCGGTATTTTTAAGGTTAAGATAGAGCCAAATCTTTATAAAACCCTTCTTATGTACTTGCGCTGATTTAGGTTTGAAAATTAACTGGTAACAAGCCCTGATATAAGGTTTAAAATGCAAGAATGATTTGACTTAAAACCAATTTAGTTTATAAACCTCCAAATGGTTTTTTAAGGTTTAGTAATTAATTAGTATGAGAATGGAGCTTTTGGTTTATTTACTGCGCTCTCTTTTTTTTATTAGAATTTTATCTATTACTGCCATGCCAATTTTTGTTACATTTTGTTAAGACATTTAGATATTAGTCTGCGTTTTATTATATGGTTCATTATGGTTCACTATAAACTGATCTAGAGATAATAAAAAAATATTGGTACTAAATATCACAATTCTTAAACAAATTATTTTCATTGTAATTGAGTCTTTGATTTTTGTTGCAATGTTCTGATTGATCGTTTTCTTAAAACTTATCATTTTCATTAATTTAGTTTTTTATAACTTTTGTTGCGACTGAGAAATTCAATCAAATTATTTCAATTGTTTCTGATTTTTCTTCCAATTATAATCTTTCAGTTTAAACATTGTTTTATGGTTCTGTCTTTTTGTATCGTATATTGAATTTAACTGATCAAATTACGCATTTTCTAGACATTACACTAACTCAGTCGTTAAAAATAAAAAAGAGATAGAACCATAATTGAATATTAAACTTGCCCGATTAGTTCCACACTTAAGTGGTAGTTCACAAGGTTGATATTTGTCTGCATAACATTCTCGTCATTTTCGTCAACGTGGAATTTGGTCGACATCATTATACATATCAACGGAATTCACTAAAATGTTATGGAGACAATTATAAAGGCTAGGTCATAAAAATATCTAAAATACAGCTAAATACCGGTAATGATAGTACTAAACGTACAGAAGCCTATCCGCGCGAGGTCAATCAAATAATAAGCTACTCTCGCTGCACGGCCATAAAGTACAATTTCAAATTGCACAGCGCTGCGTGCCTATTATTATAAGCACTTCCGAAGCGCTTCTCTTTCTATCGCATAGCTCTGTCTCAACCGACACATGACATCCCTCGTGCGCTGGCAGGCCTCCTTCACTCGCTCAAGGTCGCGCGATAAGCACCTACCGCTAGCCATTCGTCCGAACGAACAAGTGAGCAGAGGGCCGCCACGCGCCCGCCGCCGTAATCGCGCGGCATCTTACTGCACAAGTAGGTATTGTTTCTTTATAATAGTAACAATGTCGAATCGACATTACTGTGCCGTGTATGGATGCCTAAATCAATAAACCTATAAACAACTGTCGTTTTTCACATTCTGATATATGCCACGCAGTTCATTTAAAAGAAGACAACCCTAACGTTGCGTCAGAAAAGGTAAGAGCACGCGATAGAAAGAGAGGCAACTACTAGGTGAACTGCACGACCTGAATTGCACTTTATTGTGTTGGAGCAAAAGTCGCTATTTATTTAAATTACTTTGCGGAGTGCTGCTTCTGTACTTGTACTATTAGTTATTCTGTGGCGCTGGCTCGACTGAGTCAGTCGCAGTAGGCTAATATAAAAGTTTAAGCGCGGAGTTAGACCCCCCCTGGTAATACCCGTATTTTTCCGAATATAGTAGATATGATTCATGTATACGCGAGAGCATTAAATCGTGTGTAAACACTTAACACGGGCTCTTGTTAAAATATAATATGTAATTGTTTTCCTATTTATACCTACATTTTATTTCTTGTACAATTACTAATGAATGTTAAAAATGAATGCCAGTAATTTTTATTTATAATGTTCAGTACTTGCATCAGAGAAATACTTACTTTAATTAAACTTAGTCAAAATATGTTGTTTTGTATTTGGTGCAAGGAATTTTCAGTTCTGTGATTGTTTTGTTTAAGTTCAAAATAAAGGTTATGAATTGACACTGGTGTTATTATTTATTTGTTAATTATTTACAACGAAGAAAGCAGACAGCCTTATTGCTAAGCAGTTCCAAGCAACTTTTGGATGAAAAAGCGAAAGAAACAGGAGTGTACTTTGACCATTGAATAGTATCCTATCTACTTAGGTTAAGACATATTCTCATACAAACATAAATTTTATTTACAACTAGCTCTGTAATTAAATAACCACGGCTTCACCAGGTATAGCACTACGAGACAGAGGAAGTCACGTGGGTCTGCACAGGCATACGTCATCTCTGCTATCGGTGTTGAAAATAACGTTTATTTCGTTTGCTAAAATAACTGACATGAAAAAATTTTTTTATAGAGGTCAATGGCTAAAATGCACTTGTGTGTGACAGAACCACTGACATGAAAAAAATTTTTTTTATTTAACTGGACAGGCTGTCAGTATGATTTGACAGCAAAGTTCTTGTGCCTATTTGAAACGCCACTAGCGTGCGTCTAAAGAACTAATTTTGACGTACAATATGAAAATGGTTGACGTGATGGTCTCTCCAGACTTCAAACTTTAGTACCATGTACGCACGCTATGCTCACGCTACGTCCTACAGCGCCAACATGGCGGTAATCTAATAGGCACAAAAATAGTTTGACATAAGCTTGTCCAGTGTAAATATATGCAGGTCAATGGACAGAACAAAAATCCTTCATTCTTTGCTTGTTACCAAGAAGCTTATACCTCCAATGGAGATTGCACGGGCCAGTGTGATAGTGAAGATTGAAAAAAGGTCCTTTAGTGACGTGACGGCTTATTGCTACCTCTTTCTTTAGTGTTACAATAGGTGTTCGTTGTTCGTCGTTCGTTCGTTCGTGAGAAACGAAAACGTATTGTAACACTAAAGAAAGAGGTAGCAATAAGCCGTCACGTCACTAAAGGACCTTTTTTCAATCTTCACTATGACACTGGCCGTGCAATCTCCATTGGAAGGAGGTATAAGCTTCTTGCTTGTTACTTTAGAGTCGCGCAACTGGATAGTGAGTGAGAGTGACGTTGACGTATGCCTGTACCTACATCTCCAGAATTCAGATTAAAAAAAATCTCTTTGGTTTGTCTTGTCCCCTATTTTTTTATCTTACTCTATGGTCTTGTCTTCATTTAACAGTGTATTATCTATGCATTTAACTCACTGACGTCCATTATACAGTGAATCTTCATTTGCATTGTCAATCACAGAGAAAAGCAATACTATTTACTTATAATTTGTCAAATTTCAACATCCACCTTACAGGAAAGTAATATATTAATAAAGGGTGATACAGGGAAACCTCCACTTTGCGAAGGTTTTTCAACGAGTTTTATCAGTCTTCAACATTATTTTATCGAATCAATCATGATTATGAAAAAACACCCCAGGAACTTTTGCTTGGTGATTCTGTTCTTCTTTCTCACCAGCTACGTATTATCAAGTTATGTCTTCGAGTTTTACAAAGATGATGTAGCAGATATAGTAGATAACCTTTGGAGCAATATGCTGCATTTTTTGTACCCGAATTACAAAATTAATGTGAATAAACGATCAACGTAATAAGAAGTGCCATTTTCACGGGTGTTTTGTAAAGGTGGTGATTCCACCATGATTGAAGTGCATTTTTTCCTTACATGTTGTAACAAAGTTAATTATTTTCTACTCGTGTTGTAAGCTGAATTTCAGCTAGACATTTCTGTGCTCGTCTGTCATGCTCATGTCTGTACCTCTATAACTTATTTTTAACTTTATTTCTTAGACGATTTTATTGTTATTTCGTTGTTTTATTTGCTTATCTTACAAAAGTCCCGATTGAATCAAAAAGTAGTGAACATTCTCCAGAAAAATACGAGATTTAGTTATAAGTAAGTAGGTATTCAATAACCGATAGGACTTTAGACTCTGATAGGATACGGATCCATAGTTACCTAGGTACTTTGAAATTTGAGCAATATACCTAGCGATAGTAAAGCTATGTATTCATTAGGCAACATTTGTTTATAAACAGTTTATAAACAAGTTTACCGTAAACACTGTTTCTGAAACTTTGCAGTCTACACTTGTCAGATGTTGCTAGGATGTCACCCGAGGAGGTAGTGATGCTCTCTGCTGCTTACATAATAATTCATAGGAGTGTTAATGGAAAAAAAACCGGTCAAGAGCGAGTCGGACTCGCGCACCGAGGGTTCCGTATAATCATAAATTTATTTGGATATGTTACTTTTAGTACAGTCTTTAAAAAAGTAGGATAAACGGCAGATAGGTGGAAGGGCGAACAGGCGGACAGTTAATTTACAAATCTTAACCACAGCTGCTTATGGCGACTGAAAAACGTTTCAGCCTCTCCACATTGCAAACTGTTTTATATTGCTAAGTAGGAACTTATTCTTCGTTTATTCGTACGGCAAATAGTAGTTAATTATATTAGAACCAGCCACCAATTTATTGTAGTATTAGGTTGCGCCATCTCTTGACCGATAGTGAAACTATTTTTTTTCTTAGGTTAGCATTCTTACGACAGCGCCATCTGTTGACTGGTAGTGAAACTAAAGAATTTTGTTTTTTGAATTTCTAAAAAAGTGTGTTATATTGAGACATCGTTTTATTTTTCCTGTAATCTTTACATAAACTACTATCACATAGAATTATTTCAGATTTTTCTCTTTGCAAACTTTGGAGATAAGGGGGGGGGGGGGGGGGGGGG
Organism: Agriphila geniculea; assembly: GCA_943789525.1. Taxonomy (NCBI): domain Eukaryota; kingdom Metazoa; phylum Arthropoda; class Insecta; order Lepidoptera; family Crambidae; genus Agriphila; species Agriphila geniculea. Next base: position 20,515,752 of record OX038869.1, on the reverse strand, counting down.
AACGGTATTTTTTTAACATTTTTCATCATAAGTCGAAAACCATGCGGCCTAAGAAAAAAGAAGAAATGTTTTAAAATGTGCAAACAGCGCTCTTTCATATGATACCCCACATGCCCTAGTCACCTCACTTAAAATTTTTAAGACCCCTTTTCAGTCCCTGTTGTAAACATTTTTTTTTTTATTTCTTTCTTATTTGCAAAATAGTTGGGCAAATGTCATCTTAAACTATTCCAAATTTCAAGTTGATACCATAAGTAGTTCTCGAGATATCCAGCTGTGACAGACAGACAGACTGAGTCACACCATAAGGGTTCCTTTTTTACCATTTTGCTACAGAACCCTAAAAACAGAAGAAAAGGTGGTGGGTGCGAAACTATATTTTGAATAAAAGTTATGTATACCATGACCTCCGTGGTATTGATGGGTCCTTTCAGAATTTTACCAGAATGTCACCATCTGATTTTGAAATGTTATTCAGATTGATTGGACCATTAATAACAAGACAGGAAACGAAATTTCGGCATCCTATTGAGCCCCAAAGAAGATATAGCTCTATTAGCGTTGAAATCTGGCTGTTGGACCACACTACATCCATGTTTAAAACTCGCGCAACACACGTCCACACCTGTTGACTTTTGTTTATAAACTAGATGTTTCGTCTTGCTCTCCACTCAAAGTGGGGAGCACGGCAACATGTTTCAGAAACAATGTTTCAACATCTTTGTTTATAAACTGTTTACAGAGATGATGAAACACTGTTTATAAACAGTGTTTATAAAGAAATGTTGCCTAATGAATACAAGGCTTAATAGTAATTAACGTTTATTGCGTCATGTGGTACATAAGGATCTTAAAATTATACATGAAACAATAAAAAATTCTAATATCTCTGCATGAAACCAATACATATGAGCCCGAACATCCCGTATTTTCCAGGAAGATACGAATACGAGATCTACTTAAGTACCTATAGCCTAATGACCGATAGGACTCTTATTGGATCCTTATAGACTCCTAGGTTCCATACCTAAGTAATTTGAAATTGGAGCAATATACCTACTTATGTCTATTATATATTCTGTGCTTATGCGATGAACATCCCATAGGTAGATCCATTAACCTCAAAATGACTTCTCCGATCAAATAAACTTCGAGGGCTATAACCACAGCAGTTTAATAAGAAAAATAGCAGAACCTTTTGCAATATTTTATGATTTGTTCCGGATTCGTCATGTTCCTGATTCGTCGTATTCCAGATTCGCCGAGTTCCAGATTCGACGTATTCCAGATTCGTCGGAATACAGTCAATGACATATTTTTTTATTCATTTATTCAATTATTTATTTAATTATAAGATACAAAAACAGCATAACATAAATTGCATTTTAGTTTATAAATGAGTTAATCTGTAGCTCTACCATGAGTTGGTATAGTAAACTACAATAGTTTACTATACTCGCTAGCGAGCATCGAGTAACGTTTTGGCCTTTTTCATAGCAATTCGGTACCATGAGTTACTAATTGACAGATGGTATCGAGAAATACCGTAACGATAGTAGTAAAGTTATTCACTTGCGTTTTGACGCGTGAGATCAATGAGTATACCTTTTACTATCCTCTATGGCATAGAGGAATGTAAAAAATAGGTACAACAAAAGAGAATGTAATCAAACCGCGGTACAACATAGTCATTGGCGTGAATACTTCTATTTTAATTTAATTTAGTATTTTTTGTGTCTAAAATAGTCTAAATAATGTCTTTCAGGGCTTATTTAGCATAAAATATGTGCGCCACAGCTGCATAATGCGACGAAATCAAGGGCAAATTATAAACCGATAAATATGAAAACCCGAGTTAGAAATCCTTTAGTCAGGGGGTGGGTCAGGTTGTGCCCAACGCTGAATAGTGGCCCTTCTAGGTGGGCCCTCCATTCAGTGGGCTTACTAAGGTCACCATTCAAATACGCCGTAACGTAATGCATTCCTCCACTTTGAAACTAATATAAAAAAGTTTAATTAAGTACTTTCCTATCAAGCATATTACAAAATTAGAAAATGTTGTGTTAAATCTAAATAATAATCTACTTAGTTGCAAATATGTTAATTCCGTCCGTATCAAGGTAATAAGTACTTGATACAAATAAGGCCTATTTACTTTTAAGTCTTTAAATATTATTTAATTTATTATTTAACAGTAGGAATATAAGAAAACAGTTCTAACTAAATGTAATTTTCCGAAAACTTGACTTTGGCCGTAATAAATCGATTACACTTATTAAATTAAGGCCTATAACTTTTTTATGTTAAATTGAGGTTAAGAAACCATATTAAATAAAAACATCTTATCAATAAATTGAATATTTATTATAACCAAGTAAAGATTCATGTTATAATATATTCTAAAAAAAAGATCTCACTTTAACTCATAGATTTGGATCATTTTGGGCCTTATTTGTTTATTTAATATCATATTTGAATAAGGCACAAAAAAAAACGTAGTTATCTGCCGCATGTCGCTCTGCCAGGTTGTATTTCGTCCAATTTGTATGTTTTTATTAATTTGGAAGGAAAATTGGATATTTTGTCGATTGTTGGATGATACACACATTATCTGTAATGAAATAAGTAAACCATAAGTTGTATAAGTTGCGGGGTTCTCATTAAGCTCTACCGTGTTGAAATAAGACCTAGGCTATTATCGTAATCACGCTCTGTGCCCCCCTACTCAAATGGCCAAAATTCTATGCGTTTGAACGCTACGTTATTACGTGCCGTAAGCTTGTCACACAATATCAAAGTCTGAGATTTACATAAGCTTGCGACACGTTATTTAATCGTCTATTGCTCATATTTTAAGCTTTAAAAGTAAGGTTGGTAATTGGAGCATGGGGGCAGGTCGTCTTAAAAAAATTGCAATAAATGCATCTATAGCCAATAGTAAAAACAAATCAAGGTCATGGATAGCTAATCATAAATATTAAGAAACAATTATTAAGAGAAGCTTAAACTAAAACAGCGTAAGTTTTATAAAAAAATCATAAATGTATGTATCATAATGTATCCTGGTTGGATTTAGGTTTATCTGAGTTTTCTAATGATTTGTACTATTGGACGAATCGTCCAAGGATTTGTATCAGGTACCAACCTTTTATTTCACCTTTAAACTATATAAACTCCTCTAATCGACTGCTTCTAATTTTATTCTTATCAATCTTAACAAGCTAGCTATTGCACAACAAAATACGCAAAGAAAACACAAAATAAATAATTATTAAAACGTGAAAATTACATTTGACATCTTCGATTTGACATAAATAGTAACCATAGAGGAAAGTAAAAAGATAGTAACCAACATAAATTCAAAATTCACTTATATTCGGTATACACGCACTAACTAGTATTTTTTTACTTAGTCGGATTATAATTGCAAAGTACACCAACTAAGGTAAACGACCAATATTTCGGGTTAGTACGTTATTTCGTTTAGTTTTTTTTCTGTCGCAAATTATTAATTATACTTCATGATTCTTCCTCAATATTAGTACTATTAACACATGCAAGCGATACTACATGTGTTAATAGTACTAATATCTTCGGAAGAATCCTTCGTATAATTATGATAGAACTTCACTTACAGGTAAGTTCGTTTAATCATTAATTATTACACCTACATTAGTACAAAATCTATACCACATAAACTGTCTAAAAATCAAGTACCAACATTTTGGTAACTGAACTGAGACACGGTTACGGTATTTATCCATTACCGTGACTGAGGGCAATGCGACGTTCAAAACTCTCAGTCGTCGGCACAGACAGCTTTATGGCGTGTATTCCTTGTCACCACCATAAGATTAGCGCTCGTATTGTACCTACTTCTCAAGCTCACAGAAAGTCAATTTGAATAAAATTTTAAATAGTTAAATAGTACAACTGATCCCGTATGCCCGTAGTAACTTCCAAACGAAAGGTCCGATTAGAATAATTTAAATAAGAATTGACATGTAAATAATCAACCTTGATCATTAAATTATATAGTTGGATAAGGATTAATATCATGAAACAAAATATGTAATCATTTTTCGATTCTACTCCAGTTTTGATTGACTAATTTGAACAAAAAGTGGTTATTGCGACTACACTATAAAAATTAGATATACAGTGTGTCCCAAAACTTTGCCACATAGAGGGAAAGTACCTTAAATATGTAAGATAGGAAAATTTATTGAAAGAAACTTTGAACAACCCTCGAGTAAGGGTTGCAGCCAAGGCTTGATTTCAAGGGTGTACTATTCAATAAAAATCCACTTAGTACACGACAGGTGTATTGGAATAATTAATTTTAACAAAATTGTCTCATGCCTTATACTTCTAACAATACAACTCAATAGCACGATTAATCTAACAGTGCCATCTTGCCATTTTGTTTTTAAAAAGAAACCGAACTGCATTCAAAGATTTTTTAAAATCGCTTACGTTTCGATACAAATTGATACAAATTTGTAATAATGATAATTTAAATGTTAAATTTCATGGTCTTCCTTTTGTTTAAGATGCTGTCTCACTTAAGAAAAAATAATCCTTATGAGTAACCCTTTTGATTTGTATCGTTAAAATAAATTAAAAAAAAAAAAGTTTTTGTTGGGTTCGATTCCTGGTTAAGGCAGGTGATTTTCCAAAAATCTTTGAATGCAGTTCCAATTATTTTTAAAAATAAAATGAAGTCTTCTTTCAGTAAAATTTCCCATCTTCAATATTAACGTACTTTCCCTCCGTGTGGCAAAGTTTTGGGATACCCTGTATTGCCGCGTGGATTTTTTTGTGGGTAATAATAAAACTATATTGGGGAATTCTCGATCCAAGTCGGCGAAAAGAATTTGCAATTTACGAAAATTTTGGAAAATCTCAAAAAGTTACTGACCTATTTTAGGAATTCAAATTCCACTTTGAAGCCCTCTGGCAGACGTACAATTTGATATATAGCCCATCCTTACCGTACCTTTTATATCAGCGAAACTAGAGGCAAATGTCACAATTTCATAAATCGGGGCACAATACTCGATCACGTAAACATAGACCTAACCTAAGATGGCATTTTTTAAATCAAAAATTAATTCTACGTTATTGATTTTTCCGACAATGATACCAAACTTGGCTTAGTACTATACTTAGGCAGTTATTAACATCAGACTTCATGAAGGCTGAACTCTCCCCTCCCCCCCACCTACATGAAAAATCCAGGTGGCTCCACTTCGTAAACCCATCTTAGGAACACAAAGATCAATCCTGGTGAAGGAAACCTTTGGTTAAGCAACAGCTGAATTTTTATTATTTTTGTCGTGTACAGTCACTACCATAAACTTTGACACACCATAGCTTGGAAACTATAACTTGTATCAAAATGAATAATTATACTTATTTGTAGGTAATTTATCAGTAAATAATTGAATTATTGACCATTTTGTCCTAGCTTGTATGGTTTTCCTGAAAATTTAGAAAATCTGTAAAACGGGTCACATTTCTAGGGGGGAGGGGTGACGTGGTAGAGGGGAGAGGGGGAGAGTTATTTTTATAATGTACTCACCTAAAGGTATAACATAGCCACATTAAAACTTAACTATTAATTTCGCCATCTTCCCCATACATTTAGAATGAATATCCTAAGTCTTAACATGCCGAAATATGGGACATTTACCCCGTATCGAGTTCACATTAGCGAGGATAGTAAACTCGTGGATGGTGAGCACATTTACTATAGATTTTAGTTCTTCGCGTATCCGCTAGAGGCTCTGCTTCAATTTCCCATACAAATTGCTAACGCGGTCGATATCGAGAATGGTTTTTGTAAACTCATGGTAGTGCTACTGAAGCATGTTCGAAATAAAAAAAAACAAATACAAAATTCCCACTTATTTTACTGATAATTTGTCCATTTCAATAGTTTATTTTATTGTGAGACCTTTTTTGACATGCGCAACGTGATGGCGAGGCTTGCAAGCAATTTTAAACTTAAAATGGTAAAGCGCCAGTGTTATCGATTGTACGTATTACGACGAATCAGGAAATCGGTGAATCTGGAATTCGGCGAATCTGGAATACGGCGAGTCAGGAACGTGCCGGACTACAGCTGCGCCACAAAAAAAAAGTTGGAAATCTGACATTTTGACTATGCCATGATGAAGTCTATAGTTTGTCGGAGTTTGTCGCCAAAAACCAGAGTTTGTCGGTCTTCCGTTTAGGAGATACACGTGGCTCAGCTGTAGAGACGTCTCTACAGCTGCGCCACACAGATCTCGAAAACGGAAGGTCGTAGCGAAATTCTGATTACTTGTATGTATAGCCGTTAGTTTGTCGGAGTTTGTCGCACAAAAACCAGAGTTTGTCGGTCCTGCGTTTAGGAGATACGTGTGGCGCAGCTGTAGAGACGTCTCTACAGCTGAGCCACACAGATCTCGAAAACGGAAGGTCGTAACAGAAATCTGATTACTCGTGTGTGTAGCCGGTAGTTTGTCGGAGTTTGTCACCAAGAACCAGAGTTTGTCGGTCTTGCGTTTAGGAGATATGTGAGGATACGCTGTGGAGACCTTTCTACCTGGATCTTGAGAACGGAAGGTCGTAGCGATAATCTGATTAGTCATATCTATAGTCGGTAGTTCGACCGAGTTTGTCGCCAAATACCAGAGTTTGTCGGTCTTGCGTTTAGGAGATATGTGAGATTTTCGCTACGACCTTCCGTTCTCGAGATCCAGGTAGGAGATATTTCTACCTGGATCAGCATATCCCCACACATCTTCTAAACGTAAGATTGACAAACTCTGATTTTTGGTGACAAACTCCGACAAACTAATGGCTACACACTCGAGTTATCAGATTTTTGCTACGACCTTCCGTTCTCAAGATCCAGGTAGAAAGGTCTCCACAGCGTATCCTCACATATCTCCTAAACGCTAGACCGACAAACTCTGATTTTTGGTGACAAACTCCGACAAACTAATGGCTACACACACGAGTAATCAGATTTCTGTTACGACCTTCCGTTTTTGAGATCTGTGTGGCTCAGCTGTAGAGAACGTCTCTACAGCTGCGCCACACGTATCTCCTAAACGCTAGACCGACAAACTCTGGTTTTTGTGCGACAAACACCGACAAACTAACGGCTATACATACAAGTAATCAGATTTTCGCTACGACCTTCCGTTTTCGAGATCTGTGTGGCGCAGCTGTAGAGACGTCTCTACAGCTGAGCCACATGTATCCCCTAAACGGAAGACCGACAAACTTTGGTTTTTGGCGACAAACCCCGACAAACTATAGACTTTATCATGGCACAGTCAAAAAGTCAGTTTTCCAACTTTTTTTTTGTGGCGCAGCTGTAGTCCGGCACGTGAGTCAGGAACATGACGAATCCGGAACAAATCTATTTTATTCCTAGTACCTATAAAAAGAACTGGTTAACTATGTATGTAAATAAGAATAAATCATCAAAAACCAATTCAGTTAAGACAGAAAGACCGGAAATCGGACGCGCATTAATTTCCCCATGAATAATGGGCTCAGATAAAAAGGGATTGCACATGGAAAAGTTGAGAGAGAAGATAGATCGGTTATTAGACGATAGACTTACTTAATATTAATTATTTAGCTCTGGCTGCTGAAAAATATATATAAAGCACTGGAAAAGGGTATCTACCTATTGAAGGTCCCATACAACCTACCCCAGCGACCCACAATCACAGAATACATAATACAAGTCCACAATGTAGATCTATCGATTGAAACATTATAAATAAGTATTTGAAAAAAAAACAAACATTCCGACTAACTGAGAACCTCCCCCTTTTTTGAAGTCGGTTAAAAATTAATAAATGACATTGACAACGACGGCACTGATACTGATGTAACGCTCTATTCGCGAGCAGCCCAATCCAATCACGCAGGGAAACACCCTGCAAACTCTCTCAAAAAATGAAATGAAATGAAATAAAATTTGCGTTAATAGTAGCATTACAACTTAGATTAATAATCTAAGCATTACAAGATGTTCTCTGGAGATCAGTGGGAATCACACAATGGACAATACGTCAAAAAATATTGGTTCAAAATAAAAAAAAACCGTTTCTAGATTTGCCTCTCAGAAGTGCGAGAAAATAGTTTTAGAATTTTTAAAGCAATATTTATGGAGAAAATAAATGCACGCATGTTTTCTGAATGAATCACTTCAAAAAGCCTCAGAGCTACGTTACTTCCGCAAAAGTTTATAAACTTGCAAAACATTTTTATTTTAGCAAAAAAATATTTAACAAAAACTAAAATATACTTATGGGTCATGTCTTTTTCATTCTCTCTTCGAAAAGCAAATAAATAGGGTATGTAAATTTTTTTGCCGTATTGTCCATTAGCTGTTTCCAGCATGTAAAATTATGATACAATACAAATACCTAATGACTCAAAACAACCATGCACACACAGGTGGCCCGCGCCTTTGGAAAGTATCTGCTCCCTCCACTTTAAAAACTCCTACTGACTGTCTGGCAAAAAAACAGTGATCAAAGACTGTTTAAACTGTTAGTGTAAGCTGCTATGTTATAATATTATTCGGGTATTCTTACTAGCTTATTACACCTAGTGTTTTTACCTGTGGTTTTTACGAACCAAAACTGAAAACTGATCTAAATCTTTCAGCTATTTATAAACCAAATTTCGGTCCAATAAATCGGCTGTGTTTGTATTCATTAAAACGTCATTAGCATCGGCAAAACGAATTATTAATTAGAAAAGTTTACCAACAACCATTTCTGAATGGGAATCAAGTTTTCCGCCCGAACAAATATCCAGGTACTTATTCTTGCTTATTTTCGGGAATAACAGGGGATGATTTATGGTGAAATTGTTTTGATTTCGGGATAGGTGACTTTTGTGCCTACCGAAAGACTTACTTATGGAGATTTTTTATCGATATTATTTGTGACTGTAATTTGTGCGCCATATCGCGAATGCATTAGCCATCAAGTTACTTACGAGGGCGGTCTGATAAATCCATGACTTTGAAAAGAAGAAATACCTACTTTTTTCATAATTTATTTTTGTATCTTTAAAAGAAACTCCTTAGGAATCTTTACACTACATTTTTTTCAAATTCGGCAAAGGATTATTACTTTTGGAAACAAAAAGCTCAAGCAGCTTCTAACTTTTCTTAATGACTCTGTCGACCCTCTCGGCGGCACTCATGACATCAAAACATATCGAATGAAGATGCGAATCCTTCCTATTCTCTATATATAGCCTATTGAGTTTATTTCTCCTACCAAACATGAATAAATGTCTTGGCGGGCAATGATTTCATCAAGCCAAAAGATGGTTTCTGAAATGGACCCTCAATTCAGCTATCAACTACAGTTTTCAGGCGATGAAAGAAAAAATAATGGGTTAAAGAGTTAGGAAATTCGTTGGACTGAATACGCAGAGCTACAAAATGATTAGGTATGAAATAAAACAATTTTTAACGGATACTAACGCGGTTTTATTGAAAGTACTTTGGTAATTAGTTGGTATTTGGTTTGATTTTTGGTTTTCCCGACGTTTCGGCAACTTTGCAGCTGCCGTGGTTGCCGAAACGTCGGAAAAGCCAAAAAATCAAACCAAATACCAACTAAATACCAAAGTACTTTCAATAAAACCGCGCTAGTATCCGTTAAAAATTGTTTTATTTCATGTCTAGTGAGCGCGTAAGCTTGAGAAGTGAAAATGATTATGTACAAAAATTTAACAAAATATGCCGAAAAAAAGTATTTCTTCTTTACAAAGTCATTAACTTATCAAACCACCCTCGTATACATAAAATAACCTAAAAAATAATATCTTACCAAGTAACATAATATTAAAATTTGTCATTTTGGATGTTTACATGTTTGGATGCTTGTTAGTTGCGGCTAAACGGTTTTGATACATATAGTTACTAGCGGCCGCCCGCGACTTCGTCTGCGTGGAAAGTTTTTTGCTATCCCTCGGGAACAATACTTTTTTCTGGATGAAAGGTAGGAGGGACCCTATGTCCTTACTCTGCCTGCCTCTGACAACGTGTATGTAAAATTTCATGATGATCGGTTCAGTAATTAAGACGTGAAGGCGTAACAAACAAACAAACAAGCAGACTTTCTCATTTATAATTTTATAAGGAAGGATAGCCTGGATAACAACAAAAGATACCTGCTTTTTATCCTGGTCAAAGTAGGTTACCTACTGATTTTCCGAATGTCCAAGCAGATGAAGACGCGGGCGGAAGTTAGTGGTGGTATAAAATGCTTTGGTAAATTCAGCTACCGACATAATAATAATAAGTAATTACTAGCTTTTGCCCGCGACTTCAGCGGCGTGGACATTCGAAAAACCATGTTAAACCAGGATGATAAGTAAATATCCCATGTTTTAATCAGGTATATTAACTTTATGGTTTTAATCCAGTTTTTATACTATCAGTGTGCCAAATTTTATCAAAATACTTTCTGACATTTTTCCGTGATTGAATTACTTACGAACATCCAAACAAACTTTCACCTTTATATTTTAAGTAGGATTCTTTTATTAGTAGAATTAGGTATAAATGATTTTGCGATTTAAGAATAAGCATTTTGTGTAGGTACCTATCAATTTGATTGAAGATTCTAGAAACACCATAATTTACAGGGTTATTCATACATAAAACAACAAAAACCGCGCAGGAGAGATTACTAAACATCATAAACAACAAAGTTTGTTCTACGACTTTTCGAAAAAGACAAAAAAATAATACACTCGATCAGCCGATCGGACATTTGTATAGGAAGTTGGTTTTCTTTTTAGGGTTCCGTACCCAAAGGGTAAAAACGGGACCCTATTACTAAGACTCCGCTGTCCGTCTGTCTGCCTTTCTGTCTGTCTGTCTGTCAGTCTGTCTGTCTGTCTGTCACCAGGCTGTATCTCATGAACCGTGATAGCTAGAAAGTTGAAATTTTCACAGATGATGTATTTTTGTTGCCGCTATAACAACAAATACTAAAAACAGAATAAAATTAACTCCCATACAACAAACGTAATTTGCCGTTTTTTGGGACGAAACCCTTCGTGCGCGAGTCCGCACTTGGCCGGTTTTTTCATCTTTCGAAAATAAACGTTGTTGTTTGTGATATTGGTAATCTACTCCTACGAGGTTGTTAATGTTTTACAAATAACCCTGTATAAGTATTCGTACAATTTCGATTACAATGAGATTTCTTTTAACCATTAGGCCAAATGCCTAAGGAAATGGGGACCTGTCACATAGCCTAGCGATTCCACTACAACCTTCTAAGAAAGGATACATTAAACTTCCATTAAGCTAGCAATGTCGCCATTTAGACATGATGTATGTTATCTTCTAGTCTAGTCATCGCTAGAAGCACATTAGACAACTTCCTTTTAGTTAACCCCTGCCGCTACTCAAATAGCCAAACATTCTATTCTATACGTTTTGAACGCTACGCTTATTATTAAGGCAGTAGACTCGCATCACGTTCCATTTTTAAATTTTCAATACAAATGATCAATACAACTCTGCGCGAGCCGTAATGAGGGCGAACTTTGAAAATTCCTATTAAATTATTAAATAGATATACAAAACACGCAATACATTAGACAAATACCTCATTATTCCTAAGAAAAAATAAAATTACTTTAGATTCTGTAAATACCAGTAAAAAAACATGTCAAATTCTACCCATTTTGAGCATTTTTTAATATTTTATTTCTGTGATTAAAAGCATTTTTTTAAATTTTCTCTCTTATAGGGAATTCCTTGACAAAACAAACATTAAGTGAAAAATTAATATGAGCCGTATTCTTATTTGTTACAACTTATCTGTTTTTTCTTATTTTCTTTTTGAAAAATACCTCTGACAAACAAATTTGAAATTCCATTTAAACAGATTGTCTTCGTTTTAAAATACCTGACAATTTATTATGTTTTTCTCTCTATACGGCACTAATTTAAGAATATTGCCTCCTAAAACTAAAGTTTACATCAATAATAATGCTTTCATTCTTTAGATAACTTCATTGGAAAAACACTAATTTCGTTGAAATGCAAATATACAGCCTTAATGCTTAAATATGAGCAATACACGATTAAATAACATGTCGCAAACTTATGTAAATCACAGACTTTGATGTACTTATTGTTTGGAATTGACAAGCTTACGGCACGTAATTTTATAGTTTACTGTTTATTTTAAAGCTTTAATAGTAAGCGTAGCGTTCAAACGCATAGAATGTTGACCATTTGAGTAGGGGGGCTAGAAAGACTACCTACAAACTTAGGTACTTGATATTTTATTCGGCATTTAGTAGCGCAGGTTGTTTTTTAATGAAGTGGTCTAGGTAGATACCTACCTAGACCACTTTATTAAAAAACAACATTAATGTAAGTAAGAATATTTATTCATTAACAATACCAAAATCCATACAATTACTATATACTTAGAATTTTTGTTTGAAGTGAAAACTTCTTTAGCGGCGTTGTGCGCTTTTTGTATGGGGAAAAAATGCTAAACTTGCGTCAGGAATCACGTGGCTGATCGAAAATGCGTAAGACGGATGTGACGAATGGAGAGAAGACAGCTGGCGGCGGAAGTATCCCCCTGTCTTTCTACGGGGCGCGTTGAAAATGGCGGCGCGTCATTTTAAGACGTCATGTAAACACTTGTGTCACCAGCAACGCGCTAATTTTGAAAATGGAACTAATAACAGCGATCTCTTCGGTGAAATCATAGTGTGACTATAAGTTTAAATCGTAGAATGCGTGCATGTGGAAATTAAAAAGGCCACGCACTGGCGCGAAATCTTTAGAATTTTTCTCTAATTACAAACTGATTGAATTGTGTTACTGTATAGTAATAGGAAAGAAATAATTTTAATCCTTTGCCGCTACTTTCAAAATATCAAAAATGCACAACGTTAGTATTCAAGTTTTCACTTCTCCTCTTCTACGGACTCCCGGAGTGCCAACCGATTTTTTTATGTACTACGGGATAGGTGCTTGGCCTTCATGACAAGGCCGAAGGTGGAAGCGCTCTACTCCCGGAATCCTCATCACTGAGGAACTGGCTATCTTACCTCTAACTGCCGGAACACAACAATTTTTAAATTGTTGTTATGGCGCCAGACTTAGGTAAGATGGTGGTAGCTAGCCAGGCGGACTTGAAATAAGCCCTACCACCAACCAAACCGAGTACAAATTGTACCCCCCTGGGAATCCAACCCCGAACCTCTGCGTCTTACACGGGTGGGCGAACCACTAGACCACAGAGTCTAGCAAAATATAAGTCTGCAATATTAAATTCATGTAGGTAGGTACTAAAAAGAAACAAAAACGTCCTGAAATGAAAAAACAAAAAAAAAACGAAATCCTATTTGTGTAGGTACGTTAAAAAACGCACTGAAATCCTAAAGTGCTTTATTTCAATAGCTTATGTTTTAAACCGAATATTTTTCAATGTCACAAAGGGGCGTTGATAAAATAGCATTTAAAATACATATATTCAAAGAGTGTGATGGATGTTGGACGTGGAGAAAAATTGTTTTCGACAGATTTTATTTTTAAAAAGATTAATTGGGAATTCTCTGCTTTGAATATGGGTGTGCTATTTGGTCTTCAACATACTGTCAATATGTAGAGCCATAGAAAGCCTTTTTAAATGCCAATATTGAATAGATTAAGTGGAGGAGAGATTTAAAAATTTAATCTTACTTTAAGTTCAGTTTGAAAGAGGAATTAGCTTTTAAATTGACTAAGACAAAGCCCACACAAGGTATCAACTGCTGAATTAGTTAGATTAGACTGACTAGAAGATAACTTCAACATTTCTGATAATATGTTTTCAAAAATTTATTGCGTCTGATTTGTAACTACCTAATCTCTTGCGTGTGCTTACCGATGTTGAATTTCGAAAAATCCTTCATACACTACTTTATCTTCTCTCATACAATTGGGATTGAACGTACTAAATAAAATATCAATATTAAAAAAGCAGTTTCTCGACTTTGCAAGTCATTTCCGTCGATGCATCTAAAATATCGGGCGGAGTCAAATACATTTTTAAGTAAAAAAAACCTACAAATTAAACTAAATTTAATTCAAAACTTACCTAACTTTCTTTTTGCTTTGAAATGGCGGGATAATTCAATTTTTAATCCATAGTTTTCCACATATGGATGTAACTTATCTCTATGTAAAAGTGAAGGAGTGACTGACAGACTCATAGACATAGAAAAATTTTCGCTGATGGACAGACTATTGCCCAGCACAAACCACTGAACCTAGATACTTGAAATTTTGTACATAGATACTTAATACAATGTAAACACACATTAAGAAGGGATTTTTGGAAATTCCACTCCAAAAGGGTTGTAATAGGGGTACAAAGTTTGTATGGAAAAAAACAATATTTAATAATAATAATTTATTTTTAAGTCCAACATATTGGCTATATTTCAACCCCTAAAGTGGTAAAATGGTTCATATTTTGTATGAAAAATAATATTTTGACGTGAAATTTCGTAGAAGTACCTACTTTTTAAAACTAACAATTTTTAAAAGCAAAAACGTATATGGGGTAAATAAGCCCAAAGAATAGAATATAATAGAATAGAATATAATTTATTTGCATTTGATAATCTTTAAAAGATCTGCTTATGCAAACATTACTTTAAATTAAAATTAACAAGTACTTAGGTATACTTTTTTTTCATAAATCGATATGGATGCCGTTATTGTGGTTTTATGGGATGTTGATTACGAAAACGGTATTTTGAGTGGCCATGATTAAACCCCTAAGGAGGTAAAATGGGGCGTATTTTGTATGGATTTTTTTATTAAAAGACATTTCTACTGGAAACTTCCTGAGAGTACTTTTAAAAACTAAGCAAAAACACGTATTCCGTGATTTCTCAAAAATATTTAGGTTTATTTACCCACTAATCGCCAAACCCCTTGGGGGTTAGTGGGTAAATAAACCTAAAGCCCGCCGGTAACGATCAATTGCGATTGTCAATTTTTTCCGTCAATGCCATTGTTGGAGCAATTGACAATCGCTTCAATTGCACGCGTAAACGATCAATTTTTCCGTCAATGGGCGTCAATTACGAAAAAATTGACAATCGCAATTGATCGTTACCGGTGGGCTTAAAAATCGACAAGGATGTCGTTAAAAGGTTTTATGGGATGTTGATTGCGAAAATGACATTTATTTTAGGATCCACACGACACGGTGGTCATTATTCAACATCTAAAGGACTGAAACGGGGGTTCAATTTTTTTTATGGAAAAAATATACGGGAACGGGATCAGGAATGAGAACGAGAACGGAACTAAATAAAATTATACTTACATGTGAAAGTTTAATGTTTGGATGTTTGTTACTCAATCACGTAAAACCGGCTGAACGGATTTGGAATACTTTTTATCTCGGTCAAAGGTTCCATAGCGATTTTCCGAATGTCTACGCGAACGAAGTCACGGGCAGAAACGGGCGGCTTGTCTGAAATAAACATTAATAAATTTTTAATTTAATATAATTTTGACTGTTTTGCGTTTAAATAAAAAACATAAAATTATTTTAAAATTGGCTTCTTTTATTGTTAATAAATTGGGGTTGGTAATTGGTAATAACGTATTACCATTACAACTCTCTTGTATGTGTAGGTATATATGTAGGATATATGGTTTCCATAAAATTGTGCCTTTTCTGTATTCGACCCTTACAATAACCGACCTTAATTTCGGGAAAAGGTCAAGTTTTCCTCGATATCATGGTAGATTAACCATAATCTTTCAATACTGATGGATTTGACGATGTTTGAAGTCTGTCGTTACAATAAGATCCGGGCGAAGGACCAAGTTTGATATAGCCATGGTACGGTCAGCAACAAAAGTAGCTTAATACTTTAGTACTTTGTCGTAGCAATTATTTAGAATAATGTTTAAACTGTGAGACATTATGTCAAAAAAGTTGCTGTGACAAAGTACTAAAGTGTGAAGCGACTTTTGTTGCTGACCGTACATACAATAATATACTGCGCCAGGCTTAGCACTCCCATGACAGAGAGTCACGTGGTCTGCACAGTGCTAAGTACGTCATTTCCGCTATTGGTATTGAAAAATAACGTTTATTCATCTTTAATTGAACTTGTTTGCTAAGAGAAACAAATCACAATAGTGCACTTTAATAATTTTGTATTGAGTGTGACAGAAAAAATCCTTCATTCTTTGCTTATTATTATAAAGTCGCGCAACTGAATAGTGACGTATGGCGGTGTATCTCCCGGAATGCCTTGTTTTCTTTGACCATGGATATAGCTACCTTTGAACAGTTCAGGGAACAGTTACGGCACAGAATAATAAGTACTTAACGGAACAATGCGATTAATTTGACAATGTTCAAAAACAACGACAACTTCAGAGCGCTTGTAAATACGATGTATTATAGGTAGTAGGTACTCTGTGTGAAGTGTGTAGGTACTCCATGTATACATTCTCGCGTGAAGTTGCCGTGTCAAATTAATCGCATTTTTTATGAGAAAATAAAGTTCTTTAACCAGTATAGTATTGTTTATCGCCGCTAAACTGGCTAAACACTCCAGGGACCAGGTTTTAAACCAATACACTGAACAATGGCCGACGTCATTTTATTATTTAATACAGTCAGGTGTTTTCTCACCCAAGAGTATATTAATATCTGCCTCGTCCTCGTTACGCCTTGTCATCACAGATATCATAGAAGACCATTAAAATTGCATTAGTACAGTTAGGTGAAAATGCTCTTAGTAGAATTATATCACAAAATAACTCTCTTATAAACTGTATAGATAGAGTTTTAATTGTTGTAAGAGAGATAATGCCATGATGTACTACATCATACAACAAAGTGAACTCACACTCGCCACCTCAAATAAAGCACCACCTCCACCAGTGAGAGATAGGATAGGATATAGCGTCTACCTACGCGACGAGTCCACTGTACAGTACGAATCACGAAAGATGACCACAAATTGCAACCATCTTCGCATCATAACCCCTGAAAAAAAGACTCGAGACAAAATAATAATTCATATACATATAGAACTAAATATTATATAATATTTTACAAAATATTATTTTGTCTAAAGTCTTTGCTTCATGAGTTATGACGCGAAGATGGGCGCCATTTGTGGTCATCTTTCGTGCGTGATACGAACTATACCATGGTCTACTATAACTATAATATTACAAATGCGAAAATAATTCTGTCTGTCTGTTACGTTTTCACGCCTAAACTACTGAACCGATTTTGATAAAATTTGATACAGAGATATAGTAGAGCCACAAAAATACATAATAGTAGAAGTGCAGAGCTTGAGAAAGGACACAGGCTGCCTTTTATCGCGAAATAAGGGTTGAATGAAAGTTTGTATGAAAGTTCCCTCGATTTCGAAGCTAGGATCTTCAAATTTTGTGTTTAGGTTGACGATGAGGGAGTGGAGAGAGCAGGAGGAGAGGGAGAGTGAGGGGAGAAGGTAGAGGAATGGGGAGAGTGAAAGGGAGCGGAAGGGAGGGGGGGGGGGGGGGGGGGTGAGAGGGAAACAATACTATTTATCCTGGTTAGAGGTTCCCTAAGGATTTTCTCGAATATCCACGCGGATGAAGTCGCGGGCAGAAGCTAGTAGCAAATAAAAGAGATAGATTGATGACCAGTCAGAAAACTGCCAGGAAATAAGAGGTCATAATACGGCCCCAGGTCTGTCTTCACAGAGTCTCTTTAAAGACCATTAACGTTTTACGTTTTTTAACGGAAATCCTTTGCAACTGATAAAACTATAGTGTCAATCGATAGGAAAGTTCGAAATAAACACAAATTACTGATGCATGGTCATATTGTCTTAAAATGTATACTTTCAGAGATATATAAAGAAGAGGAAATTGAAGTGTTTCTTTTTATCATGATGATTTTTTTTAAGTCTCAATATCTCTGTAAGTATACATTTAAAGACAATTTGACAATCAATATTTAATGTTTATTTTGACGATTGCTATCGATTAAAACTATGTAGTTTCATCAGTTGCGATGAATTTCCAATGTTTTTTTTTCAAATTTGCTTCATACATTACGTTACATGCCTTTTCAATTCAACTTGCGTCAAACGCATGCAATATTGATTGCCTCCAAACCGTGCGCTTTCACGTTCACTTTTTGCCAATTAATAGGCGATGGAGAACTGGTAGCAGCTAAGCTTGACAGTTTAGCTCACCGCCGAAAAGTTGCTTTCCTATCGGTCTTTTATAGATTGTACTTCGGTGAGTGTGCTCAAGAGCTGCATGAGCTCATTCTACCTTCTCCTTTCTACCATCGGACAACCAGACGCACTGCAGGCACACCCGTTCTTGGTTAATATACCTTGTCTGCGTACCAAACGCTACTCATCATCGTTCATAATGCGCACAGCTATAGAATGGAATTCCCTGCCGGCGGCTGTGTTTCCGAGCGCATACAACCTGACTCTATTCAAGGCCAGAGTGACCTTTTGGGTAAGCTCGCTCCATCGTAGACCTTGTCTTTGCTTTTGGGCAAGACTGGGGTCAAGAGCAAACCCATTAATTATAAAAAAAATACAAATTTGTCGTTTATTAGAAGATAGGGTATGCTATTATTGCATTTGAGGTTTGAAGTATGCCTCTGTTGAAAGCGCAAGAGGAAAAGGGAGAGCGTACGATCAGCGTGCGCTATTGAATACCTTGAGGCATGCGTCAGATGAAAGTGCAGGGAATAGAACGGGAAATCGACTGTGTGAAGACCTTTAAATAATTTTAGGAAAACATGCGTGAGTAAATTTCAGAACCATTTATTTCGTCAAGGCTATTACAGTTAGACGTGACTATCAAAAATACCTAACAACATCGGTTTGCAACACACTCATAATGGTAACGATTATATTAAAATTGTAAATATCGTCATTTGTTTCTGGTAAAGCTGTTATGTTTCTTGCGCCCGTTCTTCTTGTCAGTTAAAAAAGTCTGGAACCGGTGGTAGGAAAATATAGACGATTCAAAAGTGTTTAATTATTAAGTTTATTTGAATAAAAACACTTTGACTTTGACTTACAAGCCCTAGAGCAGGAGACTTTGCAACGAGAAGAACCGGCAAGAAAATCGTTAAGGGCTGCTTTTTTCCTTTTCTTAATTCGTACCTACCTAGAGTGTATTTCAGTAATGACCTCAATAACAAACATAATGTTAAACTGTACTTACCACACTCAGCGCCCATGTGTATCGTTTGTACACACTATAAAAAAGCGTCTTGTATCGTTAACACTCACACTTTTCATAAATTTTGTAAAAAAATTGCCCTGCCCCTATAATATGACCACCAAAATGCGATATGAATAGCGATTTATCACGATTAACTGTCAAATGACAATGGATTTTGACAGTTGAGTGTCGATGAAACGCTATTATCACGCAATATACATCGTGAAATTTTAATCATTTTTGTTCCCGCAGTGGGGTGATTCCACTCATGATTACAAGCAACTTTTACTATGGAGCCAACTCTGATATTACGAAAAAAATCAGCTGTTCCATACAAAAGCGCAATACCTACTCGACCTTAATGTATGGAACAACAGTTTTTTTTTCTCGCGATATCAGAGTTGGCCCCATAGTAAAAGTTGCTTGTAATCATGAGTGGAACCAAAGTTATATCCTGTTTCGATGGTCATGCTAAAGGGACTGGCCAAGGAGATTTTCCTGGTGTTTTTGGGTTTGGGATCGGTATTTTTTTTAGAAAAAAAAAAAATTAAAAAAAAATTAAAAACACGACTACCCTGCCAAAAACGAACTAAAAAGTTAAACAACAAGTGTCATTGCAGTCGGGGGACCTTATTATGGAACAATTTTTGATGAAAGGGGTCTCCCGACTGCGATGACACTTGTTGTTTAACTTTTTAGTTTGTTTTGGGCAGGGCAGTCGTGTTTTTAATATTTTTTAAATTTATTTATTTTTATTTAACACATTTTAGTGACATATTATATAGTTTTGGAATGTGCTCATCAAGGCCTTTCATTTGATGCCCATATTGTAATAATAGAAGATTTTTTTTTTCACATAGGAAAATGGCATCATACAGTCGCCATATTGATTTTTTCTAAAAAAAATATAGCGAGTGTCACTCGGGATGCTGTAAGGATTCTAACGATACCCCATTTATTCAAATAAGTTCAGGTATTTAGAAGTTATGGTGGAATAAAGAAACTCACATACCCACATACATGAACCCTGAACACATATACATCACTCTTTTTGCTTTGGGCAGTCGTGTAATTAATTATTAAGGAAAATGTATTATAAGTACAAAATTAAGTGTTTGGCACTGAGCGTGTTAAGTAATGGCAGTTGGAGCATAAGCACCCGTTAATATGCTGCTTCACCCAGATAAACTATACCCAAAGCACTGCTCCAGACTCGATCTATCCTATATCATATCTTCTTTAATGCCTCTTATTTCATGCTCTGCAGCAATATGATGGTGTAAGTAACCACCACTGAAGTGATGGAGACCAGCAGCGAGTACCTCAGCTGGAAGAAGTTGGTGGCGTGGAACTGCACTGGCCTGGTCAGCACCAGGTTGCGGAACTCTGATAGGGTGCTCTTCATTTCTGTAGCTGTAATTAAAGTGGCATTAATAGTATTTTTATGTTCTCTGGGCATAGGCTTTTTCCATGAACGAAAACCTCTTAGGGGTCTTTCAGTACCTACATGGATTTATTTAAGTATTTTTGACGGTCATCATAAGTGTCTGTCAACTTCTGCGAAATTTTTTTATTTCCAGAAATTCGCAAATTTTGATAGCTCGATTGTCTGTCTCTATAAATACTAAGGAGCTCAATTGCCAATCCTGATATGGATGACAAAAAAATAAGAACATCCGTGCTAAGGAAGTAACGTAAAACCGCTGGTCCCAGCTGTATTAGCGCAATACGCATCCGTCTGTACAATGGTACAGACGGCAAGCAATGGCTTAGACCCTAAAATAATTTCTGCATATCTTTTGCGTTGCGTTCCGATTTCAAGATCCGTATTACGTACTTTGAACAAATTAACGCTAGCACAAATCATTTTCTTTTCTTTAATTTCTATATTAAAATTGAACTGTATCGGTCACGATAACTGCAAGCCTTCGTAAAACGAATCGCAACAGCATAAGTACTATAGTATAGACAGTGCTGCTATTAAGTGCTCTAACGTCGGAAATGAATATAATAAAATTCTTTAGACCAAAAATTACTCAAAATCGAACTGTAAAATATCCCAAAATAAAGCCAGTGTACGTCTAGAGAGAGTTAGTGATCCATCAGCAACCAGCGACTACTGGGTCCTGAGTCCTCAAGGAAAAGGACACCAAAGAAGCCGCAGGTACGTGATTAGATACAAATATTTCTCCAACAATCCGTGTCTGGACTTCAAAGAATACAGTAATGCTCATATGTTTCTCTTTCTTAACAAGGCCGTGCCTTCGCAGTTCGCAGTAAGGATTAGTAAGAATGATTCTGAGTCTTCAAAAAAGACCTCCTTTTTAAAACTGGATTAGTAAGAATGATTCTGAGTCTTCAAAAAAGAACTCCTTTTTAAAACTTTAAATATTACTTACCAACAATTATATTGTTACTTACTTATTTTCTTGTCCACCAGAGTATGATCTATAATACTTAAAATCCTGCCAGATTGTACGTAGCACTGCTCACTTCGGTGCACCAACCAGGATAACACAGATTTGAAGTATACCAATCTTATTATGCTTGTGGTGATGCACAAATACCAATACTCGTTGGATGGCTGCCAAAGAAATAACAAGTTCTTTTGTGTTTTCATTTTTGTAAGTAGTGGTACCTACTGGTAAAACAAACCCGACCGATTGAAATGCTTTGATTTCCATATGGCATTACAACAAAAAGTGTCGATTTTTAGATGCATCCCCTTAAACTTACCAATATTCCAAACAAGATTCGTATCGCTAAATTCGTCATATTTACCATGCTGAATAGAATATTGAAGACATTGATAAGTATCTGAAAAGAAACACAATTAGTTGATGAATAAAATTTTTTGTTGAGCAATATACAATTTGTATCGCTACCTATATGTTATGATTATTATATGTTAGGATAGTTAATCAATCAATCAACATCGCCGGTATCGAAACTTGTTTGACCTAAAACTTTAGATCAAATTAATGGAAGTACCTAATATTGGAAATGGAAGTATTAGTTTTACTTACCCTTATCCCAAAAGTAGTGTTAATGTAATTATTTTGTTCTATTAGTAACAAATAGCATCTTTTAAAAGAGCTTATTTTAGCTTCATAATCAACCTCTTCGATTTTCAGAGATCTCATACAACGCCTCCTTTCCTCAAAATCATTAGAAAAGTACAACCAGTTTTTGTCACTTATTATATCTTCAAACACACCGACTTTATTATTAGCTTCAACATAAAACTCTTGCATTAAGTCTCCCATAGTCTTCAGTCTATACTCCACTTGCAAAATATTTGAGGACATTTCTATTAAAATCAGCATGTTCAACGTATAAAACACATAATCAACCGCATATAATGTTGGAACTATCCACCCATAAACGATTCCTAAAGCGACGAAATCTGTAATGCAAACTATGGCACCGAAAACACAAAAGTTTATGACCATTTTCATTACTTTTTCTTTTAGAATACTGTGGTACAAATTTCCGAGTTTGTGATCAAAACGATCGTACAACTTTAAATAATTTATAAAGCATTCTTTCCCGTATTTTCTTACGTATATTACATCAACAATATAATGTGCAAAAGCTAACAAGTAAGTTATTTGTATAGTATCAGTGAAACGGAAAAAGAATTTCCAGTTCACGTTTAAATAATTTGTGACTTTCAATATGAAAATTATTATTGCCATCAATGTGAAAATTATGATTACCAAGTTTTTTGATAAACTTTCCGAAATTATTAGCTGTCCTTTTTTCCTTGTCACTTTTGCTAAAGCCAAATGGTTCAATAATTTTGTGATTGGTAGCAGAGTGTCATAAGCGTCTTTGGGCGTTGATTTTTTCAAGAATATCGTTGATTTCATGTTTATTTTTTTAGTTTCTAAGCAGTGCTTCTATAGAAACGACCGTCCGTGGCTTTCCGAGTACTATAAATGGATTACCTTAATTTGAAAACACCATTAGAAGTGTATATTTGTTATCAATTTAATAAAGGTGACTTTTTACCCATTAATTTGTTTGAAGAGAATAAATTTTTTACAGGCTGTTGATTATCTTTGACTTTTAATTTATTTCCAGCTCATTCATCAAGTATTTAATGACCTACATGGTTTATCTGTCGCCTTTATCTATCAAATAAGTTATTTTAGAAGTTAGTTATTATTTTCTTTATTAAAGTTTATCAATAATCAGTTAAGTATAAATAATGTATACTTTGCTGACTTTTGACCTGAGGAGACTTTTTTATGTCAGACAGTAACATATAAATCTTAACTATTAAGATCTAAAAATTTATCAACATTTTTTAATGTCCCCACTTTGTTAAGACATAGGATAGGATAGGACTTTCCTGTTTGAGATTATAGTTTTTTTCGGTCACCCATCCGCTGACTTTAGTGAAAGTTGCTTTACTGAGCTCCTCCTTAAATATTTAATCAGTTAAATTTGTTTATACCATTAATAGATTAAGTATACCTACTAAAATAGTAGGTATACTTAATTTATACCATTAATAGATTAAGTATACCTACTAAATTATAAGTATAATCAAAAGTACAAAAATGAAAAATTGAACTCTAGTCATATTGGCATTGGAGGCGAGCATAAACCAATCTACGTAGTCGATCATCTTACACCTGAAATGAAAAAAATACACGCTGCGGCAAGAGAAACTGCTAAGAAGCTAAATTTCAAATTTGTATGGATCAAGAACGGTCGTGTATTTATGAGAAAGTCTGAAACATCTGACCACATTATAATAAGAGATGTAGAGATGCTAAAGTCCCTAACATAAAGTCCAAAAAAACAGCTATTTTTAGAACTATTATATTTAATTTTGTGTCTAGTCTGTTTTGTACCTGTAATGATATAATGGCTAACTTAAACATGTACTACCAAAATGTTAGAGGTCTCCGTAGTAAAACAGTAGACGTAAGGCTGAATATTGTGAATAATGATTTTGATATAATTATTTTTACAGAGAGTTGGTTAAACGATAGTGTTTTTGAAAGCGAGCTTTTTGATGATAGGTACGTGGTATATAGAAGAGACAGAATCAATAAAAATGGCGGGGGAGTGGTGATCGCAGTTAAGTCCAGCATTGCTTCTTATCGCGAGCTAAAATGGGATAGTACATGTGAAGATATATGGGTCACATTAAACTTTAAAACAAATGGCAGCGTTACGCGTATCGCTCTGTGCGCGGTTTACTTACCGTCACCGATTAGAAAAGAAACACTTGAGACTTTTATCAATAATACAAATAATGTTATTCATAACTATAATCAAAACGTCGTTGTTATCGGAGACTTTAATCTGGGAAGCATTGGATGGGGCAACGTAGCTAATACGTCAGCACTCCACCCAACTAGTAATTGTACCTTGGGATCATCTCTCATTGACTTCATGCATGAAAACGATTTGAAGCAATTTAACTCACAACTTAACAAAAATGGCAGGGTACTAGATCTGTGTTTGTCTAACTTTGCCAATCTTAACGTCTCTGAAAATAATGCTCCCATAAGCATTGTTGATGAACATCACCCTCCTTTGAACATAACACTATACGTTGAAAAGATGGAAATACTGAAGGAAGAAGCTTGCGAGAGATATAATTTTTACAAATCCGATTACAATAACATTATCAATGATCTTGACGCTATACCGTGGGAAGAATTGTTTGTGGCATGTGGAAATGTAAATAGTATGTTGTCGTTATTCTATGAGAAATTGAAGGACATAATAGATAGGCATGTACCCAAATATAAACCAAAAGCTAAAAAATATCCAACCTGGTTTAGCAAATTTTTAACAACGAAATTAAAGGAAAAAAACAAACTTAGATTAAGAAGTAAACGATTTCATAATCTTCTAGATAAGGCTAATTTTGAATCATTAAGGATTGAGACTGACAGACTAATTAGGGAATGTTATTATAATTATATTGCGTTAGTCGAATCCAATATAGCTAAAAACCCCAAATATTTTTGCACTCACTTAAAAAATATAAAGCAATCACCCAACACGTATCCATCTCAGATGCTGCTAGATGATGAGGTAGCATCCGATGGAGCTGACATATGTAATCTTTTTGCCAAATCTTTCGCATCTGTCTATAACGAATTTTGTGATAATGATTTGGCAGGTTCTAGCATTTCTTCCAGCGAGGTAGTTTCGGGAAGAGCTCTTAATTCCCCAAGTTTCTCGAGATCTGATGTCTTGAAAGTCCTAAAAAAACTAGATGCCAGCAAGGGCAGCGGTCCAGATAATATTCCACCATCATTTGTGGTCAGATGTGCCGAACCATTATCGTTTCCGTTAAGTCTGTTATTTAACAAATCTCTTGAGACAGGCATTTATCCTGAGGAATGGAAGCGGGCACGAATAGTTCCTATATATAAAAAGGGCGGACGTAACCTTATCAAAAATTATAGACCCGTGTCTATTCTTTCGGTGTTATCGAAGGCCTTTGAAAGTCTGTTGTATCCTATTATCTTATACCATGTGCGCCAGATGCTCTCTGAAACTCAGCATGGATTTACACGCTCACGCTCAACGGCCACAAATATGGCGGAGTTCATTACTGGTTTGACTGATTTAGTGGATTCTGGTGCTCAGGTAGATGCCATATACACGGACTTCTCAAAGGCCTTTGATATGGTTAATCACAAGGTTTTGGTGCAAAAATTGTCTTTCTATTTCGGATTTACTGGCCCACTCTTGTCATGGTTGGCTTCATATTTGGATTCTAGGCAGGCATATGTGGTAGTAAAGGGTCATGCATCCAATGTGTACCTCGCAAAATCTGGGGTACCCCAAGGGTCCATTTTAGGACCTCTTTTATTTAATCTATATGTCAATGACATAACTAAATGCTTTGTAAACTCCAAATGCTTTATGTTTGCGGATGATTTAAAGTTTTGTAAGCAAATCCGTAGTTGGGACGACGTTCGAGCATTACAAGATGATATAAATAGATTATCCGAATGGTGTTTGCTAAACGGTATGAAGTTAAATACGGAAAAATGCATTCATATAAAATTTACTAGGAAGCATAACCCAACACAATCTAATTATAGCATTAATGGCACCGTACTACAAGAACTAAAGGCTGTTCGCGATTTGGGAATCACCATAGATTCGCAGATCCGTTTTAATCAACACATAGATAACATATGCAAATCAGCACGTAGCATGCTGGGTTTTGTCTTGAGGCAGTCCAAAATATTCAAAAAGTTGAGTACCAAAAAGTTATTATTTGTTACACTTGTAAGAAGTAGGCTTGAATACTGCTCGGTGATTTGGAATCCTAACTATCAAATTTACAAAGATCGCATCGAGAGCATTCAGAGGCGTTTCACTTTGTTTCAATCACGGTATGACGTATTCAGAGGAACACCATATGTTGATCGGCTCAGTAAGTTTAATTTAATATCTCTGGCAGATAGACGAAAACTACATGATCTGTTGTTTCTATACGGGCTGTTAAATGGAGCCTTGGATAGTCCCGGTTTGCTCAAAGAGATTAAGATCAAGGTTCCCTCACGCTTACCCCGCTACCCAGCTTCATTACTGACCCATAGAACCTACAGGACTAACTTGGGACACCACTCCCTTTTGGCTAGATTAAGTAGATTATATGGTGAATTTGTCAAAAAGGATAGTACCATAGACGTGTACCATAACAGCTCATCAGCTTTCAAGGGCAAAATATTGGATGTTTTGAACCCATCTCTATAGTTTCCGTAGTTTTTCTTTCATATTTTATTCTTAGTTTGTAAGTATTTAATGTTAAATTATTTTCCGCGTTTGCGGCATAGGTATACTATACATCAAGTAATAGTAATATTGTGTTGCTGGTAATTTAGTAGTTATAACCACAATGTTTTTGGCGCATGATGTGGCTGTCTATAATTAGAGTTGCATGAACCAAAAAACTAATATTTAACTGTATTGTATCGTAATCTTGTTAACTCTGTTGACGGTCCAAATAAATAAATATAAAAAAATAAAAAAAAAAAAATATCGCAACACACCTGTTATAAAAGTATGTTTAATCATAAACTTGATTAAAATCGTGCGTAACGTGACATCGTGACATGTTTCATTAGGGTTCCGTACCAAAATGGTAAAAAAGGAACCCTTACGGTGTGACTCAGTCTGTCTGTCTGTCTGTCTGTCACAGCTGGATATCTCGAGAACTACTATGTACTGGTATCTACTTGAAATTTGGAATAGTTTAAGATGACATTTGCCCAACTATTTTTCAAATAATAAGAAATAAAAAAATAATATTGTTTTTACAACAGGGACTGAAAAGTGGTCTTAAAAATTTTAAGTGAGGTGACTAGGGCATGTGGGGTATCAATGAAAGAGCGCTGTTTGCACATTTTAAAACATTTTTTTCTTTTTTCTTAGGCCGCATAGTTTTCGACTTATGATGAAAAATGTAAAAAAAAATACCGTCCCCCCCCCCCCCTCCCCCTTATCTCCGAAGTTTGCAAAGAGAAAAATCTGAAATAATTCTATGTGATAGTAGTTTATGTAAAGATTACAGGAAAAATAAAACGATGTCTCAATATAACACACTTTTTTAGAAATTCAAAAACCAAACAAAAATTCTTTAGTTTCACTACCAGTCAACAGATGGCGCTGTCCTAAGAATGCTGGTCTAAGAAAAAAAATAGTTCCACTATCGGTTTTTTAGGTATACTACAATAATAGTTGGTAGCTGGTTCTAATATAATTACCTACTATTTGCCGTACGAATAAACGAAGAATAAGTTCCTACTTAGTAATATAAACAGTTTGCAATGTGGAGTGGCTGAAACGTTTTTCAGTCACCATAAGCAGCTGAGGTTAAGATTTGTAAATTTACTGTCCGCCTGTTCGCCCTTCCAGCTGTCTGCCGTTTATCCTACTTTTTTAAAGACTGTACTAAAGCAACATATTTAAATATATAAAATCGTAAACTGAATGACTGAATGACTGACTGACTGACTGACTGACTGATCTATCAACGCACAGCCCAAACCGCTGGACCAAGAGACTTGAAATTTTGCACACAGATATCTCATACAGTGTAGGCATCCACTAAGGAAGGATTTTTAAAAATTCCATCCCTAAGGGGGTGAAAAAAGGGATGAAAGTTTGTATGAAAGTCCCTCAGTTTTGAAGCTAGGATTTTCAAATTTTGTGTTTAGGCTGAAGATTGAAAATTAATAAATACGGGTCTCAGCGTTTCTCAAAATTCTACCCCCGAAGGGGTGAAAAGGGGTATGAAGTTGTGTATAGAAAAAAATCCTTCATTTTCGAAGCAAAAATCACTTAATTTATAGTAAAGGCTTATGGAAGAAAATCTAACGCAACGTGTATTGATATTGTTAGTACTTCAACCCCTATGGCGATGAAATAGGGGTGAAATGTGTAAAATAAACCTAAAAATAGAAATGGATGTCGTTATTGGGGTTTTCTGGTATGACGATTGCGAAAATGACATTTATTTTGAAGTCCAACACGATGGACATGATTTAACCCCCTAAAGGGGTGAAAATGGGTTTTCAAATTTTGTATGGAAAAAGAATATAAAAAAGACATTACAACTTTAAACTTCGTCGGAGCACGTCTAAAAATAAATTGGCAAACATATATTTAGTAATTTTGAAAATCAACCCCTTAGGGGGTAAATGGGGTATGTAAACATAAAAACCGATATGGATATCGTTCTTGAGGTTTTATGGAATGGCGATTGCGAAAATGACATTTATTTTAAAGTCCAACACGATGTACATGATTTAACCCCTAAAAGGGTGAAAATGGGGTTCAAATTTTGTATGAAAAAAAGAATATAAAATAGACATTACAACTTTAAACTTCGTAGGAGTACCTCTAAAAATGAATAGTCAAACATATATTTTGTGGTTTTGAAAATCAACCCCTTAGGGGGTAAATGGGGTAAGTAAACATAAAAATCGATATGGATGTCGTTCTTGAGGTTTTATGGGATGATGATTGCGAAAATGACATTCATTTTGAAGTCCAACACGATGTACATGATTTAACCCCTAAAAGGGTGAAATGCGGTGGACATGCATGATTCAGCCCCAGGGGACGGGGAGAAAGGGAACGGGAACGGGAACTGGATGGAGCGGAAGAGAACGGGAACAGGAATGGGACGGCGCGGGAACGGGAACGGGAACCGGGCGGGACGGGAACGGGACGGGGATGGGAACGGGAACGGGTACGTGAACGGAACGGGATGGGATGGGACGGGAACGGAATGAGAGCGAGGACGAGAACGAAACGGAATGGGACGGGATGGGAACGGAACGGGACGGGACGGGGATGGAAACGGGAATGAGAACGGGACGGGTCGGGACGGGAACGAGACGGGACGGCAACGGGATGGGACGGCAACGGAACGGGAAGGTAACGGGAACGAGAACGGAAGCGGGACGAAACGGGAACGACCAGTCGTTTTACGCGATTAGACGGGTCCCCACCGACAAAGCGAGCCTCGTGCGACAAACGCCTTGCGTCTTGCGTCTTGGCAAACGTCTTGCCTCGCGAGGCAGCGCGCTTGGTGGTGATCCGCCTAATCGCGTAAAAACGGTTGGTCGGATCCTGGTTGAAGGTTCCCTAAAGATTTTCTCTAATATCCACGCGGACGAAGTCGCGGGCGGAAGCTATCCAAATATATTTATGATTGTACGGAACCCTCGGTGTGCGAGTCCGACGCGCTCTTGACCGGTTTTTTTTGAAGGGGTTACCGAAATTAGTTTAAAGCGCGCGGTTTGGTCAGCTGTACTGAATTCGCAATGATGTGTCAATCTTAAGGTCACGAAATAATGTAATTAATTATTAACCTACATAAACCTAAATGGAAATCCCGATATTTTGTCATATGAGTATTTTATATGTCGATATTCCCACGCTTTCATCAATACAAGATCAAGGTTTGTGGTCAAAGTTTAATTGTCAAAATTGAGTTCAACGTTTGAGCAAAGAGAATGTAAAAATAACTAGCGTTATAGTTTGAGGACAAAAACGAGATCAAACTTCATCTACTTTTTAGGGTTCCGTAGCCAAAATGGCAAAAAACGGAACCCTTATAGATTCGTCATGTCTGTCTGTCTGTCTGTCTGTCTGTCCGTCCGTATGTCACAGCCACTTTATTCCAAAAGTGTTATGACTACATAGTTGAAACTTGGTAGGTAGGTGTATTCTGTGAACCGCTTTATGATTATTATACAAAAATAAAAAAATAAAAGATTAAGGGGGGGCTCTCCATACATAGAACTGAAACTGAAAATATTTTTTTTCATCAAACCAATACTTGTGGGGTGTCTTTAGATAGGTCTTTAAAAATTATATTGAGGTTTCTAAGACTATTTTTTTTCAAAGTCAACCGTTTGTAAGATATATGCCGCCAAAGTGGTAAAATGTGTGTCCCCCCCCTTTAACTTTTAAAGTAAGAAGGTGAAAAATCTAAAAAAAATATAAGCTATAGATCTTAATAAACACTTTCAACGAAAATTGGTTTGAACGAGATACAGTAATTAGTTTTCGAGATATAGTACATTTTCCAAAACCGCAAATATAACTTTGTCATTCATACAAACACTGTGAAAAACAAAGTTATTTTTTCAGACGAAAAATGATAGCGGTATTAAAATATGGTATGGTATAAAGTACCTACGGAACCCTACTGCGCGTGGCCCGACACGCACTTGGCCGGTTTTTTAAATCTTTATTTATTTAGGGACTTTTAACTTCATGTAGGTAACTTATTTCCATTTTTAGGGTTCCGTTGCCAAAATGGCAAAAATCGGAACATGTCTGTCTGTCTGTCTGTCTGTCTGTCCGTCCGTATGTCACAGCCACTTTATTCCAAAAGTATTAAGACTACATAATTGAAACTTGGTAAGTAGGTGTATTCTGTTAACCGCTTTACGATTTTTACACAAAAATAAAAAAAATAAAAGATTAAGGGGGGGCTCCCCATACATGGAACTGAAACTGAAAATTTTTTTTTTCATCAAACCAATACTTGTGGGGTGTCTATAGATAGGTCTTTAAAAATGATATTGAGGTTCTTAAGACTATTTTTTTTTCAAAGTCAACCGTTTGAAAGATATATGCAGCCAAAGTGGTAAAATGTGTGTCCCCCCCCCTTAACTTTTAAAGTAAGAGGGTGAAAAATCTAAAAAAAATATAAGCTATAGATCTTAATAAACACTTTCAACGAAAATTGGTTTGAACGAGGTATAGTAATTAGTTTTCAAGATATAGTACATTTTCCAAAACCGCAAATATAACTTTGTCATTCATACAAACACTGTGAAAAACAAAGTTATTTTTTCAGACGAAAAATGATAGCGGTATTAAAATATGGTATGGTATAATGTACCTACGGAACCCTACTGCGCGTGGCCCGACACGCTCTTGGTCGGTTTTTTTTACTTATTTATCGATTCGTTGTAAGTATAATATTATTCCTTTTTTATTTATTATTTGTAAAACACCAACAACCTCGCAGGAGTAGGTAGATTTTTCCGAAAACACTCAAAAAAATTGACTTTCCATACAAAATAGCTTATGCTTGAGATGCTGTTCTTATTAATAGATCATACTTAAGTACATGTTTGAGTTCGTGGTATCAACTGAGAGTCACTCATATTAATAAACAAAACTCTGCACTTGAGATCGCTCTTGAGATCGCTCTTGAGATGATGATTGAGAACGTGTTCGCCAAGTGCTGCAAAACCGTGACTTGAGAGCGTGCGCGCGCGGAATAGTTATTTTATTTTGAACTGCTACGTATGTTTTTGTACCTATGTACGTGGATAAAATTATATAGTTTCAAAATCTAATAAACGGAGTTAATCATTATGATGATATTGATTACGATATTACATAAATTACGAAATGTATTAGTCATAATAACAATTACAATATCCCGCAATTTTTTTTCGTTTCTTTAATCATGAAACAGAAAAGGCAAAGGCACATTTGCATCATACAGCCACGAAATACATAATCCAAGACTTCAGTCTTCTTGAACTGACGTAGTAATATTATGTGATATTTTATTTATGTGTAAATAAAGTAATATACTTAACTAATATTTAATTTTACCACTTGTCTAAAATGTTTTGCACTAATATATGAGAGTACAATTATAACACTATTATTTTTTAGGGTTCCGTACCTCAAAAGGAAAAAACGGAACCCTTATAGGATCACTTTGTTGTCCGTCTGTCTGTCTGTCCGTCCGTCCGTCTGTCTGTCAAGACCCTTTATCTCGGAAACGCGTGGAGGTATCGAATTGAAATTTAAACCATATACTAAGGTCTACGGGCCCTTGAAGCTGTAAAAAAATCAAACTTCTAAGTTAACGTAAATAAAAGATACTGCCGGTTAGGGCGCAAAAAACGCATTTTCGATACTCTCAAAGGAATCAAAATTCATAGGGTACTTCCCGTTGACCTAGAACTATGAAATTTGGCAGGTCATAGCGTCTTATACTACACTAACAGGAATAAATCTGAAAACTGTATATTTGTAATTAAATCATAATAAAATATGGTCATTAAAATAATTATTAATCATCTTGGTGAAACAACGGTATGCGCGGTCATAGTTTAACTTCTAATTACTTTTGGATTAATCGCGCCACTAATTCTTTTTAAAATATCAATATTTATTATTATTAATTATTCAGATCCTTTCAAATATTGTTATAGTTAATTACTTTTATAAATAAAATTGAAAAGTAATAAATTTGGCTCTAAATATTTTCGCAACATGGCGGTATGTCACGCTGTATGACAGGGGGTCTTCTTCTTCTTATTTTTGTTTTGGCAATCTACTTTCTTCTTGGAAGTAATTTTTGCCAGTGTCGAGTGTTGAATAGTTCAGTGGTAGATTGTTTCAGTTTACATTAAAATGCGGGTGCATCGCATTCCAATGTTGCTTGGAGCATTTGGCACCAAGTATAATCAAGACAGTTTACTCGGTAAGGTCAGCCGAGGTAGCCACCACTACAATAAAAGTCTCGGCTTCACACAACAGGGTCCTGTTGGAATACACCCATTTCTCTCTCTAATAACATTGCGATAGATAAAACCATTTCACAGAACATTATACAGTGTACTATTGATATACAGCGCCATCTGTTGACAATCAACAGTACTTGTATCTTATACAGGTGCGGTGGGTTTGTAATAATTTTATTTTTTCTCAAAAATGCTTGGAAATTCGAACATTATTTTGACAACCTTCTTCGTGCTAAATCGGAGTTTACGGACAGACCTAAATATTTGTATGAGAATCCATTACTAACGTGTAATAATGGATTTTCATACAAAATTACCGGCGTCTGTCCAGCAATGTTTCTATTAAAACTCATTACACACGTGTAATTCAGAAATGGAGCGAACTTTTCAATGAAACACAAATATAGGTATCAAATGTCGCCTTGAAGAGCGAGCACATTCCAAAATATTTTTTTTTAATATTCGGTATACTGGTATAAAGTGAAAGTCCTTGATGAGCACATTCCAAAAAATTGAAAAAAAATAAAAGCGAAAGAAAAACTGTTTTGGTGCAATATGGGTATCAAATGAAAGGCCTTGATGAGCGCATTCCAAAAAAAAATTAAAAACGAAAAAATATTTTTTTTTTCAATACCTATGGGTATCAAATGTAAGTTTTTTGAAAAGTTTTTTGGAATATGCTCATCAAGGAGCATATTCCAAAAAACTGAAAAAAAAAAAAACGAAAGGTAATTTTTTTTTTGCAATATGGGTATCAAATGAAAGGTCTTGATGAGCACATTCCAAAAAACTGAAAAAAAAAAAAAAAAAAAAAAAACAAAAAAAAAATATTGTTTTTGCAATATGGGTATCAAATGAAAGGCCTTGATGAGCACTTTCCAAAAAACTGGAAAAAAAAATGAAAAACTGGAAATAAATGAAAAATACCGGTTTTTTTTCAATATGTGTATCAAATGAAAGGCCTTTATGTGCACATTCCACTTTCCATTTTCTTTTTTCAATTACTGTGAGTAATTTAAAATTAAAATAAAAAGCTTAAAACTTTTAAAACTAAAAAGTTAAAAGTTTAAAAGTACTACACAAGCCTTGGCCGCAACTAGGCATTGATGGACTCACGTATGTTCTTCAATGCCTGTCTTGAGTGCCGCTGCAGTAATGTACTATTCCATTTCAAACTTCGCCCGTGGTCAATTCTTTGTCGTAATCCCTGGAAGGGTTATTTTCTACGTGGCGACAAAGGATTTCAAATGGTTATCTATATATAGCAGTCTGCTGAACGGATTTTGATGGTATTTTTTTACAGTTTGGTAGCTTGGAGTCCAACTTATAATCTAAGCAATTTTTCACATAATTCCGGTAGGTAGAACCTGGGATAAAGCTTGAACTCTCCGTAGTACAGTTTTCATATTAAAAACTAATAACTACCAACCACTTTTTTTTCAAAATATTTCCTTTGTACCGACACAACTTTTCTATAGCTTTATTTTATGTATAGATGTAGGTCTGTACGGAACCCTCGGTGGGCGAGCCCGACTCGCACTTGTCCGGTTTTTTTATTTTTTAAGCTAACTATTCTACACAGCTTAAACGGAACTTTAATCATTCAATCTTAATTCAAAGGTGTCATTTTACTGTATAAAAACCACCGTGAACTTAAAATCCTGCTCTTAAGATTGAACTTAAGAGCTGAGATCGATCTCATTTGATACGCTCTTGATATCTGACTATTAATTAATATCCAACTCGAGATGCTGCTCACATCTTGAGAGCGTATCAGCTGAGATCGATCTTGAGATCGGTATTGAGAGCGGTTTATAAATACGGGCCTAAGATAGATAATATTATCCATTTGTTCCCAACGAACGACGCACACCCTCATTTGTCACACTGTGACTGATTGGGATCAAATGGATAATAATACCTTGAAAATCATAAAATTTAAAAATATTCACGTGTAACTTCGTATCATCGCCAGGAGGCGTCTAATTCAGAACAATTCCAAGTTAGCACATTCGTATTAACATAATTCTCAGATAGATCTACAGAAATCGCGGTAACGAGCGCTCCAACATACAGCCCTTTTGGGGATACATGGGAAAAATCCCGGAGTAATCAGGGAATAGGTTAGAAAAATGTGGAGGCAATAAACTCTACTCTGTTTCACGAATCGAACTCCTAGGGAACAAAATACTCGCAGCTCATTGGTCAATGCGTGGTGCTAGAGCTAGGCTATAGGCTAGGCTTTTGAAAGTCACGCGCATTAACCAATGGATGCACATGGACCGATTTTCTTTAGGAGCTCGTTCGGTGGAATTAATCCCAAAATTAAAAACACTATTTTTATTTTCTTTTGAAATTGAAAAAGGAAGGGCTAATGAGTAATTTTTATTCATCTCAAGAAGACATAAATATATTGAAAAAACTACAGTATCATCATAGTAAATTCTTTGGTCTCCACCTAACAGTAGGTGTTAGGTAGTACCACTGCTACCGCTGTGTGGAAAAGATTAATACCTACTTCATTATAGATATACCTAGGCCAATAACACAGAATATACAGGGTTATTTGTAAAACACCAACAACCTCGCAGGAGTAGATTACTGTCATCATAAACAATAACATTTTGTTCTACGACTTTTACGAAATCAGGCAAAAAAAAACTATATTCTCCATATAAATGTCCGAACAGCTGATCGAGTTTTGTATGAAAAGTCGAAGTTTTTTTTGTCTGTTTTTGGAAAAGTCGTAGAACATTAATGTTGTTATGTATGATGTTACTGATCTAATCTTGCAAAGTTATTGGTGCTTTAAAAAAAACCCTGTAAGTATAGTACTGAACTAAGAGTCCCATAGGTTATCCTTTTTTCCCTTTCTAAGATATTCTCATTCTAAACAGAATTTATGGATGCAATCTATTATTTTCCCAACACTTTTAATAAGTTTCGTTCTCAACTTAATAATATAGGTAGGGCACCCGAAAACGACGACGCCCACTAGGCAATGGCTTTTCCAATAAGTACCAAGTAAATAATACTAGAGAAAGTGTCACTTATTTCATCACTAATGTCGTAAATAAGAAGGACTTAAGTCTTGATGATAAACAGGTCGACATTTTAGTGCCCATAACAGCAGTTCTAAATGACGGTACTAAAATCCAAGGAATTGCTCCCAACTCAAGTTGGAATGGAAAATAAATTATTCCCTTAATTATGTTGCTTTTCAGTTTATTGCTCGAGATAATGCGGTTTTCTGGCTTTAGAGAGGGATATCAATATTTTTTTCCTTGTCTCTAATGATATTTATGGTAACACAATGGAATTTAAATTGTCTCGTTACGTGATTTATGTTTTTACATTTTTTTAGAAAAGCCTTGCAAAAGCCTTGCAATGGCGGTATTTTCCTAATAATTTTTTATTTTGCTTATTAAAGAAACATACAACTCTTATAATACAGGTAGAAGTATAATAACTATGACTAGCTCATTAGCCAAAACAGTTTCCAGCGATGATGTATATCGGGTCATTTTAAACTTACCATGCAAATTTTAAGGACGTTTCCAGTCCATGAAACTAAGCAACTTTCTCTAAGAAACATTGTGTCAAATTTCGCGAGGAAATTTTGGTCATCCCATACTAAATTGATCACGTGATCTCTTTGATTTGTATGAAAAGTCGACTTTTATTTTACATATTTGGCCATGTGTTCCTAAGAGAAAGTTGTTCAGTGAAGAGTGAACACATCCTCAAAATTTGGATGGTGAATACAAAATTACCCTGTACCTATCTAAAAATGGTAATGTACCTATCTAAAAATTGTTTAAGATAATATGTTGGAATAAAGAAAACATACATTATGAACCCTGAACACATAATACTCTCTGTTTTTTTGGCAGTCGTTAAAAAAGGTTGGAGATGATGATGATCATGATCACGCCATGACGTACATTTTCTACATTTCAACTTTATTCATACTTTTCCTTCGTTAAGTATTTAGCATACGTTCTAATTTTCACAATCATAATCCATTAAGAATCAGTGTAATTAAAGGTTAATCCCCGAAAACTAAATAGCTTTGCGATCGCCATATGATTTTATACTAAGTGCACTGCATTAAAGACTTTATAATCTGTTACATAATAGTTAAATTAGGCTGTGTAGCGTTTAATACAGAAACGAAATTTTGATACAGTGGTATTATTCTAGAATAGGCTTGTATGAGCTTCCATAATCCAAATCGTACTGATCGCTAATAACTTCGGTTTCAGTATTGAGGATTAGGTAATGTATTGCTTAGCTTAGCTTTTAATACTGAGTGGAAATAGTTTATCAAAATCTGTGTTATTTCTGTATGAAAATCCTTCTGAGAACTGCTTTGTATTATAAAGAGAACAAGCTTTTTCTCTCACCTAAATTTTTAAGAGCGTGATCTCTTTCCGTTACTCTGAAAAATCGTTTAGTAGAGTGAGAAAACCATTCGCACACATCCGCGTTCTGGGCACAGGAAAATAAACAACAACTACCCGAATAAAAGCTAAAGCACGCCGGTAACTATCCATTTTTTTCGTCAATGCCATTGTTGGAGGAATTCACAATTGCTCCAATTGCACGTGTAATCGTGTAAACGATCAATTTTCGCATCAATCAGCGTCAAGGACGTAAAAATTTAATGATATTTACCGGACAAATGAAAAGCGCGGGATACACTACTACAGGCACAGCTTTAAAGCTCGCGGGGTGCGGGGGTACACTGGTATACGCTGGGGTGTGAACTGACACGTTGGGATGTGTGCTATTTAAATTTTGAACATCTTTTTCTCTGATCTTTACAGAAGATTTTTGTTAACTGTGCTTTAGGCATTGATGAACCCATCGTCACATCACCGAGCGCTATTTTCGGTACCCGAGCTAGCTAGAACGATATTTTAGGCCTAGGCGGTCGAAAGAGGCTGAGAAGATACAAAATTGTCCAAAAAAGTTTAAGCCTTCAAAAACAACTCAGTGAGGACCTAATGACGACGACCTAGCTAGTGGCACTAGTGGCAATAACGTGTAAGCTAACCTACAAAAAGCCGATCAAAAAATTAATTAATTAAAAAAATATTAAAAACACGACTGCCCTGCCAAAAACGAACTAAAAAGTTAAACAACAAGTCTCATTGCAGTCGGGGGACCTTATTATGGAACAATTTTTGATCAAAGAGGTCCCCCGACTGCAATGACACTTGTTGTTTAACTTTTTAGTTCGTTTTTGGCAGGGCAGTCATGTTTTTAATATTTTTTTAATTTATTTATTTTTATTTTTGATGCCCATATTGTAATAATAGAAGAAAAAATTTTTTTTTTCACATTTGAAAAAGGCGTCGTACAGTCGCCATATTTTTTTTTCTAAAAAAAAATATAGCCAGTGTCACTCAGGATGCTGTAAGGATTCTAACGATACCCCATTTATCCAAATCAGTTCAGGCATTTAGAAGTTATGGTGGAATAAAGAAACTCACATACCCACAAACATACATGAACCCTGAACATATACACTCTTTTTGCTTTGGGCAGTCGTGTAAAAAACCATCACAGTTCATCCCTGATCTTTTACATCGATATTTGTATTAATAATTCAATCAACTCTACTAGTCCAATTAAAAAGCCCCAAACATGCTATCTTAAACGTGTAAATATTTACAATAGCGTTCGGCCATCAAATTAGGATGCATGGCAGCAAAATTGACTCGTGTCGTGTCGTAACAACAAAATGGAAACTTTTTAGCAAAATGAAAACGCGGCACCGACAACGTTGATGTTGTTTGGAAATTAATTAAACCGTGCTTCTGATTCCAGGAAACCAAATCGGGAAAATTGCAAGGATTGTGTTTTTAACGACACATGAAATAATTACAATGATTCGGGCGGGAATCTGTGCTATTACTGACATTTTGTTTTTGGCAGTTTTTTCATTCTTATATTTAGGTACTAATTTTTGATACCTTGTGTGGTTCGCCATGTGATAACAGGAGCACTGCAACTTTCAATTAAGCAGCTAATTTGATTCAAGCAAGATTTGATTGTCGTACTATGACTTGGTGAAAATAATCATTTGATAAAAGTTTGAGTCTGCGATTTTCCGAACACGTACATACGAGTACGTCAGTCTGTCGCAACTTTCATACAAAAAATAATTCTATGAAACAGACACGATTTTGATGGCGACTATATTTGTCTCACTCTTCCTCATTCTTTCTCGTTCTATGATGATACGTCATTTGTCAGTCAGAGCAACTATCGGCGGTACATTTAAAGATCTTTGGGAAGTTCCTAGTATTAGTAAAATTATAACAAATAAAATTATCAATTTGTGTTAATAGTACGCTAGTAATATAATAAGTCAGCGGTTAATGGTCAAGTTGATGCGAATTTTAAGTGCGTTCCTAATCAAATCATAATGAAGCATATGTGAAATTTGTGGTTTGAAATCGGCGCGAAAGGACGACACAAATTTTTTTTATGGCTAAATTTCCTTTTGATGAGCTTCGTTGAGGACGGTGAGTAATACATTAATCAACTTAACATCCGTTTAAACTTTTTTGGTAGGAATTTGAATGTAAATAATAATTTTAGTCAGAAAATAATCTGATGGCAAATAGAGTACCTACATCTATAAATATCGATATCGATGTTTTTAATTTTAGTTGTAAGAAATGTACTTGGGTAAAATGTACCATATACACTTTATAACTTTCCCGTTGCATTGTACAGTCAGCAGGCACAGCAGGTTATACAAAACTGTCAAAATTTATTTTGCACCTTAATATCTTTGCATTTAAGTATAAAATTGTTTTTATATAATTTTTATTTCAGGTAATTACCATCAGCCGTCGAAATAATTGAAGAATTGCAATGAAGATTTATTTTAGAAATAAATACTTTTAATTTTTAATTTCTTTATTTCAAATATTAAACTGAACACATGCTCTGTTTTTTAAAGTACTGACCAACGGTTAAATGCTTCATAATTAATTCTAACATACTTATGTGACTCAGTACTAGTTAAAAATGGAGCATTGTGCCATGTTAGTGGAAATTTTAAAATTATTATTAAAGTAAGTGCAGTTCAGTGCATACATCGATATCGATAAAAAATTTAACACTAGGTCGCCCATCTCTATTTTTTTTTCCTGTAGGTTGGCAAAATATTGTTTTACAGTCGTTAGGTTGGCAACGATGAGGTATGTTTGATTTGACATTTCATAGATTTTTTTGCTCTATGAAGTCCCGTCTCTTCTTACGTAGTTATTGCTTTCTCTGTGGAGTACGTCACAGGAATTGTGAAAAAAAATCTTTACCCATACGTAGGTACCTACAGATAAACATTTTAAAGAAAACTAAGACGTTTTACTTTCCATTTTAAACCTTTTTAAGTAAAACCATAGAATAAATAATAGTACAAGATAAAACTAGAACTTTTAACACGTTTTTATTAGGTTGCTTTCTTGTTTGTTTGTTTGTATGTTTGTTTGTTAGGTCTATAATACTCAGCAGTGGGTGTAGTGCAGCTGATAATATCAACTGAGAAACTAACCGCAATGTTATAAAAATTAAAAAAATCGAGTAAAACTAAGACTGAAAACCCATCTCAAATTTTAATTTTCCGTTCCGCGCTATTCCAGCCACTAGAATGCAACGGTAAACTCCATTGCAGATTAATAGAGCAGTTAGCGAACACACGTAACCTCTTACCTCGGCGTTTGCACTAACCGCAAACACTAAATTCCCGTCTCAACTGTCTGAATATAAAGCGCCCCGTCCGCTTGATTAAGCTCAACCAGCGCCACTATAAACGAGGTGCGGCCGATCAACGTTTGCACATCAGCCTTTTTTAGGGTCATGAAGTTCTTGGCCTTCATTTCACCTGATGTTAAGTAACGATAGTATTAAAGACGGAAGCGGACACTGCACCCGAAATCCTCAACAATGAGGAGCTGGCTATCTTACCTCTATATAATTGACTGCGCAGCCCAATGCAGATTGGTCGGTGTTAACGACTGAAAATTTAATGCAGTTGGGCTTACCGTGACTTCCGAAATAACGTGGAGTTTCACTGACCGAGTAGAGGGGTCTCCGTTTCAGCTTGAACAAAAATGCCATCGTATGTCTTGCGGATGTACGGCTGTCGACACGCACTGATAGCCGTTCAGAAAACTGGCAAGTTTTAAAAGGTTGTAATACGGTTTTTATCGATTCAGTTTTTTCAAATTTTATCTATATTAGATGGTGTCTTCACACAGTCGCTTAAAGCGAACTGTTTTCAAGTTAAGGTATCTACGAGAAAAGTGTATGGAGAGGAATTTAATTAATTGTATTTAATTTGAATCATTCACTTCGAAAAATCTTCGTGTCCGATTTACCTCATTGTCTCAAGACGAAAGTTTATGACTAGTGTGTGTTGCCAGTGATGACTTATGGTAATGAAACGTGGTCGCTAACTATGGGTCTCATAAGGAGGCTGAAGTTCACACAGCGTGCAATGGAGAGAGCCATGCTCAGCGTTTCCCTGGGTGATCGAATCAGAAATGAGGAGATCCGCAGGCGAACTAAAGTAACCGACATCGCTTGAAGGATTGCTCAACTGAAGTCGCAGTGGGCTGGACACATAGCGAGAAGAACCGATGGCCGATGGGGCGGAAAGGTTCTTGAATGGCGACCGCGCACCGGACGACGCTCCGTGGGTAGGCCCCTGACAAGTGAAGGTCGCGGGAAGCCACTGGATGCGGGCAGCGCAGGACCGATCGTCGTGAAGATCCTTGAGCGAGGCCTATACCCAGCAGTGGGTGTCGTGCGGCTGATATGATGATGATGAAATTGAATCATTTACTACAGCGCGAAAAACAATCAAAATAAGTATGGCTATGTACCTAATACAAAATACTAAATTACTAAAATAAGTACTTAGGTAGACCTAGGTAGGTATAGTTATCAAAACACACGCACAAATAATCTAGATGCTATGAAACTAAGCCTTGTTTTATACAGACGAGATGAGTTTAGCATAAACGGGTTTCCACAATTCAGAAACTTTGTGCTAACCGTGTGTTGGCTAGATATTAAATTTTATGTTTCTGCATGGTAAAGCATTATTAAATTGCATGCAATATGAGTGTTTTAAATGTTTTTGTTCCCTATCCTAAATTTTTACGCTAAAATATAATGTACCTATATTTGTAAATCACACGTACTTCATGTATACAGTTTAGTTAAAACATGTTTATACATAGTTATTTGTGAGACACCATCAGCCCCGGAGTAGATTACTAACACCATAAACAACAACATTTGTTCTACGACTTTAGAAAAAATCGACTTTCCATAATTTCCGAACAGCTGATCGAATTTTGTATGAAAAGTCGGATTTTTTTGTTTGTTTTTGGAAAAGTTGTAAAACAAATGTTGTTGTTTATGCTGGTAGTAATCTATTCCTGCGAGGTTGTTGGTGTTTTAGTAATAACCCTATATAAGACGCACGTGCAAAAAACCTTGAAAATGTCTCAATGTACAAAAGTAAAGACAGCTACCCTACAACGGCGTACGGCATCAAGAGGAGCGATGTAATTTTCTTAAGTGTGCCCAAATCGCGATAATATCTTAATACTTGAGAGGAACACCTGCCTCGATAAGATTATCGGCAAGACTACAGGTTTCCTGAAAGGAAAGGCAGGTTTTTGTAAAACTGGTCCAATATCGCGTTTACAACTTAATTCGGCGGTGACGATGATAACAAAAATTAATAAAACAAATTATTCCGAATTTAGGAGACCCACACGTTTTCAAAATTAATGGCCCTATGAAAAGTTTGCCTATGAACGTTACGCATTTTTACTATTTCTGACAACTGAACGAAAACCACCATCATATACCTACCCAATTCATCACCCGTGGTGAAATGGGATAATTTACACCACTGGTGGTGAATTATGAATACCTGTTATCTGGTAGGTAACTGGTAGTCAGTTGTGAACTTGAAATAGTGATATTTCCTTGATTGAAAGTCTAAAAATAGAACCGGGAATCACAAAGATCAGAGTAAACAGGCAACATTCATATCATCATATCAGCCACACGACACCCACTGCTGGGTATAGGCCTCCCCAAGGATCTCCACGACGATCGGTCCTGCGCTGCCCGCATCCAGCGGCGCACCGCGGCCTTCACCAGATCGTCGGTCCACCTTGTTGGGGGCCTACCCACAGAGCGTCGGGGCACCGGAGTGCGCGGTCACCATTCAAGAACCTTTCCGCCCCAACGGTAATCGGTTCTTCTCTTTATGTGTCCAGCCCACTGTCACTTCACCATTCATATTATAACTTTTATTATCTATTTACTGCTTAAGGGCCCTTACAACGTCAAATTTTTGAACAACGATTTCACACAGTGTTAGTTGATTTATCGGTCCCAAAAAATAATGTAGAAAGTAGGTGATAGCACTAAGAAACAAGAAATTTAAAACTTTTCTCGATAGTAAAAAATCGTAAAGTGACATCCACGTTTATAGATTTTCGTTGATGTGCCAACCAATAAGAAAATTATAATCTAATAATATAATAATCTTATAATAATTTAAAAAACCTCGACTAGCTATCTAATTTGTGATTGACAGTTTTCCAAAACAAGAAAATATATAGTTATTTATTTAATTTCTTCCAGCGTTGTATGTACGGCCTCATATAATTCTTCGACAAAGTAAAATTAAAAACCATGAAGCTTCTAAACTTTGAAATCCCGTCTAATACATGAAAGTTAAATTCAATCTGAGTTTGCGATGCTTCTCGGCTAGGAGTTCTAATCTTAGATTTAATTTAACTGCGCGATGTTTTGCAGTTGCACTGCTATCTTCGGGTTACGTTGTTAGTTTGCTAAGAACATCAGTAATTGGGACATGGGTGGAAGTTCTATCCTCTGTGTGATTTAAGCTCTAAAGCCGGGTACGCACGAACCAACAAGAACAAGAGAACACGAACATCGAACACTTTACACGTCTAAACATCCACAAGGTGTTGTTACAAAAGATTTTTAA
This sequence comes from Agriphila geniculea, assembly GCA_943789525.1. NCBI lineage: Eukaryota > Metazoa > Arthropoda > Insecta > Lepidoptera > Crambidae > Agriphila > Agriphila geniculea. Next base: position 20,471,336 of record OX038869.1, on the reverse strand, counting down.
ACACCTTTTAATTTAGACACTGTTTCAATGATGGTGTCTCTTTCAGAAAATATTGTCAAAAAGTGACAACATCACATTATAACAGTGTCTAAGTTAAACAGGTGAATTTTTTTGTTATAATACCGCCAATCTTTCACATTTATAGTATTAAGTAGTAAAGGATAGAGGTAAGTAGACCTGCCTTTCTATTGTTTAATTTAAAAATCTATATATATGTAATACATCTAAGCTTCTTTTTGGCACAAATAAAAAACTTACCAAAGAAATGCAGCAATGTGTCACATCCATCTGGCAAACGAAAGCGATTGTGATAGATTTTTAAATTAGACAATTAGTCCTCAAAATCTTTTGAAACGGAAGTAAAATTATTTTTACTAAAGATACGTGGATGTATATAATAGTCTGTCAGGAAAGTAATAAAATTACTTTCTAGTGTTATGTACAAGCAACACTTGTACTTTTGTAATGCAACAACCACGTGTTTTTAGTAAAAATAATTTTCCTTACGTTTTGTGAGATTCTGGTCTACCTCTAGGATATAACATTTTCGTATGCTGTAGGAGTGTATAAAATGAACATTGTGTGAATAATTTATGCACTCGATCTGCACCTCCTTGTTGGAGAGACGAGATGCTGAAAACTGTAATTACAGAGGCATCCCGAAAATCGGATTAACTCCTTTGCAGCGAAATTAAATTATGAAGCTCAGCTCACTGTGCTACCGAGATGTTTTAACTGTTTTTTCTTTGTCTCAATGACACGACCAGGGTTACGTCTTTATTAAAATTCCTTTGCAGTATTTCATCAGTTACGATGGCAATGCCCTCCTTACCCCATAATAGTTTACGTTTTCTATATAAAAAATGACCCCCTAAACCCTGTTTTCCGATAATGGACCCTTAAGATCACTTTTAACCGATACAATTAGGTCAAAATAATTATTACTCAATATGTATGGTTGCAGTTAAAAGTGGTTTTGACCAGCGTCCTTAGTCAAAACCACTTTTGCCTTATTTTTTCAGACTAAAATGGTTTTGACCGCTTAAGAGTTTTGACTACAACATACATATTCACCTACCAAACAGCATTGGCGACGAATTTAACGCTCAACAACTAACCATGTTACACAGTAGTAGTATTGCGTTCTTATCAAAGTTACTAATCTCATGCAGAAATCTTATTCCGGTATTTTAGCTGGCGTGTTAAGGCAATTGAATTCCGACCTACACAATTCCATGAACTTATTAAATTCAAAGCGCAGCTATCTTGGCATTAAGCTTAACTCAAAAGCTTTTTGTTCGGTCTTGCTCAAGTCGTTTTCAATTCTTTTAAAGTCAGCTCCGTTTAAAAGAGCAAATTATGATTTTCCTTCTCCGTTTTTCATGAAAGCAGTTTACAGTAATGGTTTCTATTTGCTTATCAAATTTTTTGAGTGTGTCTTTAATAATGCAAGCGAGTCTTCGTTGTTGTAATCAGCCATTTTTAATGTCCCCATTGCTGGGGTGGCTTGCCTTATGGGTGGTTAAGGAAGATGGGTCATAACCCACCACGCGGGCCCAATGCGGATTAGTGTGTATTACAATAGTAATACTAGTTTTCACGAAACACTTGTGGGTCATTCATGTTTTAACCATTTTTATGTTAACACGTAAATGACTTTTATTATAGTTAAAACGTGAATGACCTCATAAGTGTTTCTCATGAATGCTGTAAATATGACAATGTTCAAGCTTAAAAGCTTGAATTTTTCTGTTCATGGTTTAACAACTCCTGTTTTTACATACTTAGGAATTTATCTACGACTGAAATTTGTTCTCGTATTTAAATATTTCACGACTATTTTCGGATTTAACTTTGCGTGTTTGCTTCAAGTGTTTACGAGAAACAAGTCATTTGGGACTCCTTTGTCACTCGGAAACAATGTAGCTTTTCTAAGTTGTATTCTGGTGTAAAAAGCTAACATTTAATTTTTATACAAACTCGCTCACTGAGTTTCAGGAATGAAACAGTTTCTCTATGCACATGAATGTTTATTTGTTATTTATGTAAAAGGAACGCAGTTCAAATTATTCTTAAAATCGAAATGAAGTCATTTTTAGTATCAATAACATTTCCTATCTACAATTCTATAACATTTGCATGAGGTACACACATCAACTTTGTCTAGGGATACCAGGTGTTATTTTCATACAAACGAGGTAACTTTGAAGCCTTGGTTTTCTGCCAGGGATGTACTGTGCTGTAATCTGATGACGTTTATCCAGGTAATGAATGGAGGAGATTCAGATCGCTATACACACCTAACTGATCTGACCAGCATTCTTAAAACGTATTGGACATGGTTAAAAAAACCGCGAAAATAACATGAAAATGTATGGAAATCCTCAAACTGAGAACTCTAACCCATCTTTTAGAATGCTGATCAGATCAGTTGGGTGTGTATAGCGATCTGAATCTACTCCATTCAGTCCTTGGATGGCCATCGTCAGATTACAGCACGGTACATCCCTGGCAGAAAACCAAGGCTTCAAAGTTACCTCGTTTGTATGAAAATAACATCTGTATCCCTAGACAAAGTTGATGTGTATGTATAGTTTCCTTCTGTGTGGCATAATTGTGGGATATAAGTACTATACAACGTGTTACAAAATAACCCCTAATGCCGAATATGGCACATATAGGGACCAACTTTTACTGTGGGACCAAATCTGAAGGTGCTAAAGAACATCAGCTGTTTCATACATTTTGTTAATATCGTAATGAATTTTTGTATGAAACAGCAGATTTTTTCGCGATTTCAGAGTTGATCCCGTAGTAAAAGTTGTTCAGTTTTAAAGTATCTATCCACCATATTCGGCATTAGGGTTCACCTTTGCTTTATCAAACTAGCTTAACATATTTGTAATTAAAACCACATCTAAAAAAACCGGACTTGCGCACGAAGGGTTCCCTACCAAACATACGGCAAAAAATCACGTTGTTGAAAGGGAGCCTCTTAAATATTTATTTCATTTTGTTTTTAGTATTTGTTGTTATAGCAGCAACAGAAATACATCATCTGTGAAAATTTCAACTGTCAAGCTATCACGGTTCACGGTTCCTAAACCATGATATCTCCTAGGTAACCTAGGTATCTCCTAAGATACCTACAGCCTGGTGACAGACAGACAGACAATGGGTCCCGTTTTTACCCTTTGGGTACGGAACCCTAAAAAGCACAATTTTATCTGGAATAAAATAAAATGAAAATCATTCTATTTTACAGCTTTGCAGAGGTGCGATATTATTTTTAGCGGCAATCGCTTAAAATTTGCAACTCACGGTGTAAATGTTGCGTGCTAGATTTATATGTATAAAACATTCGGGATATTTTGAGATTTTTCCCGGATTTTGAAATCGGTTCAGTACTTTTCAAGTAATCTTGAAAAAAGCACGAAAATAGTATGATTTTGTGTGAACTACCTCGATGATCAGTCGTATAACTTCTTTGTTTATGAACTGAATAAGAAAATTATTTTTTTGTTGGAAAAGGGATATTCTTAAGTGTAGTTCTTTAACCGACTTAAAAAAGGAGGTTCTCAGTTTGACCCGCATGTATGTATGTTTCTCCGCGATTAACTCACGTTTGGCTGAGCCGATTTTAATTTCTACTTAAATAATATATCTACACTACCTAATACAAAAGGTACCTACACTAAAAATAAAAAAATAAAAAATTGTTTATAAAAACAAAAAACCGACTTCAAAAAACCTTCCTCTAAAAAGCAATTGAAATAATATTCGTAATAATAAAACACGGCTATTGAAGTCGGGTGGGGCTTTTAGAATAAAAAAAGGGATTTGTACTCCAGCCCCACCCGACTTCAATAGCCGTGATTTATTATTACGAATATTATTTCAATTGCTTTTTAGAGGAAGGTTTTTTGAAGTCGGTTTTTTGTTTTTATAAACAATTTTTTGTAAATAGCAAAAAGATTTTCGGGACAATCGAAAAATTGCAACGATAAGGATAATTCCCAAACGCAAACGACTGATCTAAATTATTAGAATTTAGACTCATAACTCGGGAACAAATGATCATGTCATAACACAAATATTTGACTCTACCAGGATTCAAACCCAGTGACGCCGAAGTCGCCGAACGTACGCCAATAGAACGATAAGTAGGTAGGTTAGGTATGTAATATTGTAAAAAAATCGAAAGGTTGAAAAAAAATATTATGTAAGTCTTATAAAAGTCACACTTAACTGCACTTTCTTAAGTCCTACACTAGGAAAGTAAATTCAGTATACTTATCTGTAACAAGGAGTTCCTTTTTCAAACATCATCTTTCAGCGCTAAAAGTATCAACATAAACTCATTGTTACGCTAGAAACATACTATTGTGTTGTGTTGTGTCGTGTCGCGATCTGTCGCGTATCAGTTTCATACAAAATTTTAAATCAAATAGATCAAAATGTATGGAACAGCTGATTTTTTTTTCGCGTTTTCCATGTTGTTCCCATGGTAAAAGTTGTTTGTATGCATGAGTACATTGACCCCTTAAAATTATGTGCACTATTTAAAAAGGACCTTATATAGTAGGCTACTATATTATATAGTAGTTTTGGCAACCCTAACTGTAGCACATGCGATGCAGAGAGGACCGTTTTTATTAAAATATATATTCAGTGTTAAATAAAAGTGTCAACATAAAACTTGTCTAAATCCACAGACACGGAACATCTAAGTTACCACTGTGCAGACAATCTTTTTTTTAAACATCATATTTGGCATGCAACTCGTAGCCAATCCGGTGCCTGCCACTCGTTAAAACTTTTAAGTGGAACACGATATATTGTGGAACAGTTAACTAGCTGGCATTAGGCAACAGCCAAACCTTTCCTGTGCAGAAAAACTTTGCCTTAATTAAAGCGAGATTTCAGGTGTTCATTAATACCTTATAATTGGGTAGTAAAAATTATACAGGGCCATATTTTATTCACTCTCCAACTTTCAAGTTGTTCAGTCCATGAAACTAAATATATTCTTCAAAAAACGTGTCGAAACACACAAGGGAAGCTTAAGTATGTCATGCTCACTTTAAACATTTCTGCGGTGGTGTCGTGTGAGGTGGGTCGTTACGTTCCCTCAAATGTGGTTGAGCAAAACGATGGCTGGTTCATGAGTCATGCTCGTGAACGGGTGCTGCCAGTGGGAATGGGTCTGCTTCTATCTGCTTGTATTAAGGGCGTCATAAAAAACGTCGTAAAAATCTGTTTTGTATTGTCTGTATGTATGGCACTTCTTACTCAAAACAATATCATAATAACTTACCTTGTTTTGATTTATTTAATTGCAATATTTTTACTTCCTATAGTCAGTAGTTTTGTGAAAGGCATATGAAAAGCTTTTGGATATTAATTTTCAATTCGATGCCTTAACGTTCCCTCAAATATGGTTGAGCGAAGCGAAGGCTGGTTCATGCGTCATGCTCGTGCATGGGTGCTGCCAGTGGGAATGGGTCTGCTTCTGACTACCTATCTTAACGCATATGGAATTGTATGTTTCTTTTCTCTTGTAACAGATAAGATCAGAAATAATTATCTAATTAAATAATGTTTTTTATTTGTATATCTTTGTTAATAAAAAATCTGGAAACGATATACATATTTGTAAATATCGTTCCATTTGTTGAAGCTGACAAGTTTTTTGCGCCCATTTTTCCTGTTAGCTAAAAGACGTCATAATTGGTGGTAGGGTAAAAGAATTGACGATTTAAAAATGCTCATTATGTGAGCTTATTTAAATAAAGAATATTTCACTTTCACTTTCACACAAAATTTTGGTCATTTCTTACAAAACGGATCACGTGATCTATTTGATTTGTGTAGATGGATGGATAGTCATTTGATTGATTTTTTTACATTATTGACGCTATGTTTCTTCAGTTTCATGTACTGAACACAAATATAGCCTGTATATCTATTTACAAAATATAAAAATATGAGAAAAGTAAGTTTTTTTATTAGCATGATCTGCCCGATAACATCAGGGAGGGAACACCACCTCAGAGTCGAATTACCAGAATTTCAGTATCGGGTGATGAAACAAAGAATTTCAGTTTCGGGTGATGAAACAAAACACAAGGATTGTTTACGTTCACAAAGATTTTTAACGTGCGGAAAAGTCGGAAAATGCAAAAAATAATAATTTACACAACATGAATTCTTATTCACAAACTTGTTACTACCACAAAGGCAATTATTATTTATATTTTCTATATCTATTAAATGAATACTTGTGTTTTTTTGTACTATCATTGTTATTTCTGATTTCCGTAACACATTTGTGATTATGCTGAGAACAAAGTGATGTCGTCCCATATTAGTATTCTTCTAGTAGTAGGTATGTACTTACACAATGACATAATTCTTCCAAAACAGCCATTCCTTGTGGTAGACGATTCGTCTAATATTCATAGAAACAACAAGTAGTATAAGATACTAGGGCTGTCAGACTTTAGGAATATTCTAATAAGCATATTAATGTGGAATCAGCGTACACGTATACTTTCACATTATTTACGGATTGACCAACGCGGCAACAGCCAATTTTATTTCGTTTAAATTTATTTTATTTAAAAAAAATACGTAATACTGAGTCTATGTTTCCTGATAGGTACACTCTGGAGGCCTTCAAGTCGCGAGTGAATTCATAGGTTACTTTAGGTAGGTATGAACACTATGAACTTCCGTACAAAAAAAATGGGAGTTTAAAGTTTGGCCACATGATGGAAACTGTTTTGTAGGCTGTTCTTAACTAATATTGAGTTGGGCCAAATTATCCTTACAAACAATTCCATACGGGGCGGTGGGTTAAAGTAGTACTCCACCCGCCTTTATTTAAAATTATAACTGTCCTGGTTTATAGGTCAAGTGTGGTATCATTTTCGGATAAATCAATAAAATGGAATATACTTCTGGTATTTAAAAAAATGTTTAAAAAACAAAAAACCAACTTCAAAGAACCTACCTCTAAAAAGCAAGAAATAATATTCGTAATAATAAAAACACGTCTATTGAAGTCGGATGGGGTTGGAGTACAAATTCCTTTTTTTATTCTAAAAGCCCTACCCGACTTCAATAGACGTGTTTTTATTACTACGAATATTATTTCTTGCTTTTTAGAGTTAGGTTTTTTGAAGTCGGTTTTTTGTTTTTTAAACAATTTTTATTTTTTTAATTTTTGGTGAAGGTACCTTCTGTATAGGTAGTGTAGGTATATTATTTAGGTAGAAAAATTGGCTCTGCCAAACGTGAGTTAATCGCGGAGAAACATACATACATACGGGTCAAACTGAGAACCTCCTTTTTTAGGTCGGTTAAAGAACTACACTTAAGATATCCCTTTTCCAACAAAAAAATAATTATCTTATTCAGTTCATAAACAAAAGAAGTTATACGACTGACCGTCGGGGTAGTTTACACAAAATCATACTATTTTCGTGCTTTTTTCAAGATTACTTGAAAAGTATCTGAACCGATTTCCAAATTGCAAAAAATGGGACAAACTTGGGAGTTTACTTAATATAATGAGGTTTGAATCATTTTAATCGGTCCAGCCGTCTTTGAGTAAATAAGCATTTTTTTGAGAAATAAAAGGATTTTTTGATTCCTTCAGCAGCATTTATCTGGTTTTTGTTCATATTTCTGTAAATTTAACTATTTTTACTACAATTTGATTTTAACCCGAGTAGTCTAGTTCTATTGGTTGCAGCGACATGGCTAGTAAAAAAACCGGCCAAGTGCGTGTCGGGCCACGCACCATAGGGTTCCGTAGTTACCTTATACCATACCATATTTAATACCACCTATCATTTTTCGTATGCAAAAATAACTTTGTTTTTCACAGTGTTGGTATAAATGACAAAGTTATATTTGCGGTTTTGGAAAATGTGCTATATCTCAAAAACTAATTACTATATCTCATTCAAACCAATTTTGGTTGAAAGTGTTTATTAAGATCTACAGCATATATTTTTTTTTAGATTTTTCACTCTCTTATTTCAAAAGTTAAAGGGGGGGGGGACACACATTTTACCACTTTGGCGATGTATATCTTTGAAACGGTTAACTTTGAGAAAAAGTTGTCTTAGAAACCTCAATGTCATTTTTAAAGACCTATCTATAGACACCCAACACGTGTTGGTTTGAAGAAAAAAAAATTTTTCAGTTTCAGTTCCATGTATGGGGAGCCCCCCCTTAATCTTTTATTTTTCTTATTTTTGTATTAAATTCGTTAAGCGGTTAACAGAATACATCTACCTACCAAGTTTCAACTGTGTAGTTTTAATACTTTCGGAATAAAGTGGCTGTGACATACGGACAGACAGACAGACAGACAGACAGACAGACAGACATGACGAATCTATAAGGGTTCCGTTTTTTGCCATTTAGGCTACGGAACCCTAAAAATGGGCCATTTTTCAAAATAAATAAAAAAACATCTTTGATTGTGTCTCTGCAACCAATAGACCTTTTTTTTCCCGGGGAAAATGCCTTCGCATACCACTCCCTACGGGAACTCGGGAGTGGTTATGTGGTGCAGCCACTAAAAACCCCGGGGTGTTCCTACCACGCATTGATCGGGGTAAGTGGGACCGTTGTATCAATCGCCACTTCCCCGACCTGCACTAGTTCTTTTGGACTCCGGCTCTCTCTAGCCGTTAGACATCTACTCTATGAAGGGACGCTTGGAACACTTGAGCGTCTCTCCTCCATAGGGTAGGGCCCTAGCCCTAGGTAGTGGACGATGGAGTTCCCGGTTTCACCGCCCTGGCCCTTAACTACTTAGGGGGGAATGAGGTGCGCGTGGCGCCTCCTCGCACCTCCCGGTCGCCTCCTGCGGAGCGGGCCTGCGTTGACATCTGCCTCACGGACCCGCTCCGCGGCCTCCTTCTCTGACATTACGTCTTCACTGAAGGTAACCACTGCCTGTCACAGCCTGTCTCCTGCCAGCATGGCGTTCACCACGCTGGGAAGAGAGAGGTCCCCTCCTATGACTGCACAAAGCGCGGAATGTTGTGACACCCACGCGGGGTAGTCATCGAGTGTGTGCCGCGCAGTGTCCTCCGGTGCACCGCAGTCGTGGCACGCCGGATCAGCTTCTCTCTTTATCATATGCAGGTACTTACCGAAGCAGCCATGTCCGGTAAGTACCTGTGTTAGTCTGTACGTGAGAGCGCCGTGCGTTCTCGCCCTCCATTCCTTCAAAACAGGGCGGATTGCCTCTGCTGTTCTTTGGTCGTAAATTGGAGTCTCCAACTGACGCTCCCACTCCTCAATGCACCGCTCTTCAGCAGTGCAGAATCAGGCTCGAATTGTAATTTTTTTTTATTAACTTTACAGAAATACGAACAAAAACCATTTAGAAGCACCATCTAGTTGCGAATACTCCAAATAACATACCAAACAGCAGGTAATATACTAAACCTCATGGCAACATTTTATTTTTGTAAAATTTGAGCCACTTTTTATCGCAAGGTCGACAGCTCACGGAGCCACTAGTTAGAAAATAATTAATTAACATCTGACAATAGCAACCCTAGTATCTTGTTCTAAAGTGCACATTAGAACACAAGACAGTGAGCTCCACTGATTGCGTAACACAGACAGACCGACGACCGGATTATTTATGTCAAAATACTCTCTGCACTGAATACAAGATGGCGCATGTTTACATGATACAACTTTAGTATATTAATCCCTTGTTGTTGGTGTGGCCTTTTCCCGGAAAAACAGTATGGAAAAGTAGGTGTGGAAATAAACTCTTTCCTGCTATCCCCCAACGGGAATAGGCCTTTGGTGTAGACGTCTAACACTTCTTACAAGAATATAGGTAACAAAGTCAATCATAGAACACGTCAGTTATAATCACTGACCTGCATATATTTACACTGGACAGGCTTATGTCAAACTGTTTTTGTATCTATTTGATTTCCGCCATTTTGGCGCTGTAGGACGTAGCGTGAGCATAGCGTGAGGGACATGGTACTAAAGTTTGAAGTCTGGAGAGACCATCACGGCAACCATTTTCATATTGTACGTCAAAATTAGTTCTTTAGACGCACGCCAGTGGCGTTTCAAATAGGCCCAAAAACTTAGCTGTCAAATCATACAGACAGCCAGTCCAGTTAAATAAAAAAAAAACATGTCAGTGGTTATAATATAACCAAGAATCTTATATTCATATTCTATTGAATATAACAAATATTTAGAGCGATCGATTCGTAGTTGACATTTCAAAATATTGTCATTTCTAACTACCATTCTATAAAACAAAGACTTTAAATTCCGTGTTGTTTTTAGGGTTCCGTACCCAAAGGGTAAAAACGGGACCCTATTACTAAGATTCCGCTGTGCGTCTGTATGTATGTCTGTCACCAGGCTGTATCTCATGAACCGTGATAGCTATACTTACAGTTGAAATTTTCACAGATGATGTAACGGGTGGCGCAAAAGTAAAGACCCTATTTGGTTCAGCTATAACATTTTTTCTAAATTAGAAAACTAGATTTAGGTTTTTTTAAATGTATATTTGTGCCATTAAATTTCGTACCATTAGGATTTAAAGATGATGTCTTTTAAATGGTGACCTCCAGAGTTGATACACATTTGAGCCCTATTTATGACATTTTGCATAACTTGCCGTAACACTTCCTGCGATATGTTCGTTATTTCTTGACAAATGTTTTCTTTTAGAGCTGCGAGAGTCTGTGGCTTGTTCACATACACCCGAGATTTCAAAAAACCCCAAAGAAAGAAGTCTGGACTGGTCAGTCCTGCCGGACGGTGGGGAAATCGTCGACGAAATTCACGTTGTGTTCTTATCACTGATGAATTATTCCGTAAGAACATTGACACAATTATTCCACGTTCTTGGGGAGTAAAACGGTCCATGTTTATTTTCAGTGTATTTTATATTTGTTCACTACACAATTTTCAACAACAGAATGACAGAAAATGTCATATAAAAAAAATAAAAGTATTTTCTTTAGTGCCAGTACTTTTGCGCCACCCGTTATTTCTGTTGCCGCTATAACAACAAATACAAATAACAGAATAAAATAAAAATATTTAAGTGGGGCTCCCATACAACGAAAATGATTTTTTGCCGTTTTTTTGGTACGGAAGCCTTCGAGTACGACTCGCACTTGGCCGGTTTTTCCTTTTTAGGATATTAATTATCACACAAATAGGGACGGTTTTTTAATACTATTCAAGTCGTCTACATAAGTTAATATTTAGAAGGAAATCTTTCTGCATTTGAATTGTATTTACGCGTGTTTACACATTTAAGTAAGTCCTAGAATTTTTTACGAAGGTTCAACGAATCATTTTCAGTCATCATTTTTGAAATACTTTTTCTATTTCAGGGTTTAATGAAAACTACTGAACCGATTTCAAAAGGGGACCAATTTGGAAACAAGGGTGCGATTGCGTAAAGTCGATCGTATTCATTTCGTATCCGATCGGCAGCAATGTGTATGGAATTTGAAACCAATACCATACAATATGAACTTTCAAATTAATACGATCACTTTACACAATTGCCTATCATATGTAACACCGCTTGAATCATTTCAATTAATTTACAGTTTAATTTACAGTATAAGTTTCTCTCTCGCATTGCAACGTCGTCATAGGGCGTCACAGAAACTATAAAACTACTTAATCATCTATATGTGACAAGGAATAAATGACTTATGAATTATTAAACACCTCCTTGTTTTTGAAGTCGGCTAAATAGCATAGCTCTCTTCAGTGTCATCCCATTTCCTTCCAATTTGGTAAGAACCGCCTTGAAAGTTGGAATAAAAACAAGATTTAGGTCACACTTAACTCCAAACTAACCATGCTATCACAGTTTTTAAGTTGAGAAAGGTTGAAGTGAGCCCAAGGGTGAGCTATCACTAAACTATAGTGGTTCCGTATGGATACTTTAGATAAAAGCACAGATAAAAGTAATAAATTGTTAACTTTTAAAGTTACTAAAGACATATATATTTAAATATTATTTCTAAAATTGATATATATTTTTATTTATACTTACCTACGTAAAATTTTAAGTAGGTAAGTACTTACTTGCTTAAAGGAATAAGACATTCAGTTTTTGTCTAACTTTTTATTCATTTTAAGAAAATATTTTATTTATTTATTTGTCACGTACCGTCATTGGACATTTTTGTTCGACCATTTGAGCTACGGCGTACACGGACGAAATAAGACTAGGTATGTAGATAAATGTATCTGATGCTCAGTGGTATGGGTCGCATTCTTGCACTACATGTTTCATTTACTATCATCAATCATAGAATTTCAAAAATAAATAAAATTAAATAAATAAATAAAGACAATATAAACATTTATTATGCTTGTACCACACATTTTCACAATGCTGAAAGTAAAAACTTCTGTTTTATTAAGAAAAATTTTATAACTTTTTTCCTTTTTCTTCTTCTCCTATTAAACATACATACATACATGTAAACTGTAAAATAACTTTTTACTCCCGGTCGGTACATAAAAAAATAATACATATTTTGAAAGAAAATTGGGATTGAATTCTTCAATTTAAAACTGGTTTGGTCTCTGTACGCGAACTTTTATCAAATCAGGTCAAATATGCCCAATGACCTTTTTTAAAGTTTTGTATAACCTGACGTGACTGAATGCCAATACAACGTAAGCTGTTTTAAGCAACAGGAGTGACTGAAACCTGAATCTGCATATATTTACCATTATGAACATAAATAAAACAATAGGAGAGTAGAAACGCTGCCTGTATCGATCTATTAACAACTGTTTCTTATCCCTTAATAATAAGGTAAAAATCCATGATTTATTGGATTACATATATCATCATGTGGAACCCTAATGGCGTCGCAACAGCACAGCGAGCCCTCGACGCGACTGTACTAAAAGCCGGCTGTGTCAAGTGAGCTCGACTGTACTCGGCTGGAGCCGCGGCGACTGTTTACATCGCATCATAATGGGCTTAGCGTTTACCGTGAAAACCTATTTCGAAAACTTCTAATAACCACCCCCTTACTTGAGCTAAAATAAACGCTTTAGTCAGACTTGCTTGTGTCCGATGCCTAGAATCCTATAATTTGATTTCTTATGCTGTCTACACACGAGTACGCTTCATCTGCCGCCGATTTGTGCAGTGCAAATAAAGTAGTTAAATCTGCAACGATTTGTCATACATGCGTTCGATAAAACCTACAATATACGAGGGTGGTTTGATAAGTTTATGACTTTGTAAAGAAGAAATACTCTTTTTCGGTATATTCTGTTTTATTTCTCTACATAATCTTTTTATAGCTCTGCGTATTAAGTCCAACGAAGTTCCTACCTCTTTAACCCATTATTTTTTTCTTTCATTGCCTGAAAACTGTAGTAGCTGATTTCAGCTGCTACAGTTCCTCATTTGAGGGTCCATTTCAGACACCATCTTTTGGCTTGATGAAAATCTTTGCCCACCAAGACATTTATTCATGTTTGGTAGGAGAAAAAATCTCAGTGGGCTAAATCTAGAGAATAGGAAGGATTCGCATCTTCATTCTATGAGTTTTGATGTCATGAGTGCCGCCGTGAGGGTCGACAGGGTCATTAAGATTAAGGTTTCTAGTGTTAAGACACTATTGACAGCTTATCACGGGTACGTTGCATCAGCTTTGAGATATGGGATAATGTTCTGGGCTAACACTACTGACAAGGAAAGTGTCTTTAAATCTCAAAAGAAATGTCTCAGATCCATGTTTGGTCTAATGCAGGATGATTCATGTGAACCCTACTTTCGCAAGTATAAAATTCTTACATTGCCGTCAATGTATATATCTGAGATAGCAAACTTTGTCCGAAATAACCCAAAAGATTTTGAAATGAACCCTATAGGTAGTCGTCGCGAAGGTACACTGAAAGTAGCTCATGGATGCAAAACTCTTCTTAGACGAATGAGTGTAAACTGTATGGCGCCTATAATTTATAATAAAATTCCATTGGCTATCAGATCAATCAATGACAATAAAAGATTTAAAACTGCACTCAATGGCTTTCTTGCTGAAAAAGCTTATTATGACATAAGAACATTTTTAAATAATAAAATAGATACAATATAAGTAATGACTTAAAAATAATTTACTAATAATAGACTTAAAATACCTACTGACATTTTGCATTTGCTTCCTTTAATTTTATTAATTATGACTGTAATTAATTTGATATAAATTTATTAATGATAATGAGCAATATAAATTAATATTAATGATGAATAATATTTTAGCATGATATGATTACGTATGTTCATATACCTGTAAGGTGAATCATGGCTGTACTTATCGATACTCTTACTTTACTAAAATCTTGTAATACCCATGTTTATGAACAAATAAATGAATTGAATTGAATTGAATTGAAGAATAGTTAGTAGTAGCTTGGGCTTTTTGTTTCCAAAAGTAATAATCCTTTGCTAAATTTGAAAAAATGATGTGTAAAGGTTCCTAAGGAGTGTCTTTTTAAGATACAACAATAAATTATGAAAAAAAAAAATTTCTTCCTTCCGAAGTCATGGACTTATCAAACCGCCCTCGTATCGTTACGTGTGTAGCCGGTTTCTTAAAAGAAAAATGAAATCACATTTGGTCTTTTTAATTTGATTTCTTATTAGAAAATTAGGTACTTACCTCATAGTTTCAAATAGTTGTTCGAATAGGTAAAATCCGAGATTTAAAGTTAGTCAAAATGTTAAAGTATTTCAATAGACTGATGTGTAAAGCTAAGAGACTAAGTTCAGAGTTGGATTCAAAGGCTTCTATCTCATAAGAGGAATGCGGGAACGCGATGTGGGTTGCCAGATATGGCATGTGTTACCTACGTTACGAAAAGGAAACTAGCAGTAAATATACAGGGTCACTGGAAATATGACGTATTCCTTCTAAGGGGTTATAGATGAGGTCAAAACAAATATTTTTTGTCATATAACTTTTTCTCAAAAAAAAATAGTTTTTGAGTTAATTGAAATTAAGTACATTTTTACCAAAAGTTCGTTTTCAGACACAAAAAATTAAAATAAAAGATAACTACTCATTCGATTCCGGATTTTTTACTATTTTGGGCTAGAAAACAATCTGAGTGTTGATAATGAATAAAAAAATTTTCATAAAATACAGGTGTTTATAAAAAAATCAATCCTTAAATGCATTTAATTTTTATTTTTTTTTCAGATTTTTTAGAAATAGCATCAAATATCTTTAAAAAAATCCTAGTAACTAAGCGTGCATAATATTTTAAAAACATCACCATCTATTCAGCTTTCAGTTGAGGTATAAAACTTAATAATATCTTAAATAAAAAATGAGAAATTAAGACTTAACTAAATAGCAGTCCCATTTTATGTAGCAAAAATTTCCTACTTCAAGCGTTTCGAAGGTGGCCGTATTATTCTACTTATATCATAAATGTGAAAGTTTGCTTGTTTGGATGATTGTTAATCAATCACGTATGGGCCATAACCCACCACGTGGGCCCAATGCGGATTGGTCGGTGTTAACTCAATGTACCTTACATTGAGCCCTTGGTTCTGGCTGCATTTACAGTCGTTAACACTGACCAATCCACATTGGGTCCACGTGGTGGGTATGGCCCGTCCGCTTTATCCATCCACAAGCCAAAAGGTAGGCCAGTTCCCCAGCAGCGGGGCATTAAAAATAGCTGATATGCATGGTTATTTGTGACACAGTTTGTATAAAATTTTGACTCATCGGCGGAAAATAATCCTGTCTCAAACTCACTCGGACGAAAGTATTTTTAGTAAGTACGACCATTTATGGCAAACTAGTTTCCGCCCGCGACTGCATTCGCATTTACATTCGAGAAAATCCCTAGGGAACCCTTAACCAAGATAATAGTATCCTCATAATGTTTTAATCCGGCTTATAAACTATCTGTGTGCCAAATTTCATCCAAATCCGTTCAGCCGTTTTGCGTGATTGATTAACAATCATAAAAATAAGCAAACTTTCACATTTATGGAATAAGTAGGATAATACGGCCACCTCCGAAGCGCTTGAAGTAGGAAATTTTTGCAACATGAAATGGGACTGCTATTTAGTTAAGTCCTAATTTCTCATTTTTTATTTAAGTTATTATTAAGTTTTATACCTCAACTGAAAGCTGAATAGATGGTGATGTTTTTAAAATATTATGCACGCTTAGTTACTAGGATTTTTTTAAAGATATTTGATGCTATTTCTAAAAAATCTGAAAAAAATTAAAAAATAAATGAATTTAAGGATTGAATTTTGTATAAACACCTGTATTTAATGAAAATTTTTTTATTCACTATCAACACTCAGATTGTTTTCTATCCCAAAATAGTAATAAATCCGGAATCAAATGAGTAGTTATCTTTTATTAAAAATTTTTGTGTCTGAAAACGTACTTTTGGTAAAAATGTACTTAATTTCAATTAACTCAAAAACTATTAATTTTTTAAGAAAAAGTTATTTAACAAAAAATATTTGTTTTGACCTCATCTATTACCCTTTAGCAGGAATACGTCATATTTCCAGTGACCCGTATACACACCTCCGTAAAACTATGTAGTTATGTCACAATTTAGTAAATTATGGAGAGCTTTGACAGACAATGCAGCATGACACGGTTATATGTTGAATACTTCTATGGTTTGTTTAGTAAAAAAAATACTTTTCCATACTCATACAAAGTTTTAGCTGTCAGTTAGTATGGGGGACCAACATCTATTGTTGTTTTTCGACCCTGTCTCTTTGGCAAAAATGTTTAGTTTCATTGGTAGATAACTAAATTAGACGATTAAAATACAACGATGTAGGTAAGTACTTATATATTCTATAAACAAATCATATATTATGCGCAGTTGAAAATGATCTAAAGAATCCCAAACCAAGTGTAGATATCCCGCGCAAAGCAATAACTAGTTTTTTATCCTCTTAGAGGATCCATTGAGTACTTACTAACAAACGAGAAAATTAGACTAATTTTATCGTTTGTTAGTAAGTACTCAATGGAGTTAGCCATATTAAAGAAGTAGGTTGGTATAGTTCGTATTAAAACGTAGTGATTATTTCCTCTGTGGTTTGTATCAAGATGACCACAAATGGCGCCCATCTTCGCATCAAAACTTATGAAGAAAAGACTTAAGACAAAATATTATTTCATATAATATTATACAGGATATATATCTATTTGTATATGAAATAATATTTTGTCTTAAGTCTTTGCTTCATGAATTATGATGCGAAGATGAGCGCCATTAGTGGTCATCTTTCGTGATTCGCACTATACCTACGTGTAAAGGAATTGTAGTATGGAATGGTATGGAAGTGAAGTAGCCACTGATAGGAAGGCCAAAGTGGAAGATCTTCCTCCGGGCCTGGTGATATTAGCCCGGGGACCGCGGTCCAACCGATGATGGTTGGCAGTCGTAGAACTGCGTCGCTGAATGAACTTCGTCAGCGAGATGAAGGTTTCTCCATATATTCTCCATACTATGAGGTGCTATTCCTTACTTATCTTTGTGTTTATTCGACACTAGCCATCTTGTCACACGGTGATGAATCTTGTTGCAACCATGTGTTGGTAATGTGCGGCGTAGGTAGATGTGCTACATACGCATAATAGTATAGCGTAATCTGAAATGTTAATTTTTCACTTGTGAACATATTAATAATAGAATGGGAAGGCAAAGAGATTCATCCAGCTACCTCTTAATTTGTTTTAGGGTTCCGTACCCAAAGGGTAAAAACGGGACCCTATTACTAAGACTCTGCTGTCCGTCTGTCTGTCTGTCTGTCTGTCCGTCTGTCTGTCTGTCTGTCTGTCACCAGGCTGTATCTCATGAACCGTGATAGCTACAAAGTTGAAATTTTCACAGATGATGTATTTCTATTGCCGCTATAACAACAAATACTAATAACAGAATAAAATAAATATTTAAGGGGGGCTCCCATACAACAAACGTGATTTTTTGCCGTTTTTTGCTTTATATCAATAACGACAACAGGTAGACAGTCGAAATTTTCACAGATGATGTATTTCTGTTGCCGCTATAATAAAAAATACTAAAAACAGAGTAAAATAAATATTTAAGGGGGGCTCCCATACAACAAACGTGATTTTTTGGTACGGAACTCTTCGTGCGCGAGTCTGACTCGCACTTGGCCGGTTTTTTTTTAAACTGCATACTGAAGTTCATCTGAAAACGGAGTCGTTTGGACCTAGTGATAGTTTTGATATGCTGCTCTGACGTAAAATTGCCAACGTAGCGATATATTTCTTCTTCACCATGTCGATGATTCCAGCAAATTAGACTGGTTTTTTTTTCTTATCGAATGAGGATTAGTGGCCACCTCTGGTGTTAGAGTTTAGGAAGCCGCCTGTAAGGTCTCTAACTTGACCGATAGTTTTACGTGCCCTCCGTAGCACAGAAGCGCACAATTCTAATCCTACTTTAACGGTCACCCATCCGACACCTGACCGGACCAAGCGTTGCTTGCTGCACAAACGTGATCAAGTACGATCAGTCTGTCAATTCCGCCGTGAGCGCTTCATGATTGCATGCAAAATACAATGGATTTCATATCACGGTTTCGGTGATCATGCTACAGGGGCTGGTCATTATTAGATGTGTTTTTGTACTTGAAAAAAAGTCCTCATAGTTTTCCCCGAAGCCGCATCCACATCACGTCCAAAACCTATTTCTAAATCTTGGGACACTAATGCATATTAATCACCACTGAACCGAGTCAAGAGTTTCAGACTCAAAAGCAAATAAAAAGTTAACCAGTTAACCGGCTATTCGTGTCTTTAGCTATCTAATAAAAGTTTTCAAACCTCTTAACTTTATGGTGCTCTTGGGCAAAGAACTAATAAAAAACTTGTAGTGGGCGAAACAATATTCGTGTGGGGTTAGAAGGGGTATTAACTGGTGAGAACTGGCTATTGGCGGGTGTAACATGTCTGATGTGGCTATCAACTCAACATGTCACTCGCTATCTAATAAAATGTATCTCTAGACTTGAGATATATTGCAGCCAAGGATGGTGAACTTTGCAGGGTACTAATTGATGTCTTAATAAAGGATATTCGCAAAAAGAAATACAATTACTAACTCGGGAGAATGAATGAAAAGTTAAACTCGCGGTTCCATTGAAAAAAAATAAGATACTCATTTTTTTCTTACTGATTCATAGAATGGCAATTATTTTCCCTAGATTTTTTAATGCCCTTGTTGATATTTGGAAATGTCTCCATAAATTCGAGGCAATATTAGTTATATTATAATGCGAGTCTATTTGTCATTTTCACGCCTAATCTGCTGAACCAATTTATACACTTAGACTTTAGATTTGATACATATACTTACTAAAGTCTGTATTTTCATTCACTCTCCAAATTTTAAGGATTGTTCAATCCATGAAACAGAACCACTTTCTCTAAAAACATAGGTCCAAATATTAAAAAAAAATCGGGTTGCTCTCCGGGAGTGCCGGAATAAGTGAAAACTTGAATATTAACGTTATGCATTTTTGATATTTTGGAATGGTTAGGGAAGAATTTTGTACGAATTGCTTTAATTATCAACATAAAAGTACTATCATTTATGAGGTAGAATACAATATTTATTTATTGCGCTATCGTACACAAACATGACAATTTATATTACATTCAAAAGTTTATCTCTCAGAAAAATCAACCCGCCGAACGCGAAAATGAAGCGCCGCCATTTTCGCCGCGCCGTAGAAAGAGAGGGAGATACTTCCGCCGCCGGCTGTCTACGCTACATCCGTCTTACGAATTTTCGATCAGGGTTACGTGATCCTGACTGACGCGAGTTTAATATTTTTTACCCATTACAAAAAAGTGTACAAACGCCGCTAAAGAAGTTTTCACTTTAAAAAACTATAGATACAAAACTAAGATCACTGATCAGTTAAGTAAGAGATGACAATCACTTTTGTGGTGTATTTCACAATACACACACACCTGTTACTTAGAGAAATTTGTTCAGGTTCATGGTCTGAACACACCCTTAAAAATGGGTGTTTGGAATTGGAACATTGTAAAAAGCCAAATGCTATTGCCATTTACGAAATTACCACCAAAAACAAAATTCCCCACCAAGTCACTGGCAAGATCTAGGTAATACACGGTTATCTTTTAAGTATATTTAAAAATGAAATGAGTGTATCTCTTTCCTATTCTAATCGAGTATGTAAGTACAGTTAAAGGTTGAATCTCAATTGTTTATGTCCCAAAATTTTACTGATTTCTGGATTTAGAGCTCATTCATAAAATTACACGCGCGTAATCAAAAAAGACTATCTTGTTTACCTACGTAAATAATGAAAAGAATGAATGAATTCGAAGAATGAATCTACGCACGCGTCTGGCTATTTTTGTGAGTTTGCCGATTAATCAAGATTATTTCCGATATTTTCAGACTATTAATTTTTAACTTTTAACTGCACGTTCATATTCAGAAACGTAGTCTGATATTCCCATTTCATTTTTAGATATACCTACTTAAAAATTAACGGGGTATATTTGATATTCTGTTGGCCGCGCTAATTCCTCATGTGTCCCAATATTAAGCCCGGCGAGGTCCCGCAGTATATTTTTACGAGGGGCCGCGCCGGCCGGAATGTTATTAAGACCCCGCATCGGCCGGGACTATACCGAATAATGCCCCAGATCATTATGTGCCACAATAATGCAAGCTCGATTACAATTCTTATAGCGCGGTTGATAAGCGCCAGTTTTTTTAAGAGTAAAATGAAATGAAGTTTTATATTTTACAGTAAACTTTGTAGGAATATGCAGTTATCTTAATATATAAAATCGTAAACTGAATGACTGACTGAATGACTGACTGACTGACTGATCTATCAACGCACAGCCCAAACCGCTGGACCTAAAGACTTGAAATTTTGCACACAGATACCTCATACAGTGTAGGCATCCACTAAGGAAGGATTTTTGAAAACTCCATCCCTAAGGGGGTGAAATAAGGGATGAAAGTTTGTATGAAAGTCCCTCAGTTTTGAAGCTAGGATTTTCAAATTTTGTGTTTAGACTGAAGATTGAAAATTAATAAATACGGGTCTCAGCGTTTTTCAAAATTCTACCCCCGAAAGGGTGAAAAGGGGTATGAAGTTGTGTATAGAAAAAAATCCTTCATTTTCGAAGTAAAAATCACTTCATTTATAATAAGGCTTATGAAAGAAAATCTAACGCAACGTATATTGATATTGTCAGTACTTCAACCCCTATGGCGATGAAATAGGGGTGAAATGTGTAAATAAACCTAAAAATAGAGATGGATGTCGTTATTGGGGTTTTCTGGTATGACGATTGCGAAAATGACATTTATTTTGAAGTCCAACACGGTGGACATGATTTAACCCCTTAAAGGGGTGAAAATGGGGTTCAAATTTTGTATGGAAAAAGAATATAAATTGACATTACAATTTTAAACTTCGTAGGAGTACCTACGTCTAAAAATAAATAGTCAAACATATATTTTGTGGTTTTGAAAATCAACCCCTTATGTGGTAAATGGGGTAAGTAATCATAAAATACTATATAATTATGGATGACGTCCTTGAGGTTTAATGGGATGGTGATTGCGAAAATTACATTTATTTTAAAGTCCAACACGATGTACATGATTTAACCCCTAAAAGGGTGAAAATGGGTTTCAAGTTTCGTATGGAAAACTTATGGAAAAATAATATAAAATAGACATTATATCTTTAAACTTCATAGGAGCACGTCTTAAAATAAATAGTCAAACATATATTTTGTGGTTTTGAAAATCAACCCCTTATGTGGTAAATGGGGTAAGTAATCATAAAATACTATATATGGAGGACGTTCTTGAGGTTTAATGGGATGGTGATTGCGAAAATGACATTCATTTTGAAGTCCAACTCGGTGGACATGCATGATTCAGCCCCAGGGGACGGGGAGAAAGGAAACGGGACCGGGAACTGGACGGAGCGGAAGAGAACGGGAACGGGAATGGGACGGGGCTGGAATGGGAACGGGAACGGGAGCGGGACGGGAACCGGACGGGACGGGAACGGGACGGGGATGGGAACGGGAACGGGGTCGGGACGGGACGGAACGGCAACGGGAGCGAGAACGAGAGCGGGAACGGGAACGGAACGGGATGGGATGGGACGGGAACGGAATGAGAGCGGGGACGAGAACGGAACGGGACGGGACGGGGATGGGAACGGGAATGGGACTGGAAACGGGACGGGTCAGGACGGGAATGGGACGGGACAGCACCGGGATGGGATGACAATGGAATGGGACGGTAACGGGAACGAGAATGGGAGCGGGACGAAACGGGAACGGGAATGGGAACGACCAGCCGTTTTTACGCGATTAGGCGGGTCCCCACCGAGCGAGCGAGCCTCGTGCGACAAACGCCTTGCGTCTTGCGTCTTGGCAAACGTCTTGCCTGGCGAGGCAGCGCTCTTGGTGGTGACCCGCCTAATCGCGTAAAAACGGCTGGTCGGATCCTGGTTGAAGGTTCCCTAAAGATTTTCTCTAATATCCACGCGGACGAAGTCGCGGGCGGAAGCTAGTTACATGATAAGAACATTACCGAAAAATACCCCAAATAATTAAGTGACGATAAGCCTGTTTTTTAATAGTAGGTAAACGAACTGCTGATAAGTATTTATTTTTTAACGCATTTCATTGTTAAAAATATGGATGAAACGTTCATCAAAGATAGAAGAGAATACTTTATTATGAAAATAATAATATTCAACAGTCACTAATTCTAGTCTAACCACAGAATACATGATCTAGCTACGAAATAATAATTTTGAATTCCAATGGTAATTCTAATTTGATATTTGGACGGAAAATATTCGACCTCAAAACCATTATTATCACGCTTTGTGATTGTGCGGTTATTAGAAATAACATATTATCTGAAACTCCAAAGCACATTGACATTGGTAATGCAATGCAAAAAAAGACACAAAAAATAAAATAAAATATCAGACTGAAGCTTAAATTTTCTTTTACTTCAATGTAAGCCACATTGAAAAGAAAACACAGTTTTTGTTACTCATTCTTTGAGTCAGCTCTGTGACTGTGATAATAATTTCATTGTATTCATCAGCGAAACTGCAACTGTAATATTATTATATTGAACAAATAAAAAATCCAAGAGCTATCTTCATTCGTTACTTCGTAAGAACGAATCTGCGGGCCTTTGAAAAATGTCCAGGTTATTTCCAATATTTTTCGATTTATTGCAAATGGCTTGCTGGTACAAAGAGAAGTAATACGCTTATTTCTCCAGTATCCTTTTAAATGTATTTCAAAAGAATGCATTTTTCTTCATAAAATATTACTTATTCAAAATTTTTAAAGTTCCATTTTCCGAATTAAGAAAAAATCTAATTTGAAACATATTTTTGATTAACGACTCTTGATTTCGCAAGGGCTAGAACAATTCGTCCAAGGCTAGAATATTTTGGCATAGTGGTAACCATATATTTTTTATTTTGACGGGGATTTCTGAAATATGGCGGCACACGATGAAACCTCGCATGTGTATATCGATAGAGGACCTATAGATTAACCCGGGGTGAGCACAGTGAAAAATGTTACACCGAGTTAGTGTTGGGTCAAGATGACCCGTTTAAACATTAATGTTTTTCCAATATACGAAGGTATTTTAAGAAAGTGTTGCTGTAATTTTGTTTAGTGACTATCATTTAAAGGGTTTTATGTAAAAATAAACGAATTCATTATAAAATTCGTCTTAAATGTAGATGCACAGAAAATAGTACGAGAAATCAACAAAATTTACATCTTCTGTCTTATTGCAATAAAAAGTTAACAAAACGTAAATCTTCTAGAAAAAACTAACCTAAGATGACAGTTCTATCATAAAACTTTGTAATAACATGTAATAACTACAATTTTCAGTCTTGTAAGTTATCATTTTCAGGCTCTCCATTTGCACAATCGCCGCAATATAACACTGCGTGTTCAGTACATATATATTTATTACAGCTGGAACATATATTATTAGTCTTTCTGTCCTTTTTGCTGTTCAAAAGTTGTAGAACGTATTTGACGCTGTAGTTCAAACAAGGGTTCATTATCGCTGTCGTCATCGGATGCGTCCTGGTCTGTGTCACTTTCATAACTACGACGACTCACGTGATCTTCCTCTTCACCTCCTGAAGAAATTTGTTCGTTTTCAGAGTCCGATTCTTCTAATATGGTTAAAATCCTGCAGTTGGTCGCGTTCTTCCCTATTCATTTTGAAAATAAAATGATAAACAATAAAAAAACGTTAAGCAAAAATGACGCGAAATTACGACATCGAGTGCATGGTTGGGTCATATTTACCCTTTTGGTCATTTGGCCACGTCTATCTCTCGGTGCAAGCGCAAGCCGATTGAATAGCGTGAAGAAATGAAGTAGGGAGACTGTTAGCTCCAGCTACTGAGAAGTACGGAAACGTCGCACTATAATTTTGTAAAATACACGCAATTTAAAATGGCGCGGGTCAAATTGACCCAACTGTGCGCTCCCCGGGTTAACAAAGAATGTCATATGATATAAAGTCCTAAGGCGTAACGTTTCCGAGAAAAACCATGTTAAAGATCTTGTATGGATAAAAATGGTTACCACTTTGCCAGCCTCAGAGGTTCAAACCCTTGCTAAATTATACGTGGTAAAAGTAGCTTTTTAACATTAATAAATTGTTTTGAAACTGTTCCAACTTGATTAACATTTCCACAAGTTCCTAAAATCTAGGGCTCCTGTCCCGATTTATCCCACACAAAAGATACTTGATCCCTCCACTTCGTTATACAAATTGTTAGTTGTTACCTGGACTTACATATTGCAAGATTAAGCTAGATACAGGTGGATATCAACGACGCAGACAGGTGACCAATGGCCGGCGGCCGCAAGCGATTATCCGCCATTTTGACGGCAGCCATCTTGTGCCGCCATCTCTCAAACAGGCGACGGCGATTATTCATACTGCCTAGCTCACGTTATTAATATCGTTGGGAAAACATTAATAGTGATTTCCAAGTAATTTCCAATCAATGGCCGTTCGTGGAAAAGGAAATTAATTAAATAGCTATGAGTGAATTTCTAGGTAGTATATCGTTGGTTGAAACACGTATGTATGTTTAATTTTGCTACAGAATTGGTTAATTATTAAGGGCCAGTTATTAATGTGTACCTATCTCATCTCTCTGAAGTATGATTTACATAAAATAGCTCGTTAAACCAAGTTTTAGATAAATTATAACTGGTATTATCTTTAGGAGAGGATTATTTTAGGGTGGAACTTACACAACCCAAACTTAGACACGCTAGTAATATTATTTATTCTGTACTCAGACAAAAATAAATGATGACATCAAATTGTATTGTTTACTTCATCATCATTATCATCATATCAGCTGTACGTCATCCATAGTTATGTATAGTTCCATATTATTGCGTTATTGTAATCTTAATTACTAATAATCTAGTGCTCTTATACTGGGTACCTATTTTTTTATTCACTCTACAAATTTTGAGAATGTATCAGTCCATGAAAATTTAAAAAAATGTCCAAGAAACGTATGTGTCGAAATTGAAAAAAATTTGGTCATCCCTTATTAAGGATGAACTAAACTGATCACGTTTTTTTTTTATTTGTAAGTATAAATAGTATTTTTTTACATATTTGGCTCAGATTTGACCCTATGTTGTTAAGAGAAAGTTGTTCAGTTTCATGGACTTAACACGTCCTTAAAATTTGGAAAGTGAATAAAAAATTACCCCGTATAACACCATTATCATCGAAATACTATTTAAAACAGGGATTCCAAATGTGGTCGGTCTCCTTAGGGTTCGAAAGCGTTTTCCCAGGAGAAACCGATTTCGACCCCCAAGAATATAAACGAAAAATTATGAAAATTAATAAATAACACTTGATATTTGTTATGAGTTTTTAAATTTGGCTGTGGGGGTTTGATGTATCATTTTAGAAAAGGTGCCTTTGCCTATAAATTAGTCCTGGAAATCCCTGATTTAAAAGAATAAAAATATATAAACACTAACTTATATACTTAGTTTCGCTTTCCATAAATGAATTACTCTAGAACATTTTCTCCTATTCACGTACATTAAAATTGCTGCGGTGTATGCTTTTAGCTGAGATGCGCATGCCAAAAGCCTCTTGCAACCAAAAACATTATGTGGAACCGTAAGTGTATTTAAAATCTCTTTGAATGTACGTCTGAATAAATTTTCAGACGTTCACATTATATGTTTGAAATAAATCATAACTAGGGGCTCCGTGAGCTGTAGACCTCGCGATAAAATAAAATAAAATGTCGCCATGAAGTTTTCAAAACACACAGTATTAGGTACGTAAGTATTCGCAGCTAGATGGTGCTTTTGATGGTGCTTCTAATTTTGATAATTTTTAAAATGGGTGAATATATTTTTTATAAATTTGGAAATATTGGCTTGACAATACAGTTATATATAATTATCGAACCTACTCACAAAA
Organism: Agriphila geniculea; assembly: GCA_943789525.1. Lineage (NCBI taxonomy): Eukaryota > Metazoa > Arthropoda > Insecta > Lepidoptera > Crambidae > Agriphila > Agriphila geniculea. Next base: position 20,444,689 of record OX038869.1, on the reverse strand, counting down.
TTTCACCAGAATTGGTTGAGAAATGCGACCTGTAAAGAAGATCAAACAGCCGGAAAGCTGGACTGAAATATGTTTTTTTACATATTTCCGTCATTTTATTAAATTTAGAAAAATTGCCTCGACAAAAAATTCTATATATTTATCAAATCTGCTCACGAAATTTCACCGGGGTCGGTTGAGAAATGTGACCTGTAGAGGAGAACAGACAGCGCCGGAAATTCGGACTGAAATACGATTTTTTTACATTATCTCCGCCATTAAAAAAAAAACTGGTTAGACAAAAAAATCTATACAATTTTCAAACCTGCTTACAAAATTTCACGAGAATCAGTTGAGAAATGCGACCTGTAGAGGAAAACAGACAGCACTGGAAAGCCGGACTGAAATATGGATTTTTAATATTTCTCCGTCATTTAAAAAAAAACGAAAAACTGGTTTGACAAAAAAATTCTACATCATTTTTAAACCTGCTTACAAAATTTTACTAGAGTCAGTTGAAAAATGCGACCTGTAGAGGAAAACAGGCAGAGCTGGAAAACGGACTGAAATCTGTTTTTTTTTTCATAAATCTCCGCCATTTTGAAAATTTTCAAAAAACTGGCTCGACAAAAAAAAAATATAATTTTTGAACCTGCTCACAAAATTTCACAAGAATCGGTTGAAAAATGCGACAAGAAAGCTTGGGCAAAAATTCTTTCGTATGTCCGGCTGTCTGGAACAAATAGCCGGACATACGAAAGAATTTTTGCCCAAGCTGAAGCAGAGACGCTTCGCTCGCACTTCGTGCTCGCTCGGTCAATAAGTATGTAATATAATTTAAGATTGTATTTAAAAGTTGTTATGCCAAATTTTAAATGTTTTTTGTGCCTAAGGTTCTCGCCCAAATAGTAATTTGGTCGCCCGTTCTGAATAACTAGTTCCTAAATTTGTATTTTAAAGTCACCCATTTTCATTATCTTTAGTCGCCCTCGCTCCGTCGCCCACTTAGTATCCAGTACGCTGTAATCCGCTGTATTCAGTATTTTTGATACCCAAAATGGGAGTTTATTGTTACCCGATTAAATACTACCCGTTAAAATTAAATGGAGGAGGAGTTCTATGGTGCAGTGGTTTAACGCCTGACCCAGCGATTGCGGAAGTTAAAAGCAACTTTCACAAGTGTCAGTCATGATATGGGTGATCAAAAATTTATTATCTCGAGCTCCCCCGTGCTTCGGAAGGCACGTTGAGCCGTTGGTCCTGGGTGAATATACAGTCATTACTATACCACCCACCAATCCGCATTGGGTCCGCGTGGTGGGTTATGGCCCATCCTCCTATTTCATCCATGAGGAAGGCCTGTGCCCCAGCAGTGGGGACATTAAAAATGACTGATGGTCAAGTTAAAATTGTTGTAAAAATTACAAAGATTTAAGTAAAGTGATTGGCTGTGACTTTTCTTTTGTTAAAATAAATTAATGTACTCGCACATATTTAGGTCACAGTTTTTCGTGCACGCACATAATTATACTTTTCATACAAGCGATCTCAGTCCATTGCAATTTTTTTTTGCAGTACGTACTTCAGCAGTTACCAATAAGTTTCTAGCGCAAAATTTTCTATCTATATTTGCCTTAAGGTTACACATGACCGACATGCACAATTTCTTTCTCACTTGCAATCATTATACATTTTACAACAAGTCGCCATTTTTAATCCCTTTCTTCAAATATATTCTTAAGGAGATAACTGGGAAGAAAAAATTCCTCACAGATAACCAGTTGTCTGGCCATGGTTATCTCCGAGGAACAAGGGAGATAAAAGTGAGTTTTTATTCTATGATTTTAGTTTTAAAAGTTCGTAAGAATGCGTCAGCTGATTCTCCCGAGGCCGCCATTATTGTCCTCGTGCGGCGTCGGTGACAAAGCCTTGCGTGCGGCACGCTATCCCAGAGGGCGCCACAATAGAACCAAACTAGCCGTGTTTATACGGCTTCAAAGGACCAACAATGGAACCAAGATTACGTAGTTTTATTTAAAAATACTGGTCTATTTTGGGCGTAAACTGTTTATTTGGTGAAGATGTTTTGTAAAAATTAATACTTACGAGATATATGAGTTTCTATGACAATACCGCGTTTATAGTAGGTTCACCAGCTTTTGTTCAATTCAATTTCAAAATAATTTGTTTTATCATTGCACTATAGTGTCTAGAAATATCTTATACAACATACTATACTACTATACTATAGTTATTTATACTTAAACCTGTATTGAGTATTCGAAACTGTTGCCAAGTCTTTGTTTAAAGGTTATGAAATGTCACTTCTCCGAGCGATAACAATATTATGGCATTCGTTCTCCATTCTAGAGTGCTATTACCGTCTCGCGAACACAAATCGCTCGCATCAGTTATTCGCACAATATCCTTCAGTTAGTTGTTTGTGAGAAGGAAATTGAATTATTCCTTCATGTACTCTACCTACTAGAGATTGCAAGTTCTGGTGTGGTAGGAATCATGAGCGAATTCGTTGGAAGTTATTGAATTTTGTTGATAAATTGATTTTTTTTGATTGACGGCTATTTGGTGCAACGGTCTTCTTCGCGAAGTGCCCCAAAATTGGGTTTAAAATTATGGTAGTTAGCAGTGGCGAGGTGTGAAATTATGGCGATTATAAACCGTTGCACAAAAATGTTATGATCTTCATAATGGATCGGTGGGGTGGGATTTGTTTCCATAGACCCTTTGCCGCTGGTAGGTAGTTATGTTTATAAACAAAGTCAAATCACTCGGTCAAATATAAAAATATGTTATATTTGACCGATTGAGCACGAAGTGCGAGCGAAGCGTCTCTGCTTCAGCTTGGGCAAAAAGTATTTCGTATGTCTTTCCGGCGGCTGTCCGTTTGTTTTCCTCTACAGGTCGCATTTCTCAACCGATTCTCGTGAAAATTAGTGAACAGGTTCGAAAATTATAATTTTTTTTTGTCGAGCCAGTTTTTCAAAATTTTTCGAAATGGCGGATATATGTAAAAAAAAACTGTTTCAGAATTTGGGAGCAGCTTCAAAAATGATATAGATTTTTTTTTATCAAGCCAATGTTTCGAAATTTTTCAAAATGTGGGAGATATGTAAAAAAAAACCGCATTTCAGTCCGGTTTTCTGGCGCTGGCTATTCTCCTCTACAGGTCACATTTCTCAACCGATTCTCGTGAAATTTTCTGAGCAGGTTTGATAATTATATAGAATTTTTCAGTCAGGCCACTTTTTCGAAATTTTTCGAAATGACGGAGATATGTAAAAAAAGACATATTACACACACAGTATAGATACTTATTAGTTGCAAAACTAATATCTATAAGTACTGTGTTATTTGTTTTTAATAAACATACCATTTGAGCTACTTTCTAACGCGAGGTCCACAGCTCGCGGAGCCACTAGTTAATAAATATTTAAACATTATGTCCACTACTTAGCCCCCACCTTAATTTAATACTAAATAAAATTATTTACTAGAAAAATTTGACTTGTCACCAGAACATGTTCTCACGCGGGAATTGAACCCTCGCCTTTTGGAAGTCCTAACCAATGCTCTTCCAATTGAGCTACCGTGGGACTCGGTAGCTCAGTTGGGAGAGAATTGGACAGGACATAAAATTTGGAGATTGAACGGATAAAAAGTAGCATTGTTAATGCTAAAATCTCAGAATTAAAAATCAGCTTAAGGCTGTATATTTGCATTTCAATGAAATTTGTGTTTTTCCAATGAAGTTATCTAAAGAATGAAAGCATTATTATTGATGTAAACTTTAGTTTTAGGAAGCAAAATTCTTAAATTAGTGCCGTATAGAGAGAAAAACATAATAAATTGTCAGGTATTTTAAAACGTAGACAATCTGTTCAAGTGGAATTTTAAATTTGCTTGTCAGAGGTATTTTTCAAAAACGTTTCAGCTGTAACAAATAAGAATACGACTCATATTTATTTTTTCACTTATTGTTTGTATTGTCAAGGAGTTCCCTACAGAGAGAAAATTTAAAAAATGCTTTTAATCACAGAGAAATAAAATAATAAAAAATACTCAAATTGGTACACTTTGACATGTTTTTTTACTGGTACAGAATCTAAAGTAATTTAATTTTTCTTAGGAATAATGAGGTATTTGTCTAATGTATTGCGTGTTTTGTATAATACTTATATCTATTTAATAATTTAATAGGAATTTTCAAAGTTCGCCTTCATTACAGTTCGCGCAGAGTTGTTTTGATCATATGTATTGAAAATTTAAAATGGAACGTGATGCGACTCTACAGCTTTAAGTTGTTACTAAGATTGTCTTGTCTGGTTAAAGATGAAAATGACCATCAGCCATTTCTAATGTCCCCACTGCTGGGGCGCAGGCCTTCCTTATGGGTGGATAAGGTGGATGGGCCATAACCTACCACGCGGGCCCAATGCGGATTGGTGGGTGTTAACGACTGCAAATGCACCCGGGACCAACGTGTTAACGTGCCTTCTGAAGCACGGAGGAGCTCGAGATAATACATTTTTGGTCACCCATCCCATGACCGACCCTTGCGAAAGTTGCTTAACCTCCGCAATCGCTGGGCCACGCCACGCGCTAAACCACTGCGCCATCGAGCTCCTTCGAAAGATGAAAATAATATTTATCAATCTTAGTTGAATTGGGATGTTGACTTATGAATAAAATAACGAAATACTAATAAAAATCGTAAACATATCAAACTTTTGGAGTAGCTTGTATACCTCTTGGTTTTATATATTGCGTATTATTTGTTTTATGACCCTTCAAAGTTGGGTGGACAAGTCCATTTAAAAAGTATGAAATTTGTTAAAATAAATAATACATTTAATTAGTCCGTAAAATTTACAGCAAATTTGTCAAAGAAACCATTTTGATAAACACAATATTTAATATAGCTGCCGAACAAATTTCCTACGCGTTGCATACAACGTAGGAAGGCGTGACGTCATAACTTGGTAGCCGTTAGTATGGAGCGTTTTCGGGTGAGTCCAATTTTGTGCATTTCAAACTGTTGATATCTCGGGCAGTTTTCATGCTAGCGTGATAATTCTTATACAAATGTTTCTTTTTTTTAAGGGGTCATTTATGTAACATAAAATAAAAAAATAGTCAACATGCCTATTGTCAAAAATTTCATAATACTTTGTTTTTTTTGGTACATACTTAAATAAGTATAAAAATAAATGCAACATTCAGGCTTGAAATATTCACAACTTATTGTTATCTCTAGAATGCTGGATCTCGATCACATATTATATTACTTATTTATTATTCCACTGTCTCGTCTCAAGACCATTCTTACAAAACAAATTAATGCCATTGAACTCGAAATGAAACTCAATTTATCTGCAAAAAGAATGAAACAAATATCAAATCACGTTGCTCCGAAGAGTTCTTAATTTATCGAAACCAAATAGAAGTTTCATTTGATGAAATAAAATTTTATTTGAAATCAAAGATCGCATTCGATGGAAATCCAGTTTATTCCGATGTTTACCGCGATCTGCGTGGATTTCACTTTATATGTGACAAAGTAACTGTTGTCGGCTAAGAAGGTTCGCAACGCAAGTCGATTTCCTACGGAGAATGTGAAAGAAGATTTAAGTCGTCGACCTCGGGTTTAACGATGGTCTAGAACATAAGAGTTGGCGGTTTCTTAGACAAGAAGATTCGTGAAGTGCACCCAGAATCCTCAACAATTATGGAACTGACTGTCAGCTTAACTTCTAAGTGCCAGAACTCAACAATATTGCTAAATTGTTGTTTTGGTGTGTAATAAAACACAGTTCTTCAACACCAAACAGTAATTTATTCCTCACACACAGGACTATTCCTAATTACACGTCAGCTCCGCACCAGCGCTCGACTCGACCAAGAATGATGCCCCGTGTCAAGGAATAGAATGCCATGATTAAGCCAGAATGCTCCCACTCGTCACCGCGTTCCCCACCATCTTGTTTCCAACCGTCAAACTACACTAGTCAATTGACGTACTTTTATTGTTTAAATCACAAAACCGATACTTTTAAATCATAAACCTTACAGGTGTCAGGATTGAACTGACCACAGAGTTAAGGATTCCAAACTTTCAAAGTGCGCGTCCACTGCATCGGAATCGAAACGGACGGATTTATTGCTTTGTATGGATTTCTGTGGCACTGCGTGCTCTGTATCGGCATTTCCGCGCCATAAAAATCCATAGTAATACAAAGTATTAGTATTCTGTGACAAGTGACAAATGCCGACGACGCTCCATCCACGCCGTACGCTCCGATTACGATGAAGTGGACGCGCAACTTTAAAAGTATTGAAGGAACTAAGTTCTGTAAGATATTTTTATAAGGCTGTCACCTGTTTCTTCATACATTTAAACAATCAATTAGTTAGGTTGACTTCCGCCCGTGACTTTGTCCACGTGGTCATTAGGAATGGGGAACAGGGAACCTTTGACCAGGATAAAAAGTATCATATTTTAATTCAGGCTATAAACAATCTGGGTGCCAAATTTTGTCCAAATCAGGTCAGCTGTTTTTGCGTGATTGAGTACTCCAAACTTTCACATTTACTCTGCACACTAGCGCTGCCACTGGAAAATAAATCATAGCGCTAAATAAAGATGAAATTGTGAATTATCTCTCTATAGCGCACTCCGAAGAAGAGCTTTGTGGTACTTTTTATCGCTTGAAGAGTATTTTCTAGCCTGTCGTTTAATTTATTGATATTTTTTGTGAATGCACTTTTAGCATAAAAACCCTATTTGCGGACACTACGTAAAATAGGCGGGGTAGCTTTTGAAATCAAAAGGTTTGATAAGTGACTCTATGCCTTATGAAATTGTGTGTTATTGTTTGAAAAATAGAAATAGAAAGAAATAATCTATATTCACTGTCATTTTACGAACTCTCCACGTTGTTTTTGGTCGAGAAGGATTATTTTTAGGGTTCCGTACCCAAAGGGTAAAAACGGGACCCTATTACTAAGACTTCACTGTCCGTCTGTCTGTCTGTCTGTCACCAGGCTGTATCTCTTGAACCGTGATAGCTAGAAAGTTGAAATTTTCATACATGGTGTATTTCTATTGCCGCTATAACAACAAATACAACTCCTCACAACAACAAATGAGATTTTTTTGCTCGATATTAATAACGACAACAGTCAGACAGTAGTCAGGTAGACAGAAATTTTCACAGATGATGTATTTTTGTTGCCGCTATAACAACATATACTAAAAACAGAATAAAATTAATATTTAAGGGCTCCCGTACAACAAACATATTTTTTTTTGCCGTTTTTTGGTACGGAACCCTTCGTGCTCGAGTCCGACTCGCACTTGGCCGGTTTTTTCTATATTTATAACGCTGTCAGCTTGTGACTTCCTCAATCTTCGCAGAAGCGTTTAGAAACCTCCGGAAATGCGCCGGGAATTTCCATTTAGCGGCAGATGTGCGCGGACATGGGCCGATTGGCACCCTATGATACGTAGTTGAGCATGCATTTAAACGGTGCTCATTTTAGAAGAATATTCAAAGAGAAGAACGAATGTGAGACACATTTGCAGAAAAGATATCTAATTGAATATTCAAAGAGATATTCTAACAAAACTAGTTGGAACTTTGAATACTTATTTTATTGTTTGCCTGGTGTTGCACCGAAGACAATTTTCGACGAAACTTTACTGACGTTAATAAGATTTTTCACAAAATTTCAATATTAAGATCAACTCATAAAAAACTTGCTACTTGTTATGGACGAAGTGAACATGTCCTTTGGGTAAATACCTAATGTAAGAGGCTCCCCTCTAGAGAATGAATTTGTTTTGCACAAAGAAACCTCTTTTTCACGATAGCATTACCGAGCCTTTTGTATCGGCAAGTTAGCCCGTAAATAATATAACAAACACCCCTTGTGGTATCTATCAGCTATAATAAAGAAAATATAAATAAAAGACAATCTGAACTCTCTGTTACACTAGGTAGGTAAAATGGCAGTAGAGTCTATCTAAAAACTCAGTTTACATGGGTAATTTCAAAAATAATTTTAAATCCCACCTAAATCGCCAACCACCCCACCAATACCCATCTAAATAAAATTGAGTAAAGCTATGTTTACAATTAGAATTTTGACAACACCAACAGGTTTACCAGTATAAGTTTTTATAAATCCTACTAATATTATAAATGTGAAAGTTTGTGGGTTTGGATGTTTGTTCCTCAATCACGCAAAGACTACTGAATGGATTTGGTTGAAATTTGGCATACAGATAGTAGATATCCTAGATTAAAACATAGAATACTTTTTATCCCGATATTCCCACGGAAACGGGAACCACGCGGGTGAAACCGCGGACGGCCGCTAGTAATTTAATAATTTCTCATGTAAACTGACTTTTTAGACAGACTCTACCTAGTGTTAAGCCAATGGCGATAATTGACTGTCTTAAAAACAGATGTCTTTTATTAATTCTATCATGTTTAAATGAAAATTACGAAACAATAATATATTGTTATCAGTTTTTAACATTACACACATGACATAACAGTGATTATATTAGACATACATACCTAGTTTTAATTTATTACTATTGTATTTTGATTTTTAACATTAATAGTAATTTAATTGAGAACAGATATATGAAAAAATATGCATTGATCAATTACAAAACTTAAATATTTCATAAGTAAGATTTATCACGAAAACAAATTAAGTCACTTGTTTTGTAAAACAATCATACTTATTTGTATAGACAATTAGTTTTTTATTATCTTTTAAATAAAAATCAACAATAGTAAGCCAGATTACTTCATTTAATTGACAAAAAGTATATGAACTGGAAACAACAAACCGATTTCAATAGGATCAGTAATATAAATTCTAATCAACAATAATTTAATTCACCGAGTGGTATCTAAATTCTTACAAAAGCTTAAAGCTTCTTATAACAGCCAGTGTCCTGAAAACTTTCTTCTTAATCTAAACCCGACCTAATTCCCCGCTATACGTTGCCAGATAACAAATTAAATCCGATACAATGGTGTTGCCAGAGTCAATTATTTCTCGCCATACAGCGCGATTGCTGGGAACAAATGAAGACAAATCGCCTTGCAACCATTCTGTGTCCGCTGGGAATCTACACTACGTGGTTTGTTAAAGTATTTTTGTGAAACTATTTCTATTATTTTTTTACTGCTAAGTAATTCTCCCCCTTTTTAACCGATTTTAAAAAAGGTGGAGATTCTCAATTTTAATGATTTGTTATTACTGTTATTAAGTAAGTATTATCTTTAAGGAGCTCAATGGCGCAGTGGTTTAGAGCCTGGCCCAGCGATTACCGAGTTTAAGCAACTTTCGCAAGGGTCGGTCATGGGATGGGTGACCAATAGTTGGTTATCTTGAGCTGTCCCGGGTGCATTTGCAGTCGTTAACTCTGCATTGGGCCCGATTGGGTACGCAATCGGCGTGGTGGGTTATGGCCCATCCTCCTTATCTATCCATAATGAAGGCCTGTGCCCCAGGAGTGAGGATATTAAAAATGGCTGATGGTCAAGTATCATCATCAGCCATTTTAACTTCACTGATAAGGAGATAAGGACGATAAGGTAAATGTGCCATAAGAGAGAGTAGAGAATAAAACATCTCATTATTCACGAGAAGCGACTCCAAGATACTTATGTCCAAACTGTAAGATCTTTTTGTGGGAGTCATAACGACTATAGAAAAAAATAGACGACTTGATCACAAAATGAACAAGTCACAAAATGACGCGACGTGGCGTCAAAATAACAGTGGCCTTACCATGAGTTGATGAAAACTGTTTACGTTACCCTAAACTATCGGATATACTGCTCACAGTCAATGCGAGTGACAGAGAGAAAATGATAGTTTACGGTAACGTTAAACAGTTTGCATCAACTCATGGTAGGGGGGCTAATCTCAAAACGACACATGTAGGAAAACGTCCTAAAAGATTCAGTCTAAAATGCAAGCAATGTTTAAATTATTAGTCCTCGTGCAATATTTTCTAATTTAATTCTTGTCCGCTAAAGTTCAACAGCATTACCGGAAACTTTGGGCGAACTGACCACGACTCAATCTACAAATTCAGAAACGGAAACTGGCGAAGTTTCCACAAAGTTCCAATCTTGTAATATAGCCACAGGCCTCTCGGTTATTGTCCATTAAACTTGGCATATTGTTTGTGAGCCATTAGTAAAACTTTCTCATAATTTATCTAGCACGGAAAAGCGAGCATTTAATATTCAAATAGTTAAATAATTTTAAAAAATATTAAAAACACGATTGTCGTCCTGCCAAAATCGAATTTAAAAAAAACCCGGCCAAGTGCGAGTCGGACTCGCGCAAGAAGGGTTTCATACCAAAAAACGGCAAAAAAAACACGTTTGTTGTATGGGAGCCCCCCTTAAATATGTATTTTATTATGTTTTTAGTATTTTTTGTTATAGCGGCAACAGAAATACATCATCTGTGAAAATTTTAACTGTCTACCTGTTGTCGTTATTAATATCGAGCAAAAAACGTCAAAAAAATCACGTTTGTTGTATGGGAGCATCCCTTAAATATTTATTTTATTCTGTTTTTAGTATTTGTTGTTATAGCGGCAACAGAAATACATCATCTGTGAAAATTTCAACTGTCTAGCTATCACAGTTCATGAGATACAGCCTGGTGACAGACAGACAGACGGACTGCGGAGTCTTAGTAATAGGATCCCGTTTTTACCCTTTGGGTACGGAACCCTAAAAAGTTAAATAATAAGTGTAATTGAATCGATTATTTTGAAAAAGGCGCAAGTCACCACTTTTTGCGAAACTTAGTTAAATATGAGAAAGTGTTTGTCTATAATCAATACATGTTTTCACCGAAAAGGGTGTAAGTCAATCAAATAGTGTAAGAGATAACAGTATCTCCCAGCTGACCCCATACTGACTTGCGCCCTGTTATCCAAAATTGATGTCACGTTGACCTATTATATCGTAAGTTTTGAAAAGGGCGCAAGTCACTGACTTTCAATTGATGATTTTTATATGATACAGCTATTTTAGAAACTTGAAACTATACTTTACAACGTAAGACATATAGGGCTATCTTATTGTAAAAAAGATGGCATTACCCAGTACAAAAATTTAGCACCAAAAGGTTTTTTGTCTCTACTGAAAAAATTTAATTTGTGTACTTGCGCCCTTTTCAAAACAATCGATTCAATTGGAGGACCTTTTTGATTAAACTTGTTTCACAGTATGTACATACATTGTTGTTAAACGGCAGGTTGCAGTTCTTGATTAGTCAATTTTTTGCTCATTTGATACCTATATTGTAATAATTGAAGAAGAAAAAAATTATATCAGAAAATGGCGTCATGCAGCCGACACATTTATTGACCGTACGAAAAATTTCAAAAAACGGCCACGACGAAAAAAGTCTTTATAATATCGAACCTGCTTACAAAATTTCACAAGAATCGGTTGGGAAATGCGACCTGTAGAGGAAAACAAACGGACATACAAAAGCATTTTTGCCCAGACTGAAACAGAGAAAATATAGCCTAAATAAAAAATAAGGTCTTCAAACAAAGGAGGTGCCAAATCACTATCTAGCTTCCGATTAAAAAACCCACGGTCAACTCAAGTCAACGTTATCGGGGTCATTGCTACAAAATGTTTTCAAAACGGTAGATAATAAATGACAAGGAACGTATTGACTTCGAATTTTCCAGCGATAACGTGGAGGGTTTTTTTTGTTCTTATTTTTGGAATCTTCTTTTCATTTTATTCTTACGCACCACTTGACACAACTAAACACAGTGAGCAAATTGGCTAGATGTCTAAATTTGTGTCTGATTTCGATTATCTTGTCAATGAAAGTGCATTTTAACTTCACCTTGGAGAGGTTATTACCATTGATAATGGTTATCAGATGCAAATCGCCTGAGACGTATTTTTGGCCATATCTCCGAGGATTTGGGAGGATCGAGATGGGAATAGTACCAAAGTTGAGGAATTTATCCACGAGACACGTGTAAAAGTTTGAATTTTGAAAACCTACTGGTAATTTTTTTTTTGGAATTTTGCAAAATGCGTCTTTTTTGGGGGTGTTTGTATTTTTTTAATTTTGCAAAATTCCGTTTTTTTTTTGGGAGTGTTTTTACTAAATTATTAATATTTCGAAAAAAAAACTGACTTAAGAAAAAACAATAAAGGATCCTAGGGTATTAGTTTAGCTACAAAATGTCGAAAATACTTTGAAAATCGGTAAATAATTGTGACCTGTAGGTGTCCCTTTAGATTTGGAATTGTAGAAAAATGGGTGTTTCAGTAAGTACATAAAAAGTAATGTAGCTTCTATGATTATTGACCGATCGTCATGGTATTAAAAGATGCAAAAGCAGACGAAAAGTGCATTCGTTGGAGTTTTAAAAATCGGTTAAAAATATTTCGGCCACGTCGAGGCAGCCAGCGGGCGCTTTGTAAGACGAGGCGAAGTTGAGTGTCACAATCGTAAAAATAAGTAGGTACTTCCTAGGTAACTTTAAAAATATAATAGGATTTTGCATTTGATTTGATTTTGGTTTTTCGTAAATTTTTGTAAGTATTCGTTTTCAATGCTCCGATTCTTGCGAGGACTGCAAAATCTGTGAATTTTTACATGACTGCCCAAAAAGGAGTGTATATGTGTTTAGGGTTAATGTATGTTTGTGGGTATGTGAGTTTCTTTATTCCACCGTAACTTCTAAATGGCTCAACGGATTTGAATGTATAAGGTATCGTTAGAAGGTATCATTTTGAAAAAAATTACTATGGCGACTGTACGACGCCATTTTCAAATGTGAAAAGAATTTTTTCTTCAATTATTACAATATGGAAACCAAATGAAAGGCCTTAATGAGCACATTTCAAAACTATTTAATTTTTCACAAAAATGTGTGTGTTAAATAAATACAAATAAATTAAAAAAAAACACGAATGCCCTGCCAAAAGCGAACTAAAAAGTTAATAATTAAAAACAAGTGTATTTGCAGTCGGGGGACCTCTTTGATTAAAAATTGTTTCACAAAACGGTCCCCCGACTGCAAAGACACTTGTTATTTAACTTTTTAGTTCGCTTTTGGCAGGGCAATCGTGTTTTTTAATATTTTTAAATTTATTTATTTATTATATTATTTAATTTTGTTAGTAGTAAATAGTACAGATAACGTATGACCCTTCTGTTAAACCAGATGAATTGAGAAAAACAGCCGTAGGATATCCATCGCAGAATGTTCGTAAATACTCAAGCTTACGGGTGAGTTCCTTCGATCAAAGTTCACAAAATAACTTAGCTGACCTAACACAATCTAGGTATATTCGCAGCAAAGTGGAACTCAGCCGGGAAGCCCGTTAATATTCAGTAATAACAGCCGGATATACAGCGCCCGTTCATTAAAACTTCGAGTTGCCTCTTGCCTAATGGGACGCGTGCTTCCTCGCACTACGATAAGCAATCTATAACATGTCCATCAGCCATTTTAATGTTCCCACTGCTGGGACACAGGTCTTCCTTATGGGTGGATAAGGAGGACGGGCCCACCATGCGGGCCCAATGCAGATTGGTGGGTGTTAACGACTGCAAATGCAGCCGGACTAACGGCTTAACGTGCCTTCCAAAGCACGGAGGAGCTCGAGATAATAAATTTTTTGGCCACCCAATCCATGACCGACCCTTGCAAATGTTGCTTAACTTTTGCAATCGCTGGCCAGGCGCTAAACCACTATGCCACCGAGCTCCTCTATAACATAAGCCATGCTAATCGTGCTATTCTATATAATCAACCGTCAACCTACTATTTCTCGAGTTTTTACAGATGAAAATACATTATTAAGCCGATTTACACGGTTTTAGCAAAATTGATTCACTTTGTTTGAAAGGCGCAGAAGTATTTGAAAGTTCTGTTGAGTTGAATTGACTGATTCACTTAAATATAAAACTTAATTAAATTTGATTACGTCTTCATCCAAATTGAAAGGCAGAAGAGAACCAACCATGTAATATCACCATCATGAGACACTGACAAGACGTCCGGAATTGATGGAAAGGTGAAAACATTATTCAAGGAAAAGTGAGGGTGACTACTACTTTTGTATTTTTTTCCATAACGAGATAGATAGTGCATGGCTTTCACATGATGATAAGGCTGGTTTACATTATCTTAGTATTTAGTAGAGTGCTTAGTAGCGTGCGAGTAGATTCGAATGCGAGTGCTTTAGTAGTTTTGGTGCCTTTCCAGTGACCGTTTACACGCTTCCAGTAGAGTGTCATTTTCGCCATACCTAATACTACGAATTATTTACGATTTATTTATTAGGTATGGCGAAAATGACACTACTGGAAGCGTGTAAACGGTCACTGAAAAGGCACCAAAACTACTAAAGCACTCGCATTCGAATCTACTCGCACGCTACTAAGCACTCTACTAAATACTAAGATAATGTAAACCAGCCTTAAAATGTCGATTTACATGCTTCCAGTGTGAGTGCAAGTAAACTATCGCGCGGGGGGTGAGCGGGCGCGCAGGGGGTGCTACTGGAAAGCGAGTAGAAAGGCTACTAGAACGTTACTCTCTTTAGTCATAAGACGACCGTTTACATGTTTCCATTAAAGCACTCTCCTAAAGCACTCTACTAAAGACTAAGATAATGTAAACCAGCCTGTAAGTGACGATAAGGGCGAAAGTGTAAGGGCACTACACCCGGAATCCTTACCAGTGAGGAACTGGATATCTTACCTCTAACTGCCGGAACATAACAATTATTAAATTGTTTATGGCGTCAGACTTAGGTAAGATGGTGGTAGCTAGCCAGGACTTGAAATAATCTGTACCAATAACTAAATAGTAGTTGCAAATATTGGACAAGATAATGATAACTCTTATACTTAAAATAGCACTTTCTCTGTTGAAGTATTTCCGTAGCGTGCTAAGTTGCCGTTGCCGTCTCCATTTTGAGCTGCACGCTACCATCGCATGTAGGTCAAAGTGCTGAGCTGGTGTTATAGCTTCATTATAACTTACCTTTTGGCAAGGAACTAAATTGGAAAGCAAAGCAAGCTATTGTTTTAAAAAAAGGTTTTAAGACTAATCAGTATAACTTAAGAAACTTAAATTGAAAAAAATAAAGCACTAACCAGCCTGTACTTTGTAACCAAACTCGCATCTCACTTCGAACCTCGCTTCACTTTGCTTAATTAGCTGAATATAAGCTACTTTACTGATTGCAAAAGGTTTTAGGTAGCTATAATACCGCAGCTATCTGAAATCTTTTGTGATAAAAAAACAGCCTATTATTTTCTCATTTATGATTTAAAATTCGCGTGCGTCGAAGTGAGATTCGAAGTGAGGTTCAAGTTTGGTTATAAAATCGACAGGCAGTAGGTAACTATCTGGATCATGAAGAAATAGAAACGCAGAAGCAGAAATTGATAAAATGCAATTAAAATGACAAGTGTCGAATTTAGCAGGTAGCACGCCGGGCGCATGTCGATGACATGTTGGCGGAAGGCTGACAGGCTATGTCGATAGCACGATAACAAAATTTGAAGCGATAACGAATCCGATCTACATCCGCATCGTATCTGAATCTTACGTCACTTCTGTGTATTTTGCGCCTTTGGTGTGGATTGTCTCTTTTAGTACAGTACGAGGCAAACATCTTGAAATCGGGTGTGGATTGTGCAGAACGCGTATTTTGGGTATGCGTGAGGTACGGATAGCGGCATTTGCTCACGACATAGAAGTGCAATTACGGCGTTTGGTGATCGAGGGATATCCTTTGGCAGGGTGAACATTCTGAACCGTTAGATCATTTTAAAAAGGGGAGCCATCTTGGATTTTTGTATGGAAATGAGTTATAATACAATCTTTTTTTTTGTATGGAATTTGAATTATTTTTTTCTTCAAATCCCATCGTGTGTGATATCGAATGAAAGGTCTTTTTGAGTTGATTCCAAATATATACAACATTACGACATTGCAGCTATTGGTTTAAAAAAATCAGCTAAACATTTTCCAAACATACTAAGTTTGGGCTCTTGCAGGAAGAAAACCACAAAATGAATTCTTATTAAATATACGCCAAAGAACTCGTTATATACTCTTATCTAACATCCTGGAAGCATTTTTGAAAAAACTAACATTTAGTATTTTTTCATTTTTTTTTATTCTGGTAAGTAGGTACTTTATTAACTCATAGAAAACTGGGATCAAAATATTTCAAAATTTCAAAATGTTAATATTTTCAAAATTGCTTCCAGGACGTTAGATAAGAGTATATTAGAAGTTATTTGGCATATGTTCCATAATAATTCATTTTGTGGTTTTGTTCCTGCAAGAGCCCAAACTTAGTATGTTTGGAAAATGTTTTTCTGATTTTTTTTAAACCAACAGCTGCAATGTCGTAATATTGTATATATTTGGAATCAGCTCAAAAAGCCCTTTCATTCTATATCCCACACGATGAATTTAGAAAAAAAAAATTAAATTCAACACAAAAAAAAGATTGTGCTATAACTTATTTCCATACAAAAATTCAAGACCCCCTTCTTAAAATGATCTAAGGGTTCAGAAAGTTCACCCTGCCAAAGGATATCCCTCGATCACCAAACGCCGAATTTTTTATTGAACACACGAGACTAGGGGGCAGGCGGCGGGAGAGGGGCGCGCGCTATTGGTCGCTCACAAGCACACTCCGTCGCAAAATTGTCAAGATGTTTGCCGCGTACTGTACCTAACATGACTCACAAAGAAAGTGCCGCTAGTCAATTTTCAGACAGAAATAGTGATCGTAGTTGACTGATTTTATTCCACTGCCGAGACCGGTCGGTGTGGTAACACCCTAAACTAATTATTGAGACTATATGTTATTAATTAATTTCCTACTACATTAATTAAACTTGAAATCTCTCAGGAGCTTATTCATTTTCAGTTTAATATCATATTACGGAATTTAATTTGTTATGTACAAGTTTACTTATGAAACATCTATTTATGTAGTTATTAAATGGATTAGTTTATAAAATCTGCCTGACTTTTACTTTTTAATTAAGTATGAGTATTATGGAAACTTTGACCTCCTGTAACATGGACTAAAGTTAGACTTAATAAATAAAACCGGTCAAGAGCGAGTCCATTCCGTTAACAATCTGCACCCAACTCTTTATTAATAATAATCATTTATAAAATACAACCAATGGTTTTCCACACACAGAATACGAAAGATAGCATAATTTTAATGACAACTTGATAATAACACAGTTTTAAATAAGACGTACCTATGGCAACTGTCAAAAACTGTTTACTAAATAGGACAAGTAAGGATAAACAGACATAGCTAAACTGTTTTATGCAAGCAAAACCAGTTGCGTAAATCTTTAGGGGTGAGGCGTGTGCCCAACAGTATGCGTCCAGTGGTTGACGTGATGATTTCAGGGTTATTTATTTAAGTTATCGGAAGTGGTTGTAGCCTAAGCCCGGCGTCATAAGGGTTGGGTCAAAATTACCCGCCATTTTTTGGTTTTCCAGCAGCTTGAAAACTAAACATGTTACGTTGCTGTTCTTTTCAATAGCTGGACTTAATGAATTTCGTTAAGTAAGTGTAGGTACTTTTTTTACAAGAAACCAGTTAGGCCGTAACTGCGCTAGGTTAGGTGCTACAGTTGATAAAAGTACAAAAAGGTAAATTTGAAGTGACATTTTTACACTATGGTGAAAATGTCGCGTTATATATTTTTTTTTAATTTTCACATTATTTTATTTTTTTCATAGATTAGTTAGGTATATGAGTTAAATTCCTGTAAGTGCCATTCAAAACATAAGAACTGATATTAATACATTTACTTTTTTTTTACTTTTATTAAGTCTATATATACAGATTTTGAACGATTTTTCAGAATTTAGCATTTTTTCAATGACGAAATGTTAAGAATGAAAGCATTATTATTGATGATAATTTTAGATTTAGGAAGTAAAAATCCAAAATAATATATGATCAGTTTTTTTGATACGAAGACAATCTGTTCAAGCGGTATTACAAATTTGCTTGTCAGTGGCATTTTTCACGAAAGTTTTAGCTGTATTGAATGAGAATACGCCTCATATTATAATTTTTAACTTATTGTTTGTATTGTCAGGGAGTTCCCTATAGAGCAAAAATTACAAAAATGATTTTAATTACAGAGAAAATAAGATATTAAAAAATGCTTAAAGCGGATACCTTTTAACACGTTTGAACGTATTCTAAGATAATGAGGTTTTCTCTGTTCAATATTTTTTTATTCGTAAAATCAATTTCTGATAAAAAATTGTTCTTGTAGTAACGAAAGGGCCAAGCAACATATTTTGACTAAGGTGTAGAGTTTTTGAAGTTCCATTTGTTAAATGATATTTTGCTACCCGATCCTAAACTACAATCGGATATTGTCGATATGTTGCTTAACTTTTGTATTCACTTAGTAGTATTTATAGGTAGGCTTGTAGATTTAGGGCGCGTAGAGTAAGAAGTTTGGCTCTACATGAGGTCTGATAACTTTTTGACAGTGCGAGACATATGGTAGTCTTGGCAGCATTTACATGAAAATGGTTTTGGTGGGTCTTTCCACCAATAACATTTTCATTTAATGGGTCACATTATTACCCGAATGAATACAAGAGTATTCCCGACGTCCATGTAACTATTTATTTTGAACCCCCATGATGCCGCGTAGAAAAATTTATTTCAGAACAAACCACGAAAAAAAAACCAGCCAAGTGCGAGTCGGACTCACGCACGAAGGGTTCCGTACCAAAAAACGGCAAAAAAAATACGTTTGTTGTATGGGAGTCCCACTTAAATATTAATTTTATTCTTTTTTTAGTATTTGTTGTTATAGCGGCAACAAAAATACATCATCTGTGAAAATTTCAACTGTCTACCTGTTGTCGTTATTAATATCGAGCAAAAAACAGCAAAAAAATCACGTTTGTTGTATGGGAGCCGCCCTTAAATATTAATTTTATTCCGTTTTAGTATTTGTTGTTGTAGCGGCAACAGAAATACATAATCTGTGAAAATTTCAACTTTCTAGCTATCACGGTTCATGAGATACAGCCTGGTGACAGACAGACGGCCAGCGGAGTCTTAGTAATAGGGTCCCGTTTTTACCCTTTGGGTACGGAACCCTAAAAATTGAGACCTTGGTCCCTCTATTAACGGATATTACCCTCTATATACATAAATTAGGTACTGCCAAACTCCTGGATCTCAGCCAGTAAACATTAGAATGCATAATTAACGGGCAGTCATTATCGAATATATTCCACCGCCTGCTCTTGATGTATTATGATGGATACGCAGTTGGGTCACTTATCATGCCAAACTTGAGCAGATGGTTCAAGGTTCCAGATACGATACTCTAAAGGAACAGTCATGGACAAAAGACGATAATCAGTTTAAATCGCCTGTCAACTTTGGCCACCAAGTTGACCTGATGGGTATGGATGACCCATCTATTTAATCTGCACATATAAATTGTAACTTATGGATGTCCGTACATAGGTGATAAGTCTTTATAATAGCAAGAGGAGCCAAAACAATTAAAAATCTTTTCTTGTTTTGTAGGACTTCTTGTATGTTACCTCCCATTAAACTGAACGTGTACTGTAAATTTGTCTTGTAATCAAATATTTTTTTATGAAGTCTATTAAAACTGGATTTTCTACTTGAGATCAAATGCAAAAAGATCCAATGTCCAATTCTCGAACACTCTTGGCCGATACTGAAATATAAAATGCGATTAAATTGCCGATAGATAGTGATTTGCGGCATATTCACTCGAGAATGTATTAGTAGGTATGAACCTCTGTACAAAAAAAAGTTGGGAGATAAGTCGTGATAAAGTTTGGCCACATGATAGAAACTGATCTGTAGGCTGTTCCTAACTAATATTGAGCTGGGCCAAACTATCCTTACATACAGTAACAGCGGCGGCGGAGGGTTGAATAGCGCACTTTTCCCAGCTTCATTCTAAAAACTATAACAATTCAGGTTTAGCTAATAGGTCAAATGTGGTATCATTTTCGGATAAATCAATAACTTAGAACTTATTTCTGATATAAAAAAATCAATTTATTAAGCAGTTTCTGAAAAATTACACAAAAACCAACATTTTTAAACTTCATTTTTTTATTTTAGTTATTGGCACTTGTTTCAGTATTTTTAATAAAACTACCTTAAAGAAGCGTTTTTCAGGTTAATTTGTAATATGCTTTTGTTATGCTAACTATATTTTATACAATTTGCGCCTAACCCAAGTAGTTTAGGTCCATTGTTTGCGGAGACACAGCTAGTCAAAAATATGCATTTTTTCAGGAAGTAAAAGGGGTTTCCGTTTCGTTCAGAAAAATTTTTCAGGTTTTTTGTTTATATTTCTGTAAAGTTAATTAAATTTTCTACAATTTGAGCTTAATTTGAGTAGTCTAGGTCTATTGGTTGCGTATATTGTTAAATTAAATGCATTGTAGGAACGTTTAAAATATTGATGGTTCAAAATGTCAAAAGCTCACTAACGCAATTTCCAAATATTTGTAATAGGCTATTTGACTAATTTTGGAAAACAATTTTAAATTATTCTTTATTACGTAATAAGCGCACCACATTGATATTTCAGGAAAAATCAATGTATTTCATTAAAAAAATATGTGTTAAATTTTAAAATTTTAAAACCGCGCCAAAAACGCTATGACACGTGACTTGTTGACGTCACTAGCCTGTAAACATTGTAATATCCTTAGCCATTTGACAGCCATCAATCGCGGATCCTTAGTCTAACGCCTGAAGCCATATTTATTTACAGGCAAGTGACGTCATCAGTCATCTTAGAGCGTTTTCGCCACAGAAAAAAAAAAACAAAAATTGTTCTATTTTTCTAGGTGAAATTAATCAATTAATATTTTATTTAGTCTATTTAATAGTTAAATATGTTTTTTAATATCTGTTAGGATGACCACAATTTGTAGTATATTTTCAATGTTGTCAAATACCCTATTATTACAGCCCCCCTACTCAAATGGCCAACTTTTATTCGTTTGAACGCTACGCTTACTATTAAAGCTTAAATATGAGCAATAGATAATTAATTCACTGTCGCAAGCTTATATAAATCACAGACTTCGATGTATTGTATGGAATTGTCAAGCTTACGGCACGTAATTTTCTAGTTTACGGCTTATTTTAAAGTTTTAATAGTAAGCGTAGCTTTCAAACGAATAGAATGTTGGCCATTTGAGTAGGGGGGCTGGTAGTTCAAAATACTCGAGATAGTATTATTCGGAGTCATTTAAAATATTTAATTTTAATCTTAAGAGAATTAAGTTGCCGACTGTATTAGGTAGTTACTTGCGGCTGGCACATGTGTTAGAAATTAGATTCCCCAGGAAAGGCTTTCTAGTACCTACTTTAATTGTACATTCGCATTCTTAGTTACAATGTACACTTGTACTAGTGTACATTTTAAGAATAGTACTTATATCCTTATTTTGTTAATTCTCACAATCATGTCTTTCAAATTCAAATCGTTTTTTAGAAATATGTTGTATTATTAAATACTTAATCATAATTCCTTTACCTACTCCATAAAAATATAATCGTGTCGGGAAAAAATACAAAATTAATCGACAAATTAAATCGGCAAAAATTAAGAAGCATGACATAAAAATATTTCATAAATGTAAAATAACAGTGTAAAGCATAACGCAGCGTTTATCAGCTGTAGTACAGTTGCACATACTGAAGTACTTTGGCCATGTCTCTAGGCGGAGTCACAGAATAAATAATAGTACAAGTACAGAAGCAGCACGCCGCAAAGTCATTTAAATAAATAGCGACTTTTGCTCCGACACAATAAAGTGCAATTCAGGTCGCACAGCGCTAATGGCCTACAGTTATATTCACCTAGTAATTGCCTCTCTTTCTATCGCGTGCTCTTACCTTTTCTGACGACGCAACGTTAGGGTTGACTTCTTTTAAATGAACTACGTAGCATATATCATAATGTGAAAAACGACAAATTGTTTATTGGTTTTTTGATTTAGACATCCGTACACGGCACAGTAATATCGATTCGACATTATTACTATTAAAGAGACAATACCTACGCAGGCAGTTAGATGCCGCGCGACTACACAGGCGGGCGTTTGGCGGCCCTTTGTTCACTTGTGCCTCCGTAGGCACGGCTAGCGGTAGGTGCTTATCGCGCGACCTTGAGCGAGTGAAGGAGGCCTGGCGGGGTATCAACTCCATAGAGCGGCTGGTCGTACAGGGCAACGTAGAGGTAACAAGATCACGTGGAAGGTCACCGATGCGCTGGACTGGTGAAATCCTCAGTGGGATATTTCGTATCTGACTGCGCCAGACAGTCTGCCAACTGGGATAGATGGCGGGAGATCGTGCGGAAAGCTGTGTCCGCCTCTACCACCGACGTGGACGCCTCAACGTGACAACGACCGCTCTGTCAAGAGCGAAACGACGAAGAAGACAGCCTGGCCAGGCCTCCTTCACTCGCTCATGTTCGCGAGCCGTTCGTTCGAACGAACAAGTGAGCAGAGGGGCGCCACACGCCCGCCTGTGTAGTCGCGCGGCATCTTTAAGAGGGCTCCACACTCGCGCCGCGAAAGCTCGCGAAGGCCGCGAACTGCGAGTGTGGAGGGTTTCGCGGCTTCGCGTATGGGCTTCGCGTTCGCGCTTCGTGGCGTTCCCCGTCCGGTGGCGGTTTTTTAGTCCGCGTCAAAGAACTTGTGTGCCGAACTAATGTTGCTGTGATTCACGGCCGTGGTTCACGCGCGAGTCTGGAGGGCTATATTTTTCGCACCGTTTTCATGCGCAAACCGCGCCCGTGATTCGCGGCCGCGGTTCGCGGCGTGAGTGTGGACACCTTTTTACTGCCTGCGTAGGTATCGCCTCTTTATAATAGTAACAATGTCGACATATATGATATATGCTACGCAGTTCATTTAGAAGAAGACGACCCTAAAGTTGCGTCGTCAGAGAAGGTAAGAGCACGCGATAGAAAGAAAGGCAACTACTAAGTGAATAAGTCGGTTGAACGCAGAGCCAGAAAACTCATAGGGGATAGTGCGCTATTAAAAACCAAGCTTCACAGTCTTTCCCACCGCCGTGAAGTAGCTTGTCTGGCGGTGTTCTACAGACTATATTTCGGAGAGTGTGCTCTTGAGCTGCATGAGCTCATTCCGCCATCCCCGTTCTACCATCGGACATCCAGACGCACGGCGGGGTTTCACCCCTATTTGGTTGACATTCCATGCATGCGCACGAAGCGTTTTTCATCTTCCTTCTTAATGCTTTACTGTGTCAGAGCAAAAGTCGCTATTTATTTAAATGTTTTTGCGGAGTGCTGCTTCTGTACTTGTACTATTAGTTATTCTGTGGCCTGGCCACAAACCTGATACGGAATTCCAAATCGGAATTATTCCGAACGCAGCAAATCCTCACAAATCTATGGACATACATGCGTTATTTTTCCATTTGGAATTTTCATACAGTTATCAATATTCCATTTCGGAATTCCAAAATAATAGTCATTAGATACATAATAATCAACAAAGAATCAGTATCTTCTCTTTTCGTTTTCGAGATTCACTTACAATGTCCAAAAAAATAAGCATCGTAATTCTATATTTTTTCAGCCTACCCTCATCTCTGGACATTAAAACGTTGATGATTCGTTATATTTATCCTTTCAACAGACCCCTTCAACAAATAAGGGGCAGCTACAGCCCACCAGTAATTAAGGTTTTTACGTAAACAAATAAACTGGTCTGTAAAAAACGTACATGGATACATAAGAGTTTTTGGAGGATTTACTTATGTAAATTATGAATAACAAAATTATTCAAAATTATACTTATAATTATTAATATTAATATATTAAATTTAACTATAAAAAATAATTTGGTATTAATTAAAGTGAGATAATTATTTACAAAATTATGTATGTCTTATATTTTTTAAGTAATATGAATTAAAAAGTTTCTTCCTTCCAGAAATCGTTTCTGACTTGATATTATTGTTAAATCCATTATGCTCTTCGTATTTTATGGTAGATTACCTTCAGACATAAAACAATTATGCCCTTTGATTTTACGGTATTTAAAATTATGTTAAATGAGATAAGAGTAAGTAAGAATTATGCTGACGACACCTTTCATAAAACTCTGCTTATCATAAATTATGCGAAAAGATTTTATGCCAAAACTGTTATGCCAAACGACATTATAACTAAAAACATTATGCGACCGAAAGAGCAACCAGTATGGTTATTGTTTAGGCACAGAATAGATATAAGTACTACCGTACAGAAAGGAAACTCCCCGCCCCGCAATCAATTACGTCACCGCACCCCGCGAGTTCGTAGGCTAGTTCGTAGGCTCATTCAATAGCATAGCCCTAGACTACACGCACACAGTTGCGCGTGTGCAAAAACGTCAGTGTAGCGTCTGTACGTAATAGGTAGTTGAAACGCTGCGTTTGTATGGAGTGCCCGGGGTGTGGTTTAGGTTAGAA
Organism: Agriphila geniculea; assembly: GCA_943789525.1. Taxonomy (NCBI): domain Eukaryota; kingdom Metazoa; phylum Arthropoda; class Insecta; order Lepidoptera; family Crambidae; genus Agriphila; species Agriphila geniculea. Next base: position 20,420,066 of record OX038869.1, on the reverse strand, counting down.
GTGGAACAAACTTGCATGTGAATGCAGAACACAGTCTATTACACACAAATGGAATGCTGAGGCAGATCATTTCGGTACAAATGATAATTCAATACCGCATCACGCATCGTCGATGAATAATACTTCGATTATGTTTGTAATTTCGTCAAAGTCCCATTGATTATTTAGTCCATTCGTTAGTTTAACCAGTTCCATCGATAGTTTAACTTCGTCGCAATCTGGATTTGCCATTTAATGATATCCTATGTGGTTACTCTCACTTGTTGTTCGGTGGTTGCTATTTATTACTTGTTAAAATGTAGTTTTTGATGAAATTAACTACTTTCAATATTGTTTAAAAAAAATATTTTCTTGCTATTGGCATTTACTTTTCCTTGGCACACGTTGCAAAATTAAATTCTGTGAGATTTTAATTTTATTGTAATCTGATTATCTATTATTAATGGACATAGAACTGCATATACACCATAAATAAATAAATAAGAAATAAATAAATAAAAGTTTATTGTTCACTCCATTTATAGATTTATATATGAATTCAGCCTCATCATTAGCTTTCTTGAGTTAGGAAAGTATTTAAAATTTCTAACGCTATCGATCCTGATACAATTATAACTTTGTTAATATTAAGAAAGTAGTAAATGTAAAATATTATTAAATTTATTAAATAAAAAATACAATTTCGGTACCAAAGAATTAAAAACACTTCAAAGAATGCAGGGTATGGATGGAACGCAACTTTAGCCTTTGTTATTGAGCAATAATATTGCCAACAGAGAGGCAACGTCTTACTAACTAAAGTTAAGATCAAATTCAAACGGTTTCTATGTGGTGCCGGCGGGCCTCGGTTAAGATCAAAATTAAAGGGTTTTGGTGTGTTGATTTGCCGTTTTGTTAAGTGCTGATTTTGCACTGGAGTGCAGACGTCCCATTGCCCATCACTGGTCACGTAACACCAAGGTTTATACCAGTCAAGGAAAGTTCCATAATTCGATAGACCATACCTGTATTTTGTATAACTTTCAGAGACACAGGGTTCATTTTTCGATGGCCAGCTGGTGACACATTGGTTAGTTTCTGGTGAACAGCCCCAAATACAAAGGGGCTCCGGAGTGGGTGTAAGCTACCTCATAATAGGGCAGAATTCCGCCATTAGAATTTAAGGTTGCTGTTGCTCGGTGCTATTGCTACTGCTGTTATTTCTGCTGTTGCTGTTCCTAAAAATCACAATGATCCCATTTCCCGTCACTTGTCACGTAACACCAAGGAGTATCCCAGGAGAACGGTCCACAATTCGATATGCAATTCCTAAAATCTGTATATTTTTGAGTTGTGTAAAATGTGGGAGCCTGGGTATTATGAAGTACACAAGGTTCATTCTTTGGTGGCCAACTTGCGACACACTGATGAGTATCAGGTGAACAGCCTCCAATGCATGGTTTTCCGGTATTAGTAAAAGCTACCATGTTGTAAGGCAACACCAAGTCATTAGCAATCACTTGTTGTTCTTGAGGAATACAGTTTTCGTATTGTCCATCACTGGTCACATAACACCAAGCTGTAGGCCAGTCATAGTTTCCACAGTTTGACAGGCAATGTTTGTGTTCAGTTGTTGCTTGTGTAGTCAGGAATCGTGGAGCTGGTGCTGCTGGGTGACGCACGCAAGGTTCATTTTTCGGTGGCCAGCTGGCGACACATTGGCGAGTTACTGGTGAACATCCCCCGATACACGGCGCTCCGGACAAAGTGTAAGCCACCTCATTGTACGGCAGAACTATGTCATCAGCTTTTGCTTTTACTATTATCAACAATGACAATATTATTTTAACGTACATCTTTATCTTCCTAGACTGTCAAGATACAAAGTTGTAATGAACTAATTAAGTCAATCAGACATCTCCTTTTATATAAAAAATAACAAAACACGTGTGATTCATATTGCACCCGGAATTTTTCATCAATATCCTAATCAGCGTGTTTTTACACTCAAGATACCTAGGATTAGCATTAAAAATAAAATAAATTCACCTTTAACCGAAGCTATCACATGCGTGACTCTACTGATAAGGTTTCCTGTTAGCCTAGAGTAATACCTATTTCAACATATTATTATTTATACAAAACCCATGGAAAGCTTAAAGAAGAAATACTTTTATCAAACCGATGGCTTGCCTAGTTGAGACAGAAGTACGTCAGCTTACTTATTATTTCAACATGGAAGTTGAAGTTGGTTCAACTGTTATATTAATTTATTTTTATTTATTATCAGGCATTGAAGGTACTGTTATATATTCGGTGATCAAAGGCCCATAGTTACATACCTTAAAACTTAACATTTATATTTGTATATTTGCATGTCTTTTGCCATATTATTATTTTATTGTTAATGTTAGTTAATAAAGTCAATTTGTGCTGCAAGTGCTGAATTCAATGCAAATCGTTCTAATATATGCTACTGAGCACAGTGAGTGATTTAAAGGCACAACACAAGACATTACATGGTCTCGTACTAAAATAATCTTTGTAAAATATCTTTAATTTCGATTAAGTAAAATAATTCTGTTTGTAGTTACACGTGCTTTTACCGGCACGTAAAAACAATTCCAAAATAAGTTTAGCGCCAAGGTGTACAGCGAAATAACTTCGCTAAAGGACACACCACATAAAAGGTGAGGGTTCGGCTTAAACTTTTGTCTCTTAAGGCTTTTGTTCAGAATCCACGTAACCCTACTTTCCACGCATTTTAAAAGAAAGTTTCTTGAACATCTGTTGTCTGGCCGTCTCTGGGTGTTAAGAATTAAAGGGCTGAAGACTACACAGGGAAAAGGATTCTGATATAACGCTGTAATTTTAAGAATACAATTGAAACAAACCTGAAATATTATAGAACTTACATACTACATTACCAAAACTGTGACAAGTACACAACACATGCTTATTTTTATACAAACGAGGTAACCCTGCGATTCCGTATTTTAGCTCACGAGAGTATCCAAAAGCTGCACCATATTGGATCTGTTGCTAAAAAAATATCGGTATGTAATTACTATTCCCGTCAATTGGTAATGCGCCTGACGGCCATAATTTTAACCTCAAAAACGAAAAACAATAGTATTTTTTTATATACTTACCTAGACCCTATTTAATTGAAAATAAAAATTCAATAATTAATGTCTTAGATTACCTATTAGAATTTTCTTGTTTCATGACATTTTTAGTTGCGGATCACATCAACGTGGATGTTAATGTGACAAGGTTCCAGCGCAACACTACCAATTGACGGGGATAATAGAAACAGGTTTAATCATAAAGTTAATATTACCTCAGGTATATTAACTTTATGGGTTTAATAGAATTAAAACCCTATATTCTCATCGCGTCACACTAAGTCGTGTCACACTGACTGGTTGAGAAAAAATTGCAACGAGTAACAGAAACTCGTTGCAAATTTTTATTCTCATCTAGTAACACTGGTTTTTGTATAGTGTGACTCGTTTGGAAAAAAATTCGCAACGGGCAACAGTGTGACTCGATGCGAATTTTTATTCTCATCCAGTAACACTGATTCATGTATAGGTACGTTCGGAAAAAAGTCGCTGTTACTCGTTGCGAATTTTTTTCTCTACCAGTCACAGTGTGACACGACTCAGTGTGAATCGATGAGAATAAAGGACCTATAATTTTCCTAGCTTTATAAAAAGTACGCATGCCAAAAAGGAAATTACACGCTTTATACTTAATTTCGTATACGAAATTAAGTATAAATTAGCGTGTAATTTCCGTGTAAGAAGTATACTTATGCCTTGAAATTGTCATTTTATCATCAAATATAGGTTTTTTTAATTATAAATAAATTTTTTGGTCATTTAATGACAATTTGAACGGTATATCCTTACTAATAATATAAATGCGAAAGTCCGTTTGTTTGTTTATTTGTTTGTTTGTTTGTTACGCCTTCACGCCTTAACTACTGAACCGATCATCATGAAATTTTGCGTACTCGTTTGATAGCGACAGGGAATGAAATGAAAGCTGAGAGGACTGTAAATTGATATATTTAGAATAGTTACGTAAGTAATTACCTTTCGAACAAGCTTGCAATATTATGTAGAAGCAACGAAGACAGTTGCAGACAGAGTCTTTTTTTTGACAGATCAAAAGTGACAATAACACAAAGAATTTTGATTTAAAAAGATTTATGAAAAATAAACTTTACTTACCTAGCACAGCAAGGAGGTGCGCAACATCCTCCCCTCCGTGCAGCACTGCACCAAGCTTTGTGGTAATCCGTAGGTACCAGCTTCTTGGAGGGGCGGCGTAGCACACCCCCAGCCGTGGCAACATCGACCACCTTAGTTACACCGTCCTTGCCCGGGTATAACTTAACTACACGACCACGAGGCCACGAGCCTCGGGGCAGCGTCCCATCCACTATAACAACCACGTCATCCACCTTGATTTAATCGTGGTTGCATAGTTGGAAGCACCTCACGCACCAACCGATTCCAGAAGTGGTCAGCCAGTCGTAAAGCTTTTCGCCACTCAGCGCGTCCGGCCAGGTCGCTATCATCAAAGGTTCCGGGAAGTTGTTGATTAGAGGACGTACCAAGCAGGAAGTGGAACGGTTAAGGTGGTTGGGTCATCGGGGTCCGTAGACACGTGTGAGAGCGGACGGGAATTAACGATGGCTTCTGCTTCTGCCAAAACGGTCATTAGGGTTTCCTCTTTGGGATATCGCTCTTTGAGAGTGGCTTGTAAGGCTACCTTGACTGTTCGCACCAACCTTTCCTAACATCCGCCAAAATGTGGTGCAGCCGCCGGAACAAAGTTCCATTTGATGCTCCTGGTAGCTGCAAACTCTAGCACGTCAGTGGGGTAAAAGTCTTTCGAAGAATCGAAATCGAAGCTAGTCGTTCATAATTATGGTCTTTTTAGGGTTCCGTACCCAAAGGGTGAAAACGGGACCCTATTACTAAGACTCCGCTGTCCGTCTGTCTGTCTGTATGTCTGTCTGTCTGTCTGTCTGTCTGTCTGTCTGTCTGTCTGTCTGTCTGTCTGTCACCAGGCTGTATCTCATGAACCGTAATAGCTAGAAAGTTGAAATTTTCATAAATGATGTATTTCTGTTGCCGCTATAACAACAAATACTAAAAACAAAATAAAATTAATATTTAAGGGGGGCTCCCATACACCAAACGTGATTTTTTTGCTGTTTTTTGCTCGATATTAATAATGAAAACAGGTAGACAGTTGAAATTTTCACAGATGATGTCTTTTTGTTACCGCTATAACAACAAATACTAAAAACAGAATTAACTTAATATTTAAGGGGGGCTCCCATACAACAAACATTTTTTTTCCTTTTTTGATACGGAACCCTTCGTGCGCGAGTCCGACTCGCACTTGGACGGTTTTTTTTTACAGAATATTTTTAAATTTTCAATGGTTTTTTTTTGGGGATGGGATGGGGGAGCTCTAATGACGTAATTTGCGATTAATTCTCGAATTGTTGACAGATGTAGACCAAGACCATTTGCAAAATTCCGTGACCACAGATAAGTGGATCGCACTTTCAGTAGTGAAAAGTTAGGTACGGCCTGCCTTCGAGGCAGAGTGGGGTTCATCCCTTGCCCCGCACCCCACCTCGTTGGTGTCCTGTCAATACGATCGAGTTACCTTCATCACGGTTATAACATTATCGTACCCCCACGGTAAATAATTATTATTTTAAATTTATAATAAGTTTATCAAACAAATTAATGATAATAAAATATTAGGTATTCTTTAATTAGGTACATAAAACGGAGAGATAATTCTGGATTTAACGGCAATAATTATTTATCTACTTTCATTATACAACCCAATTGAAACAGATGCTAGAATAAGAATAAAGATGAGGATAACACAGGATTATCGTTGCAAAACAACATTTATTGGAATACAATATTTTCTAATGGGACCCCTAAATTACAAACATGAGTGAAATTTTATTATAAATGAATGATTACATTTATTTAGTGACAAGACAATGGGGAATGTCTAAAAAAATTGAATTGGCTGGATGTTTTTTAAGCTCCCTTATTAAGGTGGTACCTTGAGCGAAAGTGGCGCCGCGGTGAATTTTTTATAAAAATATTATAATTCTAATACACAATTTTAAAAATGTTTATCGTGGAGATTTTAGGGCCCACAGTCTAGTATTTTTAGACGGTATCGTTACATTACCTGGTAACTAGAAGTAGATAGAAAAACTGCTAAAAGTTGCCGTTTTTGACTCATTTGCTATCTACTTCTACGAATGACTACGAGGGCATGTAGTGATACCTTCTAAAAATACTAGACCATGGGCCCTAAAATCTCCACGATAAACATTATTAAAATCTTTTTCTATTAATAACTTATTAAATAAAAACCTCTGAGGGCGCCACTTTCGGTCATACAACCGCCTTAATAGAAAAAAGTTTCAGAATTTTTGGTAGCGTGGTAGGTATCTACTGGCTTATACAACATCTTACAAAATAACCCCTAATGACGTATATGGTAGATAGGGACTATCAAACTAAACAAGTTTTACTATGAGATCAACTCGGAAATCACGAAAAAACAGCTGTTTTTAACAAAAATTAAAAACTAAGAAATAAAAATGTACGACACAGCTGTAAATTTTTTCGTGATTTCAAAGTTGGTCCCATAGTAAGTTGTTCAGTTTGATGATCCCTATCTACCATATTCGTCATTAGGGGTTATTTTGTAGGACGTCGTATAAAACCAAGATAATAATAAAGATAACGGAATAATTGAAAATTTGTTTGTGAAAATAACAAAATTACAAACGGAATTTCCAACGTTTTGATTATAGTTGGCGCGCGTGCAGATAGTAAAATAATAATACGTGTGTTTTACAAATTTTGTATATAAAAGTAGCGTGATTGTCTCAATCAATTCATAACAGTTTTATTTTCTCAAGAGTGTAAAGGCAAAAATGTACAAAACAATAACATTTTCGTTGCTGGTACTAGCATACGCAAAAGCTGATGATATGGTCATACCTTATCACGAGGTAGCTGTCACCACCTCCGGAGCCCCATGTATTGGGGGCTGTTCACCAGAAACTAACCAATGTGTCGCCAGCTGGCCGCCGAGAAATGAACTCTGTTACTCTCAAAATACATTGGCTCCCAGATTCAGCACAACTCGAAGTCATACGAAGCACAAGTATTGTCTATCGAACTGTGGGACTTTCCTCGGCTGGCATGAACCTTGGTGTTACGTGACCTGTGATGGGAAATGGGACAACTGCACTCCGGCGCAAAATCAACGCTTAACAAAACGACAAGTTAACACACCAAAACCCTTTAATTTTGATCTTAATTTTATTAATTGGCAAAAAAGGCAACAGCAGACGGTCGTAGGCACCACAAAGAAACCGTTTGCAATTTGATCTTAACTTTGGTTGGTAAGACGTTGCCTCTCTGCTGGCAATAATATTGCTCATTTTTTATTGATCAATAATATTGCCAGCATTCTTTGAAGTGTTTTTATACGTTTATAACCGAAATTGAATTTTTTTATTTAATAAATATCTTTATGATCATTATTATGTTTTATTTATTACGTTTTCAATATTTATAAAGTGATAATATCAAGATCGATGACGTTAGAAATTTTAAATACTTACTTTACTTAAGAAACGGACAGTTATGATGAGGATGAGTTCGTCTATGGAGTAATACACGGATTTTTGTGTCCATTAATAACAGATAATCAGATGATAATAAAAAAGTAATAAAATTTTAATTTTACCGAATTTAATTTTAAGCATGTCTGTGGAGGAAAAAATAATGCCAATAACAAAAGTAGTTTATTTGTCATATTGAAAGTAGTTAATTTCATCAAAAACTACACATTTTTTACACGACTGCTCAAAGCAAAAAGAGTGTATATGTGTTCAGGGTTCATGTATGTTTGTGGGTATGTGAGTTTCTTTATTCCACCGTAACTTCTAAATGCCTGAACTGATTTGGATAAATGGGGTATCGTTAGAATCCTTACAGCATCTCAAGTGACACCGGCTATATTTTTGTTAGAGAAAAAAAAAATAATTTGGTGACTGCATGACGCCATTTTCAAATGTGAAAAAAATATTTTTTCTTCTATTATTACAATATGGACATCAAATGAAAGGCCTTGATGAGCACATTTTAAAACTATATAATATGTCACTAAAATGTGTGAAATAAAAACAAATAAATTAAAAAAATATTTAAAACATGACTGCCCTGCCAAAAACGAACTAAAAAGTTAAACAACAAGTGTCATTGCAGTCGGGGGACCTCTTTGATCAAAAATTATTCCATAATAAGGTCCTCCGACTGCAATGACACTTGTTGTTTAACTTTTTATTTCGTTTTTGGCAGGGCAGTCGTGTTTTAATATTTTTTTAACTTATTTATTTCTAACAAGTAGTAACCACTGAACAACAAGTTACTGTAACCACAATGAATATTCCACCAGCGGAACATGAATATGAAAATAATATGCAAAAACAAATTAAATGAGTATAGTAATATCAATACTGTATGTTTTTTAATGAAAATAAAATAAAATAATGAGCAAGTGGCAAAGCAAGATTGCGATGAAATTAGACTATTTCTATTTGATATTCGGTTTAATTATCGATGGGACTTTGACGAAATTACAAACATAAAGTCTGATTATTTTAATAAATTGTATTTTGTCACCACATTTGTGTATTTGTCGAAAAAGCCTTTTGTAGTCGAATTAAGGATAATATTACCTAGGCAAGAATTAGCGGGTATGCATTACAATGTCGAAAATTCATAATACATACGACCGAAATATCGACACATAAAACACCTATTTTAAAGATACCGAACATACTAAATGTCGAAATCCGATAGACCGAAACTTGAAAGACTGATTATCAAATGACCGAAATTCGAAATCCCGAAAGTTTGAAATTACGAAAGTTTAAAACCCCGAAAGTTAAAATGGTGATACTTATAACTTACTCTACCTACATAAACACATATATTTATGAAAGTAGGCGTTGCGGTTAATTTGTTTTACTAAAAAATGCTTGTAAAATGGTCATTATTTTGGCAAAATCCACCAATTGAGTTTGAAATAAAAAAAAAATCTGGCGCTTCGCCGGCCGCTCCCGCGGCACGTTCGCTTCGCTCGCTCGGCTCGCGCGCTGGGTTCATGTCAATCTAACATGCTCGTCGTTACGCTCCTCGCACCTATCTTGTGACCTGTCTACGGTTTCTAAGTCTCAGTAGACTAGTTTAGACTCATTTCCGGCAGCTAAATTTGCTATAAAACATTTCAGGCGAAGCCCAAAAACACCTCCACAGCCAATTCGGTATTAAGTAGTTCGGGGTATAGAACTTCGGTTTTTTAAGCTTCGGGATTTATTATTTTCGATTAAATGTCCATTCGCGATTTTAAACGTACGGCCAAACAACCATTCGACCTTTTGATTTTCGGCCTTTCGTCCATAGGTCTTGTAAAATTCGGTCTTTCCTACTTCGGCATTGTAATGCATACCCCAATTAACAGCTATACAGGGTTATTTTTAAAACACCAACAACCTCGCAGGAGTAGATTACTATCATCATAAATAAAAACATTTGTTCTACGATTTTTCCGAGAACAGACAATAAAAATTCGACTCTCCATACAAAATGTCCGAACAGCTGATCAAGTTTTGTATGAAAAGTCGATTTTTTTTGTCTGTTTTTGGAAAAGTCGTAGAACAAATGTTGTTGTATACCTATGATGTTAGTAATCTACTCCTGCGAGGTTGTTGGTTTTATAAATAACCCTTTATAAACCGAACTAAATTTACAGGATCTAAAATAAAGGACTGTCCTAGTTTAGGCTCCAGTTAATCAATAGTTTCACTGTCACTTAGAATTTTGATAATAAATACCTAAATATATGAATATAACTGTGGTGGTAAAAAAATATTTTTCAATTTATAATTTTCAAAAATCTTCAAAAACCTGCGACGATATTCCTGGTAAAAAAAGCCATGTTGGTCTGGTGAAATTAAGTATAAACTTGGTTTTTTTAAGGTAAGTACAAATCAGCGCGTGCGCTAGCGTAGAGTCGCGTTGCCCGCGATCAATAAAATGTTGGTTTTTCTCCATTTTAAAACTTACATTCGACTTAATAATATTTACTACAAATTATTTTTTACCTCTGCAGCACGAAAAGGGCGCTTATGGCGCGTAAAAACTCGCAACGCAATTTTTGCTCCGAGCGTGAGGCAAACTGCTTTTTTAATTTCTAATACCATCTTTTAAAAAAATAAAGAAATAAAGTGACAAGGATGAGACTTGAAAAATCGACATGTTAGAAAAGGATAGATAGATAGAGTGCTTTATGGTGTCATACATGGATTAAAAAGTAAAAAAATAAAATGCACAGATATACCAAGGGGTTTTAAATAAGGATTGTCGAAAAAGGTTGATAATTCGGAATAAAGAGTATGGATGAAATGAGGTCGCATGTATGAAATAAATATAAAATAAGTAAAAAAAAATTTGAAAATTAACAAATTAGTGTTTTATGATTATAAATAAATATGATGGGATATTAATAAATACGAGAAAAGCACAACGTAATAATGTAAAACAAAACGCCGGGAATCTACTTTATGAATAAAATTTTTCAGCATAGGTTTGATTTGATCGAAGTATTTTTGTGATAAATTACAAAAAATGAGTGCGTCGAACGATAAAGATAGTTATCTAACTCCAAAAGAATTAAGTGAACAAGTTTCTAATGCTGAAATTTAGCTTTTTACCGGGAAACTCATTTAAAATTTTCTCGCTGGTAGAAGTGAAAAGTTGTATGATTTACACGAGACCAAAATTTTGTTCTGCCTCGGGAATTTAAATCAATCACTATGCTCAGTTGTCTATATTAGAATCACTCGCTACGCTCATGATTCAATTCTAGACTACTACGCTAGTTCGTGATTTAAAGTCGGCACTTGCAGGACTAATTCTTGTATAACAAATAACTATTTACATTCACGAATCAACCTATTTTTAGAAACAGTAATTATGTTATTTTGGTCGAATAACTTTCGAGATAAAAAGTATTTTTTTGAAGTACAGTTTAAAATGTTTATCTTTGAACGATGAAAAGTGTGTGTCATATTCAAATATAAAACTTTTTTACTTTTTTCTTTAATCTTACAATTCTTTAATCACAAGAGGGCTCTACACTCGCGCCGCGAACGGCGGCCGCGAATCACGGGCGCGGTTTGCGCATGAAAACGGTGCGAAAAATATAGCCCTCCAGACTTGTGCGTGAACTGCGGCCGCGAATCACGGCAACATAACTAATTTTGCCGTGATTCGTTGCCGGCACGCAAGTTCTTTGACGCGGACCAAAAAACCACCACCGGACGGGGAACACCGCGAAGCGCGAACGCGAAGCCGCGAAGCCCATACGCGAAGCCGCGAAACCCTCCACACTCGAGGTTCGCGGCCTTCGCGGGCTTTCGCGGCGCGAGTGTGGAGCCCTCTTTACAACTCTTAACAAACATCACACTATGCAGAACTACATTTACTTGCAAACCAATTTGCCAGGTACCTGCTTGTAATCAGTGTTTTTAGGGTTCCGTACCCAAAGGGTAAAAACGGGACCCCATTACAAAGACTCCGCTGTCCGTCTGTCTGTCTGTCTGTCACCAGGCTGTATCACATGAACCGTAATAGCTAGACAGTTGAAATTTTCGCAGATGATGTATTTCTGTTGCCACTATAACAAAAAAAAAACGAACTAAAAAGTTAAACAACAAGTGTCATTGCAGTCGGAACCTTATTATGGAACAATTTTTGATGAAAGAGGTCCCCCGACTGCAATGACACTTGTTGTTTAACTTTTTAGTTCGTTTTTGGCAGGGCAGTCGTGTTTTTAATATTTTTTAAATTTATTTATTTTTATTTCACACATTTTTGTGACATATTATATAGTTTTTGAATGTTCTCATCAAGGCCTTTCATTTGATGCCCATATTGTAATAATCAGACCCCGGATTTTCGGTAGCACGAATAAAATGACGTTTAATAGTGCGCGGACAACTTGATTATCTATTTGTGTAATTTATCGATAAAACATTATAATTATGTAACGTGATATACTTATAGATTTACTGTCGGAAATAGTGGAAATTACCTACCTATATATTAAGAAAAGTGAAAATCGTGAAATGTATAAATAATAAAATTCACTGCAGTTTTTCTTGATGCAAAGATAGCAAAGTCAAAGTGAGTGAAGTAGAATGTCAAATTTTTAAGAAATATATCCTCCTTGGTAAAGTACAAAAAATAAATACAGACGCGATCAAAGAAGTTCCACTTCAAAAATATTTTCAAAACATCGATATTTAAAAACATTTACGATAATTTGGTAATCACTACCAAGTTTGTATTCCTGCCACCGCAAATCCGACCTTTAGTAATAATAGAAGAAAATATTTTTTTTTTCACATTTGAAAATGGCGTCGTACAGTCGCCATATTGATATTTTTCCAAAAAAAGTATAACCAGTGTCACTCGAAATGCTGTAAGGATTTTAATGATACCCCATTTATCCAAATCAGTTCAGGTATTTAGAAGATATGTTGGAATAAAGAAACTCACATACCCACATACATGAACCCTGAACAACATATACACTCTTTTTGCTTTGGGCAGTCATGTAAAAATACTAAAAACAGAATAAAATAAATATTTAAGGGGGGCTGCCATACAACAAACGGGTTTTTTTTTGCCGTTTTTTGGTACGGAACCCTTTGTGCGCGAGTCTGACTCGCACTTGGCCGTTTTTTTATTCTTATTAAAATTATATTGAAGGTTGAATTAATCTCCTTTTGTTTTTACATTATTAATTTTCCATCTGACTCTGCTTCATAGGTGTAATGGGATATTTACATTGGTGCCTAAAGTGGTGACTAAAATTGACCCATGCAAATTTATTTTTTATTTATATATTAATTAACAAGGTATACAACATTCTTGTACAACATCAGTCCCACTCCCACAAAACTATTTAAGATAGTTTGACTGAGTGATCGAGTCTCGAAAGTATCTTATGTTAAATTATGTACTTAGGTAATCTAAATTTAAATAATAATAGTTTGATTATACTAATGTTTTAGTTAAAGTATTGTGTCTAATAAATGTTTTTTTAGAAGATTACAATTTTTTTTATTACATTCCGATCTTAAATACCCCATAATAGATGCATGCATAACTTGTAGTGATAAAAATACTAATAAAGGGTAATCATTTCTTACTTTATTTATTCAAAGAAAGGCTGAGGGTGATATTAATTACCTACTCTGTAATCAATAAAAAAATTGTCACCTATATAACTAGGTATTTTTGAGAATCTGTCCTCAAGAGAATAAAAGAACACAAATACTGTTATATCTGAATGTTAACGGTACTTAACAAAGTAAATTTCATGCTATCAGTCACCTGATTGCGCCTGATTTTAGTAACTCTTTAATTTAGACAACACAGCACTGTAAAGCCCGCCGGTAACGATCAATTGCGCTAGTCAATTTTTACGTCATTGACGCTCATTGATGCGAAAATTGATCGTTTACGCGTGCAATTGAAGCGATTGTCAATTGCGCCAACAATGGCATTGACGAAAAAATTGACAATCGCAATTGATCGTTACCGGCGGGCTTAAAGTTTGCTTGATTTACATTATAATTATTAACTACTTAATGTATATTTGCAGTGGATGCGGCTTTGAATTTTCAATTCAAGATGTTGACCCGTAAAGGAAACTGCGAAGGATATGGAGCTCAAACTCAAGCACACCTTTGAGGATTTAAAAGCTGCTAAAGAGCTTAACAATACTGTTAAGGCGTCCACCATTTTATCTTTAAATATAACAAAAGGATATAGTATATTGTTAACTCAAGAAATAAATACGTTTTCATGTTTTTTCACTACAAACCTAATAAAAATATATTAAATAAATACTCTGAATCATACGTTTTACGGCAAAAACAGTCATTAACAATATGCTTCAATATTTTATGATAACAGTTTTATAGTAGAAAAAACATTATATAAGCAACAAAATATTGTTTTGGTATAGGAAAAGAAGATAGTGGACCCCCACAGTAAATTCTCAGTAGACAAAACTTTACAGTATGATAAAGTATCATAAATAAAACATACTTTTAAAGTATCCAAATCGTTTTTTTTTTTGGTTATTTTTACATAGGTTTTGGATCATACTATATTACATTCCTGCAAAGTTTCATCGACTGAGGATTTAATGTTGGGGTCTCCATACAAAAGATCGCTTCATTTCCTACACTATTTGTCATTTCGTCAAAGTCTCTTCGATTATTAAACTGAATATAGAAATAGTTTAACTTCATAGCAATATGGCTTTGCCACTTGCTGATTATTTTCGTACCCTTTCAGACCATATTCATGTTCTTATTAATGTTCAGCTGGTGAAGTCTCCTTTGTGGAAATGTCACTTGTTGTTCAGTGGTTGCATTGCTTGTTAGATTATAGTTTTTGATGAAATTAACTACCCACTTTCATTCAATATGATAAATAAACTTTTTTTTGTTATTGGCATTAACTTTTCCTTCACAGACATGCTCAAAAATAAAATTCAGTGAAATTTTAATTTTATTTTCATCTGATTATCTGTTAATATTAATGGACACAAAAGTCTGTATTACTCCATAGATTGAAATCATCCTCATCATAACTGTCGATTTCTTAAGTAAGTATTTTCAAACGCTATCGATCCTAATACGATTATCACTTTATATATATTGAAAACGTAATAAATGAAACGTAATAATGATCACAAATATATTTATTCAATAAAAGAAATAAAATTTTGGTTATAAAAGTAAAAAAAAAAACTTTAAAAATGGCAGTTAAAATCAATTCCATACGGATTCTGTACCGGTTTTTCGGTTCTGGCGGGTCGCTGTTGCCAATAATAATTATCAAAATTAATATCAAAATCAAAGGGTTTTGGTGTGTTGACTTGCCGTTTTGTTAAGCGCTGATTTTGCACCGGAGTGCAGTAGTCCCATTTCCCATCACTGGTCACGTAACACCAACGATAATTCCAGCCGACGACGAAAGCCCCACAGTTTGATAGACAATACTTGTACTTAGTATTATATTGAGTTGTGCTGAATTTGGGAGCTAATGTATTGTAAGAGACACAGGGCTCATTTCTTGGCGGCCAGCTGGCGACACATTGGTTAGTTTCTGGTGAACAGCCCCCAATACAAGGCGCTCCGGAGTGGGTGTAAGCTTCCTCGTGATAAGGTTCCACATCATCGGCTTTTGCGTATGCTAGTACCAGCAACGAGTACGTTATTGTTTTGTACATTTTTATCCTTTACACTATCGAGAAAATAAAATTGTTATGAGTTGATTGTGACAATCACGCTTCTTTTATATGCAAAATTTGTAAAACACACGTATTATTATTTTACTATCTGCACGCTGACTGTCTGCAATTAAAACGTTGGAAATTCCGTTTGTTTTTTTTCGTAAACTTTTAAATTATTGCGTTATGTTAGTTTTATAACATATTTGCTCGTAAAGGGTCTCTTATTACACCAATTTCAATATCGTATTGTATCTCATTACGAACTTGTGCGTTAATGTAAAGTAAAACGCACGGTTTCCTTTATAAGCCGTGCGTTTTACTTTACATTACCGCACGGTTTATCAAGATACTTCGTCTAAAACGAACGGTACTTTTTTAAATCTTAGCAAAGAGTTTTTATGTCAGAAAAGAGGTCAACATTTTATGGATAAAATTGACTTTGGGAGATAAAATGTAATAAATAAACATTTAATTATTCAATTTAATTAATGTTGACAATAAATTACAACCATTTATCTGTAACAAAAACACAAAAATATTAATTTACTTTATTAGTAATACTGGCTGTTTTTATGCCTTTGCCTTAAAAAAAACGCTGATGCGCGCGCATTGCTAATTTAATTTTTTTAGCTGTATTGTTTTTATTTGAAAATGTCGTCAAGTACTGATGAATTTATTAATTCAACACCGCCAGAAGTCTCAGAGGCAGCGAAAAAGGCTACTCTAAGCCTCTTGCCCGAAAAATTGACCGATAAGATACTTACAGCGTATCAAAATTTAATCATATGGAAAACAAGCAAAGGTGCAAAGTCCGAGTTTTATTTATTTCCTCGCAAATATGTTATAAAACGTCGTATGACATACGTGCGCTTTGATAATTACAGCCTCTGCTTTCTTGTAGCCCTCGCCTACGGCTCGGGCTAGCAATATCGCCTCGGCTGTAATTTTCAACGTACCGCACTTATATCATAATGTACTATTATACAACGGGTTACAAAATAACCCCTAATGCCGAATATGGTAGATAGGGATCATCATACTGAACAACTTTTACTAGGAGACCAACTCTGAAATCGTGAAAAAATAAACAGCTGCTTCATACATTTTTATTTTTCCGTTATTAATTTTTGTATGAAGCAGCAGATTTTTTTTCGTGATAACAGAGTTGGTTTCATAGTAAAAGTAGTTCAGTTTGAAAGTCTCTATCTACCATAATAGTGGGGTAATTTTGTAATACGTTGTATAAGCCAGTAGATACACTTATTAAAATGGTTTTTCTAATCGTATAAATACTAAATGCTAACTTAAAACTTAATAATAATCAACAAATTAAAAACCGTATATCCTAAGCATATCTTATCCTTTTTTTATCCTTTCTTTTCTAACTCTAATTAATAACTATTTAATGTTGCTATACTTTAGGCAGGGTTCAATTTTTGGTTCTAATATCTAATTATGATCTGTATTAAGCTTTGAGTGCAATAATAGTACATTATAAGACAAGTTAGCTTAGGTTGCTCATTACACACAAGGCAGTGGGTTGCAGCCCAAGCCGTAGGCGAGGGCGTAACTCAGCCGAGTGTGCAATGAGCAAAAGCTCACGAGTTTCATACTACGTTTTTCAACACATTTGCGTGGAAAATACAAAGTAATTTACCACACAGCAACAAATTCGACAAAAACAAAATATGACAATTATGGGAAAAGGCGCGTAGGTTTTTTTTTGTTTTTTTTCACACGCCCAATGGAAGAATATTTTGCGAACAAAAGTGTGAGTGAGCATACAGCCTACTTCAAAATTATAATTTTAAGTGATAAAATGCAAATATTTTAATATTTTATAACAAAATATTGTGAATTATGAATAATTTGATAATAATATATATTTGTTTAACTTAATTAAGGACTAACACATTTATTTATTTAAGTTAATTGTTTTTAGAACCATCGTGGTTTAGCGTTCAAAGTAATTGCAACCTCTAATGTTGCAAATAGATGTTTAGTGTCTTGTTATCCTGCATAATACCTTTTGAAAATAATTTAAAAATTAGGTGAAATTTTCTGAATTTTCATTTTATGACAGAATGAAACAAAATACAAACACAAAACACGTAGAAATTACTCATTCGTTACTTACATCAAGGTGAATTTGCTCTTCTGAGAACCATGGTATAACATTAAACAGTAGAAACCTCTTTCCACATTTTAAGTGCACATCTGTTTGAATAATTTTATTAATCTTTGACAGCGATTCGGTAGTACTGCTTGCTCTATAATATTTCTAGTTAAGAGTAAAAGAAATGTCAATATTAAGATGGCAGTTGTCAGTTACGCCATAATGTGTCATTTATAAATATTGTTTTGTCGGAAATCAAGAAATAATAGAGTTGATTACCTAAAATAACATGAAAAGACGTAGAAAAAAAAATCACAGGTAAATGATATCAATGTTTTATTGTTCATACTAATCGATTTAAGTGTTAGTTTGCCGACTACAACCTTCGCGGCCATCAACTGTTCCTCACTGTGGCTCGCAATAGACTAAATGAGTTGTTGATCATGCACCGTAACTCTATGAGCAATTTTTCGGTGCTGACCAGCAAGCATATCTAGTGTAGTATACACATAGAAATCTTTGATTATAAAGGGAAAATGACTGGGAACGTATTATCTAAGAAAATTTTAGTGCGCCACGAAAATATTCTGTTTTGAATTAGTTTTGAGATATAAATAAGCTGTGATGTAAACTTGACAAAAAAATGTAGTGCTTTGAAAAGAATTCTAAGATAAAAAGTTATTATTCAGATATTTCGATGTTAAAACTGATGCATTACATTCCTATTTCTTGCACAAAACATCGTAAAGATTGAAAAATCAATCAGAATTTTTATAGGTTATACAAAAAATTGTGGATTATAATGTTACTGATTACATTGACTAATTACAGTACCACATATGTTCCTTTATTCAGATAACATCTGTTTTAAGGTACTTATGTGAACCATTATAAAGTAGAAGCCGTTAATTCGATACACTAGTGAGTCTCTAAGCAGCTGCGAGGCATCTCGTGAATGTATAAACAGCCGCTATGCAGATACTATCAATGGCAGTATAAAGGCTGATTAGCGGTAGACATATTCAGCTATAAGTTGAAATATGGGCCACATATCATCCATTATACAGCTATTCACTTCATAATAGTTCACACGTGCCTCTTTAATAAGTTAGTGTAATAGGAGTTCACAAATACCTTCTTATACAGTATTTGGCGAAATTTTATCCACTAAACAGTCCTTACTAGGGTTTAGGCTTTAGAATATGTTAGAAGCTGAATAGAGTCGAGAAAATATACCTTTATAGCACTCTTAGCGTAATAATGGTGGTTTTGTCGGTTTTAATAAGCCTTAATGCAGCTCTTAATTAGCCTAAGCTGTTTAAATATCACTGACCGCTATTATGCAGCTTTAGGGTCACCAGTGTACTCTTAGAAGAGTCGTAATAAGCACAGAGTTTTAAATAAGTCTAAAAATGAGTAGTTATACAGCTATCTGTGTTACTTGGGAATGCTCTGTTTACTCGCATAGAACTTGCAGTAACCCAAGTAACACACGAAAGCTGCTTAACAGCCGAATAACGGATTTCCATCACGCCTAAAGCTGAATAAGGAACCTGCATAAAGGCTGTATACGACCTTATACAGCTCTTACACCTCTTAAATGGGCACAAATTATTCAGCCTTAGTTCACATAGCTGCTTAAGAGCTATGTAGCAGCAACTTAACAGTGTAATAAAGGGTAACAGGCTGTGTAGCAGAAATTTAAGAGTGTTATAAAGGGTAACGACAGTACTATGCGCTGAAATTCGACTGACTAAGAGATCACAAGTTACTCTTTATTCAGAAAATATGTCACATGTACGCTTTAATACATATTTTGAACCGCGCAAGGCTGTTTACGGCCTGTGTAAAATTAAGTGAACTAATATTTGAAGTGTAAACGGGAACACTTTAATGTTACGTGAATGAATTAGAGTTAACGATACATTGGTGGATAATATTCATATTCATACTCTGTTTGATGTATTATAAAGGGAAAATGACTGGGATCGTAATTTTACTGACATTATACATATATATTATCTAACAAAATTTTAGTGCGCCACGAAAATATTCTGTTTTGAATTAGTTTTGTGATATAAATATGCTGTGATGTAATCTTGACAAAAAAAAATGTAGTGCTTTGAAAATAATTATAAGATAAAAAGTTATTATTAAGATATTTCGAAGTTAAAACTGATACATTACATTCCTATTTCTTGCACAATACATCGTAAAGGTTGAAAAATCATTCAGAATTTTTATAGGTTATACAAAAAATGGTGGATTATGTTACTAATTACATTGACTGATTACAGTACCACATATGTTCTTTTATTCAGATAACATCTGTTTTAAGGTACTTATGTGAACCATTATAAAGTAGAAGCCGTTAATTCGATACACTAATGAGTCTCTAAGCAGCTGCGAGGCATCTAGTGAATGTATAAACAGCCGCTATGCAGATACTATCAATGGCAGTATAAAGGCTGATTAGCGGTAGACATATTCAGCTATAAGTTGAAATATGCACCACATATCATCCATTATACAGCTATTCACTTCATAATAGTTCACACGTGCCTCTTTAATAAGTTAGTGTAATAGGAGTTCACAAATACCTTCTTATACAGCATTTGGCGAAATTTTATCCACTAAACAGTCCTTACTAGGGTTTAGGCTTTAGAATATGTTAGAAGCTGAATAGAGTCGAGAAAATATACCTTTATAGCACTCTTAGCGTATTAATGGTGGTTTTGTCGGTCTTAATAAGCCTTAATGCAGCTCTTAATTAGCCTAAGCTGTTTAAATATCACTGACTGCTATTATGCAGCTGTAGGGTCACCAGTGTACTCTTAGAAGAGTCTTAATAAGCACAGAGTTTTAAATAAGTCTAAAAGTGAGTAGTTATACAGCTATCTGTGTTACTTGGGAAGGCACTAATTTAACTTTGTTGGGATAATTCTATAACAACCTAGTGTTTTATATATTATTGCACGCGTTTGTTATAGCTCGGTTTATGGCCCTAAAAGCGATGTGTTAGTGCTCACTTTACGAGCAAGTGTGTTGAAAAAACTTTTAATTTGATTTGATAAGCTTGTCGATTCCATACCTATGATGCCTATGAACAACACAACAGAGTAGTACCAATAGCAACCACGGTAGATCAGAGGGCTTAGTCAGACACAGCGAATAGGCACTTGTAGTGAGAACTCGCTGTGTGTGAAAAGCTATTTGCTGCGTAACAACGACTGCGGTCTGCCAGTCTTTATTCGCAGCAAATGTACTCGCAGTGAATATTTGGCACTTTGAGCTGGAACTCGCTGTGTGTGACAAGCTATTCGCTGCCAAACTACAAGTACGATATGTGAGTGAGTATTGATTCGCAGCGAATGCTCTTGCATCGAATATTCGCTGTGTATTAAAAAAAGTTGTGACATTTTGTGTTGCAACTTTTTTAATACTATGTTGTGATTGTGGCAGGTTGCAGCTTGTAGCACAAGGTGGAAGCACAGAAATGTGTTGCCGTAAGAGATATAACTTAGGAACACTAGATTTTAGTGGGTTGCTATCGCATATCTTGAAGGAACATAATATTTTTTTTTTTGTTTTCGTACCGCTATTTTGACCGAAAATTACATCATGAGGTGGAAGATCGAAATGTTTACCCATCGAAAAACAAAACATTTGGAGGTCAAATCCCGCATGGGTTGCCAGCCTAGGGGCTTGAAACCTGCCAGGGTAGGCCCTGGCAGGTTTCAAGGTTAGCCAAGTTTTATGAGGCCCAAAAATGAGGTCACTTACCTCATCAAGTGGAATATATGTTCTTCCAGGATATGCGATGGCAACCCACTAAAATCCAGTGTTCCTAAGTTATATCTGACGGAGTGCCGAGCTGACCATTTAGTTCAGCCATATCCATGGGCGTTGGAGAAAGCGAAGAGGTACGCAGAATTGCGAGCGTACGTACAGCGCCACGGCTCACGATCGAATGTGTCCCAGTGCTTTTTTTTTTTTTTTTTTTTTTTTTTTTGGGGCTCTCCACCTTAGGGGCTTTGAGCCACCCTCCCCCACGGGGGGGAAGGAGGCGGGAAATCCTCATTGGATACCACCTAGCCGGTTGCTACCGGACTAATCTGGTTATGTCAGACTCGTACTGACTAAAAACCGCCTTAATCTGGTTACGTGACCGGAAAGTCAACGAACCTTCATCCGGAAGCGACTGCCCTCCCTCAGGGGAGAGGACAGCGCAGACGTCACAATTCACCTAGGTGATTGTGCGTCGAGAGACGAGTAACAATTAAGCTGACTCCCTGAGGGGGATCGATCAGCCAGAGAGGGCGGGGGGTGACCTGAAGGGTCGGGCTTGGTGGGTTTAATCGTCCTCCGTCGCCTCCAGGAGGAGGTTCAGGTCAGACGAAAGCTTGTTGGGAGGGTCCGTTAGGACCGATTTAGGTCGGCGGGAAAACGGGGCGGAGGAGGTAGGCGGGTCATAGACCGCTGCGGAACGGATAAGGGGGTTAGGATGGTCTCCTGCTGCTTTAAAAAAGCGTTCAGAGGCCTTACGGGTCCATTGCTGGAGGGTGGGAAGGTCTAGGTCCCTATGCAAGTCCGCATTGCGAACGTAGTAAGGAGCGTTTGCCGCTCTGCGGCAGAAAAGATTTTGGACTACTTGTAATTTATCAAGTGTTTTTGGGGCGGCGTGAGCGAATACGGCAGAGGCGTATGTCATCACCGGTCGTATGCAAACCTTGTAGAGTGTTCGCTTGTTTCGGAGGGACATTCTACTATGGCGACCTAACATGGAGTTAAGTCGGTGAAGATAGAGACGGGCATTACGGGTCACTCTTTTGGCGTGAGGCTCGAAAGTGAGTCTCTGGTCCAGAGTGACGCCTAGATATTTGGCAGACCTCTGCCAGGGGATGGATTTACCTAACATAGTGGGAGGTGGGTGATTGGGGTGCATGGTATGGCGCTTAGTATCGAAGTAAACTGCAGCGGATTTCTCCGGGTTTACTTCGATGCGCCATTTGCGAAACCATTGGCCTAACTTATTGATAGAGGACTGTAGCCTCGGAAGGATTGAGTTGACGTTTTGGCCTTTGCGATAAAGAGCCGTGTCGTCAGCAAAAAGGGATAGTTGAACGCCGTCGTTCGGAATGGGTATGTCATTTGTGTAGACCCAGTGCGAGCGCCGCCTGCTTATAAAGGCCGGCCGGTCGCCCCACTAGTAGATATGAACCTCTATACTAAAAAAAGTTGGGAGTTACAAGTCGTGATAAAGTTTGGCCACATGATAGAAACTGATCTGTAGGCTGTTTCTAACTAATATTGAGCTGGGCCAAACTATCCTTACATACAGTTCCATACGGCGGCGGGTTGAACAGCGCACTTTTCCCGGCTTCATTCTAAAAACCATAACAATTCAGGTTTAGCTAATAGGTCAAATGTGGTATCATTTTCGGATAAATCAATAACGTAAAACTTATTTCTGATATTAAAAAAAACAATTTATTAAGCAGTTTCTGAAAAATTACACAATAACCAACATTTTTAAACTTCATTTTTTTTTAGTTTAGGTATTGGCACTTGTTCCAGTATTTTCAAAAAAACTACTTTAAAGAAGCGTTTTTCAGGTTAATTTGTTTTATGCTTTTGTTATGCTAACTATATTTTATACAATTTGAGCCTCACCCAAGTAGTTTAAGTCTATTGTTTGCGGTCATACAGCTAGTCAAAAATATGCATTTTTTCACGAAATAAAAAAGGTTTCCGTTTCGTTCAGAAACACTTTATAGGTTTTTTGTTTATATTTCTGTAAAGTTAATTAAATTTTCTACAATTTGAGCTTAATTTGAGTAGTCTAGGTTTATTGGTTGCAGAGACGTAGGTGGTTAAAAATGTGCTTTTTATTGAAATTAATTGAAAAAAATCTGATTTTTGACTAGCTGTGTCTTTGCAACTAGTAAACCTAGACTACTCATATTAGGCTCAAATTGTAGAAAATTTAATTAACTTTACAGAAATATAAACAAAAAAAGTGAGAAATGCTTCCGAATGAAACGGAAACCCCTTTTATTTCGTGAAAAAATGCATATTTTTGACTAGCTGTGTCTCCGCAAACAATGGACCTCAACTACTTGGGTTAGGCGCAAATCGTATAAAATATAGTTAACATAACAAAAGCATATAACAAATTAACCTGAAAAACGCTTCTTTAAAGTAGTTTTTTTGAAAATACTGAAACAAGTGCCAATACCTAAACTAAAAAAATGAAGTTTAAAAATGTTGGTTATTGTGTAATTTTTCAGAAACTGCATAATAAATTGCATATTTTTATACCAGAAATAAATTCTACGTTATTGATTTATCCGAAAATGATACCATATTTGACCTATTAGTTAAACCTGAATTGTTATAGTTTTTAGAATGGAGCCGGGAAAAGTGCGCTATTCAACCCGCCGCCGTATGGAACTGTATGTAAGGATAGTTTGGCCCAGCTCAATATTAGTAAGGAATAGCCTACAGATCAGTTTCTATCATGTGGCCAAACTTTATCACGACTTGTAACTCCCAACTTTTTTTTGTATAGAGGTTCATACCTACTACACTAGTCACGCCACCACTCACGCCACGCGGCGCCACAACATGCAAAACTAGTACGGGCGCTGACGTCACTCGCAAGCCCGCACGGACGTTAGTCCCCTCTTTGATAATTTAACTTGATTTTATGACTTAACAATGTTTTACCATTGTTTTATTGTTTTAAATTGTAATTATTATTGATTAGCAAATAAAAACAACATGAAATTACAAAAAATGCGTAAAACAACATAAACGCGCCGTCACGGCCGTCCTGCGCCTTCACACGTCCTCGTGTGTCTCGTTATCAGACTTGTCCTAAAAAAAACAAAATATGCTGAGTTGTATATTCGAGCTCGGCCATTCTGGCCCCTAAAAAAAGAACAATTATCTTACTGATTACAGCAATTTCACACAGACAGATCGTCACACAGACGAATCTTCACACAGACGGATCGACACACAGATGGATGGTCACACAGTCCGACTGCAAACAATACATGACCATCAGCCATTTACTCAGAATACATAGTAGTACCGATTGTCACACAGACTTTGGTCACACAGACTTGTCACACAGACTTTTGTCACACAGACTTGTCACACAGACTTTTGTTACACAGACTTGTCACACAGCGATCACCACATTTAGTAGCATATTTCACTGGGTGACAAAGTGATCACTACATTGCGTAGCATATTTCACTGGATGGATCACTACATTAAGTAGCATATTTCCTCTTTCCACAGAACACACAATAGTACCAATTGTCACACAGACTTGTCACACAGCGATCACTACATTAAGTAGCATATTTCACTGGGCGGCAAAGTGATCACTACATTGAGTAGCATATTTCACTGGATGGATCACTACATAGAGTAGCATATTTCCTCCATTAATAACGAATACTTCATACGAATACTTACTTTTGCCGTCATCGGCACATCCAGAAATCTATGACCATCGAAGGCCAAAAGACATTGCACCGTAAATAAATAAGTAACAATAATAAAAAATAATAGTAGGTATGTAAGTTCTAAAAATTTTAATTTTTGAACTCACGTTCTTATAGGTTCCACTATTCGACTAGGATCCACACGTTTCATCTAAATGGTTAGCAAAGTACATTTATTAGTATTTTTGTGATCAGAAAAATGTATCCAGCCACTATTTCTAAATTAATAACAATGAATGTCAAAGAGGAATTAAAAGTTTTTATTATATAATTTTTTTGTTTATGTTTTTTTTTGTAAAGAAAACTAAGTGATGTATGCTGAGGATTATGAAATTAACGAAGCAGTGGACGGTGAACAAGTGACATTTTTATTTCAAATTAAAGAACTTCAGTTTGCAGTCAGTTTGGATAAGTAAGTATAAAAACTATATATAAAACTGTATAAAATCAAAAGAGGTTTTCCAACAGTAATGTTATAAAATTTTTGTATTCAGAAAAAATCGTTTTGTTCAGCTAAAAAAACATAGAATACAATAAGCTCAAAACGGCGAAAACTTTTAAAGCCAACACAGATGATGGTCTATCTGTAAAATTATCCAGTTTGCAAAAGGTAGTTATAAAATAAGATTAAGCTATTTAGGTACATTCTAAACTTTACCTTCTCCGTATTAAAGTTCATGTTTCAGAAAAAAATAGTGTTTTTTTACAAGGTACCCAGTAGATTTAGGTGAATCATAGATTGTTATTTTCACATCACTTTAGACTCGATTCACACTTGTAACGATGCTACATCCCTAAACCCAAAATCTACCCTCATATCATTTTTATCCATGATCCTATCTGGTCGCGTCGGCCATATTTAGACACTTCCGATCCAGCTTGCTTGCGTGCCAGAGCATTGAGTCGAGTTTTCGTGCTCCTCATTATTGCGGTCAAGTTTGAATACCTACAAGGTGATCGCCGCGAGTTATCCGAAGACTATTGTGATTACCCAAATAATAATCAACGTCGGAGATTCTAAGAAGAAGTGAGATGCGCGTCCACCACAGCCAGCACGCGGGAGCAACGATCGAACCAGGTTAGCCCACTCAATTCCTTCTCCTGTAATCTTTCCGTGTAGGACCATATTATCGAAAATGTTTTAAGTTAAATTACTAGTATTTTAGTTAATTTTAACTTTATTCTAAATATAATATCAAGGTTTATGAAGGATCCAATAACAGACAGTCGCAAACCTCCCAAAGTGGACTTCATGATGCTGCTGAAGCTCTTCTGCTTAAAAAGAATCGGTGTTGATAATGTTTGAATCAGTTTAACAAAATACAAAAAGCAACACCCCACCGTTTAAGTGTAGTCTTTGGCACAGAAAAAAAAGGTTTGTTTGAGCCATAGACTTAGAAAAATTTTCGCTGCGCCCAAGAAGACCAACAAAGCGTGGAAAAGAGTAGTTAACATCATACGGACACGGTTTATATAAAAAAGAGACAAAGGATCAAGTGACATGTGCCAACACTTCCCACAGCAAGAGCCCCAAGCGTCCCGCCCAGCAAATGAGCAACCACAGCCCGTTCAAAATATTTTTCAATCCTAACCAGAATTTAAAACAAAGGTATCGTGGAGCCACGGTATCTCCCGCTCCAAGCAATTGTGATGCGACAAAAAGAAACAATCCAAGTAATCACACTTTTCAAAGGTAAATAAGATATTGCCACACATTTCTGTAAAATCAAATTTCGCTACATTTATTCGTTTATCGACAAAGAAAACAGTATGGAACACAGCCTATTAACCTCCCCCGCCATAATATGGTCGCATTCTATGAATCCAAGTCATATTCTACGTATCCCATACAAAACGCATTGATTCGCCTTCGGATGACCCGTCCACTGACTCAGTTGTTCCTTGACATTCCATTTGTATGGCCCAAGGTTTGAGCATTTCGTCACAGTATTAAAATTTTTGCAGACAGGAACTACAAAATCAAATTAGCGGTAAAAATAGTTTCAGGCAAAAATAGCGAGAATAAAAGAAAAAATACAACTTAAAACAAAACATAAACAAAAAAATGTCATTAGCGTCCGTCCATAGATTAGGTTGATAGGGTGATGGCAAAGTATATTTTCCAATTCATGTGGGCCAAGAAGGTATGTCCGCCAGAATTCCTGTTTACTGCACTTACGCTCTCCTAGAATGAATCAGTTTTCAAACAAATTTTTAGGATGGAACAAAAATGGTCAAAATAAAACTTTAGAAAAATTAAGTGTCTCTTGTTTTCATACGGGTAAAAAATTGTGAGTAATTAAATAATGGCAGTATAGTTTTGTTTCATAAATTCGCAATTTACTTTTTATTATGCAACTTATCAGAAAAACTTTTGATAGAAATGATTCCACTAACCAATTCTAAATATCGCCGAGCAATCAATCATTCCGCTGCACGATTTATAATTACTGAAAATAAAAAAATGAAAGTTCTTCAGGTTTATAATCGCCAAAATCCGAAATTTACGTGGTTTTTTCGATTTTTGACATAGTTGCGTTCGGCTCTCGAGGTCACAAACTTGGATTATTTATTCGGCCAACATCATAAACAAGTCTGTGAACAATAATTTTCAAGTATTTTGTTTCTAATTCTGTTATAGGCTCTGAGGGAACATCGGTATCATTGACATTACTAAAATCATTATTTTTTTTTCGCTAAACTCACATTGAAGAAGCCCAACATAATTAAATCTTGCCCTATTATGATGTTATGAATACCAACGAAGAATTGGGGACCTCATAAAATAATAATTTAGCTGAATAATTAAAAGTAACAATCAAAATAATTGGGATGTTGACAACTTTTTTTATTTTATATTACATAAATTACCTCTCAAAAAAAGAAACATTAGTAAAATAATTATTTCGCTAGCTTGAAAACTGCCCGAGATATCACAGTGTGAAATGCACAAAATTGGACTCACCCGAAAACGCTCCATACTAACGGCTAGCAAGTTATGACGTCACGCCTTCCTACGTTGTATGCAACGCGTAGGAAATTTGTTCGGCAGTTATATTAAATATTGTTTTTATCAAAATGGTTTCTTAGACAAATTTGCTATACATTTTACGAACTAATTAAAGGTATCATTTATTTTAATAAATTTTATACTTTTTAAATGGGCTTGTCCACCCAACTTTGAAGGGTCATAAAACAAATAATATGCAATATATAAAACCAAGAGGTATACAAGCTACTCTAAAAGTTTTATATTTTTACGATTTTTATTAGTATTTCGTTATTTTATTCATTAGTCAACATCCCCATTTGAGTATTGCATCGTAGGCTTAATTTTCCTATCCCTCAAAGTGAAGCTGAAACATAATATTTCTCTTCTCTGAAAACGCCTCTTTTGTTAATGAGCATTCAGGAACCGAAATGAAAACAAAATGAAAACTTTTCACCAATATTGTAGAGGTGGTCCACCGCTGGTGTGACAGTCCTAAGCTAACCCTTCGCTCAGCCGTGGATTAGGTTTGTAGAGCGTGGACCAGCGTGTCTAGGTGTCCACATGTCCCCTTCACTTCACCACTCGGGCAGCCCGAAAATACCCTGTACAAGGTAGCAGCAGGAGCTTCGATGGCATCAATCGTACAATGCAACCTTGTAACGGCTGCTGTGCACGTTACCATGCAGCTTTTTAACCTCAGGGAGCCTTACTAAGGAGCATAACAAACTGGCTTCCGCTTGAAGGATTCTCTCCTAAACATATGTCCACTGCATCACACCACGCTCGCGCATCCGCCCCCTGAAGACTAAATTCTGGAAAAATAAGTTTGGTCATCACCAAATCCATCACGCCACGATGCTGGGACTTCAAGAGATTTCTCCATCGGTTTTGTAGGACTGGCGCTCCCATAGTATGTTTTCCGCTTCCTGGTCCATCCGCACTCCTGATGACGGAGTGCCGAGCTGACCATTTAGTTCAGCCATATCCATGGGCGTTGGAGAAAGCGAAGAGGTACGCAGAATTGCGAGCGTACGTACAGCGCCACGGCTCACGATCGAATGTGTCCCAGTGCGAGCGCCGCCTGCTTATAAAGGCCGGCCGGTCGCCCCACTAGTCACGCCACCACTCACGCCACGCGGCGCCACAACATGCAAAACTAGTACGGGCGCTGACGTCACTCGCAAGCCCGCACGGACGTTAGTCCCCTCTTTGATAATTTAACTTGATTTTATGACTTAACAATGTTTTACCATTGTTTTATTGTTTTAAATTGTAATTATTATTGATTAACAAATAAAAACAACATGAAATTACAAAAAATGCGTAAAACAACATAAACGCGCCGTCATATCTATTACTGCAACACATTTTTGAGCTTCTACCTTGTGAGGTAAGGTTTCACGCAACGGAAGCTTGGTCTACTGATGTATAATCTCCGTTCTTCTGTTTCTTCCGTATACTTGTGAAAACGAAGTGTCTTTTTTTCATGCAACCGAATGGTTTAGCGATTTAGTTATGCTATTAGTAATATCAATACTGTATGTTTTCCAATGAAAATAAAATAGAATAAAATAATGAGCAAGTGGCAAAGCAAGATTGCGATGAAATTAGACTATTTCTATTTGATATTCGGTTTAATTATCGATGGGACTTTGACGAAATTACAAACATAAAGTCTGATTATTTTAATTAATTGTATTTTGTCACCACATTTGTGTATTTGTCGAAAAAGCCTTTTGTAGTCGAATTAAGGATAATATTACCTAGGCCAGAATTAGCGGGTATGCATCACAATGTCGAAAATTCATAATACATACGACCGAAATATCGACGCATAAAACACCTATTTTAAAGATACCGAACATACTAAATGTCGAAATCCGATAGACCGAAACTTGAAAGACCGATTATTAAATGACCGAAATTCAAAATCCCGAATGTTTGAAATCCCGAAAGTTTAAAACCCCGAAAGTTAAAATGTCGACTTATAACTTACTCACCTACACAAACACATACATTTATGAAAGAAGCGTTGCGATTAATTAGTTTTTCTAAAAAAAGCTTGTAAAATGGTCATTATTTTGACGAAATCCACCAATTGAGTTTGAATTAGTTTTTTTTCTGGCGCTCCGCCAGCCGCTGCCGCGGCACGCTCGCGCGCTGGGTTCAATTGTCAACCTAACATGCTCGTCGCTACGCTCCTCGCACCTATCTTGTGACCTGTCTACGGTTTTTAAGTCCCAGTAGACTAGTTTAGACTCATTTCCGGTAGCTAAATTTGCTATAAAGCATTTCAGGCGAAGCCCAAAGACACCTCCACAGCCAATTCGGTATTAAGTAGTTCGGGGTATAGAACTTAGGTATATTAATCTTCGGTGTTTTAAGCTTCGGGATTTAGTATTTCGGTAAAATATCCATTCGCGATTTTAAACGTACGGCCAAACAACCATTGGACCTTTTGATTTTTGGTCTTTAATCCATAGGTCTTGTAAAATTCGGTCTTTCCTACTTCGGCATTGTAATGCATATTAGGCTAATTAAATTCAAAGTACTCAAACTAATAGACAAAACTATAAAATATATTGAATGTGTGGGCTGTGCGATTAATTACCTAGGTCTTATTTATAATCTAGGATGTTGATTACCTTTTCAGTGAAACTTAAATGACTATAATATTTAGATAGGTATAAACATCTTGAAATAATATCATTGGAATAGAATTCTATAATTTTTTTATATTTTTAAGTTTTGTAATATTGATGCTCGCATTGATTTTATTAAACTTCATTTGTATTTTGACTATACACTCTTGATATTGTATTTATGTACATTATATTCCCATCCTATCCACCCCATTACACAACATCAAACATACTGGTGTATTTCTGAATGGAATAGAGCTAGCTCATATGTTAACCTATAAATTTCAGAATGAAGTACCTAAGGTTTTGAGTTTAGCGTAGCTGAACTTCCAAAGATATAATGTTACAAAGCTAAGTTTATTGGTAGCGTTTCAGCAGAGGATCATACATAACCCTGAGTTCCTTAATTTAGGTTTCCTCTAAGGCTATCGCCAGCTAAACTATGACAAAACCCTTTCATTGGCCAGGATAACCGAATGAGTGTTTACCTTGGTGGATATTGGGTGTTTTTGTTAATTCATCTGGACTGCTGGGTGATGGTCTATCTACGGATTGTCTCCAGTGGGTCGTTATTAATGGATAGTAATGGATGTTATTGTTCCTAGCAATGCTGGACAGACTCCAGAGAAAGCGTTACCATATTCTGGCTATTCTAATGGGAACTTTACACTTCACATCTTCCTCAAGGTCAAATATGGTCGATTCTTCCACCTAATTGTACCTAAGGAATCTGCACTATTGTACCTACTGCTTGCGGTCTGGTATAGTAGCCCAGGACTTTTAGCAAAAAATTCAAAGAAACCTAGGACTAATTCCGGCGGAAGGTTTCTTGTTTTTAAAGTGTTCCTTAGGTCCCCCTGAATATATCTGGAAAGTTCCCCGTGAATCCCATGTACGCTCCCCCCCCCCCCCCCCCCCCCTTAAACGTCTCCCTGATTTTAGTTTTTTCTATTTATCTCAGAAACGGTTGAAGATAGAAGAAAGCTGTCAACGTACGATATAATTCTTATAAAATATCCAACCCATCGACACTTCAATCATTTCGATGTGAGCTGTAGTCTCTGGAATATACCTACAGACATTTCACCAAAAATTTTTTTTTGCCCAGAAATCATTCTTTGTACTAGTTTTTAAGAAAAGTGAGTGGAGTTGTGGCGAAATTATGTAAAGTCATATGAATCTTGAAACATTGAGGAATAAAACAAGGTATAATACATTGTTATAGCAGCATCAGTTCTAGATTAACACCGAATGGTGTCAGCGCCACGATGTAATTTTTAGCCCAATATTTTTAGATAAAAAATTCGCGATACCTAGGACTAATTCCGGTGGTAAGTTTTTGTCTTTTAAAGTGTTCCTTAGGTCCCTTTGAACATATCTGGAAAGTTCCCCGTGGGTCCCATGTCCGCTCCCCCCTCCCCCTCAAACGTCTCCCTGATTTAAGTTTTTCCCATTTATCTCAGAAATGGCTGAAGATAGAAGAAAGCTATTGAAGTATGATATAATTGTTATAAAATATCCGACTAGTCGACTTTTAAATTGTTTCGATGTCAGCTATAGTCTCTGAAATATACCTATAGACATTTCACCAAAAAAAATGTTTTACCCAAAGATCATTATTTGCACTAAATTTTAAGAAAAAATAGTAGAGTTGAGGCAAAATAATCTGAGTTCATATTATGAATTGTGATACATTGAGGAATAAAACGTAGTACAATACATTGTCTTAGCAGCATTGGTTCCCGATTTATAGCGAGTGGTGTCAAACGCCAAATAAATTTATTGTAGTATTAGCTTAAGTAATTTCTGAGTCAATTCGTTCAAACATACAAACATACAAATCCTTCATATGTACGATGCGGGTGAGTGAGGGAGCATGATCGAACTAACCTGTAAGTGAACTTACACGAAGGATTCGTCCAAAGATATTAGGACTATCAATTACATGTAGTATCGCTTGATACCTACCGTTTGACCCATCATGTATTAAAATCGGAGCAACCATTTTGATGATGATGGATGATGACGATAAAGTGGCGCCATATATAAAAGCATAAATCTTGAGTGTTCCAGTAGAATAATTTTCAATTTAATTTTGTTTAATAATATAATTGCTATAACTTAATCCTAAAAGGCAACGTCATTTGCATAGTTCCTGCTGTCTTCATACTATAAAATTATACCGTGGTGTTTGACACTCGCTGTAAATCGAGAACCAATGCTGCTAAAACAATGTTTTATACCTCGTTTTATTCCTCAATATATCAAAATTTAAATGAACTCAGATTATTTTGCCACAACTCCACTTATTTTTCTTAAAACTAGTACAAACGATGATTTTTGGGCAAAACAATTTTTTTGGTGAAATGTCTTTAGGCATATTTCAGAGACTACAGCTCACATCGAAACAATTGAAGTGTCGACAAGTCAGATATTTTATAGCAATTATATCATACTTCTATAGCTTTCTTCTATCTTCAGCCATTTCTGAGATAAATGAGAAAAACTTAAATCAGGGAGACGTTTGAGGGGGAGGGGGGAGCGGACATGGGATCCACGGGGAACTTTCCAGATATGTTCAAAGGGACCTAAGGAACACTTTAAAAGACAAAAACTTACCACCGGAATTAGTCCTAGGTATCGCGAAATTTTTATCTATAAGTATTGGGCCAAAAATTACATCGTGGCGCTGACACCATTCGGTGTTAATCTAGAACTGATGCTGCTATAACAATGTATTATACCTTGTTTTATTCCTCAATGTTTCAAGATTCATATGACTTTACATAATTTCGCCACAACTCCACTCACTTTTCTTAAAAACTAGTACAAAGAATGATTTCCGGGCAAAAAAAAATTTTTGGTGAAATGTCTGTAGGTATATTTCAAAGACTACAGCTCACATCGAAATTATTGAAGTGTCGATAGGTTGGATATTTTATAACAATTATATCGTAGGTTGACAACTTTCTTCTATCTTCAACCGTTTCTGAGATAAAAAGAAAAAAATAAAATCAGGGAGACGTTTAAGGGGGGGGGGAGGGGGGAGCGTACATGGGATTCACGGGGAACTTTCCAGATATATTCAGGGGGACCTAAGGAACACTTTAAAAACAAGAAACCTTCCGCCGGAATTAGTCCTAGGTTTCTTTGAATTTTTTGCTAAAAGTCCTGGGCTACTATACCAGACCGCAAGCAGTAGGTACAATAGTGCAGATTCCTTAGGTACAATTAGGTGGAAGAATCGACCATATTTGACCTTGAGGAAGATGTGAAGTGTAAAGTTCCCATTAGAATAGCCAGAATATGGTAACGCTTTCTCTGGAGTCTGTCCAGCATTGCTAGGAACAATAACATCCATTACTATCCATTAATAACGACCCACTGGAGACAATCCGTAGATAGACCATCACCCAGCAGTCCAGATGAATTAACAAAAACACCCAATATCCACCAAGGTAAACACTCATTCGGTTATCCTGGCCAATGAAAGGGTTTTGTCATAGTTTAGCTGG
Organism: Agriphila geniculea; assembly: GCA_943789525.1. NCBI lineage: Eukaryota > Metazoa > Arthropoda > Insecta > Lepidoptera > Crambidae > Agriphila > Agriphila geniculea. The sequence continues at coordinate 20,385,843 of OX038869.1, read as the reverse complement.
CGATAGCCTTAGAGGAAACCTAAATTAAGGAACTCAGGGTTATGTATGATCCTCTGCTGAAACGCTACCAATAAACTTAGCTTTGTAACATTATATCTTTGGAAGTTCAGCTACGCTAAACTCAAAACCTTAGGTACTTCATTCTGAAATTTATAGGTTAACATATGAGCTAGCTCTATTCCATTCAGAAATACACCAGTATGTTTGATGTTGTGTAATGGGGTGGATAGGATGGGAATATAATGTACATAAATACAATATCAAGAGTGTATAGTCAAAATACAAATGAAGTTTAATAAAATCAATGCGAGCATCAATATTACAAAACTTAAAAATATAAAAAAATTATAGAATTCTATTCCAATGATATTATTTCAAGATGTTTATACCTATCTAAATATTATAGTCATTTAAGTTTCACTGAAAAGGTAATCAACATCCTAGATTATAAATAAGACCTAGGTAATTAATCGCACAGCCCACACATTCAATATATTTTATAGTTTTGTCTATTAGTTTGAGTACTTTGAATTTAATTAGCCTAATATGCATTACAATGCCGAAGTAGGAAAGACCGAATTTTACAAGACCTATGGATTAAAGACCAAAAATCAAAAGGTCCAATGGTTGTTTGGCCGTACGTTTAAAATCGCGAATGGATATTTTACCGATATATTCTATCCCCCTTACTAATAAAGATTGAATAGCAGATGTTTAGTTACACAATGGTTACTCTCTGTCAAACTATTTGAATTTGACATTAAAAAGAAAGTGACAAAACACTGTGTAACTATGCAGCTGCTATACAATCTTTATTAGTAAGGGGGTATATATTCAGGGGGACCTAAGGAACACTTTAAAAACAAAAAACCTTCCGCCGGAATTAGTCCTAGGTTTTTTGCTAAAAGTCCTGGGCTATAGGGCATGCAATATCGGAAGGTTATCAATTCCGGAACTGAGTTACGGTATTGGGACCCAATATCGGATATCCGATACTAGTTCCGGTATTGGGTTTTAATTATTAATGTTGTATTTCGAGGATAAAATGACGTATCCATTAAAGAATCAAACAGGTCATGTTACGTTCATCGG